>CM032894.1:4953637-6273637 GCA_019176425.1 Megalops atlanticus
ATGCAGCCCAGGAGGGGTCGTGTGTGGCAAGGGTGTATGTAAATGAAGACCATTTCTGATTTATCCAAACTGCCTAACTGACTGTGGGGAGTGAATTTGTGGGACTATTTTAAAAGGCCCTGTGACGAGGTGAAAACTGTGGTGGGATCTGTGACACTGATAGGTGCTGCTTCTCCTTCTCAGGGAGCTTGATGTGGCACATCGCTCGATGGCGGATTTACTGAATGTCTCAAAAATCACTGCAGTTCCCAGAAATCTCACTACTTCACACTACGCTTTTCACACTACAAGGATGTTCACAGTGTGTAACTCACCCCTGTGGTCCCTATTTATAAGGGGCAGGAGAGAGAGAACTGCATTCAGGTTGATTGCCAGTCTGGGCTTGTTGTGTTCTATGCAGCCCAAGTTGGACTATGTGCTGGCTGGGGAAAAAAAAAAATACAGGAATGGTATACGTAGATGAAAACCATTTCTGATTAAAGCAAACTGCCAAACTGACTGTGTGGGGTGAATTTGCAGGACTATTTGAGATGAGATGAAAAATTTGGCAGGATCTATGATAAAAAATATGGGGGCAGTAACTACAGCAGGGAGCAGGCATGGCCGTGGATTTTTCCCATCTAAGTGACTCTTTCCCGGTATCAGGAAGGACCGGATCAGGAAAACTTAAGGGCTCTGCAGCCAAGGGATTTTTGTACTCATTAAATAGCAGTAAAGAGGACCCGGGGGCCTGATGACCAAAGGAGCCAGGCAGTACCTGAGACGATCACAATATTGCTGTCGACTTTGCGTCTCCTTGCCTCTGGCGCTGTTCTGATCGTAGTTCAGAGCACGGCTGCCGCCGGGGCCAGGCTGCCGCGGTCTGCTGTCTCCAGGGGATTTCACTGCACTCCCTCCCTGTTGGACTCCATACAAAACAGACTTCAATCTCCCCTGCTTCCCCAGCATGAGGGAGAACGATCCAAAACTCCAAAAAAAAAAACAAAAGAAGCACGTGGCACACAAATCGGTGGTTTCTCCGAATTTACTGGGTGCGACGGATTGTACTAAAGTAACCTTGATTGTCCCATTATTCATTGAGCATGGGGTAATGAAATAGAAAGCATACTTACTATGTAAATGTGCTGCTCAATTGTCAGGCCAGTATGCCAACATTCTGGCTACAAAAACAATGGAAAAGTATGCTGGCTCAGTGTATGGTGCCTTCATTTTCAAAAAAAACAACAACAACAAAATAGCTGGGTATCTGAAAAGCTGAGACACAGGCTGTACGGAGGAGGCCGATCAACGGCTAACTGTCACGTAACTATGATGTTGTTGCTTCTGTGCATAAAATACACATTCCAATACATATCAGCAGAGTGATTCTGTCGGTCCCTCTGGTTCAGAGTGTCCACCAAATCACTCAATAAGCACAGTGGTTATGTCATCGCTCTCGTTTTTTTGTCGGAGAGAGCCGGCATCAGACGAGGGCATCAGTCTGACAGCAGGATGGCCATGTTCCCAGTGTATTACATCACTGCCCATTGAACACTGGCACCCCGGCCTCAGACACCTCCTGCTTCCATTTTTGGATACGCAACAGTGCCTGAGTGCTGGTCTCTGTTAAAGGGCAGCGAGGACTGTTCTACACGAGAGAATCAGCCCAGGGAAAGTTCACGGCTTGTGTTGCTTTGTAACAGATGTGTGCTTAGTACGCTCAGTGCTTGTTGGCTTTAATTCAGATACACAAAATCAAGTTTGATTCTCGATTAAATATTCATGCTAAATGATAGATAGATCTATTTTAAACTATTCAGCAGTTCTCGGAGAAAAGCCCCCCCGGTGCTCTTAAACAAACCCATTCAAATCGCAGTAGACTCTGATAAATGAATGTACATTTAGAAGGTGTCTGGCATGCTGTTCTTTATTCAGCCTGGGAGTGCTTATCTGCCAGACACAAGAACGATTGACAAAGCGTTCTACAATTTATTTTCCTTTGCACTCTTGCAGTGCAGTTTAGAGACACGTTTTTTAGCTTTAGCTGTGGCTGACAATAGATTCAGAATGTACTTGCAGTGGAATAATCTTCCTGTAACCGTTACCCAATGCAAAACCGTTTCCCTAATTCAGCCTCGGGGGGAAACCTGTGGTTTTTATTGAACTTCGGAATGAGTAATTACAGCTTGTGATAACTGAACAAATGGCACTGAACACAGTCCCAGTGTCACCTGCTGCTGTACATCCTCTCCTGGCCTCATTCACAGCCTTAACAGCCATGTTCCTGATGTGCGTGTCCAATGATCGAGTTGGTTAATATTTCCTCATTTGAATGTAATTGTTGACTTAATGATATCATGTTAATTTTTAGAGGTAACTGAGCCGAGGCCCCAGGGGGGAAAAGACAGCGGAAAAAAACTGCCAATTAATTTATAATGGCTTTGTAATATATTAGCACTGATTGTTGCTCACATAAAACATTACAACTCGTACCATATTATTACAATCATGACACACATGTACACATGACCAAGGCATGTCATAGACCCACTCTTGCCACTGCTAAGTGCTCTGTCTAAAATAATAAACAAAGGAATCAAAATTGAAAACTAAGGTGAACCTTTTTCTTAGCAGTGAGATGTCAACCATTTACAATATGACTAGCATCAGCCACAGTAGATCCACTAAGTCATTCAAAGATTCTGGGTCAGGGAAAGGATGGTGGACCTAGATGCAGGTTAATCCTCTGGTAAGGACGGAAGGCAATTAATATTGATGGTGATTGAAGCAATAACACTCCGCTGGCCAATGAAAGCGAATCCACTGGACCTAGGTTTTGCCAGATTATCCACCACTTCAGTTTCTCTATAGTAATTTTTTTTAAATTACATGGACTTTTACCTTTTTAGCAAAGTGGCTGTATATGAGACTGTCATTTCAGTGCACTTTTCATCTGTATTTATTTTTGTGTATGCTTGGCGATGAAACAGTGGAAGACGTTATAACAAGTGATCAAAAGCTGCAGCAAACAAAATTTAAATATCTCTGGTGAACAGAGCATGACAGTGCCTACGCTCATAACTGCATAATCTAAAGACCTCAAACGGCATTTGCCTGAAACATATAAATATACAATGTACCTGCCGAGTCAGATACGTTTTCCCTCTTGTTTTTTTTTGCAATGTTCTCACTTTAATGTCAGGCTGTCACATTTCCCTGAGAGAGCAACCAAACTTTTGAAATATTACCTTTTGATAGCTGGGGGGGGGGAAATTACAATTCCTTGACAGAAGCTCTCATCTGGAATGACTTAGATATCCCGATTTTTATCTTATCCATTTATACAGCTGGATATTTACTGAGGATATTCAGGTTAAGCACCTCGCTTAAGGGTACACCAGAAATGCCCCACTGGCCCTGTTCCTTACCACTATACCACACTGCAGTCCCAGACAAACAAACAAAACAAATCACTGTTAAATAATTACAAGAATGAACTGCTGTAGCACAAACAAATTTTCTTTCAGTCAAAAATGGCTGATTAATTTTGCAGGAAGCCCCCACAACCCCCCTCTGTTCTCCCAGTCAAAGTGTTTATAGAACCGTTTGAAAAAAAGACCATGTGCTCTGCAAACAAAGCTCCCCAGCACCTCCCAGTTTGCCTCCTGTCCTATCACAGCGAGCGCAAACATCTGCGTAATTACCGGCACATGATGGATATTTACTTTCTCCGTCGATGTACTAGTCCTGCTGCTATGAGGTAGGTTTCCCGTTATGCTCATTTGGTCCATTAGTACAGTGTTTCCCAACCCTACTCCTGGCGGCACCCTGTCCTGCATTTCTTCTATCTAAGGAGCAGGGTTGGGAAACACTGCATTAGTACTCTGCAGCAGCCTAGTGTGACTTTATAAAATGATTAGCTGCTGTCCTTTGTTCCTGTTGGTAGGTGCACTTTACAGTTGTGATAGGCATCACTGAGATACCTTGGGTAAATGAATTTTTGGTAAATCATTTTCATATCACCGACAAGGCTAGGTGCTACTTTCAGTCATCAAACAAGTGGTACATCACAAATATTGGCATGGTAAGGGGCTTGATATCTGAAGAAAGGAAAAGAAAAAGCAGATCAATCTTGTTCAATCTTGTTATATTTTTTGTTTTCTTGTCAGCATTATTTCTCGGGGAATACTTATGATAATTTCATCTCGTGAACTCGCAGTTTCGCAAAAACGTATCATATCTTGAGCTGACTGTATCATCTCAGTCCTAATAATAACAAAACTAACACTCAGAGCGATGCAATGATCCCGTCAAATTGAACCCCTGCACACCCTTCTCAAAACTGAAATGCAGTAAATGGCTCAGCATAACCTTCTTAAAGGCACGGTGACATTTTTTGGAAAATGTTTTTGGCTTTCTTTCCAGCATCCTTCAGCTCTGGGTTCTCATTAGCCAGCACCCTCTGCCTAAGTACCTTTTAGCCCTGCTCTTTCTCAGGGCCACCATGCTGGACTCATTATATCTCCAGACTTGTTGAATGTTACTTTCTAGGTAACCGCAACTCCGCGTTTGAGTGACCCACGTATGGGTCAGTTTTGATGCCATTCGAAATGAAAACTTGGGCTCGTGTTTTTTCAGCAGCGAAATCCTGACAAACTTTTTTTTTTTTTCCCATTGCTGTCAATGACCAGACTGAAGAAGCACTTGCTCAAAGGGCAAAAGCCTACTGTGTCTAGGCCTGAACGGAGAGCTTGACATAATGACAATGTGCAAGATGTGACCGTCCAGGAAGTCATTTTTGTTATTTGTGCACATGCATTGCATGCAGGATCCGCCACACTCCTGCCATACTGTCTGTCTCCCTAAGCTTCACAGTGTGTGTCCTGCCCTGCTGAAGAGGATGAAAGGGCTCGGATTTGCATAACCCTGCTCAGCGTGCTTTTTGGGAAGGCTAATCTTTCAAGAGCTTTCCATTCCGTCCACCTGCATTTTTTTTAGCTCCATCTCATGATTATTTTTTCATTTTCCATTATGTAGCCCCCATGATTTTAAAAACAGTGCAAATGCATTAATATGCCACTAGCACCGTGTTTTTTTTTTGAAGATGCAGACACATCAAGGACAAGAGTGAGAGAAAGAGAGAGAGAGAGTGTGTGTGTGTGGGGGTTGTCCTCCATATTTATTGACACCCCTGCTTAAATAAGAGCAAAAACTTGATCCACGCCAGAGGAAGATTTACAAAAACACCAGCTACATTGGTATGAATAAATGTGACCCTTTTGTTTGTTTCTGGAATAAAATTAATTATTTGTGAAATATACACAGTTGTTCTCCACAATGGTATTAGGATCCAGTATGCGCATTTTCCTCTATTGTTTCACTCTTGTTTGTTCCTATTTAATCAGCTTAATGAGGAGCATGAATAAGTATGACTAAACGTGGGGACAGGGAACTTTCTGCATTCTGCACAAAGTGCTGCATCTTCGCTGAAGCGGAGCTGAGAAGTTATTGATGTGGAGGCAGGGGGGAGGTGATTCTACAGCTCTCTGCTCTGTATCTGCTCCCTGCACCTGTGCCGATCTGAGTTATCTCCCCTTTGGGAAACACATGCAGCAGATACAGAAGGAAAGGTATGGCCACTCAAGGTAAACCGATCCCAAATTAAATCTCCGTGATGTGCCAATTTTCCGAGCTTTTTCAGGGATGCGCCTGCACTAATAGTTAGTGTATTACAAATGTATGATCAGAGAAAGTGAAAAGTATATCAAGCACTGTCTGCAGATGGAATATCTGCAGCTCATATGGACTAGTGAGAATCAGCAGGACAAGCAGTTACTAAATCAAATTTAAAGAAAAGAATAAAAACAACTTTTGATCATGATCCCAAGAAAAGTATTGTTGGCAGTATAATTCATCATACTTGAAGTTAGGAAGAGAGTGCCAGTCAAAGTTTATTGTGCCCATGACAGTCAGACACTGGAGTAAATATATAGACTGTTGTCCCCCATTGTATGACACCATTGTACGTTTTGGATAATGATTTTGCACTGCGATGCAACGGGACCACCAGATGCTGTTCGGTAGCAGAACTCCAGCATTAAAGTATCTCATGCTTAGATGGACTACGCTGTAAGAGGCCAGTATGAATTTATCTCTGATCCATGTGTGGTTGGGTGGATCATTCAGTCTGAAGTTAAGATCTGAGAGGCATGGGGTGCTGAATAGCAGATGGCAAATGTAGCTAAACAAAACACTGCTTGGTACATTAACCCATCTACCGCTTGTGGTGTCGCTGTGAGCGATGGCACAAAATTTGATAAGAAAAGCTATAAACACTCGAGATTCCTGCTGTTTTACCATTCTTGGAAAGACAAATAAAATACTGACACAGCTGCAGGAACTGAATATGAAAGCTCTCCTTATGGAGATAGTTTCTGTAAGCAGTGAGCTGTGTCCACTGTAAAATGTAAGCCACTGTTACGAGTTGGCCAGCAGAAGGCCGTGCTTATATTCCTTAAACAGCAAGACAATAATGTGAATGTGAAAGTGACAATAATCCCAAGATGAATTTTGTGCCTTCAATAAAATCACATGACAGTAGTTGTTGATTTCCTCATTATGATTATATTATTTCTAATAGTAATACCCTAATTTATCAACACCATTTATGGATGTGTGTTTTGTTTCCAGAGTAAAAGTATCATTGACATAACCAACAATGCTGCTGTTCCTTGGAAAGATATCAATAGATGAATCCTCCCCCCCCTTTCTATACTCAAGGATGAGCTAAAATTGTGGTACTGTTTATACATGCTTTTCACAAATTGTTCGATTTCCTTTTGAGTTTATCAAATCTCCATTTAAATGTATGCTAATCCTGGCCTGGAAGCAGCTTCCTTCTCTTCCTTGCCTTCCTCACTGTCTCAAAAACCCAAGTTTCAGCAAAATGGCGATCAATACCTACTCTTCCTGTATAGGTCTGACGTGCTCATGCATTTAGTTTGATTTAACAGGCCAGAAATAGCTTAATCATGTTAACCTCAAACAGGTGTTGTGAAACAGAAGTGGACAGCTAGCAGGGGGACCAGCCAGTCACTGCCAGATAACTTGATAAATTCCTCGCTAATTTAATTCACTTTCGACAGCAATGGCCAGCTATTTCTGTCTACCTATACGGACAAATTCTGACATCACTAAAAGTGAATGAAACAACCAATCTTCATAAACAAACCAGACTCATTAGGTCTCTCATTATTATCTTATAAATAAAAGACATCCTATAACTGTCTGGTATTATCTGGAGTGCAATCCGTTACTTTCTGAAATAGCTGCTCTAACAGGCAAGCTAAAAAAGTCAACTATATTATAACTTGCTTACAAACTAGTTACCATTTTTAAATATTAGACAAATTTACTATTAGCAAATAACGTGAAATCTTAAGTCCTAATCATGGGATTCAGATGGGTAGCAACGCTCTTCAGTGAGGGTAGTCACCGTACAAAAGTGATTATATTGAATGTCCCCACATAGGTTTTAATTTTTTAAAACTTTTTTTTTGCCTTATATCAATGAATTTGTAAAATGAATTATGTTAATCACAAAATTTTCTGGGCACCATGTTAGTAAGTAATACTTCTGCAGAGATGAAAAAAAATCATATTAAGCTTTATGCCTGTAGGATAAAATGAAAGACTTGAGAAGATGTTGAAACCACACTCTGTTAAAACTGCCCCCACTTCCAATGTATCATCCCGGAAAAGTAATTCAAAGTGACTTTGGGATAATAAACAAAACAAAAAAAAATGCTCCCCGGCGCTTTGACAGATTACTCCAAGCATAATTTCCAGAACAAGATATTTTAATCTGAGCCAGAGGCACCATCAAAACACAGCCCTGGTGCATCTCCATGGCTTGAATACCATTGAACAGCAATTCATGCCCTCCTGTTCTCCTCTCATTTAAAGTTGTTTTCTTTTGTTATTAACATTTAAATTGAATTGTTTTCATAGTCAAAATGTTGGTTTGGGTGACATGGCAGTGCTGAGCTATGTGATGCTCTTACGGCGCAGGAAAGAACGCCAAGGTGACGCGGTAACTGTGGCATTTCAGAAACGTAAACAGCCCGTCTGCTCAGCCACGTCTGACATGGAGGGCCTTATAGAAGGTGCTTTGATGACTGACTGCATGGGAGTATCTTAGAGTGCAGTGACATATTGAAAAACCCACTGGACCGAGACATCAACTGTGCAACCTCCAAATCGGGATCTTACAATGTAGGGTCTTGCTTACAAAATATGTTGTGTGTGTGTGTGTGTGTGTGTGTGTGTGTGTGTGTGTGTTTGTAAGTGCTCCAAACTCTGTATGGAGTTTTCTGTCTCTCTGTCTTTCTGTGTGACAATCTATCTGTAGTTCTAAATTTCAGACTTTGCTTATTTTGATGTGTCAGAAATATATTTTGGAGGCTCACCTGAGCCTCACATTACACTGAGTTTTGTCAGGTGAGTCTTTCTTATTCTAATCACAATCTATTTGACATGTATTCTCTCCTCCTTGTATTTAGCCCATAAGTAGAGTAAGCCACTAGACGTCTTTTCACCATAAAGTGGACATTTTTAAAAGAAACTCATCTGAAAGTCAAATTAGCAACCATAAATGAAGTATACATCATATACACCACTTCTGAGGCTGTTACATGTTTTTTATTACCTGAGAAGTGCCATCTAGAGTGCCAAAAACACTTTTCTCCTTTTCTCTGTGTCTTCCTTCCTTCTATGGTGTGAATGCGAATGTGAGTCTTTCATCCTGAATCCACTGGAACAAATCCATAAAAAAAAAGAAAAAAAAACATTTCAATACTCCATAATGGTACAGTTGCTCAATTTGTAAGTCAATTTGGAGTGAAAGTGTCTGAGTGTCTGCCGATTTCATAAATGGATATGTAAATGGCCAGACTGACTATTCACTCCCCCAGCAGTTACAGCCGCTGGGCTTTCTCAGTAAACGAAGAGCATGATTACAGACAGACGCATTTCACATAGCGGTCATGCTTCTCTTATGAGACGTCCTTGATTGACTTCTCATGGACACATGCTACCCGTTGTAGCTCCCTCAGCCTTTAGTGGTGTAAAAAGCATACAGTTTACATATTATCCATTAATACAGATCGACATTTACTGAGGTGTTTCTGGTTAAGTACCTTCCTCAAGCATACAGCAGCAGTGTCACATGTAGGATCAGAACCTCCTGTATTCTGAGTATTGGTTATCTTCACTAACCAGTGTATCATATTCCTCCCTAGTGTCCCTGGTAATAAATTAACTTAACAGAATCTGTAGTCTCTGTTAATTAGTGTACATGTGCAAGATACCAACACCTGTCAGGGTTAGTGATTGGTCATATTGGATAACATTAATTTCTACACCTACTGCAAAAAATAAATAAATGTAAATGACATAAATGACTAAAAAAAAAGTAACAGAAATATATTTTTTTTACCTGAAAGATTGCTCTCACGTCTTTGCTGTGCAGGGTCTCAAATTCACACCCGCTTTCAGCTGCAATAGCTGTAATGCATGCCCGCAGCATCTGATACCAAACTACCATCTACAGCCAGTGTAATTTTAGTGCTGTGAACTGACATGCAAAGAATAGTGCTCTCACATTCAGTCACAAATGTACTGTACAGTCCTGGAGCTTCACAAGCACACACATTCCCACTTAATACTTTCTGTGCAATGCATAGGTTTGCCTTACTTTTACTTTAATTGAGAATCTTTGAAAAATAAGTACTAAAATATTACATATGTATATATATGCCATGATAATGCTGTGGCATGTGAAAACAAAACTTTTCTGAATGATTCTTGTTGATAAAATATCTGCATTATTCATACTGTAAATAAGTCAAGCCACTAACAGAATACTGAAAGTGTGGTTACATCACAAAAGTGTTGACCATAACAGTATGGATGGTTGACCAGCATTTTGAAAACCGGAACTTATTCATGTACCATGGATAGAAATGATCAAAACAAACAAGTAAACAACAATACCAAAGAACTATCAAATTTATCATCACTGCTGGAAAAGAGAAGTAAAAACTGTAATTTGTGATGTGTTGGTGTCAGAGTTTTGATCGATTCCCTGGTGTAAGGAAAAAGATTACAGGATATTTCATGATGCATCCTGGGATACCACACTCAGATAAACAGAACTGTAATTACTCCTCTCCTGCTGGTTCATTGGAGACATCAGCAATTACATTTAAGAGTGAAAGATGTTTCCTGCTTTTAAGTGACTCTTTCCTTTTTTGGGGAACTTATTTGGCTTATCTGATCCGTCCTTAGATTTACTGCGACAGCCATGTGGTTGTGGAAGAATCTAGCACAAAATGTATCAGACCGTTTGTGGCTGATAGATGCTATGTATCATAGCCATGATCCATCTATGCATCCGTGTTTAGTAACTACCTTAGCATCACTAAATCAAAGAGAGAATCTCCAGTGGAGTTGAACCTAACAGAACCATGTCCTGGGTGAGACACCAGTCTGCTGAAAGGCACAGAAGCACTCACAGGTTTACTCTGAGATAACGGTGTACCCAAACAGCAAGTCTTTATGTCTTTGGAAACCAGAGTACAGCGAGTACTCATGCACAGACGCAGGAAGAACATTCAAACTCCACACAGCTAGAGCCAGATTCGAACCCCTAACTTCAGTGCCACAACAACACCACCTGCTATGGTGGGAAAAAAAACAAGCGATTACTCAGTGTAGAATGATGCCGGAGGCAGTGAGGGTTGTGGGTTTGAGTCCAGTAACGTACCTTTGAGCAAAGTGCTTTACCTCACTCAGACTCAGCTGTGCTAATGTGTAAGCAAATGTATGAGGTAAGCAACTACAAGCATCAGAGGCCATTGTGGACAAAAATGTATCACAGCAAAGACGCAGCACAACAAATATTTTATAAGCATCGGTTCCATCTGAGGACACTCGGCCTTGATAAACACTTAGGCGGACTTGACTGATGTTGCATTCCCGCTCCGCTACAACGCACATACCTGTCGCTCCGTTTCAGGAACACATCCGTTTGTGTTTGGGAAATGGATGGTGAGGGCAACAGTGGGGTACTTACTGCTGCATCTGGAGGAACATCAATTACACAACACCCTTTCCGAGTCTGCGTCAGAGAAGCTCTGAAGCCAGGCTGTGGAAATACATGACCACTGCACTGAAATATGTGACCACTGCACTGAATATCAATGATGAGGCAACCCAGACAGAGTACTACTGCTCTGTCTGGATTCAGCTTAGAGTATTTATATTTCATCCCACCCCTCCTCTATATTTTAAAAGCCATATATACTGAAATATAAAATCCAGTATTGAGGGTATATTCTCAAATATATATTATAAATATATAAATACAGAACGTGTTACAAAGTATATCCATAATGGTATGCATGTCCCATTTTGTTGAATATGCTGTAAAACTACATCATATTTAAACTTTTATTACTATTTACTATTATTGATTATTCATATCCATAAATCATACATGACATTGTATATATTGTACTGATATCTGTGTATACAGAATCTATGGTTGTATCTACATCTAACTTACCAAAAGCGATACATTTTGGCATATATATATATATATATATATATATATATTTTTTTTTTTATATATATTTTTTTTTAGCTGTTGAACATGTTGAATTTTTCAGTCCTGTATTTAGCACCAGTTTTGATTTCTCTGTCTAATTGTGTGTTTTGTTTGTCCTTGATAAATTAAATGACAGCAAAGAAACTGAACCTCAGGAAGGACTGATTTCTATGTAATTCTTAGCTGTGATAGATGGAGAAATTTAATGCACTCAAGACCGGGAATCAGGCTGTGCATACATAATTTGTGAACAAATTATACATTAAATTACATTAAATAATTAATATATCAGTTATATTGTGTGCTGTGATAAGACAACTCCAATCTGGAGAAATGACCATTTTCAGCATAAATCCTGAACTGGAAGAGGAGGTAATAAGCACCCCTTGTATTAATGCCTAAAATCACGGTTCAGTGCAAATGTATTGATCAAATTTATGGGGTCTGGAAAGAAAGCACTTACAAAATTGACCAAAAAATATTTATTCAATTAATGTATTGAAACGATACACAAAAATAGTTGACTGACTGATGCATAAACATACATTTAACAATGACTAATACAAAACTTTCCATACACATGAAGGGAATATATTTCCTTTTTTTTCCAATTTATTAATGTGATAATCTCACCTTATTTCAAGACCCTGTAGTTCTTAAACAAGTAATAAATATTAAAGCATTCTCTGTTTTAATTAATCGTCCACTGTAGGCAGATGTAATGCGTAGGCCAAGAAGTAAGCAAACTATTATACTGTGCTTACCTTTACATCTAACATTAGGCCAAAAAGAAATAAACGCATCTGTCCACTTTGTACAAACAATTTGTAATATATGAATTATTCAAACCAATAACAGGATGTATATTAACTGTTTCTGAGCCGTAAAAAAAAAAAAAAACATGATAGTGCTTTGTGTGTGGCTTCCTAGATGACCACACATTCAAAATAACTTGACTGTACACATATACTGGCACTACGCTACCAACTTTGTTTTCATTGGACATTTCAATAAAGATATTTATTCACAAGCTTCTAAGATAAAAAAAAGAAAAAAAAAGTGCAACAAAATGTGAGGCAACTTTGTTCAGAGCAAACGATTACTTTAGCGATTTGATACACACACATTTGATACACTCTCATTACAAGCATCATGGAAAGAAACATCAGGCTGGCATCACAGCACAACATATAGTTTTTTTTTCTTTTCAATATATATATATATATATATATATATATATATATATATATATATATATATATATACATTGATTATAAGATCATAATAACAGCAATAATAACAACAATAATAACAATTATTAATATTACAACTATGTTGAAACCAATCTATCCACAAACAAGTATTTATAAAAGAGGATTATTTTGGCAAATGAATGTAATACAAAAAAATGCAAATCTTTGAAATGCACGCTGTTGGTATTTATGTTTCAATACATTCTTGGTTAATACTTTCATGATGTCTTTAAACATTCTGTATTAATAAAGAGCAGACAGCAGCACGTATTTTACACAGTTATCCTGCATAAAACAGAAAGCAGATACATAACAGAAGTCTGTCGTGTGGATAATCAAAAATAATTCCAAAGTGTTGGAAATGAATGATTCTCATCTGCTAAAGTACAGTTTGACTTAAATTTACACCCCCACCCCAAATGATTTAGAAACCTCAGAACAGGATTACCACTGATACAATCAAGACATGAAATCCCATGTTACATTTTTTTGGTTGGTTCAGGTGGCTGATTGTTTTTGCGATAAAACACCAGACACACCGGGCTGGCAAACGGGAAAAAACACTGATAACTGGTTGGACATTTTGGTTTTTCCTCGTTCACTTTCAAGACATCTCTGATATCTACACAAGCACATTCACTCAAAGGAGAACTGGACCACGTATACAATTTGTCAGCTGAACTGAAGCTTACAAGACCACCTACTGCATTGTTTCCACCCCCTAACAGAAACATGTAGAGGGCAAAAATGTTTAAGTACCACAAAGTTGCACCAAATTCACTGTATTATTTCTTCCCTCTGTGTCAGTGTAATGATTCATGTATAGTTATATATTAGTGCTGTTTCAGTTCCAGATTTACCAGGCGAGTTTACTTCTGTTCCAGTGGTTTTAAACTTCTTTATTGTCCTAATATTGTCCAAATTTGTCTCTTTTCAGTTTTGAGTTTTTTGTCTTTCCCCCATGGTGATGCATGACAAATGGAATTTACATGAAACAGGAAGCCAAGGAAGGCCAAAATGCAGTACAATCTGAGATGAACTTCAAAAATTATAGCTTTTATAGGTATATTAAATTTTCTTATTTTAACAAATATTTTGGAGTGCCAATAATTTTGACACCAGTCCTCTTGAGGAAAAAAATACTCTAATTTGTTTTTTTTCTTGGATGGCTGCATGATCGAGCTTGTCAGCATGTTCCAATAAGGCTCACAGTCATACAGGCTAAAGTGAAAAATCTGCAAGAGCAGTTGAAAGGAAGGTGTAGAGAGGAATTCTGGGAGGAGAAATGTGTTGTTGTGTTTGTCATTTTCATTAGGTGAGACTCTGAGAGGGATTAACTTATTTTCAGACGTTTTATCCCTGGTGTGCACTGCCTCACTTGCCATGAAATGAAACACCAGTCAGAACACTGTAATTTGCATCTTCCTGTTCTCTGTGTCTGCTAGATGTCCATGTCCTATCAGACATTTTACAATACTGAATATGTATACAGTGCTTTATATGTGTAAGCATACTAAAGTACACACATATTCATACAAATGAATATCTTCTTAAGACTTTTTACAGTCTCATATTTGCCTAGCCTTGAAAAATGATATTTCAGTATATTATAAATGATATCTCGATCATGTTCAGGAAGGGTTCGCCACTTATAACATTAGATCTATGGGAAAAATAAGACTGAGCTTATAAAAGTGGGGTTTCCAGGAATGCATTGTGTCATAAATGCAGGGACGACGAGTACAAGTAATTATAGTGAATAATGGAACAAAGCATCAATACATTCCTCTGCGTGGTGTAGCTAATGTGTGAGCCACACGGCTGTTCAAGGCTACCTCAGTCTCAAAGGAACTGTAGGCCAATCCACTGAAAAATGATCAGCAGTTTCATTTACTGTCATCATTTAACATGACAGTATGTCTAATTGGCACTTAGACTTAAAGTGAAGTTCTCTGGAGATCAGCAGATGTTTGAAATTAAACCCCCTGGGAACGGATATATCTGGACCTACTTGGCCATTAAAAAAAAAAAAAAATCCTGGTGGATGGTTTAGAGTTAGAGTTAGGGTTAGGATTAGACTGGTAAAAAAGGAAAAAAGTCTTGGTGCTTCGAACCAAACGTCATCTGGATGGCTTGCTTTCTCACGGAGCTACCTCGACACTTCTGTGAGAAAACAACAGATTGTATAAAATGTCAGGACCTGTGAGGCACTCCTGTTCAGGATGACTCAAACAGAAGCCTTCGAGCGCTGTCATATTTTCCTGTCGTGCCGTACCGCGGCATTCTGGGCTCCTGGAGTCTCTCACAGGACAGCGCCAGGGCAGAGATTTCACAGGCCCTGTGTCAGTCCCGCCGAGGGGGAAATGGCATGTTAAGGTGGGGGGTCTGTACCCGCCTCCAGCAGACGCTCGTCTCAAGGGGCACTCTGAGCTTTAGGGAGATGAGGCAGATGTAAACACAGAGGAAGAGCGTTTCTTTAGTTGCTGTTGGAGACGGAGCGGCTCAGAGCCTTGTCGCCTCCGGCTGCTCTCCTCCACAGTGAGGAGAGGAAATGCTTACAGGAAGTTACAGGAGAGCGCGTGCTGGCCTTCCTCAGGTGCAGAAAACGTGTGAAACGAAAGAAGACAGAACTCCGTTACAAAAACAAAATCAACTCTCTCACTCACGTGCTGCATAAAAATAAGACTGCGAAAGACAGTACACTTGAAAAGAAAGCACCACACTTTGGCCTCTTGTTGCTTGAACACAATTCTTTGAGAATACCACGAGAATACCATGAGTATATCTATCATTCATTCCTTTCACTGCAGCAGCATAATGAGTTTGGTGGTCCCTGAAATGACAAAAAAAACATGCAAGAACTGGACCAATAAAACAACCCACAAAGAAATCCTGTGAATGTGAATGGAGCATCTAAAATGGAGAGAGGAAAGGAAGCAGAATCGCAGAGAACAGTTTAAAACAGCAGAAGGTGGCATGGACTCACTTACAAAGCTTCACTGGACAAGCAAGCAACATCAACAGCAAAGTTTCCAATGGGACTCAGTTAGTGGCTTGAGTCATTTGTATTAGCCACCCAAAAAAAAACCATCCAATTCTACCCTCCTTCCCCAGACCTGATGAGGACTTTGTTCCAACAGTTATAGACAACTTTATATTCTTAAATGTAGGAGTGCACTGGCATTGGCCTGACTCCTCTAGAAATGCTCTCAGTCCATTTCCCCACCTGGCTAAGACTCTAGCAGTGGGATACAGAGGCCACCAGAAATAACTGACTACAGTGTAGCACTATACACTGGTTATGTAAGATGTTTATAGACAAATGGCTCACGGTAGAAAGCTAAACAGCACAAATCAGTAATGTCTGATTATTAAAAACAAAACAAAACAAAACAAAACAAAACAAAAGCTCATTACAAAAGAAGTGTAGAAGGTTTAATCTGTGTAAAGATGATAAATGTCTGATATATGCTGGCCCACAGTCGAAAAGCGTCCACTGGTATCAAAGACCCGCTACAGACAGACACATGCTGTATACATACATAAAATACATAAATACACACACATACACACATTCTTAACAGTGAATTGTCACTCTTGTTAATGAAAGAACAGCAAAGCTTGTTTGTCTGGGGATGAAACCCTCACTTTAAGATATTATATGTTTAAATAATATCCAAAATGTAAGGAATACATTATCAATGTCTGTGAAATCGTACTTCAGCTTTCTGAAAATATATCCTATAATATATACATAAAATCACATATATTAAAGTCACCATAACTAACATTGTGATGTACAGCCAATGTATTCACATACATTCAGTGTGCTCCTAGCATTTTTAAAGAAGAACAGAGCATGTGTCTCTTTAACGTTAATGACATCTACTTAGATAATATCAATTCATATCAACTCAATATATATTTCCCAGTTCCCAGGTTCATTTCATCTCAAGGTGTGCAGACTGAGAATACGACCTTGTTAATTTCAACAGATCCGATCCAGATGCATCCACTTTTCATTTCCTGTTCGCAGAACCATTCAGAAATTAGGTCCTATTCTGGGGCGCAAACATCAGCTCTTTCAAGCCGCCAACCATAACAAATCCCCTGCGAAGATGAATTGTTGATAAGCAACGATAATTAGGGCCCCGCATGTGCCCCACGAATCAGCTCTGAAAAATCAGACCGTGGCTTAATTGGAATGCGCACTAAAAATAACAAAATGATCACCTCAGCTGAAGGTTTCCTCCTAATTGGCGTTAACTCTTTGCACACCTGTAGCACAAACTGTTGTAAAATGACAAAAAAAATTAGTGATGAGCTGGTCAACAGAGCTTGGTCGCCCACCCCTCTAGTAGCCCTTCCTGTGAAAGGGCTACTGTATCCTCCTCAATCTAACAGTTCTTCCCGTAAAGGGTCTGTCTGTACCCCCCCTACTCTGAATGTCCTTCCTGTGAAAGGTCTACCTGTGCCCCCCTTTCCCCCATTCTAACAGTCCTTCCTGTAAAAGGTCTGCCTCGACTGGACGGCCAGACTCACTTTTATGTGCTGGTGTTCCCCGCTCCATGCCCTTACTGAGAACAGGGGTGAGCCACAGTGAGATCCTGGTGGGGACTCCTGCAAATTTAATTTGATTCCTGAAGGAAGTCTGTAGAGCGGTGTGATCAAATGCAAATGCCCGACTGGATTCCCTGCATATTTCATCGATGTGCAGGACAATGACTGTGGAGGAAGTTCATATCAGGCTGACACTTGAGCTAAACTTGAGCTAAACTATTAAACTATTAAAAGCAGCAATACCTAGCTGCTAGCGATAGCTACTACCAACTAGCTACCCTAGAATGTATGCAGTGATTTTGTTGGGTTGGTTACTACAATGTTGAAAGCTTAACCTAGGTTTGTGTTGCCTGTAGATAACAGCTTGTACCATGCCTTCTGAGCTTGGAGTATTGTTACTTGTACTCAGGTAACAATATTCCACCAAAAGCTCTGTGGAAGAATTTTCTTTTCATCTCATACAAAGAAGTTCACACTCCTTATTCTAAAATCTCTGCTTAGGAGCTTGATATGTTTCCTGTCCTGTCTAAAGCTGGTTTTGACCGGTCATTGAAACTTAGAGTCATAACTCTCATCACAGGCATACATGTGCCCACAGTATATGTCTACAACACTGAATCTGATAAGTATTTACTACAAACTAAATAAGATGGCTACCAACAGATGGTAACCTATGTTCAAATGTTAGCTGGCTGTCTTACTGATTGGTTGGAAATATTATCCAGCTAGCAGACAAGCTAGCTGTCTAAACATAGCAGGTAGGAAAAATATGTCTGGGGAAATGTGGTAAAATACTTACTGACCATAAAGAGTAGAAATTCTTAAAATAAAAAAATATTTAAGTTCCAGAATTTTGGCTAATTTGTAGAATGTTGGCACCTGCTGTCAATCATCACTACATCCACTGGTGACAGAATTTTGTGAAACAATAAAGATTCATTCTAGAATCTGGTGTCAGGTCTGAAAATGCACTGAAAATTATCCTGCAGAAGACCTCACAGATTCTTGCAGTAGTACCTCTCCAAATCAACAGGAGTACTACACACTTTGTCAGACTTCTGCTAAAACCCTGTAGGAATCTTAGCTAATTTAAGACTTTTCATTGGAGGATGAAAATGTGCAGGAATCCTATATAATTTAGTGGAACATGTCTGGAATTCCGCGGGAATCCCCAGTGTTTTGTAAGTTGAACCTGTGCGAATCCTCTTCGAAATCCGGCACAAATTCCCGCAGAAATTTCCGCTGGCTCCGCTGGAAACCCACAGGGTCGCCGCCGCGGGGCGTCGTCCTCTGTGAGGGCGTGGCCGGGGTGCGCTTCAAGAGAATTCGTCCAGCGAGGCGTTGGGGGCGCTGTCGAGTCCGGCGTTCGGGGACGGCTTGGTGCTGTTGCTGGAGCAGCCGTTGGCGCTGGCGTGGTGGTGGGCAGCGCTCTTCTTGCGGACGATCTGGGGCTTGTCCCCGTCGGCGGGGTCGGTGACCACCACCACGGTGGACTCCATGCGGGACAGGGTGTACATGCTGCTCTGGCGGGTGGGGTGGAGGCGGGTGGCACGCAGCTCCAGCTCATCGTAGTTGGACACCTCGATGAAAGGGCACCAGCGGAGGGCGCGCTTGAACCCCGCCCGAAACCTGCACAGAAGGCGGAGCCCAAGGTGAACGGGGCTGCCTAGCAACAGATACCTAGTGGCTACGGCGACTTGGGGTCTGACCCCTTTTTCAGATCATATACCTCCTGAAACCTGAATGGAAGGTTGAGTCCAAGGTGAATGGGGCTGCCTAGCAACAGATACCTGGTGGCTACAGCAACCTCAGGTCTTCAGGATCATATACAATCTATACAGTCCACAGTCCTCGCCATCTGTACAGATCTACCTCAATTAGCTGTTAAGGGATACAGCCACATTTAGTGATTTACAAGAGGCATGAGTTTAACAATGAATCAGAAGCAATGATTATCAGCACTACGTGCAAGTTTAGCTAAATTATAACAAATGTGTATCACTTCGAGAAAAGAAACACTTTTTGACTTGCTTTCTGATGCCATTGTTTTTCACCTCCGAGGACACGAAAATAAAACCGCACAAAAAAAATAAACAGCTTTCTGGTGAATAGCCTTGATTGTGTCTGTCATTAGTGCCACTTAGCGAGCGAGCGCGTCTGCCGGGAGGCTAATTGCCTGGCTCTCCTGAGAATACCGAAATTTATTTTTAATGCACCGGTTCACGTCACAGCTCTCTGAACCTCACAGAGGGGGGTCTGTGAGGAAGACTACTCTGTAATTGGTCCTATTAGTGGCCCCCTTTATGCTGACACTTGTAATCAACAATTTGCTTTTCAGGTTTACTAAGCTGTGCCAAAACCATAAAAAAGCCACAAACACACGTGGAAGTAATTGCTAGGCCTTTAATGCCCGGCTGAAATCCACACCTGAACTCAAGGCGGTGCTTTAAAATGCACCTCCAGGTGTCTGTAACCATAAAGGAACAATCTAACCTTACATCTATCTTGTCACTTCTTGTCACCTTCTTTGTAGTTTCTTATAACACGGTGTTTTAAGGTGAACCCCTCCTGTGTGCTTAACTCGGCTGAAGCGGCCATACTCCTAAATAACAGTCTACTCCCCCCCAGCCTCCGCCCACTCACCCCCTGCCGTCTTCTCCCCATTTCAGATTGCTGGCAGGTTTATCCAGCCATATCGGCACATCTCTGCAGCGGCCTGCTCTGCATCTCTACCCTCCAGTTTATCTGCTCTCCCATCAGCCCTTCAAGTGGCTCCTTTTCACAGGCTTCAGAGAGGGAGTGCTACCCTCTGGGTTGCCATGACAATAAAAAGAAAACTATGAATGTGTATATATATATATAGATATATATATATATACAAACATTGAATGACATTATACATCCCGTTAAGAGCCTTTCATGTTTCGTCTTGGGTACAGAACACGTATAAGACAGTGGGGATTAATCGAGACACAGATGAAGACCTGATGTGATGAAAACGGCGGTGGTAAATTGCAGCAGGAATGTGCGGCCGCTGTAGTGCTCCTCAGGCCTCAGAGAGAGCTCTCCTCCGGACGTCACGCACAAAGACAATGGGGGACAAACGTGCCATCCCCTGAATGGAGCGCGGGGCTTAATGAAAGGGAAACGTGTGGGGTCTGCGGGTGTAATCGCCCCCGCGTGGCTCTTATTAGCTGCTCGCCGCAGAGTGAGGGCACTTTGATCGGCCGACACCCACGCGTCCCGCTGGGCTCTCTGTCAGGGGCCGGCCTTAATGCGCTGCACACGTGTACGTGCGACCGAGAGACGGGAGGCCATTAAAACAGCCATACATCTGTACTCACACATAAGAGATGAAACTGAGTAAGAGGACTGTGCATGTCACCTCAAAAGAACCACACAGAGCCTCTGTCACCCACAATCCTCTCTCAGTAGAAGCTGCCCTCTGTCACCCACAGTCCACTTGATCCTCCCCCGGCAGAAATTACATTACGTTACATTATTGGCATTTAGCAGACGCTCTTATTCAGAGCAACTAACATAGGTTACAACTGTTACGTGTTATCCATTTATACACCTGGATATTTACTGAGGCAATTCTGGGTTAAGTACCTTTCCCAAGGGTACAGTGGCAGTTCCCCAGTGGGGAATCAAACCAGCAACCTCTTGGTTACTGGTCCTACTCCCTACCACTATGCGACCCTGCCACCCCAGTTCCCCACTGTAACCTAAAGTATGTTTGATCCCTCTCCCAGTAGTAGTTCCCCTCTGTCACCTACAGTGCTTGTGGTAGGCCTTGAATGGAGTTATGCTCACACTGACTGGTCTGGTAATGTTGTCTGACACTGATGCTCATTTAACCAGGATGGATACAGTTCTGTTCTTTTGTGCTGGACGTCACTAAGGATGAGAACGCCTGCTAAATGAATAATGTAATATAATGTACTCTGATCCGCTCCAAGTAGAAGTTCCCCACTGTAACCTAGAGCACTCTGATCCTCTCCCAGTAGAAGTCTGTTACCTCCAGTCCACTCGACCCTTCCCCGTTGTCTAAATCGACCCTTTGCACCCACCTGCTGTTGAGGCAGCAGTAGATGATGGGGTTGTACATAGTGGAGCTCATGGCCAGCCACAGCACGGACAGGTACACCTGCTGGATGTACTTCCACCTGTTCAGCTGCTTGTTGAGCCCCGTGACGATGAAGTAGATGTGGTAGGGCAGCCAGCAGATGGCGAAGGTCACCACGACGACGATCATCATCTTCACCACCTGTGGAGAAGGGCGCAGACACAATCAGTCATCAGCTCTGCTGGCTCGATGCAAAACCCGTAAGCTGTTTACAGAGCCTGGAGGAGTACCAAGAGCAGCCCTATCACCCAGGGAAAGTGTTTGGTAGGACACCCGGAACCTTTAGAATTGCTTCTGAACACTGAGTGCTTAGAACATTCAATTAAACCTCCATTTCCCCTGAGTCCATTCTCAAAAATGAAATTAAATTTTAAAAATAAAGCTCCAGTTAGATATAGACATACATATTAATTGATTAAATTAAAATTTATTTGTTATTTAAATTATTTATTTATGTCTAATTATTTATTTAGCCAAGAGGTGGTTTTATGTTGAAAAATTGTGTTGAATATGCACTTGCATGGGCTGGGTCACATGAGATTTTACTGATTTAAAGGGCTGCTGCCTAAAGGCCTCCTCATTCAAATGCGTGCCAGGCACAGGGAACACACTCACTGTTACCCTGTAAACCACAGTGCCTAGCACAGCAGTAAATCACAGCTTACACAAACTCCAGGAAGAGGCAGGGAGGTCTCTCTTTGTTACCCCTAAATCTGAATTGGTAAGCAAAGGCAGACCAGCATAGAAAGTAGGACACTGATGAATACAACACGTCAAAACAAGTCGGGAGCCGTGCATGACGGCGTGAACGCCCACCATCTGTAAAAAAAAAATTAGCCCCATTAGAAGCCTGCTCTGTCTCCCTTCATATTCTGCACACAGCTTAACACTCAATGCTCTCGTTTCCTCTCATGCGTTGCTGGAGACAGCGCCCCACCACAGACAGTTTGACCAAAACAGGTGTTGAAGGGAACAGCTACACACCCATTGAAGGGGACAGCTACACGCCCACCGAAGGGGACAGCTACACGCATGACCACCACCCACTGCTGTCCTCTGGCGTGACAGAGACCGCGGAGGATAACGCAACCAGGGTCGTTAGGGGGCGAGGCCGGCAGTTGGGGGTTTTTTGCAGCGTTTCTGCTGGTTGAAGAAGCCCCCCTTGCTCCACTTGACAAATGAAGGTAATTACATTGCGCACGGTCTGCTGTGCAGCCGAGGAAGGGGTCTGTCTCACCGAGTTCTCCTCCGTCGCCAGAGCATTCCGTCTCGGCGATTTCACACCTCTATGTCACAGAGCAGACCCCCCACACACACACACACACACACACACGTGTTTACATCCAAATTTAGCCCCCTTTGCAGAACCATCACTCATCACACAGCCATCGGAGGAACAGTTTACTGTAGACAGGCCAGTCTGCATTAATGCAAAACTGAAATTCATACCTTTAAAAGTTTTAAAGTTACTTTAACCAGGTTTAGTTGACGTTTTGATTTAGTCCAGGCATATATAGTACCGGTCAAAAGTTTTGACACGCCTACTCATGGAAGGGTTTGTCAGGGCTCAGGCAAGGACTCAAGCGCGGACACCAGGGCTTCAGGTACCAAAAAGCTTTAATAAAGGCGTCAGGCGAGGTAGCAAAACCAGAACAGGCAGTGTCGGTAACAGGCAGGCAGTCCGTGGGCAAACCAGGGTCAAAAACAGGAACAGGCAGGGTCGGTAACCAGGAAGGCAGATACTCAGGCAAACAGAGCAAGGCGGCGAGCAGAATCAAAGTCAAAGGTACAGGCAGGAACAAAAACAGCAAGACTTACAGGGGAAAAAGCACAGCAGGAACAAAACAGGACAAACACTGCAACAATCTGGCAAACAGGACAGAGACAAGCAGGGTAGATATAGGGTAGGGCTGATGAGGTGATGGGAAGCAGGTGTGCAGGCAGGCAGGTGGAGATGATCAGGTGGGCGGAGACAGGGCGGAGAGCGGGGCAGGGCTGGAACACAAGGAAAAACAAAAGCACATGGACACAATGACAGATGGGGAGAACATAAACACAACAGCTAGGGGGCCGGAGTACTGACAGGGTTTTTCTTTATTTTTACTATTTTCCACAATTTTGAATCATAGTAAATACATCAAAACTACGAAATAACATAAATGGAATTATGCAGTGGACAAAAGAGTGTTAATGTAAAACTATCTTATATTTTAGATTTTTCAAAGTATCCAAATATATATATTTTTTGGAAAGAAATTCATACAAAGGCATCAACTTCAGTATTTATATTTGTCTAAGAAAAAAATCAAGCTTTTAAGCATAAGTCTTTAGATCAAAATGTCATTGAATGCATGTTTCCTATTGTCTTAATCAGATGTGTCCAAACTTTTGACTGGTACTGTACCTGGGATGACTGGTGCAAGGATTACTGACCATATGATCTGCTGATCTCCTTAGATTAATTCCTTTTTTCGGTTGATCTACATCAGTTGATTTACATACAGTTCAGTATGAGGAGTTCACGTTCCTGCTGACCCTTTGAATGCAGCTCCATGGACAGACATGACAGGCTTTCTCTTTGATCCCCTTCTATGGGAAGATCATCTGAGTCGATCTTGTGAAGAGTGAAGACACACAATCTGCATTCATACTTCTGAGTATATGCTGTCTGCATTGCTCTACCCAGTCTTGTCATGCGTCATTACACTTCAAAACCATAATCCAAACCATCTTAACTGCTGGATATTTCTCGAGTTGCGATTCCTACGCTCTGGATCATCAAAGATTGCCGCCACTGATTCAACATCAGGGGGAATTCATGAAAATGTAATAAACTGCATGTCCAAAAAATACATAATGCACAATTGATGGAATACATGCATACATTTCTAATTATACTGCATACTGCATAGCATACTAGACAATAAATCAATTGTTGCTACTTTTTCTATGTAATGTATGTGATGTATGAAATTCTGCATACACAGAACAATTGAAAATTTTCATTACAAATTAAGTATGAGATTGCATTTATTAGAATGGAAATAACTGATCAAATTTATTCTATATACTGAATACTACATATTTCCATATTTAATATAATGTATTCATTATATTTTGTGCTTCAGATGTGATTGTGTATTGCAATATTGTAATGGCTTTTTTTCATAAGTGGTCATTTACAGACATACTCAACTTATTTGCTGGATAAGTGGAACACCAGAGTCTGGGGGATTTAAAAAGAAGAAGAAAAAAAAACTACCCACAGATGATAACAGCATCATTTACCTGAACATAATTAAAAACAGAGAGAAATAAATTAAAAAAATAAAACATTCAGCTGTGAGGGAAAGGACGGCGTGAGGAGAGGGGTGTGGAAGTGCAGGGAAACTCCTGAGGCGAAATCGGAGCCCACCTGGGGCCCTCTCCCATCCATTATTTAGCAGCGGTGTCTGTATGGCGAGAGAGTGGCGTGGATCAGAAATCCAATCGCAGTGGCAAACCGACGCAGGGCCCAGATTGTGGCGATCTGGATCTTTCATCAAGGCTCCCGTGGCAGGGCCATTACTGACCCATTTAATATTTATCAGGCAATTATAACCGAATCACAATTCATGTCTGACACCTTCTCTGGTTCAAAAATATCAATCAAGCACGCCCATCAAATTTCGAAATGCCAGATTTCTGAAAATCCTCACAATTAATAGGCGGTTAAGGCAATTCAGGAGATACAAGCTGTGGTGATGACTTGCCATGTTCGTGTTGTTTTGCATCTTAGCAAAGGAAATTAGAAATTGCACTCTGACCTGGGCAGAGCGCGTGTATCTATCTTGGGTAAACTGTGTCGTAGGAAACCTTTATATATGTAAACAGATGGAGATGATTTCAACAGAGTGTCATTATTTTACTATGGTTAGCGCAAGCGACATGTTGAAGGCTAATAAAGATCTTTTACAGGTTTTGTTGCTGAATGTAACTCACCAGGCATGTGATGCAAAGATCAGCGTACTTGACTTGGTGATTATTTTAACGTAAGCTTGACAAGGTGAAACCAACATTGCAAAAAAAAAAAAAAATGTTCAAAATGTTCTCCGAGAAGGAAGGTGCAATTTAAACACCACCTCAGGGGAGATATTTGTAGGGAACAGACATGGATTCAGAGACTCTGGATGCTATTTCAATAGCTGGAGTTAAAACCTGAGCCAGAACTGGACAAGTAGATCTCACTTGTGGAAGAAAATTACTTAAGTCATTATTTAATAGTATTTTAGTAGGAGGTTGCAAGTAAATGTCTCCCGTATTTATCAGAGAAAGCACAGATGTTTTTGGTTACCATCAGTTCTACCGTCAGAGAGTGGAGTAGCATTGCATGGCTAAGCTCACCAAACTCTCACCCTTTCCCCTAACTCTTCTACCTGACACTCCTAACAGGCTAAAACAAGGACGTAAAATAGACAGTAGATGTAAGCATAGTGGATAACAGCCTGTTGGCAGTTCTTCTCTGGGTATCGGGATAACCAACAGGCAGCTTCATAACTTCCTCTCGGAGTTCCCGGCTGCTGCTTCCTGGGATATCCACCAGATGGCCTCACTTCCTGTTTGTTCCCTGTCTCATTTGTTAATGTTTTCCACTTGTATTTAGTAACTGTTGTCACCCGTGTTGTCTGTTATTTAACCCCTGCACCCTGCCTTCCTTATTGCTCAGTCTTGAGTTGCCATGCTTTGTGTATGCTCCCCTCTACCAAACCTGCTTTTGCTTCTTGAGTCTTCAGTAAGGAAAACTTTGTTGTCTTTGAACCAACCTTTGTGTCCTGAGTCATCTCTGCATTTGGATCCACCCTGCTCCTTGTAAGGGTTCCAGCATTTGCAGCACCAGGAGCTGAGGTTCTGGCTATGCATTCTTGTGGCAGTACAAACCTGGTGGCTAGAAACTGGAGGTCATAGTGCAAGGTGGTATGCCCAAAACCAACACTTGCTCCCACTGTGGTGGTGCCTCCCATAATGGCACTATATTTCAAAGCTGGCACCAATTATTCAGTATCTATGTGGCTATTTGCCTAACCCTGCTGAACGCACATTTTGTGGGTCGCTGTGAAGATTTGTTCAGAATGACCTGAAACGTGATATTTCGGAGCTGTAGGTTATTCTCTAAATTGCAAAAGGTGCTACATCCAACAAAATGGAAGCCACAAGCCTTTTTGCAGCTGGCTGAATTTATGCTTTTCTCTTACTTTTAAACAGACTTGATCATATTTCTCTTTTTTACATAATAATTTGAATGAAACATTGTGTTAAGTACAATCAACTTGAATTAACTTGATATCAATTGACAGTTGCTTACTAAAAGGCACCCTTGTAAATCCTCAGGTAAATACTGTCCAATGCCGTCATTATCCCACCATTCTTTTGTGTTCATGATAGAATATCCTCACAAAATCATTTTTAGGACTATGCCAGATAGGAGTCAAGTCAACATATTTCCTTCTAATCATTATTTCTTGACACCAGTAATTTGATATGAGTTTGAATGAAATGGACATAGTTCACCTGCTAGTGTTTGCAACCATTTCTTGCTTTACTTGAATAGCATGTTTATTATACAAGAGTATAAAGCTTGCCATTCATACAGCAACACAAGACAGTACTGTCATTCAATATTCACATGTACTGAGCTACAATGGCAGAGAGGCTGCTTGTAATGGCTGGATTGTAATGGCTCCTGAGACATGAAAAGAATGCATTAGCAGTCCATGGGTAATTCTGCCTGTAAATTGGCTAGCAATGTAAAGTGACCAAAGATTTTTTTTTTCTTTTTTTCTTTATGTTGAATAACCAGTGGGTAGCTGCATCATGACTGAAGGCATACTTTACACTGACAAAGTGATGAAATTAAAAATGGTCAATAAGGATCACCAACCTATCAAATTGGCTGGGGTGTTATTTTGGATATTCTTTGTACGCAGTAGAGAAAAGTCAGAAGCATCACGTACAAAGTAAAGAACTAGCATTTGTAAAAAAAAAGAAAAAAAGACTTCATTATTTATGTCAGATGCATGCATGACAGTACATTGTGTACAGAGCTTAGCCAATCCTCCATGTTCTGCTGCTAAGCTCCAGTGGATAAAGTCATGCCAAGGGGTCATACGACTTAAGCTGCTCTGTTGATTCTGTACCTCACTCCTCCTTAGCTGCTGGTTATAACTGCAGATATACATAGATATAATTTTTTGTTACTGTAATTGCTTTTGCTTCTAGACAGGGCTGTCTTTTGCTGCTGCCTAGCTGTCCAGACAGGCTAGCAAAATGCAAGCCCCCTCTCCAGAGGAGCACAGATATTCTATTACGACCAGATATTCAACTCCTGCGGTCTTTCTGTCCTCAGTCTATGATGCTGTAGTTGGTAACAGGAAGTTCTGCTTCTGTCTGATCCTGTTGATGTTAGGTTTTGACCACGCCCCTTCAAGAATGTTCACAACAAGCCAGCAAATCAGAACAGTTGTAGCTTCAGCAATGGCAGAGATAAAATTTTCAATGTGGTGTGCATCAAGTTGACTATATTTCCAATCCCTGTATATAAAATACGTGGTAGGAGGGCATGGCAGGACACAGTAACTACACTTTTAATAAATACAGATGTAAGGGATTTTAGAATATATGTGACTAAGAGGAGTGCTGACTGGAATCAAATATTTACATCCTCATCTTTACCTGCTGTGGCCCCTATGCTGTTTACTTAGCTACGGTACACAGCTGGTACTGTTAAATACCTTGAAATAATACTCATAAAACAAAATGCATTTGTTATTGCTAACGATTTGCCCCAGACGCCAGAAGACCGTACGCTGCCAAAAGTTCTTTTATGACATGGCAGTTTCAGAGGGTCTGGAAGGTAATTTGTCAAGGCAAAGTGAATGTTTCACTTCAATCACTGAGCCAACATAGCTGTGTCAATTTATGTCAGCATTACTGGAAATTGAAAATATATATATATATAAAAAATATATATATAAAATTGAAAATATATATATTTCTAAGTGTCCATCCCAAAGCTAAAATGACTGTAATTGGAGATGTAGTCATTTTCTCATGTTAGCCAGACATGGGCATGCATTTTAAGAGAGCAATCCCAAAGGAAGGCAGATGACAAAATGAGACCTTGTGAATACTGTGTCTCTCTGTCTATTAACATCTCATTCCTTGTCATTTATTTCTTGGAAATATTTTTTCCATCCATCTCTGTAGCAGCTTCAAAAAATTATAATGTTAAAGTATGTGAACAAAGTTTTTTTTTTTTTTGTTTGCATGACAGCAGGTAACATTTGTGTAGCACTGTAACAATAAAAATAGTGCTCATTATGACCAGTCGCCTTGACAAATAGCTCCGTGTTCAGACTGAATGGATATTTACAGATAACAGACGGAGACTCAGAATGGCTTGTATTTACCAACTGTATTAATTTAAAAATGTTAGAGTGACAGGACAAGAAGCAAACAAAGTAGGAGGATTAAAATATGACTTATTAAACTGCACTGCGCAAAGTCTAAAAAAAACCCACAGTTTAAATTCTTGTGTCATTGTGCTGTCTTAAACTAATTCAGCGTTTCAAGGCCGGAATCAGCCTCACAGCAACTGCCAGACAGATTTTTCTGAAGGCTGGATTTGGCTGATCACCGGCAAAGTGAGCTGCAGAAATAATGGTTGTTTTGACAGGCATATGCTATGAATTCTGACAGCTCGGTCTTGACTTGTGCCCTTTCATTGATCTTTCACTGTGAAAACAACTGCCCAGACCCAACCCAGCAAACACAGACACACAAACAACCAGGCAGTCCAGCCAGGACCAAACTGAATGCATAACGCCTTGAGGTATTTGTGGTACAGTAGCCTTTGTCAAGAATCTATAGTTGGCATTCAGAATATCCAAAGATAAACACTCAATGATACATGCATAAAAATGCAGCTAGAATAATTGTAAGCTTATGGTCCAATGAATGAGCAAGTCAAACTAACTGTCCTCACCTGTCTGGAAGCAAGACTTTGAAAGAATTTCATCGTAACGCCAATGCATTCAAGTGCCCGACAGAACACTGTTATGCAGTGAAAATTAATGAACATCTCTCTTTTGATTTGGTGGTTGATGAATAGATTATTAGGAATAATAATCTATTTATGATTCACAGAAACCAAAAAATCTGCCCCGAAGCTGTGACCAAACTCACTGTGCTTCCATCAACTTCAACACTGTGATAGCCCTTTGATTTGTGCCTCTATTTTTGACTTTTAAATGTTTGAACATCAAACAGCTTTGTTTTTAATTCTGGCAAGCAAAAACTCACTTTGAGCGGAAATGTGTACTGCATTATGCTGTCTGTCAAAGTCTGAATTTAACACACTTCAGCAATGGTGTATGAATAAATTATGCTCATTACGTTCTTCAGAGCCAAGATATTGCTGAGTAAGAGACCAATGAATGGTCTAACATTCTGCTTCTTTTTTCAAAAGCACCCATTCATTTTTATTTTTTTTAAACTGCAAGTTCATTAATTAACATTCTTTTTTTGCCAAGCTTGTTCAGAACCTTCACATCTCCGAATTCAGCATGAGTGTTTCATGCAGAATAAAATTCCATACAACTACAGCTAGACATAGGAAACTCTCTACTTTGTGCTGTGAATGTGATAGAAAGCCAAATGCCTGTGTCCTGGTGATAAACAGCCAGAAACAAAGTCCTTCATGAGTGCAACAGAAAAAAAAAAACAAACACCAAAAAAACAGCCTTCTTTTAGGTTTTCAGTAACACAGTTATTATTTGGACTGCAGTGAGTCAATTGTTTGAAGTTCTTAGTTCAAAAATTGGGGAAAAATTATGAATGTTAGTAAATGAGTAAATGTTAGTACGTGGGTTGAATGTATTTTGGCAGTGTGAACAGGCAGATTTGAACAAGTTTACATTGCGATTTGGGAAATACTATGATCCATAATCCAATGCATCTGAAATCCACCAATGACGATTTAGTAAATAAAGGAGAAAAGCAACATCTGTTATTAATTCCACTTTGACTGACTCAAGCCTCACATCCTGAGCTGTATAAACATTTTCACAGATGATTTTCGTTTTAATTTTGTCAGTTTTAGCTCTCACACTTTCACTACTGTATCTGTAACTTTCCCCATAACACTCAAATGAACCCAGGCATGAAGAAAATAAAGAAATTACAGAGTCAAATGAATAAAAACCAGGAAGACACGGCAGAAAAAGACAAAATGCAAAAAGCGAGGTGAATGGCAAGATCAGAAACCAGAAACGGCAGAGGTACAAAGACAAAATCCAAAAAGCGAGGTCGAGTGTTTTTAAACACCAAACAAGACTAGATAAGCGCTGCATTAAACAGAAAACTGAGACGGGCTAAGAAACAGACAGGTATATAAAGGGAACAAGCTAACGATGGCAAAAGCAGATAAGCAATGGAGGTCGGGGCAGGCTGACTGAACACAAAAGCACATGGCAGAAAAAAACAAGCAGAAAGTGATCACTTTTGGAACATTAACTGAGTGTTTTTGAAAAACCAGCATTAAGACAGCTTGGCAAAATTTTTCCCTGACTCCCGGATTGCAGAAAGTGATCAGTGGAACATTATTCTGATGATTCTGATGCACCCTACCTGCAGAAATGAGGGATAATGGAGCTGGGGTAAACACAGAAGCCACTTAAAGCGTTTAGCATATGATGAGTAAAACTTTTGGCTGGTGATTAGAGGGTGCTGCAGATGCCAGAGAGGGAAATTAGCCTGATTGGAACTCTCTGAGAGGCAAACTTGGGCTGGTTACAAACACCTCAGAAACCAGACGCACCGCTATGTGTGGGTACGGCACACAGGGGCACCCAAACCCCTTGGACAGCGCATTTGGAGTGAACGGTCCTAAACTATTCCCAAAAAAACCCCTCGGGTCCATTTCGGTCATGCTCTGAAACATGAGCCCGTCATGGAGTGACCGGGTCTAGCTAGCTTGCTCCCAATGATGGTGGCGAACAGCATTGGCCGAATACACATGTTGCAGCCCTAAGGGTAATTAGCGACTTTTGCATTGCTGGGAGGCCATATTCTTCACATTGATTGGCTGGATGCCACGTCCAAGTCTGTATCACAGGCGTGAAGGAGCTGCACAGGCCAGCAGTTCTACACAAGGCAATTATCTCCATTCATCTCTGCAGTACTGAGCTCCGAGCACTGTAGCAACAGCAGCCATTTATACCGGTGTAAGTATGACTCACTGAGCACACAGCCTTGTCCGGGTTGCACGTACAACCACGAGAACACTGAACCTGGGGAGGCTTGCAGACTAACACCTCATTGAATGCAGCCTCCTATTTCAGGACACAGCACATTCTGTCATGTAAAACAACCCAAATCGTACTGAAGCTCTTACCCTGTACAGACGTCTACCTCCAAAACAAAAACCGTGACATCAGAAATGAGTCAAAAGGTTTTAGAATAAACCAAGGTTTGGTCAAAATGATTATGTCGTTCCTCCCCTTTACTAGGATAGGAATCTAGACCAACAAATCCAACTAACTTCCACGTAATTGTCTTCCACAAAGCCAAGAGAACATTTCACAGTCACTCACAGGATTCTAACTCTCAATCTCACATTTTCACTCTCTTACTCTCTGACTGCATTCTAACTTAAAAATAACATCCCCGCTAAAGCCACCTTTTGGAAACCCACTCATTTGTAAGGCAAGGAAAAAGTTACGTATATCTTTGCCTTTGTGGTTTAGCCTTGCTTTCCTAAGTGCTCATTTGACACTATATCATATGGGGCAGCTGTCTTGGACTTTGCAGACATTTTTTAAGGATGTGTCGCCAGTGCCGCTGTCCAAAAGACTCCTGTATTTTCCATCCAGTCTTTGTTAGTAAGTGTGCTGGAGACCTGCAGTCATTTCAGACAGGCATTGGAATGACAGAGGAGCCACGCATTTGCGTCCCAGGCTACACTGCAAGCCTTTACTACCATTTCAAACATAGCTTCATGACGCAGGGTGAAGAGTCTCAATTTTCTCAATCCCAAACCAAACACAGGGGCACCAGCCAACTGAAAATATGTCAGAGTCGTGTTCCAGGGGCCTGAGTCATGATATTGTTTTTAAAAAATGATACCTGGCCAATGACCACGTGCCACATAGGGACCTAAACTGTGACCTTCTTCACTGGACTGGCACCTTTCCCAGTCATGAGTTCAAAAATCCCTACCCTTACCTCTCCCAGCACTCCACAGTGGACTGTCACCAACATGTGTCATATTGGTATATTAAACTGAACATATTAGGCAATATTATTAGGCATATCCTCCATCTCTTCCAAATTCAAAATTAGCTGCTTCAGCCATTAAAAGTTCTTTCAAGTGATGATCATATATAGAAGGATTTAAGGAATCTCTTAAGGCACAAGAAGACATTTACCTCAAGGCGATACTTAACACATAAGACACTTACCTCAAAACAGAAGGAATAGAAAAAGATCTAAAGATTGTCCATGTGAAAGGAGACATGAGGCAGTGTAAATACCAATCTTGTTTGAGCAGTGTATAACACTTTTAAAGTAGAGTTGAACTTACCACCTTGTTTTCTGAGTTTACCTTGACAATCAATAGACCCTGGCAACATATTGTGTTATTGAACGGTGGATGCTTCGCTCAACACTGCTAAATTAATTTGAGGTCTCCTCTCTCATCAGGACCTGCAGACTTTCAGTTGGCTGTATGTTGTCTGACTGGCCTCACCACTGAGATAACCCAGCAGCTCCATTTCGGTAAGTGCACAGTGCTTTTTCCGCTTCCATGGTTACCAGTGAAAGCAAGTTCCAAGCCGACTCCTTGCCAATTGCGGGTGTGAATAACTCACTTGCTAAAATGTTCTGACAATGACACCTGCTGACTACTACTGTAGAGGTCCCTACTATGCACAGTCCTAAATTGATTGCTAGTAGCTAGTAACGAGTCCAATTATCTTTCAGAAGTAACGAGGTGGGTGTCTTTATCCCAAGTAATCAAAGTGGGTTTCAAATATAGAATCACACCTTGATGAACTTTGACAATTTTCGGACTGCGTTTGAGTCACGAAATCTTTTTATGGGATTTGTGACACACAATCGTAATCCCTTTCCTAGACAAAGTTCCAGGTGAGAACGTGTCAGTGATATTTCAATCACGGGGATGAGCTCAGAGCTGGAATTACACGGTGGGCGTTCATCAATGACCTTTGGCGAACTTTATTCTCTTAATGTATTTCAATTCAGACGTTCCTCTGGGTAAAATGAATAGAGTGCCTGGCTGTTCTCCAGGGGAAATGTGTCTTGTGGCATTTACACCCATACAGGGCAGTGCTGAAACACATGGCATTTGCATTCAATAAGAAATTCACACAATGTTCAATAACAATGTGTACACAGTGTACTTTCATAGAGCACACCATCTGTCATAGCACAGTATGAGAAGATTCTCGTGTTTTTCGGCAGATGGATTACAGAAAAAGTTTAAACTGCCTTTGTGGCCAATGAAACAGGGATGAATATTTTAACCTTGTACTGATGAAAGCAACAACTTTGAGAATATTTGCTGATATTCTGTTCAGAGGACAAACCATACAAGATGCTTGTGCTTCAGTTGGTATTGATGGCAAATATTAAAGCCTGGAAATCAGGCTGAAAGGCAGATGTGTTTCTAGTATTTTTCAGTTATTTTATTTTTAATTATATTCATAAATTGCTGTAAACACAGATAAATCCCAATCTGAGGTAAGAAACTAAACAGGCAGCATAAACAGGCAGCATTTGCAACCACAACTATAAAAGAAAACAAGAAATTACAGCACCACAACTTGTATGTCTAAAAATTGGTATAATGTAATCTGCCTCCAATGAAGCCTTACAATTGGATACTGAAAGTTGGAAAACATTGTCATGGTTGTCTGACACAGTTTATCCCGGTGCTATTAGGTGCTGTCATTGCAATATTGTAAATATTGCTACATAATTCTTCCCACTCAAGTTTACTTCACAGAAAATAGGCCCTACTTTGCAGCCTATGATGGACCTTAAAGAATAAAGGCTATCATTTAATAACCTAACCAATAACCCATTTAATTGATTTAAACTTAAAAATAGCCTTTACCGTGAAAAGCAGAAGCACAACTTCTGAGTATTTCACCTTCGTATCCACCCGCCTCTGTCATTTACCATAGTCATTCTCGCTAGGCGATAACAGGACACATTTAAGAATGACAATGGCTCTGATGACAGCTGCTGCCATTCCAAGAGTCCATCCTGGTGATCATTTTGACACGAAATTGCTTCAGTGTAGCGCTGAATGAATTTCCTACCTCCGCACTGTTCACCCAAATGGCTTAAACGAAAAACTCCAATAACCGTTATTCTGCAACATAATCTCCAGTATGATTCGTTTTTTTCCCTCGCCGGGTGTCGTAGATGCATGCTGCTTATAGCCCATGTTCACACCAAAGCTAGGTGGTTTCAAAGCCCCCTTTCTGTGCTTCAGTAGATATGATTTTCCATGCTATCAAAGGGTAAAAGGTATTACTGATATGACAACAGTGGTACTGGGCTTGCAGTCCAATGAAGGAATTGTACCTGAAAACCGGCAAGGCCGGGCCCCTATTTTGACATCATAAAGAGTACAAAAGGAGGAGATTGGGTGGAGGAGGAAGTTTGAGAACTGCTGACGCAAAAGGGAAGCGGCAACAGGGAACTGTGCGCTGGTGGAATAGACTGGTTTGTTGTACTGGTGGATAAGACTGGTTTGTTTATTGCGCAGGGAATATGTAGAACATTTTATCAAATATATGTTTGGAGTTTCAATTAACACTGTCAAGTTAACACACGGCAAGGTCAAGAAAGGCAACCACAACCATATTAAGCAGTCCTGACAGAAGTGTGCTGAGAACCGTTGCTAGTATCCAGCTAGTATGACCATGAACACGAACTTAGGCAGAACCAGGAGCATGCGCTGGCTTCTGGTAGTACTTATGCAGTGACCAACTGTAATAATTCCCATCCTGCTCAGACACCACTGCCATGGCAGTAGACAGAGACTCCAAGGGGTCTAGCATCGTGTTCAGTAAGAAATACTGCACAATCAGTGGTATCCATTGTCTAGGCCATGCGTTGACCAACAGTAGATTAAGTGTAATTTAACTGTGCTTCGGTCTAAATTTAAATTACACATGCAAGGAAATGTTTGGGTTGGGGCTGTGCTGTTTCCTTTTATTGTACTTCAACACCAAAAGTTTGGAGCTTGGTGAAATCAGCTAATAAATGTGCAATAATCCTGGAGGTGCACCTATCCTATATAAATCAGAGATAAAATCCAACACTGTTGAATCTCAGTCTGTGTGGGCAGGGCCTGTGATCCCAGGAGGGTTATAAGGATTTCACATTTAAGATGGTTGTCTGTGGGTTGCCCTGTGGGACCCTTTCCCCTGCTGCCATTTCATCTTAAATCAAAAAGGCAAATTTAAGCAAGTGCTACATTGTCATTACCTTCACAGCACGTTTTACATTTGGTGATAACTGAACTTAATAGGAATGTAAAATGTGTACAAATACTAAAACAGATGTTTGCTAAGGCAGGCAAACTTGTGAAGCGAAATAAAGGAGGCAGGAACTAAGTTACACTGCCAGTAATGACCATGAAACAACTCTCAAGGCTCACAAGTGTTAACTTCCTTTTGGCTGTTTAAACGTCAGTAAAATTTGGACGAGCAGAAAAAGAAATAAATAAACTTTCCTTGAAAATGTAAACCAGGCCAAATTCATGTCACCTGACAGCAAAGCCTAAAGACATCAGTACTGGGTCAGAGGCTATGGATTAAAGAAAAATAATTGGTTTACTGACTACCTTCTCAAACAGGTGTTACTGATGATAATTCAACATGTTTTAATCTTGTACCTTTATACTTGGATTGCTGTTCATGGCGGTTATTCATTTTTGTAGACTGAGACCGACACCCAAGACATCTCTTGTCTGGAATCGGGGAGTTTCTGGCAACATTAAACACCCTCCTAGAACCTAGCTATTCATTTTTTTGACATCTACCTACACTTAGTATGGTGTCTAGTCATTCAGTTGGAGTGTGACTTGAGCAATTCCTGTTCCTTGTTCATTTCCGAAGCTGGAGCAAAAACGTGTCAACTCAAGAACAGCATCCTCCCCACACACACTGTCCCTGGTGACAAGTGCTGCTTGTCAAGGCAAGGCAGTGTTTTAACACCTCAAACCACGCTGCGATTTTACCTGATTCCCGATGACAGTATTGCAGAGATGTGGCAGAAACATGCAAGTGAGCCGCCGGTGTTGTGCGGTCTGCACTTTGCGCTGTAATTAAGCTGCCTGATTGTCCTGTTATTTGATATTTGTTGATCCTGGATGCAATTTCCTTCACGGCCTCGCCTTAGCGAAAGGTGACGTGAGAAGACTTTTGTTTGCTGACGCTGGTAATGAAAACAGGCATTTTACTAGATGTTGACTGGGCGCTAAACGTGACCCTTGGCTTTCTCAGAAGGACGCATTCTTCATCAGAAATTTTCCTGCTCTGCCCAGCCTTTCATTAGGTGAGAATATGAGTCTTTTCTGACGTCACACAAATCCATTACAAGAAAGGTAATGTTATGGTATAAAATCCACATTTTTTGGACTATATTTTCAATATGTTGTATGTACAAACACACTGCACATGTTGCAAAATATATCAGATGCTGGCACTTCATATTTGCAATTCATGCATACAGCACAAAAAATGTATGTAGATAATGACATATACTGTAAGATCAATTTGATGATATATGTGCAGCATAGTGTATATGAATTCCAATCTCAAATCATTCATAATAGTCAATATATTCTGACATTAAAACACATGTGCAGATGCACACACACGCACATGCACACACTTGATTTATATCGCATATTTTACCATATGCTGGCGTGTGTTGTTCATAAGAGCTCTTTAAGTGAGGCGAGACACAAAGGGACCTGCAACTCAATGAGCACACGCACGCACACACTCACGTCACCCCTTGTCCAGTTTTTTCCTCCTGACACACAAGGACCCTCCCTTTTATCGTCACCAGTCCTCTTATCATTGATTGATTTGCCTGATACTTTCATCAGGACAAGAGGCAAGCTCTAAACCTCCATTAACCAGCTGGGTTCATGCCCAAGGCTTCCAGGCTGCCCGTCCTTCAGGTCGAGCCCCTGACTCTGTGGTCATTAAAAGTCCCATGGTGCTTAGTGCAAAGACCCCTGGCAGTGCCAAAACAGGAGGATTAAGGATGAATACCCAGAAGGATAAAGTGATGCTTGCTGACTGTGTAAATGTTGCAACATCTAGCTTGTACCTTGTCTGGCCAGCCATTGAAACCTGGTCATGCAGTGTTTCTAATGTTGTTGACACCTTATGTTTTTTTTTGCTTGTGTTGTACGCTACCTCACTTGTAAGTCGCTTTGGATAAAGGTGTCTGCCAAATGAATAATTGTAATATAAATGTAAATGTAAACGATCTGTTGCATGTTTCGTGGCAAGTACTGAATGTATGTTTTTTGTTTCAGTGGGACAGATATGTATAGATTAGGAAAAAAAAATTATCTCATCATCATGATTGTTGTTATGATGATTTTCATGTGGTGCCCATCATTGATATAACAGTAATATTAAGCAATAATATTAATATTAGCAACAATATTGCTATAGATTGTACAGTAGGAACACTACCATAAGCTTTAATGTGCATCTGTTCATCATGATTTTCTGTAAAGAATTCCTTTTTTCTGTCTTACTTTCTATTTTTCTCCTCGTGATTATATAATTGCAGTTTAGTTCTGATTCTATTTACAATAGTAATATTTTAACTGATGGGGATCGCACTGCCCCATGGCCCATGGCACATATTTGATTGTTGCTATGTGACCCCACTTAGACAAAGGCTCTTGCAGGATTGGACCAAACTCTTTTTTTTTTGGGCTGAATAATGGTGATGAGGTATTGTGAGTGTGCGGCCTTTTTTCCTTTTTTGTTTTTTTTTGCTGACACAGTCCAGGAAGACCATCCACCTCACTCTGATTTACTATCTGACCAGATCCAGTCTCACCACTGGGCTTAGAATGAGAGGAGGCGGGAGGCTGATTTTTGTTCACGCTTGAATCTCATCATGATGGCAGCCACTAAGATGAACACCAAATAATACTTACCTAAATGTGCTTCTCAAAGCACTTCGGTGGTTAGGTTAAACCAAGGGGGGTGCAGGAGGCAATTTGTGATTTGTGGTTAGTATCCCAGCACAAATATTTGCCATGCACTGCACTTCTGAGTCAGTATTACACACTGGTACTAAAAGAGCTAAGCAAACCCCTCACCACAAGCAGTTCAGAGATTCATGCTAGGCGCTAGATGAGGTCGCGTTGCAATAACAATTACAACAGCAATAGCAGCAGCAATAAAAAAAACACTATTAAGAGAAAGACAAAGAAGAACAATATGACACCAACAACTGCCACTGCGACTTACACTACCACTGCTACTGCCTACTACTACAACTACAACTATAATCACTATGGCTAACACTTATGCTAATATGAAGAAGAAGAAGAAGAAGAAGAAGAAGAAGAACAAGAACAAGAACAAGAACAAGAACAAGAACAAGAAGGAGAAGCAGAACAAGAAGAAGAACAAGAATATCTTGTTTGGGAAGACAGCATCTTGGATTTGAACACCCAACCCCCCAGTTGGGTGACCGGTGCAGGTGCGTGGAACCCTGGCACAGCTCAGCTCACCCCTTTCCAGCCCCTCCGCTTTGTGAATGAGGAGCCTAATTAGCACGCCGCTGCAGTCCGGAAATCACACTTTCCGAGCGCGGCCTTGTTAAAAGCTTTCGGGAGGGGGGAGAGGGTGCTGCTGACAAACTGCCACAGTCTTATCCACTCTAATTGCCTGGTTTCCCCCCAAGCCTTTGCTTTTAAGTACTTTCCCCGGCGCGGTCTGGGGCGAATCCCTACCTTCCTCTTGGCTTTGAGCTGCCCGTGGTAATTGTCTGACGAGTCCCCGGGGATCTCCCCTCCCCACAGAGTGATCCCCACCATGGTGTAGGTGACACCCATCACAGCCAGGGGAAGCATGTACACCATCACCGTCACAATGATGTGGTACCTGGGCACGGCGGGACCAGAGACAACACAGGATGAAACGGAAAACCGTCACTACAGCCAATAGTGATCTGGATCACAAGCATTCAGACACACATAAGTGTACAGTAAATATCTAGACTATGCAACACACTTAAAATTGTTTTAATTTACACTAACACCAGAAATACAGTTATATTAATTAATATAGTACTACAGACTATAATATAGTAATATAGACTATAATATAGTCTATATATAGTACTCTATAAATACAATATATAAAAAAATACAAATTATACAAAAACACATTTAAACACTATAAATACAATTAAAACAAACTTTGCAATGGAAAATAACACAAGTCTCCTCTCCTCCTGAATCAGCAGTTAGACATGAAACGGAAAAGAGATTTAAATGAGAATCTTGATTCCTGATTGGTGCTGAGGGGGAGGAGAGGAGGGGGTGTGCTCACATGAAGTGGTCCTCTTTGGGGTGTGGCCAGGCCACGTAGCAGATGGTCCGGCGGGGCATCTTCTTGATGGTGGAGTAGAAGCAGACAGGGAAGGCCAGCATGACAGCCAGTGCCCAGATGCAGACGATCACCACTTTGGTGGCCGTCGCCGACAGCCTGGGCTTCAGGGGGTGGATGATGGCCATGTACCTTTGCAGAACATTACATTACATTATGTTATTGTCATTTAGCAGACACACTTATCCAGCGCGACTTACATCGGTTACAGTTTTTTTACAACGTTATCCATTTACACAGCTGGATATTTACTGAGGCAATTCTGGGTTAAATACCTTGCCCAAGGGTACAGCAGCAGTGCACCAGCGGGGAATCAAACCAGCAACCTTTCGGTCACAAGTCCTGCTCCTTAACCACTATGCTACACTGCCGCAGAGAGAGACAGCCACGGGGTCAAAGGTCAGCTGCTGGGGATCAGGCGGCCTGTCCGCCGCCCCTGCCGGGAGGGAGTGAGGGCAGGCGTGGGGGCCCTCTTACAAACACCCCAGTGTAAAGCAAACACTTTACGGACCACTGCAGCTCGGCATGGGTGTTTTTACAGGAATTTCTCTGCCTGCTTTGGTTTGGAGATGAAACACTTAAAAGCAAAAGCCAATGATTTCCATGGCACAACAAGCTCTATGGAGAAATATGAACAGATATTTTCATAAATCATAACATTTGGGGTTGAGAGAAAGAGGTGCTATATTCTAGAACATATATTCTGTATATGTGTGTATATATATATATATATATATATATATATATATATATATATATATATATATAAAAATCTGTGCTTTATATATTTATATATATATATATATATATATATATAAATCTGTGCTTTGAATGGTTAACGGCTTTCACAGTAAAGCTTTACGATTCCTTTAAACCTGTGGAAACACACGTCATAACTTATGCAAGCAAGAATCGGTCAGATCCATCCTTATCCTCAAATTACCTTCCTTGTGCTGCCGGGCGCACATTATCCTCAAGAACAACCCCTCCTGGAATAAAGTCATTTGAAAGTAGAATAAAATGCCGTCTCAATCAGAAATCAAGGCAGCTTGAACGAGCAGACCGTGCCTCACAAAAATGATGACCTGGATTTGACCCGTTTCACAACCTGATTAAAATTGTTTGGGTCATTGTGGCCTGCTCTGAGGGGTCTGGGTATGTTTTTGCGGAGGAGCCTCGGAGTAAACCAAACAGTCTAGGTGTAATCTCTCGATAATTAGATCCCATGGAGACGGTGAACAGTAACCAGGGAGCGCCACGCTGTTTGCGCCGGGATGTCTCTGTCTAGTGTCAAATCAAATATTTAAACTTCCAGCACATCCACCCCAGCAAACAGCGGGAGGACGAGGACATGTGACACTCTTCAGTTTAATTTATTTGATCTTCAAAATAATCTCACTGGGAGACGTGTCTGGGGCAGTCACAGTCGGGTGAGCAGGAAATTTGCTTTCCTTCGACTTTAAAGAGACTGGTAAAGAAAGAGAGTGGCAGGGCCAGAGACGCAGGGCTTTTACCTCGGGTCACAGTTCCGATCTCGGATATTTCAGACATCTGCTTTTCTGGTGTACTTCAGTTGCTCTGCGTCACAACGCAAAACAGTGGCTGGAGTGAAGGCAGCGTGCCTCGTAAGAGTGGATGTGCGTGTCACTTACACACACACACGAAAGTACGCACGCGCACCCGCACGTACGCACGCACACAAACACACACACGCACTCAGACACTCACAAGGATACACAGAGGATATGGAAAGAATTAATTCCACACACAGAGCATACAAAGTAAGTGCTCTACATTCAAATTTAAGTGCTTCTGCTATTAGCTAGAAAGAACACAAAACGTCGTTAAAATATGACTTGCATAGCATAAATGACGCTGCTGTCAAAAACAGTTACCAAGGTGACCATAAGTGTCCGCCATACTTGCCTTTTAGTCATTGACAACTAATAGCTTAGTACTCCAAGCTTCCTCAGAGAGGGTTAGCGTTGTTCACAAGCATCGACCCATTCCTGCTTTGCAAGAAAGCGGAGCACATTTTGGATAATGCAGCTGATAGAATCGATAGAGCAATTACCACAGCATGCTCCTTTAGGATGCAATACTTCACACACAAAAAAACCTTCATCTCTTACTGCTTCCCATCTCACTTCAACAGCATCTCTTTATTTTTACTTTTTTTTTTTACAAAATCACTTTTTTCAACACACAAATGGAGAACAAGCACAGGGCTACCAGTGTCTGACTGATGCCTCTGTGGCAAGGCTTTCAGCAGACCTCCCGGCCTTCAAACAGACGAGGGGGTCTGGATGGATCAGGCCACCCATGTCAGGAGAGAGACTAAAAAAACAACTTTAAAAAACAAGGGCACTTTATTGGCACCGTGATCCGCGATACGTTTGCACGGGGTACAGAGCTTTCCCATTTGCACAAGTGCTTATTGATTTCTTTTTTTTTCCTTTTTTTTTTACAAAGCTTTCAACGCCATTAGACAGAGTAGAATTCTTCAGTGTATCGCTTCTGCTCGTTAAACAACAGAGCCACCATGGTGCCTGCTGATGACATCAGCACTCCGCATGCACTGATTGGCCCAAAGCCTTTTTAGGCTTCTATTACCTCTCATCAACCAAACAAAGGAGGGTGGCTATGATGAGGCAGATTATTGGTAGTTACATTACATTACAGTATATTATTGTCATTTAGCAGATGTTCTTATCTGGAGCGACTTATGTAGAAGTACAATTTTATCCATTTATACAGCTGGACAGTTTACTGAGGCAATTCTGGGTTAAGTACCTTGCCCAAGCATCAAACCAGCAAACTTTTGGTTACTGGGCCTGTTCCTTACCATTACGCCACACAGCTGCCTGATCTGTGCTGAAGCCAAATCAACGCCTCAATGTTACCGGCAGCGCAGACAGGAAGTAGTCTCCGCTGTTGAAGCACTGTTTATTGTTGAGCACTTGTTTGATCACTGGGATATAAACTGTGTCAACGGACTTAATTTACTTGTGTGTATTTGCTTGGCAAATACTCTTATCCAGGGCAACGTATATAGGTCAAATTTGACATATAATCCATTTATTACACAGTATTTTGCTAGCAATTAAGTGTTATGAGAATAAAAGTAAAGCCTCATATGGGATTTCAACCTGCAACCTACAGGTTACAGTTCAAGTTCTGTGGTAACTACTTTGCCATGCTAATTGAAAGCCCACACACATAATGTGGACAGATGTGTAAATGACACCTTCGCCATTCGTCCCTGTGAGAAGGACAGTCGAGGAACATGGCCACCATAAAGACTTACATGGAGCGAAACTCTGCAGCCTGTGAGCCAGGCTCAAAATTTTCCACCAGCAATCGCAAATCCACACTGATCAATGGGTGTCCTGCACCTTTTCGCTCCACCTCCTATTTTCATCACCAGTTAATTTGGAGCAAAAAAAAAATATATAAAATATAACTATATTATTGGACCCAGATGTGTATGCCTTTATGAGCTGATTTATCATCATCATCACCAGTTATTACATGATAACGTTACTAAGGATTATGCTATCGATTTGCGTTTGCACTACAGCAGTCCTGGCTAAACTGTGCAAAATGAACACAAGGACTTCTGCACGATTTTTCCATAGCTTTAGCCAATGGCTGGTGGCTTCTTAAATTGCTTCCCCCGAGGAGCTACACAGAAGTCATTGTAGCTGGAAAATGAGTAATGGTGAAAGCGAGATGGAATCCGTTGTGTTATTTTGATTGGCTGAAATTGATTTGTTTGGGGTCGTGTTGCGCAGCTCAGAGTCTGTTTACCCTGGTGTCTGCACGCTTCCTGAACAGACAGAGAGACAAACCTGTACGCAGTGGGTACACCTCTGTTTATGCATTAGCACCTTGGAAAGTGCTTTTGGACCTAAGAGCAAAAAGACTTGTGTGTGTGTGTGTGTGTGTGTGTGTGTGTGTGTGTGTGTGTGTGTGTGTGTCCGTGTCTGTGTGTGTGTGTGTGTGTGTGTGTGTGTGTGTGTGTGTGTGTGTGTGCGTGTGTGTGTGCACACACATGTACATGTGTGTTGTGAATGAGATGAGTACTGTAATGTGACATGTAAAACATGTCTTGGTCTTTATGTGTCCCCGTTATCATGCAGCTCTTACTGGTCCCCTGGCTTGTACCTTTTCACAGAAGGCTTACTTCATCCCAGGTGGTTTCCTTCCTTTTCTGCACCACATTTTTCCCAATCTTCCCATGTGACACTAATCAATGACTTGTGCGTCATCATTTTACCAAGTAGTACCTCCTCCCACCTCCTCTGCCTTACACCCTATGGTGGAGAAACAGAGACGCCTTTTGTGATTCCAGCACACCTTAAAATTGCCTGGGTCCGCTCAGCACACTAATGGATATGGGTACAAGTGTGTCCTCTGAGTATGCGGTGGAGTGTGTGTCCCTTTCTCTGTCACTCTGAGGACGGCCAGCAGAGCCAAAACATCTATGCTGTCAAAATGCTTTTAGGTTTTTATGCAATATCAATGATTTAGCCAAACCAAAAACTTCATACAGCCCTCCTCCAAATGTTTCTCCATTGGCACACTGTCAGACTGAATATATGACCCCCGACATATTACAGAATTAAAACAGTAGGATAGCTGTATTGGTGTTCTCACTGTTTACTAAGTCCAGCACTGTTTGATGTGGTTCTGACTGGAATAGCACTGCAATCTCAAAAGCAAGGCAGAATCAAAGTTTTATTCACTTTGAAATTTGGCATAAAACCATAATTGTCACTAAACTATATATATGAGTATGTTAGAGTGTTGTTTCTCTCTCTCTCTCTCCCTCCAGACACCCTTTAATGTAGTGGATTTAATAAGTGTAATAGTGTGATTTTGTTGTTATTTAGTAATTCAGTATTATAAAATAAACTGCATACCTTTTTTAACGAGGATGATATAATATGGAATGCTCTGTTGATTTGTGCTGCACTTCACAGCCTAGATCTGATGTAGTGCCAATGTCTGAGGCGCTTAGCCTTGGTTCATCCTCGATGGAAACTATTTTTTGCTGTTTATTTTTGATTGGGCGACATCAGGAGCTGGACTATATAGCACGCTCGTAAATTGTGTGACCATGTAATTTATCAAACGTCTGATGATCCAAACTCTTACGTGTTAACGTCGGTTCATTCCAAATCAGGAGTGGTCTGACTGAGCGAGTGAGGGACTCTGAGTCGGTGACATATGAAAGCGTCCTCTGATCCTCACAACTGGCATAGTGTTTTAGGCAAGAACGGTTCAAGCTTTTTCCCCAGATATTCACTTGCTGTTGGGTGTGATGTGTGAAAAAACGAGATGCATTGCGATAATAAGACACATTGCAAGAGTATATTCTACGCCACCGAAGCTGCTCCGCCCGGGGAATACTGGCGTTGTAAATCCGCGGTTAAATATGAACCGCGATTACTTCCCTTTTAACAGCAATTCCGCAGCTAACGTGGAGCGCATTGTTGGACTATGATTTATGTTAATGCTGACAACACAACACAAACGCACATATTAGACAAGCGAATGTTACTGAGAGGATGTGAAGAATCTCACGGCATCTGCAATTTGATTGAATACACCTGCGTTGCTTGTCGACTATCCGTGGTCCAAACAACGCGCAAAATGCTTTTGATTATTTTCGATTTAGGGAAAATGCTACGTATTCTATATTAATGATACTAAAGAAGAAGAAGACAAATAGAAGCGAACGCCAGTGTACTATGGGAGCATTTGGTAATTTGTGAATGACAGGCAATCAGTTTATTTTACTTAAATGATCCCACCGGGACACCAATTATTTATTTGGTGTCATTAGGTCTATGTATGTACAAGCCAAATTCTCAGCTAATACCTTCCTGGTTGACAACGATATTGTATTTATACACCCAAGGTAGAAATTAAGAGAGTAATGCATAGTTCTCTCGGCTCTAGCACTTCCATGACTCATGCTTACAGTAAGAGCACAACAATGTGCCGTCTACAAAATATAGTGATCATAACACAAATTTACAGAAACGTCTTGAACATCTCTCTTGAACATTAACGACGGTTCCCAGTGCTGAAATCTTAGAATGATGCAGTGTAAAGTATCACAACTGTATCACAACTATATTTTTAATTGGAGTTCTTTTTATGTGCTATGTGTTAACAAAATATCACTTCGACATGCGTCACCTAATGCCACGTTAAACACGTATGCCGATTTTTGAAATACAGCTTCGCCATTGTTATCTCAGACTGTCAGCCCGGTCAGGACTTGAGCGCAGCTGGCTACGCGAGCTGAAGGTGCTTCTCAAAAGTCTCCTTCATGCGTAAGCGAGACACCCACTGTGCTATTTTATCGATTACATGAGTTTTAGACGTAAATGTTCCTGAGAAATTCCTCTGAGAGGCAGTGGTGTCCTTACCTGTCAACGGCTATTGCAGTCATGGAATAGATGCTGGCAAACACCGCGGTTACCGGGAAAAAGTTGTGGAACTTGCAGTACGATTCTCCGAAGTACCACTCCCCATGTGCGGCGTAGATGAAATTAATGAGGGTATTGAAGGCAGCCATCGAAGCGTCCGAAAAAGCCAAATTTAACAAAAAGTAGTTGGTAACAGTTCGCATTCGCTTGTGGGCCAAAATTATCCAGATTACGATGAGGTTTCCGAAGACCGCCACGGCGAGCACTGAACTGTAAGCGACCGACCACAGCGCCACTCGCCACGGCGGCTGAACGAACTTGTTAGTGAAGTTCCCCGTTATGTTTGAAGTGTTATTTGCCCCTTCCATTCCAATTTCTTTTCTTGGTTCCTTGTAATAACGAAGAAGTATGTATTTTTAGAGTCAGTTTGCTAGCAGGTCGCGCACCGCTGGAGAAGTTGCAACAAGCCGTACAGCAGCGGTCCAAAGCGCACGAAGACCCTTTGATCAAAACTGACAGCTTGAAGCTGTCAGCTCCGATAGGTAGTCGTTTGGGCACATCTCATTAAATTGCATCGTTGTGCCACTGTTCCGACGGCAGTTTCTGTAGACTTGGAAACAGAAGTCTCCAGTGAACGGAGGCAATGATAATAACGCAGATACGGCAACAAGTGCACTGCCCTCAAGTCAGATACAAACGTTACAGCTTATTTTGTTCAGTGAAGTCAGCCAGCTATAACGTTCGGTTTCGATCCGACGTGCCCTCACCCTCGTCTCTTGCTGACCGGTTTTGGGACCACTCTGGCACACAAAAAGAAGAGGATTGATTTTCAGGGTTGTCGGAGGAGGGGGGAAACCAACTGTGGGGAAAATGGGTGGGGCAGGAGCGCGTGCAAGGCGAATTAGTAAATCCCTCAGCTTCGAACTTTTTTTATTATTATTTCCAACACTGAACGTCATGAGCCACACAGTTTTACAGAGTGAAGAATCAGATTGTTGATTTTACTTATTAATTATTGCTTTTTTTTTTGCAAATCAACATTTTTTGCAGTTGCATTACATGATATTGAGATTAGGTTGAACACGTCGCCATTTGAAATGTAAGAGTCTGCTAATAATTAGATAATCTTCAGTATGTGATGATGTAATGGGACTGGACATACAAGTTTCATAATTTTTCACATACCATAAAATGATATTCTTTGTCTGACATTTACCTTTCTCTGGGTGACTGCCTGATAGTTTGACATTTTGCCTGTAAATTTATATTTTAGTTAAAAAAAGAGATAGATTACATGTGTTGTATGCAATCCAGACCATATGAGAAGCAGGGATCCTGTTCCTCTGAATGAATACGGCTTAATTTATGATCGCACGTACTGCCCATTATGACAGAGTGCACTTTTGGACACGACCTGACTGTGTGGGCCAGCAGTATTAATGAGAGTCGGAATATGTTCAGGCCAGAATCCAATTAACAGCTTCATTATCTGCAAGGTACAGTAAGGATATTCTGCTGCTGACCAGTACCTGGGGATTGATTCTTCATGCTAAATATGCGCAGAATCCTCCCACCTCTCATGACCATGTGTTTTCTCCCTCGGCAAGCCTCCATAAAGATAGCTTACCCCTCTAATTCATCTAGAAATTCGGTCATCCCCTCCCAACATTTTGCATGATTCAAGCCGCACATCTTGTCACAAGTTTCAGCCGGCAGCCATTTCGAAACACCTCCCAGTGGGTTGTCTCCTCAGGCATACTGTCTCTCTGATCCCGTATGGTTGTCCCCTCGATTTCATCAGCGGACCTTCCCATAAGAGCAGCAGAACGCCATGTTAATGCACCTCATGCCAGCGAAATATTGGCACAGCAAGAATTCACTAGAGGTGACAAAGTTAGGTAAGTGTAATGTGACAGGACCTTACCTCAAATAACGACCAACGTCCACGTAGTTTTATCTTTAATGGCAATATGATACAATACCAACCAAAGGTGGAGAACTGATACGTGGCTCTAATCCACAGTTCCCTGGTGAGGTTCATTGTACGTTAGCCATGATTTCATATTTTCAGAGCATCAGAATTGTGTAAAGTAAGCAAGCATTTGGGGGCAGGTCTGTGAGATTAGGTCTGCATTTCTACCTGAGAGGAGTAGAAACCGCTGAGCTGTGCATCCGAAATCAAATCAAAGTGGGAAATCACACAGCAGGGAAGAGGGTTAGGATGACAGTGGGGCGGGTGTGTGTGTGTGTGTGTGTGTGGGGGGGGCAGTGTGGAGGACAGCATTAACTGTAATGGAATGTGACCAATGTAAATATTTCATTTTTGCTTGAATAGGAGGTCGTTTGGTCACATCGGCAAGATTCCAAATCGGTGAGTGGGATCCAATGTAAATTAGGGCAAGGGAATTAATTTGCCTGGATGTTATGATATTTGGGAAGTGGTTTCTTTAAAAAAAGGAATTCATTCCTTGTCTGTGCATATTTCAGCCAGATGCAATTGTGATGTTATGCATGTAATCTACTAATAGCAAGTAAACAGGATATCAGATGCAAGATTAGAGAGAGTAAACATGGTAAACTCTGACTACCATAGCTGGCAATTTAGCACTCCTAATGTTATTAAGATGCTACAGAGCCCCTTAGAAGCTAAAATGCCTGTAGCAATTCACACCCTCAGTTTTTCACTCCATACCCACAGTTTAGTAATTTGAAACCCCCAATTTATCAATCCATACCCACAATTTTGTAATTCATACTCTCATATTAACAGGAATTCTAAGTAAGGCAGTTATTTTACAAAGCAGCGTTCTCAGCATGCTGGAGGCAAAAGTTCTGATCTTGGACCTGATTCCCCAATCACAATTCAAAATTTATCACTATAATCAAAACAGAAGAACTGGTCCTAGATCAGCATTACAAACAACTTCGGCCTAGAGCTCTGACTGCTGTTTGTATTTTTACAGCGATTAAAGACTGACATTGTCATTTACCCCAAAAGGTTAATAATGGAAGGCATGCCTCAAGAATTTGCTGCAGACTTTTCACACTTAGTGTTACTCTGTGTTAGACAATGTTCAGTGCACATCTTTGTATTTTATGACTATATTAAAATAGAATTCAACTAAAATTTTTCTGTTCCCATCCAAAGGCAACATAAATGACACATCCAGTCAAATGATCTAACATGTAGGGTCAGATTGATAAAGTGAATGCACAATTTACTAAAATAAATTAATTTATATAATGATACAAAAAAATAATGGCAACTGTGTTCACTAAGAAGAGAAGACAAAATGTCATTCAAGGTTGATTCTATTTCCATGAAATTCCGGTCCTTGGTGTGAGTTTTATTGGCATTACAAAACTAATAGTTCCAATAAAACTCTTCTGTCGTTTGTTTTCATGCCATAGCGTTCCTTTTTATTCTGAAAACTGGGCACAACTTAACTCAACTTAACATGGAAATGGCAAGCACATTTCCTGATCTGCGCGGCTATGTCACACCCTTGGAAATAAAATGCAAAATCAAAAAGTTAGAGCACCATTTGGAGGGAACCAGGCTGACTGAACACCCCCGCTTTTTTTAATTACACCACTTAAGCAGCACACCCTGCCACCACACATATCACCTTGAGCAGTTTGATATTACTTGCAAGCCTCTCCGTAATGTAGTTATGATCACAGCAGATGCGCATTTGCATATCTCTCGCTTACTCCGCATCCAGACAATCAATCAAGCTAACGAGCGCTCTCAGAAGTGAGTGTGAAGATATGAGCAGGGTGAATACTGACCACTCCCTTCAGGTGTGTGGACCCCAGCAAAAGCAGGGTTCTGGATGCACACTATTAAGAACCATGTGTTCACACACGGAGAGCAGATCCCATTGTGACATCATCATTCAGTTTAGCAGTAATTGGCTCCCCTTGCCTGAGCGTGTCACAGCTGCTCTGGGTCTATTTTCCACGCTCACTGGAGCCCAGGCCATTCCGTGCTCCGTGTGTGCATGACGCTGATGCTTCATTTCCGTTTGCCACACTCACTGAAATGCAGACCATTCCATGCTCTGTGGGAGTGCATGTCATCAGTGCTGTGTCCATTTGCCACACTCATTGGAACCCAGGCTGTTCCATGCTCTGTGCGTGCGTGTCCCTGATGCTCTGTTTCTGTTTGCCACACGCACTGGAACCCGGGCTGTTCCATGCTCTGTGTGTGCGTGTCTCTGATGCTCTGTTTCTGTTTGCCACACGCGCTGGAACCCGGGCTGTTCCATGCTCTGTGTGTGCGTGGCTCAGATGCTCTGTTTCTTTTTGCCACACCCGCTGGCACCCGGGCTACTCCATGCCCCATATGCTTTGAGGCAGCTGCTTGTGTTTTGGTCTTTTTCTGAATGTGAAACAGATGATAGAGGTCGGCTGTCCCTCGCCCACGTTGACGAGTACAGAAGGACATGTTGATCACCCTGTTAAATTAGATCTGAATAACTCTGACAAGTGTCCAAAGCTCGAGGGGGTATATAATCTGATTCTTCCAATTGAGAAAGCCTCTGTTGGCAAAAATCACAGACAAACAAGCCATCATCATAATGGCCCAGAGAAACAATTTCCTCTATACACACACACACACACACACACACGTACGCATACAGTACAAGTTTCAGTAGGTGCATACAGTAATGGCATAAACATGGCATACAGCAGATTCAGGTCCCTAATTAAGATGTGCAAGTATCATGTGACCTTCAGTTTAATGTCCTCTGAGTTATTTTGAGTAGATGACAAAGGATATCCTTTGGCGTGCACATTCACTATAAAAGTGTGATCTCCTGCATTTGTTTCAGATCCAACTGAGGAATGACTGATAAATTAGTGACGTACAGCGCAAGCAGGAGGTGGGCATAGAAGAGCAAAATCAGAGACGCTGTAAAAGATGAAATAATGCAACTACATGTTGGAATGCTTTTGAAAATATACACTACACCGTACATTTGACAACGTAACAGTAACGTTAGACTTCGACGCATTTTGATGAAAGCATTTAGATAATCCAACATCCACATCAGACAATTGAGCAAAAGGTGATGGGGTTGGAAAAGAAAGCTCTGCCGCCGTGCCATTGTGTTTTCAATTTGTCGGTCTAGTGACACTGTGTTGGAATGCAAATGACTCGCTGGTTCAGTGGTGTGTGATTTCTCCTGGGACGGATCTCGCTCATGAACTCCAGGGCTCATTAAAAATGCTAATTTGTGCAGTGTGCAGCGTGTTTGCTTCCATGTCAGTTCAAGGGCTAATATTTCAGTGAGCACACATACTCCGGAGTTTTAATGAGGTTATTGCGGACAATAAAAGTGAAGGTATTGATTATTATGAACCTCGAGGAAGAATGCATTCAAGCTTGAGTAAATAAAATACCTCATCATTTCTCTTTGATGAAGCAACTGACCGTTCATATTAACATGACAAAACCACAATTACATTTTGTGCCCACACAAAAATGAAATATATTGTGATATGCTGAGAAATATGTTGTTCAGCCAAAGAATATATTGCAAATACATGTAAAATATATTAAAGCAAGGAATAAATATATTGCAATATACTAAAGTGACAGACAGATTTCCATTATATTGATTGAGCTAAAAAAATTATTCTCAATATATTATGGGTTATACATGCTTAATCATAATATTTTGTATGGCTGCATGTGACTGAAAAAAAAATGTTTACCTGAAGAAAAACAGTGACTCAAAATCAAACAATGGTCAGTGATCTACTACTAGCAAGAACCTCTACTATGAAAACTGCAGTAATACTCATTATCATAATCATATAATAATAATGAATGGCACGTCTTGTATGTAACATCTTTCCCAGATTCCAAAGCACTTGGGGTGACGTGTGTCAGCCACTGCCAGTGTGTGGCAGCCTCGTCCTGGGTGAGGCACGGTGGCCATTTTGCAGCAATACGCTCACCATCCAGCAGATAATCTGACTGGATCACTGGACCATCTAAAACGTAAAACCTTCTCTTTTCTGAGGACACATTCAAGGCTGAGGTCCAGATTTGGTCCAGTGACAGTACACTTTATCCTCAATGTTGAGTGAAATGTCAAAGTGAAAGATTTTTAAAAATTTTTCCAGCTTGCACACAGTCATGAGTTTAGCAGTCGTTGATGTGTGGTGTGAGAAGCAAATGAAATTAAAAATATCTTTTAAGCATCTGCAGAATAGTGCTGTATCTCGGCGTCAACATTTCATACTGGGGGATCGATAGCCTTGGACATTGATCGCCTAACTTATACGTGCTGATTGCCAAGTTGCCATGGCGATCCATACGTTATTTCCTCCTTTCGGGACTACAGGTTTCCCGACCTGAATGAACGGGAGGTGGCGCACAGGGGTGTGATCATGAATCTGTGCTGTAATTACTCCTCTTTTTTCAACTATACGCTCCTTCCACCGTTGTCTGCCGCCAGTCATTTGTAACTGCACTCACACCACCCGCGACTAGAACCTCTTCCCTGTTATGGCCACGATGACTGTCGTGTGAGGAAAAATAAATACATTCTCTACAATGGCTGGGAAAAAGGGCAATAAATGACGCTGTGTGTGTGTGTGATGACTTATTTTCATAGCAGGGTTAATCCATTAATGTCCCCGCAGGCATCCATCTTGAGAGGGACTGAGACCGCCTCTGGCTCAGTTTCAAACAGCCGCTAATTAGGAATGCTTTAAATGGATGTACCTGCTTTTAAAAAAATGCATTCCTTTCCACCGGCTGCTTCCAGCTGTATCCGCACAGCCGAGACGCGCATTCTGTGAAAGCCTAATGAAGTAGATGCATTGATTTCGAAAACCACAGGGGTCTGAGTGCATGTGAACTGTGCCCAAGTTGAAGTATCTATTTCTTAAACAATGACATCTTGCTTAAGCAAAGAATTCCGGGAAGTGTAATCTTTACAGCCCCCAGCAATAAAAAATGGAAATGTCCTTCTTACAGCTAAGCATATTGTAATACAATAATATTCATCATCATAATAATACATGTATACAATAATAAACATGTAATACTATGCTCTACAATAGAAGCTCTATAGAATCGCTATAAACTATGCTACTCAGCTCAGCTACACTTTGGTAGAACTCCTGGTTATATTTTTAAATCTATTTGCATTGGTATTTCAGGTTATAGACAGAATACCATTTATAACCATTAATGAACATGTATAATGACAATACACAATGTACATAGATTGGCTTAGATACCTAAACTAGCTATCTAATGAAGCATTTTGTACTGTATGGCCTTGTACTGGATGTCAATGGTAAATCATCATTATGAGTCACCATAAGAAGGCTCATTAATGTTAATTGAATAATGGCTATTAATGGTATACACAAAGGCATACACATACACACACACATACACACATACATACACACACACACACACACACACACACATTAGGTTCATGCATCTAATTAGCATGTGCTCTCTTGTACATGGAAAAAAAAAATCGCTGCACTTTGTGAACTTCTGAACTTTGCCATGCAAGGGGCCATTCAGACGAAAGCATGTCTAACAAACACCTCTGGGGCACCATTAGCCAATCAATGCCTTCCTCCCATTAACACTACAGACAGAGTGCAGCCTTTCACACGGCTAGCAAGCCTGCAAAAAAATAAAAAATCTAATGAAGCTGCGCCTTGTACTGGATGTCAATGGTAAATCATCATTATGACGATGGCTCGCTAACAAGTCCTCCAAGGGCTCCGAGCACGACCGCCGCATTCCGCTTTGCATGCAGGCGTCGGCGTTGCGACGGAGGCGGCTTCTCCTCTCCCCTGCGGTCAGCACTACCTTCGCGACGATCCGACCGCGTGAACCTTCGCGATGCTCCGACCGCGCTCCTAATGAAGATGATGCTAATGAGGCCTTCAGCACGGGGGTTCAGGGCCAAGCTGCCACGCCACTCCAAACCAGCTCTGAACGGCAAAGGGTGAAAGCTCCCCAGCAGAAATCATAATGCAGACAGGTGCTTCCTGGCTGTAGTAACACGTAATAATTATTATAATTAAATCACGTGGTGTAATGAACATTGTTATTAACAATAACATGCATGTTAATTTGAACAATTATTGCAATAATTACCATGCTTTACCAAGCGAAATGTGTCGACATGAAGCAGGTAATTCTAAATGTGCTGATATTGAACAGCCTGTTGCTAATATCAAAGGGAACTCAACAGATGTTGCATGAGCTTACTGTACAGGCTAATAGAACCCCCGTATCTTCCCCATGTGGGTGGTTTTGAGTGCACCTCCGGGCATTCAGTGGTTAAGAGACTGTGACAAAGTGTCTATGATGCGTACGCTCCGGAATGCAACAGATGGGCGGCGTTCTTAAGTTCCGGTTAAGAATGCCAAAGCTGCCTTCCGCTGTAGCTGTGTGCCTCGGCCGCAGTGGTGAACACCCCGCCGTTGCGAATCGATGAGTGAAGTTATGTAATCGCAAAGAGCGGTGCGAGCTAATGGCTTACATTGCTGGCACCGCGGGCGGGAGGGTGAGCTTCCCCGTCGCCCGCGGGAGTTTCCCGTCAACGCGGGAGGCCACCTGCGAGCCGCCCCGTTCCCGCGGGACCGCGCGCACGGCCGCGACTTCCGTGCGTCCCCATCACAAACTCGGGAGTAAATGCAAGTGACAGGAGAGCTGCAAAGATTTCACAGTTGTCACTTTCTGTTTGAAGGGGGGCCGGGATTTCTCCCTGACGCGGATTTACACCTGACTCAGAGTCCGCGTTACGCCTGCAAATGCCGCTTCGACATCCACTCAATTTTTTCAATTAGCGCCGATTCCTTGATAACCCGCCATTACCGGTCCACTTGCGTGATTTCATCAGCGCAATTGAACTGACACCTCAAATTTGTCCGGACAAAATTGTGTAACCTGCTCAAAGTAAAGGATCCACGGCAGATGCCTTGTAACGGATATGAAACATCATTAGCTCCCACTCAGCCTCATGCTCATCTGAAAATTGACCAGCAGCGGTATTGTAAACTGGCAGTCAAAACTGATTACCTAACCCGCGTTCAGAGGAGACATGCCTTTATTGATAATACATCTCAGCCTGTACGGCACAATTTATCTGAAGCCCTCTCCTGAGATTGGTGTGGGCAGGAACATTTAGGAGGGGAAGGGTGGTGGGGTAACACCGCCTGACACTGCCCGCAGTGGTGATGTTTGGTGTGAGCATGAAGGGCTGGCCACCTGGCTTCAATCCCACTGAAAAACTTTTAGACCAAGCTGCAACCAAGGCCCATGAGTCCTGGGAACCTGATGGAGCATTGAACTGCTGTAGGCAACACTGTAGGAGACACTTTCACTGCTGCTGGGTCAAGACTTCAGACAGAGTGATTGACAGTATGCTGAGGAGCTGTGATGTCATCACTGAGAGCCAGGGTGAATGTAGAGTAATGTGTTATGGATTATAAAGAGGAAAGAATATATATGTATGAATATATATGCATATATTAAAGACATTGCTATATTGCCATAAACCCTCATCTATCAACTATATTGTTCTCACAAATCATCATTTTCAAAAAGGTATTGTTTATTTATTGTCTATATCTGTTTATATCTATTTATTTATTGTTTATATCTGTGGTCCGTTTTTGAAAGGTCCAGACCCCAATGGAACAGCATTACCGCATTCAGCTGCAATTTTAAAAACGGACTGTGCATAGAAGCGGAGATTTTTCCACATCGACTGCGAAGCGAATCGGTAGCGAATCGGGAAGTGACATGTTTATCGGTGAGACCTCTCTCCACTGTCTTGGTGACGTGGTCGAATAAGATCTCCCGACCTAGCTGCGAATTACCCCCTTTCAGCTAACATCAGCTGCTTTTCAGTCCTCAGACGGACCCACAGAGAGGAGACGCAGACAGATGATGGAAAGGTCACTGATTCCCTTTGCGAGGACAAGATTAGAGGGATTGGAATTCTTTCTGGGCTGATAAATAATTAGAGCAGCCAGCTGGCTCTTTAGCTCAAAGTGCTAGGTGCTGTATATCAGACCTTGTTAAAAGTGATGTATAGTAGGTTTGCAGAACACCGGTACACTACAAAGAGAAACGCTGAGACCTTACAAAGACCTTGCCTGATGTTTATGTCTGATGTTACATCATTAATTTGTCTGGCTGATGACGCTGTCCAAGGTAACCTACATAGCTCTCTTTTCAAATATTACGTATTTGAACAGCTGGACATTTAATTACCTTGCTCAGGGGGTACAGTGGCAGTGTCCCATCTGGGAATTGAACCTGAAACCCTGTGGTTTGAGGCCCAACTCCTGGCAACACACTGCCAGCCCTCCTTTCATCCAGGGTGACTTACATAATCTTAGTGCCCTCCTATTCACACATATCTGCTGTCAGTGGGCAGATCGTGGTGAGGCCAAATCAATGGGTTTTGATTTGTTGGGCCTAAACCAAGGGCACAGAAAACAACCCTTAGGGGGTTATATTTTGGTGCCGTTTAAGTCCACTTCCCTGGCATGCATGATCATTAGCATTGGAATCGGTATCAGTATCAGTAGCAGTATTATTTGATATCGGTAACCTATTTCTATGACTGGGCTGCTGGCCCAGTATTCTTGAATGAAAGGACACACTTGGCTCTTGGCTACTTGGAAGGGGTAAGTGAAATGCAGGGCTCAGACTGGATTTGCTTAATTATGATTTAGTGATTCCTGATGCCTCACTCCAAGGTAAAGTTTTTCCACTTCCTGGTGAGAGCTCTCCAGGCGCTCTCGAAGCTGCGGTAGTTACACTCTGATTCCTATTTCCGAATCTAAAAAAAAGAAACTGGAGAGGTTATGTAGTAGCTGTTCGATCCCCACGGAGGGTGCTTCTCGTTGAAATCAAGCACCCTAAGACTTACCGAATTATTCTCGAGATGGCTTTGGGGAGCCTGGTGTCTCTCCAGTGTCAGTGAGACTGAGCGTAATAGGGCCCAACGAGTGGTTTTCATTAGTGTCATTTACGGTCGGAACAACACAGCTCTGAAGGATCATCATCACCTCCCCCACACACACACACACACACACACACACACACACACACGCACACATCCACACCTCCGCCCCACACCCCCGCACACACAAGGGCAGCCAAACTTCCGAACGACTGCAGAGTCCTCAGTCGAGAACATCTCAGTGTGTTCAGTCTTCCACCTCTCCCCTATACCTAAGAGACTGAGACTGTGACAATGGTGATGAATGAGCTGCTGATCCCTTCTCATTGCTGATCTCTTGTCATTGCTGATCCCTTCTCATTGCTGATCTGTTGTCACCACTTTGCTGTTGTCACTGCTGATCAGTTCCCATCGCTGATCTGATCACTGATCCATCCCTGCCTGTCATTCAGGGCTCACACTCTTACAGTGTCCGTTTGCATAATATTATTTCACAATAATAATATAGCAAATAACGCCCTGGGCAGGATACGCCCTCCACATGAGGGAATCTGACTGAGGACATGTGCATGCTGTATGCCTTTCCCCTAATGCCCTGTGGCATTTTTTTTTCTTCCTCTTCTTTTTCACGGTAGCGATCAAAGCGTCTCCGCAAGGGCTGGCCTGCCCCTCTATAGTGCACCATCACTCTTCGTGAATACTCGTAACAGCTCATAACCGTCAGCTGCCACCTCATTTTTCTGCAGGAGCTAGACCGCGTGACACAGAGACACGCCCATCTGAAATGCGCATGATGCGGGCAGTAACCCGGGGAGTGAGCTCAGAGACTCGGAGAATTAAATCAATACTTCATTAGCAGGATCATACGGGCAGTAAATAACGAGACAAATATCCATCCAGCGAGTCTTTACAGAGCTGGTTAATCCTCTTCCAGTTTATCCGCAACACAGAGTAACACAGTCAACCATGAGTTCCATGTCTTTGATACCTTCAATTGCAGCTTGGGTTTTGGAATTGATTTCAGCAACCACCGAATCATTGCAATGTCTAGCATGATACATTCCTTAATCTGTGTCATAGCCATTGAACTTGGCTTTAGCATTTTTGCCATTGACACATTTCACTGTCTCTTTCAGCAACCCCTAAATCATAACGTTGTGCAGGGGGAAATTTGAAGTACGACTTAGGAAGCACAAGGATTTGCCAACGATGGCATCCACACCTTTAATTCCAGTCTCTGTCTATTCTCCTGTTGTTCCTCCAGCATTAAAGTATTTAAAATGTTCCCGACATCAACGCACAATGTGGGCACTCTCCAGTTACCTCATTTTTTTTGTAACACTGCACAGCGTTCTGTTGCTGCTGTGCATATGGGTGAGTTTGCTGACACTGGAGACAGACAGAGCATGGCACGGCCCGCTCTGTGCAGTCTGCTTCATTATGGAGTGTGTGATTAGAAGTGGCGAGCTAAATTGGTCCCCTTCGATCAGCTCGTTTCATCTCCCTTTCAGCGCTTTGATTGACGCAGCGTTTCAATCAAAGCTCCCCGCGCCTCGGAGACCTGGGCCCCGGCGATGACAGGCGAAATGAGCCGCCGAAAGAGCCGCGGAGAGAGAGAGAGAGAGAGAGAGAGAGAGAGAGAGCGCTTTATCCCAGAGCGCTTTGTTCTTCTTCAGAGTCATAACGGCGTCGGGCCAGGGAGAATCGAGACTAGCCGTGTTTTTTGTTTTTTTGCCGCCATGCAGATTCGGTCTCCCCTTGCACCCCGTTTGCGGCGATACCATCGCAGGCGAATTGGCCGCTCGAGGTCGATGGCCGGAGATATGATCTTCCCACTTGCCTCTGCGCGCGCGTAACCCCCCATGCCTTTGTGCCCTCACAGTGCTAACGCATGCATGTGAACGTGAGCTGCATGCTTTTCCATCAGAGTCTGAGAGAAACAAACACTGGAGGAAAAGACAGAGTGGTAGAGCATGCCAGAGCAGCCTAAGTAACACACATCCCAGCCGCAGAATACTGCCGCAGAAACAAGCCTACGCTAAAAAGCAAAGTCTTATCGTGTCAGTGCAGACGTTTCAAACGGCGATGCTTCGCTCTGGGGGTTGGGTGATCACAGGAACTGAGACACGGGGGGTTCCCAGTGTTATCAGTTAAGTGACAGGCTAATTTGAAAGGAACACCATCTAATTAACGAGACGCCTCCGTAAGCTCCATCTATGATGATGTGGGGACAGACTGGGGGCTCATGGGAAGGCACCCTCCCCATTTTCTGGATGACATTACAAACCATTGTCAGGGATCATTCAGGCATTTCTAGGGGATAAACGTCTTTGTCCCCTAATATAGTCTTTTTGCTCCCCTGCACAAACACAATGCAGTGACACCTGTGGCTTCGCTGGTGGCGATGGAGCAAACAGAAAAATAAAAAAAGGAGGTGCAGGCCGAGTCTGGAAAGAGAGTATGCGCCAACGAGGAGGAGGAAGAGGGCCTGCCATCCCCCTCTCGCGCGGGCGGCTAAGCCTGTCCGTCGGCGTTCATGTCAGTGAGACGGGTTTCACCGCCAGCGCCGCTGAGGAGGAATCTCACAGCGGAGCATCGGAGGGAAACGCACGGCGAGCACATGACGAAAACGAGGGGAGGAAGTTTCAGGTCTGCGAGCAGCAGGGTGGCCCGGCGGGGGGGAGACGAGAACCGCTGAACCCCCGCGCCTCATGATATTCATTACTGGCTGTGGAAAGCGGAGTGGAAAAAAACCTGCTGCCGTCAAAGGAAAAAAAAACACACTCACTCACTCACTCACTCACACACAAAAAAAACAGGGCTCTGTAATCTCTGCGGCTATCAGGAGCACGCGGGGCGGCACATACACCGACTCGCAGACGCAGGAAGGAACCCTGGCCGCAGGCGGCGTGTGTGAAATACCAAACGGTCAGCCCTTTTGAGCCGGGCATCTGATGGAATCAGCGTCCGCCGTCCGGCCTTTGACCCGCGCACCGTCACGCGCCCCTGACGCCGCCCGCTAGCCGAGCTCCCGCTCCCACTCCCGCTCCAGGGTTCAGAGGAAAAAAACACAGTTATTCTGGCAGCACTAAAAAGGGGATGCAGTGGAGGACTGGTCTTCTGTGCTCATCGGGCAGTTGCTATGCAATCTGGGCTAAACCACGGCCATCTGGTCCTGCTCCCTAAATTGCATGTTTTCCTACACTGTCACATAATCAAATCAACAGAAATATATTCATATCTTATGTTTTGATTTTATATTGTATTTGTTTCTCGTATTTAGCTTGTATTTAGTCTCTGGGCTGCTGTTTTTTCACAGTGACTGAAGCAGACTGAGAGCTTTGCAGAGCTTGAGAAAGCTTGAGACTCTAAGTGCACTGTGCTGCACAGTTAACTGGTCATACAAGCTGTAGTGACACTGCCTAGTAGCACTCCAACAGAACTGCTGAAGTGAAGGAGGGCAGGTTTGTGCTGAGATAGAGCCACTCCCAGGTCACCCAGTAGGGGGCGCTACTCCCTCTAGTTCAGTTATTCAAGATGTGTGCCCCCGTATAATGTTGTGGATGCTGCGCTGTTATGTCCAGGGAGTGACTGTAAACAAAGGCACTGAATCACCTGCTCCTGGAACACCTGCAGTTACTGTGTCACTGACAGCACTGTTACCCTTCCCAAATGGGCTTGCTAATCAACGTTATGTCATCAGACATCAGTTTAAATGGCTAATGCAGTCCTTACTTCCCTACAGGAAGCACATAATGTCCGATGTTTGTTCCAGCCGCACATCGGTGAAAGAGCTGAGCCACCCTCTCCTTCTTAATCTGACGTCCGTGGAGGAGGGACGCCATGTAAAAGCAAGCCTTCTGTGTTAGCCGCCATTATAATCATTATTGGCATATTGATCAACAGACAGGTCCCCCAGTCTTAAGAATGAAACTGCAGTAGAGCAGGGACAGTGCGTTCCATAAGCTTTCATTTTTGCCCTCAGATCTCTGCGTTAGAGAAGAGAGGAGAGGAGAAGACATCTCTCCCGGTGTTATGAGATCATGAGGCAGCCGGCCATAACCAGTCACTCACGTGGAGCACGCTGGCGAAAAAGGACCACGCTGACAGCTGACAGCTGCAATTTTAATTTCTGACCCCCTCGACGGCGTCGGGTGGGGGGAGGCGCAGAGGTTCCGAGAAGAATTAACATGTGGATGTCTTTGTCATTTATTCCCAATCAATGGAAACGTACGCATTGCCACAAGCATAATTGACACTGCATTCCTTTTTGTTCCTAATGAGGACTGACAGATTGTTGGCTGAATTAGCTTTTGCTGGAAGATGCTTGTGCAATTATGCGCCGACCACAGAGACGCAATCTTTTGTAATTGCAATGCAGAGAAACTGTGGTATAATGGATATTTAATGACAGGTTACAGGCAAGTTTAGGAGGAGAACCTATTGAACAGGCACTAAGGATTTGCACAGCTGTTGAAAAGAGCAGAAAAGAGGAGTTGTATATATGCCCAAGATAGTTAGTCCTTTGTCTATTAAAACACAAGAACTGAAGAATGTCATTATATACATGAATATGCATCTGAGAGGTAATCTGTTTGGTCCATGCCGCAAAAATATGAGCCGGAAGATACAAAGACCTGCATTTAGTCATCTACTGCCCTCGTGTGGCCAGAAGGTGGTAGTGACGTTGTCCGTTCTGCTTACGTCCATCACAAATACACCAGCTGACACACTCAGGTTTTCGATTAAACCAAGATAAAGCAAAGCAAACACAAAAAGACTTGATCAAAAATAAACAGAAAATTTTACTTTCAAACCCTTGATCAAAACTTTTTTTTTTTTTTTTTAATAACTTACAGCGCTGTGCTCCTGAACAGCACTGGAAAACAAACAGAGATAAGCACTATAAATCATTCATGTTGGACTTAGTAACATGTTTACCCGGTTATCTTTCACTGCCATTGTTTTGTGTATGATGGGGTTCAACCCAGGGATAATGCATTTTGAAGGAACACATATTTGTTGATAGCCGAGGAGACAGCCATCACTATTCTTACCTGGACATTTAAATTGTATCTGTTGAAATGAGATTGATGTGCACTATTATTTTCTTGACATGCTTTTACACTTATAGCGCTGAGGCAAAGCTGCTGGAGTTAGATAACATGTCCATTGATCTCAGCCTTTGGAAACCATCAAAAAGTATTAGATATGGCAGCTGACTAACTTCTATACGGTCACTGAAGGTCACACCTGTATCCTTGAGCTTTGTGAATGGACAATGTGAAAAAGTTTTTTTTTTTCTGGATCAGGGACTCTGCTAAATAAATACAATTAGCAGAAGGTGGCCAGGCTATGGAATTTGATATCTCTGTTATCTCTGGATTCTTTCCTCTCTTATCCCTATTGCACTAAATGGATGGAACATATAATTTTTTCAGCATGCACCGGCATATGTCAATCAATTTCATTTGACACTGAAAGAAAAGCAAGCTTGTTACTTGCAAACAGGTCTGAATGCCATCAGCAATGCAATAATCCTAGTATCATGGGTACAGCTATGTGCTGTAGAAATACTACCAGTTTGCACTGATGTTGCACACACCCATAAGAAAAGCTACGCAGTCTGAGATGGTGTCAAAATGGGCATGAAAAATCTGGATATCATTTATGTTTATTAATGTTTAAAATCCAATTCCATTTTACATGGCTTTATGATTAACATTAAATCAGTAAAGCAGCATTGCCCATAGTTTAATATCCATGCCATTCCAGTCCAGTCCATTAAACACTGACAGTACTGGCAGTGCCTGCTCCCTCTCCTTCTGCCATTTTGAACAGCTCTTCCCCATTAAGCTGGACGAAAGTAGTGCAATTTACTCTCTCAAAAAGCTTGTGTCTGTAATTATGTTGTTGTAGCAGTTATTTGTGTATTTCATTCATGGTGCAATTTTTGCATTCTCAGTCAGAAGCTGTCAGAAGTTCTCAAGTCCAAAGCTGCACAAAGTGATAGCTCTTAGGAGTGTCTCCCCAAAACGGCTTCTGTTTCTATTCTTTCTTCTCGTCTCCCTCCTTCTTCTCCTCCTCTCCCTCCTTCTTCTCCCCCTCTCCCTCCTTCTTTTCCTCCTCTTTCGCCTCCTCCTTCTTCTCTTCCTCCTTCCCCTCTCCCTCTTTCTTCTCCTCCGCCTTCTCCTCGGAGTCCTCCTCCACCTCCTCGCCGGTGAGCCTCTCGATGTAGGCGATGCGCCTCTTTATCTTCTTCTCCGCGGCGCCGTGGTCCGCCAGCAGCTTCTTCAGCTTGGTCTGCATGAGCTCCATGCTGCTGTACATGCGGTTCACCTTCTCCTCCAGGTCCTTGGCGTCGGGCACCAGGTTGGCGGGGTCCAGGTCGATCAGCCCGTCCTTCAGAAGGATCTGCCGGCCCTTCTCCTCCAGCATGCCCTTGGCCTCCGGGTACTCGGTCAGGGCCTCCATCAGGTCGTCCTTGGACAGGCAGTAGAGGTCGGAGTAGCCGATGCTGCGGATGTTGGCCGTCCTCCGGTTGCCGGCCTTGCTGCCCTTGATGTTGAGGATGCTGATCTCGCCGAAGTAGGCGCCGTCGCTCAGCACCACGAACTGCGTGACCCCGTCGTCCGCCACCACCGCCAGCTTCCCGTCCTTGATGATGTACATCTCCCGGCCGATGTCGCCCTTGCGGCAGATGTAGTCCCCGGGGCTGAAGACCTGAGGCTGCAGCTTGAGCACCAGCTCGATCAGCAGGCCCGCCTCGCAGTCCTGGAAGATGCGCACCTTCTTGAGCGTGTCCAGGTGCACGTTGATGGCGATCTCGGCCTTCAGCTTGTCGGGCAGGTACCTGAGCACCACCCTCTCGTTCACCGCCTTCTGGCTGCTCCACAGGTAGTCGAAGAGCGTGATGACCCGGCTCTCCAGGTCTTTGCTCACCTTTCGCACTTGCATGTACTGCTTGATGCAGTCCACCCTGGCCTGGAACTCCGCCCGGGCCGCGTTCATGTTCATGATCATGGAGCCGATGTTACCCACGATGGTGGCGAAGATCAGCACACCCACCAGGAAGTCGGTCACCACGAAGAAGAACTCCGAGTCCAGGATCGGGGCCGGGGTCTCTCCGATGGTCGTCAGGGAGAGGGTGGACCAGTACAAGCTGAAGGCGTACTTCCTGCCCAGCTCCCCGAAATCAGGGTCTTCCGCGGTTTCAGGGGTGGGGTACACCCAAGTGTCCGAGCCGAAGCCCAGGTACTTGGAGAAGGAGTAGTAGAAGCAGGCGTTCCAGTGGCAGAAGATGAGGATGTACATGACCAGGTTGCTGATGCGGAAGATGTTGGTGTAGTTGGTCTCCGTCTCCGTGCGGTTGAAGAACTCCAGCATGCGGGTGACACGAAGTAGCTTGTTGATGCGGATCTCTGGGTACTTCACCCCCAGGAAGAAGTACAGGATGTCCGTGGGGACCATGGATATCGCATCCAGTTTAAAATGGGAACTCTGAAAGTATCTTTCACGCAGCTTCTTCTCATCTTTGATCAACAACCCCTGCTCCAGATACGCTGCAACGAATAATAAAACAATTATTCATTATCCTATTCTGTATTATATACACATAATATGTGTATTATTTCTCTAACACATCTAAATCGTTTGTCCATGTATATCCATGTATACATTCACTTATTTACTGAGGCAATTCTGGGTTGAGTACCTTGCCCAAATGTACTGCAGCAGTGCGGGAAATTGAACCTGCAACCTTGCGGTTATGAGTCCCACTCCTTACCACTACACTGCTGTCTTTAAATTCCACATGCAGTTTAATTCTAGACAAAAATTCCCCCATACTGAAAATTTTAACAGGTTTCCAAAGCAATCCCAGCTGAATGAAAATGACAGGGAGCAGGTGAAAGTTTGCCTTTGAGTCTCCTCTGTCCCCGCTAATGTACTAACCGGTTCTGGACCTAAACACCATGTCGGCCAGATATATTATGTCAGATATGTAGTCTAAGATGAACCAGGTTGTCAGGTACTGGAGCTGTAATTCTTCAAAAGAGGCTCTGTGAAAACAGAACAGAACACCAACATCAGAGAGAAAACACCCAGACAAGATTTTAGTCCTTCTTCTCATATTTCGTACTGAGAATATCATGTTTAAACATGAATCTAAACATACATTTTTCAGTATCCACTAACCACTGGCTTGGTAAAATGTAAGGTTTTAAAGTTCATGCTGACAGCTTTGATAAAATCTGCAAATATGCAACACTGCAAATATGCAACACTGTAGATGCATACACAACAAAAAATAACTGTTTTCATAACACGTGGCCTGGAAGATTGAAATACGTATCTATCTTTCCCAGACAGCCACAGTGTTTAAACACTCTATGCATTTTACAATGATCAAGAGGTCTTTTTTCAGATAGCGTAATTAAAGTAATCTAAAACAATTGAAACTAAAAGTTTAATTACAGAAGCCATTGAATGATGAATTTGAAAGTGACGGTAGTCTGAACAATACCCCCCCCCCGCCCTGCACCCTCACCACCCTTACCACCCTTTTTTGCCTCCTGTGGAGACAGACCTTAAATCTTTGATGAATGTCAGTCACACAGACTCTAACGCGATCATTCGCGGATCTTCTGAACAACGCGCACAAAAATAGATCTGTCGCCATCTGATAAAACGGGGGAATTTACTTCGTCAAAGGATTTAATTAGCTCACTTATCTCCTGAAGACAAAGGGTTTGTTTTTTTTTTTTTTTTTTTGCTAAACATGAAAAGCACTTCTGAAGCGCAGCGGGTTCGTTTTAGCTCGGCGCCGCCACGGGAGACGGCACACGTTCAGAACACAGCGTGAGCTGAGCGTGTAGATGAAAGCCACAGCCATCTCTGCGCCGTGGTGAAGTGCACATCCGGGGAGCGCCTCACACTGTAGCGAAAAAAAAACACCTGTTGTCAAGGCTGTTCAAGCAGCTCTTTTTGTGCTATGGATATGTTTTTTTTTCTTTTTGTCCTTTGACATTGTCTGTCTCCACCACAGGAGCCGGGCAATTTCAGTGTAACTGTGGTGTAAATATTTTAGTAGCTTTTTTAAAAACTCCCAATTAAATGTTTGAAAAAAACATTACAGCCACATTTTACATGTGTGCCCTTAACCAGAAAACTAGTTTTGACAGAAAAATCTGTCAGCTGTCCATCTGTGTGGATGCAGTCTTGGCTGAGGTTTGATAAGAACATCTACTCAAAAACAAATACTGAATGAGACACACAAACACTACAGCTTTTGCACTTTTTTAACCTGTAACCTGCAGGCCTTATTTGCCTGTTTGCTTCATTCATCTATTACATTACAACTGTTTTCAAATGAGCTACATCTTTTTGCTGAAGCACGTAAACTGTTTTTCACTTTGTTGCAGAAGACTGCTGAAGGAAGGATCACTATTTGAATGCATAAGAAGTACTTGGATTGGCCCACTGTACCTGGCAATTATCATTGTCCAGTTGTACATCACAGGTATGGTGATGACAACCAGCCAGTGGTAGTACAAACGCTCTCCGGGGTTAATGACAAATGGCTCTTTGGGTCTGCCGAGGAGAAACAGACAAATGAATCAATTATTCATCTGACAAATAGTTTTTCTATCATGAAAAGCCACTAGAATTTGTATAGCTACCCTTCTTTTTTCTCCTTTTCTTTCTCCTTCTCTTTCTCTTTCTCTTTCTCTTTCTCTTTCTCCTTCTCCTTCTCCTTCTCCTTTTCTTTTTCTTTCTCCTCCTTTTCCTTCTCCTTTTCCTTCTCTTTTCCTTTTTTCTTTTCTTTCTTTTCCTTCTTCTTTTTTCTGCAGGGAAACACAGGCATAATTAGCCTCTGTGGTATTTTCGTAATATTAGATGTGAAACGCTTTTTAGTTTAGTTACTTACTCTTTTTTCTCCTTCTTTTTCTTTTCCTTCTCATCTCTGATGAAGAAGAGATATCAATTAGGGATTGTAAGAACCACAGAAACTGAAAAGCAGAATCTTTGATTTGTGGGTTTATCTTGCTAACAAACATGTTGACTTGCACTAGCAGCCATTTCCAGCCAAACCGGCTGTACTTACTCTTCATTATTATTGCTGTTGTTGACGTTAAAGAGACGTCCTGGGTCAGGTTGCCGGCGATGTCTGAGGGGAGACGAACACGGTTTTGGTCAGTTGAGGTCCTTCTCCCTCAGTAAGGGTTGTCAAATGCAAGGCCACGGCTCCACACGGTCTGGTACAATGCGCCCCGGAAGGCCCCGTCTCACCTTGTGTCCTTCTTGCCCGTGTCACTGTCCTCGTCCATGTCCTGCAGGACTATTCGCGGGGGTACCAGGTGCATGCGGTTACTGCCGGCGGCGGTCGCCATGGCAGCGGGTCCCCCCCTGGCGTCCTGGGTTACCGGAGGAGGTCGGAACCGGAGGCTGCGGGGACAGAGCTGACCTGAGCCGGCGCACTTTTAAAAGGCTACAGGACCATCCTGACTCAGCTGCTCTGCAAGATGAGCTGGAAGGTCAAGTGCCATGAACATTATTTTTTTAATGCCGTGATTCATAAAAAAATCACTTTTTTACTATTTTTTTCTTTTCTTTTATATTTTATTCAATGGCCCACCACCCTCACTCTTGTTTAAATTTACATTGTTTGCATTGCTGTGATCACATACATTATAACTCATTATTATAAGCGAGTGTCTTCCTCTCTCTTAGTTCCCCTCCAGTGTTGGTTTCTTTTTAGGTTTGAAGACACCAAATCCATGTGAAAAACAGATGCAAATCAGTGTAACTACAATGCCTCATACACCACGGTATATACATTAGCACGAGAGACTTTTGTGAGTTTTGTGTCATTATAGGGGTAAATCTCCTCGGAAGGATTTTTAAGCCATCTGAGCTATGGGATTATATGGAACCTGCCAAGCAGGTTACACAAACTGTGCTTTCATGGTCTTTCCTGCCATACAGCCACAAATACTGTGGTGGGTGAGCTGGCAGAATGGATGTGTGCAAATTTGTTGTGTAAATGTAAATATAACAAGTAATGAATATTTGAATAGTTCTGGTCACAGTCCCAGTTGCTTAGTCTTTACACCACAGTACCTCTCTGCTGTTGTTCAGATGGAGTGACTGTATTCTCAGCCACAGTGATTGCCCCTCCGGCATTGACGGGGTTAAAAGAGACAGCTGTCTCTGCTTGAACTGAGAGGCTGAGAAGCAACATGGCAACACCTTGTGCTTGTGGTGCACTAAAGCGTTTCAGGGCGTGTACCCTCAGGACCCCAATGAGAAAAGTGGAGCAGCTCTGTCACTAAGACAACACTCTGTATTCAGCTGCAGCAGTTTCAGTACACCTGCAGTCAAGCCTTTTAAACCTTACAACTGAGTGCAAGACAATGAGGGCTAGCTGTCTCTTTATTGGCTGGTCTGGAGAAACAGCTGTGGGCACTACTCACTTATACATCTGTGTTTAACTGTATGCTTATTTTGTTGGGAAGCTGGTCTTAAATCCCCAGGCGGAGATAACGAAGAGTCTTATCATTTGTAGGAGGATAAAGGTTTCAGTCAGCCCCTCTACCTGCTTTAGAACGTTCCAGGTGATAACACAACGGGTCAATTAAAAACTAAGTTAAACATTGCCATGCATACGGTATATACTACAGTATAATTTGTCTGTGAACATCATCAACAAGAATTGCAAGATTTCTTGAAAAGAATGTCTAATTATTTAAAGATTTACACTAAGGAAAGTTTAGTTTTGCTTAATTCTCAGCTAGTATGTCTATCACCTCTGCAAAGTGGATTGATGCATGATTACATAATGAATACATCCTATCAAACAGTTTTCTTGCTTTGGGTTTCTCCTAGAAGTAGCCCAGGGGCCTAAACTAAGGCCACACATCTAGGACCTTAAAACCTTGACTTTGTTTGAATATTTAGAGATAACTCTTGGAATGTAAACTATGGTCTGTGAATCACATTGACGTTCTACCTTCATGTTTATATCATAGACAAAATGTGTTCAACAGCTACAAACCAGCCCCAAGTGTCAGCCTGATAAGAAGATACAATTGTGGGAAAACAACAAGAACATATGACTTTAGCAGAGCAAAAATGCTATAATATTAACATGATATCAAATCAAAAGAGGACTCAAAGAGTAGTACACTAATATAGGATTGAAATATAATATTATAACAATATATTTTAAAAAGTGCTATATAAAGTGCAGTATATTTTAAGGGAAAAACTGATTTTTGCATGTAGTTTTTGGATTTACATACGCATCCACATGACTATGGAGATTTTACAGTTATGAGCACCACACCTCTGGATTTCTAATGACCTAAAAGCCTGTTGCTCCAAACGTATGAGAGTAATGTGAGATGAAGCGTACTCACCTAGCTAGCCCTCAGAGAAAGTCAGTCTCTGCATGCTGACGCAAGTCCCCAAACACAGAGGCGGCGCAGGTCATTCCAGGATCAGGACCAAACACACACACACACATATACACACACATGCACACACAGAGACAGACGCTCCAGGCAAAGTCCAAGGGAAAAAAAGGGTTCACTTTTGGAGCTGTTCAGGTTTCGGCATGGCTCGCCCTGGTCTGCGGAGGGATCGCTGTGACCCCGAGTGGGATTTAGGGATTTGCCAATGGATGAAAATGACGCTGTCATCCCTCTGTCAGTAGGGATGGGGGTGGGGGCTGGGGTAGAGACTCCATTAATATACATGAGGTTCATTATTCCACCATAAAGCGAGAAAGATGACTATCATCTCATTTGATCGGCTTGTCTTGATTTATTGATATTTCCGGCCCAATGGGAGACAGTTTCAGCGATTCTGAATGGCAGCGAAAGTTGCCGACGTCTGGAAGCACCCAGTGTTTAAAAGGGTGTGCCAGTTTGTTGTTTTGCAGAAACGTTAAAATTGAGTCAGCATGCCTTTATATCAGCTGACTCGGGCTTTCAGGGCTATGCTGCCTTTGGCATGCAGGGGGTATCAGTTAGAAGGATGCCTCTGCAGGTCATAGGCCAAACTTGGATGCACAAGGGGAATGATAAGTAGAACCAAGTGTGGGGGGGCCTTTGGGACCTTCAAATTAGCACCAATGTTGATGTAGTCCAAGTTAGATAATTGTGACAAAAACATATTCTTGCATCAACAACATATGATCATTTCTCTACATGTCTAGCCACATATTAGCTAGCTAACTAAACTGCCATGGTAACATGTAAGGTGGAACCCATTCTTCTGTTGCCATTTCTAGTGTCCACTCCCGTGCCTCAGGCACTCTCGGTGCATTGTGGGATTGGCGGCTCACCTGTGTACAGGTTCACCTTGAGCGCTGGCAAGTGGAGCAGCGGGGATTACTCCCGGTGGGCCGGCTTTCAGCCATCCTGCGCTGTCAGCGTTCTGTCAGATCCTGTAATCCTATTAAAGCAAGCTCTGTCCCTCGGCCCCGCCTCTGCCAGCGCAGGCTGACCCCCCCCGGCACTGAAGGGGTTAAAAGAGACAGCTGTCTCCGCTTGAACTGAGAGCCTGAGAAGCAACGTGGCCACACCTCGTGCTTGTGATGCACGAAAGCGTTTCAGGGCGTGTGCAAGAGCAGAACTTGTAAAGCACCTGGGGTTTGGATGTGAAATCTTCTGAAACAGCACTCAGTGCTTTCACTGGATGTTGGAATCATAGAAGACACACAAATAAATGAGGCTTCTTGCAGTGTGAGAATCAACTTGTTTATTTGAAGAATAAAGACATATAGGAAAGAGGAACATTTTTTTTTAAAAAAAAGGCTGAATTCATGTGTGAAATGAGAGGGGTTTTAAACTCCTTTTTTGCAGAGATCTCAAATAAATTTGGCTGTACCCATGCACATTTCGGACTTCTCTTCAAGTGCACATCACCCATCCGACCCACCCCCTCCATTTCGCCCCGCCCCGTGCGTTACCATGACAACGTGCGTCTCACGGGAGGGGCTGAGGGGAGGCGTCTGCGATCACGATGGGGGGCAGCGGCACATCCCCCTTGGGGGAGAATTCGGGGGCCATGGCCGCGGCGTCCACGACGATGCCCGCTGGTACGTCCTGGGGGACAGCGGCCGCTTCGGCGGCGATGGCAGCAACAGTGGCGACATCAGCGGGGTCCACCACGGCAATGTCCGCAGACGGGACGGCCACGGCGACCGCCTCCACCGGAGCCTCCACAACCGCCACGTCCGGGACCGGAGTTCCAGCATCAGCAGGCTCCGCCCCCTCCGCTCCCTCCGGCCCCCCGGCCTCCTCCGCCTCCGCCCCCTCCTCCTCCTCAGAGTTGGGCGGGCGGGGCGGTGCGTTTCCGACTCCTCCGAAGGGGTAGCCGTAAGGGGGGTAGAAGCCGCCGTGCTGAGGTTCAAACAGACAGGCAAAAAAACGTCAGAACTTTACAATCAACACCTCTATCAGCACTAACATCGCAGATCCTACCCATTGAGTGGTTACTGAGTTCAGCGTTTGTAACAAAGAAATTATTACCCCTCCCTCCTCCTCGGATCCATCTCCCTTTGGTGGCATCTGAGAGAGAGTGAGAGGGAGAGAGAGAGAGGTGGAAAATGAGAGTGGCCGGACTATAAGCAACGCATGAAAATAATCTGGAGAAATGTAACATATTTCCGCGTGGACCATGTTGACACATGCATGTTTGAATGCTGCAGCTTACCCTAGCCATTCCAGGGAAATTGAAAAACAGGCCCCCAGGTGTCTGACATTCAAAAGAAAACAGGACTGCATTAAACCACTTTCATCCTGTGGGTTTTAGCTGATTGCAAACAACAAACAGCATTTCAATTTCCTTTTCATTAACCGGGAAAGGAATTCACCTCAAACATTTTGCAGAGGGGTTTGTGATTGTGAGTGTATGTGTGCATATGTCTGTGTGTGTGCGTGCGAGTGTGTGTTTTGATATGTGTTTGTGAATGAGTGTGCATGTACGTGTGTGTGTGGGTGAGTGTCTGTGTGTGTGTGTGTGGGTGTGGGTGAGTGTGTGTGTCTCTGTTTAATAGTCACCTGTGCTGGAGGCTGGGGCGCTGCAGGTGCGGGGTTAGGTTGAGGGTTCACCTGTTTGTCATGACAGAGATAACTGAAATGACTGTGCAGTGTGCTCTGCATAAGACACTTCTAAATTCTATTCACTTAAGTATTCATACTCATTATAAATACTAAAATATTGATACTGAAACACTTAACAAAACACAAGACCCAGTGACACAGAATCATGAGACATAACCAACAAAGTCCAGTGAGTACGTACCACAGCTGGCTGTGCTGAGAACCCGTGTGGGAAGAACTGTAGGAGAAATGTCTGTCAATAGGGCTCTTCAAGGGTTTATTCAGCTAGATTGCCCTGCTGGCATCTCTCACACATGCAATCAATTAACACGATCAGTCAGAAACTAAAATAACACTAAAGGCGACCAGGTCAGATGCTTTTAAAGATCAAGGCAGGAAAGGAGTTTGGAAAAAAAAGCTTGCTGCCATCATTTGACAAGGTCCATTTGACAAGGTCATGTCATATCTACTGTATATTCCATATTTAGAATGGATCTTGAACAAACTCATCCTCATTCCAAGCAGAAAGTATTTTGGTTTTCTGAATACCAATGGTATCTCTTCTCTGCTGTGTTAGTGTCTGCCCATTGTTTCAACAATACGCCAACCATCTGGCAATTATGGTTGCAATCATTATGTCTGATTATAGATGTAATTAGTGGTGTTTTTTTCTCTTTACTCATGAAGCCAAGCCCATGTTAGTGCAAAAAAAAAATATTTAAGACTTCATTCAAATGGCTTGCACTAACCTGTTGAAGGGCTCCATAGAATCTGTACATCTGCATCATTGCCTGTGGAGGGAATGCATTTTTGATAAATAAAGGAGTTTATCATGATGAAGTCTTCAAGATTAAGCATATAATTTTCATAAAAGCACAACTCCAGGCAGTGGGAAATCAGTGTCTTACCTCATTGCTACCACTATCGCCTGCCTGTAAAACATGCAAATAGTGGAGTTATTTTCCTGAATTCATGCAACATTTACAAGTCTATAAGCCAGAATTGACTGCACATTATCCCAGACTACAGCTGCAGCTACATAAATGGCAGTTTAGTCTCAACTTCAGTTGACAAGTTTTACTTGTAGTTTTTACATACAAACCATTGTTTAAATATTTTCAACCTTTTATCAGGGGTATTGAAGATCCATTTTCCATATAATGTAAGTGACTAGGGTCTGAGCACATCACGTTACTGTTCTGAAAGATAACTCTCCCACATAAGCCACTGCATTGCTTGTCCTCCAAATTTAGTTGAAAGTATCAGAATTTTCACTTACTGGGAATGCGAGAGTCACTCCCAGCACACAGAATAAAAGCCCTACAGTCTTCATCTTGGACCTTCAATGGTAATTGGCACAATGCATTTTGTTACAATCAAAACAGACCATTTTAACAATGATGATTATATTCTATGCACGTTTAAAATCAATATTGATATGGATATGCATTATTTTTCATTAAATGAACACCACAACTGGATATTTTTTTTCCAACAGAATGATGTAATAATTATTATTTATGATACTTATTCCAATGAAAAACATATATAAAATACTTCAGCTATAACTTAAATGTCACAATAACACACAATCTTACAAACACAAAATAAAAATAACCTTACCTTTCCAGGTTATATTAAAACAACTGAATGTAAACAGGAGGGAAAACTAAAGAGTTCTAGAATGTTTGATGCACCTTCTCTTAGCTGGAATGTACAGAATTTAAGGTGTGCTTCTTCTCTGTAACAGCCAATCATGTTTTAGCTCAGTGTTTTTTTTTTCTTAATTCAACTTAATTGACATTCCACAAAGTCCCCTTCACTCTTCAAAACTCAAGAAGAGATTACACATGTTAATTACACCATTATATTTAATTACACACTGTGAAGTTCTGCTTACTTTGCCATTCTTGAAAAATGCCGCAGCCTTAAACTTAAAAGAATTTGTACATTGTAAGGTCAACCCCTTGTAATTAAAAATATATACCTAGTTACCAATATTTGCCATGGGTGAATCCAGGTATTCAAGTGCATAAAAAAACAAGGAACTTCACAAATGTTAGAGGCTGATCATGTCCTCTTCTGAAGACATTAATTACATGTCTGTGAAAAAAAAAAATCACAGACTGATCAGTCTGGAGATATGGAGCATAAATTATCCTAGTTTTGCATTGATCTGCTAACAAAAGCAATGTATTTTTAATCTATACTGGGGGGAAGTTTTAAAAAACAATGGACTCGGGCATGTGCTGTGAAACACATAACTCACCCTTATTCACAGAAAGCAACCACCTGAAAATGCTGAGCTCTGTAAACAGGCAGAGAAAGTGTCAACCGATAGTCATCCTGCCACCCTCCATATGTGCACCTTATCTCCTCTCTTGCAAAGAGGCCGTGAAGCTCCATATTAGCTTTTTGCATTTCAAAGCGGTGATGCCCGGTGATTATCGGTCCAGTTCATTTAAATCAAACGTCCCCACAGAAAGTCTGAGGGAAGGATTCAGTAACCTACCAAATACAGCCTCATTTCACCTCAGCAGTTTGCAATTTACAATGTTCCAAAGGGAATGCTTCCATTACCTGTCCCTTTTAAATACATCATTCATGTTTTACATTTTATTCAGCATTTAATAATGAAACCCAGGGAGAGCTGGAGCCTTTAGCTGAAGGTTGACTGCTGATTGCTTTTACACTTCTAACAAAACACTCGGCCTGAAACGCCTTTTGCTCAAAGCAGAGGCCAAGCACAGAGGCTCTTATATTTTGAATGACATCTTTAATTCCTTGCTCTGCTGATGAAGGTACTTCAAGCAGCATACAACTGTTTATAATGAGCAGGTCCCTCACATCAGTAAAATGAATAAATAAATACATAAATAAATACTGCATAATTACATACAGCTAACACACAGCAGGAACTGTGCTAGGGACAGTTAACACGAATGAAATGTCAGTGTCTCAGAAAAGGGAAATGTTATAACTTGTAACGTTACTTTTTGAGGATGAGATTTGTTTTAATGTAATACTGTGTCAACGTCTATGGAACTGACAAGTGAACAGTGTCTTTTTTTCCTTTGTACTTCCAGGTCAAAAATGATCTATTGTTCTATAATATGAGGTGTTTCATTTAATACTTTAAGACCAATTGATTCTGACATTGTCCATATATATATATATATATATATATATATATATATATATATATATATATATATTTTTTAAATGACTCAAACATATTTGGGTATACATATAAAAGGAGACAAAGGATGCATCACCTTTGAATTCATTTCAATGTATTCATTTGAAAATGGCAGTGGATAAAATACATTCTTAAAAGGAAGTATATAATTAAAACCAAACCAATATGCTGGATATAACATGCTGTTTTGACACAATGCAATATCTTCTGTGCAGTCAGCTCATCAGATCCTCCAGTCACGACTATCACCTCTTTCTGAAGCAAATAATAAAAAGTCCACACGCAGTTTTTGCAGTACACCTGCCTTTCTTCTGTAATGCCACTAAGGGTACAATTCTTCACGTGTTTGCTCATGTCACCCTAACAGTCTTCTAATTTTCCATTGCTTTTGTTCTTTGCCCAATTTGATCATATTCCTGCGTTTGATATTTTATTTCAAAAAGACTACATTAAACAAAAGGTATTGACTGATTAGTGATAAATGCTAAATGGCATGACTTATAATATGCAATGGAGCTAATAGAAGGAATGTGACAGACAGAGTGATAGATGAAAAAATACTTGTGTGGATAACCTTCATATTGGTTTTGTGTAGTATAGTGAAGGTACCACACATCCATATATTTCTATGGTAATTTTCAGGGACAGTATTATGGCTACAATTTTCTTTTTTCCTGGTAGGGCCCTTTAGGAAACATGAAGGCTTTGATTTTTCTGGCTTGCATTATTGGATGAGCTCTCTGTCTGCAAGTAATAATTAAGAATTCAGTGCAATTAAACCTTTATCAAAGCACTAGGCATTTGGCCTGAACTACTAATCAATAAAATTACACAAAGGATGTTCTATGAGAAAGTAAAATACAGAAAATTTTGAGGGTTGCACACACTAATATATAGATATAAATATATACAGTGTTTTTATGTTTATATAAAGTTCTTTTTTATCATGATAACAAACGATTCAAATTCTCAGATTGTTTCCGAACATTTTAACCAACATATCCTGTGTATAGTCAACACATTGCAGCTTTGATGGTTACCTGTCTGTGCCTGTCTGTGCCTCTTATCTTTCCACAGATGATGCAGCTGGTCGACTATGATACTTTTTATGCTTCCCCAGGGGGCAAGGTGAGTCTAACTCTTTTCAGTTTAAGGGCTTTAAGGTAAGCTCCATTCAGCCTGACATCAGCTTTGTGTCAGGCATTCAGAATGACAACAGGTCAGGTTTCTTGAAGACAGAGGGGGAACAGATGAAGTGTGGAAGTTCATTCCACCATCTGAGGACAACGGCAGAGAAAGTTCTGGATAGTAATTTTGCGCCGAAGCAACAGGACCACTAAATGCCGTTCGGTAGCAGAGCGTAGCGGTTGGGAGCGTAGGCTTGCAGTAGTGAGTTCAGGGAGGAAGTTGCAGTTATAGTGAGGTGGCCGGGGGATTGGGGGCTGCTGGGCCAGCCAGCATGGAGATTGTGTGAGTACCTGTCACTGCTCCATCCTTTACCTAAAGTTACCTTTGCTAGCTGGGTTGCCAGCTTCAGTTCCTATACTGAGCAGTGCATCCCCTCTCTAGCCTCTAGATCTTAAGTGAGCAGCACATGTCTGACCTGTCATCATCATGGCTGTGTTAATAAGGAGCATGTCTCTGTCTCTGTTATGACACACCCTGTCCCTCTCTGTCTCTGTCTCCTCCAGCTCCTCTGGATTCAGACAGGCTGTCCCTGTGGCTCTGGCAGCAAGAGTAAGATTCATTTCCTCATATTAATGCCCATAGCTGCCGTGCACGCACGCACGCACGCACGCACGCACGCACGCACGCGCACTTTACTGGAGGAGTTCCGGATATCAACACGCTGGCCAAGGTCCCAGACAATAATCGTTAATCAGTCAACACACCGTTTCACAGCAGGTAGGTCAATGTCATTTTGACTGAGTGCCAAAGTTAATTTTGCCGCGCCATGTTGACAACATATGAAGACGTCAATTAGCGGTCCAGAAGGATGTCTGTCTCCGTGCAGGGGCAGAGTGAACGTGTGGCACAGCGGCTGTGATGATAGGAAGTATGCCACCACAGGCTCCAGCCCCTGGGGCAGAAGATGATGACAGTGATGACTAGATGACACACACACACACACACCTGTCTCTTCAGTTGAAACAAATTCATTTACACCCTCATGAATGAATACAGAACAATCTGAGTAAACACCAGAAGAACACACGCTAAACATTTCACTCCTTTCTCTCTTTTTACAGGAACATTACAGGATAAGTGACTGTCAGTATCCATCGGGGATTTGTAATAACTGCTTGCGCTCTGTTGCTTCTAGTTTTTAAATCAAATGTACCATGAAATGAATTATATAAGTCTAGGGTATCAGGGTGTTTCACTGGAACAACTAGATGATTAATGCCCTGATCAGAACTGCGTAATACATTTTCGGTGGCTGAAAAGCATAATTTAATCATATAATATGGCAAGTATTGTTGATATAATCACGTCACTGCAGTATTATTGTCTTTAATTAGGAAAGAATCACAACACCTCATTTGTTCAAGTAAGTACAAGTGTAAAGACAATAGTTAAATATGCCAGAAAAGTGTACACAATTCTGGTCTCAGCATTTACTGCCATCTTGCCAACAAGTGTCAAAGGAAGTTATTGTAACCAGTTTCTATACCCAGTGCATTGTTATATCAGTCTTAATTCCACCAGTTGTGCTTACCGGTTCAGATTTCAGATTTCAGAAAATGGTATAGAATCACAGAAATGTAGAATAATCCATAATGTTTGGTCTAGTGTCTTACACTGCACACACACCTCATACACAACTCAAACACAATCCAAAACATGAGTCCACTGCAACAGATATGGTTTTAAAGAATTTATTTCAATATAGTGCCACCAGTGGCGTGTATTTCACAAATCAATACAATTAAATAACCATAAAGGAGCGAATGCAAACCAACTGTCTTTGAAAACAACTGAAGTGGGATTAGTTGATAGAATTGCATGATCTGGACATGAGGAATAACAGCACATGCATGATAGATGAACTTGTGCAGATAAACAGACAGGCTGTCAAATCCTTTATAACAAGCCATGCACCTGAGCTGTTCCCTAAAGGTGGCACTCATTACGTTCTGCCAGGTAACTGTCCAGAACATGGTAAATAATAGAACATATTAGTAATGTTGGTTATCATCCAAATATCTTGCTGCATTCAAGACAGAATCTGCAAAAAAAAACAACATGAAAGTTGTGTCATCAAATCTAATGGGAAGATATGGAAGTTGTTTGAACAGTCATGTTGGATCAAATTTGGTTTATGTTTTATTTTTTAGCACTGTATTCACTTACATAGCATTTCTGCCCTAAGGGGCGACTGGAACCTGCAAAGGAATACAGATTAAGTTAGGGAATCATAAGTGAAAAGTTGCATTACAGAAATATTAGGAACATGAGAAAAACATTTCGCTCCTCTGATGTGCAGCTGATGTGTGCTCCATATTCTAACGCAAAGGGTGCCAATCATCCCTCTTACTCAGTAACTCACTCACTTTATAAATGATGCAATATACAAGTAAGGGCTGGATTCAGTCTAGCCACAGAGTACTTTGTCATTTATGATGAGTTTCAGTGCCATGCAACACGTTTCAACTTGGAAAAAATAATACAGGATACACATTGATTAAAAGACCAAAAAATGCTACTGTCTCTAAGAGGCCAGAATGAGGCTTAATTGGAATCAGTAGATATCTCTAAGAGGCTGGAGTGAGGCTTACTTTGATAGCAGCCTGAGCAGGCTGAGTTGGCTGCTTTTGTTGGACTGGCTCTTGGGGTACTGCCTGTGGTCCAAAATTTGGGAAAACCTGTGAGAAAAATGAAGCAGTGTGTTAGTGCCATCATAGACTGCAAGCATCTGAAATCACCCGCAAAATGAGGAAATATCTTACGTTGTTATTCTGTTGTGCTCCTGTCGGTGGCATAAATCCGAAGGGGAAGATCTGCTAAAGAAAAGATAAATATGTATAAAAACATGCATTTTGAGAGATTATTGATGTTCATTTTTTAAAAGAGACTAACACATCAGACACAATAGGCACACCACAACAGACAATCAGCTCACATTTGGAATTTGAGGCATCTGTGGAATGTTTGTCATTGGGGGTATCATCTGAAAAAATAATAAAAATATTAGATTATAAATATTAGATTGATCTCAGAGATCAAACATGTCTTTGATCATAATAAAAATAAAATATATTCCATTTCCTGGTGTTACCTGTTGTTGCTGGTTAAATGGGTCATATGGGTAGAACTAAAATAAGAAAAAAAAGGTTATTAATGCACAAAAAAGTGTAAAAAAAATATAAAAACAGAACAGTCTGACCAATCAATTTCTTAATGAAAATACTCTGCAAAACCTTTCCTAGGAGATTAAAAATAGTTCCATTTAAATATTAAGTATACATAAAATCATACTGATAAAATGATTTTACCGGCAACCTGAAAACATCTATCAAGACCAAACTCACGATTTCCACACTCTTTCTCCCAGGAGCCTTTGGGATCTTATACTTGATATATGCTTGGGAAGGAAACCCCTGTCAGAGGAGACATTAACAAAATGTGACCATGAATAAAGTCACAAATCACCATGATGGTCATGAATAAAGTTAAGCATTACTCTGCAATGTTTACGAGATCCACATTATGGTATTTTGCCTATCACTTTCAGTAACACATGCCGCAAGTTTACTTTGCAGTTTTTCATTCATTTTGCTAACCCTTGCTTTCGTAACATTGAGAACTGTAAAGAAAAACATTGTTTGAATTATTGGATATTTCAAGATAAACTGCAAAATGTGGATTGAGCCAAGGCCTTGTTTTACTTACTTGTCCTGTTTGCTGCCCCCCTGTGGCCTGACTCGGGAATCTGTGAGGAAACACCTACAAAAGAGAAGCAGCTCTGAGACAACATACCACAGTTACTGAGGTACCTGTTATGAATTTTCTGTTACTTCTATAATATTTTTTCTTCAGTGACCCCCCACCACCCCCGCCCAAAGTTTGTGTAAATAATTTAGGGAAGTATTATTCGCCTAAATAGTGTGGTGTGATATGTAAAGGAAAAATTTATGTATATAATATAGTTTATTGTATAGTTTATAGCTGAAGCAGATAGTGGCAGTGGACCATATTAGTCAGAATTGGTCCATATTTCAGCTGATATAGAGATCAGTGGAGTGAAGATGATATGTACGATTTCCATGCTGATGGGGGCGGTCATTCCAGGCTGCTGGGGAGGTTGTGCAGGTGCAGTGAAAGTGTTGCTGCCCTGAGGAACAAAAACATAAATCAGGAAAACCACTTTATCACATGCAATCACCGTGTCCTTTTTATCTCGGATAGAGACACTTTATTCTATGATTATACTGCATGTTTGGGTTTTTGATGTGATGCACAGGTGTCTGAATATGACCTTATACATAATCACGTCTCCAGGCAGTTTCATGCCATGTCAACTGATGTCAGATTCATTCTAGCGTGGTAATTTACCTGTGCAGGCTGATTTGGTTGCCGAGGAGGTCCAATCTGAGGCAGATAGTCATAGAGGGATGTCATCTGTAAAACATTTAAGTTTCAGTACTTGCTTCAGTCCATCTACACAATTTAAGTACAGGCTAAGTGTTAGGGTACCGTCTACACAATTGTACGTACATCTACAATGTTTTAGCATCATCCACACAATGAGGAAAAAAAATCAATCACATTCCAAAACCAACAGCATGCTTTGTTGCAGTGTTCAAATGAACGCCAATGCTCTTCTGTCAGATCCGGTTTAAACACTGAAATGAGAAACACATCATTTCCAGAACCCCAAAAGAGTTTTCTTTTGTCAGGAATCGCCCAACTTACAGGTGCAGCACATATTGTACTGGCGAGACACAGGCACGCAATTGCAGTCTTCATCATAAAAGAAAATTCTGCAAAATGAAATTACATAAATTAGTGAATGAAATGCTCCCTAAAGATTCTATGCAATATGTTCTAAACATTGCAAAAGCCCAGTGGCATACTAACTGGTTGCAGTCTTCAGAAGCTCAATTAAATAACACCAGAATATCCATTAAACAAATCCCTTGAATAACAACATAATAAGGACATGACATTAAAGAAGAACATCTCTTCATCTATACTGTACAGAAAACATGTTTTTACATATTTTATCAGACAGCAAATATTAGTGAAAATGAAAATTATGATTTAGATATGAGCATGAATAATATTCTGTAACATGTCTGGAAAGTAATTCAGCTGTCCAGCAAAGATGTTTCCAGCTCTAAAACTTTGTCCTCAAAAACAGAAGCAACTCAAACTGAAATGAGAAAAGAATAAATAAGCAGAAAATGAAGAAACATCACCTTCCTGGACACCGATGAGCAAAGTCTTGTCAAATTCAGAGAAAATCTGAAGAAAATGTTTGAAACGGCCACTTTTAAATAGTGTGGGCCCGAGACAGCAGCCAATCACCTCTTGTCTACCTTCTGTGCCGTCACCAGACGAGAGAGTTGATTGTTTTGTCCAGAGCTTTGGAAAATGACCCCATGGTAAGACATGTAATCTCTTTAAACGCAGGGTATTTCTGATTGCACACTGTGTGATTCTGCATATTCCAGCAGTTGGCAAGTTCCCACAGATTTAGTGCTTACAAAGTATATTAGTAGCAGGTGCCCATGTAATGAAGAAAAATCAGACACTTAAATCATATCTTTAGTCAGGGCCACCATGGGATTATGCATTTTTATATCATAGAATCTTTGCACATTGTAATCATCCCCCGATCATTCTCTTGCTTTGCATTATCTTTGTGTGTGTGCACATAGCAGTTGCTGTTCACACATATATCCATGCATACATGTTTGCATGTGTATATGTTTAAGACATCTAAGATTTAGACCATCAGTTCATTGAAGACAAGCTATTATGTGTGCTTGCACTATAACATTCATCAAATCTGAACTTGGAGAACAAATCTTTGATGGTTTCACTTTTGATGTATTTTAGAGTGAAGAAGTTATTTATATGAATTTAATTATTGAGAATAAAATTAATAATGCCAACATCACAGACAGAGATGTTTAAAACAGTTTATTATGAAAGGAAATATGAAATATGTTGAAAGTCATAGTATAAAACATGCTCATACTGTAGCAAATCATCTTTGAACAAATCATCCTCCTATGCACATGCATACTTTATACTGTGAGAGCACCAATTCCTTATACAGGTACACCCATATAAGTACTCAAGATGTTTATCATATTCCATAGCTAAGATAGAAACATAGCATTTCTTTTTTACTACCCTAAAAGCAGCATAGCATATTTGTGGATTGGTTTCATGTTAAATGTTGCTGATTTCTCGGCTTTGCTAAAACAGAGAAAAGAGAAAAATGCACATTAGGATTTGGTAACATTGATAAATTATTTAGGTATTATCCTAATTCACAGGTAATACTGCCATTACCGATGAAATACGTTGTTAAAATATATAACATGTACAACGCATTGTTGTTGTCATAAAATTATCATTAATTTGTTCATTAGTAATGCATTACACAGTATTGTTAATAAATTACAGTAATATGTATGATCTGGACAGTAAAATATAGTACTAAATATACAGTATAATATAGTTAAATAAATTATGTAATAGCTAGGGAATGAAATACACAAATCACTTAAGTCAGCTTGTTACTAGTATTGTATTACTGCATCATGCAATAAGCACTTCTATCACATCTAATGTTCAAAATGGCTGCTGTTTATCAAAATGATCATGTTCACCAGGTCTGACTCACTGCTTTAATCATCCTCGTCGTCATCGTCTCTTTTTGGTGGGGCAGCCTGCAATGAGACACACACCCCTGATGATGGGTTCTGCACTTAACTCAATGAAAGTACTGGCTTTCCCCACTCTTTCTTGTAGAAGCAAGAGAGTACATGCAAGAATACGGTCTGGGACAGCATTACTACTGTTCTGACTTAATCAAGAAATGTGATGGTGTGCTGCAATCATTGAGGTGTTTCAGGAGGTTTGATCATATCTGATCATGTGAAAAACCTGTGGTCTAAACTTTATATGCACAGTGCCATACCAATGTGCATGTTTTCAACAAGATCAGACGTGTCAAATATTAAGCCAGGTAATATCATGGAATACATATATCATTCATTTTATGAATTATAATTTTAAAATTAATATATGTATTCTAACCTCACAATAAAGAAGATTATTATTTAGAGTATACATGGAGAACCACAGTATTTAATATACACAAACAGTATTTACTGCATGTAAAAGCACACAGTATATACTGTATATACTGGTTATAAACTGTATAAAAAAAAAAACAAATAGGATATCCTGCACATAAAGAAACAGTGAGAGAAGGAGTCCTACTGGGACTACAGGAACTGCGGGCGCCACTGGTACTGCCGGTGCAAAGCCAAAGGGATACAGCTGCGAAAGGAGAGGACTGATATTAATGTATGCATTTACAATATCATTACCAACCAGATTTATTCACTGATATTAAAGTATGCATTTACAATATCTTTACCAACCAGATTCATTCACTGATATTACACTGTGTATTTACAATGTCTTTACCAGGCAAATGCTATTATGGATATTACAGTATGTATTTACAATATCTTTACCAACTAGATTCATTCACTGATATTAAAGTATGCATTTACAATAGCTTTACCAGGCAGATTCTCTTACTGATATTGCAGCATGTATTTGCAATCTCTTTACCAGCCAGATTCATTCAGTAATATCACAGTATGAATTTACAATGTCATTGCCAGGCAGATTTGCTCACCAGTGTTACAGTATGTATTTACAATGTCTTTGCCAGGTAGATGTTCTTACTGAAATTACAGTATGTATTTATAATGTCTTCACCAGACAGAATCATTTACTGATATTACAGTATGCTTTTGCTTTTCAGATGACTAATCCAGGAAGAATTACAAAGGGCACATTATGATATATTACGCAATTATACAGCTGGGTATTTGCTGAGGACATGCAGATGGTGCAACCCGGCCATAGAGCCTCCAGGATATAATCGCGGCTCCTTATGCCACACTTCAACCGTGTTCCAACATGCACACCTCCCCCAACCCTCCCCGAACAGTGAGCCAACAGAGAGAGAGACACACAACACACTCACGATCTCAATGCTCTCTCTGCCAGGAGGCTGAGGGATCTCATGTTTGATGAATCCTCTTGCCGGGAACACCTAGGGCAATCGCATCACAGAACCGTAAGAACACCAGACACACAGGGTTCCGGAATGGACCCTATCAATGTCCTATTCCAGCACCGTAGGAACCTTTCAAACGGAAATGGAATTTTCCCCCAATGCACTCAGTGAGCTTGGCTTCCCATCCGAGTAATAACTTTGGAAATATTCATAGAGATGAGGCAGATGGAGCAGCATCAGTCCTGAGGAACACCTGGAGGGGAATTGGTCTTCCCTGGTCAATTTATGCTGGGTAATTACACTCTTCCACTATCAGTGGTTTATGGTATTTACCTTTGTAGTAACTGCACAGGTCTGAGGTGTTTCTGGTCACTGTTTCTTTTTCATGCCGAGAAGGATTTCTACAATGCTATACAGTATGTATATACTTTAAATCCATTATGCATATGCTGTTTTTATGCTTTATTTCAGTGTTATGTGCATCCGTTCTTTTTCCACAAGACACTGCCTTGCTGTGCTTTATGAGAGAAGACATGTGAACCATCCCAGTTTTCTTACTGCCTCACACTCCTCTTCCTGACCTTAAATATCTCACAGGGTGTTATTAGAGGAATTGACTTACTGGCGCTGCGGGCGGCTGGGCTCCGAGAGCGAGAAGCTGCAGTGCATACACAGACATAAACGTGAATACCAGTCATACACAGTGTGCATCATTACAGGTCAAAGGAGAGTCAGAGGGAGAGTACTCACACAGAGACACACACACAATGTATATCATTACAGGTCAATGGTGAGTGAGAGGGAGAGTACTCACACAGAGACACACACACAATGTATATCATTACAGGTCAAAGGAGAGTCAGAGGGAGAGTACTCACACAGAGACACACACACAATGTATATCATTACAGGTCAAAGGAGAGTCAGAGGGAGAGTACTCACACAGACATACACACTGTGTATCATTATATTACATTACATTATTTTCATTTCACTGACACGCTTATCCAAAGTGACTTACATAGGTTACAGTTATTTTTTGTTTTACCGATATTTACTGAGGGAATTGTGTCCAAAGGTAAGCAGCAGGAGGGATTTGAACCTAATTAGCAACCTTTCGGTTCCAAGCCCTGCTCATTACCACTACATCACACTGCTGCCACTGGCCACTACAGGTCAAAGGTCAATCAGAGGAATGGATACTCACACAGACACACAGTATATGTCACTACAGGTCAAAGGTCATGAGGAATGGATACTCACTATTTCCACCTCGGCAGGCAAAGGTGCCACAGGTCTGACAGCTCCAGCCACCTGGAACAAACCCAAACCAGTGAAAGCCTCATGGCCTCCCTATGCTGTCTCACACTTCTGTATATCCTCTCAAATTACATTATAACATTACATTATTGGCATTTAGCAGACGCTCTTATCCAGAGTGACTTACATTGGTTACACTTTTTTTTTTTCAACGTTATCCATTTGTACAGCTGGATATTGACTGAGGCAGTTGTGGGTTAAGTACCATGCCTAAGGGTACAGCAGCAGTGTCCCACTGGGGAATCAAACCGGCCACCTTTCAGATATGAGTCCTGCTCCTTAACCGCTACGCTACACTGCCACCCAAATGCTCTCCAGTGCTCCATGACCCCACGCACAGTGTCGACGACAGCACAGCAAGTATTAGTAACACAAGACTTTTCTCCCCGTCAGGTAGTGATGACATTTTCCCGTTGACCTGATGTTTGGAGATTTTCACCTGACTGAAACACAGATAAAGTAGGATGCCGGATGCTGTTTCTCACTCACCGCTTGCTGAGGTGCCACTAAGGCCGGTTTGTACTCCACCTCAATCAGCTGCAGCCTCTGTGAGAAGAGACACACACTTTAACATACAGATTAGGTCCCACATTGAGCTGGCCTTACCCTTTTTAAAGTGAGCCCAGTGCATCTCAGAAAACACTTGCTATTTAATTTTAAGGCTGTTATAGCTATGTGCACATCGTACATGACATAAGAGCAGTATGAATGAGTGCATGCATATTGAATAGCAAATAACAAAGGGATAGAGCACCAAGCTAAAAAAAGTGCTAACATATTAGCATACAGCAAAAACATATGTGTACATAGTGCTTAACAAGATCTTTTGCTTGTTCCATTCCTCAGACTCTGTACATCACAGGTAATGTTTACAAAACAGATTACAAAAATGCTATTACATTGTTACACAGTTTCTATATATTGTTGAGTTAATTACACAGATTCTATATACAGATGTCTATTTCTTTGACATTCATACATGCAGCATGCCAATAAACGTACTGGAGCTGAGAAAGCTGCCCCAATGATGCATGCCAACAGCAGAAGAGCTTTCATTTTGAATGAACCTGCAAAATCAAGACAACGGTAAGTTGCTTTTGAATTTCTGTGAAGCACAATATCACAGTATCACAAGTGCTCCAAAAAAATTTCCTTTCTAAATTTTATCCCTAGAGTACTCGCATGTTATCTTGAGATACTAAAATGCATAATCTATCTAACAGGAAGTTGAGTGCGAGGTGGTGCAGCATGTTACCTTGAGTGAAATGACAGCAGAAGGACTATAGTACTGTGGTACTGTAGTACAGTAGAGTGTCTTGAATGAGAGAAGATCTGCTCCTTTTTATTTGTTCAGCTACAAAGCCAATCAAGGGGCTGACAAATCTGGTGAGGAGCCAAATGGATTTTTCATAGTGAGAAATTAGCTTATGTTAATATATCTGTACATGATCTCAAAAACAAGTTGTGGCATTAATCATCTTAATTACAGCCCCCCTCCCCCACAGATAATGTATCTGATCAGCCAGTGTTTCAGTGAATGACAGAATTCCACCTCCTTTGCTATTCCTTGTGCTTGGCAGCAAAGCAAAGGAATACGGGGCAATAGATTTGTGTTTTCTGTTTTTTTTTATAGTCTGTTGATAATATCAGGCTAGACGTTTTAATGGTTGAAAGCTGAAAATTACCTGAGCTGACATTTCTGAATTACTGTAGTGTGCGCTTGCACTGAACACTTGAAGGATGCCAAATGCAACATGCTTAATGTGCTCCTTCACTCCCAGTGTGGTCCTTGAACAATGGAACTGTTGAACAATGGACTGTCAGCTGTAGGTCTCCGGCTTTATTTCCAGTTAAACAGATAAACAGAATATCATATAAACAAATGCCACAGTGTGTGTGGCTATAACCAAATGCATCTTACACACACTTGATATATTAAAAGAGACAGCAGTTGTTGAAACATTTAGCCCTGTAGCTTGCATTTCTCTTATATGAAGTGTAGGTAGACTCTGCATTGGAATGTCAATGTGAACATGGAATCCCAAATATATTGTCTTGAACTTAGGTACTGTGTGGATAAATGTATAAGCCTATGTGTATCAGAAGTAGCTCAAAGCAGAATTAGCTCAAAGCAACAAGAACTAGAAGACGCTTTAGGCTGCAGGTAGTTATTGTATGCAGTTCAGCACACAGGAGAAAGACAGCAGCAGAAGCAGAAGTCTGGACATGGCATGTCATACAAATGGAGATGAATTCAGTCATTTCCGGAATCAGACCTGTACTTACACCATTCCCTGACTGATTTAATAACACACTCTAAACATATATTTTTCCACCCTTGGATATATTCATTAGGTTGAGTGGGAAAATGTGGTTTTCATATTGTTTTTTAACTATATCTCTCTACATCTTGGAATGCCTAATTAAGATGTGCTGAACGGGGGAGATGTGCAGATCATTTGAAGTGCATATATGATAATTACACTCTAAAGGAAACATATCTTGAAGGTACTTATTGAAAATGATGGGTGAAAAATCCCCAGAAGATCTTTCAAACCTGGGAGCTATACCCTCCCGCAATTATGTTTGGATTTGTTTTAACGCATGAAGACACACAGACGCAGCAGTAAAAAAGATCTACAATAAATCCTATATTGAATATCATTATTAGTCTGTATTCATGCATGGTGAATAGCTGAAAGGGTTATGAAGTCATAATCCAAGAATTTAAAGGTATGAATCTATGACAACAACTATCTTAATTATATTAATTATATTAATATATAATCTTAACTATATTAAGTACAGTGTCTGTGGCAACTCACAATAATGTGTTCATATATGTGTGAGTATATCCAGATGCAGAATTGCATTCTTTAGGTAACATTCTCATTTCTATAATATAATCTAAAATATATAAATAATATGCGGTACATAATACCAGTTGCAGAAGAAATAATGCCTTTTGCAATGTTGACACTAGTATGACAGCTTCTTATACCTCTCTGCTTGCTCAGGCTAAAAATGCCCTAGAGTATGGACAATAAGCAATTCGTTACTGTTCTGTCATATTTACGTTCCTTTTCAGTTCTTAGAGGATGGGACCCAGAGGCCTGTTGAAGCTGGAGCATTGAGGAGCTTTTGTGTGCACACATCTGTCTCATCTGGCACTTAGAGAGCTGAGTTATGTCCAGGTGGGAAACTGTAACCAAACGTGCATCTAAAGTATTAAAACCTCTCATGCCCCATCTGTTAGTTAGGGACTATTGCTGGGCAGATATCAATATGAAATGTTCCAGAATAATTTCAGCTTCCACTATGTAGATCAATGGTGGACATCAACAGAAACTATATGCCTGCAATGTTCACTGTGTTGACAGATGGTGACCCCCATTTTAAGCTGAATTTTATTAATTTGTGACATGATTATATCTGACATAATCATATATGAGTTTATATTTATGATGTATTCCCACAGAATTGATAATTGTAGTGCTCTAATTGTGATATGTACAGAACAATTCTTTGTGTTGTGTCCTGTGCTGTGTTGTGACCTGTGATTGAGTAAAACAGGAAAACCTGTGTGTATAACATATCATTATAAAGTATCTTTATCACTGTAAAGTCAATCTTCTCATCATAATATTTGGTGCCAAATGCAATATATATTTTTTTTCCTAACAGTTTGCGTCAATACATATTTTGTAAGCAACACTTGTAAGCAACACGATTTAACAAAAAGGTAGATTCACCTACATTTACAAAGATTTAAAACAATGATGCAAAAAGTAAATACGACATAAAGATTTTATTTAAACAATTTCAAGCAACAGGTTACATGCAAGCATTGCCAATGACTCAAAGGAGATATTTTTGTTAATGTAATAAAAACACATTTAAATTGTACAAAAGACATACAAAATATGAAAAGTAATACCTTGTTCACGTGACCATGTTTATCCTTTGTTGTGCATTTTTTATCTGTTTGATTCATATCAGCTTAAAATGTATGGTGGCTGGTTAGTGCGCCACCTTGCTGAAATATCTGTCCCCTGTTTAAGTGTGAAGTGAACACTTTGGGGAAGTTGGTGTGAGGATAACTAGCCCACTCATGGGTAGAGGTCTGTGTCCGTTCCACCAGTGGAGGGAGTTGGGTCAGGGAAGACTTGTGGCGCTGTCACCGTGGGTGGGGCTACACGCGAGGATGCAGAGGGTGTGGTCAGGCCGAGGACGGGGCGATTTGATTGGTCTCCTGGACCCGCGGCTGTGTCTGCGTTCTCCAGCCCTGCGGGGAGAGCTGTGGGCGCGAGGGGGGATGTTGGGGGGGCCCCAGACAGGGCCGGGTCCAGCCCCTGCCCCTGTCCCGCGGGGAGACCCCCAGGTAGGACTGGGCCGACCCCAGCGGTAGGCAGGCCCCCTCCGAATCCAGGAAGGAACATCCCGAAACCGCCCATGGGTCCGGCACCCTGCACGGGACACAGAGAAAGGCAGTCCTCAGCTTGACGTGACAGTAAATATCTTACTGTGTGTCATTGCTTTAAAGACTGCTGCTTCATAATTACCTGCAGCTCTTCAGAGCTAGCACTTCCAAAAGGACCAGCCTAAAACAGGTACACAGGAGTACATCAGTGAACATGGTGGACATATTGTAATTTAAATTGTAAATTAATGAGATCTTTTGAAACAATAATAATTTCACAGGACAGTTTGAGCAATTCTGTTACAGAGTTACTTGTTTACCATTGTTTGCCTCATCATGTAGAATATCTGAGGGATCTAGGGTTAAAAGCAAATACAAAGCACAAAGTGATTCACATTATAAATTAACCAGTTGTTCAAATTTCACCATGTATTAATATCCCATGTGAGTAAATTGATGTATATTGACACTGAGAAATCTGAACAACACAGTGAATGTCATTCATGCACCAAAAAATGAATTTTTGAATTTTTAACTTTCACGAATTTTAACCGCAAATTTCTTGTCCAATTACTGAACAGGTAAATGAATGTGTAGACGTGACCGAAAAGATTGCCACACTGTGCCACATGGGACATTTACCTGTTGCTGTCCTGGCTGCCCCGGCTGCGCAGGCTGCACAGGTTGGACAGGTTGCGTGGTCTGCGCAGTGTCTGCGGGCTGCGCTGGGGGTTGTGGGAACGCAGCCGGGAAGAACAGAGGGAATCCATGAGCAGGAAACTGGCAGGAACAGGAAGCAGAATTTAAAAAAAGGGAAATTTAACATTAAAAGGTATGCACATTTGCTGCAGAATGGTACAAAGAAATTGACCCTACTTAGAGACATCATATCCATTATTGGACATGTCTGACTGACTGTTAGAGCGTAGATCTTCTCAGACATTGATCTATATTGATACATTCCCTCGAAGTGTCTGATAAAGTATTATACCTTTACATGTGTGCATTATAAGAGTCATTTATCATGTTTTGTTTAGACAATTTTAATAGCTTGAGTTTTCAACAAATCAGATGTCTCTAATGAGACAACTTCAGGAAGGAGTTCAGAGGAATTCCAGTGTCTCTATATTTTTGTAACACACCTGAAGTAAAATATGTCAGACCCCAAGAACCAATCACAAAACATGGCCCCTCGAGGGTCTTCATAATTCATCTTAATTAAGAGTCTGGTGTGAGTGTAAACCAGGAGACACAGGCTATCTCCTGGATCAATGCTGTGCTGTAGCTTTTGCTGACAGACTAGCCAGGACCACACAAGGAGGCTGTCTGAGATGGAATCCTACCTGCTGATTCCCCGTCTGTGCTGGAAAGAAGGGAAAATATCCATAGGAGGGGAACACCTGCGGAGTGACATCAATCGAAACATTGTTGGAAAAAAGTTAAATGTTTGATTTAGAAGTGCTCACTGATTTGTTCAATAATAAACTGAAAATATTAACTTTGTTCTAGTCTCTTCTCTTTTAATGTAGAGTCCACAATGCAGGCTGTGTCGTTTCAGACTGACACATGCAGCCATTGGTCAGGTTATTACGTTGGACACAGTTCACATGATCACATTCCTTAAATATTCTACATTGTGTTTGTGGCTAGGGTGTGCTACTTAGCTCAGAATGTAATGGGGTTGCGTTATGTGTCTGCTGCAGTGATAGCTAGTTCTGTGTCTGTGTGAGTGTGCTGAGGGATGATTCAGATGGATTATTCTGGAAACCATGGGAGGTTTCTCCCCAGGAGTCCTGAGTTATGCTTGTCCCTCTGTGGGCAGACAGGCTTCATTCAGTCTGAGTGATTGAAAGGATGAGTGTTTGTCAGTGGTGTCGGAGAAGTGCTGAGTTAGTCTGAGACTGAATTCTGAACCAATTTAGAGCCAATGCTCAGTGTTCAGAGTCTAGCTAAAAGTAGATTAAATCAGACTTCATTAAATCAACTTCACAAATGGTTGTGTGTTTGGTTATTGTAAGGCTCTGTAGAATTAATATAGGCTTTGAATCTGGGAACTAGCATTGGCTCCAGCTTACTAGAATTTGGGCTTATATGTAGAGAAGAGGTTATATGTCAGGAAATAACCTGTTATGTTACTGTGGATCTATCAAAATGAATAAAATGAAATTACTATTAGCTCACTATCTTCCATGTTAGAATTATGATGAGTAAGGAAAAAAGCTATGAAAATGAAATAACAGGACACCTGTGGCAGCTGTCCGGTGGGCGTTGGCTGGTCTGTGGGTGTCACTCCAGGAAAGTTTGGCTGGAAAGGCGTCAGGACCTGCAGACCGGGCTGCGGGGCCCAGGGGTTGGGCTGCAGAGGCACTATCACCGGAGGCACTGCCTGGGGTCCCTGCTCAGTGGGAGCGGCCGGCTGCAGTACTTGAGTCCCAGGCTCTGGGGCCTGGGTCATGTCTCCCTGGACTGGCAGGTCACCTTTCAAAACAACATCAGGGGCCACCTGGTCCCCCACAGCCCAAAGACAGAAGAGAAAAAGGTTACTTTTCAGGAAAGGGTGCCATCTTAAAGGGCAACTTATAGCTACTCTGTACTTTCTGATTATTATATAACATATATACAACATCTCATAGGACTTTGACATTGATTTTAGGCTTTCTGGAAATAAATGAATAAATATCAATACATATTTGAAAAAGGATCACAGGGAATGTATTTTAGTCAGACATAAAATCTTGTGTAAAGCGCATACAGGGAAGTTACACATTCAACAAAACTCGTTCCCTGGTATCTATACCCCTCCTTATCTGCTGGTCAGGTCTCTTCACCTGGGGTGGTTCCACTTGGGGTGGCTCCGCTTGGGACGGTTCCACTTGGGGTGGCTTTGCTGCAGCGAGGGGGTCCTGGGGGGGTGTCTCAAGGGGGGTTCCCGAAGGCAGGACCAGCGGCGGTATTTGCAGCATGGGGTTCTGGGGCTGGACCGCGGGTACGTTCAAAGGAGGGAACATCTACAGACAGGTGAGGGCCACGTATCATCAGGGACCAGGTAGAGATTTTCGGCAAACACGGTCAAGCTTATGAGTTGCTCTATATCTGTACCCATTTACATACTAACAAAACTAGCCTCTCCAGTAAGACATGTGCACAACATAGCAAAGGAATAACCTTGGAAAACATGACAATAGTCTATAGTGTCTAAAGCTTATGATTAATGTTGATTTAGAATGAATTTTACCCGGGCATACTGCTCTAACATGTTTTTAACACGTGCCAAGTCTTGCATTGCCTGAAAGAGAGACAGACATAAAAGACAAAACAGTTTTTCGCTGTTTATCACTGACATGCTGAGTGTATATATGCAGTATTCATGCAGCTTAGCCTCATATGACTGCAATACACAATGCCAAGAAGATAAAACTAAATATAGATCCTCATTACAAACTGCACCATCAGTAATTGAAAAAAATTATTATGATGCAAATGAATATTAACTGCACTGTGCTCTTTGAAGTGCTCATTGGAGCACATTTATAATCGGAGTCAGAGCAAATGAAAAGCTTCTGTTGCTGCAAGTTGCCTGATTAAGGACTGTGATGTGAGGGGGCATCAGAGGTCAGGGGGTCAGGGGTCAGGGGTCAGGCGGTAAGGGGTACCTCTTGGCTGACGCTGGCTGCAGGTTGTGGCCGCTGCTGAGCCTGGATCTGCCGGATGATGTGTCGCATGGCCGGGGTCCGCACCTGAGGCACAGGTAGAGGGAGAGAGCAGAGTCCACACGCAGGGGTCACCTGCTGTCAGTCAGAGAAGGCCACGCCTGCCTCGCTGACCCCGCCATCCTAGCCCAGAAACGAACCAATAAACGAGGAGATACTCACGGGAGCCGTGCACACCGTCGCCAGCAGGCATGAGAAGATGAACGCCGCTCTCATTTACAAACACCTGGAAGAGAGTGAAGGTTAGCCCTTTCAAATACAGCAACACCTTACAGCAGCTTATGAATGCCACGGTTCTTATATTAAACACATGTACATATGATGTGATGAATAAGGTTTGTGCAGTCATGTGATTGCTGGAAAATGTGGTTTTAGAGTAAAACTGACTGCGCTGATGATTTGTGGTGTGTTTGACTTTAACAGGAGAAACAGTCTACATGTTATACTCAGAGCATAATATCAGCACTTATTCCGAAGTATTCGGTGTAGAATTCTAATGAAAATTCAGCGTGCGCTCTTGCCATTTACCTTATTATAAGACAAATGCAATGTCTGGACTGACAAGAAGTTCACCCGTGTCGTTGCCTTGTTCCTGTCCGAATGAGAACTAGCTGAAAACCCTGACACGTACTTAAGCTCTGTCCATGGGATGAAGCAGCCAATGAGCTGAAGGGAGCAGGATGAGGTCACTTCCTCCTGTGCTGGGGAGAAAGGGCTCAGCTAGACCCAGACAGCCACTGATTGCATTTAATTGTATTTTTGTTCTGTTGCAACACACCAGTGTCTCAAAAATGAAAACAAATATCAATTTTGAACATTGAAGTAATGCCTCTGGTGAGGTGAGGTATCACAGACGCGGTGGTGATGTGTGTGATCGGGGTCAGCCGGTTGACCTCAGAGGGAGTGAGTAACAAGCAGAAACTGAACCGCACAGTAAGTGATGAGACAGCATAAACTGATATCAGCCACAGGTTTTTACAGTCTAGTTTAGGAGACTAAATGAGGCTCAGTATAAACACCCAATGTCTCGGGAACCAGATCAGCTCAGGGGATGTGATTCCACACATTTAAATTGATTTATTCATTCTTTTTTTGCATTTCCACAGAAAGCACTACTGGAGTGTAAGGGGATTATGTTGAAAGGTGAGGTGCATATACCTCATAAATATGAAAATTCTATGGGGTAGTTTCACATTTCTTTCATGAATATTGACTGGAAAAGGTGGGACACTCCTGTGAGGCAAACTTGGACATTTTATGTTCTTTTTGTCCATCTCACTATCTGTCATTCTTCATTGTCTTTGGCATTTTCTGTGGCTATTTTATATGTTATAATCAGATTGGAAACCTTTGGAGTACTGCCCTACATGCCGCAGAGAGCACCACTGTTTAATGGGATAGAGGCTGAGTGGCCACTTATGTTAATACAAGGATTATGTCATTTCCTCCAGACCGGTAGGTTAACTGCTGTAAACAGTGATTATCTGCCATCTGGAGGGTGAAAGTTCTCTAAACCTCTGCTTGTTAGGTATGGCAGGGGAACCGGAAAAAGGACTAAATTTCATTTCAGGTCCCCGCTCTAGATCAGATAATACACTAATTGGTGCTGTTATTGGAACAGTTTATACAACCCAGTGTAAACACCTCCATGTCCCATCACAGGATATTATTTAAGTAATATTTAATAATGTTTATTAAATATTAAATAAAATATTTAATAACGTCCATAATATTTATCACCAACATTCATTGTTATGGATGTTATTATCATTGCTGTTATTAATGCTAAATATTTATTTTTTAACAAAATATCCAACCTAAGCATGTTCCATTCATACTGGGAATCTAGACCTCCCTGCTTGGTGCCTGAATTTCAGAGGGTTGTGCCGGAATTCCCTCTCTTCAGCATAACGACACAACCCTGTTTAATCATTTTGATTTGGTATGAAGAGTGATTTGATAAATTCCCCTTGGCTGGTAAACAATAAAAAGCAACAGAGCATTTTAATAACTACAGTGCAGGTGAGACAGGTAAGTTCTTTTTTTTTGCAATAGTTGAACTGTTCCCAATATTACAGCTGACAATATCAAAATATCAGCAATGGTTTATCTCTGGTAGGGTGTGATTAGTGTGTCATCAGCTTTCGGTTTCAGACTTGATGAGGAATCAGACAGAGACACAGCTGCATCCAGCCACACTACCAAGGAAAAGAAGAACATGGGCAAAGAGGAATACCTCCAGCAGGTCTTAGCCTGCAGCAGACATGACACTATGAGACACTCCAGTCTCCTCGAAACAGGTGCAATCCACATGTACTCACACCAAACCAGCAATCTGTCAATCTGACTAACGCCGGACAAGCTATACATTCTGCAAGCTATCACTAAAGGAGGAATTAAAAATCAATTTCCTCTCTGAAACTGCAAATCAATGTAGGCCTCAGACATGAAATTATAGTGTCCTAATCTCCATGCTACTTTTGAAACCTGTTCAATTTCCAGACAGGCAGGCAGGTGAAACTGTGATCTGTACTGGATCATACAATTACTGTATAAAAAGTGCTCATACCACCATGTGGATTCTTACCAATACTGTGCTATCCTGACCCACAATTCAAAATGGACATATAGTATGACTACAATGGTGATAAGGCATGTTCCATTACTACATCAAAGGCATGTTGCATTATTACATCAAAATATGAAAAGCTGAGATGAACTTGGTGACTGGAATGGTCAACATGCCTAAACTTGCCTGCACTGGATGTTTTCATTAAACTGCCTAAGGAGATACTTTATATGTGCTTTTTATCTTTCAAAATTCATAATATTGTTTATTTCAACGTGGGGAACAAGCAGATTCAGATTATGGTTCTGATTGTGGTGAAGACCAAAGGCCAGTGTAAGCACTTAATCAATCTTTTTACATAATAACAGCACCGTGATATACTACAGCTGCACCTCTGTCTGCAGCAGTGGACCTGGTGAAACCTGGTTGGCCTTTGGCTGAGTATCAGCTTATGGTGTCCTGGGGTGGAATGGTGACGCCATGGTTACCAAGGGGCCAACCCCATGGCCAGGCAAAGTTGTCACTCACAGTGTCATCAATGGACATTTACATCCTGCACACATCCTAACGGTCCCATCCAGAACTTTGCCTCCTGCTGGTGACTGTGTGCCTTGCATTTTCACTTGAATATAAGAGCATTTTCCACTCTGCATGAATTTCACTGAAGGTGCCACTCAAGGAAGGGTGGTATATAGGAAGTATTTAGGAAGGGTTCTGTATTTGCGTGTATTGGCTGCACTTGTGGTCATTGTTACTTCTAGTCTAAAGCATGGTGTTATGGCATAATGGTATGAACAAAAACATGCATATGTGAAACTGTTTGTGTCAATTCTAGACCTTGTTCAACTTTTCACATTTACTTTGCAAAAAGACAAAAAAAAATCCAAAATCAATTCTGGATTTTTTAATTAATTTATTTTTTTACAAAGTATTTTTCTTTGTCAAGTCTCAGATCTGTTGTTATCCAGGTGCTAGTTTGGCCTCTTTTCTGATGTTACCTCATTTTACCAGTAGAGGGCACCTCAAAACAAACAAATGGTGTGGAGGTGCATGTTTAATGCTCCAGTGGCCTTATTTTACACCACATATTGTCTTCAACGAGGTGGCACTGAAGGCACCATAGATACCCAGTCATACCACTATCATAAATACATAAATATCATGATAGAGCCCAGAGACAGACACAGGGGTCTGAACCAATATCCCACTTGATCCTTTTCCCCACAAGGAAAGAGAATTGAATCACAGAGCCCTGCAGGCCAACTGAGAACAAAATTCTTAGGACGGCGTGCCCATGCTGTGACCACAACTGGACCACAACAGGACCAAAACAATAAGATCCAACCAAGAGCCAAAGAATGTGACCGAAACACTGAACAGTTCCTATAGTCCTACTGCACACTGCAGCAGGAGAGGGAGAAGGTCTGTCACACTGAATCTCCACCTTTTTATTGGCAAGACAACAGCAGATGCCATTCCAAAGAACTTTTGGCCTTTTTTGATATGGACATCAATGTGCATTTGAGTTTGTGGATCCACATACAAACTCCTGAATATACTGGACATCTGAGTGTGAGCTATTGACAGACAAACTCCTGAATGTATTGATTTGGTACTGTTGGGCTTACAGAGCCCTTGTCCTGAAATATACAAAGGTCACAATATGTCAATTGTATTCATGAAATAATAACAATTCAATAAAAATTCCATTCATATCTGAACATCAAAATGAATATCAAACTCTAGCTTGCTATTATGTTCAAGATAATGAGACAGCTGTGTTTATTATTATTTGGATGATTGATGTAATACGTGTTAGACCCAGTACTGTGATAATAATTGTATAATTTCCAGAAAATTCTCAAACAGTCACAAAAATCAGGTATACATGTACTGCATATATATCAGGTGCCATAGCACAGTTTTCTGATTAGAAGGAGAGAAAAGGCCTTCTAACAATTAAAAACAAAGAGAAAACTATTTTCAACAAAGATTTCACTAGACTGGAATAATAATAATAATTTGTGTTTACTTGTTTTAAATAGACATGCTTTTTTTCATACAGACATGCTTTAGTCACTGACCTCTTGCAGTAGCGTGGACTCAATGAGCTGTCTAGGATACCTGAGTCATGTTGCAATGAAGCCCCATGCAACACTGCTGTTACCTGTTTACCACCAGCCTACAGTGCCGTGTCAGGGATTAAACCCACAGATGACAGCTCACTCCTAATCTACCTTAATCCAATAATGGTGTTGTATGGGCAGAATATGAGACCAGCGCTGTAATTATCCTTCGGGACTTTAATCCCATGTGAAATTGTGTAGCCTTTCTCCCCACCCAGGGCAGGACTCTGCTGTAGCTGGATGCAGCCCACCCGGCTTCACTTGTCTGGGTGTTGCTGCCGATGCGTCAGCTCTGAAGCCCAGACTGTTCACAGGGAACACGTGCAATGTGGGAATATGTGCTAATATGGAAATGTTACATGAAGAATAAAAAGATGTTGCTTAACAATAAAGTCATGAATAACAACAGCAACAAAGCTACTACCTCTACTATCTTCACCACTACTACTGTTACTGCTACTACAGTACCAGTCAAAAGTTTGGACACAACTGATTAAGATAATGGGAAACATGCATTCAAAGACATTTTGATCTAAAGACATATACTTAAGCCTGCAATTTGTTTCTTAGACAAATATGAATATTGAAGTTGATGCCTATGTATGAATTTCGTTCAAAAAAAAAATTCAAAAACCATGTTTTTGATGATAATAATCCCACAAATAATGCTTCCGAAAGTGAGTTTATTCATATTAATCACATTTATACTCATTGATTTTGCAATGGTTTGCAATGGTACATAAATGTAGCATTATTTATTCAATTATTAATCATAAATGGCACTGTTATACACATTTTGTGATGAAATGTAGGTTGTATCTGATTTAAGTTCTACACCAATGTGTGTTTATTGTAAATGCACTTGAATGGTAAAATAACAAACCTTATTTATATGAATCAACATACAGTCTCGAGTCAAAGGATATAGCAGAGTTTGTAAAACTGAGGGAAAAAAAAACTCAGCATACTCAGCTGAGTTTCATCACTGTAGCTGTGGTAGATGAAAAATTGCCAAACCTGTGGCTGATAGCGATGCTTTTTATTGGACATTGGTCATATTAATTCATACCCCTGGAGTCAATCAGTGTTTCTCCATAATTTTGACACAAAATTAAACGCAGGTGTTACTTAGGTCTACATAAAGCACACTCGAGTGGGTTCAGTAATCAGCAGAAAAACATTTTTTAAAAACATTGCATTAAACATATTTCAAACTTGTAATTCTGCATAAATCCAGGGGGTGGGAGCGCTGAACTCCAGAGGCACCTCCTCCTCCTTATCCGTTATCACCCCGGGGGGTGGTGGCCGGGGCAGGGGTAGGGGCCGGTCCCGGGGCAGGTGCTGGCCTGGGGAGGAGGCCCGGAAGGAGGGCCCAGAAGGGGAACCAGTACCGTGGCTGCTGCCGGTAGAAGGTGGGGTACCGGAAGAAGACCACCTTCTGTTACACATAACAGCACATCGAGAAAGAGTGGTCAGACACATGCTGTCCTTCAGGGGTGCCGAGGACTGGCTTTTAAAATGTTCATCCCAGACCAAGTGAGCTCGGATGTGTTCAGGTGCTTAACCCGCCACATGAAATGGCCATTTAACATGTATTTTTACAAAATGTCCCCTAGCTTTGACCTTTTGCAGATAACTTGTTTTAAAAATCCAATGTGTATTTTTAAACAATGATTGTGATTAGAGAATGAATCAGTCTTTAACAAGATATTATCAAGAGGCTTTAAGATGATTTCAAGTTTTATTAGAATAGTGAAGTGAGATAAGCTTTACCTCATTGCTTTCAGAGTAGCTTCGACGGTGAGGCTGAACAGAAAACTGCAGAAAAGATGTATTATAAATATTACTATTATTAGTATCAGTAGTAACACTAGTGGTAGCCATAGTAGTCATAGTCATAGTAGCAGTAGCAGTATTAGTAGTAATAGTATATTAGAGGTATTCATGTACAAATCAATGTATTTGCATCTTGATTTTTGTGTTTTTCACCCATATTGACTTATTGACACTTCTACGATCACTTTTTTGATTCTTCTTATTTCTTCCTCCCCTCATCATTCTAATGTTGCTTAAAAATAATCACATTAGTGAGGAAGAAGGAAAATAAAGAAAATGACAATACAATAAGAACACATTAATGAATGAGTTTTATACAGAAGCGTGCAATACTCACTGCTTCAGGGAGAGTCAGAGAGAGTACCAGGATGAGTATCACGCACTTCATCGTGACGCCAGCTATTTCTGCACCTTTAAAACACATATGAATCATACATGTACAATGATTGCCATTGTCATATCCATTATCTAGACTGCCCTCTTTAAAGAATCGTCACTTTCATCTTTCTTAGCACATATGTAATGTTTGTCTTACACTAACTTGCTGCAGTTCATTTCAAACCCTCAGTTCAGAATCCAAATGAAGGATTTGCCATAATGGTTTTACCTTTCAGCGATCGTGCTCTTTTCAGCGATTCTTCATTTAAGATTCAACAGAGGAGTCTTTGCTCTAAGTTCTCATGTCTTTATCAGTAGGCAGTCACTAGTCCTTCATCTCAGCCATGGTTTGGCCAATCAACAACCTCTGATTTAATAAGTAGGATCAGTAATGAAAACAGAACACAGTGGTCATCTCATCAGCTGCATTAATAAGTGATTGAAGACTAAGCCCCTCTTGCATAACATGTTCCAGGTGCCATCCACAGGTAGGTGACTGCCTTATCCCAAAAGAAGCTGTGTCTGTGCCACATCATCGCACACATGCAATGCCATTATTCTTCTCAAAGAAAAATTCTTTGAGTTCTTTTTTGGTTTAACAATTAGAGCGTGTGGGTGCCTATTGGCAGGTCTGTGTGATTTGGACTAAAATTGCATAGGTAATATGTAAGTGCCAGAATTGAATAGCATTAGTATTCATCAGAAAATGAAATACAGCAGTACCTTTACACTTTATACAAGTGAGTGCAAATGTACTAGTTTATTTCATATTGTATATAGAATAGTATAATTTTTTTTCACAATTTCTAATGTACTATACATTTCCATATATATAGCAACATTCCAAGTAGTGTATTTCCAATGTGCGTGTGTGCATGTGTGTATGAATGGATTTTAAAGTGTCTGAGAAGGCTTGTTAAAAAAACAGTACATAGACACGTTTCTTGTAGAAGTAAGGCCTCACTCAAAGTCAACAGCATGAATAGCATGGAAGAACACGAACATGCTGTATTCAGCAGTATTTTCCATAGCCTAAAATAACACACTGTGCTAACAATAGAGTTTCATGACCTGAATTCTCAGGGGGTTTCACAAACTCACACACCACACCCTCCAGTTACTTCCTCCACCCACATGGGGTCACTGATGAGTCCTAACAGTGAAAAGGCCAGGACGTGTGAGCAAACTGTTTTTCCCCGCACTGGTCGAACACCCATCTCTCCAGACTGCGTGACTGTTCTCTGCATGCCATCACCCTTCTTGTTTAAATATGCTGCTCCATTTCACTGAATGTAATATTTAATACAGTTGACATTTTCCATTTGCACATGTTCTCGATGGATAACAAAAATGATATTGTTTTCAAAACCACAATAGTAAGGCTGTGTGTTTAACTTAAAAAAAAGTAATAATAATAAATTTCTGGAAGCCTCGGGAAGAAAATTGTCACTGCTTTTAACAATTGTTAAAAATGCCAGTTAAATGATTATTACATATCAAGGCACCTACCTATTAATATAAAACATGCATGTAAAAAAAAAACTTACCTGCAGTGATATATACCAGAAGATGTATTCCTCTTTTCAAGTCTTTTGAATCTCCAACAAATTATTATTTTTTTTTTATTTAAATATCATGAAATACAAAAATCAGCCCAGACTGTTCTCTGATCTACAGGAGACAAGTAGTGAGGAATATCAGTGAATACGTGTGTGAGAATCATGGCCTGTATTAGGAGTTTGCTCAGGGAGGAGAGAAGATTAATGCCATCTCTTTCACTTGTTAGGAACAAAGCCAACTGCATTCTTTCCTAGGACTGTTTTTTGTTGTTTTTTCTTGATGTCAAATATGTCCTTGTCTGTATGTGGATTACATTTTCGCCACACAGTTTTGTTCATGCGTTCACTGACTGCAGCAACATATTGTGCAATCTTTGTAATGACAGATGAACACACCATTTTAAATGCTACACACCACTGTGAATCGATTCTGTGATTTTCAAAAAAGCAAGACTGCATATATATTTTTACAAAATATGCATTACAAATAAAGTAGCAAGTGGTTTTCCTTCGTGTATATTCTCTGTAATAATTGTCTTTATGAATTGCATTCTGTGTTTGTATTATTTTTTCACACATATCGCAGCTGCATGGGTTGGGAAAGACGTAGGTAAACACCATGGTAAACAGGGTGTCTTTTTTTTTTCCAAGAGCTAAGCTGCTTTCGCAATGGGTGACTGTGTCAGTGATGGGCTCTCAAGACCAGTACACAATGGGTCACGGGGTTACCACACCCACTGGGCGAGGCTGAGGAGGGGCTTAGTTTCTTTGGCCACATCGCCTGAGTTTTCTCATGAGTCAGGTGTCTTCCCCAGGGATGAAGCCTCCTCTGGGCCCTGAATTACACTTACATTACATTATTGTCGTTTATCAGACACACTTATCCAGAGCAACTTACAACTTACATAGGTTACAGTTTTTTTTTTTAAATGTCGTCCATTTATACATCTATATTAACTGAGGCAATTCTGGGGTAAGTACCTTGCCTGAGGGTACAGCAGCAGTGCCCCAGCGGGGAGTCAAACCGGCAACCTTGTGGTTATGAGCCTTGCATCTTACCACTCGGCTGCACTGATGCCCCAATGAATAAATGACAAACAGCGCAAACTCTTTTTGTCTCTCCACTGAATGTGATTTACACACATTGTCAAAAGCCCCAGCTTATGTCTGTATGCAGACCCTCTTTTAGACCTGACAGTGTGTTTGTTGTAATGTGTTTGATATTTCAACACATTTGCTGTTTTACAACCTGTTCACAAAAGCCTGTAGGACGTCTACCCCATGCTGTAAGATGCATGTGTACAGCTTTAAGGTGTCATGAAACTCATTCAACAACAGTGTAGCCAGGCTTGTTTAATTGCCACATGCCCATCATATGATTATTACACATGTAAGATTTTACACAGCACTGAAGAGAACCATCTCCTGATATGCAGTAAATAAAAATGGGCTTATTGTCAGAGTGCTACTTCCAAACACACCAGTATTATGCGAGTGCACTTTAGCAGTGCTACACAAAGAAAACAGGACACTCAGAATCAGCGTTGAAGATGGAGTCTTTATTGAGTTTCAGATACTGTTACAGCACATGATGTGTAAGCCAGCCCTCTGCTAGTGAGGGCACGTAGGAGAGGGTGAGGATGTTCTCCACGCCTCAGCGTCCCCCAGGAGCAGGGGCCGGGGCCGGGGCAGGAGCCGGGCGGGGGCGGGGGCAGGGGCAGGGGCAGGGACAGGGAGTAACCCCAGCCTCTGCAGGAGCAGAGCGAAGTAGTACATCTGGAGGAATGATGAGCCGCCTCCCTACAAACAAAAGAAAGACAGCACACTGAGTAACAAGCTCTGCAGTCCTTACGATGCACAACAGTGTAACCAACAGCTGTATTTTTTGGGGCAGGATTGTTTTGTTTTTTGTTCTCGTTGAGCTTTTTTTCATCTTTCATTAATTCGCTTTTGCTAAAGGTGGCCAGTGGGCAATCAACATGAGCTCTGAGAGACATCCCCATAAACAATCCCTTGCAGTGTCTAAAAGTCCGATCTACTCACTTCATGGCTGGAAGAGCGCTCCTGGATTGTGTGGTCTTCTGCAGCCTTTGAAAATAGACAAACATGAAGGAAGAATCACAGTGTGGTTTTGAGATGTTATCTGGGCTTACATTACATTATTTTCTATACAGTTTTGAATACAAATAATTCAATATAGAGTTTGTTTGAGGCACTGAAATTACTGTAATATCCAGGATATCTCTATAAACAATAAAGTGTCATTTTAACTCCTTACGTTGTCTTTAGAATGCTGAATATTCAGGAGAATATTTGTGCTGGCCCATTCTAAACCCTCTGGCTGTGGCATTGATATCTTTATCCTGGGATTTCTGTATCCTTTTTATGATACATATGTGCAATCTGCTAGACTGAATCCACCTCTGCATTTTTCTCTTTTTCTCACTACATTGTACAACAAAATTTTTAGGCCCATATTAATCTTCACATGAGTGCTTTACAAAAGGTTTAATAATAACAATAACAATTATAATAATAATAATAATAATAATAATAATAATAATAATAATAATCCATCAGTAGAATAGTACCAAGATGACCAATTGTCACAAATGAACACTGTACTTTTTTAAAAATAATGCCATTTCAATACCATATACAATGATTTATTGTTTAGTTACTATTTTGGAATATGAATGATAGTGGTAACTTACCATTAGAGGGGTAGAAATCGTCATCAGTCCAACAAGAAGAATAAAGGTCTTCAGTGTAAATGTCTCCATCTACAACACATAAATACTAACCCCTTTACAACATTATAGAAACATTACAAATGCCATCATGTCAAATATACCACCACTACATTAAATGTCAAACATTAAACCAAACATTAAAAGTTAAACCTGACAAACCAGTGTAGAAAACCTATGGTATACCTTTTCTCAATGCAACGTGAAATGGTTCCTGTCACGCTTTGAATATGTTGAAATACATACCCAAGGCAGTAAGGAATACATATATACATATCCTCAACCAATCACATCAAAGAATTAACCCATCAGGCTCACATATGTTGTAATTGGAAGGTGGAGTAACCTTTTGTTTTCAGCATAATGAAACCGCAACTGAGGATTGCAGAATTAGCCAACAAATTAGCTTAGTGACAGCTGTCACTTCAGACAGGGTATTGGATCGGTGTACTGACTGTATGGCACACTTTTGAGCATAAATAAATATAATATGAATATACAAATGTCCATCAATCTTCAACGGACACCTCGTGGAATACTGTGTGGGTTTTTCTTTGATCCCAGCTGCTTCTTTGTTAAATGTAGTCACATCTTGTGTATCACTCTGGGTAAGAGTGTCTGCTAAGAGACAAAATATATATGTATGTAAATGTTTCTTGAAAGGTCTTCATCAGGCCAGGGGAACTCGCAGTTATACCTGTGTATGCAGACTGCTGGGGGAGGCCTTTCAGATTTGATCTACACTCTGTAAAGTCTTTCACTCTTAGGGCATACAGTTGTTAATATATAGTTATTTATTTAATCTGTCACATGTTACATTATTATCTTGATGTGGAAAAAGATGTATTGACTTAAAAGGCATATGTATTCATATGTATGCTGTACAGTGGCCTCCAAATATGTTAGTATCCCTTCATCCCTTGCAGTGCATCTTAGTGAGCTGTAGCCCCTGAAGAGGTGTCTAAAGCTCCACAATGAACATTAGATTTATGCCACCAACATTGTATTTGCAGATGATTCCTTTTATCCCAGACTTTCTTTAAGACATTGAAACTGTGTCCTTTGCTTTGAGCCTTCCTAAGCCCATTCTGTTTGCAAAGATTTCTCACATCTTCTTCCAGTCAAGGTGGCAGTTGTCCAGGTAACACAAATTAATGATTAGGAAGATTGCAGTGGTAACTGGAGGTTCAGTTCCTTATGTTCAGATGCAGGTGTACATTTACTGTGATTCATGTGTTCATTTATTTATATTTAGATGACATCAAGTGTATGATTGCAAGGTGGGAATTGTTTGATTTATCAGACAATGTTCATTTGCAGTTGCCTTTGGGAATTTTTGTCTATTTTTTTTTTTCAAAACTGAAATTCCTAGTCCACTCCATAATATCAAGAATGGATTCTGGATTTTTCTCAAGTCCAAAAATTATGGAACTGCCATCTCTGTTTATATGTTTTGCACCAATAGTCATATATCCATTCATTTTTGAGTCTTTTATAAAGAGATTCTCAGCCTTTGGGAAACAATATTACTCAATTCTGATACAGCTTCTGATACTTTTAGCTGCATTCCACTTGTATGCAGTGATATTCACTGAACATTTACATGAAAGAACTGATTAAATTAAAAGCTGGAAAATATGTGTAGAGTTCAACATACACTCCCGTAACCAGAATCAATGCATATTTCCAATGGAATTTACTCCTTTCTGAATACCTTTCTGGTCTTTTGTTGCATTATCCAGTTTAAACACCACAGCTCAGTACAAAAAAAGAAATGGAGCCATTTACAGATTGTACACTGTTTTATTTAGCTGCATTACAAAGCAAATTGAGTCAAGTTATGTTTCCAGTCAAGTGGATTTCAAAAAGTTATTATTCTGTCAGTGGATTCTGACAGAAGCAAATGACAAAAAAAAAAGGATGACAAGCACACACAAAATGAGGCTCAACAAAGTTTTAATTTAATTCGGAAGAAGCTGCTAACAATGACAGATGCGCTTGAGTTCCAATGCTGTCTTCAGCTCACAGGAGCACAGAGTCCAGCAGGAGCCTGCTACTTCCCCAGGGCGAACAGGGCTGCGAGAGCCGTAGCGGCAGCAGGGGATGGGGCAGGAGAGAGCCTGTTCAGCAGTAAGGGCAGGAGGGCCAGGGAGGCGGTGTTCGTCTGGCCGCCATAGGGGTAATAGCCCCCATACCCCCGGAAGCCCTGAGAGAGAGGGGTCACAGCAGGTCAAAATCATAGATGCAAAATGTTTGCCTGATTATAGCACAATAATGTGCCATGATCCATGGATCACAAACTAGAATACACTTATCAATATACTTATGAACTTATTTACATTACATTACATTACATGCATTTGGCAGATGCTCTTATCCAGAGAGACTTCCACCATATTCATATTATTTCTGTTTTTAGCTTCCATTTTTGAATCCTGTGTATTCTCAAGACAATATTCTTTACTTTTAGTGTCAGATTTAAACATTTTTTTTACTGTCATATAACTCATGATGATTGACTGGACATTGAACTTATTCAGGTCATGATGATGATAACAAATGAAGAAAACCTTTAACAGTAAAAAAAAAAATCCTTCACAAATTAAAGACTGTTATTGCAGATAACATTAAATCAAGATCAATGCAAACATTACATTTTGCATGAGTTTAGTCTCTAGAACAAATTGAAGTCACAAAGTGAAAGCTGGTGTAATATGTGATACCTGCTCTCATCTACATGTTTGAAAGAATGTGTCATTAATTTCCACACTCACAAACTATGTTCCCAGACTCCATTGATTCATTGATTCATTCATTCATTCATTCATTCATAGTCTGCATGCGGACTGACCTCAAAGCTTGCTGAGCGTTCAGTTCTGTCAAGATCATCAGGGTCCTGTGGAAACAAACAAAAGAAATCACCAGTCCATTACTTCTTTAAGGTACTGTTGAAATACAGTATCTGTCAGAAATGAAGTAGGCTTTGTAGCACTAAATGAATGAGAGAATTCAGTGTCTTACGCTGTTAGTCACAGGAAATGAGGAGCTCAGTGCAATGAGAACAATAAAGCACACTGCTGTGGTTAAATGCTGCATAATGGACACTCTTGGATTTTCCTGTAGAGAAAATAATAATAATAATAATAATAATAATAATAATAATAATAATAATGACTACACTAAAAATAACTGTCATTATGCATATTTTATAATTGCATTTTATACACCTGCAGAAAATTTTGGTTCCAGTTCTCTCAATCTCAGCCTTACCCAGTGAAGCAAATATTTTAGGGACACGGAGATCCTGATTGCTGGACTTGGCAGACTGTCAGCACACGGGCCTTTTAAGGAGCGCATCGTTTAACAATCAACCAATCATCAGTCACACGTGACAATAATAATCCGTGGGATTTTTAAAGATATGAAAAGTGATGAAATTTCCTCCGTGTAAGATCTCCTACATCTGGCCTGATCGGTTTTGAAACACTATCGGTTGAGAAAGGTTCTGAGAAAGCTTCACTGAAAGTGAACCCGCTACTTGTGTGAGGAGTAGTCACGATTCTTGTGCTCCTACTCATCAAATTGCCCCATGGCATTGGTGTTTATGGCAACTCTAGTAACACTGTTGGGCAAGAAAGTTTCTGTCCGACTGCAGAAAGTTAAAGCAGGGACATGTACCGCAAAACTGTCAGTGCACCACTTAACATCTAAGGGGTCTGTGAAAAAACTTGCCCTACCTCATGAATCAAAACTGACATACTACACATCATACTGTGAACATGACAGATGCAAAATATTCCTTCCCTTAAAGTTTAGCTCATATGTTTTAAATAACATTTCTTTTGAAATATTCAAAAAACAGTAATCCCAAGGAAGACTGATTGAAATAATAGGGCAAAAATACATTCTTTCTGTCTTGTTAAAAAAATAATAAAAATATTAAACAGTGCATCCTTTAAACCTTTGAATATTATCTTAAATTATCTAAAAAAAAATAGTCTGGGTGTGAAACTCTAGTGTTGTTATATTTCACCATCTTATCATTATTATCTTATCATCGCATATAAATTCTGGAAAAGTAGTTGATAAACAATGTTAACACAATGTTAACATCGCAATTATTCTCTGTGTTGCTCTGGAATGTTCTATTAATGACTCCAGGACATGCCATAATGCTGTCACATAATTGTAATCACAATTCACAGCAAAATGACAAATTGCTTACAGTAAAATGCTTCAGGAACTTTTATGTGTTTGTTTTTCTAATCAAAAGTGATGAGTGTTTGTACCACGTGAGCCACTGCACAAGATCCTTGAATATCACAAGGCACATCTTAAAAATCCTCCCAAGCGTAGAGTGGTTTGCAGAATCACATCCCCAGCCTAACCCCCCAAAGGAATGCAAGCATTCCTCACTGAGCTGGCAGGAGGCCAGCAGGATGCAGTAAGGCAACAATGCTGTTTTCTGACTTGCCTTCCAGCTCCTGCACACAAATTCTCCCCCCCGATACCTCTGGCAAGCAGGTCACAGAAGGCAGCTGCACTTAAGACTTGTATTGACCTCTTGACAAAAATCACTGAATCTGATCATCTTCATAGGGGGCATAGTAGTGTTTGGTGTCTTTGGGAAGGTAATCTCGTGAGCAGCAAACTGGTACGATACGATACGATACGATATGATACGATATACTTTGGTGTCGTTTGTGATTTGGTTTTGAGGGTAGCCTAGGAAAGATCTGAGAACACCTTTCCAAAGTGAACAGTGGGGAATGCACATTACCTCTGCAAACACTCACCAGTGCCCATCTGGAGTAGTGTGGTGCACTTACAGGATAATGCAGGAAGATTGTGTGTTTATTGTTGCTTTGGCATTACTTGCGCTCAGCTTCAGCACTATTTGCATTGTATGACCTGTACACATCTTGCTCTTGTGCCTGTTGTTTGCTCACTATTTGCACTTTTGTACGTCGCTTTGGATAAACGCGTCTGCCAAATGAATAAATGTAAATGTAAATTACTGTAGTGCTGTGATGGTGTTTTTCTCTCTGTGATATGGTTCTTACAGGCTCTGGTCCAGTTTGTGCTTTGATGTTTCGGTATACTGTATAAACCATTTGCATGGAACAAATTCTATGCTGGTGTGTAATGCTGTTTGTATTTTTCATTCTCATTGTCCATTTACCTTTTTGTCCAATAAATATATTAGTGTAAAACTCAGTATTCCTTGATGATCTTTACTACTGCAGTTATAAAGGTTTTCAAGGTTACTGGTAACAGTATATGTGCAATCCAGAGTCACTCACGTATACACTAGTGCCATGACAAAATACACAACTGTATTATATGTTGGACAAATGCAGTCCAAAGGCAATTCCGCATCTTCCAAAATGACAGCAACCTGTATATGGCCACAGTACGTGAGTCCATAATTTGCATGCTATTGCATGCTCGAGGAATTAGTTTCAATTGGAGTCAGATGAAATGTTGAATAATATCCCACAAATCCTGTTCATGAAACACCAAAGGTAAGACTATAGGTATGCCATCTTTCACTACCTGGGCACTTGATCACCATTGCTGTCTCTGAGTGGTTCCCCGCACCGGGATGCTTTGGCTACCATTATTTTTCTTTTCAAAAAGACATGTTGACAAAAGGCACGCCATTCAGTGCTAGTTTAGATTTCATCATTTTTTATTCTCTCTACAGTATTTCTTACACATAATTAACATTACCTACAGTCTGAAGTATTCCTTGATGATCTTTCATAATTTCATAACTTTCTTTTTCTTACACATAATTAACATTAACTACAGTCTGAAGTATTCCTTGATGATCTTTCATAATTTCATAACTTTCATAATTTCTTATTCTCCCTACAGTATTTCTTACACATAATTAACATTACCTACAGTCAGAAGTATCTACAGTCTATCTACAGTCTAAAGTACAGCAATGTGGTAGTGCAGAACAGCACAGCTCTCACTTCTGAGCAGGTATGGGTGCATTCATCGGTGCATTCACCGGTGCATTCATCAGTGCATTCATCGGTGCCATCATCTGTGCTGTCATTGGTGCAGCCAGAGGAGCAGCCGCCGGAGCCGGGGTGGTCAGGAGGGCGAGGCGGACCAATAGGAAGGGAAGCAGGGTCTGGAGGGCATTGTTAGGCTGGGTGGGCGGGATGAAGGGTAGGAATGGGTAAGATGGCTGAGAGGGGTATTGGACGAATCCTCCGTAGCCCTGAGAATGAAAGAAATCAGTATGTCAGAATCACAACCTTTTTGACATATTGGGCAGCAGAGTGGCATAATGGTTAAGGGTATAAACTCAGGCCAAATGGTGCTTCAGTAAAATGTCCAGCTTTATAAATGCTTGTCATGAAGAAACGTAAGCTATGAAATTCACCCGGTATAAGGCATCGCCTGGCATCTGTTTAACAAGTATGCAGTGTGATGACATATCGCAACCTCTATAATAATATGTTGGTACTTCTACAATTTTTTTATTGTTATTATTTATTTCTGTTGGTTCAGACATACAGTAGCTCAGTGGCAAGGTCTTTTGTTCATGGTAAAAAAATATGGCATTTTAGTACTATATTGTAACAACCAGTTATTAAAAATATACTAATGTATGCCATATTTTTTTCCAAGACAGTATATTTGATTAAATGAAAGAACAAATCAAGGAATTTGAACTCTAATGACTGAAACCCACTTTCAGATCCCTATAGAGCATACAGTGGTAACAGTGTACTACACTCATCTTAGTGATGTGTGTATGGGGTGCATAAGTCAACACACAGAGAAAACCCTGGCAGCACTCAGAGAGATAACTGACCTCATTACTGGATGAGCGTTCAATTCTGTGATGTTCATTCAAGACCTGAAAGGAGGAATGATTTAGTTAATAAATACTATCAATATGATATTCAGCAATATGGTGTGAGTATCAAAATAATGATGAATGATTTGAACATAAAAAAAACTTATCGCTGAAAGATGCAGTGATAAGTATTTTGTGTTCAAGCAGTTAACATTTAATATGAAAAATAACAAGAAAATAGTTTTTAGGCACTGAGTAAGATGCCCATTTTATCTGAAAACAGAAATATACAGAGGTAGATACACTGTAAGTACATAGAATGACAGATTGTCTGATTGAAGAAGTAAATGTGCAGCATTAAGACAGAAACTAACATGGTTACTCACAGGAAGTGAAGCACACAGTCCAATCAAACACATCACCATGGTAACACGCTGCATACTGGATGCTGGTTCTTGCTGGAAGAGTAGTTAAAAAAGTTTAAAATCCCATCATCTACAGGTAAATTAAAAATACCTGTCATAACTTCACATATAAGTGTATACAAATAAAATCAACAACTATGTTAAAAAACATGTTTGAATATGTATTTTAGTTCTTGCAGACTAGCCTTACCTTAGCTCTGATGAAGACAAGAGGTCAAGGAGTTTCAGTGCAACTGATATGGACTGCAGAATTGGTGAATAAACATGATTTATAAAGGTTTTCTCAGTCAAGCATCAACCAATCAGCTCTCATGGACTCTGCATAAGTAAGAGGGTTTTGTAAAAAGAAAGAAAAACTCTTTTTCTTCATAAACCACAGGATTAAGCGTTTCTTTTTTATTCCTGCTAAAAAACAATGTGTCATTTTCCTCTTTTTTTTTCTATGGATATGGCAGTGCTCTAAGCACAATGCAGCTGAAGCCCAGAGATGAGCAACATGTGGTTGCAGCATCATCTACAGCATCAGCTGTTGAGCAAGAATTCATTGTTTCCCTCAACATCAAAAACAGAACTAAAAACGAGAACACAGCCAACTCAGGTGAAAAAAAGATTAATATGTGAGGTGCAGGTATTGCCCAAAATTCTTGAGAAAACAAATCAGAAATAAAAAGTAAAAATGCTAATAAGGTCTATGTCTAACATATTTAATTGCCTCTCTTTAATAAAGCAAAATAATTATAGCTGGAGACCTTAAATCAGTTTTGCTTTATAGAAGGTAATAGTGGGGAATGGTATGTATGCTTGGGTACATGAAAGTTACATTACATTGCTTTATTGGCATTTAGCAGATGGTCTTATCCAGAGAAACTTATATCAACTACAAGTTTCTTTCTTTTTTTTTTTTTTTTTTTAAATAATGTTATCCATTTTTTCAGCTGGATAGTTACTGAGGCAATTGAGGGTCAAGTACCTTGCCCAAGGGTACAGCAGCAGTGCCCCTGTGGGGAATTGAACTGGCAACCTTTCAGTTATGAGTCTTGCTCCTTAACCACTATGCTACACTGCCACCCCAAGTATTGGCAATGAGGGGATGACTGACCGTATGAATGAATGAACAGATGGGTGAATGAACAAATGAATGTAAATCTGATCAAATTTGGTTTTCAAACACTATCAGTCGAGAAAGGTTCTGAGACTGAAAGTGACCGCATTCATTTCGGTAAGGAGTTACTCTGCACAGCCTCAGTGGGTATCCACAGCCTTGTGCTCTCACTCACAAATTGCCCCATGGTACACGTGTTTGTGGCAACCCCATTAACACTGTTAGGCAAGAAACAGTTTCTAGGTGACCACAGAACGCTTAGTGTTTACCAGTAAATATTTCACAGCTCTGCACAAAATTTACTTCACAGAATACTTCATAAATCAGAATTGATTTAGTGCACACCATACTGTAAACATGATGGATTATGGAATGTTGCTTCCCTTGAAGTTTAGTCCAGATGTTGTCAATAGTGTTTCCTTTGAAATATTCCAAAACCAGAAATCCTACAGGAGGCTGATTGAATTACAATTTTATAAATATGCCTTGGATTAAGAAGAAGGAGGAGTCTCTCATTTAAAAATGCAGGGATTTTATTCTTCATTTGGCTTGTGGGGCTGAAATTTTCAGCTTTTGGGTTCAAGCAGTTAAATCTTCAGATTATCTTGAATCAGTAAATAGCCTGCGTGTGAAACATTAGTGCTGTTATATTTCACTGTCTTTTATTTTTTAACTGTTCATATTTTTGGATAGCATTTCTACTCACAACTTTAGTTTCAGACATATGAAACACTGTTAATAGAAATGTATTCTGCTAGCAGGTGCTACTCAGATGATACAAACAGCTCCTATTATGTAAAGGCTTGAAAGGGGGTTTATCAATGTTAACTCAATGTTAACTTTGTGGTTCATTTCTGTGTCATTCTACAATATTCCATTAATGACTGCAGGACATGCAATAATGGCCAGTGATCATGTAATCATAACTGTAATTCACAGCTGAGTGACTTGGATAGGTGATAACATTTATTTATTAAACTTTTGTGGTTTTAATTTTCCAAGCAAAACAGTGAAAAGTGTTTGTACCACACGGTAAGTTCTGGCATTATTATCATTATTATTATTATTATTATTATTATTATTATTATTATTATGCAAAGCAAGTTCACAAAAGAGACACCATTCAACACAGGTTCTGGTTTCAAGCATGGTTTATTCTTCCTACAGCATTTCTTACACATAATTAACACACACAATTAATGGCAGACACCTATCTACAGTCTACAGTACAGTGTCAGCACAGTAGGTCTCATTTGTCAGCAGTCATTGGTGCAGTCATTGGTGTAGCCATCGGTGCAGCCATTGGTGCAGCTGGAGCGGCAGCTGGAGCTGGGGTAAGGAACGTGAGCAATAGGTAAGGAAGCAGGGTCTGGAAGGTATTGTCGTATTGGAAGGGGAAGAAAGGGGGATAGGGAGGATAGAATCTCCCGTAGCCCTGAAATGAAAGAAATCAACAGATCAGAAAAATTGCTTTCTTTTTTGGGCAGCAGTGTGGCGCAGTAGTTAAGGTGTATATGAACTCAGTTCCCAGGCCAAGCAGTGCTTTGGTAAAACATCCAGCTTTATACATGCACGCCATGAAGAAATGTCACCTGTGCATGTGTTCAACAAGCACGCAAAGTAAGAACGCATCTGCTCACAGTGCTCACTCCGAGCTCAGTCTTGTGTGTGATGGGTGCGTAACCTCACAAACACAGCAAACTCTGGCAGCACTCAGAGAGGCAACTGACCTCATTACTGGCTGATCGTTCAGCTCTCTCATGCTCATCCAAGACCTGAAGGAGAGAAATAAATCAGTCAGTAGATACTTCCAACATGATTATGTGGTGTACACATCAGAATAATGGTGAAAAGTAACACAAAAATAACAGATATAGATTTAAAAAAAAAAAAAAAAAAACACTGATTAAAGCATCTACCGAATCTGAATCTGAAACATGAATGTAAATATTATGCGTGCATGAATACACACATGCATACACAGATGTAGATACATTGAAGGTAGATAGATAGATAGATAGATAGATAGATAGATAGATAGATAGATAGATAGATTGATTGATTGATTGATTGAAAAAGTACACAGTATGTACAGCACTATAAGTGTCATGGTTGCTTACAGGAAGTGAAGCACACAGTCCGATCAAACACATCACCACAGTAATACTCTTCATAGTGGATGTGGATTCTTGCTGTAGGAATAGTTCAAAGTTTAAAATCATAGCATCGACAGGTATAAAAAGATTTTTGTCATAATTCCTCATATAAAATTACATTAAAGTTCAACTACTATGTCCAAAGACTTGCTTGAAATATTGATTTTAGTTTTTTGCAGAATATGCCTACCTTGAAGCCAACAGGTCAAGGAGTTTCAGGTCAACTAATATTGACTGCTGAAGTTGTGAATGAACATGATTTATAAAGGTTTTCTCAGTCAAGCATCAACCAATCACCTGTTGTGGGCTCTGTATAATAGAAAAGGTTTTGTAAAAAGGAAGTAAAGTCTTTTTCTTCGTAAGCCACAGGATTAAGCATTTCATTTTCATTCCTGCTAAAAAACAATGTGTCATTGTCCTCTTTTCCTCCTTCTTCTAACTGTTTGTCCATGTAAAAAAACAATATGGTGATGTCCTTTTGTTCTGTGTTTGTGGCCGTGGTGTAAACACAATAAAACTGAAGTACAGGGATGAAGGGATTAATGAATGAACTTTTTTCCTGATCATCCTAATTTTGCATAAATCTAGCAGTACCAGAGTCCATCGTTGTTTGATCTTTAATATGTGATTTCTGATTTATATCTCACAATACAGGCATTGCACTGAAATCCAATATCTTTTTTTCCTGAACATCAAATGTAACGTATTGAATCTTAGCTTATCCGCAAGCAGTGGTCACAAAGCATGCTTAGCATCATAAACATAATGAAGGAGAACCTTCACCTATCCGCAAAAAATAATATGTTACTATGTTATGTTGTATTCTAAACTGTTAAATGTTTGTTTAAAAATGTGTTCAGGGCATCCTCAGTTGTCTTTTTAGTTTGCCATATTAACAACTGGCAGAAGTAATCTAATCAGCTTCATTCAATTCATGTTCCATCTGACATTCTTATCCAGAGTAATTTACAGAGGTTACAATTTTGACATGTTATTTTTACTTGTACAGGAAGGGGTTAATGCCAGCCGTAAACTCTTAGTAAGCTCTAAACAAACTGACAACTTTTTAAAAGGCTGCCTAATTGAAAAACATCTATATTTTATTGTGGTTTTGTTTCTGAGGGAAGGGGGATCAATCTTAAAGATTTATTTAAAAACCTTTCACAAAATCTGCTTGTTTTAGGAAAGATTTGTCTCAATGGCAGGTCACATTATTGCCTGACATTATAGAAACAAAGTGGCAACACAAGATACTCAATGGACCTGCAGGCTCACAGCTCTTTTACATTTCTAGATTAAGGTTTGCTTCATTTTTATGACTAAATTGAAAGTTTCCTTTTAGGACACCTATGTCTCAATAGCAGGTGACTATATCCCATCATGCTCTTCTCTTTGGCCCTGATTCAGGCTTACCGCAATCAGCTTTAGCCCTCACTCTGACTTAAGCAAGTGTCTCTGTTTCTTACACAATATTCCTTATTCCTCTTGATGACTGTTGAACTCTAGGATTAGGAAACAGTAACACCTGCTGAAAAATATCTTCCTCAAAGATGAGGAAATGGTGTTAAGCCTGTCTATTGGAGCTCATAAAGTATCACTGTTATAAAGCTTGCACCTCCAGCAGTAATTTTGAAGTGGCTGCATGAGTGGTATAGTCAGCACAGTGTAGTTGTATATGTATAGTAGAGCAACTGTACATAGATCTTTGATTTTCCTTGTTTTTGTTTGTGACACATCATGTCATGTTTAAGCAATGATGATGTTTTACTCTTGGAATGGTATTGAAAAATAATAATGCATGCTACAGTATATTGATATATTATCTTAACAAGTGACAAAACATATGAAGTAGGCCTGACATTACAATTCAGGGTGTCAAAATTAAGTTACAAAAAATGTGTGGTTGAAATTCCCCTGCACAGATTAAACAAGCACTACTTCAAAGCAATACCAGCCAATATGTCCTTATTGTCTATTTAAAAAGAACATTTTTTGTCTTTTCTTTTTCATTTTATAAACCAGAAAGATTGTGGTCTTTCATATACTTGGTGTACGTATGAGTGCTATATAGCTGAACTCTAAAGCTAGCGAGCAGAACTGATTTGCACAAAAAGGTTCTGATAAAAAAATATGTAGCCAAGAAGAGGAACACTGAGTACAGTGGACAAATTGCATTTATTTTGCCCCTCAGAGCATCAGACCAATAATTCACATGGGAGACATATTGTAGGGGTTAACTCAGAACTTTACAGGGAATAAATATTAACTACGCTGGAAATTCCAGAGTTCTCGATCGGTCTGCAAACGGAGGGGAGCCACCATCCTGTTAAACAGAGAGACACCTGATCATTTACTGTGACAGCTGAGCAAACTCCAGCATCACCAAAATAACATGAAAATACAGTAGTACTGATAAAGATACATGTGTAACAGAATCAGTATTTTTTTATCTTTGGGTTATAAGTACAGTATACTTGGTTTTTGGCAGAATGCACAATGGTAGGGCTCGAACAGTGTTATGCTCACACTCACTGGTCTGGGAGTGTTGTTAGCCTGGTCTGACACTGTTGCTCATTTAAATTGAGCGGATACACTTATGTTCTATTGCGATGGAAGTCGCTCTGGATAAGAGCATCTGTTACATGCATGTAATGTAATGTAATGTAATGCAGAGACACCAATGCATGTGGTGCGTCAGGCCTCTGTGCTGAATTAGGAGGGGGTACTGACCAGGTTAGCGACCGGCGGGGGCGGGAGCTGGGGCAGGGGCGGGAGCAGGAGCAGGGGCGGGGGCCGCAGGTTGCTGGAGACTCAGCAGCAGCTGGAGAAGCTGGGCAAATGGAAGCTGTGGATTGGAGGGGAAACCCCCTCTCTGTGGAATTAAGAGAATTCAGCACCTTTATCAGGTTCAATAGGAACAAATAATTTAATCTTAAGAATGTTTTCTGTGTAATGCCAATGACAGAGAGCAAAGGCATGTTTGCAACAGAAGAAAAAATTCCAAATAAACAGTAAAATACATGGATATTGCCTGTATTAACATTAAGATGACACTTTGCTAATGCACACTATTGTTTTTGAAACTAAAGACCTGTGGCTGTCAATATTGCCGAAGCTGCCCCTGTTCTGTCTGATATATTGCTGGCTTTGTTTGAACACATTATTTAATTAACTGTCAAATTCATGAGTAAGCATGGTTCAAACCATGTTCATTGTTCTCCTTTATGACATCACTATAATACTGGAATGATAGTAAAATCCCATCCCACTTAATGTCACATATTTGCTCTGGACAGCTGACACTGATTGCCTTGAACACCTGCTACATCTGCTGCTGCATACACTTCTGTTCTTTTGTGCTGGAAGCTGCCCTGGATAAAATTGTTCTGCTAAATGACAATAACATAATGTAATGTAAAACTACAGAAGCAAAGCGAGATGCGTACCTCATTGGAGACGGAACCAGAGCCGGAGCGGGCCACACGTTTCAGCTCAACATCAGCCTGCACAAACAAACAAACAAACACGCATGTTAATCAGGCCACAGACTGAAGGTTTCTGAGCTGGTACCCATGGCATGACTCACATACATCAATGATTTTGTAATTGTGTTTGCCGTAGGTGACAATAAAGGGAAACTTACTGGCACAGCCAGGCTCAGTCCAATGAGACACATCAGAAAGATAACAGTCTTCATCTTTAACCTGGTGACTACAAGCAAAAATTAAAAGCAACCTGTCAGCTATGCCTCTGTCTTTGTCTATGCTTCAATATATTCATTACTATAATAATTTAATGGTATGTAAGTGTGATAGATACGCTTTTTGAAAAGCTTAAAAGAGGACACAAACACACATGTGCAAAACCATGAATGATACTTTCAAGCTTACCTTTCTGTTCCAACAGGAGTATGGTTTAAAGTTTAATGTTTTCGAGAGTACATCAGACAGTCTGATGGCTCCCCTTATATACAGCTCTGACGAGAGTCCGATGATGACGTCGCATTCGTATCACGTAGCGTGTTTGCTATTACTCTTGTTATCGCTATGGTTGCTTTGCCAAAATATTAAACATGTTGAAATCATCGATTACATTGAGTGTTGAGATGAGAGGTGTAAATAATGACAGGATTAATCTTACACCATTACCATGTCTAACGATTGTGCCACACCTGAGTTGATTTTTTTCCTCATTTATATGATGCAATACGCCTTGTGCAGGGTTTAGGGTTAGGGTTAGGAAATGTTGCATTGTAGGAAATGCCTTTATTCAATATCTAAAAAGGAAGCTGTTCCCAGCACAGAGGGAGAAACAGTAAGGAAACATTAACAATTATTTTTGCTCTGCATATTTTCATTCTGATGTTAACACGATCTCAGCATTTAGCTGTGTACACCTTCCGATAGCAAAGTTTAAAGGCAGAATGTTGCAGCCAGACTGGTACACCCCCAGCCCTCACACTTATGATAACTGCCCCCAAAAAAAAAAAAAAAGGTGAGACAGCATAAACAGACTGGGTCCCCAACCCAACTCGCACCATGACTCCAGGTGACATCAGCTTCACTAGGAGACTCACATACACACTGAGCTCAGAGCAGGTGATGAAAAAAACTTTGTCCCAGTAGAAAATCTGTAAAAGTTCTATCATTATTGGGTATAATACTTATTTGTGAAGTTATTTTTGAAGTTATGTTCCTGTGATTTATTGTTTTCCACTTTAACCCATTTTGTCTTACTGTATCAGACTTTAGATAAAAAAAGTTGTTTTCATTTTATGTCATTTTGATATTACAGTCTTTTGGACATGTATTTTCTTTATTGGCATCATTGTTTTTTGGATATGAAATATTTACTTTCTTGTATCACATTGTATTTGTATGGCTTAAAGCCAGGCAGAGAACTGAATTGACCTCAAGGACAGTTTTGCAAGTCACACGGTCTGAGGTCTTGCTCAACCTTAATCCAGTCCTCAGAGGAGATGTGCAATACCAGATCTTCCTTACTTATCTCAACACTAATTGGTTTCACTTTATTACTCACTTTTAAAATGGCCCCTCCTCCTCCACCATTTCAGGCTTATGATGAATCATTTTGTGTCCTATTGCAATAGAGACCACATTGCTAAAATTATAATGTGCATCCTATTACATTCGAGATCGCACTGCTGTACTGTGTGTATCCTATTACTGAAGAGATAAAGTTGCTGAAATTATAGCATGTATCCTTGCACTGCAAAAACTACTTAGTATGAACTGTACAATGTAAAACGTTGTGTGCTTTAACTGCTTTAATATAACAATTTTCCAGCTTCTTGTAGTAGTTAACTATGGAATATCAGGTTATCATCCGCTTCGTATTTACAAAATATGGTTGATAGTGCACTGTATGTCGGTGTACAACTTTATGAAATATCACGTAATACCCCCTGTCTTGCTGACAAAGGCAAAGCTTAAATACATGCTTCCTGCCAAATATACACTTGATGTGTCTGACTGTAGTACTTAATAAAAGTTTAATGAAATCACTGATTTACTTCTTCAAGCCAGATTGCATCTGCAAGACAAAGGAAAATCGTTCATCACAACAGTCATCAAATCTGAAAGACAAGATGCTGCATGTGTTTCTACCTTCAAAATGAAGGATGCTATTGAATATTATTTAGCATGTGTAAGCTTGCTTTTAATTGATATGGTTACTTGTTTGGTTTTATTTTATTTGTATCATTTTGCTTTATCAATGTCTATTTGATATACATTCATATTTTTTTGATTTCTTATTTAAAATGTTAATCATTTTGGTTTAAATGGTTTTACATGGTTTTATACTTCTGTACAAAGCACTTAAAATGAAAGACGGGTCCTCTAATAGTGTGAACTATTCATCTCAACCTCACATTGCTGTTAACTGAAATCTCCCACTACATTACAAATATGTGTCAACCTTTTTTCTGTTTTACTTTTTGGAATTGATTTTAAAACAGAAACATTATAGGAGGCTGTTCAGTGGTTTCAGTTTAGTTTATTCTCCCAAACAATACTTTTTACAAGCCCTTTAACATTAGCAATAGCAAGTGCCCATCAGAAAACAGGAGGTCAGGCAGGCTCCATTCCAGGAGAGTAAAGAGGAAGAGTTTTCGCAACGGGGTGACCCCCATCCTCATTTCGCAGCAGCCATTGGGGAGGAGAGGGGGGTCGCGGGGGCAGGGGCAGGGGAAGCAGCCGGAGCAGGTATCAGGGCCAGCGCCAAAAGGAGGGGCAGCAGAATCTGGAGGGGGTCATTAGCTTGGTTCCCACCATAGGGGAAATAAGGTGGGAATGACTGGAAGGGCGAGAAGAATTGGTTGGAAGGGGGGTTGGGAGGTGGGGAGGAGTATGGGTAGGATCCGTCGGCGCCCCCAAAGCCCTGAAATAAAGAAAACCGTCACCACAGCGTCCTGTGTACAGCACCAGCACTGCAACACTGCTATAACACAGTATTAATTTCTTTCCTGCAGGGCACCTGTTATCAGCTGAGACATTAGTTCTAGTGCAATAACATGAATATCCGAATATCTGAACTTCCTACAGCACATCATCCATACTTTAAGTAAAAAATGGGTACTTATTTTTAAATGCACATTTTAGCATTTCCATTTTATATTTTGTATCTCTGCAAATAATTTAAGAAAGACCAATTGCATCAATGTCTGATCATTCCCATAGAAAACAATAAATGTAGATTAAATATTGTTCTGAAGGAAAATTTTTAAAAATGCATACCTCTCCTGGAGAAATCTGACTCTGTCCAGCATTGACCGGGCCAATGATCTAGATTCCAGGGAGAATCATTAGTTATTTGATGTCATTTAGTGCTGACATACAACGTGTTACCAAATGCTAATATATAGCTAGCAAAAGATGCTTTTTCAATCAATAAGACTAATGCATACTCTACTTTGAGAATACTAAGATTCAATAGACACTAGTTGTTTCATGTGGACATTCTCAGGCAAAAATCTCTGTTTTTATATATGTAAAAATGGTTGTGAAGACCCGTTCCTGTACTATGGCATATTTTATTGTGAAATAAAATTCAAAACAAACTGCTTAAAAATGCTTATAATAATAACAATTTAGAAACAGACTACTCAGTAATCTATTAATCAAGTTATATTCAGTTACAATTCGTTTGTTGAAAGCCCAACGACTGGAAACATAATCTTAGATCTCTGTGGAGCATACAGTGGTAGCACACAGCTCAGTGATGTGTGTAAGGTGTATAAGATCACACACAGAGCAAACCCCAGCGGCACTGAGGGAGGTAACTGACCTCATTACTGGCTGATCGCTCATCCAAGACCTGAACAAGGAAAATGAATCAGACAAAACAGTGGCAAACCACTTTGTCATTGACATTACATTATTGGCATTTAGCAAACACTCTTATCCAGAGTGACTTACATAGGTTACTTTTTTTTTTTAAGTGTTATCCATTTATACAGCTGGATATTTACTGAGGCAATTCTGTGTTAAGTACCTTGTCCAAAGGTACAGCAGCAGTGCTCCAGTGGGCAATTGAACCAGCAACCTTTTGGTTATGAGCCCTGCTCCTTACTGCTATGCCACACTACATTTAATGTGAAAACTAGGAATGAAAAAACTACGAAAGAAGAAAAAAAACTGGAGAGAGCCAGTTACACTTTAGTACACTAACATCCATCTGATATAATACTGTTAGTATAGGTTATATAAGGTACACAGACAAACCGTACACATATAAAGAGTAAAGTTATTACAGGCGCAGACAGAGACTGACAAAGTGTCTGGCTGAAGGGATATATATACAGCATTAAGACAGGAATTTCCATGGTTACTCACAGGAAGTGAAGCACACAGTCCAATCAAACACATCACCATGGCAATCTGCCTCATAGTGGAATCTGGTTTTTGCTAAGAGAATAGTTCAAAGTTTAAAATCATATTTCAACACATTAGTGTATATTAATAAAGCTGACCACAATGTCCAATATATATATACATATACACAACATACAATATACATCTTTTTTCTGCAGAAAAGGCTTACCTTAGCTCTTATGAAGCCAAGAGATCAAGGAGTTTCAGTGCAACCGAAATGGACTGCAGAATTTGGGAACAAACGTGATTTATAAAGGTTTTCTCAGTCAAACATCAACCAATCAGCTTCCGTGGAATGTACATAATACATAGGATTTTGTAAAAAGCAAGAAAACTCTTTTTGATCATTTACCACAAGATTAAAAGAATTTGTTCATTCCTGCCAAAATGTGATGTCATTTTCCATTTTTCTGTGTATTTGGCCATACAGTAAACACAAAGCCACTAAGTCATGAACAAGTGGTTGATGCATCATCAAAACTATTAAGCAAGAATTCAATGTTTTCCTCAAAAAAGCTATAGAATAAAGGTATGAAAATACATTATTAAAAAGCCAAATCAGGTCAGATGAATTTATATTATAACTACGCAAATTGAATCAGAAATAAAAATACATCAGACACATTTTTACAGTACTGGATTCCTTAAAATGATTCTTGAGAGGTGATTTTGGGGAAAATGAATGAATGAATGAATGAATGAACAAAGGAATGAATGGACAGATGGATGGAAGGATTAGTTGATCAAATTAGATTTCCTCGTGATTCATACTGTATGTTATTAGCACAGTCATGTTTGTTCCTTTTTATGTCTTATAATTTACTAGGACAGCACTGAATGAGAATATATTTCCAACTGAAATTATCAAAATTATATGGTCACAAGTATCTATAAACTACAAATAAATCATAGTGAATGATTTGCTAATATGGAAGAGAGAGGGAGGGAGAGAGTGGGAGGGAGGGAGAGAGAGTGTTTTTCTTGAACAGGGTTTATTTCGAAAGCTTTATTATTTTTTTTATGAATGAATCACAGAATGTTTTGCGCACACCTGTGTCTCAATAACAGGTGGCTTTATTACATCATACTCTTCTCTCAGGCTTACCACAATGAGCTTCACTCTGGCTTGAGCAAGTCCATAACAAACCAAGACCAAAACATGTGGTCCACGATTTTGTTTCTTGCACAATATTTTTCATTAATATTTGCAACCAGTTAAGTCACAGGGTTGGGTAAATAGATTTGTTACTCAAAGTTAAGGATAAAATATATTGCAGATATCACTTGCAAATTGAATCTTCTCCTTTATCTCCCCACCCTTGCTCACAAAGTAGAGCACAACGCAACTTTATGTAGACATTTAGTGGAATTAAAATTCTCTTTCAATGAAGAACTGAAATGGGCACGCATGATGTGTCTGCTTTAACTGAAACTGTAGATGGGCATTTGTTTTTCCACACCTTTACTGTTGGGGGAAGATGCATTATTACTTACTTTTTTACTTTTTGTCTCATTTTTTAAAAATGATTTTTTTAACTTTTTTATCAGGCTATAAAGTCAGTGAATAAAGTGAGGAGAAATGAGGAAACCTGTGGTGTTTACCAAAAAAGGTCTGCTGAGAGACATTCAACTGAAGACAGGCTTAGCTTTTCAAAACTGACATTCACTGATATGAATTATTTAACGAGTTTATCAGATATCTCGGCCAGGGTGGGAGCTGGTTATGTGAGGACAAATGACAAGGTGTTTGAGGAGAGTGTGTGTGAATGTCATGCAGGTGTGTGATTAAAGATGGCTGACAAGGAGGTAACTGGGATATAAGAGTGTGAAAGAACGCGGTGTGAAAAAAAGAAGAAGGAAGGAAGGGGAGCGGAAAATTATATAGAAGGGAATAAAAAAATGAATATAAAAACAGAAAGAAAGTAAAAGAATGATAGAAACAGAAAGTAAAAGAATGCAACTGGGTTAATGGAAAAATTGATGAAAAATATGATAAAGATATATTTCAAAATATGATAAAATAATGTAAAAAAAGATGAAAAAATTAGAGAAATGAAAAGTGTAGGGGGCACCTTTAAGTGAGCAAGGAGCACAGGTCCAGTTCTTCAGTAAGTCCCTCCTGGTGCCTCAGTCTTGAGATTAAAAATGTCATTTTCGGAAAAAAAAATGTGGATGTTTTTAGAAATCCCGTCTTGTGAGCAGAACAGTGTTCATATCTCTGCTTCTGGGCAGATACCCTGTCAGTGAAGTGTGGTGCAAAGAGTGACCAGGGGTCTGTCCTGTGCACAGCCAGTCATTTCTTGTGTTCACAGATACCAGTTTTTAAATTGGCATGATGTTTTCCCTATTTTTGCCATGGGCAAGTGAAAAGGCAAACTACATTGGTGGTGATACGTGATTCTAGTTTGGCTTTTGAATTACTTACCTGATAGGAATAAGGAATAAAAATGGTTTCTTTCATGCTTCTGTGACCAACTCCCCATCTATGAAACTGTCATATAAACCCCAGAATGGATTTGACCATCTCTCTGTCTGTGTGTCTAGAACCACCTGACTGGGGAACTGTCAGGTATGGTCAAGTATGGTTAAAGCTCCTCATGAGAGATCAAATCTGAGTATGAGGTGCTACACAAGGCTCCAAAATATTAAGTTTTGACATATCTGACAATCTGACAACCTTTCAGCATAAGTTTTTTGGTCATCATTTTCATGTGTTGGTGTTGAACAGAAATACACAGCCATTCAGTGTGGGTACTGCTTTCAGCATTGTTTTATTCTCCTTGCAAAACATATGCACATGTGATTAAAAACAAATACATTTCACATTACAGGAGGCAGAACACATTCCATCAGGAGAGTAAGAATGGAGGGCAGTAAAAAGGGGCAGCAGTGTAGCATAGTGGTTAAGGAGCAGGACTCGTAACTGAAAGGTTGCCGGTTCTTTCATGGTAGTTAACCCACAATCGCCTCAGTACATATCCAGCTGTATAAATGGACAACATTTGACAACAATATAAAAGAAAGAAGGAGGAGGGGGAGTCTGTATTCATTTTCCAGCATTCATAGGGGCGGCAAGAGGGGTCGCACTGGCAGCGAGGCGGGTCACCAGGAAGGGCAGCACGGCCAGGAGGGCGGTGCTGGAGTCAGTGCGTGGGGCGATGGGGATGAAAGGGGGGTACGGCTGGGGGGGCAGGGCGTAGGGGTTGTAAGGGGAGTATGGCTGAGTGGGGGCGTAGGGGTTGCCCGTTGGGTAGGAAGGCTGGGAGGGATATTGGTAGGATCTTCCAGTACCCCCAAAACCCTGAAACCAAAAAACAATCAGCAGTTTTTTTTTGTTTTGTTTTTTTTTTTTGTAAAGCAACAGCACAATCACAGTACTGTAATACGCTATATAGATGCTTTTCTACAGATAATAACCTGCAATCAGCTGAAACACAAATTTTAACATAAATGTAACATCAGATAAAATGCTTATAAAAAACCTGGCAATAGGAGTCTGAAAGTATCTCAGCTTTTCATATCATTGCCAACTGACTTTTTAAGCTGATAGTAGCTTGCAATCAGCTAAAATAAAAACTTTTTAAACAACTGTAGTGTCAAATAAAATACTTTAACAGTCAACATTAGTCAGAAAGTGAGGTATCTCTTCTTCCTACATCACCCACAGGCACAGCTGACTATTCTGCTGACTATTTAAGACATGGATGCTTTGAGCAAATCCAGATGAAAATTTTCTGTATATTATAAATTGTTCATAAAACTAAAAACAAGCAAGACAATTGGAATTAATTTCTGACTGTGGACATAAATGAGTAATCCATTTTAAAAAAATTATTTATTTTGTTTCTTTTTTATTTATCTATTTTTCATTTTTATGTTATTTATTTTTCAATTTAAAACTGCTTAGAAATGCTCACCCTTCCTGTCACTCCTGTTGATGGCTGAGTCCCTCCAACATTGGCACGGGACGTGTTCTAGATCAGGGTAGAATTGGTCAGTTATGCCGGTTAGTGTTGAAGTGTAAAGTCTAAAAGTGTTTACCACGTGGTAAGACAATTAACTCAATTTATGACAATGAGAATGAATGAATACAATTTATGAGAATGAATGAATGAATGTAATAAAAAGGCACTGATATAGCATTATACATAGCATTTTAAACTACACAAGGCCAAATAGAGACAAATATCATGAGTTAAGTTTTAAAGGGTTTACTTAGGTACATTGACACCAATGGATTTGTGGCCTTCACACCCTGAAATGGGCATCTACAAGCTGATTAATTAATAAATCTATTATTAAATCAACTTGAATAAAATTCAAGAATGTTGACTGACCTCATTACTGGCTGAACGCTCAGTTCGCTTGTGTTCATTCAATACCTGAATGGGAAAATAAATTAATCAGTCATTAGTACTACATATTTGTAATATTTAATGTTAAATGACATTTATTAATATGTATATTACTCACAGGAAGTGAAGTAGACAGTCCGATCAAACACATCACCATGGTAACACGCTGCATAGTGGATGCTTGTTCTTGCTGGAAGAGTAGTTAAAAAAGTTAAAAATCACATCATTTCCAGGTATATGAAAGATATCTGTCATAATTTCACATATTACCATATATGAACAAAGTCAATGACTTTGTTCAAAAACATGCTTGAAACAGTTTTATTTTTACTTACTTATTTTTTGCAAAATAGAATTACCTTAGCTCTGATGAAGCAAACAACTCAAGGAGTGTCAGTGCAATGAATACTGACTGCCGAATTTGGGAATAAAGGTGATTTATAAAGGTTTTCTAAGTCAAGCATCAACCAATCAGCTCTTGTGGAATGCACATAATACATAGGATTTTGTAAAAAGCAAAAGATTGCCACACGATTAAAAAAAAAAAAATCCTGTTCATTCCTGCCAAAATGTGGTGTCATTTTCCATTTTTCTGTACATTTGGCCATGCAGTAAACACAAAGCCACTAAGACATGAACAAGTGGTTGATGCATCATAAAAGCTGTTGAGCAAGAATTCATTGTTTTCCTCATGAAAGCTAAATTACAATCAAAACACAAGTAAAAGTTAGCAGCTCAGCTGAGAAATAATTGTTGGTATAATGCCAGATACATATGTGACATGAGCTACTTTTGTAAAAGCAGAAAGCAAAATATTTCAAGCCTTAATACTTAATTTTTAACTGAGAAGGCTGTAGTGCTAGACAAGCATTTGCAAAAAAGCTTGATTTTTATGACTGAATCACAGAATGCCTTTTGTACACCTGTGTCTCAATAGCAGGTAACTTCATTACATCACACTCTTTCTCTTTGGCCCTGATTCAGGTTTACCACAGTAAGCTTTAGCTTTTGAGCAAGTGCATAACAAAACAAGTGTTAGTCTTTTTGATATTTTTGATATTTGCAGTTTTTGACAACTGCTTAAAGTGGTAGTGCTTGTTTGAAATTAAAAAGACAACACCTACTTTTTTACTTTTTTAACTTTTATTTGTTACTCAGAGTTAAGGACTAAAATATCTTGCAGTTATTCTGAAACTGGCCCCTTTCTCTCTACCCATGTTTATATAATGCATGGAGTATTGCAACTTTGTGTAAAACCTTGGTTTTACATTTCTCCTTCTTAGGAAATATTAGATCTGTTTGCTTTGGTGTTCAGTAGTCAAATAACTACTGCAATAACAGCTGCTACTGGGCAGTTGTAGACGGAAATGAATAAACAATTTCATTGTTTATGATATTGTTTTCCAAGGTTGAGACTGAGGGTGTTGTGGATAGAGAACCGTTGTTTATAACACCAAACATATTAAATTAAAAATACATATACTATAACTGAGTTACACTTTTGGCCTAAACTAAACTTGTTTAATTCACCTTACCCACACCCTCACCCAAAATAGTCATTTTTATGCACTCTACTCTTCACATGCACAGGTGCAGGAGACAAAAGGAGCACAGATTGCATTGGTGAAATGGTTTATTTTGCCCATCAGAAGGTCATCCAACATCCAGCATCATTTGAATGGGAGTCAAATCATCTCTGAGGCATTAACACAGGTCTTGCAAGAAAAGAGACAGATGTGGTATTTTTTTTCTTTGATTTGTATAGAATCATAGGACAGTATTAACTGTATTCAAGCAATCAGTCCAGGTCATGCTATAGAAATTCTTGATGGGTACACAAACAGAGAAGGGCTGCCATCCGTCCTGCAAAATAAAGAGGTGCATGATCATTTTTTGTGCCAGCTGAGCCAGTGCAAAATAGCAAAAACAACATAAATTATCTACACTTATCTCACTAATTCAAGGAAAATCAGTGTTTCTGAATTAGACTCACATTAAATAATCAATATAATCAAGTAAGAAATGGGGAATACAGTACAGTTATTCAAAAAGAAAAAACAACCACCCCAATGCAGATAAACTGTTATTTTTGTGTGTTCTACACATTGCAGAACACAGTGGGGAGCACAGTTTTGAGAAACACACCATGCTGAATGAGGGGCTACTCACCAGGTTAGGGGGCAGGGGTGGCAGCAGGCGCAGGGGTGGGGGCAGGGGTGGGGGCGGAGGACTGGAGAAGGCTCAGAAGAATCTGGAGAATGTGATTCAAAGAGCCATCACCTGGCTTGATATTCTGTGGAATAAAGACAAGATAGATCAAGATCAGATCAGCTTCATAGGCTGGGGAGGAGCAAAATAATGCTCCTGCAAAAATGATGATTAAAGCGGCTTTTGTCATGATTTATGTGGCGCAAAAAGATCAGTTCAAAAAGAAAAAGCATACACATACCATAGTTTAGTGAAATAGTATGGCTTCATTAATGGTAATGTAGCATCGTATTCATTTAAAATGTATGAACAGGTATTGCTTGATGTTAATTAAAACTTTTTGTATGCAAATACAATGAGCTTCTTAATGTTTTCAATTTTATTTGCAAACAGAACCATCTTCTGGGTTTCTTAACATGCCTGCTAATTTGTGAATAAGATGCTCTGAACATCTGAACAAAGCAGGTACATACCTCAGCGGAGGAGGAAACTGCCTCACCATGGACCAGATCAGGCGGAGACTGAAACAAGCAAACAAACACATCAATCAGACCAAAGACTGAAGGTTTCTGAGCTGATACCCATGGCATGACTCTTCACTCACATGAGTGAAGATGAGTTTTTGTCTGTGTTTGCCGTAGGTGACAATAAAGGGAAACTTACTGGCACAGCCAGGCTCAGTCCAATGAGACACATCAGAAAGATGGCAGTCTTCATCTTTAATCTGGTGACTAGAAGCAAAAATTAAAAGCACCATCAAAATATCAGGTTGATCTTTGTCTACATTTTAATATATTCAGTACTATGATATTTACAGTACGTACGTTGGTGTAAGTGCAATTAATATGCTTTCTGAAAAGTTACAATGATGTTACAAAGAGGGATGTCCAAAAGCATGAATGATACTTTCAAGCTTACCTTTCTGTTCCAACAGGAGTATGGTTTAAAGTTTAATGTTTTTGAGAGTACATCAGACAGTCTGAAGGCTCCCCTAATATACAGCTCTGATGAGAGTCCGATGATGATGTCACATTCACATCATGCGGCATGTTCATTATTAGTGTTATTATTACTGTGGATACTTTTTCCAAAATATTTCCAAATGTTGAAATCCATAATTGCAGCGGTATGATGAGTCAATGACAACATTAATCTCAAACCATTAGCGGTTCAAACAATTGTGTCTCACCTGGATTTGTTCACATCCCCTTGCTAAGGCAAGATTCCCTGCGTTATCCAGTCTGCTGTGAGACTCATCTTCTGCAATGACAGAAATGTGGAATGTTGAATTAAACGTGCATTTCTTCAAACTGAAATAAAACAGAAAAGTCACAACAAATGAAAACCTTTTGTGGGTTATTATTGTTGCTTCCCTTTTTTGCTTGAATCCACTGTATGTGTGGCTTTCTGCCACCTTTAGTGGATATGAAACTCAAAATACTAATGAGCTATGCTGAAAGTAGTATTTTATCCACTGAGCAGTTATTAGACAGTTCTGTTAGTTTGTTGTGTATAACTGTATATAATACGTTTTTTTATATAGATAATTCCACAGGTTTGTTTAGTTTGTTCTAATTGGTCTTGCATCAGTTGTGGACATTTAGACTCACCCAGTCTGCTGTTATCTTGTTTTGGGTTATTATGGTAGTTATTTATATGTGTAATATTTACTTATTATATCACGTTTCAACATGCTAAAAGCCAGGCAGAAGACTGAATTGACCTCAAGGACAGTTTCCAACTCACATGAGTTCTTGCTTCACCTTAATCCATGTGCAATACCAGATCTTCTTTACTTATCCCAACTATAATTGGTTTCACTGTATTACTCACTTTTAAAATGGCCCTTCCTCCTACACCATTTCAGGCTTATGATAAATCACAGTTTGCAGAGGAGATCACACTGCTGTAATCATAGTATGTACCATGGTGTAGATGTGACCACCCTGCTGAAATTATTTATCTATTAACTGTTATTTTTTTGGTTTCAAAAATTAAAATGACAAATATTATAGGATGTGTATCATTCAAATATGACATTTTCCCTATAAATCCCATTATTTTGTGTTATGAGTTAAACAATTTCAAGTCAGGGTCACAGTGTGGTGTAGTGGTAAGGAGCAGGGCGTGTAACCTAACGGCAACTGGTTTGATTCTCAGGTGGGGCACTGCAGTTGTGCGGTTGAGCAAGGAACTAAACCTAATTTGCTTTGTTAGATACCGAGCTACACAAAGGGATATTATGTGTCAATTTAAATTAACATGTAGCATGTAAGCAATTTAAGTTTTTCTAGAAGAATCTACTAAGCTAATATGTAAGGTAAAGTGTTCTGCCTGTTCACATTACAACAGGTAATGTGGCACTGTTAGAAGTGTCTGTCTGCTGCTGATAAAACACTTGTGCAACACGTGCAAGTTTCCAAATAACCATAGGAAGTGCCTACTTATGGCATTGATTTGCAGGATAAAATGACTCATCTGCTTAAAACTAGAATATGTCCACAAGAAAGAAAAAGAAATTCTCTACATTCTCAGTTATCATTTACTAATTTCATATTTTAGCAGCATCTTGATGCTCATATAATAATTTTATCCATCAAGGATGGATCTTTTCTCATAAGTCTAATAAGAATTTAAAAATAATAATGAATAAAAATGATGTTTTCATTTTACACAATGTCTTTATCTAGTTGTATAAACATTGGATAAACCTGTAAAATTTGTATAGAGTCCTTTATTAAAATGAAATAGGCCACAATGTCATGGCACAATCAGTCTCCTTAACTAAATTCCTTCCCTGTTTGTGATGCTGTCTCTGTCTTCTACTGTCTTTGTTGTAGTGTAGTCCATGGAATACTCATTTTCTCCACTGTGTCTCCTTGGTTGCTTTTAAGACCATTGTAAAACTCACAAACATATTGTTTTTTGTATTTTTGTGTATTTTTATTTGTATTTTTATTTGTCCTGCTCATGCCAACTGACAAAACTCTTTTGGCTAAAGAGTAAGCTGCTTTTTATCTCTCTCTAACTATTGCTAGGTGCTTCAGTAGTTACAAGGAATATGAGTTTCACTGTATTCAGTTTCTCCTTTTTTTCCAACTTACTGTGCGCCATTGCACTTGATTGAATACTATAGTGCATGTTATGACTGAGCCCAAACTGATTCTTACAAACGTATTGATTAATTCATACTAGTAATTCATACATGTTAATTCATTTCAATAGCTTTAGTAAAAGAATGATTCTGTCCCAGTGTTTTTGATCACTGTGTGTGGATGATTCATAGATCAGTACTTCTTACGAAACGAGTACATGAATGGAATTGATCAAGCATTCCTGGAACACAATCAAGCACTGTTACAACAGTGTTCCGTGTTGATCCTTTGAAGTATTGCAAATACAACCCAAAACCGCTTAAACCTTCGTTCTGGCTAATTACCTTTACAGTGTGAGACAACTGGGCAATTAAGCACTTAAGACAAAACAACAATGTTAATTAGTCTATTGCACATGTTAAAGTATGAGTGGCAGGTCAGGTTATGTTTAATGAAACTGTAGGAATTGCTCAAGATATAGTTTGTGTTATAAAAGAGTCATAGTCTGTACCAGTCTAGAGCTACAGGCAATGCAGCCAGGGTAAGAGCACAAAGCACTAGCGCAATCTTCGCCCATCTTTGTCTTTTTGGGTAACACACAGTGAAATAGTCTGATTTCTTAGGGTGATTATTCACAGTGTATTGTGATTCTCAGTTTTAAAAAACCATTATGAAGTTATTGTGAGCAAAACAATGATAATAGCTTGAAAGTAAAATGATGTCAATTTTGAATAGAATTAAGAATTTAGAATTGCATTTTACACCGTGGATAGATTCACTCAAAAATTTGTTTCTGAAAATATGTTCAGCAAATGTGATCACAACGATATTCTTCAAGTGGTTGTCTGTGAATGTCTACAAGAATGGAACCGTCTCTTCCAGAAACAAGACTCAACAATGAAGAACCTGGTTCTGGCTTTACTTTTCTTAGGAGTGGCAGCCCGTGTGAGTTTGACAATACGTTTGTGTACTTTTCATAATACTGCATGTACATGCATATGAAACAATGAAATTAAATGGGTTTTGATAGAGTTATTTGTTCTAAATAATATTCTGTTTTCATGTTTACAATGCCCAGACAGCCTAAAATTTTAAATGCTTGAAGTCTGGAAAGAAAAGTCATGTGTTGAATCCAGGCTCCTTCTTTTCCAGCCTGATCCAAGAAGGCCATGGCAGCAAGACAGGCCTGCCTTCCCCCCTTACAGACCACCTCCATACGAGCCTGGCAGAGACAGACCTCCAATATGGGTACGATGATCAAGAACATCCAGTGACTGCAGAGAAATCACCCTCCTGACTGGGAGGAGGCCTAACTGTACTTCAGCCCAATGAGTGCTAATTCTGCTGGATGTCCTGGCAGCAATATAATGTTAAATGTTTGGCTCAGATTGGCTGAAATGTTTGTGAAGTATATGGTTTTGTCACTCTTTTTTGTCAATTTAACTGTAAGTATTACTCTTCCTAAGCCTGGTAGCAGAGACCCCTGGCAGCAGGACAACCCTGGCCCCGGCTGGGATGACTGGCCCACGTGGGAGGGAGAGGAGTTCCCTGGGGGAATGGGAGAGGGGTGGCCGACTCCCGGGTTCGACGACTTTCCCATGAGCTCTGGATGGGGAATGGATGATGAACAGCCCACGTGGGTAAGATGATATATATATGTGTGTGTATATATATATATATATATATACTGGGCAAGGATTTGGACACACCTGATTAAGATAATGGGAAACATGCATTCAAAGACATTTTGATCAAAAGACTTATGCTTAAATGCTTGGAATTTGTTTCTTAGACAAATATAAATAGTGAATTTTATACCAATGTATGAATTTCTTTCCAAATATTTTTTTTTAATTTTAAAAAATATTTTTGCCTACTTTGAAGAATCTTAAATAGAAGACGTTTTTGACACATTTTTGGTCATTGCATGATTCCGTTTGTGTAATTTCATAGTTTTGATGCCTTTGCTATCATTCTAAAATGTGTAAAATAGTAAAAATAAAGAAAAAGTAGGTGTGTCCAAACTTTTGACTGGTTCCGCACACATCAGTAGTCAGTACCTTCCATCACTGAAGAAACATTATAGCAATTGACATCAATAATATCACATTATTGTCATTTAGCAGATGACTTACATAGTCTACAATTCTTCCATGTTATCCACTTATATAGCTGGATATTTACTGAGGCAATTCTGGGTTAAGTGCTTTGCCCAAGAGTACAACAGCAGTGTCCCAGTGGGGAATTGAATCAGCTCCTTATCACTATGCTACACTGCTACCCATATTTGTAATATCTGTTGTAGCCCGAGCAAAGGCCACCATGTAAACCAAGCAAACCAGGCAACAGGCCAACTGATGGGGACACGGGGGCCCCCGGCCCAGACCCCGGGTTTGAGGGTCCAACGACCAACCCTGGGCAAAACGAGAGGGGTGACAGAGTACCCAGAGGGGTGAGATAACCATCAACCTCATTATTAAGTTAAATTATTACCATTCAGCAGACGCTCTTATCCAGAGCGACTTACATATGTTACAGTTTTTACAATTATCCATTTATACAGCTGGATATTTATTTTTACGCACTTCTGGGTTAAAATCCTTGCCCAAGGGTACCTTTCAGTTATAAGCCCTGCTCCTTACCACTATGCTACACTGCTGCCCCATTATACCTTATGACTGGAAGTCAATTCTGATCCATGGTCAGGATTCAAGAACAGAATTAAGCATGATGAGATCTGTTGAAATCATTGTCTCTTTTGTCCAGTCTGGTCCCAGGCAGCCATCGCAGCAGGAAAGACCTTTCCCCCCTGCTTTCAGACCACCCCCACAGAGCCCCCTGTCTGGATCTGCCACAGACTTCGGATGGGGAACAGAAAATGACAGACAGCCTGCATGGGTAGGATATTATATTGAATTTTTTCCGGTGAAATAAGAGGCCAAGACATTTTAGATGTGATTATACTATGTGATTAAACAGTATAAATATGCTTTCCGATGCTGCGCATTGTAAGAGGCTAAGGATATGCAATTTGAGTCTTAGAGCACCGTAGTCCAGGAGGTTTCCAGCTGACTGGTCTGGGAGTGTTGTTAGCCTGGTTTGACACTGTTGCTCATTCAGCTTGAAAGGATACGCTTCTGTTCTTTTGTGCTGGAAAATCGCTCCGGATAAGAGCATCTGCTGAGAGAATGTAATGTAGCTTTTCTGAAATCTTGGAAGCTGGAGCTAGATCTGCTTAGTAAAGACTGATCGAAAGCAAGAGGTGGAGGCCTGCCCATCTGGCCTTAAAATCTACTTTTTAAAGCATGAGGCTCTGTATTACTTTCACCACAGCAGGGTCAGGGGTTCGACCGGCCTGGCTTCGACCGCAACCGCAGGCCCCCTCGGGCGGGACCAGGGGGTAGGCGGCCTGGGGGGCCAAGACCCGAAAGGCCGCAAGGTGGGGGCAGGTTCGAGAGGCCGAACGGGAGAGACCCCGCCCTTAGGGTAAGATCCAGAAAGAAGCAACTGACACTAATGACTCAGTGTGATTACTGTGTGTCTGGCACTTCAAAAACACAGAACAGAAATGTTTGTCCAGAAAATCAGTATACAGCATTTATTCATATATTTTGAGGCTCTGTGAGTCTTTTATGGCAAAATAAATGCCACTGTATCAATACAAAATGTCTGTGTTTGTTGGTTATAAATCACTGATGATTAATAGTGTTACCAACCATGAGCAGAAACTTTAATCCTGCCAATCAGTTTACAGTATTTAGTCATATTTTTTGTGGCTCAGGTATTCTTTTGAGGCAGACGAAATGGTACTGTAACAGTACAAATGATTTTCGTTTGCTGGTTATAAATCAGTGATGATAAATATTGTTACTCTGCTCATTGTGCATCTGAGCCAGAAAAAAAAAGGAAAACACAAAGTAACTTTTCCATATATTTTTGTGTGAATCCCATTACACCCACTGTGGTTGTACACTGCATTTGCAAAAGTGCATTTCAAGTGTATTTCATTTAAAGAGAGAGAGCCATTGTCTGAGATTTAAAACAACAACGCTACTGTGTTTTATTTCATTAGCCTCCCAAGGGACCTTTCGGACCAGGCGGGAGAGAACCGTTTGAAGAGACTCCTTTTGGTGGGAGGCCACTAAGCCCTGATGAGGTGGTAAGTTTTTAACTCATATTCATCAGGGAAGCTGTCAGTATGAGTTAAAGTGTAGGAACAATGCTGAGACTGTCCTTATGAATTAATAACCTTAACATTTGAATTTACATCTCCTGTATTTCAGGCACACAGAGAGTTCATCCCTATCTTCACGGTAAATTTTGCCATCAGTTTTGGGTCTAAGATAAATTAAATAAACTTGCATTTAATACATGTAATAGTGGTCATTTTAAATACATCTACCAGTATTTATTTATTTATTTATTTATTTTTCTAGGCGGACAATATTACAATCCAGGTGAGGGGAATCTCATAACCAATAGCAAAATGTTCAACATACAGGTTTATAAAAATATTTAAAGTATGTATGTACCCGCTGAAATAAATGTTTAATTTGCCTCCCCAGAATGCTAGTGGTTTCCCCTTGAAAAAGGTGAAGTATATTATTTATTTTCCATTTAATTTATCACGTTTCTTACTTAATTTGCATCAAATTTTATCCAATTGCAGTATATCATCTGCTGGGAACACAAAAATGTGTTTGATGAAATGAACTAAAACATTTATGGCATTAAAATTGCACAATTAAAATATGTTTTGCAAGCTGCATGAGCTGAATCAATTACCTTTTTTTCCTATAGGGAGACAATGTCTTTCTCTTGCCAAAGGTGAGCAGAGTTGATCCATTTGAACATTTCTCTACTTATGGCTTCATGTAACTATATATGTATATAAATACTGAAAAAAACACAGCCCTGAAATTTCTTAGAAGTGGAGAAAATTAAAATATTAAGCCATTCAAAACATGACTTGAATTATTCTTAAGATTAATGTGACCGCTTTGTTTTTAGGGTGGGCGACGAGGGTTTCCAGGAAGGGTAATTTCCTCTTTCTTTTATTGTTGGCTGCTGTAGAGTTTAAACATCCCCTGATGCTACATCATCTAAAGAGCATTTACATCTATCTATCTATCTATCTATCTATCTATCTATCTATCTATCTATCTATCTATCTAGCTATCTGTCTGTCTGTCTGTCTGTCTGCCTGCCTGTATGTAGATAGATACATAGATACATAGATAGATAGATAGATAGATAGATAGATAGATAGATAGATAGATAGATAGATAGATGTAGCTGAGATGAAGCACAGTAATTCCATGCATTTCTTACATGTTTTACAGCCTGGGCAGAGACCACCACAGGACTTGGTATTTTTTATTTCAATTTCAACAAATTCTAATACATTTCATATGTTTCCCATCAAATCCAATTAATCTTTTTTTTCTTCTCCTTTCCACTTTTTTATAGTATGGTTATGGATATAGATATGGTTATGGTTATGGATTTCAGGTAAGAAATACATCCTTTTAATCATTTTGTTACTCTCAGAGTTTATATATCAAGTATCTGCCTGAAACAACACATTGAATTGAATGTCAAAAATCATGAAAAATAGTCAAGGTTGTACAGTAGGAGGCACTGTTGTATAATGCATTACTTTTTTTTTCTTCACTATTAGCCTTATCTGAAGCTCAGCTACAACCCAACAGCTACGGTAAATTAACAAATGTTTTCATTTGATATACATTCTCTTTCATTTCATTGGTAAAACATGCCATTCATTCAAGAGATTTTATTTGCAACTTATTGTCATTTTATTTTATTTCTGTTTCTCCATTTTTCCTTGTATTTAATTTGCAGCCCAATGTTTCATTTGAATATGGGATAACACAGTTGGTAAGTAGATTATTAAGTTCATGTATCATCTCAACTGAATTTGACGTGCAGATAGACTGCTCAAAATACAGGGACTGCAGTCCTGAACAGACTGACTTCCAAACAACCCTATATTCATTTAAAAGCATAATAATTTATTTCAGTAGGATTAATTAATATTTATTTTGTCTTTATATGGGGCCTTGTGAAATAAATGAACTGAAAGGAGTTTGATAGTGGGTCTAGTTTAAAGCAAGTTAGAGGCATTATGTTTCAATACATGATGACAGCAAATGTAATTTATACTCATTTTTTTTTTATCGTTCCTTTTTCCTTTGAACTGTTTCTACCAAAAGCTTCCAGGATTCCTGAAGGTAAATATGGAGCAACAGCAAAAGTCAATTGAAATATTCACATGAACACAACCCTTTCCTGAGCCCCCCTTCCACACACACACACGGACAAATGGAGCTCAAATTCTGCTGACAGTGCACCCCTGTAGTATATTAGTTCAGGGTCTCAATAACTTTACACCTAACAGGACCAGATAAATATATTAACAACATGTGTGACAATTGGCATGTTATTTCTGATTTAAAAAATAGACTTGATATAATCACTGTATAGGACATAAAGTTTATCTAATTAATGGATTATGTCTTGAAGGCTTCATTCCACATGCTAGTTGATTTTGTGCAATTAAACATGCCAATTGGTAAATAATATTACTCAATGCACCAAATGTATCTATGCGTAATATGTTTAGTGTTGGTACAGCATAGCTGTCTGTCAGCTACTATCATTGCTATTGAATGCTGTTTGCACCTCTAAATGTGATCAATCCATGCTGCACATTCACACGTGTTTGAAAACTTTTCCGCATTTATCAGGCAGACCCTGAGGGAGAGACAGAGAATGAGGAGGAGGTTCCGGTAAGATGTTTCTCATTAGAGTCAGATTCTGCATAACCACAACATGTTTTATCCATAATGCCGAGCACTGAACATGAGCAGATCACACAGTGTGACATACGTATCTTCCTTGTTAGTTTACCAGAGTTAACTTTTCCTTACTTTTAATGTGATTAATTTTTTTAATGTGCTCTTACTTCTGCAAGTGATTGATCATAAACTGCCATTGGCCGATATTTTTGTGATTTTTGTTTGTGTCTTTTTACAGGGTGCATAATGAACTGATTGGAGAACATTAGGACACATTTTGCTGTTTGAAAGAATGTGGTTAGGCGTGTCACATGGTAGATGGTAGATTTGTATTTGCATGTATGCTGTGGACTGGTAGTTTAGTGTTAATGAGTTGGAGTGTATTTGAGGCATTGGGGATAGATTTAAATTAAAGCTCATATTCAAACACATCTGCCTGCTTGTTTATTTTTGGTTTTTGGTTTGTTTTCTTTATCATTATTTCGTCTCTCTGAGCCATAAATTCAAGTTTGTTGAGGGAAAGGTCACTGTAAAATTTACCCTTGAATGTCCTTTGACTGTAAAAACATGGCATGAAAGGAGCAGATAGGAACAATTCATTCAAAGCAAGAAAATCACACCAATAATTGTGGTCAAATTCAATTTTATTTTGGATAGGTTTGAGTTCTCATTTGGCAGACAATAATAAGTAGTCAATGCAGTGATTACCATGTCACAAGTAATATGCACAGAGACTTTATCAAGTCACATTTTAACACTTTTGAATACAGTAGTCATTCTTCAAAAATGAACATATTGAACCATTAGTTTTTATCATAAAACACATCCAATAAAAATATTATTTCTGAGTAGGAGATGAGAAGGAGGGAGGTGAAGGAAAGAGTTACTGATGGCCACTTCTTCCTGAAAAAGCAAACGTCACATACATTTATATATGTTACATTTTACGCATGTACTATTAAGAATGTTCATTAGGTGCATTAATGAGCATTTTAAAATGAAAAAAAAATCTTAACATTCTGCCTGGCTTAAATTACTTTGATTTATGCACTCAATCAGTTTTCCAAACATTGGGATTAAACTTCAGGATGTTACCAATACTGATCAAAAATCAAGGGATTTCACAATTTCAATATCATATTCCAGTCATTTATGTATGTGTAACATTAAATACTCTCGATCAATTCATTGGCATCTATGTTAAACAAACTAGCTTCACAGTATATGACTGAGGGCTTTGTAGGCAGCAGTGTTTATGAAAGCATTATACTGTCAGCATGCACTGGCACCAAAACAAAAGCTAATTACCTGCGATTTATGCCTCACATTTGAAGACTCTATGGCTCAAACAGGAATGAGAAGCTGGGATGACTCTGTGAAATAATTACAAAGAAAACATTGCTTTTTAGTGGTTTTAAAATATCAATCCCTATACATTTATAGTGATATTATAGCAATATCAGATCTCTTTGATAAAAATACTTAATGAACACAGACACATATACAATAAATTTAAAAGCAATAAGGACACAATTTCACTGGTATTATAGATATGTCAAATGTATTAACCATAGCCTGACTGTAATGTGGAATGAATATATGAGAACACATTTACCACTGTAAGATTTCTTCTTATTGTTACATTATAAGCAATTTTTATAGAGGACGCCCAGTGGTCAGCTCTTAGGACAGCAGAATCATGGGTAGTTTCTTTAACACCTCTGTGATTGGTCAGTTGTTACCTCCTCTATGCCGTTGTTAGGGGTGTCTCCGTGCTGGTCAGGGGGAGCGGTGGACGTCCAGGGATCTGTTCCTTTTCCAGAAGATACATGGACCTATGGAAACACAGCAACACAGCTTTAGCTTTGCCCAATAAAAATGCATAAATGAAATCAAAATAAAACATGTATATCGTTATATAAAGTAAGCATAATGGTAAAGGTCACTTACTGCCTCACTTCGGACCTGGGTCTGGGAGACCTGCTCAAAGTGTAAATAAGACAACACAGAAAGGGTGCTATGAAGCTTTTGTCGAAAGATTTTTTTTTTTTTAATTCTCGCATACACGCAGTGGTATCCAATCTTGATTTATGTTATTTACCTCTACAGACAAGATCTTTTTGTTACTTGTTGTACAGGCATTTTGCTTTGGAATGCAAATGATCAGCCAAGATTCAATATTAAAGTCATGCACAGTTAACTCAGTGTAACTGATCTGAGCTCGTACTACATTATGAATTCATTACTGAAGCAGGAGTGGCGCTCAGACAGAGCTGGCCATGGTGCAGTAACAAGGTCTTACCTGCAGGGGGAGCTGAGGAGTCTGGGTGGTCTGCTCCAGGTTCATTTGGGTGGCACCCTGTGTTGGCTGTTGTACCATGGTGGGATGGCGCTGGGGGTATCCGTAGGAGAAGTAGTAAGGGTATCTCTGTGGACCGAAAAATCACATCAGTGAATACTGAGTTAAATCTGTGAATGACAAGAATGACAGTGCTGAAGTGGCACTATACAGAAAGGCTAGCACAAAGCCTTACATGTCTGATGATTAACTCTTAACAAATTCACAGCATGTACATTCCTATAGATTTACAGCATTTGCATGCCTATGTATTTACAAAATATATATTACAGTAGATTTACATTTATGTTAATTCCTATGGATTTAAAGTATATGACTTATAATATATGGTTTCGCAAAAATTTACAGTATATTTGTGGCTATAGGCTTACAACATATGCATTCCCACAAATATACATTTCATCTCCTCTGTGTTGATTGATTGACTTTAACAGTACCTGTGCGCCAGGTCTCTGAGGGAACGGGATAGAGGGGTAGTACTGTGGAAACATCTAGAAATGAAGAGCCAGAAATCAGTGGTGTGTACTTGAGTTTAAACAGAATGTACATTTTACAAAAAGAGGAACACTGTTGTGACTCTGCAAAGCTCCTTAATGGCTGGATGTTTCTGTGATCTTGGACATTAGTCTAAAACCAGGAAGAAAACTGATGATAAAAGAAGACAGGCTCAATGTACGAATGGTAATGGCATTTCCTGAAATGCTGCTTAAACAGTAAGTGAAGTAAGCAGTAAGAGCAGACAGGCTCTAAAGGAGAATGACAATGGGTGTTTCCTCAAATGCAGATTACAAAGGAAGTGAAGCAGACAGTAGAAACAAACAGAGTGGATGTGCAAATTACAGTGAGCATTTCCTGTAATGCAGCTTAAACAGGAAGTGCAGAGAGCTGTAGATGCAGATGTTGTACCTGGTTGGGGGTCTGGGGGTGCTGCATGGTGCTGGGGTCAGAGGGGCCCTGAGGTCCCTGGGGGCCCTGGGGCTGCTCCTGCTGGCCAGGGGGGAACAGCACGGGGGTCACCGGGTTACCAGCGGCGGGCACCACCACCGGTGGGAAGGGACCTGCCACCTGAGGGTTGAAGGGCACCATCTGGGGGGGCAGACCGATGTCCGCGCCCTGCTGGATCACATAGGGAGGGAGGAACGATGTGGCCTGCAGCGGCAAAGAAACAAGCAGTTACGCAAGTGTGTCCTCATTTCCACGGTATTGCTACCTGAATAATATTTGAGTGTGTGAAGTGCTAAGGAGTGGGGCTTGTAATCTAAAGGTTTTATTGTCTGGTGGGTTACTGTTGCTGTACCTTTGTGCAAGTCACTTAACCTTCAGCCTCAGCAAATACCTTTCACTGTACCCTTTTTCAGGAAATACCCCTTACTGTACCCTTTTCAGTAAATACCCTTTAATCTTTTCCATCTGAAAATATCCAGCTCTACGAAAGATGTTATGTAAATCTGTAAATCTTACTGGATAAGAGAATCTGTAAAATGAATATTGGAATAATCAAACTGTATCAGTTAAATGAGTTTTTTTCACCTTTAGGTTGCAGTTAAAAAATAGTCTTTATACTAAAAGAATACTTCTCTCTTGGTACTACACCTGTTCTTGTCTGTTGGTATCATACCTGTGCTTATCTGTTGGTACTGTATCTGTGCTTGTATATTAGTGTCGTACCTGTGCAACACCTGGAAAGGTCAGTCCATTAAGGCGCAAGAGCTGCAAATGAATTGCAAAAAATTGTATAAAGGAAATAAAGGAAATTACTAAAAACATATGGCATCCAATAGTCTGTAACTGTGGAAGCACAAATATTACAAATGTGTTAGGCAAAATGACAACAGCTGAAGACAAGGTGCACTGCAGTAAATTGCATGAATAAAGGTACTTCCAAAATGAATGAATACTTTGATGGTCTGGCATTTTCATTATGATCAATTGTCAGTGACTGGGAAAACATTAATGTACTGTAATTTGGCTTATGAGGGGTAACTTTCAGTGCACTACAAACAGTTCACTTTGAAAGACTGCAAAACTATATTTTCTTTCAGCAATATATAGGATAAATTTATTGTACCTCATTGCTGTTACTTGCAAGAATTCCGAACTGCTGTAATATCTGAAAAGGAAATGTTTTTATATTAGTTTATTTTGCTTAAGTTTTAATCTTATTTTTGTAGTGTTGTTGAGGAAAACAGTGCTTCTTACCGGAATTGCAGAACAAGCATTCAGAAAGAAGACAATTGCAATTACAGTATGCAGCTTCATGATTTCTATAAACAAAAAAAAAGAATACATGAGTTGCAACCTGTTTGCCTGCTCATCACTGACTTGTGAGTGCCTTCTATCTGTTGAATGCCTAACTGCAGCACTAGGTGTCACTTGAACAGAAGACAATAAGCATTTGCTAGTTGCATAAGTATATTAACAGTTTGTGAAGGTTTGCACATTTGCACACTTAATACAAGTAAGCTCACATTCACACAAGTAAATAAATACACAAAATGTCTGAAATATTGAAATGCACTTGAAGCCAACCAAACACACACAGTTAGACATTGCAATGCTGGAGCAACAGCCAGATGTCAGCCACGGGCAGATGCAAAGGTATTACCTTTTCAGCAGGTAGTTGCCACAGTTCTTCCAGGTGACTTTCTCCCTCTCTGTCCAGGACTGGTGCCATCTCCCTCTTCTCCTCTGCTTTTTAAACTTTCACTGTGGCCACCCTCGGCCAATCAGCTCTCAGACAGACTCAGGTCAGCATGACACACCGCACCTGCCTGACATCAGCCCTCAGGTCTGACAGACGCAGACGGTTACACGGTCGACACGGCAACCACATCATTATACAAGAGCTTTTACATCCTGTCTCACACCTGGACACTGCTTGTAATGCTTACGCAGACTGTATCTGATTCTGCTGTTATTTAGTAAGATAAGAAAGCAGAACACAAAAAGGTAGCTTTTCACTGGGCATATGTAATTATGCTATATAAGATAAATGTAATTTACTGTCAACAACACCTCAGATTGGAATCATTGTCCTTATTTGAAGCAGTATTTTTTTTCCATTTTTGTTTCAGCCTTTTAAATATAAGCTTCAGTCATGGCATGGGAGTGTAGCATAGTGCTAAGGGTGGAAGTGTAGCATAGTGGTAAGGAGCAGAGCTTGTATCCAAAAGGTTGCTGGTTCAATTCCCTGTAGCTTAGGCAAGGTACTTAACCCAGAGTTGCCTCAGTAAATATGCAGCTATACGGATGAATTACATCTGAAAATAAAAAACTGTAACTCATTCTGGATAAGAGCGTCTGCTGAATGCCGATAATGTATTTTAATGTAAAGTCATTTAAACTCTGCATGTAACATTTTATCATTTCAAACTCCTTTCCCATGCTAGAGTGTGTTGAATATGTGGTGATAAATTTAATGACTCATCATATTCAGTGATGTGTCCAGTCTGGCAGCATTCTGTAGGCAACATTACTGCAGTGGTTGTGGAAACCATGAGTCTGGGTCTGGCTTTCTCTAAAGATGTTAAATGGCCAGCACGCATGAGTCAGACCAGGTGTTCGAGAGCCACTAGCTACCCAAAATCACGTACGGATGTAACTACAGGATTACTTCAATGGGAAGACTGTAATCTTGGGTGAGTGCTTTCGATTTGTCAGACACGGGAATTTCGATGGGACAGTGCTGACATCACTCAAAGTGAGTCCAGACAGAGGACTCAGGATGAATGAGGAAATGCCCTAACAGAAAGGGGTAATTACTGTGTGTGTGATCCACATTTTCAAAAGTCAGCACAGTCTGAAATAGCCCTTGTCCGCGGGGGTTACATCTGGCAGGAACACAATTACAGAAAACTCATATTACAACTATAATATAAAGGCATCTGAAGGAAAGGAATATTACAGGGAAATTCTGAGTGGCTTTATGTCCTATCAACTATCCTGCAGCTATGCAGTCACTCGTGTGTGTGTGTGTGTGTGTGTGTGTGTGTGTGTGTGTGTGTGTGTGTGTGTGTGTGTGTGTGTGTGTGTGTGTGTGCGCGCACGTGTGTGTGTGTGTGTGTGTGGGTGTCTTAATATGTGCCTTGCAACCTGTGAAACTCATTTTAAAAGTATTACAGGGAAATTCTGAGTGCATTTATCCTATCAACTATCCTGCAACTATGCAACCACTCATATACAGTCTGTGTGTGTGTGTGTGTGTGTGTGTGTGTGCGCGTGCGCATGTAGATGTCTTAAAATGTACACTGAAACTTGTGACAGGTGTAACTGGTATATTCTTGTATCTCATTACCACATTGACTTCAACTGGGACCCAGAGTTGTTTACATGTGCTAGACTGATTTAAAGATTCAGGGTTTGAAAAGGGTTTGAAGAACACTGAATGCTCACATGCACAAAGTAATCATTTACCTGACTAATGTGTGTTATCAAAGTGTCTCGTGCAGACAATAAGCTATCGTCTCACAATGTTTTAAATCCCCATAGCCATGCAGTTCAGACATTTTCAGTCATAACTGGACCTTTGGGGACATAATGGGGACATTTACATTTATTTATTTATTTCTCCAAAGATAATCAACAGTTCCTAAGGTGCTTTATGTCTCCCACATAATGCAACTACTGTCTCACAGAACAAAGTTGCACGTGGACATATGGTGCAAAGACATATCTGCCTGCTCTTGGTTTAGCTCGATAATGCAGTCACTACCTCAAAATACCATTGTGCTGTACCACCACGTGACAATGATGTCCCTTCAGCCAGTGATAATTCAGACTTTCTGATTTAATGTGCATTTTGTGCATCAATTCTTATGTGAATTTTACAGGAACTTAAAATTATGCACTCCCTTACCTGGTTAGCGAACTGTCTGCAAGTCTGACGAGTGCAACAGAGAGCCTACAAAATGGGGCACTCCCCAGATTCCAGTGTAACCTCTCCCTGCTCCAGTCAATGAAGGAGATAATTATTGTTGTGCAAGATGACTAAACTGTATACAGTGCAGTACATGTTTCTGGGCCTGTTGCTGTGTGTTAGAGTCATATTGCTTTGATCATGTCTCAGCATCCTGAATGGAGAACACATGTCCTCTGTTAAATCGTCTTCATCTTTAAATCAACTATAAAAGGAAAAACTCTCATGTTAAAATTATGTTTTTAGTAACTATACATTTGCAAATAAAACATTCATTCCATATACCAACATATACCAGACTCATTAACCAAACACATTTCTTTACAACTACAATGATTCTTTAATTTTCATCATACAGCTGTGACAGCAATTGAGCAATGTAATAATTTAAAGCAAAACGTCCATATTTCTGATATAAAAGAACAAAATATCACATGAGGAAGTATGATTCTGGAAACACATACATGTATAATAAGATACATAATATATGATTAATGAGTGTCAGATGCCACAGTTGTCAAAATGTTTAAGAAAAATTTATGAGAATAAAAGTATGCCCCTTCTCCTCTATTTATTGCCAAGATCTAATTAGCAAATACAAAAAAATGTGGTTGAACAATAGTATCCTTCATACTGTTGAAGAGCCACATAATCCCTATAATTTACATGTTTTTTAATAGAAGGTATTGTCCTAAACACAGGTGCCTAATGTACTGTCACAATGTAAAACGTCTTTGATAGAGTATCTCTACTGCTCTGCTACTAAAACCCAACTTCAATAATAGGTAACTGAATGCGTGTCAGGTTTAAGAGTGCCGAAAGTCCTCTTGAGTGAGCTCGCCCTTTTATGCTTCAAGGGGTGCAAGGGGATCTGAATTTGAAGGAGTGACTGTGTCAGGGACCCCATCCAACCCTGTCAGGGCGAAGGACCCAACCTCCTCCGGCTGAGTGGATGTCTCCTACAAGAAGGAGAAAAAATATCCAATCAGAGCCAACACACAGTACAATAATGACCAATCTGAAAGTAGGGTGTGGCTATATAAGGTGCCAGCTATCCAATCAGAATCAATGTACAGTACACTAATGACCCCACAGCCACATAGATATCTCAATATTGCATTACATTACATTCATTTAGCAGCTGCTGTTTTGAGAGCAACTTCCAGCACAATGAAACGTAAGTGTATCCATTCAAGGTGAATGAACAACACTGTCAGACCAGGCTAACAACTCTCCCCGACCAGAGAGTGTGAGCATAGTGGTATTTAAGAATATAACTATTAATAACAGGAGGAAGCTTGTGGAAGCATGACATGACCAGAAAACCCAGTTATTAATTATTTAATCAATTATTTTACATTGTAAATGCATTCAGTCTAGTATTGATTTTCATGTCATTAATAAAGTTGTATAAAATGAGCAAACAGGATCATAACAAATAATAGGTGTTATATAGGGATTCAGGCATACATTCCTCATTACTGTTGCTTGTGAGTCATCTCATGTTTGGGTGATTGATCTTATGAAAACAGAAATTGTGTGAGTTAATCACGTACACTCCGTAGTGAAATGTTATGATACTGTGTTATTTGCAAAAAAAAAAAAAAAAAAGGGCGTTTGAACACATTGTACTTATAGGAAAAGCAATGCTCCTGCTAATTAGACACATCAATAGCGCCACCACCTTCATCATTTGAGTGTGTCTGCATTATAATAAGGCTTTGATTTAACAATTTTTAGTCCAATTCATGAGGTTCTTCTTTCACTGACCTCCGCTGGATTTTAACATGCTGTGTGTATTCAGTTTTGCCACTAGATGGAAGTATATTCCCATAGTTTACATTTGAACTACACTTGCAATACAAAATGGTCTTACATTTATCCCTTCAGATTAAGAGACTTTGACTTACATCTTTCACAGTGTAAAAATGTTTTTAGATACTCAGAGCACATAACATTTAAGGCAAGGATGCAAACAAAACCATGCAACCATTATGCACATGAGTGCAGGAACAATACAACACAGTATGAACTCAGAGGATTTTTATTAGCTTGTTATTGTTTTTGTTCATTTTTTGTGAGGGAAATGAACAACCTGTTTCATATTAATCATGATTGATTGGTTATGAGGAAATGGCACAGGGCAAATCCCTAAAGTAAGAAACATCTCCACACCAATGCTTTTAATTCACAAAAAGGGCAAGAAACTTGCATATTCAAAGAAGATCTTTCCTATAGGTTAGTAAGCACTAATCGATCTTGTGGTCTTAAAAAAGGGATGAAGTCATACACTCAAAACCAGCTTAAATGTGTTATTTCACTTTGGTAACCACTTATTCCTGTATCTCCTGATCAGATAAAAAAAAAGGATGGTTCCTGTGGAGCAGTGATTGCTGAAGATCTGTGGCTTCCTAAACTAAGATGCAGCAGCACATGATCCCTCAGATGTTTAAATTACTATTCCTGTGAGGAGAGACTTCACCACCTCTCCCTAAGGACTAAATGTCAATTGTTAATTGCGTCAGTCATTGTCAATTGTGTTCACCTGTTGGCAATTTGTTTGGGGAGCCAGCCTATCGGATAACGAGTCACACCTGATTAATTGAAAGGTGATTACATACAGGTGTGGTTGGGGAGCAGGGAAGGCTTCCTTTGTTCCTGCTGGTGCTGTGCATAGAGGCTGGTTTCCTTTGTTTTGTTGTTTGGTTTTAAAATAAATTATTTGTTTGAAATAAATGATTGTTTTGGCTCATTTATGAGAGAAGTGGCAGCCAGCTTCTCTACATCCTTTAATTGCAGCATAAGCCTCAGTATCTAACACTCTGTGCTGTACATCCACATGAATAGTGTTGATGCTGTAATGTTCTACCGCTGAAACAACTGAAGCTACAGTGGATGGGATTGGACTTGGTTTGAACTCCTGGGAAAACCAGGTTGCTGTTGGAATTAGTGTTTGTGGACCAGAAGGGAGCACTTACTTCTGGACCAAGCACATCCAGTGTGCCAGTGAAATTAGGGCAGCACTTGAGGAGGTACTTTATTGTGAAGAGTCAAAAGTCCGCTGTGTTCAGTAAAGGTCCTGACCCTCTCGTGGAAGGATTTGGGGGGTTGGTGTCTTTACAAAATTCTCAGTACCAATGGGTATCACTCTGGTTGCAGTCTTTTGCCTTTCCTACACTTCTTGTTTTCCCCAGACAGAAAGAAACAGAAAAATAGAATTCTCCACTGACATTAAAATAAATGAAATATAAATGATACATAACATTCGGAGGGTAATAACTTTTCCTGATTGCATAATTTGCACAAATCATTTTCATCTGAGTAATGGTAAACATGGAAATCATATAATTTTAATTTATAACCATCTTGTGAAGTGGAATTCCAGTAGTGGTGCTGTAGTTTCATTCTCAATCATTCGTGCAGATAATACACCACCACACAGAGCACCTTATGTTAGAATGTTTATTTAATGTTGGTCACACACACTTCATATATCGATTAGAGGATTATCAAGATCAAAGTATCAGACTAAAATAAAAATGCATACACTACAATGTTCTAATTCCACAGCAGGCATCACACAGTCATTGCATGCTGATCAGCATCTACAGATCATGTTTGTCTCTTTTACACCCTGGAGTCTCTTGTCTTTGACTGGCAGGTCCTTCCATGGATACATCCTGTTGGAGAAGGGCACAGCAAACATAATATATGAAAATATCACCTTTGACACATGTTTATACAGCCTGTAATCAGCATACTTTCTGATGCAAGCAATGCTTACATGTCACAGTTCCAGTACAATTTATACTGTTTCACAGTTACTAAAATATATATTAAACATACATTTGCTCAGCAGGTTTGCTAGATAGGAAGATGGGACATGTGGTAAAAAATAAGTTGAAGTTAGACTTTGCCTCATATAATGTTTCCAGTTAATTTCATCAATTGTTACTCTACCCACTAAATTATTTCCAGACAAGGGTAATTATCTCATCAGGTCTAATTATTACCTTCTAACCCCTTCAGTGAGAGGTTGAGCTGCTTTCATTTATGCAGTATTAGGGCTAGGATTGTCTTCAGCAGCAGTGGGAGTTGATGTTATTTGTGTTGGAACCTGGAAAAGAACATGATCAGAATATCAGTGCTGTCCTCTCTTGAAAATAAATTGATTTGATCAGATTCATATCTTGTAACATGCCGATCTGACACACATTGGGGAACACACACCTGGGGGTCAGTTGTGAGCCTCTCTCTGCAGACCTTTTTGAAATATGAACGCTGGGGGGGAAGGGACACCGCTGTTAGTCTGTGATTTCAGTCAGGGTATAGCAGAGCAACATGATGGACATATGGATCTGTCCAATCAGAGTTAACCTGGGCGGAGTTTCCATAGCACACTCCCTGAAGCCAGGTCAGCCAGAGGCAGAGACGTGGTTCTCTAGAGTGAAGTGGATGAATCTGCCAGACACATTGTATGGCCTGACACATAGCTATCATTGTAGAGAGCTTGCCTGGGAAACACCATTTAGCTTGTTTCTTTTAAGCCATTGGAGACACTTCGTACAGAATGGCCAATTTAAATGATGCAAAGTTGTGACTTTTTTCTTTCTTTCACAAGTTACACATTTTAAGTACTTACATATTTGAACAACTTACTTCAGCTTAAAAAACTAAACTGTTTAAGTAAATGTTTTATTGACTGTGGTTTATTGACTTTTATTGACTGTGTTTTATAAGCCTGAGGTTCTTTGAGCTTTGATTGAACCAGCCCCATAAACACACTCTTTACCTTAAATCTCCTCGCAGTCCCCGGCTGCCCGGCTCCCTGCTGCTGCATTCCATTCCCAGCATCCCCTGGTGCTCCCTGGTTTGAAAAAGCATTACATTTTACATTCATCAGCATACAATCAGAGCTATTCTACACAGTGGTCATGGGACATGAAGTTTGAGTTGGAATTAGTTTTCAGTTGCAATTGAAAGAAAAACAGCAATGAACATCTTAAAACTCTGATTGTCTGGAGGTGATGTGTTGACCAGTGTAGACAGGGTTTTGACAGACAAGTCAGATCAGCTGCAGACTGTAGGAAACATGGTAAAGCTGAATGGCACCTGCTGTTGTGGTGGATTCATGCCCAGCTGGCCTCCAAATGCATTCTGCTGAGGGACACCGGCGTAGAAAGGCATTGCCTGTCAATGAGATGAATACAGTGAGTTATTGTACCTTATCTTATCTGCCTATTAATGAGACTTCCTTGGTGCCTTCAAGAGAAAGCTGAAACCTCATCTCTTCAAGCTTCATCTCTAGTCTGCCTTCCTCTCTATCCTATCTATCCCAATTTTCTACTCAAAAAAGCACTTTACACTAATTTAGCACTTAACTCAGCATCTTACTGACCTCTTGTAGTACTTTTACAACTACTCTTAGCATTGCGATGCACTTTTTTGGAAGTCACTCTGTATAAGAGCATCTGCTAAATGAGGTAATTACAGTGAGTCACTGCTCCTTTTTTAATCAATGCAGAAACCAAACATGTTTGTTAAAAATAATTAACATATATAAATGAACAGTTACACATTACACAATTACATTACATTAATTGTACATTACATGCATGTCATGTATGTTGAGGTCTTTTTTCCAAAGTTTGCCATAAAATTAGAATTAATTATATACTAAAGTGTTGCTTCTCTTGCTCTATTTACACAGTGCTGTTCATTGAAGTGAATGAAAAATTGGGTGATTTATTAAAAACATGGTCACAGTTAAATTTGTGTTTCTGTCTGGCCCAAAATAAGAAAGGAGAATTAGCGTAGATGAGCATTCCGAATACAACACCGCTACAGTTCTCTGAGATGAGGCCGTACCCCATTAGCGGCCAGGCCACCCTGTCCCGGGAACTGCTGGGGCACCCCCATGTTCGGGACGAAGGGGACCCCAAAGGGAGCTGCTGCACCAGGCATCAGGTAAGTGGGAACTCCTGGAACCACCTGCTCAGAGGCAGAATACACTTCTGTAAAGTCCATTATATCTATTGTACACAATGTTGCTATCACTCTGACTGTGTAGGTAGGCTTAGAAATGCGTCCGCATTCAGTGCATTGACTCCATAACTTCTTTTGTGAGTTGGGTCTATAGTGACAGTGCTCTCAAGGGTTAAATGTCACCTACACCTGTTGAGCCTGTGACAAATTTGCTACATTTATTCCTCTAGTAGGAACATAGACAGCGATTGTGTGCCGCGCTTGATGTAAAATATGTGTCCATAATACATCCATAACCCAAATACCTTTTCCCAATGTATCCAGACATAATGTATCCAGATAATGTCTCAATATAATGAATGGATCTGTCTGTGGGTTAATGAGCTGAAATATGAGTCATGTGCCGCACTGACCTGACCAAACTGGGGCTGTCCAATCACACCCAAACCTCCACCGATTGGCTGGACTCCGCCCAACACCAGGCCTGGGTTCAGTCCGGTCACCAAACCTCCATTCAGGCCTGTGATCAGTCTCAGCTTCTGAAGGAAGTGGACCATTTAAGAACGTGGTTCAACCGTAACTGATCATATCTATAGTTGTGTTTCTTCACATCAGTATATAACCAAGCAGTTCTTACACCTTTCAGAGTCCAGTCTGAGTTATGGGCTCTTTGAGTGATGGACGACATTTAAAAATTATACTATTTGTGATTAAAATGCTCTTACCTTGGCTGAGTTAACCTAAAAGGAAACACAATATAAATGAGCATTTTTTAAATGGATTTACCATGAGCTCAGAATCAATTACGTTAAACAGATTGTGCACTGTTACTCACGTGGAAAAGAATGGCTGAGAAGACTGCAAGTGCAAGGAATTTCATTTCTGCAGACTAATTGAATGAAAAAAAAACATGAAACAAAAATGTAATTAGCAGCTTGTCTTTACAAAATGCAGCCAGGGCACAGAGACTGAGTAAAGAGAACTTTACTACACTATTTAAGTAGTATATCAATGTCCTTGAATAAACTACAGAAATACAGTTTTTTTTTTTTTGTTCAGTCCAAAAACATCTGTGCAATAAAGCATGCATGCATGTTATGTATCTGCATACTGACAAATACATAACATAGAATGCTGGCATTACCTTCTTTTTAGTTTTGTTGGCACTGAGAGATCAGTTCTCGCAAACCCAGGAACACAAATCTTGAGACTGCAAATTCACCTTTTATAGGAGTTTTGCAAAATTTACTCATGATGATTAGCCAATGAGCAGGAGGAATGCAAACACAATTCATCATTTGTCATGTATTTCTCATCAGTGCAGGTGTTACCAAATTTAAACAAAGATATGCTGCATTACAATGGCAGGGGCAACCAGAAATTACAGAAACCAGGTTTGTGTGATGTCATATTTGGTGAGCAGAACCCTCCATCCCATGGTTCTAATTCCAGGACAAAAGAGCTCCATTAACCACATAATTTGAGCAGGCCTCATCAGGTTTAGTAAAGCTGTTTATAGCCTTATGTAGCTGACCTTCTAAGACACTGTGGATACAGGAAAACAGGAGGCAATGACAGCATGTTTTCCTGCTCAACAAATCCAATCAAAGTTCTCTCTGAAGAAGCTGTGCTGGTTGATGAAGGTACTGTGTCTTACATTGTATACATTTTACATGGCTTTCATTTTTTTAAGTTTTCTTTTCAGAGTTAATATACCTAAATCAACTTTGAATGTCCCAGCTCTTATTGTTTAGATTTGTCAGAGATGGTACATTGTAAGATTATGGATGTGCTTATTGCGGTGCAGGTACCTGCTTTTCACCAGTTTGAGTGAGAATCCCATTGTGCAGAGGGAAATTTGTCACCAAAAAGTAAATAAAATTAGTTTTCCTTACTCATTCTCACCATGGAAAAGTACATAAGTATTATGTAGGCCTACATATGGCAGCGTTCATTTCTAAATTGCACCAATGATTTTTTTGTTTGTTTCATTTTGTTTTGTTGTGTTTTTTAATTGACCATGGCTTTGGTTTACCCAGGAAAACCCATTTCAGAGGAGGTTGTAAAAAGGATTATAATTTCTTTTTTTTGTAGCACTAGATTTATGACTTGATATTTTGTCTTGCAATATATCACATGATCGTACAAGTCAATGTGTGCATCACTGGGTTTGAGTGCCACGGCCTGTGAAATGCGGTGCAGTGTTTGCATTGTCTGAAATGGGAATGCTGTCAGCTGTGCTCAGGGCAAATAGCACTTACATGAGTCTGAGGTACCGTGTTATTATAGTCACCACACGCTGTGGTCCATGAAGTCAGAAATGCAGTTTTTCTCGCCTGCCTTTGTAATTATAGATCTGCCGATGACCTAACATCGTTTGGTTTCTTCTTGAAAATGAGTAAATACAGCGCTATTTAAGTTAATGCCTGGGAGGATGTGTTAACATATAAAACGCACCGTGAATTGTTCCGCTTGTTTACCCCGCTGGTATTGTTTTTCTATTTTTTGTCAGTCAAAATATGTTTGTTATATTTACATTACATTATTGGCATTTAGCATTCTTGTCTAGAGTAACTCACATAGGTTACTATTTTTACATGTTATCCATTTATACAGCTGGGCATTTACTGAGGCAATTCTGGGTTAAGTACCTTGCCCGAGGGTACAGCAGCAGCGCCCCAGCAGGAATCGAACCAGCAACCTTTTGGTTATGAATCCTACTGTTACTACTATGCTACACTGCCGCCCCATATTTATCCATTTGTTCTCTGGGAAAAAGAGGTAATAAGACAAGCTCTTGGGAAATAGTTGAATAGGAGCAAAAACAAGATTGTAAATATTTCTATTCATCAGTTCACTGTATAAATCCAGAGACTCCTAGACAGTTGGTGGCCTGAACTTACTATCCAATGATGCACAGCGGTGCACTGATGTAGGGTGAGCTAATACGTCAGTTGCACTTATGCATTTAACTCGTTTGCAGTTAAAAAAAAATATGAAACAAGGATAATCGTGAACCTCATCCAATTGTCTTATTTGCCTATTTTCAGATGTAGGTGTTGGTAACTTTTGAAGTCCAGTTTAAGCATCGTAATGGTCACGTTCACACTTGGTCCTTTATATTTGAGTTTTTAAAAGATCAATGATTTCTCTGAATTGTCAAACACAGGGTTGTAAATCAGACTCAGCATTCCGTTGAGTTATATTTGTTCCAGTCTTAAGGTAACTCTGCCTTGCACAGATATACAAATCAGTGTTTCTTTCAGTTGTGTGTAGATATAAATCAGACTGTTGTTTGACATCATATGAATCCAGTTCTGACATAGTGAGCCGCTAAAGTAGACTCTTTACAAAGTAACTTGACAAGAGTTTTTGGTATCACAGCATGCTATTGTATTATCGGATATTGTATTTCATACCATTAGCTATGTACTGAAGCGACTCAGATGAAATGCCATGCTCAAAAGCACCAGTACATCAGTAGCACTCAGCTGGGATTTTAACCTCTCAGTTTTGTTTGATTGTGCAAGGTCATAATGAGTATGTGCCCTCTGTAGCTCTTTAGTCCCCCCTCTATGACTCTGTTTCATCAGATAATAATCCCAGAGTTTTCATTTTCAGTAGCTTGTACAGGTCTCTCAATACAGGACTTAGCTAGCTTGCTGAGCAGCTACCTTACCTAACAGTAACTTAGTTAGCTATAAGTTAACAGTAACATCATGCAACACAAAGGCAACAAAAAGTCAACATATGTGCCCAAATGGCCTTGGTGATATTTGATGACAACCATTTTTATGTATTCCTTACAATATAGTAGATATAGTATACTTAGCCAAACAATTTGGTTTGTTAAGAAAACAAGGGAGAAAGGTTCTTGCTAACTACCTGGATAAGCTAGCAGTAACAAACTGTCTTAAGCAACTTTTAGCTAGCACATAGCCACCCAGCTGGCTAGCTCACTGGCAAGCTTTCTAGCTTGTCTATAAAGGTCAAAAGGTTTATGTCAAAGTAAAAAAACACTTGTACAAGTATATACTGTACTTTTAACATCTTTTAACAGTTCTAATAGTTTTATGATATAAAATTATGTTAAAATGATGATATGTCCTGAGGGAAAACTTTTATTAATGACTTCTTCCCTTTGCATAGTCATCAACAATGCACCAGAAGTGTTTTCTTCACCCCAAACTAAGTTAACTTGCATTGTTATGAAGTGCTGATTGATTGTATGGAAAAGTAGGTATTCGAGTTGCATCAAGCGGCAAACATATGCCAATCCCTCCAGCTACAGGGCAAAGCTAAACCTCAGCTCAGCTAGCTTTACATGATTTTGTGGTTGTATTCCCACAAAATTAATTTGATTTCATTTGATTTCATAGTCAAAGCTTAGCCCATTTTTGTTCTCTGTGCGTCTTTACATAAACACAATATGCATGCATACCATCTGTTGCATTAATAAATCTGACAGAAAGGTTTGTATGTAGAGTTTATTTTAATTCATATTCTATAAAGTTATGTTTACATTGCATTGAAATAAGAACATTGAAATACAAGACATTGTATGAGGATTGTACACTGAGACTGTAATGGATTCTTTCACAAAATCAATACCAGCATTATACTGACAGTGGTTTAACTGATATCTTCTCCAAAGCTCAAAATTAAATAGAACTAAGTTATTGATGAGCAAAAACATTAAGTATAAAGTAAAAACAGATGAGTGATTTGCTTGAATATGCAATAGATTCAGGCCGGGTACAGATTTCTGCATCCTGTACTTCATGCGTTCTGCATATTATGCATTCTGTCTTCAAGGTCGGGACCAGCGACCTCAGATGCCGGGGTTCATCTCAGTCCACAGCGCTCCACCAGAACCTGAGGTTTCTTCCACGGCACCAGCTGGTATCACACCCTGAGGACCAGCCTGGAAGCAAACATTCCAACAAACCCCGGAGTGGACTTCAGTTATTATGCGTAATCAAGGGCCCACTGATTAAAAGTAAATTAAAACATTTCTGCTGAACTTTTGATTGGTTCATATGAGCCGGTGATTGACCATATGTGGTAGCTCAATTCATTATGGAGCTCATGAAGCTTCACTCTCTCATTTATAATTACAGTAGTGAGGATTGCAGGTTATGACACCTGCAAGACAACCATTCAAACAGCATTTTATGCACTTATGCCCTTGTTCCTGAATATCCTATGACATGCATTGTGCACATTTTTTTGAGATACTTATTTATTATTATCATTAGTAGTAGTAATGAGAATAATAATATGAATATCATTATTATTATATAGGGAATCAACACTCACGCCATCGTCCTCTGAACACTCAGGGTCTGTTGGGTTCACTTTAGGAATCACAGGAAGCTGAGAGGGGGAAAACAAAATGAATTACTCGTTCAAGCAGCCTAGGATTCCTTATGAGGCTTGTGAGAAACTTGACTTTAAAAAAATACCTTTAAAGCCTTAGCAAGAGACAGCACCCGTGTTATTGGAACAGAGGAATCCTGTGGATGGGATTACATTAATAATGATATATTTTTACAATTGTATTTGTAATAGAATATCGCTGTACAATGTCCCCATGCATTGTTAATAATACAGACTTATCACTGGCAAACAGTTTCACTTATCTGTGGTTGTGAAAATTATAATAACACAAATGGATATAGTCTAAATTTGTACATCAAATTCAATGACTAACAGCCAGTCAGGTAATTGGATGTCTGTCATACAGATTGAATGTCTGTATGTATTGAAAGGTGTTAATATTTTCTTGTGACACACCTCACACTGCATCAATATCATGTAACTGAGCATACAAAAACATAAATATGATGGAAAATTAGGAGTGTATACCTCTTCTGTCTCTGGGGTTGCTGTCGCTGGGTATAGATCTGCAGGTACTGAATGCTGAGGTAAGAAAAGATGAAATACTGTTCATTACTGGAGAAGAAAACATGAGGGAAATATTACTTCTCAGTTTTTCACAACCAAACATGGCTATTTCACAGTGAAAGGCATATAACTAAGAATGGTTCGATTGGCTGATATTCCTACCCAATGTGCTCACATACAGTACCACACAGGTAAAATTAGAGACATTATCACTGATTGGTGGGGGTGTGGTTGTGGGCGTGGTTCATACCTTGACCCTGCGGGCACCGTTTCCTGCGGTCTGAGCCCCCATTGCTGCCTGCTGCATCATGTTCCCTCCTGCCACAGGCACGATCTGAGCAGAAGACACCCCATGTTGATATCACCCCTTTCTGTTTCCATTCAGAGAGACCACTTAGGAAAATCAGATCTAACTCTGGTCTGATACTGGACCAGACTTATCCCTCAGTGTCTGAGTGTTTTCACATTTGGAGCATTCAGTATGTGTCTTATATATTTACTGGTATTTTTTCTTTACCTGTACTTGTTGTCCAGGGTTTACCACTGGGACCTGCAGACCACCTACTGCATTTGTTGGTACGATTGCAAAGAGTTGTGTACCCTGGAACAAATGTCAATAGGAAAATACAGTCAAACTTCTGAAGGCGGTCAATAGTTGTTTTTGTGATATATTGTGGATTTACCTACAGAGCACATAGTATCCCAGTATCTCCACACACTGATGCCATTTCAAGGCAACTTTTGACATCAGAGACTATGCAATGACAAAGAGGAGGCTGTGCAAAATGGACTGACCCCATTGGCTGCCTGCAGCAGCTGCCCTTGAAGCTGGGGCATGCCCATTGGCTGCTGTGCCACAGGAAGTGCCAGGCCGCCTTGCTGCAGAGCCACATTAGGCGTTGCCATGGGGACGGTGATCTGACCAATAGGGTTGATTCCAGGTTGCTGAATGATTAGGGGCTGGGAAAGAGGCAACAGCTGCAAAAAAGAGGGCAAGTTTAAAAAAGGCACGACAGTCACAGCATTAACAGACATTAAGTGTCTCAGCTTTCCCTATGAAGCATCACCATACAGCATTTTTAAATCACCAAATTGGTTACATAAAATATTGACTATGACATATTGCATATGTGCAGTATTGTGATGTATTTTGGATTCTGTGTTAGTAACTGATGTATCATAGTATACCTGGCTTCTGTTGCCTATTCAAATTGCACAAGTTAACTTGTGGTAGGGCTTGAATAGTGTTACACTCCCACTCACTTGTCTGGGAGAGTTGTTAGCCTGGTCTGACACCGTTGCTCATTTAACTTGAATGGATACACTTAAGTTCTGTTGTGCTGGAAGTCGCTCTGGATAAGACGGTCTGCTAAATGCATGTAATGTAATGTAACATATATCATGTGGATGCTAATTAAAATGAACTGCTTACAGTGTTGATCATAATGCATTACACCATATTAATACTAATGCATTATAATGTGTAACGAATGCCCTCACAGGGTATTAGACTGTCTCCTCATTGGAGGTGTTGTCCAAATATACATCATATAGTGTAACCAGAATTCAACTCCTGCATGTGTTCATTGTGTATGAGGACATGCCTGTGTGTTACCCACCTGAGCAAACTGGGGCTGGCCATTTAACAGGACAGCGTTGATCATTCCCGGGTTGGCAGGGTCGGCCATCATCATCCCATTCATGCCATTCATCCCTGGGTTCATCGCTGCTACCTGGGCCTAGGCCGAGACACAGTGTGGAAGACATGAGGAAGACCCAAACTCTGCTCATACCTCTCTCAATAAATACCACTTCAGAAAAAAATATAGGTTTAACAAACACTGTAAACATTCATTTTTATAATATACATTAGGATGGACTTGTGTGTTAAAATGAAAGTAAGACATTTAGGAAAAGGAACATGTACATGCTTTAGTTTTACCAAAAAAAAAAATCAAGTCACAAAAGTCACTTTACCTCCGCACTTCCTGATCCTGCACCTGCATTTACCTGTGTACATGTAAAACCCAAAACATTAAACTTTGCAAGAGAGAAAAATAACCATCAACCTAAACATCAGACAGAATGGAGAGCAAAGAAACTTACCAGAAATGCGTAGGTTTGAATGAGAAACAAGATAAAAATCATTTTTGCACTTTGGTTCTACAGAGGGAAAAAGAAAATGCATAGGTATATAAACACTTTTGTGTAATGTTATGTAATTATAATATTAAAATTAACGTATATTTTAAAGACCCTTCCAATACAAAAGTATACAAATGTATATGTTTAGGTCTTAAGTTCAATTTGCTGACACACACACAATAGAGAGAAATAAATAGTTATGTTTAAATTGTAAGCATGCAGACAGATAGTTCTGTTCATGTATGCAAATATCTTGCACAGATAGTAGTACCAGAAAATGAAGGATCTGTTTTAGTACCTTTGCACTGGTACTTCCTCAACCTGCACTGATTCTCAAAACCCATCTCCCCTTTTTAAAGGAACGCGGTACAACAGTTATCCAATCAGAACACACCGCTCAACGCTGATTCAGCATATATTGTCCTGCAGCCCCACTCTGACCAGTGGACATGACCAAACAAGGGTCACCATATTCATCATATCTAGTTCATTCACAGATGCATAACCCAGAATGCTAAACATTTGCGGTTCATTACAGCGCAAGTGACATCATGTATATTCTTAGCGTCATGAAGACGTTGTGGCCTGATACACATACAGCTGATTTCACTGATGCAGTGTGAAAATGATGGCACAGGTATCATTAATGAGAGATGAATCATGGGAGTCATACTCTACCTGTAATCCTTTTGGTCAAGTGATGGGAGGAAAAATATGACTGACAGTATCATCTGCTTATGACATCACTGACCTCTGAATAAAGTGGTCTCGCCAACCATAGATTAACACACATTAAAAACCACTTTCACTTTTGGTCCTTCATCTTTTTTTTTACAAGTTCACAGACACTTGCATACTTTTATCTGTGGTTTTGCTTCCACCTGTATTTTAGTGAAATGTAATGCATATATACTGTACTGGATATATAGTAAGTGTGTGTCCTTGTGTAAATGTCTTTTAAATCCATTATTCCACCTACCTGGTAGTTAACTGGCAGCTGAAAGATTTTTTGCCTCAACATGTCTCATGTATAATCTTTAAGTATGTGACAGAGGACCTTGAAAATTCCCAATAAAATCAAAATGTCATTTTATTAGAGGTGTTAATAAAGCAGGAGACATGACACATGCCATGAAATATTTAATGCATTTCAGATCATTAGCAATGGCATTACTGGATTCAGTGCTGGAAATGCTAATGTATATTTTGATAAATAACTGACTATGGTTTTAATATCAAGAATGTTTTTGTCAATTTGATTTCACCATCATTTTAAAGTCACAGAAAATATAGAGGGGCATGACATAAAACTATATCAATATGTATTTATAGCAATGGGTCAAATTTAGGAGACAGAGGAAAATATCTAATAACATAATGCTCATAAGAAAACATATTTTTACAAATGGAATGCCACAAAACCACTTTAATATATTTTATTTATTCTACAGCGAAAGAACCCTAATCATTTTCACTCAGTATTTGAATACAAATGTCCCAAGAAGTCTTTGCATTTTAAATTGCTGCTTGTTCTTCTTAAAAAAAAAGTGTAGTAGCACCAATTGACATGTTATTCACTGTGAGATCTTTTGAACAACTTTAGGGAGTGAAGTTTTAAACAACTTTGACATTGTTATAAGGGTTAATTACAGTCTATTTATTGTTTGTGCTCATAGCCTACACATATACATTTTTTTTCATCATGCTGCTGCAAATCTTAGAACATCCACATATTTATAGTTTGGATACCATCACCTGTTCCAGTACAACACAACATATTCCACCATCAATAGTTCTTGTTTTCGTAATACACACAATGAGATTAATCAACATATACACACTCAGTTTCTCTCTGCCTCACAGTTTAGATTTCCTCCTCAGTGCTGAGTAACGCAGTCAAACAGTGGGGGCTGTCAGATGCTGCAGTGAGAATTTAGAATAGCAGGTTGAAATCCATGTCCTCTGCAGGGGGAGAAAGCAGATGAAAAAAATCAACAGGTCATCATAATGATGTAATCAAATTCCTTTTTGAAACAACCACAAGAGCTATGCATTTTCTCTTTCTCATCATTTTCAGGGAAACTTTAAAATGTGTCATTATCAGTGCACGGTATAATTATCAGTGATTATCACACCATACCATGTGTTATGCATTATTTCACCCTATAATTATAATTACTTAAGAGAACACTCAGTCTAAGTGGCAGTGGGTTTTCTCCTTAAATCTGATTAATAAAATTCAGCAATATATACACTTTCTTTATTTGTGGGATACACTATATTTTATTTTGTAATTTTCATTCATTTAAGCGACTGCTGAGTTTGGCATCTTTTCTGAAAAAAAATGAAGTCTTCATTAAACTGATGATTCAACATTTCTGAGCAAGTATAAGGGTAAACAAATAAACAATGCACTGCAAAATATTTTATTTTCCCATTTTGAGATTTTTTTTTCCTTAAATGTTAAGGTGATATACCATCATGAAAATTGGCATTTGAATAAGGTTTTGTTTTTCTTGAATATTGTTCTTTTTTTCTGTACTCACATCTAAAAAATTTCCCTCACGTTCTGAAATCTGAATTCCGTATTTATGATTTTTGCTCTGTTGTGTTGGTATTGGGGCTGGCGCTGGCCAATGCTTACCGTCCTTGATGCCGAAGCAGTGGGCCCACTCCCTGAAGGAGACCTGCTTGTCCTTGTCGGCGTCGCACTCCTGGAAGAATCGGGAGGTGCAATGCTCCATGGGTACCAGGGGTACCCTGAGCGGGGCCAGCTCCGAGTGAGACAGGAACCTGCACAAAACGCAGCACACACCGTCAGCTCCCTTTATACATGTGCAAATATAATGGTATCTAAACAGCATAAAAATGTGTTTAATACATGTATCATGTCTGAAACATGACAGTTGGCTGTAATGAAGTGACAGACTGAAAAACCTACTTTTTCAGGCTGCATCTTGGCTCCCTGGGCCTACACTCTGCTAACACTAGCATCCCTTACGCCACAGCTTCTTCATCTCTTTCCGATTGCTGTTCCAGCACTCTTATGTTTGGCTTGTTTATGACGTCCCCTTTGTTATGACATTTTAATATTGATTGATTTAAGATTTTTGTACCTCTACTGCTGTTCTTCCACCCTGTTTCATGTGGTTTGCAAGTCATTGTTAAATGATTAAAGTGCAAATTTTGTTTTAAAATTAAGTCATTTTTATACTATGGAATTCAATGGAAATGAATTCCACAGAAATGGAATTCTGTCATTTCTATAATTAAGGGAAATTACAGGGTATTAACTAAACCGTCCTCTTGGCATGTACAAAATCTATACATGCTTTCAACTTTAATGTAAGTAATTCCATATAAATGTTTTCAAATGTACCTCCAGATACTGTGCTTTTAAATCAATGATATGCCCAAGAATATGTACATAAAGTCACATAAATTATGTGATGTTGTGACATTGCTATTGTTATTGTTATTGCTGTGTCTTTACACACAGTATACTCTGACACAGATGGATCCGTTAAAGGTGTGCTGTGCCTCAGTGGTATATTTTCTGTGAGGGAGAGCACCTGTCCGCTGGGTGCTGGTCCATCTGTGCGAACTGCCAGTGCACAGGGTAGATGTACATGTTGTAGTTCTTCTCAAAGTCGCGCGCCAGCATCTCGATGGGGTGGTCTCCAGGGTGAAGGCGGCGCTCACTCTCGTAGATCTTCTGAACCTGGTCAGCAAAGGAGCGACAGGGTTGGAGCATGGACTCCCTATAATGTGTGTGTGTGTGTGCGTGTGTGTTATCACTGAATAAACCGTAGGCAGTGCTGAGCAGCTACTCATTCAGATTCGTTGCTTGGGTGTGAGGAAGCTATGGGTGGGGCTGAGCAGTTACTCGCTCTGATTGGCTGCTTAGGTGTGAGGAAGCCATGGGCGGGGCTGAGCAGTTACTAACTCTGATTCGCTGCTTAGGTGTGAGGAAGCCGTGGGCGGAGCTGAGCAGTTACTCACTCTGATTCGCTGCTTGGGTGTGAGGAATCCGTGGGTAGGGCTGTCGTTCTCGTAAAGCTGCAACAGAACGTTCTTCAGCCAATCCCGCATGCGCAGGGGAAACTGCACCAGCTCTCCATCCAGACAGGGGGCGATGTCTGTAGGGCCCCAGAAAACACACATCACTGATCTCAACCACAGTCTACAAGCATCAGTATTGCCATTAATTCACATCAATATTCACTATTATTAGCGGTAGTACTAGTAGTATTGATTTTTTGTGTTGGAATTCTCGGCAGGACAACTTGCATAGCTTGAATCTATGTATACAGCTGGTTACTTGCTGATGTTATTAAGTACCTTCCACAAGGTTGAAGCAACAGTACCTTGCCAGGCATCTGAACCCATACCCTTCTGGTTACAAGTACACAGCATTAACCACTAGGGTGCGCTACCATCTTCTCACTTTTACATCATGAGAAAGAAGCTTGAGGTTATGCTGGAATCATTGGAGCCATATGGGTATTTGGGGGTACAGTACAGAGGTCAAACATTTTTGGATACATTTGCAGGGTCCAGTGTAGTCCAGGTGCAGTCGGTGGCCTCGCTTGGTGCCCTCAAGGTTGCACTTTGTTGCAAAGAGCTCACAGGAGGTATCATACGTCTTGTTGTCTGTCCCACACACCTGCATCAGAGAGAGTTCACAAGAAATGTCATGTAAATAGCTAAATGGGACTTTGAGGTTTTCTGTTTTGTATTAGTTTGTTCTTTTAAGTATTGTTTCACTTGTCACTGATCATCATTATAGTTACTAACTCATCATTCAGCTCCTCCAATTCATTGATTTTTTTAGATGTTTAGAAGTAACTTGTTTTCCCAGTCACACAGCTATCCTGATCAAACCTTCATCAGGTTTCATTGTGGTGGTAAATGGTTTCCTCTCCCATCTGGTTTCTGTGTGAAATGGGAGCAGGGTTTCTGACTGAATCCCCCCCACACTCACATGCTCCACGTCAGTCACACTGTGGACACAGGTGGCCAGGTCCTGGCAAACGCACTCCGGCTGGTTTTCCTCATTCACTCTGCACGCTTTTCCACGCTTGCACCGAAAATTCTCACAGGGATCTGAAAGACAGCAAAACTCACCCCAGGAACTCGCTCTCACCCTGAACAAGCCCATTACCTGGGCCTAAAAAATGTAATTGTTTGCATTACATCACATATTGTCATTTAGCGAATGCTCTTCCCCAGAGTGAAATAGGTTTCACTTCTCACGCAGGTTACAATTTTTACATGGCTCGCGTGCGAAAGCTGAAGCTCTCTGCAAGAGGCAATAGCTCTGCTCCTTGCTCTACGTTTGCACACATTGCATTCTTATTTCCCCAAGGAGCCCGGGACCACAGCTGTGCTCAACAACAGCGAACTCATTGGCTGTGTAAGCCTCAGGCAGGGGGGGTTTGTTTTGGTAGCAATGGCCATCGAAGTGACAACATTCTTACGGCAGCCAGAAAAAGGCCATCAGCACATTCCTGCGCGGCTGGATTTGGGAGTAACGGGTGCTGAAACAACGCTTACTGGCAGGCGTTTCCTGCGCCCCCTCGTCCTGGGGCGGGCTGTCTCGGGGGTACAGCTCCTCTGTGGCCCTGATCTGCACGGGGTTCATGCCCACCAGAGGGGCCTGTAGAGGTAAAGGGTCAGAGGTCATTTCCTGTATCAAAAGTTGGGCCAAACAGTTCAAATACAAAATATATTCAATGTGTACATTATACATTGAATTGAGAAAAATTTGCGCCTGGTTTTGATTATAAGAACCAAAGCCAAAAGCAAGACTGCAAGATTATGAGGACCAGTCGGTCAAAGTGAATAATAAATTTATATTCATTTATGCTATTGTATGTACCTGCATGTTTCTTTCATGCAGGAAATAGCAAATTGGGATGTTTGTCTGATTTACAGGTGCATTTAATCTCTCTTGTTTTAGCTACCTTAGTTAATGACATACCTCTGCCAGACTTATAAATTATGCTGTGTTCTGATCTGTGCTTTCAGCATGTTCAGTCAAACCATGATCTTATGCATATGGTGTTATGATTTTTCTGCCATTTTGACATTGTATTTGTTTTCAGCTATAGGAGCATAACCATCCAGAGGACACAGTTTTCAAAACAAAATTCTGCTAGGATATGAGAAATTACATTTATACAATTATGAAAACTCACAGAATATGAGATATTGGATTTGTAAATCAGTGTGCAATTACCCATTTCCCAGTCTTCCTCTTTCTGGACTTGTGGACGGTGTTGTCTGCGGAGTCGGTGTCCTTCTCTGGGTCGCTCTTCTGAAGGTGCGCTTGGCCCTCGTCAGCATGGGTTTCATCGCTGGCCTCGGGGGCCTTGTTCACTCGCTGAGTTTTCTTCTGTTTCCTGATTTTGCCCTTCCCCTGGCTGACACCCTCCTCCTCTATGTCTCCAGCATCACCCCCCAGCTCCACACTGTTTTTGGCTTCCTGTACGTCATCACCCTCTCCTTTTTCATTCTCTCCTTGGCTGGCCTTGACCATTTCCCCCTGACCTTTGCCCTCTGCGAGCGGCTCCTGGTCTCTCTCCTCTCGGCTTCCCGCGTCCTCCTCCTTGCTTTCTCCCTCCTGCGACTCGTAGTCGCTGCTCTCCGGGATCTCATCACTAGCCTGGTTGCTGTCGGCGGGCAGGAGGTCCGAGCTCTCATCGGTGAGGGGCTTTACTGCCTCCTCCATTTGGTCCTGGGGGTCCTGGCCCTCGTTGTCCCCTGCGTAGTCCATGTCAGTCGGGATCTCTGACTCCGTGCTGGTGTTGCTCTCCTGCATGTCACTGTCCTCACCACCCTCGTCCACCTCGGCCTTCTGTCCCTGCTCCTGCTCCTCCCGAGCTTCCTCTGATTGGTCCTCCTCCTCGGACTCCTCTAGCAGGTCGGCCAGGGCTTGCTCGCTCAGCAGAACTGGGGCGCTCTTCTCGTCCTGCTCAGACGCCCCAAAAACCCCTTCCTCTTTGGTAGGCCCATCGCCGTCCTCGTAGTTGGCATCTGCGTCCTCCTGTTCCTGACTGCTCGCCTCAAATGTGATGGACGTCGGAAGCACTGGCTCCTCATTGGATGCCTCTGGGTCACCCTCCTTTTGGATCAAGGAGGCAAGAACAGAGAACACACCATATCCATGAACCTAATTTTTCATGCTGTCCTTTATTTCCTCCGAAAGAGGTGAAGCATGTTGGAAACACATTAATGCGATATAAAAGAGACCTTTTTCAAAATTAATGATACAAAATATGGGTGCTTAATTATGGATTAATTTGACTTAGCAATGGAATAGTAATGTGACAGGGGGGTGAAGCTTATTGTATAGAAATCCCAGTGCTTTACCTTCTCTTGAAGACTCACTGAGGTCTTGGATGAAATGTGATGTTTGCCATGAGGTTTACTTCTTACCTTGGAGAAGAGTTTTGATCAAAAGTCAGATGAACAAAGGCACTAAGGCATGTCATACACAAATCATTGCTCCAGCAATTGCCATAAACTTCCCAAAACTTCTACACAATACTCCATGATTTCCAGGTGAAAACCTAAGGCCTTCTATTTGATGTCACTCCATCTCACCACCTATTGTATGTTAGAAGTGTATTTTATTAATGCAATGAATTAGACATCCACATGAACATAGAAAAAGTACATGAGCGCTGTAACAGAAGAAAATATACTTACAGACACAACAAACGCGGACACCAAAAGGCTAAGGATCAGGAAGTGAGGCTTCATTTTGAGAATTCCACCTGAAAATATTCATGCAAGCATCAGCAAACTCATACCTGGAATTTCTATTTCTTTTCTGTGTACAAAGGACTGCCCACACTTATGTTTGCAGTTGGTTGACTGGTTCATTTTGATATGCATTTCAATTGCACTCAAAATGATTTTGCTGTAAATGTGAATTATGGATGTAATGGCTTTGCCTATAACTTTAGATGCATTGCCAACATTACACATTCAACCTTTGCTGAAATCAATGAAAAGGTTTATGTAAAAAAGGAAACAATGGGCTTCTTACTCAAAAGGTTTTCTCAAATATTTGGAAAAAATTTATTATTGTTATTTTGAGAAAAGAGGCGCCTATTTAAAAAAGTATTGTATTCATAAAGACTATCTACTGTAATGTTTGATTCTGCAAATTTTCTTCACTGCAGTAGGGTGTAACAAGATGGCTAACTGGATCAAAATAAGCACGTATTGGGGCTGCCATTTTGTTTCTGTTTCCCCTTTCCTTCAGACCAGCATCCCATCCTGTTTATGTCCTGAAAGGCTGGGCGTGTTTACCCCACACACAGAGACCTCAATCTGAATCGCTAGCCGCGACGGAGGGGCGCAAATCTGCAAGCTGCGTTGCCACAGCAACAGGCTCTGGGATGTGCCCCTCTCGAAAAAAAAAAGTCACATTGAAAGTCCGGCAGGGCAAAGTAAACAGTGCAGGCTACTAGACTGGAAAAAGAGATGACTGCGTACACAAACTTTCCTGTCTCCTGGCCCGAACAATGCGGCCATTATCAGGCCCTGTCCCGGAGGACAATGCTTCAGCAGGCTGGGCCTGGAGGGTCACTAAGGCATGAAGATATTGCTTGCCAAAAGATGATAAATTGCTTTGCTCGAGCTCAGAAGTCTTGATTACATTTTTCTAGGTAAAGAGCATGTCGGGTTTCATTCATACATCTTTAACAAATTTTTAGGGTGTTTTTATTACAGATAGTTTTATTGCTCATACTGAAGATTTCAGTCTTGAAAACATTGATCCAAATGTCCATTTAATACCTTAACCTTTGTTGTTTTGTTGTGTTTTGTTTTATGTTGGTTTTCAATGCAACTATTACTTACTATCATGACATGTTCATTGTAAGTAGTGGTTGCTTTATTTGCAAAGGAACAATATTTTACTGTTACAACTGCATCTCAAAGATTGATTTAGCAGCAAATGTTCAATTAGATTGTATGTTTTGCTATTATATGAATGGTACCCCAGCATCTATCACTGTACCAATTCATGCAATTTTTTGTCTTTTCCTTGCTCTCAGTACTCTCTTCTACACCTGTAATGTTACAATGCAATCATACAATACTATAGTTTGTGAAATGTTTGCACACACTAATTCAGCTAAATGACATCGATTAACATTGAAATTTACCATCAATGTCCACCCTCAAACATATACTTCCTGAAAGCTGAACATGTTCACATCGGCACAGCTTCACCTGATGCTAAATAAACGGACAGAAAGGACACAGAGCGAGTCCTGCAGGAGATTACCTGAGGCTGGCGTCCGCGGAGAGAGGGGTGTCCGTCCGAGCGGAGACGGCCGACGCTCACCACAGCGGCTCTGCTGCGATCACAGCCCTCCGACCTTTTTATTCCCCAGCCCCCGCCTGCAAACACAGAGCAGAGCCACACAATGGACCAGGCTAAAGAAACAGCCTACAGTACAAACTGCCCTTGGGCCGGGGGAATGGGGGAAGGGAATGCTGGATTATTAACTTCTGTTGAACCTTGATCCAATTTAATTTTAGAGAAGATTTGATATAGCTGTAAAACACAACAACAACAATAATAATAATAATCATTATCATAATATGCTACATTCAGTTGAGTATGTTTCAACTTATGACATTGCAACACTAGAGAACACATCACGTAAATCATAAATAATCAAGTTTGTGCAGGATATTATAACACATTTGTTGATTTAAATGTATTTTTCAAGTGTATTCAGATCTGATGTTTTGTCGTTCATCTTCCTTACTAAATTTTACCCCGTTTCCTACCTGCTAACCATTTTACAGCTTTTGCACTTAACCTCACCTTCAGTAGAAAGGCCCTTAAAAGTAACTGTGGCATGGTGGTTATAACAGGTCCCTCTGTGTATGTCTGCTGCTCACTACCAGGACTTTAAGTTGCAGGCAGATAGAATAGAGATCACTTTGGCTCATTGTTTTCCTTTCATGACAGTGTAGTTACTGTTAATGTCAGAGATACATGCTTCATACAACATATGAAACCAGTGAGCATTGTGCACAGTATCATGATAGCATTTACATGTGGGCATCTGCAGCTGAAGAGAAGAGTGAACCCAAATGCAGAGTGAATGCAACACTTTAGAGGTATGGTCTGAAGTTACCTTTTCTAAAGACTCACAAGATACAGGCCTTGGAAGGAGTACAAACACACAAAACGTGACAACTCAAGACCAAACAAACAAAGACAGGAACAATGGGCAGGACTTAATCACAGAGAACACAGGTGCAAACAATAACTAATCAGCACAGCTGAAACACATGAACTAAATAAGACAGATAACACAAAGAAGTTATGTGGCCATCTGGTGGCCAACCCAGGAAGCGTCTGCCAATGCTCTTGCTGATCATGCAACCAGTGATATAAAGAACAAACATTTTATGTGATATTCAGGAAAATTTTTAAAACTCACAATTTAAGTAATTTAACTTATTAAAACTTATAAAAACAGGTTTCATTGCACACCTCCTTGTTATGTGGAATAATGTTACTGGGGTTTCTCCACTGTGATGAAGCTAACCTGTTGCCTCTCACATAATAGAGTAAAAATGGAAACATTTGCTCAAGACAGAATGTTCTTCCTCACCTTTCTTTTAACAGTCAAAGCTGAGACTTTACTCAAGGCATGTGTACTCACCCCACTGTTTTAACACCTTTGTTGAATGCTATGTTTTGCTTTACATGGTTAAGTATAGTATTTTCATGTGTCTATATAATAATATACAAGCATATTTTCAGAGATGAATTTCAGCAAAGGGTGCTGAGAGTTCTTGTTGACTGATATTGACTAAATTGTTGCTGACCAGCAATTATCAGCTGAATCATTTGATATAATGTGTTAATATGCAGAGTTCTCACATTCATTCATTAGAGCTTTTTGTGTTTGCCATCACCATGCAGTTACTGTACATGTTATTCCCTTTGCCAACAGTAGGTGGAGGAAAGGATATGTGATTAACTCCTGGGCCACTTTGTCCCACTGTGAGCAGGATAGTTTCACTATGGATTTGAATGAAATATTGTGACATGATTACAATAGGACTGGAAAAAAAATTCTAATTTGCGACTGCAGTGCGGGGATGAGAAACTGAGGTTCCATGATCTCGAAACCAGTGGAGTGACTATGCTTTAGTAAATCACTGATTGGTTCAAATCGTAAACTGCTTTCGCACTGCAGTTTGTTCCAGTAAAATACCTGCAACATTCTACCACTGGGTTTGGTGTGAATGGGGCCATGAAACCAATAGCTTCACTTCGGTTTCATTTTGCAATTTTCCTCCATTCATAAACGTAATGATAGTATAATTTTAAATGGATTTTAAAACAAAATGCTGGTCTTTGTAATAATTGGCATCTGTTTACAGCAATTTTGCACCATTTTCCTGGTGTATGAGGTGTACTCCAGTACTGTGTCACCAACATTTATTGGTATTAAAGTGACTATATTTTTTTCCAATGGAAAGCAAAGTAGTATTTTTTTATTTTATTGGTTTATTCAGAGATTGACAGCAAAAGGCTAGGGATTATCATTTTGTCCACCTTCTCTCCTTTGATTCCTATTCCAGGGTCACTGGGTACAGAGTCCACTCTCCTGCTACTACAAGGCAGCGGTCCATATGAGAGGCACTTCCCCACATGCTTGGAAACAACATGGCTGTCAGGCACAGAAAGCTCACTGCGTCTTATAATTACATGGTGAGACCGAACACTCCCTGGCATGAGGTCAAGACATGAAATACCAAGGCACGATGGAATGCAGTACCAAATATGGTTATTGAGGAAGGAATGTACACAACAAATGTCATAGAAATGAATGAGGTAAGCTTGACGACTGTAAGTAAACAGTTTGTATGGGAAGTAGCATTCTTCCCATGTTATTATGTGTGTGGGTGTCTAAAAACACTCCATTGACAATGGTACCTACAAGCTCTTGTCTATCCGTGCGTCCTTGAAAGGAAAATGGATCATGGCTGTTAAATGTTCCTTGATTTCATAACATCAAAATCAGCAGCAAAATTCATTTTCCACTCACAGAAATAACAGAGCAGTGAACAAAGCATCTCGCAGAAGAATCTTCCCATGCTGCCATTTTTAACATTGTAATTTCCCAGGCCTTAGTCATAGGCCCACACAGCACAGGACCTGGAGTTCCTGGATTCACAGTGATGTGTGTTATTTCAGCAGGAGAGTTGCAGTAGCCCGGAAAGAGAACTGGAACTGACACCTGGGCGTTGTCAACCTCCACCTTTCAGCAGCTTTGAGTATGTGTTTCAGATGGGATTCTCACAGCCTTTGCTCAAACACAGACTTGGACTGCAAACACATTTTTTGTTGTAGTACGTATGCAGAAGGGTTGAACTATGCTGTTTTCTACAGGTGGAATGACTTCCTGATTTAATTTCACTCCAAAAATAGTGAGATCAATGACTGGGAAGAGTCACTTTGACTACAATCAGTGTGTAGCATCACTGTGGAGATTTGAGGCAGACATTTTTAAAGTAAAGTAAAACTGTAGGATGTTCAGATGGCCAAAATGGAAGAACTTGCTTGGGAATTTGGCCATCAGTCTATTGGGTAACCCCCTATTCTTGTGGTAAGTCCCATAGGACTGTATCTTTTAATGACCACACTGAGTCCGGAGCTGAATGTCATCTGAAAGCCAGCATCCTCTTCTGCAAAGTGCGCTGGGACACTGGTCTTCTGCTTAGCTCAGAGGGAAAACTGCCCCCTACTGGCCTACTCACAAAACTGCCAGCAGCAGCCTGGTTTTCCCAGGAGATCCCCCCCACTGAAGTTCTAGCCTAGCCCAACCCCAAATGGCCTCATTCATCAGGCAAGAGTCAGTTAGGGTGAAATGTCTCTGATGAGTCATACACTCTGAGAATGTTAACAGTCATTCAAAAGTCAAAGTCAAAGTCATTCAAAATCAAAGTTCAAAATGTTTCATATCAACAGACGTAACAGCATTCTTGGTACACTCAAACTGTGTGTATACACATTGCACTTAGGCCAACATCAATATCTACCAACAACAGTAGTTAAATTGGTTTCTGGATTCTGGCTCTAGAATGATGTCACTTCATAGTCATATTTCCTATCCTGTTTATCTCCCAGGGGTAAATGCATTGTGCAACAAAACAGGAAAAAGAAGCAACCTGAGGATTTAATGAATGAGACAAATTAGACGACGTGGGTTTACAGACAGTGGTAATTATTAAGAGAACGGGAGAGACAGTGATGGACAGCAAACACAGCATAACGTGGACTTTTGCTTGACATCACCTGCAATTAGAGCTGGTAGCTTTCCAGACAGGAAGGCAGGGTTCCGTTCCTTTTGAGTGGCATGTTTTATGTGTTCCTGAAACCCACAGGAGCTTTTTAACTAACTGAAGGTATTGACATTCATGCAGAGGAAGACGTCTTAGTCATCACACATCATCAAATAAGAGAGACAGTGTTCAGGAAGTACCATGCATGGGGGGGATGACGTACTTTGCTGGTTAGAAATACAGAAACACCTTCTCTCTATAGCCATGCATCATCATTGTGAATGATATTGTTCACAAATGAAGACTGCGTTTGTGGAACGTGTTGGTCTTTACAGACTTTCCCATAGATGCAGGTGTACCTGTCACAATTGAAGTTCATTTAAAGCGTAATTAAATGCCGAATCTCCCGATGAATCCTGAGTCATGTGTCAGAATCGCAAACGAATACAGCCACGAGCGAATAAAATAAAGTGCACTCAAAGGGAGCCAAGGAATGTTTAACAATGCAATTTAACAATGGTGTAAACAACAACAATAAATCCTTTTACCGAGTTGTTTACCTCATATATATGAATTCCATTCCATTCAATTTATAGGCTATACAGTAGACAATAAATCAGCCTTTAAGTTAATTTGTTTTCATTCATTATTGTCTTGTTCATATTTATTCTAGCAATGCAAGTAAACAAGATATATATTAAAAGCCAGAGCAATGCTCTATATCATCCTACGAAGAGTGATGAGTAAACGTGTAAACTTCCGTAGCGCCACGCACACACAAACACAGTGCATTTTTTTTTTTTTTTTAGTTTGAGAAAAATAAATTATCCTACAGGAAGATGCCATGCAGTTATAGCGATCGTCTCTCCCCGCCGTGGGCGAAAGCTCGCGCAGTCGCACACCCTATAATATTCGTCTAAAATTAGACGCGTCTGTTAAAGACGGTCTTGCTGAAAAGGGGCGATCGGAAGCGTTCTTGGACCACCGGCGCATTCCGGAACTCACACACCTCCGACAGCGCCCGGCGGGCGGAAAGAGGGGGAGCTGACCTCGGCTGCAAGGATGCGTCGCTTTCACCTGCGACACCGTGATAAATAGCTCTGTCTGGCTCGCCAGTTCAGCAGATCCTTTAAGCCTGGCGTTGCCATTTTCAGCATTTGCCCTCGGAAGAAGACTCAGGGACTGATTACTCATCACAATATAATCCTCTTCTCCATTGTTGGACTAAACTGTGTTGTTATATCATCAACTGAGAAAGGTAGGTTTTGAATCTACCTGTCGCTTCATTGCAGATGTTATGAAATTTGCAGTTTTATATTTATGTTAGCTGATTAGTCTTTTATTTAGATTATGGTAAAATGTGATCGGCAGAAAGTTAAAATGTGACTGGCCAAAAGAAAGTTGATTGGTGTAAATGGATTATTAACTAAACCAATAGCTCACAATTGTAAAGTTTGTGCACTGAATTCTTCTAAGAGCCCAAAAGAAATGACTTTGCTTTATATATGATTGCATTTCTGAACAATGGTATGTTTTTGTTACTTTTAGTTAAACCTGTTTTATTTTTTGAGGATGTATTGCATTAAATCTGAATGCATTTTTTGAACAATGACATGTTCTTTTAGTTTTTAGTTGTATCTTAGGGCTGTATTATAGGGCTTCCAATGTAAGACTGAACTCATAAGAAATATTTTCTGTGAATATGCCAGCTCCCAAGGTATATGAGTTCTTTACAGAATAAATTGAATGTAAATCTAATGGAATGATTGCTGTGTGTTGATTAATGCTCACGCTGCCCTGAGCTGTGCATGGTAACTGCTGTTTTTGTTTCAGAGACAGAATGAAGACTGCCTTAGTGATCGCGTGCCTGCTGGGAGTAGCATTAGCTAGCCCTGTAAGTATGTTTCGTCAAGAACTTTATACAGTGCTCGCTTAATACTCGCTTAATTAGCATGAACTTAATTTGGTTTGTTCCTTCTGCTTCCTGTTTCCGCTGCACAGATTCTCCAGAAAGGTGTTTTAGAAGGGATTGGCCTTGAGGTGAACTCAGTGAGTGTGATCTTTCACATAGGGGACTAAGGGGACACTCAATCTATCTGCTATGGTGCTTCATCCTAAATCCTACAGGTTTAAACAGAGATTGTTGTGTTGGCTGTTGTTTCTCACATATAAACATGAGTTAAACAGTGACTGAACTTCACGAAAAGTATTGTGGAAGTTTAAAAAACATATACAGTTATTCAAAATGAAGGACACGGAGCTGTAGAAGTTAGACTTTCTATTCCAAAGGTCTGAGCTCAGTCAGAAAGACCCCTTGAGTCTGACACCTTATAGCCCTGATGGATTTGTTACTGGAGAATACACACTGGGGCTAGACAGGGCAAATAACAGCATCTAAAAACAGCAAACAAACAAACAGCTGTCTGCCTCCCTCATTGAAGGGTTCTGAACGGGATTATTGGTGTAATTGGTACCTGTGCCAAACTTCAGATTCGCCTCAGAGGCTAGCCTGTCTGCACTGCACAAACTCATGCAGTCAGCTAAGGAGACGCCCATAAAGTAGCTTTTAAGAACAATTACACACAGTTATCCATCAGCAGTGAATTGTGTTTCAGAATGAGGGTCATGAAGCTCCTCAGCCCTTGTCTTGCAGGGTTGTAATCTTGCTGATTCTCCAGCTGTCTGTAAAGCACTGATACTCCCTTCTATAGGGAGAGGAGCTGGATATGTCCAGTCAAGATAATAATCACTCAGATTGGATGATTAAGTGTCTGGCTGGAGTGAAAGTGTGCAGACCCTACAACCCCCCAGACACAAGCAGCAAGGCCTTATAATTACCAGATCATTTACGGTGATCTGAGTGTACTCAGGCTCAGGGGAAAGGCTTTTAGTAAGTGTCCTTTGTTAGGAAATGCTGAGTAGTGTCTGAATGCCAGAACTTCCACAATTATTACATATTCCCAATAAAAAAAACTAATGAGTCCTCTATTTTACTCACAATTACTGACACTCATTAACACACAGGGCTGTTATTTGATCTAACCACAATATATGCTTTCTCTTTAAACTTTTTGTCATTCATTTCAATAATACACAACAGCTGCTTAAATTCACTTCTGAAATCCAGCAATGAGGCACATTGTAATTACAGGCCACGTTGCATGTGTATGAGTTCTCATGAGTGTCTTTTGTGTTCCACAGACCCAGAGCTCATCAGCTGCACTGTCCTCTGAGCTGGACTCCTCTGAAGCACAGGTGCGTTTACACACCGTCTGTCTGCAGCCAATTCCAGCGAGCGGAACCTCTCACATATGCGACACATATGCGACACTAGGGCACTATTCAATCTGACTGCTATAGCACTTTAGCTTTAACTATTCTTAATGTGTGAATTGTAGCGGCTCTTATATATATTCTGTAATATATAAAGCACTCATAATAGCTAACTCTATTATATATAACATATAATATTAAAATATGTATATTTATACATATTGTGTATATATACACACTACAGTATAATTAATATAATTTATATATAACATATAATACAATATAATATAACATTAAATATATAAAACACAAGTATAAGCTAAAGGAAAAAAAATGTATTTAAAAAGCCTTCATGCAGAGCATTTCATATATCACATTCATATTATGGAATGTAATATAAATGATTGATAGACATTTGACAAGAAACATATTGCCTTTTTAAAGTCCTTGTAGGCTAGACATTTTCACCAGACTCTTATAATGGTACTGCTTGTGTTTTTACAGGCCTCACGAGAAAATACCTCTGAAAGTATGGTAAGTTTATGACTCTTATATAGATAATATCAAAATATAGATTTAACGATTCCTGTAATTTATTTCCCTGTATTTTAAATGATAAGGAAAAAGGGAAGTAGATCAATAGAAATGTAGATGGTTGCCTTTAGATCATTGAGACAATTATCATTACAAACCATCTATGGCCCCCAGTGTAAATATATGCACTATTCTTAGATATCCCTCCCGGAGGGGAAGGTATGTACTCTGTTGTACATACGAAAGTTGTTAAGCCAACATCAGTTACACCCTTGCATTCAGAGTTCCTTTTAGGACATTACATTCAAACAGTGAGATATTCTTTGTGTCAAAGGTCAAGATCAGCAGTCCAAAATGGCAGACTTTTAACTCTTTAACTACTTCAAATCGTGTTGCCTACTAGTACTGAATAGAACAATTGTTTTAAAAAAGTGGCTGTAGAACAATGAAGATTTGTACTTTTTGCAACTGGCATACGTTTGGATTCATGTCCTATTATTCCTTCTTATGCCCAGGCATCCCCAGAAGACAACACCTCAGAAGACAGGGTAAATCCAGCTTTCACTGAATGACTCTCACACTGAATCATTCAAAATACAGCCTTTACTGTAGTGTGTGTGTATTCTTGTGTGCAAAAATAACAATGACGAATAAACAAAATAACAAATGATGAATAACCAAACAAATGCCCAGTGACCTTTTTGTGAATGAGTCAGAAAGGTGAAACTCTAGCACACTAGTGATAGACTTGATCTCAGATCAGTCTGTTTCTCATTGCCTCAGCTTTCCAGCTGGTCAATGTTCTTTATTCTTGTGCTTTTCAGACATCAGAGTCCGTGGAAACCACAACAGAAGACAAGGTGAGCCACAGCACTTAACTCTACCCTCCTGACCTAAGTGTGAAATCATGAGCACATACTGAAACTCTGGTTAATATGGTGTCAGCCCTCTTGTACTGTAACGTAACAGCCCTGCAATCTCTTGCTTTCACACAGACGTCTGAAGAGAGCAACAGCTATTCTCATGAGGTAACACTCGACCCTTTACAACAAACTGTCACCAAAGGGTCAAACATGAGCTCCAGAACATAAGAAATAATGTTTTATATGATGTCAGAATACATCGCATATATTACAAACAATAGTTTGAAAAATTGAGCAAATATCAACAGTAGTGTTTTTGATTCTGAGCAGAGCCACTCTGATGAGAAAGGAAACACAAGAGACAACAGCAGGAGCAGTGAAGAGAATATCCGTAAGGTGAGTACAGTCGGGCTCACTCAGAGTGTTAATGACAGCATCCACTATAGTGAACATCACTCAGAGTAAATCCAGTATAGTGAACATCACTCAGAGTAACCGGGGCCCTTATTAATGACAGCCCCCAGTATAGTGAATTCGCATCTTAATTGATGTGTCTTTTACTCCCTCTGTGACTCTGCACATCCAGAGCTGGGTCAGAGTGTTTCAGATCAACCTGAAGAGCGAGGAAGACAGCGCAGCGAGTGACCACACCACCAGCGAGGAAGACCAGCCCAGCGAGGAGGAGCCGCCCAGCAAGGAGGACCCGCCCAGCCAGGAGGACTCGCAGGACGGCGGCGACTCGGACACCAGCGACGCGGCCAGCCAGAGCCGGGAGAGCCGGGAGAGCGCTCAGAGCGAGGGGGACAGCCGCAGGGCGCCGGCGTGCACGGACAGCGACAGCAACAGCGACAGCAACGGCTGCGACAGCCGCCCGCGCTCCTTCGAGGACGACGACACCAGCGACTCCATGGGCGACCTGCTGATGCCCGACGACGAGCCGAGGGAGTCCCACATGTGGTGACGGGGGGCGTGAGGGCGGTCACACCCGACAGGTACTGAGCTTTCAGGGAAAAACTACGTAGGGCTCAGCACAAGCTCCTGCCAGACCTCCGAGTCACCACATCAACCCCCCCCCATCGTTTCCTACATCCAGACCTCTACTGTGTTCAGGGTGCTAATGAGTCTTTCTAAAATGATTAGATAATAATTATTTTTACTGTTTTAATCTTCCCCTTTAAACAAAAAGCAGTTGTTATTTCAGTATCTCACAGTATATATTAGGGAAGCAAACACTGTGCAATGTTATTAGCACTGAAAGCATGTGATTAGGAATTGGATCATAAATGTGTGTGGGGAAGAGACAAGTGTATTTCTGTCACTTGTTTAAATGAGTAATGAAGTTTACCAGTATTACATTTGTAATAACTTGAACTTTTCTTTAGCTTTTTATGTTCCTTGAATCCATTACACTTTGATCACCTTAATTAGTTTTCCTGATTTTTCATGTACATTGTACATTTTTCCACTTCCTTTATCTTGAACTCAATATCATATTCTGAATAAACACTGATACATTTTAAATAATAACCTCTTGAGCTCATAAAGTCAGAGCTACTGCATGTGATCATATTTTAACCTTGTACTGTATTATCGTAAAAGGATTAAGACATCTGTTCTAAATGCACTCTGAAATGTATTCTCAGTATTGGCATGATAATATTTAATAGACTGTATCCAAATATTACATTCGCATTCATAAATTGTGTCCAAAACCTATTGTGAATAGAAGAGTAATTGCAGGGATGGAGAGCACATTTATACATTAGATTATATTACATTATTACATTTATTTATAATACCAAAGACACAATGTCCTTATGGAGAGCCAGTCCAAAGCGTTGTTTTTTTTTTTTTTTTTCAAAATTATATTAAACAGAAGCTGAATATAAGTTGTAGTTCATTCATTCAATATCTTTCCAGTATAAGGAGATGGAAAGCAACATGGAATAATGTAACCACTCATTTAAACACTGCAAACCTGCAAAATTCACATATGCATGAATCATGCTACAGTGGATTAATAGCACAAAAGTATTAAGATAACAAACATGAGTTTAGACTCTGTGTGTTGATATCAGTTGAAAAACAGGCAGAAAGCATAAACACATTTATATGATTGATGATTATCCAAATGCAGAAGCTTAAAGTATTGTGCAAATTCATGTTAACAGAATGTCTTTATTCTGATTTCATGTTAAGCAAATTGATTGTGTTTGTTTATGCCTCTCTTTGTATTTAATCAGGTGTGAACCTGAAATGTAATTTCTACTGAAAGTGTATGTCTGTATTATTTGTCAAGTATTTGCTTAAATTTGAGATTTATTTACCTCCAAGAATCCTTAAAGGAAACATGTATTTATTAAACATTTTGAATTAAAAGATGTTTTAAATCTGATATGACTGTCTTTTTAATGAATACTTAAGATATGACTTAAAGGTCCTCTTTTATCCTCCTTAAGTATAACAAGACTATTCTCACAATGTCCAAGGATGTTTATTGGTTCACATGATTACTAAACTGTCTGGGCTAAAATCTTCATTTTCAATGCCGTGTGCAATGCTAAGGCTAACAGAGACCATAGAAAAGGATCTTGAACATGAAAAGCAAAGTTTTTTTAAATATAAGAAACAAAAGCAGTTGCTGTGGAGAGCATGGAAACACATGATCTCATAGGTTAAGTCTGGCTGCATCATCCGGGTTCACCACAAGACTGTCACCTCAAATACATACAGCGGTCAGCAGCTTACAAGTAGAGGCACCGATTGATTTATTTAATTGTTTTTTGCTGTGAATATGTTTGGTTTATCAGCCCCCGCAAGTATGCACTTCTCTCGCGAATGACTGATGTGTGTGAATATTTGAGGGTGAATGACACAATGAGACATCGCCCCCGTGTTTTTTAAAATGAGGTCTTCAAAAGGACAGTTATTACAGGTTTCAATGCCGTGGCTTCACCACTATAAATCTTTAAGTGCTCGGTAGGCCTCAGCTGTTTCCTAACAGACCCAGTCCTCTCACCAGATATGATTACACCTCACCAAAGAAAAAAAAAAAAACTTCCGTAAATTTGCTTTGCAATAGAAGAGCCATTTCTAAGTTAAGAAAGGGGGGACTTATTTGAATTATGATTGGACTTTGGTGAAAAATGAAACTTTTTTTTTTCCTTCAAAAAATGATACCTATTCTGTAAGTTGTACAAATATGAACAATTAACAAAGTGCATATATGATGTCAAGGTATAGTTATGCTCCCATACAAGAGGTGATATATTGAGAATATATTTCCGAGAACATATTTTTGTTCATTTATATATTTATATTGTTTTCAAACTATTGAAAACATGAAAATTATTGCCCTTTTGGTATATTGCAGTATATTTCTGCTTTGTATTAATATATTTGAAATGTATTTGCAATATATTCTTGGGGTAAACAACATATCTGTCAAGATATTACAATATATTTCTTTTTCATATGGGCTGTCAAACAAATGGGATTTCAGTTTCAGTACAACTACAGAGGTATATTGTCCCACTCAAACAGCACTGTAGCAAAATATAGCCACAAGTGTCCTCAACTGGACTACAGTGAACTTCTGTTTTACCTTAATCCTAACAAGACAGCCAAATACAGTTATGTGCGCATGCTAGTAACACTCATATTTTTGGAACATTAGACAAGTCATACAACACAATACATTTGAATGGTCAAATTGTAAAGCTTGATTTGATGGTTAGATGGTGTGTGCGTGTGTGTACACATTCGCCATAGGCAGAATAAAGCTAGCCTCTGTTGCTTGAAAACTCAAGCCTCTGGGTAATTGTATACATTGGAACACCAAAGCATCAATTTTACCCCCAGGTGTCCCAGCTGTTAGCGAGAGGGGCATTTTAAAGTAATATATGTCTTGAAGAGACAGTCATGTGTGGTAGTAGTACTTCTCTGAGAGAAAGTGAGAGTCACTTGGTGACATGACCTGCATCATGGTGCAGTTCTCACAGCCTTGTCTCACCTGAACTGGTGACAGACTCAGACAGGTGGTCAAACTATCATCTTGAGAGTGCATGAGACCAAGGTAAGGGCGCTATACAACTGACTGATTGTCTTCTTTCAAGGGCTATTCTCAGAGAAGAAACAGTGATGAGAAGAAAATTCAATTGTTTTTTTTTTTTCTCTAGTTAATGTGCTACAAATGCTTTCCGTTCCAAGAAATGGCCTGTAAATATTGTGTGTGTGTGTGTGTGTGTGTGTGTGTGTGTGTGTGTGTGTGTGTGTGTGTGAGGAGAGTGTGTAGAATCATCTGTCAGTATTATCAGTGGTGACATTAATTTATTACAGACTGACTTCATGGACATGTCACTAACGTGTGTGTCTTTGTCTTTTCTCTCTCTTCCAGTAAGAGCAGTACTTCAATATTTCTGGATGATCTGATTGGAGCACCCCAGAGCCACAACTGCTGTGCCCCCATCCCTTATACAGATGACAAATATAGTAGAGAACAGCAGAGGAAATGGCATCACCAGAAGTACTATACTAAGGGGACATAAATATCCAGTATTGCATGGAGCACCTGTCACTGGTAGGATCACAGAAAGACTGGGGATTTCTTACAACGACACTAAAAAGAACACAGCTACATACAATGTGGAGGAGGGAAAGTAAAACTGGACATATGTTAAAGCGACTGTTGAGCATGCAGGGGAAAGCTTGAAGACCAGGCAATAAATGGTGTTGCAGTGCCTGTCCAAAAGCACTGAGGGACTCAGAAGGCCTGCAGCCTGCATCCAACGTGCAAAATGTGAATTAACAAATGAAGTGGGGTAGGTTTCAACTCTGCATGAAGCTTGGGATTATATATACGTATTTAACATCCATGGTTAGTGACAAATATATGAAATCTGTGCAGGCTAAAGGGGAGCACTTAGTATTTCTGAACTTTGAATCAACTCAGTGGTTTTAGTATATGGTTGCAATGTGGGCTACTTTTTGTAAGGCAGACTTTTGAACCTTATAATTGTTCTAAGAAATCTGAATAAGTCTTGAAACCACAAATGCAAAACCAGCATATTATGTGGACAGCTTGGAGTTTCATTAAATTCCAAACCATTTTGGAATAGTGTAATTAACCTCTTTTGCAATGCTGCCAATAATTCAGTTCAACAGTTCAAGCTTTAATTATAGTTTGTCACAAGAATAGTAACAGATAGCTATTTCAGTTGGTTCCACCCAAGCTAAAATGCCAACAAATATAATGCTTTTGAACACTTAAATAAACAGTGAAATCTGACACAATCTCCACTCATCTCTCAAGACTCAGTGAATATCAGTAAGAAAGCACAAATAGATGACCTTGAGGCAAATCTGTCCAACTCTGCAATTAAATTATTGTATAGTAATGAATCAACCAGCTGTTATATTAAGCTTATCTTTGTCTACTGGAAACTTCTGTATGGAAATGTGCAGTTGCTACTTTCTACTTAAATCATTAAAATCCAATATCAGTCCTTTCTACTACTACTATTATAGTTCTAGTAGAAAAAGTGAATGCTTTGACTTCCTCAGTCGATGTGAACAAATATGTTACTGTTCTTATTCTTTATCTAAAACCTTACATCTAGTTGATCATATTATTCATTATATTGCTCAAAAACATCAACCTGGTTCTGTGCATATTTTAGCCACATTAAGCAATGGTTTGTGATTAGTGATCACTGGTGTATGATATGGTTTGACTCCATTATAGTATTCTATTTTTGGCAATGACTTAATCAGAGTTTGCAGAAATACATATTATGTTGATATGCTGATGACTCAATATTTTCCACGGCAGGTAAGCATAGGTTCACAGGGTTGTGCCCATTATTGAGGTGGCACATTGTTCCCTTGGTAGGAACACTAATTGTTTCCAATACTAGGGATTTTGATTTACTACCAACATGTTGATAGGCTAGTAACAAAGGTACACAGTTCATTAGGGATACGGTATAGTTGAGATACATTTTTTACAAACACAAATACTGATGCTTATTCTGGCATCACAGGGATTTTGATACAAAGATCCAACCAAACTGAATTTATCTTATAATAAATTGGTTTAAATTTTGTCTCTATAGTGAACATGGAACACATTACTGTGCAATATAATGCATTTAGAAATACTGTGGCTAACCTTTCTAAAAAAAGATTGCACTAACTTAAACTGCTTTACAGCTGGCTCTTTGACACACAGAAACTTGGAAAAACAACCTTTTAGTTTCAAAGCACAACAGAATGATTGTAATGGTTTACCAGCCTGTCTTAAAGCCAACATAAAATATACCTCGTGTTACATTATAGACTCAGAGTGGATCACTTCTGCTTTATACTTTAACAAGATTCTGAGCCTAAATTGATTCAATCAGTATTAAACTACGTAGATGAATACCATGTAAAATATAGCATATTATATGTAACTTGCCCTGGATTAACAAAAAATAAGAAACAGATGTCAAGATTTTAATAGTTAATCAACAGATTTTAAAAAATCATAACAAATTTAATAATTAGATGGTCAATTCTTTGCCATGTTGTCTGAGTATACCGTCGCTTATGGTGCCAGGAAAGAAAGGGTTAACTTCTGTACAGTATGTCTTGTTCACTCTCCATTCCACTGGAGGACCTCCATAATTAACACTAACACACTGCATCAGCACGAGACTCCACAACCCAGCAATAAAAAGGTGTTTCTTTAGCAGACTAATGTGTCCGTCTCAGAACGTTCATCCATACAGTGTCACTCATCTCTTGTTCTTACACTAAGACTTGTGGGAAAACAGTTGAATTCCTATGCTAAGACATTCAAGGTAATCTTCCAAGACTTACGTCTTGACTTATTCCAAGACTGTTTGCTGAACTAACTGCTATAGTTATTTCATGTGCATAGCGACTGTGTGCTTTGATAAGGTTTGAGAGCTGATTACTGATGAAAAATATGTTTCACTGTTTTAACGTCTTTTCTTCAGAACTGAATGCCTTGATTGTAGTTCATCAGATCTTGAGGGTCCAGTCAGATCAAGTGATATTGCAGAACTGGGTAAGTCACAAATAACTTATCTCTGTAAATGGAGCACGATGCATGTGTATCGGATCAAAGCTGCGGCGCTGTTAGTGAAGACAGCAAAAATGATGTTCCCTCAACCAAATGAATCTATGTGAAATCTTTACAAATATTGAGGTATTTCTGTAATTGATAATTTTTAAAAATCATTGTTTTGACTTGGCATTATCGCATAATTTGATGGGTGGATGTACCATTACAGTATACAGTGAAGGAAAGAATTGCTATTTTTAAAGAGAAAATATGTTTTCTCTACTCACTATTTCCTAATTAGTTTCTAAGGCTTTGGCTGCCCGTGCATTTTGAAATGAGTGACAAAGCCACCAGATTGGGAAATACAGTAACACAGTGAGTCACAATGAGAGACAGGAGCTTTAGTGTGGCTAATGGTATAAAACACATTGCTATGGCTGCGGTTGGTTTTGGCAAAGCAGGATGGCGTTAAAATAAGAAAATAAATCTATCACTGCTGTAAGTGTCTGCAAGTTTCTGCTCCACTCTGGGATCCTCATTAAAACGGCTGGCAAATCAAAGAGCCAACAACTCACTGACCCACTCCGGGTGTCTGGGCGAGGCGGTGTCACATATCGGTGTGCGGATCCACATTTCCGTGGAGCGAGGCCACGTCTGCGCACTCTCACTCCAGACAGGAACTCCACCGCCTCAGCAATCTCATCCCCATCGCCGCTGACCTGGCTTTGCTTCCCTGGGAGGTTTTGAAAGTGTTAGTGGTTATTAAACAGAGGCTAAGGCTGGACAAGAGTTTGGCTGTGGCTATGAAGTGGTCAGGACTAGGCCTGAGTAATGCTGGCAATTCATTGGGGACCTCAGCTTTTTATAGGCCCTTAATTGCCTAATGGGATAAATAATTAGGCTAAATGAATGAAGGTGACCAGATGATCATGGTATTGAGTATTTTCGTATTTACCTTCTAGCACATGTTTCAGCTCTCTAAAGCTGGGGACACACCCCCAGTCAGCAACCGGTCAAAAACCGTTAGTGGCAGACCATCACCTGTAGTTATTGCAGTGTATCCCACGCATAGTCTGTAGTCTTTCATTCCTGATTCAATATGTAATATCAGTGTAAGCTGTCAGTCAGAGTATGTATCAAAGCCTGTCAACAATACCATCAGATCATCTCAGCCGTTGGGAGTGTAGCAACATTTTAAGAATGACAGGCAGACCCTAGCACTGACAAAAGCGGATCAGCCTGCTTGGTTATGGTGTTAGTTAATTATTTAAACTGCATGCTCTTAAAGTGCATACTTTAAACTATTTAAAGAGCATGCTCTTAGCATTCAGAAGGAAAGGAAAGCTAACAGATTGGACCCTATGAGACCAGGACTGAGTTTCCCCTGACATGGAATAGGTGCATAATTTTGTGTTACTGAAGACAACTTGAAGGTTGCCCTGGACATCTATCGTCAAGTGAAACCATGATAAATTCTTCATTTTTTTAAATTTGGAAATCTTTTTCATTGATTTGTATCTGCTTGGAAAGTACTGAGATTTCTGCACGTGACTGTCTTGAAAGGCATAATTGTAATCACAATCATTATTTAACAATGATGATGCTGATGATGAGGTGCTAATTCAGGGTTGTTCAGCTATGGTCTTCAAGGCCCACAATGTCTGCAGGCTTTCATTCCAGCCCACCACTTATCCACCTAATGATTGCTTTGATTGAAACAGTGTGGATGCTCCTTCGCTATTTTTGAGAATGTTGCTTGTTTAAAATGAGTTGGAAAACACTTTGGATTGCAGCCTTGGAAGGCTAGACTTAAGCAACCCTAAGGCTAATTGTCGTCCTTTAAAGAGGTAACTAGCATTTTCATAAAACATGCGATTGTGTTTGGATAGACGTGGGCAAACAATAACAAATTCCATCCCATCCATCTTATTTCATAAATACAATGTTCGGCTAAAAATAACTGTTGCTAAATTGAAATATTCCTATTTATAATTCTAGTAATAATTCATTATCCCAATAATAAAACAGAGGTGCAATGCATTTTTATATTAAATTCTGAATTGTCTGACCAGTGCGTGGGTACAGCCACGCCCATGTGTAATACTTTTTTTTTCTGTTTGCTCTTCTCATGTTTGTATGTGTGTCGCTATGACCTCACAATAACCCCTTTCCATCTCCAGCAGCATTCTCATTGGTGGAGAAGAAACTTACTGTGGGCACCTTTTAAATAAATGGCACTTCACGTGTGAAGGTCCTGTGGAATGCAAAACATACCGAAGAACTTCATACTTCATACTGCCATCTCAATTGTTTGACTGTGCAGCTTTGCTCTTTGGTTCCATCTGTGCATACCCAGGTAAGAGTCCTTTTTGGGATATTGCATGCTTTTTTTCTAAACACAACATTGTAAAAGTGAGATGCATGCGTTTGAAAGGACTAAATATTAGACAATAAATAAATTGCATACTCTCTACAATCACATTTAAACTTGATCAATGAGTAGTACAAAATATGCATATTATTCTTGTTTTTGAATCATTTATATAATCATCTATATTTATGCATGCAACTATATTTGTTCAGAAATACTGAGTAAAAACAGTGCAAAGCTGTATAAAATTGTTATGTAATTTGTTTGTTCTGTTTCTTTACAGTGTGTAACACAATGAAGATCGTGCTCATATTCATCAGTATGCTGGCAGCTGCCACTGCCTTGCCAGTATGTGCTATTATTATTATTATTATTATTATTATTATTATTATTGGAGGTGTAGTGTGGCTAGATTTTCTTCCATACCGATTTTGCCCCAATATCAAAATTTATACACATATTCACAATTACAATATTATCACAGAACTAAATATAAAGAGCTAGAGCTCTTTTCAGCAGGTAATTATTACTTAAATAATTTTCTTGTAACTGGTGTAACCATTCTAACTGGTTTATATTCCATGCAGTTGCAGAGGGAACGTTCTGCCAGGTGGGACAGCCATGGGGCCATGATGGTGAGCACCAACTCACCTTTTGTGGATTGTCTGAGCTTTTGCCTCATTTCCCTCCAAACTGTGCACATAACATGTTCTGTGGGCAAAACGTTCCATATGTAATGTATGCTTAGAGACTGCCCAGCAAAACAGAACACACAAATCAATTTCATTCAATCCAGGCTTTTGCAGAGAGCACTTTGTGGATTCTCTGCATTACCATTACTGTCGAATGCAGTGGCCTGAGCGCGTAAGAGTTAACAATATGTTTTAGATGGGACCACAGGTCTTAACCACTAGGTGGCAGCAAAGTATCCTTAAGTCAGACATTGATCCTTGTACCTACTCAGTCTTGCTTATCCAGAGTAGCTTCTAACTGACAGAAAACAGGCTCTTAAAACACTTGCACAACACAGCTTTTAGTGGTGCATATCAAAGAAAGATAATGTAAAGCAAGATAATGTACTTTAAAAAGCAGCACAGTAACTTATATGAGTTTGCAATGCATTATAATTTAACTGAACTTTGTACCGTCTCTGTTGTTTTCTATAGGACAGAGATTATTCTTAAGACACTGACACAGCAAATGATTCCATAGAATATGTCAATTCCTTATTATTAGTATTCTTTCTGGTGTTATTCTTGTTGTTGCCATTATTATAAATTAGTAAGAACATGAAAATGCAGTGTCTGAACCAATCTCTGAACAGGCATGGTGGAATGAATAGCTTTTGAAATTTAACATGCACTTTAACTTATATTCAAACTTCTGCATGAACAATTCTGTACATAACAGTACTTGCAACACCTTCAGTCAGACCTTAGTCATTCAGTATCAATAAAATTTATACACAGTGATAGATTCATAAGCTTAACAGAAATTAAAATGTGGAGAGTCACTATGATGAGAAAACAGTCCTGGTGAGGCTCACTCCTGATCTCTTTTCCAGGAGGAAGGCAAGGAGGATGGAGTAATCAAAGCAGGGGGAGAGACACTAGAAGAAAGAGAAGGTGGAGAGAAGGATGGGGCAGATGGAGAAAGAGGAGAGGAAGAGAGTGAAGAAGCAGCAGGAGGGCAAGAGGAACCGGAGGAGGACATGGGTGAAGGAGTAGAAAGAGAGGAAGAGGATGGAGGAGATGCTGAAGGCGAGAGGGAGGGTGGTGAGAGAGAAGAAGAGGAAGACCTTGAGGAAGAAGGTGGACAGGAACGTGAGGACGGATATGAGGAGGAGGAGGAGGAGGAAAAGAAGAACAAGGAAGAAGATGGGAATGGGGATGACAGAAAAGAAGAGGAGATGGAGGAAGAAGAGGAGGAGGAGGACGGTGAAGGAGAAGGGGATGGCGAAGGAAAGGACAGTGAGGAAGGGGAGAAAGTTGAAAGAGGAGAGGAGACAGAGGGAGAAGATGAGAGTAGTGAAGAGCAGGAGGAAAAGGAGGGGGAGGAAGATGGAGAGGAGGAAGAAGAGGGAAAAGAAGGGGAGCAAGAACATGGAGGAAAGGAGGAAGGTGAAGGCGAACAAGGTGGCGAGGAGGTAAGAAATGAAATGTGATAATTAATTAATTCCTTCCAACAAGGTATTTGGGAGAGTACTACATCAGCCCTGCAGGGTTACTTTTGCATAACTGTTGGCAATGATATGTTTGTGCACACATCTCTCTTATGATAGTGATGATGATGAGTAATGACAGTAATGAATTGTTCTCTGGCTAATGATAGAATACACATGGGTAATTTGTCCAGCTGCTGTAGAAATGTTGTATGATTTGTTGATGAGTGAGTCAGATGCATCAAATATACAGATGGATACCATGAGTGCTTTCCATTCTATCATTTGGCTCACTTTGTGTGTGAATTTATGTATACTGGTATGTATTGTGTGTGTGTGTGTGTGTGTGTGTGTGTGTGCGTGTGTGTGTGTGTGTGTGCGTGTGTGTGTGTGTGATGTGTGATGTGTGCACATGTACACATGTGCATGTGCTGTGTATATGTATGTGTATATAATGCATGTCAACACATTACTTAGAATTCAGTTTTAAGATTGAACTGTTTTGTTCCCAGGAGCGGGGTGACAGTGGCAGTAATGGAGAGAGCACAGAGGACATTGAAGAGGAGGAAGGTGATCAAGATGGTGAAGAGACTGAGGAAACTACTGACAACAGGGATGGGGAAGAGAGTGAGGAAGCTAATGACAGTTCAGACAGTGAGGGTGAGGAGACTGAAGAGGAAAGTGAAGATATAGACAGTGATGGTGAAGAGACTGAGGAAACTACTGATGACAGGGATGGTGAAGAGACTGAGGAAAAGCCTGACAGTTCAGATAAAGACAGTGAAGAGACTGAGGAAACTACTGACAGTTCAGACAGCGATGCTGAAGAGAGTGAGGAGGAAAGCGAAGATGCAGACAGTGATGGTGAAGAGACTGAGGAAACTACTGACAACAGGGATGGTGAGGAGACTGAGGAAACTATTGAAGAAACAGGGAGTGGTGATAAAGAGACTGAGGAAAATACTGACAGTTCAGACAGCGATGGTGAGGAGACAGAGGAGGAAAGTGAAGAGTCTGAGGAAAATACTGATAGTGAAGGCAGTGAGGATGAAGAGACTGAGGAAAATGTTGAAGAAACAGGCAGTGGAGATAAAGAGACAGAGGAAAATACTGACAGTTCAGACAGTGATGGTGAAGAGACAGAGGAAACTACTGATGAAGACAGCGATAGTGAGGAGACTGAGGAAAACACTGATGGCTCTGAAAGTGAGGGTGAAAAAGAAGAAGAAGAAGAAACCATTGAAGAAACAGGGAGTGGTGATAAAGAGACTGAGGAAAATACTGACAGTTCGGACAGCGATGGTGAGGAGACAGAGGAGGAAAGTGAAGAGTCAGAGGAAAATACTGATAGTGAAGACAGTGAGGGTGAAGAGACTGATGAAACCACTGAAGAGATAGGCAGTGGTGATAAAGAGACAGAGGAAAATACTAATAATTCAGATAGAGACAGTGAGGAGACTGAGGAAACTACTGATAGTGAAGATAGTGATGAGGAGACTGAGGAGGAAAGTGAAGATATAGACAGGGATGGTGAAGAGACTGAGGAAACTACTGATGACAGGGATAGTGAAAAGACTGAGGAAAATACTGACAGTTCAGACAGTGATAGTGAGGAGACTGAAGAGGAAAGTGAAGATATAGACAGTGATGGTGAAGAGACTGAGGAAACTACAGATGACAGGGATGGTGAAAAGACTGAGGAAACTACTGACAGTTCAGATGAAGACAGTGAAGAGACTGAAGAAAATACTGACCGTTCAGACAGGGATGGTGAGGAGACTGAGGAGAATACTCATGGTGATGAGACAGAGGAAGCTACTGATAGTTCAGATAGAGACAGTGAAGAGACTGAGGAAACTACTGACAACAGGGATGGTGAAGAAACTGAGGAAACTACTGATGGTGAAGAAACTGAGGATGAAGATGAAGATGAAGATGCAGATGGTGATGGTGATGGTGAAAAGACAGAGGGAAATACTAATAGTTCAGATAGAGACAGTGAAGACACTGAAGAAAATAAAGGTGATGGTGAAGAGATTGAGGAGAATGATGAAAATACAGACAGTGATGATGAAGAGACTGAGGACAATGATGAAAATACAGACAGAGAAGGTGAGGAAAACACTTATGGGACCGAGAGTGATGGAGAAGACACCGAGGACAGCAGTGAAGATGAAGTCAGAAAGTAACTTGGTTATGATTAAAATTTTCACACAAAAACAGGAATTATGTGGATGGGGAAGATGGGGTGGAGGAGGACTTGGATGCTGAGAAGAACAATGAGAATTAGCGTGGAGAAAGTACACACTGCTAAAAGTGGACATTTTCGTAATGTCATTAAATTCATACAATTTTGTAAACTGCCAAAATTATACAAGCCTGTTGAATAGTGCTTACATGTCATAGACTGACTTACAAAAAATGTATATTTGCTATGAGGTTTATAATGTTTAGAAAGAAAACTGTCTTATGCATCTGTCTTACGTCCCTTAATTTCATTCTGAGAGCTAATGGTGAATAATTAAGCATGAATACATAAAATAATGTATTTCACTTTCTTGGCATGCACATACAACTGCATTAAAATTATAAATAATTATGAGTTTACAGCCATGGTAGTACAATTAAAATATTAGTCTTTACTTGTTCTTTTTTATCTTTGTACCAAACTTTTATATTGTGACTAAACTAAGTAATGTACCTGTGTTCATCTGTTTCGATGTCCTACTTACGTGAATAAAGCTGCTTTTTTTGTACACTTGTCAATTCCACTTTCGATTTGTCGATAAGATATCTCCACATGATTGTTGCCTTGAATTTCAAAGAAATACAAACAAATACAGTCAATACATACTCCAATACAAACTCCAGTACAATACTGGTAGTAACCAATATAAATGACACACATCCTGTCTACATTTTTATTGCAAACCAAATTTTCTCATGGAATATTTTTCCATTCCCATGATAAAAATGTCAGATGTCTCAAGTATTGCACTCCTATTTTCACCTTCCAGATTTAGGTTGTGTGGGTGGCTACTTGTTATTTTAATGTTATAATTACACAATTAAATGTGGGATCAAATTTAAGCGCATTCATTATAAACATATGCATTGTTCTGGTGTTGCATGTATACTGTTAGGTGACATTTAGTCACTGAAATAGTACTCAGAAATTACAGAAAAATGTTTCTCAATTACAGTTTGGTAACTAAATACATTGTTATCTTAGATGTGATGACTCTCGGTATTGTGAACTAGTTCTTGAGATAGGAGCATGGTAATGAAATGGATATTTTGTTTGCTTGTATGGCTACTCTTCATTTTTACACCAAACATTTATTAGACTTGGCACATGCATTTTTTCCAAACCACTCTCCACCCTCAAGAGTCACTGCTTGGCACCCCTTTAGTTACATTTTTTAGCCAGTAGTGCTTCTATTGTTGTCAAGGGCAGTGATTGTTTTGTACTACCACGGCATGAGTATTAAATACTGTCACTGTAATAATAATAATTATAATATTAATAACAAAAATAAACTTTATATAGCACCATTCACACACCATACCCTGTTTATTTAGCTGATCTTCAAGCATTCTACATTGATATAAAGTTAATGTAATTGTGAGATAAACTGTACATCAGATGATATGCTTTTAATGTGGGCTATGATGCTTGTTAATCATTTTTGCTAATATTATTTTTAATATATTGAAAGTGGGTGAAGATGAATAAACTGGGAAACATGTATTACGAAACAAAAGTTGCGAAGTCATTGTAATCCTGCAGAGATAAACTGTTGTTCAGCCCACAGAGAAAATTGAACATGGGCGATGTAAATTTAGCTCAATGAAATTGCCAAGGCAGTGATATAACATGGCAGGACCCTATAAAATGAGCAGTATTTTCAGGGGCTTCAGAACACAAACCCCGAACCTTCTCGTTCAGCAAGACATCAGAAAAGAAATTCAGCGGTAACTGCTACCTGCTTATCCTAAATGACTTACTTTGCTAACATCTTGCATTTGAATTTTTAACATGTAAGATTGAAATACTGTTTATATGACTATTTACAAATACTACTATTGGCGCACTGTATATGTCAATAAAATATGTTTAACTTTTCATATTTTCATGCTACATTGATGAGTAAAAATAGCTTTTCCTTTCTGATTGTCTTCCTCTAACCCTTATTTCTACCCTCATCTTATGAAGACATCATGAAAGCCTTTGTGCTTGTCTGCATTTTCCTTGTGAGTGCTGCATCAGGGATGATGGTAAGTCATATGTTATATTTCTTTTTCTCTCTTAACAACAATGATCTCAGTATTCAGACCATTGAATGAAGTTAAACTGTAGTTAACAGCATAGTACTGTGAGCCTGAACCTGTTAAACCTGAAACTCCTAGAATGAAATGTTGAACTATACACTGATGTACCAGTGATGCTCATTGCCAGGGTGATTTTCACACTGTTGCTACATAGCTTATCTCATTGGTTACTCTCCTCAGTTTCCATCATGATAACTTAATGTTTCTTGATCCAAACAGGTCTTCCGTCATCCATTCCGTCCACACGGAACCAGATGCTTTGATGAGCAAGGGGTAATTGTTTTACTTTGATGGATCCAAATTCATCTACTCTTCCCAATGCTTGTAATAATATTTCATGCACACTGTACCAACAGCTATGGACATAAGCCTTTCCAAATGTGCACAGCCACATATTCGAGTTAATAGCATTGTGTAAAGTAAATAAAACAAGAACAACTGCCATACTAACATGAGGTTCAAGGTGCATCAGCTGTCACGTTATGCTGAAATCTGTATTTCTTGATGGCACAGATTGTGCGTTCCTGATTTAAATTATTGTCCTTTTCCATCACATAGATGTTCTACAGAGGTCGAGCGTTCCATGATGGATATTATGTCTACAAGTACCTTTACGTCTTTCCCCCTGGCCAGTATCCCAAAATTGACTCACCGGTAAGCAGGTCCTTTGCTCATTTGAAGCATGCAGATTTACTTCCAAATATGTGTTTTGAATTCTGTGATCTAGTGACTAATGTATGGTAGTATGCTTGGCTTCCCTTGTAAAGTCAGGTTATACAAGTTAACTTAGGTTTGGGCTTGAATAGTGTTGTGCTCACACGCACTTGTCTGGAAATGTTAGCCTGGTCTGACACTGATTCTCATTCAGCTTGAAAGGATACACTTCTGTTCTGTTATGCTGGAAGTCACCCCAGATAAGAGCGTCTGTTAAATGCATATAATGTAATGCAAATACTTATGAACAAAAACTCTATAAAAAGTGCAATATCTCTGCAGGTGTTTGGACATCACTATGTGGTGGCCGAAAATGAAAATGACACTGACAAGGGCGCAGACCACAAGAACCAAAATGACAGCCCCAACAACTCTGCCTTGAAGAGCAAGATGTGAACTCAGGAAATGGGGAAGAAAGAGATTCTTCAGTTTAATGTTATTAACACTGTGTAGCTCACTTAGAAACAATAATCGTTCATTACTATTGCTTGTAACCCCTTTGAACGTCTGACAATTAAAGAAAAATAATAATATAATCTCATAAACCTCATGCATTCTTGCTCTTTCATTACCTTAGACTGAGACAGCACGATACATAGACTTTAGCAGCATTGATGCAATCACAGCTTTATTAGTCCGGTTGGCATATAAGCATGCTAACTTATGTGTCTAAGTTTTAAGACACCAAAAAACAAATTAATTTCTGTCATATCTATCTAGTGATATTGCCGCACAATTTTGCAGGGTGTAGAGTACATTGACCGTTTTGTCTGCTGACCATAAGTGTTCTTGTAACTTAATCCGGTTTACAGAGAATGGAGCCGAGTGTCTCGGGAAGACTCATTCACATGTCTGCTGGATGTGGTGTCTGCTACAACCATTCGTTCCATCCATCAGAACAGCCACCACTGTTCTTGTGGTAGCAGAGTAGCTACCTTTATGAGCTTTTTCGTTTCTAGTTGTAAGTGGATCACTCTTTCGGGTCCTGGCAAGTATAGAGACACACTTTTTAACGTTGCGCTGCCTTGCGGCGCCCGGTTTCCTTGCAAATATCGGTCATAAACTTGAGTTCTGGCCATGCTTAGTCGTAAAAGATGAAACCTGATGAGTTATATAACCCCCTGGTACATCTTTTTCGCCACTGAAGATGGCTATGGGTTTGTGTGGGCACACGCTGATGAGATCTAAAAGCACAGCTCATAGTGGTTAGTTGCTTACACGCCTGCACAGCCTGGAATTGTAACTTTAAGCCAACCCGATCCGTGCACTTCAATCCACGAACCCCGCCCGAAATTTTTAATTTGTTAATTTGATACTCGAGCCATTAGCCATCCCAGTCAGGCTTGATATAGACAACCACTTTAAGAATAGTACTACTAAAGATCATAGATTAGTCCACAAGTACCGGCCGGTTAGCTCAGTTGGTTAGAGCGTGGTGCTAATAACGCCAAGGTCGCGGGTTCGATCCCCGTACGGGCCAGTGGTATTTTCTTTCTCTTTTGGTCCTCTGTCTTCTAAAGTCTTGGTGACCACGATAAAACGTAACCAACAAACATTAAAGATTTTATAACCAACAAAGTCAGTTTGCCATGCTAAACTTTAAGGTGATGTGCCATTAACGTTACGGGCACTCTTCCCATACAGGCTAATCAGTAGCCTACTCGTGGCTTCTTTTGCCACACAAGGTAAATTTACCCGAGAAGCTCCCAAGTTGCCCCACTTTAAACAATATCGGAAAGCCCCAATTAAAAAAATACCCGTCTTTGTAATACGGCAAATCCCCAAGCATAATTTACCTGTTCGACTAGAGCTGTACAACTCACATTCTGCAAATTAATTTTAATTTCATCTCTCATATGATGAAATTTAAATATTCCGGATATCTGAAATAGTTGTACAGAAGTTAAGAACAGCTGTTGTGTTATCTTTAAATACAATGGACTCAAGTCTCAATTAATTTCGTTTGTTTTCATGTCTGCTTCATGTACTGTGTTTATCCCTGAAATTTCCTGTAGCCTACCGTATAATTATGGAAAACTACTTTTACAACTAATATTATCAACAGACAAATGGAATTTATTGACTGGTCAAATTCATATGTAATATGATATGCAGGTGTACACCATAATTAAAGAAACCATGGCAATGTGCAACGCTATCCACAAAGCAAACGTTACAGTGCACTAAAAATTTACAATAACACAATCAGTCCGCTTCCGTAAGTGCTATTTCAGGAAATGCTTTTCAGGGACCGATTTTTAAGTAGCCTACGTCTGACAGACTTCTCTAGTCGGAATTTATTGTCGTATCTCAAAATGAGTTCTCAAAAAGCTACTTTTTTTACTAAGCGTAACTTCCATCTTGTGTCATATATTGGAACATATGAGGCACCATTCATTCCGGTGACGAGAGTATAATTTACTGCTGGTTTTCAACTGTTGTTGACCAGGATAGTTGACTCCTCTCTGTGTTAAGGTTGTTTTTGTAATTAAATAACGTATTTCAGAGACGCTGACATCTTTAATCACCTTTATATTTCTATATTTTCTTTGGTACATAATCCTCTAGCTCTTCGGTAATCCTCCAACTCTGCAGTTATCGGAAGTTACACACGCATGCGCAATATCAGAATCGTCTTGCAGCTTTGTACTCCAACCGCAGTCAAAAAGTGAAACAAAGTGATCATTACAGTCTTAAGGCGTTTTTCATGCAGTCTTAATCTCTCTCACATTATGAAAGCGTGTATCCAGCAAAGCCGTGACGAACAGCCGTCTTTTAGGCATCCCAAACTGCCAAGATATAAAGTACCAGAAAGTCCGCCTATCTAGGGGAAGTCCCATAAGGAAATCCCCCCCTCAGTGCAGGAATATTATTTCGAAATTGAACGCACCCTATCTCTTACACCGTTGACCTTCTCTCTAAATTAGCAGATTTGCGGTGGAGCTCATGACATCTAACTTGTACAAAGTGCAAGCGACTCCGTGGTGGAACAGCCTGGGACCCCTGATGTCTTCGCTTGGGATCTGATTCTGTTGGATACAGCCGAGGAGGACCTGTCATGGAGAACATAAAGGTGGCAAACGAGATGTTGAAAAACAGACTAAAGAGCTTCAACACCTTGAACACGTTCTGTCACGAAACGCGGCAGGAAATCGACTCGCTGAACCGTCAGATACACACGAAAGACAGCGTAATTGCAGATCTTAAAGCCAGATTGGGAAGATACGAGGGTACATGTCTTAATGTGGAAGGAGAGGACCCCGTGGTGTTTGGTCCTTCTAAATCACTGTTGGAGAGTTTGTGCAAAGAGATAAGTAATCTAAAAAGAAAACTGAAAGACACTGAGACAAGCGCTGCGCAACAGTCGGAGACAAGCAAATTAGTGAGTAAAGTATTTTTTTTAATGATTGATCTTTCACCCTGTATAATTTCGTTAAAAGGAATCTGTGGGCCATCAATACAATCATGACCTCAAATGGTTAATATCGGTCAAACCCAAATAAATAAACCCATTTTAGGAAATATGGCCGCTTACAGTACGCCTTGAAACATAGCGATGAGTATCACACATTTGATTAATGTGTTTTAATGGTTGAAGGTTATGAACCGTTTGCATCAATCTACAAAAAGGTGGGTTATTTTGTGGTGAATTTCTTTGACGGTTGCCTGTATGCAGTGCTGTCGGTACAGGTGACTGCAACATTGAACGCTGAACGGCTGCAGTCTTGGTTGCGATATGAACACTATTCAGTATCTGAATCTGGACAATAAGTCACCATATTCTCGGAAATCCGAGAAGCGCACATGACGATATACATCACTTAGTTTCTCCGACATTCAGAAACAACTGCTTTTCTCAATGCGCAACTAGCAGAGTGAGCTTCACATCAAAGGTGATCAATGATACGTGTTTTACACGATGTACCCCGACGTCGTTAACAGTGGATCCAAATCCGTTGGGGGTAACGTTATCATCACCTCGAAGTCGTATGTAACTTGTGACATGCAGGCCGCTGCGTTGCGTGGAGTTCGCCCATTCCTTAGACGTTTTATGAAAGGAAATCTTTGAACACAGTAAAAGGTCTATCGAGGTTGCCTTCAGTCAGTCACGATGTATCAAGTGAGGAAATTTACTTTTGCTTGGCTGATTCTTTACAAGACGTACCAAACAGAAGAAGCTATTTTTCTTACAGATCAAAAATAATTACAACGGTTTCATGAAGCAAACGCAGTGTTTAATCAAATATTGACTGGGGAATTCTACACAGACGTAACAGTTTCAGTGTTGAGTGACTGGTTACAGTTCAGCTTTGCCTCATAAAATGAGTAAAAAAAAAACTTCAAAAATTAAAACTAGCACCTTACTTGAGTCAATCCAGAGGAGTAAGAATGATTCAATAAGCAAACTGAAATTATGTGACTTAAGACTGCTTCAAGTAGGTACGATAAGATAATAATCTTAGTTGTGAGCCACAGAGAGTTTGAAAGTGGCCTTTACCTTGGAGCATTAGGCCTGCAGTCACAACTTAAGACATGTACTGATGACTAATATGTATGTATTAGGTGAACTGTGGAAGACTCAACATAATTTGTAAAAAATATTTTAAAAATTCCACCTCATCTAAATTGATAAAAGGATTGTGTGAATGGACCATTGTAGTAATGGCTTTATTTTAGAAAAAAATGAACTACATGACAAGTGACAAGTGAACTTGCAAGCACACCAAGTAAAGAGCCCTAACAGGTCAGAATTATACAATAAAATTAAATAAAATTAAATAAATAATGTTATAAAACATATAAATTAAACAAATAAAATAGATAGATAAATAATGTTAATTAGATAGCACCTTTCATACAACAAATACAATGCCATTGTCATTCTTGTCATTCAAGAATGTCCAAACAAAACACCTTCCTTAGGTTGTATCCTCTCTTTGAAACCCTCTGTTTTAACTGTGACTAAGACTCACCTCATCTGTGTAGGGGGAGGGTTGGGGGGCGAAGGGTGGGGGGGGGGGGTTGTTGTGGCTGTGAAGGAAATAACCAGTTTACAGTTGCTCTAAATTCAGCGTGTTGTGGGCAGAAGAGGCAGCGTGGGTAGGCTTATTTTGCTCTGCTGCCACAAACAGACCTGTTAATCGGAGCTGTGTGTGTGTGTGTGTGTGCCCGGCGTTCCCACAGGAGATCAGCCGGCTGCAGCAGGAGGTGCGGGAGAAGGACCAGGAGCTGTGGCGGATCGCCAACACGCCGCAGCACCAGAAGGAGCAGGAGATCCGGAGCCTGCGGTGGGCCCTGTCGGAGCAGGAGCGGGCCCGGGCCACCGGCGCCGTGCTCTGCAGCTCGCTGGCCGAGGAGGCCGACCAGCTCCGGGGCCAGCTGGGCGCCACCGTCAGGGTGTGCCAGGAGCTCCTGAGGAGGCTGGAGAGGGAGAGGCAGGGGGAGGGAGCGGCGGAGGACCGGCCACCTGACCGGTCACCTGACCTGCAGGGCAAAGAGGTGAGCTTTAGGGACAGGGAAATGCATCCTGGTCTCTTACCATATGTATAGTACTATTTACCAATGCCACTGTTTACATTACATTATTGGCATTTAACAGATGCTCTTATCCAGAGTGACTTACATCAGTTATGGGTTTTTACAATGTTATCCGTTTACACAGCTGGATATTTACTGAGGCAACTGAGCAACTGAGGCAACCTTGCCCAAGGGTACAGCAGCAGTGCCCTCATGGGGAATCAAACCGGAAACCTTTCGGTTACAAGTCCTGCTCCTTAACCAACCCCCTCCCATTTATATTTGCATGGAGGAACTTGGCACGCGCTTATACCCAGAATGACTTACAAAGCAATGACACAAAGGTAAAGATGACAGGGACAACACATGACCGTATGAACAACGGAACATACAGGAAGCAACAGGCCATGTTATTTCCAGTGTTACTGTAGTGGTATATTACTACAGCAGTGATGGTAGTGGCAGTGACTCATCTCTGTGTTTAGAGAACATGCTGTTGATATTGGTATCATGCCCGTACCTTTCTGTGGGATATTTAGCCTGTGATTTCATCTGGTTTCTTGTTTCCGTTCTATCCAGTTTGCCGACTCCTCAAACACCGGTCATGTCAACACCTTGGTCTGCAAATTGCAAGAGGAAAACACAGTGCTGAAGCAGAGAGTTGCATATGTAAGCTTTTTTTTATGTTACCATTATGTCTGTATCGTTTTCATTGTGTCTGTAATGGTCCCGTCTCTCTTGCAATTGCTGTGATGTCATTGCAGTTTTGACCGGGACATTTGAAAAGGTCAAGCAGACTTATCCTGACTTGGCTGCATGACTTTTGGAGGAGTACACAGCTCGAGCTTGCATTGTGCCTCTGTTGAGGTGAATGTGGGGACACAGCGGGATACACAGTCACTGAGCGTGTTTCGCCCCTCTCTCCCCCAGGTTGAGAGCCTGAACGCTCAGTGGCAGAAGTACGACTCGAGCAGGGAGGAGTACGTGAAGGGACTGTGTCAGACCCTGAAGCAGTTTGAACGCCTTGCTGGTGCCGGGGCAGGGGCGGGGCTGGGGGCGGGTCCGGTGCCGGTGCCGGCGCCGGCCAGCAGCACTCTTCTGCAGCAGGAGATAGCCAGGCTGAACCGCCTCCTGGAGGAGAAGATGAACGATTGCGCCAAGCTCAGCAGGGAGCTGGAGGACTCGAGGATAAAGGGCAAGGAGCGTATCCAGACGCTCGAGCAGCAGGTGAGTACCCACAGCGTCACGCCCGGTTTGTGTGGAAGCCGCGGTGGCATTCAGACCAGAGGAAACGCTTTCAAAATCACGTTTCTGCTGCAGTAACATACTGTCCCGAGCTTGGTAGAACGTTGTATGTTAAACCCCGTTTCATTTCCTCTTCAGGTCCTCATTTATACAGACGATTTTAAGTCCGAGCGCGCCGATCGGGAGAGAGCGCAAAGCAGAATCCAGGATCTCCAAGAGGAGGTGCTACGGCTACAGCAGAAGCTCCACAAAAAGCAGGCAAGGAGCACACCTCCACATACCTCCACCCACCTTTCCGGAGGCTTAGATTTCTGCCCTTCCGTGATCAGTGCGATGCTGAGCAGATGTTGAACGAGCTTCTCCGTTAATTGCACAGGACCCCAGAGATCCTCCGGGCGCCTGCCGGGTGCACAGAGGAAACAGGATCTCCGCGGGATGCCCGCAGACGGAGCCTTCCGAGCCGTTGATAGGAAACACCGCCGAGCCGCCGGCGCCGCAGCGGCCCGGCGGGCAGCCCCGGCAGGGCGCGGGCCGGCTCGGTCGGCGCGGCATCTCGGACCTGCAGTGCCCGCGGTGCTTCGCCTCCTACGACGAGGACCACACCGCGGAGTACCTGAAGCACTGTGAGGAGTGCGCCAATTTGTGACTGCAAACGGGGGCCGGCGGAGGGAGTAAGCGGGAGTAAAACCACTAGCTACACGTCTGACACAAGCAAATTCCAGGGCCCGCCAGCTCACCCTGGCGTGGAAATGCTCTGCTACTGTTTTGGACTTTATTCCTAATGCATGTAAGTACACACAGGTTGTATGGATGGGAGTTTGCCATTTGCTCATCCACAGAGTGTAAACATGCCATTTTTCCCCATGACTGTTTTGAAACAGCAGGACTGCACTCACATGTCATTTAAGCTGTCATCCATGACAAATAATCAAATCCTATAATTATTACAGCTATATGTATTCATCTATTGTTTACAGATAATATAAGGTGTGTGTGTAAGTGTTTGGTACATCCAAAAGCAAGCCACTCTGACAAATGGTCGGACCCAGCACAAAAACATGTAACCCGATATACCTCATCCAATTTTAAAAGTATGTTGAAAGAGTGATTTTCCAAAACAGATCATTTTAGATTAATGTTTGAAAATGTATAAGCTTTTTTGAGGTTTCTTATGGTACTGATGCTGCTTTTATGATAATGAATGCTAGTATGAATATGATAACTATGAATATGATGCTGGTAAGGTTATAATTATTGTTTCATGAATCTTTATGTTTTATTTTTATTTTATTTGTAATAGATGCAATACCTTACTTGTGTTTGTGATTAAATGTGATGTTAAATATCTATATACAGTCCCTTAAATCTGCTGCCAGTATCTGGCTAGCTCCTGCATTTGTAAACATATGTACAAATGTCAAGACTGTAAAGTAATTTACATAAATTATGTATTTTAAAATATATTGCAAAATGAGTAGTGGTATTATGAATCAGTCCTTAAATGTGTTGACCTATTTACCTGCAATGCATTGTCAAGCTAACTTCACGGCACCCAGGCAAACAGCCCATAATTTAAAAATTCTCTGTTTACCACAATATATAACCCTGTGATGGAAGCAAGACAACACATATTTGACTAAGAGTAGTAAAGGAATACCCTGGAAAGACAACATAAATAAGTACAAAACATTTTAAAATGAGTCAAATTATCCAGGACTTTGGTTTCAGTTCTGCATTTTCCATTTTTCATAGGGGTACAGACCCCAACATTGCAAAGCAGTGAAATGGTATTTAATACTGCATTTTTGTAATAAAAGTCAACCTAAACTGGTCTTAGAGAGTAATCATTAAATCCAAACACCAAATTTGTTGGTGTCCCGTCTAAAGCACACTCTTCTTGTGAGAGGGATGTGGGGATATATAATTAAAATTAGGTGAGGTGTTTTGGAAAAGCAGTGTGGTGAACCCCTGAAAATGCGTGCTACACAAATTTATCCTCGGCAGTTGTGTCGTAGGTGAAGTGCGCTACTTCTCCTGCTTGGGGATCGGATCGTGTAAGTGGGTGGGAAGTCCCTGCCTGGAGGATCTTAATGCATCCGCCCTGAGCACGGTCCATTCTCAGCTGTCGGTGTGGCCAGAGCAAATAAGACAAGGGTCAGAGACCAGAGAATGAGACGTCCCTTGGGGGGTGGAGCGTATTTAAAGAGAGGTCGAAGGAGAACCAAGTGCCCACCTCCTAAAAAAGCCATGCGCTCAAACGTCTCGCCGCATGGTTGCAGTCCCACTTTACATGCGACGGGGAGATGGTGCAGTTTCTCTCGCATTAGTGGGGGAAATGACGAAACAGAGATGCCTCTCAGAACTTCAGTTTGAATTTAAAAACCACACGGTGAAAAACTAACTTGACAGCAGTGTTTCTGCAAAACAAGTACCCCCAGCAATACATGTTAAAGACAGAGATATATTTGTTATAGACAGACATACTACTCAGCAACAATCCCCTGCCACAAAACAACCTTTCTGGGGTCAGTATCTCACACCATCTACTTTTAGTCTTACTGTTTGGTGAATGTGTGGAGACCTCACTGTTCTACTCATTCACGCCCACTTCGTCTAGACAGATGTTATTCTGCCATAGTCAGAAGGAAACTGAGAACTGAGAGCGGGCCCCTCAAAGCCTGACCACAGCGCATCAAAGGCGAGGTCATAAAGAGGGAAAGAGTCCTTAGGGTGAATGGCTCTCCCTCTGACAACGCAGGTGAGTGCAAAAGCAAGCTCCTTGTGTTTCATGGGCCACAACAAAAGTGGAGAAAATTGGTACTGGTGCCCAAAATATTTCAGTATTTCCACCAAAAAATTATATGGATTTATTTATTGAAAATTGGAATTTATACATTTTATGTATATATATATGTGTGTGTGTGTGTGTGTGTGTGTGTGTATGTATATATGTTTGTATACACACACACATCTCAATACACTCCAGAAGTTATAATTAGCATACTGTCATTTTTCCTTTTTCTCTAGAAAACCTTGAAAAAGACACCAGACAACTATGCTGATGTGTGTTGTTTCAAGATCACTTGAATGCTAAAGAAAAGTGAAATAAAAGGGACGTAAGCTGTCATTTTTGGATCGGCCTCCCTTTGAACTGTCTCTGAATCACCACGTATGATGCCTGGGAGTTGTTCTACTTACCCAGCGACAGTCTGGGTCATTGTTCAGATGTCTATATAAGGAAACATGCGACGATAAGAATACCCCCACACACACACACACACACACACACACACTCCCCACAACCCAACAAAGTGACAGGTTGGCTGGCAGGGATTTCCCTCTCCTACACCTTCTATGGATTCCCCTTGATCTGCAACCGCGCGCGGCCCACCAACTTTCAGTGGAAAAAATGAGGTCAGGTGCACTGTGCCGCGCTGGGGAAACACTCGAAGTGGTCCAAAGGCAGCGTGAACGCGCCCCGCTCTAGGCGCCGCTACCTGCGCCATTGCCGCAGCAACAGCAGGTCCGCACGCAGTCTGACGTGCGAGAGACGGGGGGTCGTCACCTCGGCAAATAAGCGCACAGCGACACACGACTACGACCGCGATGTGGATTCCCCGGCCAGAGGTCCTGCCTGTCCGCATTCTCCTGCAGGAAGCGGGAGAAACCGGCGTGTCAGACTGCAAAAACGCCCGTGCGCAGACGTGACTTAAATCATTTGTGTATCCAGAAATACAGGGAATTTCCCATAGGCCAGGAAATTCCCAAACGCAGGCTGATTTTTTTAAAAGTCTGCTTCAAAGTGGAGTTAATCTTTTAACTATGTGTTGTTATTGTCATTACTATTATTAGTGTTATCACCATTGTCTGCTCCACTAGCTTCAGATAAGGAACATTTAGTTGTCACCATTCAGGTGTACACAATACTACTGTCAGGTACAATTTTACCAGGCAAGATTGTGTGGAAATGCTAAAATCTTCCCACTGCTGCAGGGAATCCACCAGTACAAAGTCTCAAAACATATGTATCAACATACTTGTGATCTCTAAGTGCTTCTAATATATAAACCATTTACCTACAACACACAACCATTCCTTTTATATTTTTTTTCTCCACTTACATTACGTACTGCTCTACAGAGACATCTTTATCCCAGCTTCCTAGCTGAACACATTCATTGTTCAGTATCCAAACCCACCCTGTCTCATTCGATAAATCAATGATATGATGCTGACAGACACTCATTTTTTAAGAAACTAGGACCTTCTTTTCAAATGGCGTGTCATACTCAAAGTGAAACCACACTGGAATGCAGTTACATCACTGTCCCTTTGACTGTGATTAAGTGTGGAGCCTATTTGAATTGAGCGAACCCTACACAGAATCAAAGCCACAGTCGCTGTTCGGTATGGACGTGGGTGGATAACCGCCGTTGTGAAATCTCTGATTACCTCACCACTTTTAACATTTTAAAAATCAGCTCGCTGGCGTCTGAGACAAAGTGGTTTAGGAATCTGCTGAAAGTCTTCATCTCCAAAAAAGCTCTGAATATCACACTCCATTGGATGCCAATAAATGGGGTGTCTGAGATGAAGTTCAGAGTAAAAAATTTTAAAAAACATTACTGAGCTTGCATCATGTAATATGTCCTCCTCAAACACAAATGCACAAGAGCAAAAAAAAAGTACAGACATGGTGACCTCACCACCTCTGACTCAATGGGCACTTGTGAGAGTGATCAGATCATCCCCTTGGTAGTGCATTATCTCAGGTTGTATGAATGTGTGGAAAGAGATTCTGATTAATGGAAAGTTTTTTTTTTTTTTTTTGCATACCTGTAAAATACATTTAGAAAAAAGAAAAAAAAATCCCCCAAGTGCTTTTTGCTCATGTGGCATGTGCCTGGTGGCTTAACCACACCAGAGCACTGCTCTACAGGATGTGTGAAAAAGATGAAGACGTTAAAAAATACAGAGCCCCCAAAAAGTTCCCTTTCTCTAAAGGTGTTCATACATGCTGGACACAGCCAGCATGTGGGTCGCTATCTTTAGAAAGCATCTTCCTGTTAGAAAATGTGTGATTAACTTTCAGTTTTAGAAGCCCTTTCTAATGCCCGTTCTGCCTGACAAATAACCACCTTCCATTTAAACGTGGAATATCAAGCAGAATTGTGACTCTTGTACTTATACTTGTGTAATGAGAGAAACAAGTGAGGAGTCAGGTTAAGCAACAGATTTCTCAGTCATTGGAGTTTGTTTGTTTTTCAAAGTAATTGTAGTTGGGAGTTTGGTTCCACTTGACAATAAGTTTCCCTAATAACTGTGTATTTACACTGTACCTACGTAACTACTGTGAAATGTCTTGCTTAACCTGACTGTTTACCATTTTCTCAAGAGTGAAAAATACACATGTATGTGAACGGAAGCATAGTTTCACAACTCATTTTCCTATATAAAATTCTGCGGTGATTTGAGCTGTCAGGAAAGGTGAACTCAAAGGGTGTTCCTCCTCCTACAATGTGACAAAATGCCACCCATACATGATGTACTAACTTTTTAACAGACTGCTTTTCTATCTCCTTCTCGGGGGGAAGGGAGCTTGCTGTGGGATTGTGATACTACTGAACAGGCCTGTTTCATTTGAATGGGACACGACCGCCAGGGCTGTGTATCATTTCTGGGTACTGAAAGACCCGATATGAAGATGGTGATGCGAAGCCCCTTGCCGCGTCATTTCACACAATCAGACAGATGATGCGACCGGTTTCGTAACCCCGCTCAACTTTACCAGAAGCCTCCGGCTCACGGAGCCCCCGAATCGTGACTCATGGCTAACTTTACTGCAACACGGCGGGAGGTGAGGACAGAGAGACACTCGCGCTTTCAAAATGACCGACACTCCCCCCGGCCCCCGCCCGAAAAAAGCCACAGCGGATACCAGTAAACGTGCTGGCCCCGATCAGCTGACACGCTCCGATGAGCAGAGGCGGCTCGTGCTGGATTCATCAGCGTTCATTAAACACGTCAGTCTCACTTACCGCGTGGACTGCTGTATGACTGGCCCGTAAACATGTATGTGGGATTCCTTGTGTAAGCCAATGACAGGCTGGGAGCCACATTAGGGGCGGCAGTGTAGCGTAGTGGTTAAGGATCAGGACTCGTAACCAAAAGGCTGCTGCTGCTGTACCCTTGGACAAGGCACTTAACCCAACCACACTACCTCACTAAATATCCAGCTGTATAAATAGATTAAAAAAAAAACCTGTAACTGATGTAAGTTGCTCTGGGTAAAAGCATCTGCTAAATGTCAATTATGTAATGTCATGTAATATTAAGGTCCGGTCCCCCATGCTTGTGAGACTCATTTACCTGCAGAAAAGTGAGTGAAAGAAATAAACCAGGGACGTAAACACACAAGAGACAAATATCCTCCCATACTACTGTATTCCATCTTTCAAAAAAGAAAGACAAGATTTTTAATATTACTTAACAATATGTTAAAAAGTAGCCAGTTTGGCTTCAGTGTTAATACAATATACACTCTATAACAGATTGATAGCGTGAGTATTGTTCTTTTTTTTTTTCTTCAATTTCATTCTGAAAGTCTTCTCATACAAGCTGGCTACAAGTCAAAAAAAAAAAAAAAAGGAAGAGGACAAAACTGTGTGTCTTGTACACTTTTTTTTTACGGTCAAGTATGAGCCTTCCTCGTGCCTCTGAGAGGAAGGGCGCGACAGAGCAGAGCAGATTCTCTTCAAGCCCATTCCCTTGTTAGTAAATCTGATTGAAGTGCCGTGCCAGGTGCAGCATGTGCAATAGAAGCCACAGTGACTGAACAAAAAGGCTGTTTCTTTTTTTAATTTAAATCTCTTTGCATCGGGGGGGGGGGCGCCCTTCATCCAAACATATATTTAAAGCAGCCCGGACTACTGGTAAGCCAAAAGAGAAGCCAGGATAAACCAGAGAACATGGCTTGAGTCAAGAGAGAACGTCCCACTCACAGACTAAAAGCACACAAGCAAACAAATTCAGGTAGAAAGAAGCATTTTGCTGTTTTTTGTTTCTTTGTTGTTTTTTTTTTTTTTTCGTGTGGTTCTGCAGGGGGTGGGTTCCCACAGGAACGTCGCAGCAACAAGGACAAGGCAAGGCAGCGGTGGCTCCAGGCCGGAGGGGGCTTGTTTGCGAGGCAGTCTGTCCGGGGTGATTGCTTCCTGCCACAGTCTCATCGCGTGGAGTGGGGGGTTTGGGGGAGCCGGGTCAGTGGGCAGCGTACGTGGCTTTCTTCAGGCTGAAGTTGGACCAGTTGATGGACAGCCGTTGTCTCGTCTGTCTGGCGGAATCCAAGCAAAACCTGGAACGGAGAGCGGTGGCGGTTACGCACGGCCTGAAAAGAGGCCAACCATCACAAGTGCTGTCACTCTGTGCTGCTGTTCTTAATGACTGAGGTAATGGCACCACAGCGGCTATCAACTCTGTGCAGTTCTGGTGGATAATAACATTGACAATCTGAGAACGATGGGGTGATGTTTGATGGGTATACCAAGGGCCAATGCGATCGCTGGAGTGGAATTACAGATCACAGAAAGTGCCACTAGAGGGTGCTAGAATTGCTGCCCTGATGGCCTTTTTAACACCACCGTTGAATAAAAGCACTGTTATGCAAAAAAAAAGGAAACGAAAGTTATTGAGTCTGGGGCAGTTGCATAATAAATCTGCCTGAATTGCCAAATCATGGAAGACTGATGTGCCACGCCCAGATTTCTCGGTTGTCATTTGCAGATACAATGACGCAACACACCTTTTAAAGTACTCCACCTCCCGCTCCGTCTCGTCCATCTCCACACTGTCCAGGTCGATGTCTTTGGGCAGGAACACGTCATCTAGAACGAGAAAGTACTCCCTTTCACATCACTGAGCATAAAACAAACAAATCATTAAAACCAGGGTCGGTCTAGCCCCAAAGAGCCTCATCCTCAAACCTGAATGAGCGAATTAAGCAACTGTTACACCCTTGTTGCTTGAAACTGATTTCAGTGACCGCTAAATAGGAGGTGTTGTGTAAGTGAGGAGTCAAATCCCAGGGGCTCAGTCTGGTCCCTGAAACGGAGGCATTACTCACCTATGGAGTTGTTCATCTTCTCTCCCTTCTTCTTCTTGTTCTTGCGGGCCTTTCCTTTGGGCTGGGGCGACTCGGCGCTGGCTGGCTTGCCGTTCTGCTGCGGTGGCTCCGTCGCAGGTGCCGGCTCAGCCACAGGGGGCGCCCTCTCCTCTTTGACGTGGTTCAGCTGCTTCCTGCTGGCAGGGCCCCCGTTCCTCTCCTCCCGCTTGGCCTCGGGGGCGGGCTCCTCGACGGGGCGGGGCTTCACCTTGGGCTCCGCCGGCGTGCCGTTGACGGCCTTCAGGGCCGCCTCTACTCCTTTGGGGAGGTCGGGCTTTTTTGCCGTCTCTGTGACGACCTTGGCGGTGGGCTGTTTGGGTTTCAGCTTGCCGTTACCGTTGGGGTCTCTTTGGGACACGGCCTCGGGGAGGGCAGGGGCCTCGGCGGGCCCCTCCTTCCCTGTTTTGGGGCTGTGTGGCCGGGAAGGGGCGGGCTCTGGGGTGCTGGGGAGTCCGATGAGGTTGTGTAGCAGCTGCGTCTTCCCATTCTTCAGGTTCTCCAGGACGTTTTGGGCTGACTCTTTCAGAGGCTGAGGGGTGGTGACGGGGGCCGGGGCAGGTTTCTGCACCTCCTTAGCTTTGTCCTTTTTCTTCTTTTTGGCGGCTCTGAGCTGCTGGAGCTCCTGGAGCCGGAGCAGCTCCTGCTTTAGCGCCTCCTCCTCCTCCTCCCTCCGCCGCTGCTCCTCCTCTCTCTCTCGCGCCTCCGCCTCCAGCCTGGCCTTCTCCTCCAACTGAAACACACAAACACGCCCGCTACTGTACGCCACTCTGACAGCAAACCAGCGAGACCCACCATCCACACTCTGATATCACTCTCTCATGGGCCTCTGAGCTTTCACTCCCTAGGCAAGCACGCTCAAAACATGCCACTGTCCTAAACTTTAATTATAAGCCAAACATTTTCAATACTCAGAGGTCAAGACTAAATCAGTATTTAGGGGTTGTCCAGAAACGGTACAGTTTAGACCTGCATAACTGAACAGATTATATGCTAGCACACTGTCTGCTGAAAGAACTGTGTTTTACGAAGCAAGTCCACTTCTGATCAAAACGCGGTCCTGCATGCACCTCTAAAATACAGTGCTTTCATGAGCAGGCAGCGTGTGGATATTTGGTGCTTTCCTTTACTCCTCTTTCGGCCCCACACCTGGAGAGAAACAGGACGTGCGCCCATTTCCTGTGGACTGCTGTAATTCACACACATTCAATGTGTCAATCACACATACAGACAGAGTGACACGACCTTTCCCCCTGTGGGGACCTGTGGGTGCGACCGCGGTTACCTTCTTCTGTTTGTGCCGCGCCCGCTTGGCCGCTTTGGAGCTGCTGGTGGGCTTGCTGTCGGCGCTGTTGATGAACTGTAACAGGTCCTCCACCTTGCGGTGGTCCTCCACGCCGTCCCGCTCCAGCAGGGGGTCGTCCTTTTTGGGCTGCTCCTCCTTGCGCTTGGTGAGGCGCAGACGTAGCTTCTCGCGCATCTCTGCGTAGTTCCTGCTGGTGGGGGCCGCCGGGGGCTGCGGTGGGGGGGCAGGCCACACAGAAACTCACACAGAGGCTCACACAGGGCAAAGTGGCACCTCACACAATCATATATATATATATATATAAACACAGGCTGACAGCGAGGGGCCCGGGAGTAGTACTGGTAATCACACTTCTAAGGTTAGTGTTTTGATTCCTGGAAGGGGCTCCGCGGCTGAACCCTATAGGTGCTTAATAGGAATCGCTTCAGTTAGAGGCCAGACGTGTGAAATGGATATGTGTGAGACACCCCGGCTAATCTGGCACCTGCTGAGCAAATAAGAAGTGAAACAACTGCCACGGTAGCTTTACAAAAGAGATGCAGACAAACACTTTAGACTGATGTTCCAAGGAGTAGTAAGCTCACTCTGATCGTAACTTAAACTACACTACATAATATTTTTCTCATTCATCTGCTTAATAGCTATTGTTATACCAGCTAATTCATACAGATCACACATTACCCCTTTACAACACTAGGCATTGGTTATGCATCAATTCAGACCGAGTACCCAGTTGAGTGTAAAACAGCAAGCACTGAAACCGTAACCTTCTAGTCACAAACAGTTCTGCTCCACAGTGCCACCCTGCTGTCAAAGCCCGTTTAGCTCACTGCTACACTACTTAGCGGCTGCCGGTGGCAGTTGCGTCGTCTTACCCCGCCGTGGCCGAAGAACTCACAGTAGCAGCAGTCACAGTACTTTCCTTCTTTCTGATTGGTGGAGGTGGAGGTGGAGGAGCTGTGCTCGGAGCAGCTGTCCTCCTCGGGGCTCTCCTCCCCGTCGTAGGGCTGTTGGTCGTAGGCCCCGCCGCCATCACACCGGTGGCCCTCACAGTCCGGGTCGCTGCGGGGGGGACGGACACGCCCGCACGGGTCAGCGCGTATCGCCCTGCATCGCTCTCGCATGCCGGGGTTATTATTCAATTTACACTCTTACCCAGAGTGTCTTACAAGGCTCATTTGGCATGACACAAGTAGTAAAAAATCGTATCATCAGCAGCGTAACATCAAGCTAATACACGCTAACATACATCATACAGATGGCAGCAAAAGCACAGTGCCTAACAGAGCAACATCCTTGTATCGTATTAAAGTGAAGTCAAACAGTGAACTTGAAAACGTCGCACAAAAGAAACATTGCATCACAGCTTTCTAGTGGTGCCACACAATGATTTATAAGACCAACGTAAGCTTGCACCATGTTACCACATTCATCGCTAATAATGACTGTGTGACCAAATGGTCCTTTCAAAAGGTCTTCCCTGTGCCGTGGTTCAGCCGCCCTTCTGTGCCCGGCGGGACGGCCCGTCTGCACACCCCCCCCCACTCACCTGCACACGCTGGGGGGAGCACTGACAGGGCCCTCGGCAGGGGCGGAGGGGGAGTCCCGGAGGAGGGACAGGCGCTCGGATGGGCGTCGATGAAGCCGGGGGCGGTCTTTGGGTAGGGCTGGGGCCCCATGCTGGGGCCGGGGGGCAGCGCCGGGGCAGGGAGGGGCGTGAGGGACACCAGGCCCGTGGGGCTGTTCCGGGGGGCGAGCGGGGCCAGGTGCCTGTGGTCCTCTTTACCCATGCTGTGAAACACTTCACCTGGAACACAGGGCCACGCGGTCAGGACATCCAGCGAGGGAACACACACGACTTCTGCTGCCATGAACCTTGCAAACGTGACCCTCAAATTTAAAACGGACTTACAGCAGACGCTCGCCATTTACATTCTAGAGACCCCCACGAATGGGAAATCCTTTAACACTGTACTGTTGATTAAGATATTTGTTCCCAACCAAAATGAACATTTCCAGGATGAAAACTGCAATAACTAACAAATGATTGACATATCCATTTATGCAATAATAGTATAAATGCACGCAATGTGTAAAACACATGCAGGAATGAGCAGGTTTGGGTAGCCTAAGAACCAAGAGTGAAGCCAGGAAAACAAGTGCTGTCTCCCTCCAAAGTTCAAAAATGCACATCACAAATCTGCAAATGGCGAGGGTCTCTTGTATTAGATAACAGGCTTTGATTTCAATAGTCACACATGAAAAACATGCAGAGCAGTCATTTATAAAAATGTGACAAAGTGAAGAAAACAGACACAGATGGATGGTAACCTCTTGTAACCGAATCAGGTATCAGACACCTGGAAACACGGTTACAGCCTCTCAGAACCACTATCACTGAGAGATATGGTTACAGCTTGGCCAAAAGCCCTGAGGGACATGTTTACAGGCTGGATATTAACCCTTAGAGACTGGTTATATCCTGGCTACTAGTGCTGAGACACATTGTTATATTCTGGCTACTAGCCCTAAGACACATGGTTATAGCCTGGTCATTAAGAGACATTATTATAGCTATAGTTATACGGCTACGGGCCCTGAGACACATAGCAAGCCACTCCTCAGTGCTGCTCCTGCCCTCATTACCTAAGGAAGCGGCTCTTTTAGATGAAACTTTGATCTGATTATTACTTGACTGGACAGTGGTGGCGGTGCAGGAGACGGACGAGGTGGCCGAGGAGGTGGCCATCGCCACTTTGTTGGCCTCCATGAAGGCATCTTGGAAATTGTAGAGACACTTCTTCTTCGCCCCGTTCTTTTTCTCCTTGGTCTCCGCGGGGACCATGGGGTCGTTGCCGGGCGATGGTAAGGGGGCCTCGGGGAGAGTGGACCCCAGCATGTCACCTTTGAGAGACGACAATCAATGGGTTTAAGAGTCATGGCACTGAGGGCTTGTTGACTGACTGCATCACCAACATATAACCCTACCTAAGCGAACCGCTTTATGCGGGAATATACCAGCTGATTAATATGTAAAACATATAGATCTTTTATGCAGTTATCACAAGTGCCAGAAAAAATAATCAGTGTATGAACAGGACTGCCAGAGAAGTTACAAGCCCAATCTTAGATTCAAATTCTTATTCAAGATAAGCAGAGAGAAATGACATCACTCATAATGAGCCTTTACCTGAGCTGTGAAAAGTGCAGTTAACTCTCAGTCAGGAAGTGGAAGCAAGTTTAGCACATCTTACATTTTTGGCTCATTTTGCACACACAGAGCTTGAGATGGTGTGTAAGTGTAAAGAAAACTATGGCCTCAAGTCTTATCTCAAAGGATCACGCAAAGCACATTTTGGTTAGAATAAGAGGAGACTTTGTTTTTAAATGCCAATTCATGAGGTCAGTAGTTCAATAAGCAATACTGATCTTTATGAATCAAAGAGTCACTATGAACCGAGTTTAGCTCCCGGGGGATAATATTCCCCCACTCGTCTGTGACCCTTGTCAAACATGCACAGAGAGCTCCAAAGCGCTCCGAGGCATGCTAAACTGGCACTCTACATTACATTAGTGTCATTTAGCAGACGCTCTTATACAGAGCGACTTACATCAATTGCAGACTTTTACAATGTTACCCATTTATACAGCTGGATATTTACTGAAGCAGTTGTGGGTGAAGTGTCTTGCCCGAGGGTACAGCAGCAGTGCCCCCGCGGGGAATCGAACCGGCAACCTTTCGGTTACGAGTTCTGCTCCTTAACCACCATGCTACACTGCCGCCCCACTAAACACGAGCCCCGCCCCACCGGCGCCCTCAGCACCCCGGTCACCTGACAGCGGCTCCTGCAGGAAGATGGCGGGGTTCCAGTTCTTCATGACGTTGGTGTCCCAGATGTTCTCGAACTTGAGCGAGGGGCAGTGCAGGGAGCTGTTCCAGTCCCGGCCCCCGCCGCCGCCCCCCAGGCAGGTCTGCAGGACGTGCTCCTGGAGGGGAGGGGTGAAGGCCTGGTGCTTGCCCCCCGTGTGGTTCGACGTCGGGGCAGGCAGGAGGGTCTGAAAGCGACGGGAGATTCTTTACACTCGTGTACAGCCGTTACACTGCGCAAATTAGCAGCGGGCTAAATAAGAGGGTGAACTGCTGATTTATTCATCTACACCATTGCCTTTTTCAAATGATGAAACACAAAATCAGAACGAAAACATGTTGCCCATGAAATATTGGTACTGATGTGTGAACACAAATCAGAGGAGGCAGAATAGGCAGAACAGAATATCGTTGCAACTGCTGGACATTTTAAGACGTGGTAAGTACCTTACATTTTATAGAATTATACTGCCAGTTTAGAGGCAGCTGAAATGCCAAGTATGCCAAGGCTGACCCCTTGTGGTTGAACTAAGAACAGCATGTCTGAGACACAGGACGGCACTGCACCACCATACCCAGCATGATCAAGGCAATGGAGATCAATCAAAGGCAGCACCTGAAAAATCCCCATGCCAGGAAGAAAACAAAGAGCAATGCCAAAAGACTCTGTCCTTACATTGATACCTTACATTGCCCTTTGCAGTTTGATACATATGTCTCTATAAGCTGCTGGAAGACACAAACTTGCACCTGTTTTCAAAGGCCTCTTAAGTGAGTGTTTTTATATTTAAGAGAACCAGGGACAAAAATCAAAACTGTGGGGAGCGTTTAATGTAATCACTGTGGTAGTTCAGCATGTACAAAGAATCTGCCTACAGGCCAGTCTTCGCATGCTTCCCCTCCCTGACGCGGCGTTTTTGGCGGGTGTCTCACCTTGCTGTGCGTGAGGGGCGGGTTGGAGTAGAGGGTGGGGTGGAGCAGGGGTCTGGGCAGGTGGGACAGGTTGTGCAGGGGGGCGTGGCCGTGGATGTGCGGGTACAGGTGCAGGGCGGGGTGGGAGGTCTTCTCGGTGAAGAACTGGTGGGCGGGGTGCGGCCGGCCGGGACTCAGTCCCGCCGCCTCCTGGCTGCACACGTGACACTCGCACGCATGCTGAACCGGCGCTGCCTGTCACCACGGCAACAAGAAACAAATCAGCTCGGCGGGCTGGTGAAATTCCAATAATCAGCAACAACACCAACGTATTAATGATGACAATAACGATGACCCCAAAGCTGGAAATACACACTGCAGCACAAAACAGATCATTAAGCTATGACATATCATTAAGCATCTTGAGGCAGACACTAATAACACTGAACAACATGTAAATTAAAAACTAGATGGTGACCAGTATCCAAGGGAGAATATGTCATGATGTGTTCATGGAAAAACAAAAGCTGAAAATTTACATCACTGCTGTTATTAAGATCCATGCAGTTACAGAGATTACATAATTTACAGCTGATTCAAATGATCAGTTTGTTATTAAGCAGCTTCAGGAGTTCATAACGAGTTGATCATTTAAATCAGCTGTGTTGGAGCAGGGAGAGATCTAAAACATGCAGGACATTGGGTACTCCAGGAGAGGTTTGGGAAGTGCTGATTTACATCATTAATATTTAGAGCATTACACAGATTGGATAAGCAGTGCCGCTCTCAGCCCATGCAGTACCTGTGGGTGGGGGTAAGAGGGAGGGGGGCTGTCACTCCGTGGGTGCTCCTTGGTGGTGACCCTCTTCCCTGAGAGTGCCCCCTGCGGGCCTGGAGGCTCGCCGCTGCTCTCCCCGTCCGCCTCCTCGTCGTCTGCCTCGGAGGAGCTGCTGCTGCTGCTCACCCTGGGGGACTGGAGAGGGAGCAGGCTCCGTTCACCGCTGGGCTCAACACCAGCCCCTTTCAGCCTGAACACCTCCTCACCGACCACTAACCCAACTACCGCTAGATATTTACACTGCCTGTTTTACACTGAACAACCGGTACTGCTGAAAATCATTACTTTCTTGACTTTCAGTTTACCGGGACGTTTCTATGGTACACTTATGACAGGGGACAGCAGTGTAGCATATTGGTTAAGCAGCAGGACTTGTAAGGTTGCTGACTGCTGTTGTAACCTTGGGCAGGGTACTTAACCCCCAACTGCCTCAGTAAATATCCAGATGTATGAATGGATAACATTGTAACCGATATAAGTCGCTCTGGCAAAGAGCGTCTGCTAAATGCCAATAATATAATGTAATGTAATGTAATGAACCAGTGAATAAGCCATTCTGTTTCCTTTCTCTGGAGTAAGCTGGCCAGCGGGCAGCTTCCTGCTGCGTATTTCCTGAGCGTGTCACAGAGGCGCACAGAGGGGCACAGACCTCGTCCTTTAGCGCCATGTTCTCCCCGCCGCCGTTCAGGTCGCCGTGGATACCGTTCATGCTGGCCGCCACCTGTGCATCCTCGTAGCTGTTCAGCGGGTAGATGTCCGCCAACTTGGCAGACAGCTGAGGCACTTCATCATCGTCACTGAGGAAGGAGAGGTGACATGACACCGGGTGTTCAAACTGCGCTGCCGCTGCCAAACACTGCCTTCATCCGATAAAGGACCGTCTCGCACGACAAGCCAACAGGCACCGATTCGGACACCTCCAATACCAAACAGGACGCATTTACGGAAATTTCAGACACCAATAACAGAGTAACCTTAGGCGTTCGTGTGGAGTGAGGCTTTACTCTCAATGCGTGAAGCTATCGTGTGACATACAACTGACTGAGCTGAACCAATCATACTGGTCTGCTATGCAGAGCAAAGTCTTACAACAGCTTAACCCAAGTCGGTGATTGACAGCACTAGGGCACAGAGCTGAAGGCTGAAGCTACCATGTGACAGATTGACACCAATCACAGCGGTGTCCGAAGAAGCGGCAGCGATTGGCAGACTCACAAGTTGGGGGCGGGGCCGTTTTCTGCGAGGAGGAGGCGGGGGTGCTGCTGGACGGTGATGATGGGGGAGCTGGAGCCGGAGCCGGAGCCCGAGCTGGCGGAGGACATGCTGGGGGGGTGCACCTCCGACAGGTAGCCTGAGGCGGGCTCCGGCTGCAGGGGCAGCTTGATGTGCAGGTCGTCCGCGATCGGGGAGTCCATGATCCCGCAGGTCAGGATGTGCGACAGGCTGCAGTCGTCACACGTGCACCTGGAGACGGGAGACAGAAAGACCACGCCCATCAGAGCGATTCCAGCCAATGAGTGCACCACACAATAGCTGGGACACAGCTACCGTTCACCAGCCAGAAAATCAGGACAGGATCAAGGACATATGCCCATGACATACACATGTACAGATATATACGTACACACACACAAACACGCACACACAGTCTATATCTTACACACAGTTGGACACTCACCGGCCATTCATTCAAGCAAAAATGCTAATTGCACTGCTGCCATGTGAATATAAACAAAGATAAATCCTTCAGACTTACCGTCTTCGATAATTGCAATTCGGGCAGTCTGGTATACTGAGCCTAGACGACAGCATTTGCCTCATCGTGTCTGTGAAGTTACTGTCAGCTGCTAGGGATTTTTTACAGTTTGTTAACTGAGAAAATAAAAAAAAAAAAATGCATATGTTAGGCTCAATGGGGAAAAAATGAAGTCAAGACTGGCCGATCAAACTGTATCCAAAAATAAAGAAGCGCTCCCAATCACGTAACACTTGAACAGGATCCCTGTACACAATGCATTAAATATGATGGATAACCGTTCCGTATAACCGAGAGTGGAAAGGTGTTCCAGCAAAGCGAGAGCAAAGCCAAAGCGGTTTTATTTTTGAACAGAGAGTGATTAATGCACAGCTCAGTGTGATCTTACCTGTTCTTCAATGAATCTTCTTTGTTTAAAGAATTCCCAGTCTTCTTTCAACATGCGCTGCTTTGTTTTCAATGACATCTTTAAATAAAACACAAAAGAGAAAGAGAGAGCTCTTGACTGATCAGAAGTAGTTTTGTTTCCCCGCAACAGACATTTCTGGGACACGTCTCCCATTATTGTTCATATTTCCTGAGTGGAAAGTCAGTCAAGCCAAAACAGCAATGATAAATCATGCTTCCTCACCGTGCTGGACGACTAAAGAAAGCCATACACTCATCTTTAGCTGACCAATAAGACACAGCAAAGACATTTCAAAGTCTCCATTAAATCTACCTACAAGTACAACTTTCCTTGAACTCTTTACAAAAGACGTTGGGTAAGAAGCAATGTGTTTCTCAAAGCTGAGCGCATTGCTGGTTAAGGTTTAATAAAAAGCTCTGGTTACTAATTCCCATTATTCATTTTCCTGCTTCTGAGTTTCCCCAGGGTGTTTATTATGTGAAATGGACCCTTGTTCAACTTCACTAAATTCATCTCTTCCAGCAATTCAACATTCTGACTCATGCAGGCACCTTGGTGCTAAGAGTGACCTTCCATTGCAAAGTTAAAAGGCTGTTTTTTCTGCTATTCGGTGCATTTAACATTAACACTGAATGCGCTGCAAATCTGCATATCTGAACCAAACTGATTGCCTTTCGTTATCTCACACCCTGTCAGCTCAGGTGGGTTCGACTCGCTGGATTCTGTTGCAAAACGGCACAACTGGGTGAGAATATTAAAAGAGGGGACACTGCACACACCCAACATCCTGGGAAACCGGTTACAATGCCTTTACATCTATAACCGCGATAGTTACTACTTACATTTTTGCTTATTAACGACTTATGTGGTTCTGTCCTTTGATTGGTGTGGTTCTGCCCTTCAACCTTAAAAAGCAGCTGTTGAAAAGAGAAACATATCAATTGTGAATTCACCCCGAACAAACGCTGACCAATGAAAAGCAACGCACCCTGCATGCCCTCAACCACGTTACTGTAACGGGAGTAACGCGAGGGGACGCCCGCCCTCCTCCGCCATCGCCGCGGTAACGCGGACGGCGTACCTGCTCGTCCACGTAGTCGTCGATGCGTTTCTCGCACTCCAGCCACTCCACGGCCACCACGTTCATCTCCTGGTCCAGCTGGTGGTAGCTCTCCAGCAGCGTCCTGTACATGTCCTCGCTGTACGAGTCGTGGGAGGCCGTCCCATGCCTGCCCCACACAACCGACACACAACGCAAACCCATCAAGCTTTTACACGGGTTCTGCGGACCAGAGGGTTGCCAGTTCAAATCCATTGTGGAACAACACTGACGTTGCTTTCACAAGCACGCGACTTAACCCATATTGCTTGTGTAAGAATTGACCTGCACGAGCAGATAATATGTAAAGCAAACTAGCTGTGTCAGTTACCCGCTGCTAAGGGTACCCTCTGCTAATACACGGTGAAACAAAAAGCAGCAAGTGAGGCGTTCTCTAAACTCATCTAAATGCGGGCCTTCACCTTTCACAAACAAATGTCACATTAAAACTAAATACTGTGCTCAATTAAAATCACCTTCAGCTGACCTACAGCGCTCTTAGTGCACAATTCCATACCATTTGCTTACACCCCCAGTTTAGGCAGGTCACAGTGTGATGAAATGGCAATGACTGACTACACTGTTGCTGATGTTCCCATGCAGACTAAGGATAGAGGCTATGCCACAAGCTGGACCTTTCATCGCATGCATCTTGTTATCAAGACAGCAATACTCCTGGGACTGAAGGGGTGCGGAACCCCACAGCCATGGTGACGTTTGGTGACTGCGGCCGGTGCCATCCTTACCGTAGCTGTGCTACCAGAGCAGGCAGGCTGTTGTGCAGGATGGGCTCTGAAAAGACCAGGTTTTCAAAAAGGTGCTTGTTGTGCAGCTCCCACGTCACCTGGAACTTCTGGAGATGCTCACTCTCCTGCAGGGCGACACAACAGCACCGCGGTCAGCGCCTGCCGGCCGTGACTGTGCGCTCCAGTCAGCTAAAGCCTTCAAACCACCACAGAACGATTCACACAGAGGCTGATGGGAAGTGAAGTCCTCAGGCCTAATTAAAAACACTTCACGGACACTATCTTCGGACCTCACCTCCCATGAGCATTTCTGCAAAATGTTCTGAGTCACTCTGACTATCAGATGCAGCCAAATGCAGCTCTTTGGCAAACCACAATTGCATAAAACAATTGTCTATTTTCATGAAAAAAAAATCTGCAACCTTTTTTTTTATTCTCAAGCAAAACCATATCCTAGTCAGGGAAGGCCTTTCAAAAAAGTCAGTTTAAACAAAGACATTAGCTGTTGGACAAGCCACTCACGCTGACCAAACTGCCAGTTAAAAGCTCTCTTGACAGACAGTTCTGACCACTGAGGATGTGAACAGCTCTCGAATGACGTCAATCTGCAAGTAATCCCAGGCAGCTGTATGGAGGAGTGCTAAGGAGCAGGGGTTGTAATTCATGGGTTGCCAGTTCAATTCCCAGATGGAGCAAGACAATTAACTCGCTTTACTTCAGTAAATATCTACCTGCATAAATACCACATACCAGATAAGATCAACCGCCTAGCACCTGTAATGTAATCCCCAGTTAACGAATGTACCTGAAGGGCCTGAATGTGGTTCTCATTTTAACTTTCCCCTCTCCCACCCAGAAAAGGTATGAAATCAGGGGTGCACCCACCACTAAAGGAGCACTCATCAAGCCACATGCACTCCTCTGACACACTCCCACTGTGACAACTGACATGCCACACAATGTACTGCAGGAGGGCTAGCAGCACCTCTCTCACTGCTGACAGCCACTAACCTACTGCAATCTGTCCAGCCACTAGGGGGAGCTGATACAGCAGTGACCATTCAGCTACTGATGTCTGCGCTACAGAATCTTCACCAGGCTGGTCTGAGCAATAATCAGTAATGTAACCCACAGTTACCATTTCACACAGAAATATAACTGGAGCTTGACAATAATCTGAACTTATCTGAAAAATATGAAGAAGCAGCTGAGAATGAACCAAAGAAGAAGCAATTCATTAGCCATACTAAACACACACACCAAGCCAAAACGGCCGAAACAAGGCAGACGTATACGCGCTCAGACTGTGGAGCCGCACCCGGTCCCTGCTGGGGACGGGGCGGGGCAGCGGGCTCACCAGCGTGAGGAGGAAGGTGCTGATTGTGCGCGCGGCCTGGCAGAGGGCGCTGTACTCCTCCAGCAGCAGCGAGATGAACTGGTGCGCCTGGGGCGGGCCCTGCGCGGCCGACGCCCCCTTGGACCCCGCCGACAGGTGCTTGAGCAGACGGACCTTCATCTCCAGCACGTACTCCCGCGCCTGCTGCTCCAGACGCTGGTACAGCTGGTAGGGGTCCTTCTCGCAAAGCCTGGGCAGCCAATGAGAGACCGTTAGAGAGAGGAATCTGCCCAATGGGAGACCGTTAGAGAGAGGAATCTGCCCAATGGGAGACAGCGACACAACCAGGCCAATGGGAACAAAGCAAAGGCTCTCCATCCCAAGCGGGAATCAGTATTAATATTTAAAGAACATTAAAGGATTTTCTATGCAACATTTACAATTACATGGGTTGCAACTGTTATTTACTACATACATTTCAGATTGGCACTTGAGAGCGATTTGAAAAAAAAATCAATAAATAGTAAGCCAAACAGTCAAGAATATTTCAGCATAAATGCCTAGAATAATATTTTTTCAGTCACATTATCCGCCCCTTAAAAGGATACTCTGTGTAAAACCAGCCACATTGCCCAGGGGTTATATGTGTCTTTGAGCAGCGTTGCAGAGATTTAAGCCTCACACACTAAGGTCTGATCATGTGGAAGTCATTTTAAAGGCAGGCGTACCTATCCACCAACTCCTTCATGCCCTCCTTGTCTCTCTCCAGAGGCTGGTCCTGGTCGTCCGCCAGCGGCGTTCCGGTTTGCCGGTAAATACACCGGACCAGGTAGCGCACCTCCGACCAGTAGTTCTGCAGCTGCTGGGACTCCCTCTCGGACTCTGCCGAGATCTCCCTGGAAGAGAGAAATCAGGGGCGCAGGTTGGAGTATGATCGGACGCTGGAAGCTGTGAAATCAGGGGTGCAGGTTAGAGCAAGGGCAGACTCTGGGAGGTGTGGAATCAGGGTCGCAGGTTAGAGTAAGGGCAGACTCTGGAAGCTGTGAAATCAGGGGTGCAGGTTAGAGTAAGGGCAGACTCTGGGAGGTGTGGAATCAGGGGTGCAGGTTAGGCAGGTTAGAGTTATAGGTAGATTCTGAAAGGTGTGATATCAGGGGTTCAGGTCAGTGTAAGGGCAGACCCTGGAAGATGTAAAACCAGGGGTGCAGGTTAGGCAGGTTAAAGCACGGGCAGACTCCGGAAGATGTGGAATCAGGGGCACAGGTTAGGCAGGTTAGAGTAAGGATGCGAGGATAGTGTGTATGTGTGTTTTAGTATCTCTGTATGGGCAGGCTCGGGTATCTGCGGCCGGTGGCTTACCTTCGTTCGCTGCAGGCCTCACAGCTGCAGGGGGCGTCGGTGGGCAGGGCGGCGTTGGGGTCGGGCGTGGGGAGGACCTGCGCCCCGCCCGCCAGCCTCCCGCCCCCACCTGCCTCCTGTGGCAGCGCACCGCTACCCACCGGCATGTGCAGCAGGAAGTCCTGGTTCTGGCCACAAACAGGAAATGGTGCTTACTCCATGCCGTCGCATGACACATCATCAACGTACCAAAACAATCCCACGGACTCACCACTAAACAATGTGTAATGGTCTCTGAAAGCATGAATAAAACTACATTTTTTCAGCAAAACGCCACCGTGGGAGATTGGAGTTTTCCGATTTTCACAATTAATTTATTGTATAAAGTACAGAGGCAAAGAACGTGGGCACTGTTTGGCTAAACACAGGGCACTCATCAAAACCACATCAAAAAGGCCAGAATGCTGCCATAACACATGCATATGAAGCCTAGACAGAATTAAGTCGCAGATTGATACTGCAATATGCCAGGGGCCTCATCTCGCCCGCGTGTGTTCCTCGGAACACGGCTCTGTATGACAGGGAAGCACCGGGCGAGGAGGCGCGTGTAGCGTTCCTCACTGGCCGGCGTGCGAGACCGTCGCGGCTGCCGCGCTCTTACCCCCAGCGACTGCTCCAGCGCGGCATGCCGCTCCTCCTTCTCCACGGTCCTCCGGCAGTCGGGGCACACCCACAGGGGCAGCTGGAGCACGCTGTTGGCTTTCGGGGAGGGCGAGAGGGGGGCGCCGTTGGGGCCGGGGACGCCGGCGTCCGGGGCGGGGCCGTCCTTGCGTTCGCTGCGGCACAGCAGGCAGCGCTCTCCCGTGGTGTAGGGGGCCCTCTGGCCCAGCCCGAACGTGAAAGGGGTCTGCGGCGGGGCGGGGGAACACATTACAACACACGCTGGGGCCGAGGGTGCACCCAACACTGCGACCTACACGAGTTAACCAATAGCACTGCCAGTGATGGAGGAGAAAGGCTTTGTGACCCCTAAACGTGGGTGAAGGGGATATACTCTTTTACTCATGGAGAGCATTTTCTGATTGGCTCACATCAGTCAGCAACTGACAGCAAACTGTGACTCCACCCATGACGGGGTTCCAGAATCTTCACTGTGTCATTACTACTGGTTGCTGAATAAATGCGTTGGAAAGTCCTAATCAAATCTGGGTTATAAAATAACAGCATCGCATTATCAAATATCACACTGCAGTAAGAAAAAGGGCCTCCAAGACTCTTAAAATTGTAATTAAGGCCTGACTAATGAAAAATGACTCACTTACTTGATTTGAGATTTGTATGACTTTACAAACAAAGCTGAATAATCATAAATCAAATTATGAATGTCCTTAACATCCTTATTAAGGAGAAGCTTCCACAGTCTACAGCATGACACATCCTTTGAATAGATGAGGCACTCATGCAATTCAGTGCCTTACTCAAGAGTAAAACAGAAAGGTCCCACCCACAACGTGAACCTGCAAACTCCCTGTTAGCCCAGTTTCGTAAGTCCAACATCTCTGCTTTAAGGAGTCATATGGATTTCACCAAACGTTGTCCATGTGCAATATTCTGTAACCACATACAGCTAACACATTACAGCATCCGAGAATCAAATGGTTGGTCTGACCATCCCAGTGATGTGAGGAAATGGTAAACTGAGGTTAGTACTTCAGACAACAGTAATAATGCTAGAAGAGACGCCAACATGGGGTCAATATCACCTGTTAATTACTCACACAAATGAGCCAAATGATTTTTTTTTTCCCCTCTCCACAGCAATGCACAGTAATTGGTTCATATCAGTGAGTGACTGACAGCACGTGATAGTGCCACACATTTTGGGGTTCACAAAGCTTCACTTTCCCATCACTTGCACACTAGCCCAGTTCAGTTACCTGCATGACTCCTGTAAACTCAGAATTCACCGGACCTTCAGAGAACTGTATGCCGTTCACCGGAACCTAGCCAACAGAAAGGACCATAGCATGAGAACGCTGCAAAACCAGGTCTACATTCTTCAATCCTTGAGACGGTCAAATGGACCGCAAGAGCACACATGCTTAATTGAAAGACACACCACAATAAGCATCAGTCTGCGCAAAAAGAGGTGCCGCTGTGCCCAGAGACCTGCCGCGGCAGCCGTGACTGCTTCCACACACATGCAGCGTAACAGACAGTCAGAAAGTGTTGGCAGAGATTGGAGGATCAGATGCTGATATTACGTTTCCTATTTACGCACACTAATGTAATCCGACTAGCGACTATATGCATCCGCCGGCTGTATGTATACTGCTGTGTATGTCGTGAGATGAGTTTCTACTTTTAATATCTGTACACAGTGCATATAAATCACTTCAGTGCAAATATCAATCTGAACTTAATGAGAAAAGACAGACCATCACAGATATTAAAAAAAAAAAAAGAGCATGTGCATTTTACGAATCATTTGCTGTTCAAACACACGCATGTCAGCGTATAACCATTTGAGCCAAACTGTGTTTAAACTGATGTCACGGCTGTGTTTACCATCGTCATGTTTGAGACAACTTTCATTACAAAACTTAACTGCAGCCGTTTCTGCATACCAAGAGAACCAGAAAACAAACCTCATGCATTAGTCTGAGTTTGTCAAACAGAAACCTTTCTAATATAAAAAAAGCATTTAGTAAAGCAGTACTCTTGAACCAATGGCTTGATGCAACTAACTAACAGCAGAATAGTGCTGCTCCTGACTGTCTGTGATGTTTCAAGAGGCTCTGGCCACAAGTCACCACAACGTTTAGAGCGGGAATTCTAAACGTGCTTAGTTGAGTCACTGACACAGATGGGAAATGCCGCGCTACACAACTGTACATCAGGGTAACAACAAACTATATCCTCATGCGATCTCTCCTGGGGCCAAAGTCAGAGGCTCTGCGATCTGAAGCTCGAGCAGAACGGACTTTCTGAGAACGACAGCCATGCCACAAACGCCGAGCGGCCCCCAACCCCCGGCCAAACGCGCACACGCTCACGCGCGCGTGCCTCGGACCGGGGTACGTCACCTGTTCCGAAGCAGGAAACGGAGGCGGGGCTTCCGAGGAGCCCAGCGCGGGGGCCAACGTAGACCCATTCCGACTGTCTCCTTCGGGACGAGAGGGGATTCCGCCAAACCAAGGAGTAAACTACAAAAAAGCCACGCACAACATTTTCAGCCCCTGGCCCACAAAATTAGCGCAACATGGGACCAAGCAAGCGCTCCACAGCATACTTTCAGTATAATAAATTCTTTTCTTTGTGTTAATTGTTTTAAAGTTATTTGCTTGCCATAAGGCATTCATGCCTTCCCTTAAATATACTGAGCTAATTCAGTCTGGGACAGACCTCTCTGCTGTGCTTATAAAGTCTATATGATTGTAAGTTCTGTTATATGAATGTTAAGTCCATGCTGCTGCTCCTGCTAATGATGATCTCTGTACAGTACCTTACTAAAGAACAGACAACAACATAATAGATCAAGCCTCAATACCTGCAAAATGTAAGACAGTCTTAAGACCTTCTCTCACATCCAAGTTGAAGACATCACACTGCAAGTGTTACATGGGCTTGCATTCCACACTTTCAGTAACAGTTACTTTAACATTTCATTTGAATAATCCTTCTGGAAATCCAGACTGGAAAAGAAATCAAACAACACAGCAGGCTGGGGTCCAGGAACTCACCTGCTCCTAAGGACACTTGCTAACTTTTTCATACACACTGGCATCAAGTTAGATGCAATTCACTTAAAAGTAAGATATGATGGAAATGCACCAATGGTCATCATATAGAACACAGCTGTCTGAACAATGTCAATTAGTACAACGTTGCAATATATCCAATACATATCTGAAGTAAACTACAAATGTACTTATCAATAAAAAAGTGAGATTTTCTCATATGACTGGAATATAATAATCCACTACTGATGTATTTCACGAGAAAAATTAGTCTGTGTGGTATAGTGGTAAGGTACTTAACCCACAGCTGCCTCAGTAAATACCCAGCTGTATTAATAGATAAAATTTGTAACCTACATGTATGCAAGTTGCTCTGGATAAGAGCATCTGCGAAACGACAGTAATTTAATGTAATGATAAGGGGTTATGAATTTCCCTTCTGCCAGAGGAAAGTACAATTTTGCTGTCACAACACATTGTGTGTAAACACTGGGGTGATGACTCAGTGACCCAACAAGGATGTACCATAATTTTCAGTAGCACAGACTTCCCAGATGGGATACTGACAATTGAATAAGCCAACATGAGGGCTTCCTGGTCGTGGACAGCACAATTTTACAGGTGAGTGAAGGGGACACGGGCCTCCCAGTTCCTGGAGGCCAACGACCTTTATGCGGGAAAACTTACAAGCCAGCTAGGGCTACCAATACGAAGTTATCTAATTGCTCTGATTTTCCTATCTGGTTCTAAATCACACTTCCTTAAGACAGACGTTACGGGCATGGCTCTCTGACGTCCAATGCAGGACCCATGTACACTGACAACTGAACGGCGAGCCTGCTAAACCACCACCCTTCGCAAACTAACTTGGTCAAGTAGCTAGGTCCAGCCTGCTAGCTCTGTTTAAGTCTACCAAGTCATATTTCCTTTTGTCGACATTCAGCGAAGGAATGATAATGCTCTCAACAACCTGAGAGGGTGTAAAGTTGGCTAATGATGTAGTTGATATCTTTGCTACCTGGACTAGATTGTGACTGATCAAGGCACTGTTTTAGCTAGCTAAGTAGGCAGCTAGCTAGCTACAGGCAAATCAGTCTCTTGATCAGAATAAAGTTTATTTCCTCTTGTTAATCGGCTAATTACCTTGTCAACGTTTGTTTATGATCGGCTAAACAGCAAGCTTACTGGAAGGGTAGATATCTACACCAACGAGCCCAAGAACACCACCCCAAACAGTACAGATAACCAGTAAGATGGGTAGCTTAGCCAGTCTGTAGCGCAGTTTAGGCCTCGGAGGGTGTATCGGTGTGTATATTCAGGACTTGGCTAGCTGTTAGCCTGCAAGATAGCTAGCCAGCTAACTTTGACGCTGTCACCTCACTCCGCCTGAATATCCTCACCTCTCCGTTCAGGCCCGTGATGGCTCCCGGGTTGCTGTTCCCGGTGCTTCCCGCTGACAGCAAGCCCATGACAGAGGCGGGTGTTCCCGCAGCCTGCGGACTCCGGGCCGTGGCTAGAGCCCCGGCCTTTCCACTGTTGCTGCTGACTGTGCTACTGCAGCTGCTGCTGCCACCGCCCCGCTTGTTCTTCCTGCGCTTAGCTCCTCGTTTAGCGTCGGTTGGGCTCATTTTTCCAACTGAAGTAGGGGCAAAGCTTGCCGTCTAATGAAGGTGGGGACTCAGGTAGAATGTCTAGCTAGCTCAAACCCTTAAATACTAATAAAGGCTGGCTATATTACACCCTCCAAAATAACCAGTCACTCACTGCCTTCACAGAGCAAACAGAGTTCAGATTCCAATATGGCCGGCCTAACAGGAATTGGCTGCTTGAGATTGCGTTGTTACGCACTTACGTTTATACGTTCTCTTGAGCTGTCGTGGTGTATTTTGGGTAATGGTGTTTTATTGACTCACTATATGGAGTTTCTTCATACTTGTAGAAGTTGTTAAAACGACATCACCCACTATGCCTTTCGTTGAAGAACTTTCTTTGCAGTCTCGCATACTGGTGCCCCGAGTACCTTCACCTGGATAAGAACCTAAATTTTTCACTGAAAGGGTAGGAATCGGTATGCGAGAACGGAACTGATCTTGGCTCTGTTCTCAAGCGTGTAAAGTGTCGAAAGCCCCATATTACGGTTAGGGTTGGTGCTGGAGCCTACCGATGTAGGTATTTCCTGCCTTTACTGAAAGATCCTCTACCAAAACCAAAATTTTACCCAGGGGTTAATATTGGTGGGAGATAAGAAAACCATAGATCTGTTGTCAAGGGCAAAAATTACCAGTCAGTGGTTCACAATAAATTAAAAGTTTTGGTGCTGGCCCATTGGCTACTCCCACTTAATACCATCAAACCCTAAACTTTAAAATTACATCATATTTAGATGCTTAGCAGATGCACTTATCCAGAGCAACTTACATAGCTCACAGTTCCTACATGCCATCCATTTATACAACTGGATATTCACTAAGGCCATTGTGGGTTAGGTAACTTGTTCAAGGGTTTACAATGTCAGTGGTGCTCGAGCCAGCAACCTTGGGTTACAAGCCCTGTTCCTTACCACCACACCACACTGCTTCCCCTTCAACAAGATTCAACACTTCAACAAGATCTCTCGGTTTCACAACATTTACCAGCCTATTGTTCTTGGCCCTTGCATGACATCATGTTGATTGTAGCATTTGTTTTAGACTGGACTGTTTTTCTGACTTTTATGTGTGTTATGGACAATTTTTGCATGTACTATTGTTCATTGCCCTTATTATATGCATTGTGTCTGTCACTGTCAGTGTTTGCTAAATGACTAAATGTAAACCCTCTAATTCTGAGTGCACAATGTCTCACAATTATTAGATTTTATATACTTCTCAGTAAATCCTATAATGATTGCCATCTTCAGTGTTGAAAAGAGATGCATTTTGGTTCAAATCATGTTTGCTGTGGCTGAAATATGTTTAAAATACAACTAAATGGATATCCATCCATGTAAAAAAATTAACAATGTTCTTGTTCAATTGTGTATATTTGTTGGCAATCATCTTACTAGCTATGTTCCAAATTTGAAAACGCTTCTACATTGGCTACATTGGTCAAGATATATCAAGCTAACAGACATATAGATTCTAGAACACATACATTACATACTGGACCACGCTATTGCTCAACACTATAAAAATAAACTGCAGAGATAGGCTGAAGTCAATTAGATAAACTGAAGACTTATTAAGTAAGAATAAAAACATGAGATCACAGAAAAAGTACAGTACTTATTCACATCTCTGTAGTTAGTATTTTGTACAATCTCCCCTGGCATGCATGAGACTGACAAGATGCTGTCTTTTGTGTCATATTTATGCTGGAACCTCAATTTTTGGGCAAGCCTGAGCTTCTTGGCAGACAGTTTTTGGCCAAAATTTCTGGTAGTGGTTGGATTTCATTACTTATTTCATCTCAGCAAGGGCTCCAGGATAAATAGATGCAAAACAACTCCAAAACATAATCAAGACACTTTTTCCCGCAGCACCTTATATAGGTTACAATTTTTACATGTTATCCATTTATACAGCTGGATATTTACCATGGCAGTTCTGGGTTGAGCACATTCTCCTCAGTTTCAAGCCCTGATCCTTACCACTATGCTACACCATCGCCCTGTTTCACAGTGAAAATGTCCTGTTTCATCATCATAAGCTTCCCCTTTTTTCACCTTTTTTTTACAGCTGTCTATAAGACATGTTTCCAATTGTTATTCAGACACATTTTGAATTCTAGCTCTTTTCGTGGGTTTCTCTTGAGAGGCTTCTTCCTTGCAAACTGGCTATGAATGTCACATTCATGTAGACCACATAGAATGGTCCTTTTCGACACTTTGTGTCTCGAAGATACCAGCTTGCTTTGGAGATGTCAAACTGGATTCATGATCGCCTTGTCACAAACCACTTGTCACCAGCCCATGATGGCAAGACACTGCCTCTGGCTGGGTTGCTGTTCTACCAGCATCCTTGAATTTCTTACAAATGGACACAACAGTAGAATGTGGTAGAGTTAGTTTATTTATAATTCTTTTATAGCCTCCTTCTAACCTGTGGAAGTCAATGATTGTTTGCCTGCAGTCTTCAAGCATGTGTAGCATTAAAGAACAGTGATGCATGGATACCAATGACATTCCTCTGTTTCTTTTTTTTCAGTCCGCAGGGGAAACCAGGAACTTTTGAGGCCTCTGTATAGTTTCAAAAGCTTACACTGAACTTCTGAAATGCAGAACAGTGGAATAGTTTTGTTGTTGTTGGGTTTTATTTAAAACATTATTTGAAGGCATGAATGTACACATTTTGTTTCTCATATTTTCTGGAATAAAGCGTTTTATTTATGAACTACATGACTTTGCTTTGTGCAATGCAATTAAGATTAGATAGAATAATTGTACAAAATTTTAAGAAGAAAAAATCTAATAAAGCCATTTGCTTTTCTCCCATTGCATGCAAGGTATGAATAAATATCAATCACACTGTATATATGCTCAATTACAAGTATACCAATGATGTGTATCTACTTATTAAAAATATCAGTTACCTTTCTGGGAATGTTTTATAAACACCATGCATGCTTCCAAAAGGTATAAAAACAATGGTAAACCAGTCAGGGGTGCTGCTAGAAATTTTGGGCCCTATAAAAGAATATAATATTGGGGCCCCCAAATCTATAATAATAATAATAATAATAATAATAATAATAGTGTTCTATGAGGGCCCCCTGTCAGTGCTGGGCCCTTGGAATCGTCCTAACTCCCCCCTTAGGGCGCCCCTGATACCAGTTACCAGCTGCAAATGTGTGAAGTGCAGAAAAGGCAATTATTGGAAGGGCTGAATGTCCTGTACATTTTAGGAAAGGAAATAAATATGTTGGTCAAGCCACTCCTCAGCAGGTCTACACAAATAAAATAAAATAAAATAAAATAAAATAAAATAAGACTACAAATGCAAACCTGTTTAGCTTGATCACAGGAAGGGATCGCTGTTAACTCAAATAGATTAGACTGACTGTAAGGATTTTATTCAGACTGTAGATGGCACTGTCCATCTTCCAAAAAACAATAAGCATACGCGCTTCACGTATGGCCTTTCTTTTATTTAGGCTGCTGAATGAATGAAGGGAAATTATTTGAAATGAGCGTTTAATACAAACTTTAATATGGGATATTAGTGGCCATTGGCGTTTCACGTTAAAAGTTATGAATTTCATGCTGGCGGTCTATTTTGTTCACTTATCTTTGTCATGTCTGACCTTTTCGAATTTCACCGAACAACCAATTCACGTTTTTTTCATCTTCTTCTTTCTTACTTTTTATAATTCAGAGCAGGAATTCCGAGTAAAGATGTCAATTTAATATACAACATTTTCAAAACAATTTCAAAATACTTTTACTGCATCTCATTCTCATGAGAAAGTAGGCCTACAACACTAGGGTTAGGTACGCGGGAGTAAGTTTACATAATCTATATAAGTCTATATAGTCTATATAAGTCTATATAAATTCCTATATCAAAGGCAGAATAACGGGAAAGAACTAAAATGACACTCAATCATAAATCCGTTTCTTTTGGCACACGCACATACAGTCTAATTTCATTTGTATTATTTATTTATTTAGCATCTGCGTATCCATGACAACATGGAGTAAACATGTAGCTAATAACATTCCAATTCTTCTTTTTCAGTTTTGTTATTTTTGTTATTACTAATATCCTCACCGTCGTCATCTTAATTATCATAATCACCATAACGACCATCATTTATACTATCCTCGTGTAGCTGTCGTTAAATCTTACTCTAAATTTGGTTAAGACTTATTTTTGGCACGGAAAGCTGATCTGAAGTTGCATGGTGTTAACATGCTAACTCCGCTTCGTGGCATAAAACCAGGCAGTCCCGTGTGTACGACACTGAAAATGAGTTCAAACAGGGTCACGAATTGTAGTAACACGCTTTTATTTTGACTGTCACACTGGTTTGCAAGCCACATTAGATTTTTTTTTTTTTTTTTGCCGAAAAAATGTTTTGCCATTATTAAGGGGGTTTTTGTTAACACCTGGCAACTGGAATCATATAGCCCTGGCAACGGCTTGACACTCGAAAACATTTTATTTCATAGATGGAATTTGAACAGACAGGTGAAAGGTCGTCGAATTTATTTCATAACATTTCAAAACGGACGCTGTGTGCTTCGAGATTGATCTCGGTGAGTGCCGTCCATTAGACAATTACCCATATCTAAGAAACTGGGTTGTAATGTTAGCAATGAATTTTCCTGACAAAGGGTTGAACATAAAGACACCAAGGTGTCCGGAAAGCAATCAAATACAGAGAGGTTTTTGGTACTCAGCGTCCCCACTGTAATCGCCCATAGTTATTTTGCGCTAATATGCTAGATGGCTAGCTACATGTAGTTATGATCATAAAGTGGAATGCATGGTTATGTATATAAATGAACATGCGATGCGTCACTCTACAGCAGTGTAGTACGACTACAATACATGCACGCGCACGCAGGTGTCGAAGATGATGAACAACTGCAAAGCCTTCCCTCGTGAATTTTAACAGGCTCGCTAACTGTTGCGTTTAGTAGCTACATGCTAAAGATATCGGCCAAAATTGATTGAAATCTGATAGCATTTTTGAGTTTATGCACAGTGGGTTTCATATCTGCAAGAATTCGCTAGCAGTAACTGGCTAGCTATAGGTGCAGGTATGGGCCCATGAATCAACTGAAAAACTGGCAGTGGACGGTTACACCGCCAAACATTTATGTGAGCTGTTGACACCCTTTTTAATTAATAACGAGTATTTCAAGCAGCTCGTCTTCACAGAATATAGCACAGCTTGCTAATGGAAAGTGACTTGCTAGTGAATTCTTTCTCTTGCTCTGTGTTACGATTCAGATGAATGGGCACAGTGAAGGCAGTTGGGTAAGGGTACGCAAGGCCTGGCCAGACCCCGTAAGTACCAAGCCAGCTGTGCATTATCAAAACAATTATTTTGTGTTGAAAAGTAATAAAATGTAATGTTAGATAATGTAATAATAAATTATTTATGTATTAAATAATAAATGTAAATCTTAACTGATGTTAGATTGTGAAGATCATAATGGTAATGTTATTCTGTACCTTTCTTTGTCAGCATATATTCATGTTTTGTGGTACCTTCATACCACATCTAATAGCCCTGGCTTACTGCAATGATGTCTACTAATGTCTTGCCAAATGATGGTTGGTAAGACCATTAACAGTCCGGTCTTAATTGGGTACTTGTCCTGAGTGAAAAGAAAAATCAAGTTTCTGTTTGCAGCTTCTCAGTGACAAAGAAAAACTAGTGAGGTCTTTTTAGCAAAGTGGAACTTCACAGCGGCCACAGTCCAGTCGGTTCGGTAAACAGCTGGAAACATGTTTTTAACCTGCCCCTTGCTGATAATTCTTTTCATTCCTGATTGTTTTTGCTGCTTCAGTCAGCTTCAGTCATCTTCAAAATGCCTTTTTTGGTTTTGAAATGCGGAAGTTCTTTGGGCAGCGGCAGAACCGTTTCATAATCCGTGAAAAATTGTGATTTGATATGACAGCTCAAGGAGAAAATAGCATTGTTTTTGTTGTACGCTAAATACTCGCTTTCAGAGCCTGGCAGAATGATTAGCCTCTGAGGGTTAATAGTGTGTCTTAGCCTTGGGTTGAGGCTAATCAGACCCTGTGAAATTATATGTCAATGAGTTTCACTTCAAGCTTGCATCACCTCATTCTTTTATGGTTACATAGCTTCACACAACAATGACCACAGCAACATGACAAACGCCGAAACGGAATGTATATTCACACAGGCACTCAGCTCATCCGTTTGCTTTCTTTTTTTTTGTAGCCTATCTTTGAGAGCAACAAGCTAAACGAGGAGAGCCAGCTGTCAGCAGGTTACGGGGTCAGCCATGACAGCGACCCAAAGGCACTCAGCAAGGTGAGAGCTGTGAAGGTGATCAGAGCCGATCGGTGTGCGCGTGCCCGTCAGTGAGACGCAGCATTCTCGCGTTTTCCCAGCCCGATATCGAGGGGATGCCGCTGTCACACGAGACAGAGATGGACAAGGAAGAGGACACGAGATCTGACAGTCCACCTGTGTCCCGAAAGCAACTAGTAAGAGATCTGTGCCATAAATGTCGCGTGAGTGGGTGCAGCTGGTTCAGATTTTAACCGCACTCACTTACTTGCCTCTAACATATGCATACTCTGTTTAAGTTCATAAAGTCCCAGCAGTCCTGAGTTTATGCAATCATCAGGAGTTGACTGTAGTTAAATGGATATGCATGTTAAGGCTAATATTGTTGCATTCTGCATGTACTATCAGGCGAAATCCTATACCTAAGGTGTGTAAAGTCATGAAAAACCACACCTCAGTGTGTGCTGTGCGACTCTCCTCTGTCTGTGCAGACGCAGATGACAGAGCCCGACCAGAGGATACCCCTCCCTCAGTTTATGGACGCCCTGAAGAACCTGGCGGAGCTGGTGCCCTCGGTCCTGCAGAGGGAGGAGCAGGAGAGGGAGGCGGAGTGGGCGGAGGCGCGGGACGAGAGCCTGCGGGTGGTGGAGGAGGGCCTGGCCACCCTTCAGCGGGACGTGGCCCAGAACCTGATGAGCATCATGGACAGCCTGGAGCGGAGCCAGAGCCTGCGGAGGCGGACGCGGGAGTCCGAGCGGCGGAGCGAGAAGGAGCGGTGGCGGAAGAGCCGCACCGAGACGGAGAAGTGGATGAAGCGCTGGGTGGAGAAGTGGGAGGGCAAGAGGCGGGCGGAGGGCTGGAGCTGCGAGGGCGAGGAGGGGGCCGAGGAGGACGTCAGCAAGATGTGCCTGGAGATGAGGCGGCAGGTGCTGATGGTGATGGACAAGTCAGAGTCCGAGCGGGAGGAGGAGGCGACGGAGAGCCACAGCAGCGCGGCCAAGCAGGAGGTGGCCGCCATGGAGGTGCTGATGGACGAGCTGGAGGGGGTGGAGGAGGCCTGCAGGAGGCACAGCAAGACCATCCAGGGCAGAATGGTGCACCTGTGGGAGACCATAGACAAGAACCGCGCGGTGAGGTCGGCAGACGGCGGCATCACCGAGCAGTACTCTGTAAGTCACTCACCAAAGTCGTCTAGCGGTCAGGAACACAACAAGGCAGTGGGGCCGTCTGTGAACTTGTGACCAGTTTAACTGGTACCGCACTAATTATGCTATCAAAGGGGTTGCCTACATTTATTGTGAAAGAGTCTGAAACCCCGTTGCTGAATAGTGTGTGTTGTCTTTTTACATTACATTACATTATTGGCATTTAGCAGACGCTCTTATCCAGAGTGACTTACATGTTACTCATTTATACAGCTGGATATTTACTGAGGCAATTGTGGGTTAAGTACCTGGCCCAAGGGTACAACAGTAGTGCCCCAGCGGGCAATCAAACTGGCAACCTTTTCATTACGAGCGCTGCTCCTTACCACTGTGCTACACTGCTGCCCCTAAACTGGGAGAGCTGATATGTCCCCTGGGATGCATACTTCATGCAGTGAGCAGAGTGTGGTTTTCATGCCCACGTTTTCATGTCCTGCCATGTGCTGATCATCCTACAGGGCCCAGGAAGTTGGACAAGACTGACTGCAGACGAGCCTCTTATTGTGGAGGAAGACGGGTTTTCCTCTCCCGACCCCGTGCGGACCCCCTCTCCGCCCTCCCCCCTGCTCACCCCTAAACCCCAAAACTGCGGCGCCCCGCTGTCCATCACCGACCCCCGGCTGATGTGCGGGCGCAGGCCCCTCCTCCCCCCCATCAGCGCCCTGACGGAGGAGGGGCTACAAGACCGGGCCCAGGAGGGGGCCAGGCGGACCGGCCTGCGTGCAGGTGCATCGGTGAGTCAGGGGGGAGGGGCCTCTGTCGGTCACTTGACCCAGACTCTGAGGCCTCACAGGCTCGGAGACGCCGAAGCGGTTGGCGGTTCTGCAGTCCCCAGCTGACCGCGCGTGACAGTCACCCCTGAGAAATCAGCAGGCCTCCCTAATGTGGCTTTTTCCCCTGTCTGGATCCCAGGGCATCATGTGGCACATGGAGCCCCTGGCAGATAACTGCAGGGAAAAGAGGAAAAAGAAGAGGAGAAAGAAGGTCGAGACAAGAGAAGAGGAGGAGCCGGAGCCGGTGGAAGAGAACGCAGAGAAAGAGAAAGGCACAAAGACCTGGAAGGAGAGGTAAGCACACGGAAAGGAAGACCAGTGATGAGAGGGGGGAAGAAGTGGGAGCAGTTGAATGCCTGTGGGAAGGAGAGATTTAATGAGATGGCTGTAAGAAAGAAAAGAGGAGAGACGTAAAACGATCTGAAAGAGTAGCAGACAGGAGACTGTCCATGTGGGCCTTATGTCTCCTGATGGGGCTTGTTTAAATGACAGATGTAGATCGCTTATTTTCAATAATTCAGTAATAACTGTCTTGTTTCTCTTTCTTTTACACAGGTTCATCCAGTGGCTTCATACACCACTGTGTGGATGTGCAGTCAAATGTTACTGAGTCCCAGATGCCCATCTACACAAGGGCCTGCAGTAACCCACCGACTCGCAATCGCCATCTGACACACACACACACACACACACACACACACACACACACTGGTAGTGTCTGACTCCCGATGACGAGTCCAAACTTCACATTCTATTTCTGCCAGATTGAGAAGAAAATAAAGATTCAAAACACCGTTGTTTGCCAAGTGTTTACTGCTTTTGTGACACACTTCAGATTCATTTAAAACAAATTTTCTACGTAGGCCTAAGGGTAGGAGAAAACCCTTCACCTTACTGTTGGGTGTTCCTCAGTTTTGCTAATTTAGGGTGTGGTATTAAATCAAATACCTGCCTTTCAAACCCAGTAATGACAAATATTTTTAATGGTGAAAAGTGTTTTTTTCTCTTGTTAATATGAAATGAAAACAGAAAAGGCCACAAGAAAACACTGAAAAAATGTATGTAATTGTAAGTGTGCATTTTTTTATTATTTTCATGTGGGGTGGAGAAGGCATTTGACAGGCCAGGTTACTGACATTCATGGTAGCATTCATACCATAATATGTCAATGGGCTAAACTGAAAGCTGTGATGCTTGCCAGCTCAGTTGGCATTGGCTCGCATTGAGAAATATGTGTATGGTGTCATTAGGATCAGAAGAGTGTAATCATTCACATCATACAATAATTATTTGTGGATTCATATGTTTATTTAAAAGGTGTAAAGTCAACGGACCATGGGGTACATTGAGGGTTCTGTTTGGAGCAGTGTGATCATTATTCCATTGTATCTTAAGCCATCACTGAATAATTTCTCACTTGTACCACATAAAAGAAAATATTGTAAGCTTTCCAGTGATATATGACATATGGGCAAACAGTTTTGGCTGCTGAAGCTATGGCATCATAAACCTGTTATAAAGTAATGATTTATAACCTCACGCCTGCTGGCTGTGGTGATTACATTCTTTAAGCATAGTAAATTATCTAGGTGTATAAGGGTTGCTGTGATAGAGCTGAATTTCAGCCAGAGAGCAGTGTTGATTATGTACAGACATATATACATAGATAAGAGGTGTGTAGGTATGGTTGCCAAACTGTTGGCTTGTCTTTGGAAAGCCATCCTTTGTAAAGATGATTAGACCAAGTACAGTAAAGTAGGCCTAGAAATTTGTATATAAGTGTTGATAACTTCACCCAAGCAGTCTTTTCTCCAAAATGCAAGTGTATGCAAGGACAGCAGTTTTTTTTTTTTTTTTGCTCATTCATATTTTATTGATGTCCATAAATAAATAAGGAAATAAATAAATAACTTCAGCACAGACTTTGTCAGCAGGAACAAAATTGTCAGGACGGCAACACTTGTACTCATTTATCTGTGAGCTGAAAATGAGACTTCATATGAAGCACGCGGAGCTCGTCCGTCAGTTTGATGTGACACCCTCTCTGTGCTTTCATTTTAAATGGATGTACCCCAACAGAGTTAAGTGGGATGGAGCTCTTTCTTGCAGGTACCAGCAACTTTCACGGCAGCTGACTCAAACATTTGACAAGCTGTGGCAAGTTACTCGTAAGTGTCTGCGAGGGTAGTGCTGAAGAGGCTTTGGTTTTCAGGCAGCGGAAGACTCTGCTGAAAGAAAGGCAACCCAGTTACACCAGAGAAACAAGAATTACAGCAGCACAAGAGATCTATTGTAATTTACTTAGGTTCCCGAGGAAGCGTCAAACTGAAGCAGACACTTGTGGATGAAATCCAATTTCACAGCTGCGTGCCCCACGCTCCCACCAGTGTAGTATCTGTTCTATTTGTCTCTTCCTCCAGCAAACCTGACCAGCAAATTAGCCAATATCTCAACACTCCCCCTCTCCCCACGACTCACTGCTGGTTCACTGCTCCGGGTCCTGGGAGTGTGCTGGACGTTTCCTTCCTGATGAGATGGAGGGGAGATTACCTGTGAATGGCACCTGAGCTCCGTCCTGGGTTCCTTATCGCCTTTATTTACTTACCTGCAGCAGTGTAGAATAGCGGTACGGAGTACAGCTTGTAATCAAAAGGTTGCTGGTTCATTTTCCCACTGGGGCACTGCTGCTGTACCCTTGGGCAAGGTACTTAACCCAGAATTGCCTGAGTAAATATCCAGCTATATAAATGGATAGCATAAAAATTGTAACCTGTGCTAAGTTGCTCTGGATAAGAACATCTGGCATCTGCTAAATAACAATAATATAATGTAACCTGCCTTCCCCATCCTGCCTCACAGGTGCCTGTGAACTGGCCACTCCACTCCCTTGTCATTATGACATTACACGACAGATGAAGCCGTGTCCCCTCACCTTTGTGTTTGTTTGTCATGGGTGTTCCCAGTTAGGTGTGCTGTGAAAAGCTTGGTTTTGATAAGTGCATTGCCACTGCACTGTTCTGTAATTTCAGGCAGCTACCCAAATCTATCCAGCTCCAGTTTCCGATACAATTCTCTCTCGAACAGCTCAGATGAGGACCTTGCCCTAATGCAGCAAGACAGCTAGTACCGTGCCAAATACTGAGAACTTGGATCATTAGTATATAAAAAGACGTATGCCCTTGCAATATTGTATACACACATGCTTTTTCACAGATCTTGATACAGTTGGTGACAGGAAAACTGATGTAAGAAACATGTGCCTAGTGCCTTGTGCCTAGCAACCTGTGCTAGTGCCTAGCACTGTTCAAGATATGTTTAGTTCTGATGTTTATCACTGACACTTCATATGTGGCTACTGGTGTCCTGTTTATGAAACCTTTCATGCTACTTTATTAGATGCACTATGTAAGCCACACTACATAAGAGCATCTGCCAGATAACTGATATAATGTGAAGTAATGTCTAAGTCAGTATGCATTGCAGGTCACCCGTGTCTTTGGAGCACAACTTTAAGAGAGAGTGGCTGCTGCTTGCCCAGCATGTTCCTTACTGTCAGTTAGTGAGTCTGACTCAATCTCCCCCGTCCTTTGTTGGATTGTTTTCTCCCATGCATTGTATCAGCATGAGGCTCTAAATATTTTAGAATGGGGGGAGATCCTTTGCAGACCTTCACATTCCTTTCATAAAGTAATATAGCAGCTGGGCTTCGTACGCTAAGACATGCTGTGGGTCTCCAGACAGCAGCTGATGGACAGCCTTGTGTCACAAATTGCCTCCAGGTATGAGTCCAGTTTCAGGTGAACTCTAAATATATCAGTAAACTGAAGAAGAGGTCACCAACTGACAGTCATATCATATGTCACTGAAGTCATATCAGGACAAGTTTTACAGATGTGTAGATTTGGTTCTGAGGAATGAGTACAGTAGATTTTCACAGTGTGATCCAACCGAAAAAGTATGACTCCTGTAGGGATTTTTTTATTATTATTGTTGTTGTAACTGAGTTTATTTAGAAGCATTATACAGGTTCTTGCCAATAGCAAGAAGCGGAAAAAAATCTTTCAGATTATGGTACCGGACTATTGGGCTATCAGGGCCAAGTAAATATTCATTCATCAAGGTGCATTTCAGGATGTGTTCTGATGCTGGAGGTCCTGTTACCTAGGTTGTCATGGCAACAAATCTAGAGATGGCAGGGCAATCGGGGGAGTGAGTGAGTGACAGACACAGACAGGAAACAATGTAATTTGAGTGCTATCGTTGCGATGAGACTTAGGTTTCATTACTGTTTTCTCTTTAATATTTAAATGTGTTGTTTTGTGAATAGGACGCATGACAAGGAATCACTGAATATTTTATTTATTTTGATTTAGATATTAAAGAGTTCTGATCTGAAGCAGTTGTCTGTCAACAGTGACAACCCTTTTGGATTCCAATCTTAACACTGCTGAGCTAGCACATGCATGATCTGTGACAGTTGCTTATTTTAAACCTTTGATATTTATCTAATGTTTGTGTAGGCAGTGTTGCTTGACACGATTTTTCAGCACAATTCTTTTGTGAATACCAGTAGGGGAAAAACAGAGCAGCTGGATCTCAACAAATACAGAAGCTAAAAGAAACTGACACAAATAGTCTCCATAGCTGCACTGAATCTTCAAACTAACGTTCTGAACAAAGACTACTGATAAAAAAAGCATGTCATGTTGTCTCATTTGTATAGAACCCCTATAGGGACAGGACTTCACTGAAGGGATGGTCTTTTCTTGGCTTCAGAAGAATATCAGCACAAATCATACCCAAAGTCAGTTTTTCAGTTGTACCAAGCAGCTCTGATTGCATACAAAGGATTTTAGACATTTTCAAGTAGTCTAGCCTTATAACTGTTAATAATTGGTTATGAATACTGTCACAGTTTTATGCTGCATTTGCTAAATGAAATGTGCTTAATGACAAAAAATCAATGTTAACATTGTGAATTCAACACACCATACCTTTATTTTTGCCTGAATTTAAACTCAGCATCCTCGTGGCCATGGTTTACCGTGCCTCACGCGGCTTGCCAAAAACGTCACATATCCAGGTATGGCCACGCTAAGCTCCATAATTCTTTTGAATCTGACTTCAGTAAATACCTCAAAAGAATTCCATTGTCTGGAAATTGATTTTGCGGAATGGCAGCTGGTAGTTGAAATTCTGATTATTTTCTTTGAGAGAACGGCACCCACCCTGTGCACCTTAAAAGTGTCTCTCAGACCTTGAAGTGTTTGCACGCTCTCTCCTAAGGCCTAGGGAGCTCTGAGATGGCTGCACATAGCAGAGTGTGCGTGCCTGTTTGCCTGTTTACAGCAATAGTGCTGGCGTGATGAATGCCCTGAGAATAAATATGTCTATTATTCAGTACCACTCTGCAAAAAAAAAAAAAAAAACAGCTTCTGTGGTACTGAATTGTTTGTTTTCTACTTCTTAACTGTGTGACAAATAATTTTTCATCCTTTCTCATGCCTTCATACGTACAGCAGTACAGCATTATTCTTCAAAAATGTATCTCAAGCTGCTGCATGGTGTGTGTGTGTGTGTGTGTGTGTGTGCGCGCGCATGCACATGTACGTGTGTATGCATGCATTTGTGTGCGTGTGCAACAAAAAGAACTATCCATACACGAAAACACTTTCATGTTTCATTTTTAGATTTAAAAAAAAAAAACTTAGGAAGTTTATTTAATCTATAACCATTGTTGAGCTTTCTTTTAAAGTGGGCATAAATTATACACATTAAAGAAAGAAAAGAAAGAAAACTGGCTTACATTCTTCACTCAAAATTAAAGACAAGGCCCACCGCTGTGAGACTGAAGGCCTCTTTTATTCAAAAGCAAAGGCAGGATTAGCACAGTTCAACACAGTGGTTTGCACTGAAACGTGACGTCTAAATATGGGGTGGTAAGAATCATATTCTCATAAATATGCACACTATATCGCTGTACTAAACTAAAAAAAATAACTGAAGGTAAAAATTAAACAATATATCCATGTGTAAACAAACTATCTGATAATATCTGCATAGTCATTCCTCATACACATTCTTAAATATGATTAGGAAATACAGATGTAATGTGTGGTTGCATTGTCTAGGAGTCACTTGATACATTCCGCCATTCACGTATTTAACAGAATATTGAATGGAGAAGTCTGAGGCTCCGACTGCTTTATTACAAGCTGTCGGTGTTGATAAGAGGGTGAGCAGTAGGACCTGTTGAGGAACGTGTCTGTATCCATTGCTCTTTAAGACAGAAATGGGGAGAGACTCACAGGAGAAAAACTCTTTACCAACGGCAGGCAGTGAGCTTGGATCAGTTTAAGGTAATATGACCATTTAATGATTCCAAAGGCAGTAAATATACACTATGGTATGCTATAGTGTTAATGAGGTGTGTTGTTATTGTTTGAAGCAACAAAGAACAGCAGTGGTTGTTCTCATTGTCCTAGTGGAAACTAAATAATTTTGTTTAAGAGGAACATGCACCCATATAGTTTGTCTTCTTCATTCATCATTACTTCATGGTCATTATGAATTAACCATTGCTGCTGGATTAAATTATTCCTATTTTCCCATCATGTGAATACAACACTCGCTAAGTGTTGCTGGCCTAAGGCCATTTTGGACCAATGTCCAAGTTCATCAGACCAGAAATAATTATGCATTTGGCCAAAATGAGGGAGTCAGAAATAATTACACTTCAGTTTTTCAATATTACATGATAAGCATTTCCCCCCCAAACCTGATTTTTACTTTTACTTTTGTCTGTGGCAAGAATTTAATTAGTATCTTAATAACTGTCTGCAAAATTATTTTGAGGTGATGATTGTGTGGGAAGAGCAGCGGTTAAATTTGGAATGAGCAACGTGGAATTCGGTCACACCTGCAAGGCTGAATTACAAATTAATGAACATCACACCACAATGTAATTTGTTTTTGTACCTGGGAACACGATAAGCCGACATGATAAATCAGAGCGGGAGACTGGACTTCAGGTGCCTGTCAAGTAGCTATCAAAAAAACTGATTTAAAACAGCCAATCCGGTGCTTTCTCTTTGCTGAAAATGAAGGTGAAAAACCAACACACTCAGTTTCTTAATTAAACTGCCTCCCATCAGAAGCAGGGCTGTCAGATAAACTTGGATGTGGATTAAACGCACAAAACTGGTAATTAGATTGTTTGTCAAAAGCTTGTAGCCTAGAGTCAAGTGACAGATATTCTGACAGGACTTTAATTTGAAATTCGAGGTGCATATTTATGAGGTTGCATTTAACAGTGAAATAAAAAGCTGTGCTCTTTGCTAACCTCTGACCCATGAATCTTCAGATGTACACAGTTTCAAATTAAGCAAATAGCGTGATGCTTCATTGTGGGGTAATTAGATGTTACTGGAATTCATTAGTTGCTGGGTACAAGGTATATTCTTAATTGCTCTTTGTCTTTAGTCTGATTAATTTCAGTTCAAACTGAGACAAGAGATTTAGACCAAAAAGCAGTGTGGTGTAGTGGTAAGGAGCAGGTCTCATACCTGAAAGGTTGCTGGTTTGATTCCCTCCTGGGGCACCACTGTTGTATACCTGTGGGTAAGGTACTTAACCCACAGTTGCCTCATTCAATATCAAGCTGTATAAATGGATAAAATTTTAATAAAACTGCAAGTGTACTACAAGTTGGCCACAAGTAGGCTTCCCTCTATGCATGGTGAAATTCAGTACAAACACACTGACAATGTACCTCAAGCTGAACAACTTTCAGCATTTCAGGTACTGTGAGCAACCACAATGGCGCTTTGGTGTCCTTCACAGGCTGCAAGTGGAATGTTTGTTGATACCTTTTCAAAATTCGCATTCATGAGCTGTAATGCACAACCTCCCACCAAAAGGAAACTGGAAATTACAGAAAAAAGAAAACATTCAACAACTAAAGAGACGTGTCAACAAAAGTCAAGGCTGTTTCTGTTTTGCTGTTCCTTTCCTGCACAGCCACAACTAGGTGCAAAACAAGAGCAGTGGAACGAAGGCCAGAATGTATGCTGGACAAGAAGGCAAGGAGCTAACTAGGCTGTGCTGAGGGCGTGACTTCATTTAATCTGTCTGCAAACATACAGATTAAATAAACTAGCTAAGGTTAACCTTAACAAACACCAGAAACAAGGTGAGTGGAAGGAAAGGAGGGAAAGGAAGAGCCAGACGGTATTACAGAAACAGTTGTTGAGTTGTCACATGTGGCGAGTCTTGAGGTGGTGACACCCAAAAGAATTACCTTACTTGAAAAGCCATGTGATGTGTAAGCCGCCCCAGTTTCACACTGACCCTCATAATGTTTGTCAGGTTCCTAACATCTGTAAATGGCTTTACAGCAAAATTACATTATTGGCATTTCTCTGTGACAACTTCCTTAAATGGCATGCATTGCCCAGCTAGGTGCTACACAAATTTTTTAAAGTCAGTCACCCCCTCCTCCTTCAAAGTAAAAGGCTTTGACATCCTTGAAAGGTGCTATATATTAAAAAAAAAATCATATATTTATATTGTCAAACATGGAACACATGTATTCCATAAATATGAACCTAGAAATTAAACAATTAACTCAATAAAAAATGAAATGAAATAGCATTAATATTTAGTTTATTATTCAATGCAACATACTGTTAGCTCTAAAGCATTACATCACTGTAGACTTAAAATGATTCATAGTTTCTGGTGTTGATGTCATTGTTAAAGCTGGTTCACTTAAGATTTCCCATCAGTCATTATACCACCTTCTGCACTTAATATATGTTAAGGTCAGGAGGAAAATGTGATTAACTGAGTGTGATATGTAAATAATGATTATTATGATTATTATTACGAGAAGAGATGGGAGAAATCCTGTTGGGAGAGACTATACTCAGTTAATAATTAATATATCCTTTAACGTAGGGTCACAATTTAAAAACTAGCATGTTTAAAGCACCCAATTTAAAACGGATTGTTGAACAAAATCCATTTTATTTCAAAAAGCACAGCTTTGTATTTGGGCCTCTACACCACCAAATCTACATTAGATTTCCTGTCATTGTCTGCATTTAGCTCTAGATTCTGACACATGAGTAATTGAGAATATATTATTCCATCCATTTCCAATTTACAAGGGGCCTAAACAGAGTTTAAAATGTTTTTCTTGTCCTTGCTTTTATTAATATGTCTTGCCAATTGAACCGGAGAAAAGAATTACTTATGAAACCAGCATTTTTGCTCTGCTGGTGATGAATGTCTCCACGCGTTACAGTTTAGACAAGAATAAATTGCCTATTTTTTTGCTTTAAAAAGCGACAACATTCAGACAATCATTCTCCTTATGCTCTGAAAACAACTTATGTAGCATGAAGAATAAAATGCAGGGAACCTGAAAATAATCGCATTGAAAACATTGTAAAGAAAATGCTTCCACTTTTTGTGACTCATAGATATGTATGTACTGTATGTATTATAAATGTCAAATGAATGAGAAAATGAAAATAGATAAGTATGAATACATAGCATTGTATCCTTCTTTTTGACATTGCAACAGGATTTCCCTAAATTCATAACAAACAATCTGAAAGCACATTTAAATGATGATTTCTACTAATGGCTTTAATGCATTTAGATTCCCTTTAACATTCATGTTGTATCAGGACACAGCACAATCAAAGCCATGCTGTTAAGCATCTATGTGTAAGAAGTAAAACACTTCACCCCTCCCCTAGCAGAATAACAAATGACATGATGCTGAAACCTGAAGATTTCTCTTCATTTGATGCAATGTGTGCTATAAGAGGAGAATGGTGCTGGTGGTGTAAACGTATACAGCAAAGCAATTTACACAGGTCCCTAAAGCCCAGTGATATTGCTGTTTGCGGAGACATGGACCTTTTTCATTTGGAGGGAAAGCCCAAAAGCCCTGGAGATGTGCTCTCTTCTCAGGTTTATTGAGGTGGGACGAGACCCTAGAAAGCAAAAAAAAAAAAAAAAAAACATGTTCTGTAAGAGGCAAAACAAAACTGGTGTCCTTGCAGAGATCAGGTTATACTAAAACCATTCATTCATTCATTCATTCATTCATTCATAAATTCATAAATAGCATGTAAAACTTGTGTGCTATGTAATTCACTCTGAATAAGGACTAAGTAAATATAATGTAAATTGTCCTATATTCGCTTAATGTAAACACCATACATTTGAATGTTTTCAAAAATTAAGTGTACATTAACGAACTCCAGCATTAGTAACCAGGACAAATCCAGTTCTATTTTTTTGTTATTTTTCATCAAAAAAAAAATATATATATATACATTGAAAGAAAAAGACTACAGACTCATGGTTAACATTCAGACTGACAATAAAAAAAGAAAGACCGCATGCACCAGAATGTTTGCTACACATTCAAGGCCTTTCTGGATGTGTCTTAAAAGGGAACATTGAATCCAGCGGTTGCTGATATATTTCCATAAAGCGTGCAGTGCCTGTATTGTGCTTTTCAATTGGCATGGACAAGCAGAGATTAATGAATCACTGAACACAAGTCAAAACCAAGCAAATGCGGGCTGTGCATCAGTTAATCAGTACAGACGCAGTTTGCCTATATGACAAAATGCGAGTTTGTGCTTTGTGAAGCATTGCATGCAACGCTTCATGTCACATTGGTTGCAACACTACAGGCCAATGTCTAATGGCTTGAGGGGACTTTAAAAAAATAATGTAATTATTGCGGCGTAAATATGACAAGATTCAACAACAACATGGCAACATGGAATCAGAGTATTATGGGGATGTAATTAATAGAAATGAGCAGATCTGGGTGTACTTTACTGGGTCACTGATTTCTTCACAAAGTCCAATCACATGCTATGCTTCAGCTCAGCCCGAGAATGCAAGCTAGCCCCCCAGGCAGAGGCTTGTTTCACCAAACGGCCCTCTTCAGGCCAAAATGCCGAAATTTATATGTGCGGAAATGTTACAAATTCAAAACAAAAGCTTTCAGCCTGAGACATAACAGTAAAGCCATGTAACAACGATAGAAAAAAGTCCATATATATTCTGAGGGTGAATTATCTACCATTATTGACTACTTACAATTTCTTTTCTTATTTTTTTCCTCTGAGAAAAAGCATGTGGTTATGTTGTACATTGACAAATGCAGCTATGAGAACCGTATTCCTGGGAGAGTCAATTAAGTTTCACATGTCAGATGGCTTGCTGCTGGCTCCGCTGTATCCAGGTCAGTAAATTGTAGGTGTTTTTGTTATTTGCAAGGCATATCAGAATATTAGAATGGCTCTGGAGGAAGGATCTGTTGTTTTGTTCAGGGCATTTTCTCCGTGCAACAGGATTTGCTTTTGAGCCCTGAATGAGGTATTGATTGTCAGGCCATATCCTCTGTGCTTTTATATCGGAAGGACGGCTTTAATTTAGCTGGAACAGGTTATCCACTCCCCCGGGCTATCAAGCAGCTAAGGAACTTGTGAACCAAACCCAAAAGGTTATACACTGAAAACTGTTAGGAGGATGTAAAAGCCAATATATACATCATGCGTAACATAGGAGATATAACACAAGATGTTGAGTTCAGCTAAAATTTGAATAATAGTTATATCTGACACAAATACTCTATCATATTCTGTTATATATGTACACACACACACACACACACACACACACACACACACACACAGCATACAAGTTCTTGATGTATATTAGCAGATTTGGATTAGTTGTGCTGTGCAGTGTGTTTTGTCATTGGCTTCGTGCCTGAGGCAAGAATCGAGCAGAAGTAAGGAAAAATAAATAGAAAAAAAAAACATGTTCAATGGCATTTAGAGGATAAACTATGCCAACTAGAAACCCATGCATAGTGCAAATAAAAGTTAATGAGCAGACATTCTTGAGTGGTGTTTGACTTCAAATTTAATTACATCTGAACAGCAAATATTTTTCAGCAATGTCCACAAATTGATAAAAAAATGTCCTCAGCAATGTTTTGGTAAAGTAGACTGTAGCCTGAGCACATTTAGAAGGGATTGTTGCGAGAGAGCGCCTGTATCTACATCTTTCACTTACTGGGAAATAAAACAAAGCCCTGCTCATGTGGTCAGTCCTACAATGAAGTCATACAGTGAAATGACATGATGTCTTGATGATATTAACAGTGTTATTTAAGCTATCATCAATGCCATTTCTGTGACAAGCAAATCTGAAGGGTTACATCACATCGAATCTGCAGCATCGAACATCGAATCTGCAGAGTTTGACATAATCATTTCCAATGTTTTAGAAATTATACTACCTCTACCTGAGTAACACAACAAAATTTTACTCAAATTTGGCTTGTGTTGGTCAGTTCTCTCCCATGTCTCCATCTGATTTTCCCTTTAAATAATTAAGCATTAATAAAGCATTATCCACTTTATATTAGATTTTATTATATAATTATATTATTAGATATTATTATATTAGGTTTATATTAGACATTATACATGCTCATTTACATACATTAATGTCCCTTGTCCAATACCCCTCCAAGAAACGCATAATCAGAGATTGCTTTATTCTTCCTGGCTTCAGCCCTCCTCAGTAGGTGTCAGGTATTGGTAGCCTTCTGCAACTGGAAGAAGTTCACTAGAGTCATAGAGCCTAGAGGCATTAGGGGGCCCTGTCGATAATGAGGATTGCACGGCACTCTTGCTGTCATGAAACGTACGGGGGTTTGGTCAGTTTTATGTCATTTGCCTCATTACTTCACTGCAGTCTCATGTTGTTGAATGATTGTCTGACGGTGGAAAAAAGCGGCGATTTGTGAACGTGTAGCCATAGCGATGCGGGAGTAACAGCAGCCCAGTTTCTCAGCCTGCAACAATGCAGTTTCCGATGTCACCGCTGTCCTAATTACACCCGCGCTAAATGGCACTCAGTTAACGATCTGTTGAACAAGCTGAATCAACAGCCATAAATCTGCCAGCATTACTATTGTCACAGAATTAGCGGCAATGAGAGAATCCAAAGAGGCGAAGAGCAATGAAGAGTTACATCAGGCGAGGATGCTGACAGAAGCCAAATATTATTACAGGGAGCAGCGAAGCAGGCAGTGCACAATGTAGTCAATTATGAGAAATATGACACACGAAGGCACTGCCTTATATTATGTTTCCATTAAAGGGTCACCAAAGCAAACTATTAGTACAGCTATTATATATTAGGTTGACGACACCCATATACTATACAGGGTGACAGACATACTTCTCTCTCTCATATATCCAAAGCAATTCAGGTGTAATGCCTTTCTTAAGGAGACAATAAAAAACCTACTGCCTTTGGGTTACAAACTAAACTCCTTAACCATACTTACTTGGTAAGTGCAACCACTGGTATTACGTCTAGAAGTGCGTGAAATCTCAACATGCAGAAAACATTACTTGTCAACATAAGCCCAGAAAAAATTTGTTTTTGCTATAATTTTTGTTTGTAAATGTTAATGAATTTTTTCACCCTTACTTGTGATTCCTTACTGTTTGAAATCCCTGTTGAGAAAATAAATACATACATAAATAAATGTCACAGTTACTGCCAGATGTAATCTTTCATTGTCACATACATGGCCATCTCTTTATCTCATTCAAGGCAAACTTTAACTGGCTTTGATCTGAGACTGTTTTACAGCTGATGGTGTTTTTATTTCTGGGATCTTGACACCAGCTGGAGGAAGAATAAAACTAGAAGAGAACAGAGCCAATGTTGAAAGTGGGGTTCTGTAGTCAGTAAGTTGGATTTTAAACATTAAACGCCGGCACGGAGGGAATTAAACGCATGGAGCAGAGTGATCTCATTACCATCATCCCCAAAGCCACAGTGTTTAAGTGTTTGCAGCCAGCCTTTGCTTAAAGCAGATATGAGCAGTTTGAGCCCCCTGAGTGTTAACATGATGTGCTTTAAGGAGACAGCAGGGAAGACAACATGAGGACAGCTCTGTAAACACTATGAGCTAATGCTCCGCTGGCACTTCTGACAAGGCTCATGACCAGTGTAAAATGGTAAATACCCGGTGATACTTGCGTTCGTTCCTGTCCTGTGAATGCCACGGTATCCTGAGGGACAATGTAACTTGTGACTTTGTGTAGGTCTTGATGTGCGGGAAGCAGGCAGGCATTTAACATCTGCAATGACCTGCCATTTTGATGTGCTGTGCACTCCAACCCCTCTCACACATGCATTTTGAAGTGTGTTGAATTAATTGAGAGATTTTCAGACCTGATTTGTGTGTGTGTGTGTGTGTGTGTTTTAAGTTCCAATGGAGAATGTTTGAGTAGAAAGGTGTTGCTATGACTCTGTAAAGTCTGTTTAGTCAGTTGAAGCATGTAAGCCCCTCAACTACTCCATGTGTGTGCGTGCATGCGTGCGTGTGTGCGTGCGTGCATGCGTGCGTGTGTGTGTGTGTGTGTGTGTGTGTGTGTGTGTGTGTGTGTGTGTGTGTGTGTGTGTGTGAGTGTACATGTGCACTGCAAATCCCTGAAGTTGAGAAGGAACATTTAATCCCCTTCTAAAATGAAATACTTTTTCACCATTTGATCAGCATAATTAATTAAAACCTAGGAGATGTTTGCTCTAATCTCCCTGGTCTTTGTACCTAAACATTCCCTTTGTCATGACTGGAATCATCATTTAAATGCAGGCTTTGATTCGTAATTAAAATGTCATCAAGGTTATCTCAAATAAGCGGCAAATAGGGAATTAAAATATTGAGATAATTATGTAAAAATAATTGAGTAATCACTGACTGCAGTTTCAGTCAAGTTTACCTTAGCGTGGGCCCTGTCCTCCTTTGTTAAATAAAGGTGACAAAGGAGAGGTCAGAGATGATCTTAATTATAGATGTGGAACCTGAAGACAAAAGCTAATGAAACTGCTCTCCCCTGTGTTTTTCACAGTTTTCACGATGGGGATGGTCTTTGTGGTCTGCAGATAGAGGAGTACTTGTTGATATTTGTTTAAGGGTGAATTCCCTTCAAGGTGACTTCAGTGTATGTAATCATCTTCAGCGAGACTATTGTCAAAAGCCTCCCTACACTGTTACATGAGCTAACAGGGAATGTAGATTCCTGAACAAGGAAATACACTACATCAGCTTCTGCTCTCACCTGAGCACCTGAAGTACTACCCCCTAAAGGAATTTCTCATGTCTCAAAACTGTTTCCTACTAAACAATAAAATAAAGTGGTAAACTAATGGTTTAATGCATTTGTTATCTCTGCCAGCTAGCTTGCGCCTTGTCTGGCCAACCATTGAAACCTGGTCATGCAGCACTTCTAATATTGTTGACTTCCTATGGTTTTTTGCTTGTGTTGTACTCTACGTCAGTCGGAAGTCACTTTGGATAAAAGCCTCTGCCAAATCAATGAACGTAAAAGTAAATGTAAGTGCGGTCTATGTCACATGGCAACATGATGTTCCGGAATCTGGTGAGGGACTACTCTGAAGTTAGCTTCTGGGTCTGGGTAGCAGCATGACATGGTGTTCTGGTCTGAGCTGTGCTTCAAGACTCCAGTAAACGTCCAGTCTTAAAAATGGCAAACGTGTTAAATGTCAGCTGAAGGCGAACCTGGATAAGGTCACACAGTAAGTAAGTAAATAATGTAACTCAGTGATAATGAGGCAGCTGCTGAGGTTTATTTCACAGTTATTTAACACTTGAGTCTCACAGGTCTGAATGTAAGATGGGTGGGGGTGTGTAAGAAAACCAGCACAAAATAACTACGTCATAAAGATGATGCAGACCGCTAATGATTTTCCCCTATGCTACATTACATGTTAGTGAAGGAACTAATGAAATGAATACAACTTCCAGACACTCATTTTGCAAACCACATTAATAAGCTGAGGTTTTGGTTAGTAGACTTTTATTATGGCGTCCAATAAAACCAGTGAAAAAAAATCATTGTTACAGTACAAGCAGAAGCTAATTTAAGTCAGAAGGTGTAAGTGGTTTTGTTACAAGCAAGGCTGAAGAAGCTGCCCTCCAGGATACGGCGGGGTTCGACTTTTCAAAACAGTGAGAAGGCCAGTGACCTTCAGTGTCTAGACCAGGGGAGTAAATTCCTGCATTTTCTGGAAATGCTGTACTCACCATTTGTAGAACCATACTGTGTTTCTCAGGATTCTGATTCCGATTCACCTCTCTTTATGGGATCTGTGCTGATTGGCTTCTTTGGTCATGTGAGGATTGATGGGTGGGTATGTGCTGTTCACGGTACCTCATACAGCTCTGCTGACGAATGGCTTGTAGCGGCTGTCCATGGTCCTGAACTCTTAGCCGCCTGGCACTCCTCTCTGGTCTCCGTCTGGCCTGGGCTCTGCTTTGGCCTCATACAAAGACATGAACCAGATTTGTCTGCTGTAAAGTATAGTCCATAAGACCTTTCCAGTACACTCATGAACAGTTTGGAAATGTTGTTAAAACTCTTCTGAATTTGATGAAACCTGATGCAGTTCCACAGGTCTGTAGGATGTGCCCCAAATGTAATTCTCATGGGTCTCTTGGCACAGATGCAAAATTTTTCCTTATTAATTTTTTTCTTTTAAGAAAATTTATTGTAAAATGAAGCATGCAAATTTAAATCATGGTACTTGGGAAAGACGTTTTCCTCATTACAATTATGACACCTTTCTTGACCATTTTGTGCTCAATTTCATCATTGCTGCTTTCAGATGTTTTTTAAATTTGTGACTGAAAAGGACTGACATTTCAATGATGTTCTTTGCTGCATACATGGCCTTATTAATGAACTAACAATGGTTAAATTAATTCTTCATCATGTATCATGCCGTCATGATCACTGAAACTCAGGGAATTTGGTCACGTAATTCCCTATTCTATCCAGATACAGTTTAGCCTGGTCCCCTCACTGATTGCTCAGAGTCCAGTGCAAAGCTGCTGTGCTGAAGAGGCAGAAATCCTGCATGGAGGCTGTAGTTAGAGGCGTTTAAGTTTGTGAAATCTTCCTGCAGATGCCTTTATTGACAGACAGAAGAGCTCAGCGGAGAGTCCACTCAAAGACAGAGGAGGGGGGGATCACAGACCACAAACACATAAACAGAACAAACAAAGTCTAATCCCCGGTAGATGAATTTGTAAAGCGTAGACAAACAGTGATTCGTGGGAAAGATACTCAAAAATAAGCAGGGGGATAAAAAGTGATGGAGTCACATTTTAACCACTCAATTGCTGCACATCCAGGATGAGCCAAAACAAAATCTCACTCCCTCCTCCATTTCGTCTGTCTGACCCTTGTGTGTGAAAGCTGAGGATATTAATGCAGGTAATTATTTGCTATTGTTTGTGGCTGTGATGAAAAGGCAGGTGTTCTGACAAGAGAGTGAGAAAGAAAGGGTCACTGGTCATAAAGGTCACCTGAAAGGATGATGGCTGCCATTGGTTTGCGTGGTGAGAAGAAGGCCTGTGGATGTGCATTGCAGAATAGATATCTCTATCGCAAATGCACAAAATTGACAGATAATTCAAGTGAAAGCTTGAAACTGACATTTGTTCATAACACTTACTGGTATTGAGAAAAAAATGTATACTTGAACTCTTCTGTCGTTATGTATGTTCAATACATAAATGTATATGGTAAAATATATGTATTTTTCATAATGTAGATGGCTGTTTCTGTGCATTTGCTTTCGGCTAGGAGGTGGAATTTGAGGCAGCAAATGTGCGCCTCTTTCAGGTCAGAGGTGTGATTTGTCTAACACCTCAAAGAGGTGTGATTTGAGTGAGAGGTATTCATCTCCGAAAAGCCATAAAGTGCAGCCCTACCATTGATTAGAGGACCCTGAACCACCTACTTGCAGTGAAGAGCAGAACATCTTTTCTTTTGTTTCTTTTCCACTGCACAAAAAGTCCTATATTAAATAAATTGCCAGATATGGCACATACTAAAATACCACAAAAACATTGAGCTGTGGAAATGCACAATATTTCAAATGTATTCCAAATGAAAGTTTGCCAGTTTGAAAATAGATTATGCAAATAATGTGTCCATTTCTGTAGATTCAATGATTGATATACTTCTTGCTTGTCTATTACACATTCTGGAAACCCATCCAGGTGAAGTTACTGTTTTCTCCTTGAAATCTACATTCATTTCAGACCCGTTTTAATGGGAAGTGCTAATCTTTCCTCTGTGCTGAAAACTCTCGTTATGCTCCCTAACCTCAGGTCCTATTCCAGTGGTTGTTGTAAACACCCACTGACACCCACGTCGTTCCTCCATTTTAGTGCAGGTTTATGGGGATGCAGAGAATCAGCATGTAACGCCAACCCGTGTTTCCCACATTATAGATATAATGCCCTATTTTCTCCTTTAAACTTTTTCCATTTCATATAATGGAAAACTATAATGTGTTTGACCCCCTTTAAAACACTCAGCAAGGTCACAGTGGCGTCTAAATGGAATGGAAACTTATCTGTGCACACAGTCATTTTTCATTCTAAAACCTGTGGGAGTCTTACATGTTTTGCTGGTGTTAATAAATGGTCTGGATCCGGTCATGAATACCTGTGCGAGTCCTATCTCTCTTCTACAGATGCTGCCACTGTTCAGGCCTCATTACCATTCTGTATGTGACATTAACAATGGGCAGCCCAGGATTACCGCTAATCAGAGCGTAAAAGCCATTCCAATCTACGGAAGCCCATGAGGGACAAATTTCTTTAAAAAAAAAAGTCACAGTGGAATGGAGCCACAAGTGTGATGGAATCAGATGATCAAGATGAATTTGTTTACATTATAATAGGACATCAAGGGGCACAACTGTCATCATGCAGATCTGCCATCCATTTGTGTGCACATAGATTGATAAAAGCAGAGTCCATTGATGTGCCAGAGCTAGTTGCAACCTGACATCTCCTCCAGTAACAGAACTGTGTCCTTTCTTCTGCCCCTCCTGACCCCTGTATCGGCCAGATGGGGGCACTCTTTTTATCCAAGGACCAGGGTGCACACATTACACCACCAAAACAACACCATCAAAGCTCAGCCTTATGCTGCTGTCAGACAAATGGACCCCATAAAGGTGTCAGGTACAGTCTGAGAGCGACAGCGCTGCGTTCCTGCAGAGAATGATCGGAACGTCCTGAGCGATGCGCCACAGAGAGGCTGGGGACGGCTCCAATGGGACTCCAGTGGAAGAGATCTATATCACGCCGCCCTCCATACGGGTGACTGAATGAGGTCATAAATCACGCGAATGAGACATGCCAGCCCAACGCCAGACGCGAAGTGACAAGTAAACAGTTACCGAAAAGCCCAGTTTCATATCCTTGTGACTGCACTGACAGCCTGTGATAAAGAGTGCCCTTGTTCCCAGTGATGTGTCCCAAGTAAAGCCTTTGAGGCCTTTTCCAATAAGTCAGTGTGTGATTCCCACCCTACTGTAAAGGCTGAAGTCGCTGAGCTGAAGATGGCCTTCAAACGTCTGCATTTTCTCCTTAACACTCAGGATTAAATCGAAGACATCTTTATGCCTTCCATTGATTTCTGCTCTGGTAAAAGACATTAATTCTTAATTAAAGTGCTTCAGGAAGAAAAATTGGAATGGTTCATGGGATCAATTTTTAATGAATGGAAAATAGACTGAAATATCTCGTTTTAATTGTTGCTGGGATTTTATATTTGCTGTGAATTAACTGAAGTCGTTCATCCTCTGAGTCCCAGGAAAATTACAATATCTAACCATCACCTGTCACTGTGAGAACTAGTCAGACAAGGAGCATAGGTTTTGGAAATACTGATACTTTCACACTGTCAAAATTAACACTAAGCAGGGTTTTATACAGGGGCTGACACTCAGAAAAGGAAAAAAGTAATCTCTGAGTGAGTCTGTATTAACTTAACTCCCCACCAGACAAAAAGGCCTGACAGCACATTTGGTGAAAAGTGTGCTCTAAACTGAGATTATGTATGCCCAATGCCGACCAATCAAATCCAGCAGGTGTTTCCAGAGTAGTGATTTTGCATTACTTAAGGATCAGTTGGGGAGGGGGCAACACTCCTGTCCGGAATCAGTGATGGTCCGTTAAATGTTATCGCAATCGAATGCATGGCCAGATGTATGCAAGGCTGGCTTAGGCAGGCAGGCCAAACAGGCAGCTACAAAACAGGGCACTGCTCAGCCGCAAGGGGGTATCTGCAGGTGCTTCTGCATTTGCCTCCACAACACCCCATTGATCTGGTATGGTTTCCTTAGAAACTGGAAAAGAAATGGGTGTGTATGAAATGCATGGGATGTGAGAAACATCACAGCTTTCATAGTGATGATCATCAGTGCTCAGGACCACATTGTCCCCTGTCAGGAGCACAGCTCTCTCGGTGGTGTGTAGTGCAATCCCAAATTTCTTTGCATTCAATAAAGGGAAAATAACATTGTTCAGCTTTGGAATAATCTGAAGGCATTTGGCTGCATAATCACAGAGGTTTGTATAGTTGTCTGCAGTCTCAGATGGTATATGTTTTCATGGTTAATATCCTAATACTGATTCCTCAGTCATCCAGACACTGACAATCAGATTTAGTGAAACAGAATCATAAACTACACCACCTCCTTTTTTTCAATATAAACTCAGCCCTGCCACTGACCGCAAAGAGATCACAAAGACCCTGTTCGGCATTGTTCAGATATTCATCACAGCATCACTCAGCTTCTTAAACCTCATGTGCTTTTCCTACTTTAACTGTTTTTAACTTTAAGTGTCTCGATGGTTTAAGAACAGAGATGGTATAATTAAACATACTTCATTATGTGTATAAAAGCAAATGCTAGTGACAGGAAATGTACTTAAGTATACGTCTTTACAGCACTTTTGGATATTTCCGTTATTTTGGGGCCTGCTGGGCCAATGAATAAAACAAGAGCAACACATGATCAAGCCTGCTTTCTTCCCTCCAGCTTGTCTGGAAAGAGAATAAGCACACAGCCCATAGCACTGCAGTGGAACAGCACATTAATGGTTTGGACTGTGTCTTCTCCGTTTGTCCTCCAATGCCATAAATACTGTATGACCCATTTATCATTCCTCATATATATCTGCTGTTTAGTTAGTATTTCTGCATTATTTGCTCAGTTGACACCATCATCCATGCTGACATACTGTTTGCATTTGTACATATTATATTACACAGCTGTGTATGTCCCTGAAACAATAGAGGTTAAGTACCTTGTTCATGGTTACAACAGCACCTGTTGGTGAAACATCGCTTTCCCTTTCCACTTCACTACACTACATCTCTCTCTCGAGCCCACTACAAAATAAAATTAATTAATGATAATACATGTGATATCTAATGTAATGAGTTGTGATATTGCCCACAGCTAAAATGGATTCAGCTCAACTATATTTGCTATAAAACTGTTGTTTATTAGAGCACACTGAAGCCTGATGAAGGCTTTGCATTGCTGAAAGGCAAAGGATATGTGTTTTAATTTTCATTGGTTGTGAAATTAAATATTTTTATTGTGATTATTCTTAAATGTTTGCTTCTACAGGGCTAATTAGCCATTTTTACTTTCAAATGGTCTTTTGCAAACTGGCAACATATCCTTTCTTTGCAGACGATTATACAATAACATTTTCAATCATCACAATATTATATCACAATATTATATTGATATAAAAAAGTAATTATCCCCATCTTTAAAGATGCCAGATTCTCATGTTGACATTGTGACCGCATCTGCTACATAAGTGTTGCACAGTATCTTTTGAATGACCATGAAAATGTGCTCAAAACAAGAGTTGTTCCAAGAACTCAGTATTGCAGGTAAAAAACAAAGCCCCATTATATTTAGTTTAAAAATATGTTTGCTGGGAGCAATCTCTTATCTCTGTCTTATATTTGCAATTATTTAATGAACACAAACTCCATTTTATCTAAAATGATTGAATGTCAAGAGCACAATGGTAATGTAATGTAATACTGCAACAATTAATTAAAAATAATCATCTATCAATGGTTGATCCTTATTTAAACTGGCAAGTAAGTTAATCAAGATAACCCCTCCAGAATAGATTTAGGACCATTATTAGCATAAAGGAAAAATCTCTGCCTTGCTACCACTGTAAAGAACCACAAACGTAGACTTTAATAATAAACCTAAGAAGACTCGTTAGCTGTAAATCCTATGTCCCTGCTAGAACTCCATACAGAACTCTATTCACCCAGTTTCCAAATACAATCAGCTATAATTCATCCTTCTCCTCAACCTTTTTTTCCTTTCTTATAAAGCATTTGATGTTTAAAAAGCAGACCTTTGAAACCAGTCATAAACCAAATAACCACAGGCTTCTTATAAAAAATAAAAATCAGGATACTTCCCTCTGATTGCAATGCCTTTTAATACAACGGGTTACCATGTGAAAGGAAGAATAAAAAGCGGTGGCACTAAAATGTGTGATGTGCTGCTAAATATCAGCCTAAATGCTTTTTAGAAGGACGGGGTGAGTGTAAAGTGCTCTTTGAAGCATGCCGCATGGAGTGCAGACTCTGCAGGGAGGTTTCAGAGTGTCGGTGGAGCCGGAGCAGGCTGGATGCAGTGGGGGGTCAGAGCTGGGAAAGAGGACTCCCAGCACCCTGACTGTCTGTACTGCACTGTGGGACACACATACTGCTGCCCGCCCCATGCGGAGGAGAGAGTATTCATGTAGGAGCACTGAGTAGAGTACACAGAGGAGTAGGTTCAGAGTGACTGGGTAGGAGTGCACTGAGTTCAGTCTACAAAGGGAGACGTCAGCCTCTATCTCTTCCCCTGCTCTCCATCCCTCTTATTCCCTGTGATTGATGTTTGAGAGAGCAGCAAGTGAACAGTGGCTCAGCAGGCCACAGCACTTTGTAACAGACACACCGCATACAGGGTCGGGATGATGGTCAGGGGTCCCATTCCTATTCATAAAACAATGATCCCTTTGAAAGCAGAATGGAGCAGAAGGAGGTATGGGTTTGTGCATGTGGGATGTGTAGAATGGGCTATAGAAGTCTATTACCTGGTGAGTATGGTTGACAGGCACTAAAGAAGGTTCTTTGTAATGCCCCTTTTTGATGAATGACACTCAACGTAGTATATACATAGCCTTGATAGAGGCTGTATTCATTCTTGGAATGTGTTTGTATCACAGTTGAGACCCTCAGAAATGATCAATGAAATGTAAAACAGTTTGGTTCATGTAAATGTATACATTGCCCAGTGGAGGGCCTGTGGGTAATTGTGATGTTATTGGTTGTGATGTCATAGAGGGCATTCATCAGCTCCTGCCTCCTGTGTTTGATTCTCTGGCTGTGGGGAGGGGGGGGGGCACACCCCAGCATGGCTCTTAATCAGAGCAGAGGTGAGTTCATTCTCTCTGTGGATCAGCTCATTCGCTTACCAGCACAACACACTGAATGAAAAAGATGAACCTCACTTAGTTCGGCTCCGTAGCAGGTAATTCATCCTAGCAGCTGTAGATTTTACACTACAAATGGGTCACGTTGAAGAGTGAAGTACTACATGCACTTTCAGTATTTGAGCCATTACAGCGTACAGTACAATTAATATTACTTGGTCACCCTTGGACATCAATAAAAAGGATGTGCTTACAGCTAGAGTTGCACAAAATGTCATTGTTAATGAAACTATTATATTAAGACCATGGCATTGAAAAACACACTGAATTACATTTTAGAACAAGCTCTGCTGGAATGACACAACTCACCATCATGTCATCACATCTCACATCTGCTCTTTTTGTTTGTTTGTTCAATTATATGTTTGCCTTGCCTGGATCAACATCCACCTCCCTCAACGGTATTTCCCACAATCCATCTCTCCCACCTACCCCCCTCCCTCAGAACAAATGAGTGGAAGGAAGGCCCATGGCTTTCCATTGGCTTTTCACTGGCTTTCATTGGCTTTGTACCTGTACTCTGCACAATGACAATAAAGTTGAATCTAATCTAATCTAATCTAATGCTCACCTGGCAGACTTCTATATTCCCAGGAACAGCTCCTGCTGCCTCAGGGCTTTGCTCCTCCCAAACTCAACTCTGACCCCTGCAGTCCAGCCAGCCATGGAGAAGAGACAGGCAAGCATGGTTGCACTTCCAGACCCTTATCTCTGCGACAGCCCAGATTTTTAGCTGAGTTTCATCAGAGTGTGAAAATCCTTATGGCAAATTCAAATGCTAATATATTTTAGGCCAGTTTTTTTTTTCAAGATGATTGCCTAAGATAATAGTTTAATTCAGATCAACAGCACGTTGCATTGGTTGTGGAAATTAGTGCAGAAAATTACAGCAAACACAGACCTAAATTGGATCATTTCTATTACAGACAAACAGATATATCGAGTGGAGATATATAAGGTAGAGACAGCTAGGGGAGACAGCAGTTGTTCAGCTGCAGAATAGTGTATTCTTTGAAGTATGTGAAGAAAAAAAAACTCCCACAGTCCAGGTCTTGTTTAAGATGTATGCATCAAAGGGTGTCTGCGCTGAATTGGAGGACCTTCTTTGGCTATACATTTAGTAAATCCACTCTGGATGTATTTTTAAAAAAATAATTCCAAAAGTTTGCGCTTTTATATAACTGCATACACTGTATATCATGTGGTATATAATTTCCATGATTTTGTGAAGCTAACTGTCATATGCTATATTTACATCAATGTACATGCAAATTTGCAGCAGAGTCTGACAGACTAGATTATTATGTGGTGCAGTTCATACAGGGAACTGAGCTGACAGTCACAGAACCCTTCTTGACACACACACACACACACACACACACACACACACACACACACACACACACACACACACAACCACGCGCACACACTTCCTATTCCCTGCTGCACCCCTCCCACCCCAAGTGACACAACAAAGGATGAATGAATCCAGCCAGAGGAAAAATAAGAGATCACACACATACACACACACACACACACACACACACACACACACACGTCCTGAAACATGGGAGGAGGATGAAAGACGAGGGTCCAAGCCCTGCACATTTTCAGACGAGCCATCATCTGTGGAAACTGTGTTGCCATGCACTGAACACTGTTAAACCCCAGCCATCCTCATGTTCCATCTACTAAACCAGGTTTGATAAGGGGACCAGCAGATGGGCTAGAGGACTGATTCATTTCAGTCTCACAATCCCCTCAGCTTTGATGGACACACCTACAGAAATGGCTGACATGCTGTCCAGTCCACGGCCACCAGTGAGAGTGACCATGCAAGTGCTGAGTAAGATTAAAAACAAAAAAAACATGACTCACGACAAGACCATGCATTCAGAGAAAGAATGAAACTTGGTTCTGGAGTTCAAAGGAAGATATTGAGATACAGCTAAAACTAGGAATGAAATATAGGCCACTGTTTCTATGTTTTGACAGCAGGTTCAGACAGAAGGGAATGTGAAGAGCCCAGTGGGAAATGCTAATGGTGCTCTTGTGTCATTAGACTAAATACCACCGTACATCCGTATGCTGGCCTCTGACATCACCTGCCAGCCAAATGTTAGATGTGATAAGCAGCTCCGCTCCTCCTGTTTTAGAGGACATACATTCCAGTGCGGCACGAGCCCTCTGTTTAACGACACTGCAGCAGCCTTGAGGGGGAATATCCAGAGCCCATGAAATGCACCTTTATGAACAAATTCATTTGCACATCGCTGCAAATCACTATGGCCATATAGCACAGCTCTTACCATATAGCAATTAGAAAATGGCACCAAACGCAATTAACAAGCACAGTGAGCAAGTCATTCTTCCCTTTTTAATGAGCAGCAATTGCATTTTAATTAGGTGTCTTACGAAAGTGGTTGAATTTCAGAAACTGAGCCCCAAAGAAGCTGACTGTTAACAATGAAAATATTATTTTTCAGATGAAAGGAGGGTCAAACTGTGATGTCCATGTTTAATTACATTAATTACAGTCCTTAATGAACTTTTCACAGTGAGGTTGCCTTGCTCTCCTCAAACTTTAGTATTAAACTCACAGCCATGTGGAATGTCTGTTCAGTGGCTGTTTTTCCAGAGGCCCCTCTCTAGTGAGATTATCGTCAGACAGCCCAAATTGATCATATGTAGAAAGTGACAGATGTGAAGATTGCTTAGGAAGAACAGACATTGAGGGAGAAGCACTTTGTGGGTAATTCCAGCAAAATTACCATGCATTTAAAATATTCATTCCCCGCATCAGACTGGCAGTCAAAGTGAGAGACAACTTTGCTGGTAAATTACATCCCCATTTAAGTGACAATCACTAGCAGACAATCAGCCCCCCCTCCCTGACACACAGAATGCAACGGCTATTTGCCGAAAATCCATTAGAGTAAAAAGCACTTTCTCTCAGCAGAATAATTCAAGCCTCCGACACTAACCCTGTTGTGTATTTATCACATTATTAACCGTGACACACATCTGCAATTGAACAGAAACAAAACAACAGTTTACAAGTGTTAGAGTACTCAGATTTAAATGGATTAATCGTTGGGTGAATACATGAATAAATTAGTGGTTGAAAGGCTGAACAACAAACATTAACCCTTGGCACATTTCCTGTTACATTGCTGCAGTTCTGCATTCTCATTCACAGGTATACAATATTGAAGCAAAATTACCATGAATTTAAATCACTCCTTCTGTGGGACCTCATGAAAACAAAGTGCGACACCTGAAGATGTTTCATCCGGGAATCAAAAAATTCCAAAGAATGAAATAAAATTTTATTCAAATAGAAACTTATTGATACTGCGGTCCCATGAGGGACTGCTATCATGTGAGGGACACTCCCTCTCTCTTGCCACATCCATTGAGCCTTGGATACTTGTTCTCTAAGGGGGCCTGTTTCTTCAAAAACATAAATGCTGCCAGGGAGGAACCGATGAAAAAAATATTCCTAATCACAAGATGATTAAACATTTTTGGAATACACAGAGTGCTTAAAAACAGTTTCTCATCCATACACCACAAATTAAAGGCAACAAGGGAAGAGATCCTATGACCATGAAGACTACATCAGCATCACACACAAAGAACCCTCCCCTCTTTCCCACATCTGTCAGGCCTTGGGTACTTTTCCTGTTCTCTAAGGGGCCTGTTTCTACACCGCAATCCAGCCGGTCTCCACAAGGCTTCCTGGAAGCAGGAGAGAGGAAAGCAGGAGGAGCAGCTCTGGAGCACAGACAGCAGCTCTGGAGCACAGACAGCCACTCTGGCGCACAGACGGCGGCTCTGGAGCACAGACAGCAGCTCTGGAACACAGACAGCCGCTCTGGAGCACAGACAGCCGCTCTGGAGCACAGACAGCCGCTCTGGAGCACAGACAGCAGCTCTGGAGCACAGACAGTAGCTCTGGAGCACAGACAGCAGCTCTGGAGCACAGACTGTGCTGTGAAGAGCAGTGACTGCGGTCATGAGGCACAGCACAGGACCGCTCTCTTCAGCAACAGCTCGTCATCTGTGGTGAGGGACGTGTTTCGGACCCTGGTTCTGCCTTACGCTGCAGGGAGGCCCTCACTCCGGGCTTATCCGCTGTGGGTGAGATCCACTTACACACGCAGCAGGACTCGGCAGGTGCAAATGAGGCTGGGCTCTCTAGATGAAAATCTTCCAGTTTTTCTAATGCTTTGAGCTCCTGAGGGAAACCTGCTTATGACCACCCCTTGGTGTCTGAGACAGACGCTGATGGAAGCTCTTCAGGAATCAGACGGTATTCAAAAAAACGAAGAGTCTGTCTGCCGCTTGAGTGAAATCACTGATGATTCACCAAGGAAATACACCTTGCAGATCGAAAGGACAGCAGAAAAATCACACTGCCTAATTCAAGTTGGCTACTAACGCTTCCCATTTCACACATTATCTATTTACAGAACTGGACACGTTTAATGATACAATTCAAGGTAAGTACAGATTAAGCACAACATTACAGACTTTCCCAAAACTGGCCTTGAACTTGCAACTCTCTGGTCAAATTTTCTACCTCCTTTCCCACCTTCGTTGAGGAATGCACTGTCTTTGACAAAGCAGGTTATGTGCATTGTAGTAAACTCCAGTAGCTCTGAGTGTTGTTATGGGAGCAGGGGATCTCCCCCCAGCAAAAACCTGGAGGCGCAATGAGTAAATGGAGTGAAGATAAAAACTTAATAAACCGGTTTGCTGCACAGCCAGAGGTGAACAAATGTACCTTTTGTAAAGACAAACTGCATTAAATCAACACTTCCTAGAAGAATGTCCAGTGAATCAATGGGTTTAAAAATGGTGCTGTTTTCTATTTTGTGCTGTTTCAGTGGGGGAGGGTCTCAATTGAACTCCAGCTGTAAATGGCAAGAACAGAAAAATGGATCTGGATACAGGAGCCCATATTGGATGATACCACTGTGTATACATTATATGCATTAAGTCTTTCTCAGAAAGCCAGATAAATATACCGCCAGGCCTTGATAATACAGTCATGTTTTAAAGAGTAATATTTACACATCCTGCAGTACATATAATTCTGTTCAAATGAAAGACAGATTAAAGTAAGCTGTGTTTGATGAAAGTGTCATTCATTTATATAGCTTTATAGTCGTCAAATGATGCAGATGGGTGAAATTAAAAGGGAAAAAAAGTTTCCATAAGCAGAACTTTTATTGTGCCTCTGAAACGTGGGAGATGCATCAATGTCGCAGGACATTGCTACTCACTATTTTATTTAAGGCAATAAAAATATGATTAATGGCAGGAGATGTAGCGGAATATGCCTCTCTGGAGATAATCCAGGATCACGCCCAGACAGAGAAAAAATATACATGATCCTACAGTGTCCTCACATACACCCAGATGAGTTTTATCACACAAAGCCATTATTCTTCCACATGGCTTTTTAAACCAACTTCTTCAGGAATTATTCAGCTTGGTTTGAAAATTAGATCTAAATGAAATGGCGGGAGGCCAGCTCCATTAAGCACAGAAATACTCCCTTTCACACGGCTGAGGAAACTTCACCATATTTGTTTTTCTTTGGACCATTTTTCCTGCCCACCCCTATCCAAACCAAATACTGTATTCAGTTCAATGCCTGACGCATAGGTACGGGGTGGGCCCCACCAATCCATAACTTATCTGATTCCATACCCGCCATACCAATATTTTTAAACATAAATATCATGGTTCTTTCAGTTTCTTAGAGAAATTCTCCATACATTTGTCTTCAGCTCAAAAAAATCTGTCAAATGAATGCACCTGTTGTAGAAGTCATAAACCTGTTGAGGAGCTGGTGATCTCACCCAGTCTGAAGGTACTAAAGTATTACTGTGCCGTTTATACCCGTGTGGGTTTTAGTAGGAAAACGAGTGGGCGTAAGAGGAAGCAAGGCGTGCTGGGAAACATGATTAGCAGAAGAAGGCAGCACCTCTGTCACACCTGCAGACCGGGAGAGCCGCTCTGCCCACATGGGGAGGTGTGAGTTTCAGGTACGATACGGACATGGGACCCTCACAGCATCACTGAGAGCCTGTATCTGCCATTTGCCTTGATCACTGTAAGCAGCCGGCTGAGAGGAGTCTTTACAGTCTCCTCAACATCTGCTGGAATAAGACAGCACCGCCCACCTCTTTGATTTCTTTAACCCCCACATAATAGACAGGCTGGCTCCAGCCCAAAATATGTGGGAAACATTTCACTGGGTTGGATAAAAACATTTTTTTTGGCACGCAATGTGCCTGCACTTGTTAGATCTGACAGAATCACTGCCAGACAAATGGCTTGCGCTTTGAAATCTCAGTAAAACTGAAGCTGTTCATTACTGCGCTCCAGATTGACCACTCTATTCCAAAAGGAAGAGGAGCCACAGATACAGCCCTGATCTAATCAGGTCATACCTGCAGCCAGCTGTGATCAATCCCATTTCACTGGGGATTATGAATTAGAAACCAATTCTAGATGGCATGGAAGCAATAAGTCAGGAATCAACAGAAGCCGATCAGTGTGATACAACTTTTCAAAGGTTTTTATTCTTTTCACCTCAAAGATGAGTGAGAAAGGAATTCTAGTTATAGCAGCATGTCAGATTCTTCAAATGTATCCTTTCATCAAAGCTGATACTTTCAACTGGATGTGAAGACATGCTTTGCTGAAAAAGACACAGGCTGCACTATTGTAGCTGATTATGTTGTGAGAGAGTCAGAGAGATCAGAGGCCTATGGGGATTTTGACCATAAAATTGAAGGATCTGTTCATGTCTTTTTCACATGTTCCTCAAAATGACTGAGACCCCTGGCTCAGGATATAACCTCACATCACAGCTGTTAATTCAGTCAAATTCAGTTCAGTTCAATTTTATTTGTATAGTGCTTTACAGACATCCTGGGCCTGATTTCCCAAGGCCAAGCCTATAGAAACATTGGCAAGGAAGAACTGTCTTGTTAAGAGGAAGAAACATTGAGCAGAAACTGACACAAATGGAACCCATTCACCTCTGGCCAATTTAAAAATTTCAAATAATTGGAATTTGTTATTCCTCAACATGTCCAGAAAGCCAACCAGTTAGACTTGCTTTTTGAACAGTTCATCAAATGTATATTTCTCTTGGTCCTTTTGTGGAATTACTGAACTAAGATTAGTACAACTCGAATGCATGGATGGATTTTTTACTTGGAAACAGCACAATATCATGCTCTTAACTTTGAGGAGGAGGACATTTGCCTTGGATATTATTTGCGAAGTGTTTTAGTCGTATTGTGTGTGCAAAGATCAAATAAAACATTTGTACATAGCTTACTAGCTAGCTAGTTATCAATATGATCAACCATCATGTCCTTCTGAAATATTGCTATATGTGTAGTTAACTAGTCAGCTAATCAGTTAACTAGGTAGCTTCCTAGCTTCCTAGCTATATATTATAGCAAGATATCCTTTTTCCCAGCCATACAACTTTGTTTACAAAGAACACCGCCTTTACATTCTGCCTTTATCTATGTATTGAGCAGGGATGCCACCTGGCATGTAATCATTCATGACATGATTGCTACGCCAGAGCACAGAGGCCCTCTCAAAGGCCTGACTCAGCCCTGTTTAATGGATCTCTGCATCACTGTGACATTTGATGTCCCTCATTCTCTCTGTAATGAGCAGCATCCTTTGGGAAAACGCGCATTTACTGGCCTTGACGTACCTTGGGCTGGACCGTAGAGGCGGGGACGACAGAGATCAGCATAATTGTGGGTTTTAACCACCATGAATCCAAGTTAACTACGTAGAGCCTTTTGTGGCCAGTTTACAGTCACTGCTGCCACACTGTCTATGGTAACTTTCTCTGTCTGTTCCTCCTGATACTTACTCATTAAGAAATGCACATTAAAACCCCCTGCACTGTTGCACGCTTTCCATGCGCATGGAATTCTATTCTCCCGTTCTGTTCTCACAGCATTATGATGTCAATATAGGATTATGACACTCCAAGTAGGAACAGAATCATCACACTCCAAAGGTTGCTGTGAGGTCTCCTTTAATGGATCAGAGCACAGAGCTCTTGTAATTATGGTTGAAGTATGTGTGTCCAAGGTTACACAATTATAGCTCTAGATGGCCTTTTTCTGCCTGGAGGTTAGCGCTTTGTAATGCAGTACAAATACATAGTGCAATTACTTGCACAGGAAATTAATTTTGCATGTGAATGAGAGCTCTCAGGACAAATAATTGGTGTTATTCCCCCAAAGCTAGGAACCATGGATGTAATGATAATAATGAGTTGATTTTACTCATTTTGCTCATTTAAATACTGTTAATTACTGTTAAATACTGTTAATAACAGAATGAGGCCAGATGAAAGACAAAAAACAGGCATTAGTTAGGAGTTGGTTATAATTTGTATTTTTTCAATTTAAGTAATAATTTTCAAAAAACCTTTCAAACTTCATGAAAGAGGGTAAGATGATTTAACTACATAAGACTATTGGTCACAGATTGCCTGACATCACTGCCTTGTATGTAATAACACAGAATGGCGCCCTGTCCTGACAGGAATTTGAATCCCGATGTCCGCAAGAGAGGAAATACTCATTATGTGGCTCTACTCTTCATAAAATGGAGCTGACATTGCCACGGGTTAAACTATAATTTCCTGCTGACCAAAATAAATTGGGCTCTATTATTAAGCCTGTCCATCATTAAAACAGGTCTGCAGTGTAAGCTTATGTGATCTCCTCTGTCATTGTGTCACTACGCAAGGTTATAGGAAACAGCAGCGCTACCATCTTTGTCTTCTCTCTAAGTGCCAAGTGTATGCATGTACTAAGCATTATTGAATGAGATAATCATGCACCAAGGCTGATATAGAAACTGTTATGCAGCTACTATAATTATCCAAAAACACATATTTATTATGTAATATATAGTATACAATAAAATAACGATATATTAATATGTACTGGGCTAATATATGGCCTGACAATAACTTCCATAGACCAACAGCAAACTTTTCGACAAGTCTAATATGACCTTCCTTCAGTTCTTTCTGACAAAGACCAGATTAATTTCTAGCAGCGCTATTGCAATCACCATCAAATTTAAATTCAATGTCACAAAATAAGGCATCCTTTGAAATGATACAGCAACAGACAGCCAAGCAAACAAAGATAAATTGAGATAAAGAAAACAAAAAATAAATAATTAAATAAAGCCAAAATAAAAACAACCTGCACCCTTTGGACCCAATTAGAACGGTTCTGAAGCTCCACTGAAGCTCTGGAAAAGAGAGAAAGCCAGCCTTGGGTTCACTGGGACAAAAAAGAACAAACTGCAGATTGTAAAAATATGAAGGAGTTGCTCCCTTTAAAATGTTAGTGAAATAGACATCGCCATATGACTATCAATGAAAAACCTTCTGTCTGCTCTTAGGCCTAAACACAGTCTCTGCCGACACAATTTCAGCAAAATTAATTGTCGCCTAAATAAAACAATCGGTTACAGACATAAAAGAATGTCTCATACACACATTGCCATTATCTCAACACCTGACGTGTTTGTGACATAAATCAGTGACTGTGTGTTTGTTTAATGGATGTGCCCTAAATTTAAATTCCTGTGCTGTGTAAAATTTGTCCAGACACAGAGCTGAGGTAATGAAGCAGTACAATACATTCACTGACCAATGGAGCTGACTATGCATGGAGCAGTTAAGGGGCCTACATGCTTCAACTGACTAAACACAGGAGAACAGGTTATTTCTGACTTTACAGAGTCATAGGAACACCTTTCCACTCAGCCATTCTCCACTGGATCTCAAAACAATACAGACACACACACTTACCCACCACACACAGACACACACACCCACACACACATATAAATATATACATACACACACATATGCACATACACGCACACACGCACACACAGACACACGCACACACACACACACACACACACACACACACACACACACACACACACCCTCACCATTCTCAAATCTGTGATTCATAGTTCTGCTTATTCATTCCAGGCAGTAAGAGAAAGGCATCTCCTTTCTCTTGTATCTTGGATAACTAGAGGGGTAACAAGCAGTCACACTCTAGTTTACTGCCAAACTGCTTTTGTCAGAGGCTTGCAAGCTCTTTTCTACCATCTGTGTGCTAGTTGAGAGTCACCTCGTAATAATCCTTTCATCAGTGACAAGCAATAAATCAAAGCTCTGAGAGCAGAGGGAGCAGGTGAACTGAATTCAGATTATTGTGCATTGATCTTTTTTTTAATAAAATGCTGTTTGTGCAATGTGTGATTTATCTATAAATATGGCATGCATTTTTCAGGGTTTATTCGGAATTACATGCTGTTCTATTGATGGCAAGTGCAGCCAAGTCATTTCTTAATTAAAAATGACTTCTCAATAAACTTTATACCATAAAGCAGCCTTACCCTTCTATGTTGTGATCCTTCTGGGTCTCTGCATTTGACACAGTAAATTTCAATGTCCTCCTGTCCCCTCTTTTGGGCATAGGAATCTCAGGTGCTTCTGTTCACACCCTACCTGAGGATCATTCTTACATACCGAATGAGGATCACCCTACTATGTCACCTGAATAGGTCTTGCTTTGATTTCTTACAGTCTCTTATATGGAGTTCCCCAAGGAGCAGTCCTTGGCCCACATTTTTTCTTACTTTACTCTAAATAACTCAGCGCTCCCCATCTCCAGATAACACCTGGCCCACCAGGCCACTTCAAGGTATTCACAACACAGCTGCCGCCTTCACTGTCTTCTAATCACCGCCTGCGCCACATTCAAGACCCCCAGTGCCAGCCTAGTGGGTGATCAAGGTCACAGCTCCTCCTTCATTTAACCTGGTATGACACCAGCAAGAGCTCTCCGCTTTGCAACCGATGGCCATCAGGCAGTTGTAAGCCAAACTGTTGCGCTGTTTATTACGCTGGAAATAAAAAATGGGAATCTGACCAGCAATGCAGAACATGTCGCAGCTTAACAACGGACACCCAGGTGTGTGAGACTCTGCCAATAGAATTAAACAATATCCTCATGATTGCATTAGAATGCAAGCACTAGCGACAATCAAAAACGCTGAAAAATTAAAGTTCCATTTAAATAGATGGGGCAATGCCAAATTTTTTGCCAAGATTGAACAAAGCTCATGCCATCAGTGCATCATCTCTGATAACTATATTTGTTTAGTTATAATTTTTTGGCGGGGGGAAGAAAATCATGTAGGGTATATAAACATCCTCACAAGCCTACTCATCAGTCTCTGTCTCAGAGTAAACTGGTTTCACACAAAGTTGTGAGCTTTCAACAGTGACTGCATTGGACAGAGCCGCACAGCACGCTGGGATTAAAGCTGGCAATCCACACTGAATCGGCTGCAGTCTGTGGTGAACTCAGGTGAGGTGTGCTGCACTCCAGCATGAGAGTGTGTTGTAAAACCATTCATTGTGCAATCACTGCACTTTATCAGGTTATTACGCTTGATTCATCCTGACACTCGATTGCATGGGCAGGAGACATTATCACACACAGCCATTGGGGGCAAATCTGAGAGGAAGTGGTGACTAAGACCAACATACTGTACTGCTGGATCTCACCATCTCTCTCAATCATCTGTTTTATGCTTCATTTAAACAGAGGCAATCCACAAACTTCAAATGACAATGGAAATGCTTTTTTGTTTTTCATCACATAGATTTGATATTTGAACAGGTTAAGGGAGCGCAGTGTCATCAATGGTAGAGATATAAAGGAGGATATATATACCTGTCCCTAACTGACTTCAAGTTATCATGTCCATGGTTACGAAGAACATATTTAATCTAGATACACTTTATTGGTCAACCCAACACAACATAAATAAACACGACTGCTTTATGTGCTATTAGTTTGACGAAGACCGACATGCTGTAATGCTGGTAAAAAGATAAATGGAGTTCATCCATCTCTCTGCGCCATCTGTATTTAAAAAAAAAATGCCGCTCGCAATGTTTTATTGCCTGTGACTGAAGCTGATTAAAGAGTGAAAGAGGATGGGTATAATAAGGGCTTCTGTTTGGCCTGCACAGCACAACAGAGTGCGGTTTCATCAATGCTGAAGAAACAAAGGAGGAGACCATACCCATACCTATAAAGTGAAGTGGTATCAGATGAAGGTTTCATATTCAGCTTTCAGGTTACCAATGGGGGAGAGAGAAGAGAGAGAGAGAGAGAGAGAGAGAGAGAGAGAGAGAGAGACGCAAGCTTGAGACAGTAGAATGTCAAGGTCGCTGCTTTTGACAATGAAAAGAGGGAGATGATAACTTTAATCAGTGTAAAAATGCTATTACTACATTTGATGAATTTCTCTTAAGAAAACAATCTGGTTAACTGTTAATAAAAAGTTGCCAAAGGTGAGGCCTTTCAGAAGGTAGCTGGAGTCCTCAGACCTCCCCTGCATCCTCACAGATTTATCTATGAGTAGAACTGCCTCCTAATCAATGGCAGCTTTTAAGCATGGGACCATGTCAGCCACTCAGAGGAATTATTCCATAAAACTACTGGAACACACACTGCTACAAGTGGCTTGTTGGCTGTGTAGTGCTTTCTAGAGACAATGAAAGAGAGAGTGCAAGAGAGAGAGCGCGAGAGAGAGAGAGCACGAGAGAGAGAGAGAGAGAGAGAGAGAGAGAGAGAGAGAGAGAGAGACTGGATGACACCAGCAGACATAGCTGGTCAGACAGAACAAGCTATGCTCACTTTTATTTTTAAGGCAGAGCTGACCAGATGTGAAAAGTACAGGGATATGAGAGTAGATTACATCCCAAAAATAAGGTACATTTCTGAGAACCTCTCAGAGCCTGAGAGGCTGCCGTAGTGGGAGAGAAGAGGCATACTGTGGCATCAGCAGTGCAGTGTGGTACCATATAACAATCTGAGGGGCAATGAGCAATACGAAAAAACAAACTGAACACCTATGTCATTTAGGGTGCATGATGATGATGATGATGATGATTATGACAGAGATTATTATTATTATTATTATTATATTTATGAATTATCAATTTGTTTAAATTTCATTAGCATCTTATGAATCCGTTTATTGTTATTTGAACCCATGCTTCTGCAACATGAGTCTAAACTCATCATGCCAATCAAGCCAATTGAACTTGAAATGGAATTTAACAGAGAGGGAAAGAAAGAGGAGGAGAAGGGAGTGAGAGAGCGAGAGAGAGACAGAAAGAGAGACATAGAGAGACAGACATTTGCACACATTATTGCTCTGCAATAATGGTGCTAAACTCACACCTGAAATGATCCTGCTCACAGACACAGAGAGTGAAAACAAGAGAAAAGGAGCATTCGCAAACTGCCAAGGATTTCAACAGCAGCTGAGTCTCCTAAGAAAGAGCAGGCAATCCACCACTATGAAAAGACATACAGAGACAGCACCTGCACATTACAACCAGGCCAGATGGAGCATGATGAATACTGACACACAGAACAGATTCTACACCCAGTCTGGTCCAATTAAGACACATCTCTGTGTCAGAGTCGTTCCCTCTCAACAGGGGGGAGTGATGTTCAACACAGGCAGGGCTGGAAAAATCAAAGTCATTCCCCAGCACTTTCAACAGACATGTGTTTGATTTCTGTGACACCAGAATCTATATGCCTAAGGCCAAGATTCGAGAGTTTGAGAGACAATGTTTTTTGCCTTTGCTCTGGTACAAATTAATAAAACACCATTCTTTACGCATGCATCTTTCTGACTCAGCGACATCTGTGTAAAGTCATTTGGTTTTCCATTACTTAAATGGGGGTACAACAGGACTATTCAATCAGTGCATCATTATCAGCATTTAATCACTACTGCATGTGTTCAAATGCAAATGTGCAGTAAGAGCAATTAATTAGTTTGCTTAATCCACTGTTAGAAGGAGAGAAGAGACTCTTGCTTAGTCAGTCTCTGCCTCTTAAGCCATCTCTAACCTCAGATATCCTCCAGAACACTAGAGTATTATACTAGATAAGTGTCATTCAATCAATCAGTCAACCAATCAATCAATCAATCATTAAACCTCCAGCAGTTAACCACCATTTCTCCTCCTAGTGAGTCAGAAAATGAAGTGGCAGAAAATGAGTATTGACTTTGAGCAGAAATCTCCTCTTGACGGCTGATAATAATCAGGTGAGCCAGGACAATGTCATACGCAGATGCCAATAAAATCTCTGAGAACGTCCTTCTGCCAGCCTCTGTCTTTTCTGTAGCTTTCCGGGTAATGGCGGGGAAAAACCCGTAGGGGGTGCTGAGTCTCCAGCTGGCTCACAACTGCCCTATCTTCTGTAACCCTAGGGGGCGCTGTCAATGAACACTAGTAAACTTCTGTTGGACACTCGACAGGCACCTCAGTGATAATACATGTTTGCGTCAGACAACTGAATCACATAGCACTTCTTGCCATGTAAGAAGTCATAGATGTCAGTTAAGGTACAGTCAACAGTCTGTATGTCCTTCATAGGTGGTATACAGAGACAAACAAGTGAAAGCTTTGTGTATGACTTTGTACATTAAGTTCAACTAAGTAAAGCAAAAATGTTTTATGCATGCTTTATGTTAGCTTTAGTTACAAATGAAAACTTATTTTTTCCTCAAAACCCATGAGAAACTACTTTTAAACGTGGTGGGGATGTAAGATGGAACCAGGTCAACACTACATTAATCCTCCAAAGTTGTTTTTGATTCTGAAATAATGGGTCCAGTAAAAGTGTAACTGTAAATGATTCTTGCAGGCTTGTGTAGAGTCTTGGAAGCGGTTCCACAGTATGCACAACTGGCCAACTGCAATCATATTGCGCCAACACTTGACAATGATTCACATTTGTGTCAGACATTTTTTTCTTCCCACTCAAAAGAGTAGCATTAAAGAAAGCACACTCTGACCATCAGAGCCACACATACAGCTGAAGGTAGAGGTGTGACACCATCAAATGAGGTGAGAAATTTACAGAGAGGCTGGAAAGTGGCACTGAATCTGCAGTCAGGACCGAGTGACTGAGCGCAGCTAGGGCACCAAGTTCATTTGCATCCCTTTGTCTGGAGCCAGTGGAAACAGACAGGCCAGACAAGCACACAGTACCTGTCCTCACGGAAATCCGCGATGCCTGGGCAGCGCGGATCAGGCGGTGGCACAGAAACACAAAAGCAGGCTTCAGAGAGCCGCCTGGATCACAGGGACAGTGCAAGGACGTGCGTGGAGGCAACAATGCCGGGATGAAAAGCCCCTCTCCTCCACATGGCCAGAAAAACCACAGAGAAACACAGAGAGGCGCTGCGTGGAAGCTCTGTACCGGCGAAACGGATGGTCACCTGCGGTCCATGCGGGTCGCTCCTGGCAGGCCTCTCCAGATCCCACACGCTCTGCCTCACGCTTGATAATCTCACACAATGCGAATGTTAATTTATGATAATCCCCGTTCAAAAGTGCCGTTTACTTTTTACACTCAGTCACCTGGCAGATGCTCTTATTCAGATTGACCTAGAAAGTAAAGGTGATTTAAATTATCCTGGCGTTGGCTAGGAGAACAGAAACAGGCTGACTTCTTGAAAGAATTTTTTTTTTTGAATCGTGCAGTCATCCTACCGCATGGCCCCCTTACCCTTCCCCAGCATCATCGCCAGATCTCCACGGTAACCCAGATTCCTTCCTCTGAATCCCCACCAAACTTCTCTGCTTCCTCTCACAGGGAACTGAAGGAAAAAAAATAATGGATCTCAAGAAAAAAAGAAATACATTGCACAGAAATCCATTAGTGTTCTCTGCTTTGTATGCTGCACATGCACTGTGCTACACGAATCGCAAGTTTATGCTGTTTGCTTAAGACATTAATGCTTATGAACCAGTGTATGTACTTCCTACTTTAATCAGTGTTATGACATTTTCATCTTAACTGACAAGGACCCCTATCAACTGGTGGATTGGGTAGCGGTTTGATAGCTTATGCTTTGTAGTCATGCTGTGAAAGTCTTGTTAATGTACATTAACCGGTAGAGCTTTACATAAACCAAATGGTTCACTGTGGTGAAACGGTGTGAGTAAGTAATACCAACCGACCGTTACAGTGATAGAAGAAAGTGTTGTCTCAAGAGGAATTATAAGTGATTAAATTTGCAGTACAGCAGAGACATTCCCATTCTCAAGGGAGCTCTCTCTCTCTCTCTCTCTTGCTCGCTCTTTCTCTCTCCCTCTGGGATTCACGCACTGAAAGTTCTGCCTATACATTTTTCACTCTATTGAGATGGAAGTTTGGTTATAAATATTCATGAGTATAAAAGCCTTTGTTTAGTTCTTGTTCTGATAATCAGCATAGCCGTCAGTGTGAGCATGCTTAAGCGTGTGTGTGTGCGTATGTGTGCGTGTTTGTGTCTGTGTGTAGGCGTGTGTGCAGCATATGAGTGTGCCTATAGGTTTGTGTTTCTGTGTTTGCAGAACATGTGCCAATCATTCAGAGAGTGAATCTGCTGTAGGCCAGTTCAGAAATGTTCTTGAGCTCACAGACAGAGATGTGTCTTCACTGGAGCTCTTTGGAGGAGTTAGGAGGAAAGGCTGAGCATTCTGTCTTGTTGCAGTAAATATAATACATTTGATTACAGGTTCAAATATTTTTACAGTCCAAGGCATTCTGTGACTCTTTTGAAAGTGTAATGATGCATCTTAAATACATGAATAAAGATAACAAGGGCTTTAATTAGAGGCACAGGCATATCTGAAGCAGCTCTACAATCATTTGCTGTGATAGAATTTGTGCTGGAGAATGAAAGCTAATGAAGTCAGAACAATGGGAACCGAATGGGAGGGAGCAGACAGCCGAAGCAGTGTCACGCCCAATTATGTCCCCCCTCTGTGGCTAAACCGTTCCCTTTGTGACTGTATGACTTAGAAATTTGCACTAATGGAAAACTACCTGACAGCGTGAACTGTTTACCTGAGAAAATATTAACATGGCTGACACTGTCAGGATCAAAAATTTTGAAACAGACTTCTGTGGGAGACACATTTTGAAATTGTACCACAGGTCATAAGTTTCCTCAGTTGGTATTATACTGCAGTTAACCTTCCTCTATTCCTGCTCAGAACAGGATGAACTCATGCCTTCAAACTATTCAGACAAAACTCTGTTACTGTAGCGAAGAGAGAGAGAGCAGTCACCCCACCTGGCCTCAAACCCGGGTCTATGGGGTACCAAACTGCAGCATTGCCCACAACGCCAAAGAGCCAGGCTCGTTGGCATGGCAGCGCATACTCAACCATAGTGACAGCACTCCGTCACAGTAACCAAGGAGCTCTGGTTATTTCTAAATTAATTTTTGAATAAATATTCAAGAGATTAAAATACTGATCTGTGTTTAATAGTCAACAAAATTAATATAATCAAATTCAGCAGATGGTTTCAGACAATGCCTCGACTAGATAAGATTATAAACTCTTAATGAAAGCAGATAATCATATTTGTGAATTTATTACAAGCTGTTCCCATCTTCTGCTGCAGCTGGGCTTCAACCCCATGCCATCCTGTTAAAACTGTAGGTGGGGACCCCTGAGTGTTGAGATAAAGGCTGAAGTGAACTGTTAGATAGACCTGTTTTAGAGTAATGACAAAATAAATCTCTACCAGTTTGACGGTCACAGTCTCATGCTTTCAGATGTCATTGTGGTTGTAGCAATTCATGGTCCAGAAATCATCAATGTGCCAGTGTCTGGCAATGCTGTATTGACTTCTAGAAAATGCTGAATGCCTGCTTGGACATTAAGGGGTCATTTCAAAGCGATATATACTTTCAAATCTGTGGTAGTTGCTTCTGTTTGGAGAGCAGATCCATTTTTCTATCCTGGAGTTAAAAAAAAACTGCATACAAGCTATGCATCCTTTCTCTTTCTGACAATGAAGCCCACTTTAATTTTTTAAGAGATTAACTGGTATAAATCCATGGCATTCAGGAGATTAGACTTTCTTCTTTTCTCAAGTTGTAATGGATCCATGTAAATCATTTAATGCAATTCAGCCTCTAATCCATGAAAGTTTGTGTTAACTCCAATCAATGGAACTTAAATTCAAAATATTCATATGTCTCCTTAACCCAAAGAATATCTGTGAAATGCCAATTCCCACTGTAAAGTGAAAAAACAACAAAAACAACAACAAAAAACAAACAGCAGTTTGTCCCATAGCACTCCTCTCAGTAGTCAGTATTACACATGCTGTTCTGAAAGTCTGGTCTGTAGAGCTAATTTCACATTATCATGCTCATCTGTTTGCAGTTTATTTATGGAGAGGTTTCCATGAAAGTGAATCAACATCAGTCAGGAATCATCAGCGTTCCACAGCAATAAAAATAACTGGTGAAATCTTGTATGTGAAGCAGTTCATAGGCTCCTCTCTCTCTCTCTTTCTCTCTCTCTCCCTCTCTCTCTCTCTCTCTCTCTCTCTCTCTCTCTCTCTCTCTTACACAAACACAGTGAGAAAATCACTCCTGCTCTGAGTCGACTCCACTCCAGCGAGTGTCACTCACTCTTCTTGCCTCTGAAGGGCTGATGTCTCATCCAGAGCTTCGTCTGGCTGCCCTACATCTGAATTTCAGCGCCTCCATTACTCAGGCCTGCGTAAATAAACAGGCGGGTCTTTAATACTGAAAACCCCTTTGGCGTGACTGACGAGGGCCGGACCTCCCCCCTCTCTATAGCAGTGCGAAATTGGAAAGTGAGTCTGTGTGCTCCCTGGCGGAGAGCCCATGGCCCCTGCTTTGCCTCCGTGAGCCCTGTCTCATCTCCTCTGTGTGGGGGAGATACGCAGGGAGAGGCCCGGCCTGCAGTGCCTGAATGAACACAGGTGTGTGGGCTCTTTAAGGAGAGGCTTATGGGGAGTCAAGACTCATATCAAAATCAACAAAAAAAAAAAAATCAGGCCTGTGAATTGCAAAAAGTCTATTGACTTTTAATATGGCACAACACTCCAACCGCTTATGAAGTGCAAAAAATCAAAATCAAAACAGAAAGACATTAAATCCTGCAGAACATGGTGTCCTTGCTTGTTCCTGTATTTGTTCCTGCACACTATGTACATTTTTGACCTCGGTCTTCTTCACACAGCATAGAGTCATGACTCTCCCCACTGCAGACATGTCTGAAATAAAGTCTTAATGCAGAAATAAACCTCCAGCTCCAGGCATATTTCACATGGAGTACTTTATGGAAGGCAGTCCCCATCAATCCACACTAAATGCAGAGTGTATGCCTTCTCATCTTTGAAAGCGTCCCAGAGATTTCAGCGAATGGCACTGTGGATCAAAGGACCATCAGTAAAGCGCATAAAAGGCCAAACAGCAATAAAGCACAGATGAAGTCTCCCCAATCCTTTTAAAAGGGGTGCTGGAAATCTATCGGTGAGAGCAGAGCTGACAGAAGCACTACGTGACACAGAGGTGAAGGAGCTGGTCTTCAGTGTATGAGCTGAGGCAGTCTGCAGGTGGGAGGAGGCAGCACAGTGAAGCCGTAACTACAGCAACAGCATCCCCAGGTCTCGCAACCACCATCGCCACGGCGACCGTCCAGCTCTGTGGGACTTCCATGGTGGTGTGTGGGAGGAGAGTGCAATCACAAGCGGGGCCTTTAAAAGCCTGGAATCTCTGCCATGGATTTTACCGGTACACAAAACGGTTTTCTGAAAGGTCAGATGCCACCTTTAAGGTCAGGTGCGCAGACAGAGCATGAAAATAGACTCTCAGAGTGGGAGGAGAGCAGCGTGGTGTGGACCAAGAGAAATCAGGAAGCCAGAACAACCAGCTCAGATGGAAGATTCACATTCTTTCCTTTTCTGAGTGGCTAAAGAACAGGTTCACACAGGATTGGACTCAAGTCATCAGAGATGTCCCCATGAGGGACTAAAAACACCCTGTAAGACAGAGGCGCAAAAAGAGCACAACATGGAAACTAGAAAAACTTTAGAGCTGGCCTCACATCCAAGCAACAGCTACAGCAGGAGACTGTCCTGTACACAGCTGGAGAGCAGGGCTGTAATAATAGCTTGTCATCTCAGAATTCCACTCTGCCACCCATCTGATTGGCTGGGAACACTGAACATTAGTCTCGCTTGCCAGCCTGGTGTCAAGCCCGCCTCATCCAGCCAGCCCTACATATGTCTGGTGACAACCATGTGCTTAATTGAGATAATTACACACAGATCATAGAGAGGAGCTGTGCTGGTTACCCATGTGTCCCTGTCTGTTTGCGATGAAAAATGCCTACTTTGCAAAGAGGGAAGGGGTGAATACCCCAGTGCCCTTGGTCACTCTGCATCAGCGTATACATTATCTCAGTTTAGGGTGGGGTTGGCATCAGATGTGCTATCATGCCCGATGCATGACTGGGAAGAGAAGTCACCTGCACACTAATCAAACAATATTATCACAGGTGTTACCCCTGTGCACACATGGGGCTGTGCTAACTGTAACTGGTTTTACCTGCTTTTGACATATATTTGGGTACACATCCCACACCTAAATTGGGATACAGATATATTGCAGTGAGCCAGCAAGTGAGCAAAAATAAAGAATATCTTCAGGATAGCTGCCGTGGAAAACACAGATGTTTTCCCGAGGCTCGGATTTATCTTGTTGACGGCTAAAAGCTCCAGGCCAAGCAGTCTGAGCTCCTGATTCTAATCTTGTTCAGGCCCTCAGCTGCTCTTATTCGCTACTGTACGTCGGCTGTGGGAAGCACAGCTGCCTCCTCGTAACCCAGCGAAAGGCCGTCTGAATGAGGGAGAGAAGACTGAGGCTGTCTGCACCGGCAGCCTCGTGAAATGCTCCAATGTGCGCTGTTTAGAGCCGGGTTTGAAATAAACATCGGTTTCCCGGGATACCGCAGAACATCGAAGAGCAGGCTGCCATCTCATTCTCGGCCTCTTTTGAGTGTAACTGTTCAGAGCGCCGGGCTCCGGTCTATAAGGGTGCGGATTTCAGGTTCAGTCATGCTATTCAGCTCTTCCATCCAAACCTGGAATAAATAAGTCAAAACTTTAAACAACACGTCCACATTTCAAAGCATTGCATTGTAAAAGTTTGTACAGTAAACAGCCCTGGATAAAGGCTTCTGACAAACAAATGGTCCAAGATATCATCTGCAAGCACAAGCTTACATCTGGTCTCGTCTTAAGGCTGCATCTGGACTCCAGGGCAGTAGTGTGCAGTAGCAATGGAGAGCATCGTTCACCACCCAGGGTTGCCAGTTCAGTTCCCAATTGACAGTCTGCTGAAGCAAGATACTCCAGTAAGATGTCCAGCTGTACAAATGTGATCTATGTAAGTTGCTCCACATAAAAGCATCTGTTAAGCAACAACTGCAATATTCAGGGAATACCAGAGCTTTTGTGGCCCCCCGCAGTCTTTTTCTAGGGACAGGACAGACCCCTCAATCATCTTAAACCACTGATTCCACACATGCAGGTGAGGGGATAAATTGCTGTGGTGAGATCTATCAGATACAGTCAAATTTTGTGTGCACCATTGAGAAAAATCAGTACAGCAAAATCATATGATTACATATAACATATTATTTATTTATTTTTCCCCTTTTGTTGCGGGCGTGGCCATATACTCCATATTGAATCTACTCCTTCCTCACAGGGAGAACTCAAAGAAGGCCCTCAACTAACCAGGGCCGGTGATTTTTGAAAACTACTGTATGGGACTGATGTAGGGAGAACAAAATGAACACTCCAGAAGGCAGTGAAGCAGGGTTTTTTGCTATAATTTCCACAATCCAAAATAATGCATACCTGTAAATTTAGTTCAGACTTCACCCACACTACATACTCTGCAAACCTGACAGAAGAATGATTGCAGTCAGGAACACAGTACAGATTTGAGTGTCTCTGCATGAGCCCTGCAAACTCACAGCTGCTTCAAGTGACTTTTTTTTCCCTAAAACTGTTAATCACAAAAAAAGTTTTTTTCTAAGAATTGAATGCTGAAAGCACTCCCTGTGCTGTTTCAACTACAGTGCTTACTTTGGCAGATGCTCAAATAGTCTATTAGTTGCACCCTGCAGGTCTCTGATTGGTTCAGCCACGAGAAGCTGTTAACTGAAGGAGCAAACCAGGATGCACCGTGCAGAATCACAAGACACAACACTTGATATTGCTGTTCATGACCAACTTTCAGAGGAAATCGGACAGATTTTCCGTTTGGAGGCCCCAGCTTGGATCGAGTCGCCTACAGTGAGCCAAGTCTCTTCTGGCCATAAGAGCAATTCGGTTTACAAATTGAGACAATATTGAGCTGGTCTCGCGGGGGGGACTTGATTTGTCACACCTATAGCGGGCAGCTTGATGAGGCGTAAACACTTGAATGCATATTCAGGATAATTTACATCTGATAGATGAGCCCTTTGAAAAGTGGTTTTATTTAATTACCGTCAGACGCGACCCCCGGCTGAGGCTTCCAGGTTTGATGGGATGAAGACTGATGCATGACTGCAATCTGAGAGCGACAAGCAGGAGGCAACAGCCATTTGAATAATTTATCACATCAAGCGAAAAAAAAAAAAACAAAAAAGCACACCACGACATGATTCAGGTGCTCTGGAAGTGAAAAAAAAGGCTTGAATCTCAGTGTTTTCTGGGAGCATCTCTTGCGCATACCAGTAAAATATTCTGTCTGTCTCGCTCACAGAGAATGCATCAGGAATGGATGATTCCTTTTTTTCTCAAAAGAGATATTCATTCCATGCAAGCCACAACATAAAATAAAAGAGCCTGCTTTCTCCCAGTCTTTGCTATTCTTCATTAACATTCATCACTCAAAAGGTGCTGTACAGGCTAAAAATGAGATGGCCTGTTGATTTTATCACACAAATTAATCCGGTGTCCTGGGTGCTTAGGAGGTGGTCAAAATGCCGAGATTTCCATGGAAACAAAGAAGGTACATGGATGTATTTTCCACAGCCGCATCTCCCATATAATGGGGGTTATAGTGTCATGGTTTCAATAAAGTGTTCATATCTCTACATTTAGTTTTTTTTCCCCCCACACTTTTAACACCATTATTTAATAAATTAAACTCAGGATCGCATGACACAATTTGAATAAAAAGAAAAGTAAAATGAATGTCCCATGTTGCTTATGATCCATACAACACCACCTCTGCCATTACCGTAGAGGTGGTATGAGTGTCACATATAGAGTACAATGCGAGGTCAGGGCCATCTCCTGTTCCAAGATCAGCCCAACTGTGGCCCGCCATAAAGACACCAATGAAGCTAAATGTTAAAACTGCACCTCTATTTCATTCATGAAGAAAAAAAGCAATCCTTCTGTATTCATCAGACATTACCACCCTATTTAAACTTGAATACTGGTGATTCAGTGTTTCAGTGTTCGGGGTAGGGGGTCCTGTGAGACCAATATAAAGGGAAAGCATGCTGAAACATTCAGCCCGTTCGAGCCCGTTATTATTATGATGATTATTCTTTAACAAAGAGACGCGCAGGGTCAATCTTTGCGGTGGAATTTGTATCAAAAATTCTTTTGATCTTTACACTAAGCTGTTTCTCTGATTTTTATGTTTGTTTTTTTGTTTTTTTTTGCCTCAAACAAGACTCCACTTATCCTGAAAATTATCATGATATATAATGGATGCTCCAAACAAAGTAGGATAAGAAACCCCTTGCTGGAGAATATGTAGTCTGCAAAGGGCACAACCTATGCTGACAATTGGGTAGCCGGATAATATTATGTATGTAGTGTGTTTCTTCCAACATGATTTTGCTTTGTTACAAAACCACTTCTCTTAATTGGCAAGAGTCAAAGTGGTAGTAAGTAACCCTCAAAAGGAAGTCTAACCTTACCAAACAACATCCTGTTTTTCTGTTGACAGTTCATTAATGAACTGAGGGGCGTTTCACAAACCCTGTTACATGCTTTACATGTATGTACACTTGTCTTAGAAGTCTTTGTGAGATACTTCTAACTATCTAACTATAACTTTCTGCTGGCTTTGCAGACTGTTTTTCTCCCCATACAGCCAGTTAATCTTTCCTCTGTTCAGCTTATAAATAATATATATATATATGTTTTACTTCTGGTCTCATATACCATAATGACCCCACAGAGCAGGCATTTATTCTTCATAACCACTAACCCAGGCAGACTCTCTCTAAAGGTGTCTGTGATCCAGTCTTTGAAAAAAAAGCACATTTTTCAGAGAAAAGAAAAATAAAATGCATTTTATGATTCCTGGATTAAGGATTTGGTCTCTTGCTGCTTCCTGCTCACTTGAGAGAAATCTCTTTTTTTGTTGTCTATTCTTATTATGTTTATTATCATTTTGAGTGGTTCTGATTGATTATTTTCATATAAACCAAACAGCAGCAGGAATGCATTTTAAAACGTTTTGCTGAAAGCAAATGTATTTTATTCGTGTAAATTTGTAGGATTCAGAGGAGAACATTAACCCAAAAATATTGGTGTGTGTGTGTTTATGCGTGCGTGCGTGTGTGTATGTGTGTAAGGTATGGTATTTAAATAAATATTCTCACACAGGCAAATAAAAAAAAACATTTTCACAACTTCAAATAGTGTCTTGGAATGAAACACATGCTCCCTCACATATAAATGTAAGTATCCATACATACTGATCTCTGTATGACGCTGTATGACACTATAATAATAGTACAGAATCAGCATTACCATATTGGTATTTCTAATAGCAACAGGAGCCCAGAACAACTCATGCATGGCCTAAATTCAGACAATCCAAAACAAAATTTTTAATGACTACTAAAACATTGGTAATGATGAGCAAAAGTAATCGTACAGAAAAAGAAAAAAATCAATAAACAAGGTCGTAAAAAATGGAGCCGCTCATTATTTTCAATAGGCTACCTGTTGCTTGATACATTTTTATTTAAATGAATTTTCATTCCCATTAGCAGTTAATCAGATCTAATTCTACGTTTATGGTGCTATATCCGGGGCATTATCATCAGTCTAATAAAAACAATCCATAGAGATGTTCACCGTCTTCTAAAACGGATTTCTACCTTCTCTGCCAGCGTTCCAAATGTCAATCTATGTGTGTGAAATGTACACCATACTGTGAACTGTGACCGTCCTTTCAGATGGGTCACTGCAGCAATTATCTAAAATTGCAGGGTAGTCATTTCCTGCACAAACCAATTAAATGAAGGGAAAATTCCACGTAAATCTGTTCCACTTCTCCCATGCCCTCCTGGACAGCTGTACTCAGAAAGGTCTGTCTCTCAGCCCTCACCCTCTGCCCTCAGGAACAATTAGCCAATCAGATTTGAGTATGTTGTAGGTTTGAGAGTTACCAATCAGCTTTGAGTATGTTATAAGGCTGAGAGCTGCCAATCACCTTTGAGTATGTTGTAGGCCAGAGAGTTGCAGGTGGGCTCTGCTCCTTACTTTTCTCCATAGCATCATATTATATGCATTCCACGTATGATCTGTTTATTATGTTCATTAGCATCGGTTTAAACTGGGTGAGCAGAATGAGAAACTATTTTGAATATGATTTATTTGTACGGATTCATTTGAGCCAACAGCGCTAAAATTCTGATTCATGCCTACAGCAGAGGACATCTATGGTAACCATTAAACCCCCATGAGCAACGATTGGGGAATTATGGGTAACACAACATTGGCTATTAATGAAGCACAGCAGATTAACCTCCATACTATTTATATAGCAACATCAAATGTCACACAGACAAGGGTCAACAAGTCATTTGAACGATATCAATAATTGATTTTGGAAAGACAGGGGCAGAAATAATCATTTGGGGGGCCAAATAAAAATTCATATATTCTGGAGCGTAAAAAATTCTCATTGCTGGTAGTGCTTGGCTGTCTCCCTGCAGAATCGGCGGGTCAGCTATATTTATACTGGAAAGCAGTGTTGGGTACTGATTAAGGAGCTGGACTCTAACCTGAGGGCTGCAGGTTGAGTTTTCCCATGGGGATCTGTTGCTGCACACTTGAGCAAGGTGCTCAGCCCAAATGTCTTCAGTATATATACAGCTGTGTGAATACGTAATATGTAATAAACGTAAGATATACAAACTGTTCTGGATATGGGCATCTGCTAAGCAAATATGTAACATAATGTCAGACTGGAGTCAGCAAGTCTGTAATTAGTGTTCTCCATCATAATTAGTATTTGTCAGCACTGCCTACACATGGGTCAAAGCTTTCATGAGTTTTTTTTTTTTTTTTTTTTTTCCCCCCACCAGAAACGTCTGTCTTCATAAAGTCTCATCCAGCCGGCGGATGGAAACATCTCTGATCGATCCATGTTCTGAGTGATCGATCGCCGACTTCTGCCGCACCCTGGTTTGTAATCTCACTTTAACCCTCACCTCGTACGCCGTGCTCCTGATTTCATTTTCTCTCTGTTTGCAGAAGTGCAGACGCTCTTTGCCACTCGAGTAAATTACAGGTAATCTGTTTTATAGCGATGAAGCAACCCGCCGAATATTAGTAGTTTAACTTGATTCAATTCCTTACTATCACTTGAGTCCTGTCTTGACAAACCATCTGTGACAATCTCATTATGAAGGGTGATACACAAAAATACAACATGATTGATTACAACATTTACAAAAAATCAGAAAGGTCATTTGACCAACTGGGGCCATTTCATACAGAGTTTCAGTCTGGCAGGTGGAAACATGAAAAAGATCCCTCTGAGCTTTGATTGTATAATTGACCTCCAGACAGTTTTGTGTGTTTTGATGTTCATCACAATAACCATAATCTCTCCTCCAGTCATAGCTGGCTCTTTTGTGCCAGACAAACGCACACAGCCAAAGAGATGACATTTACACAGTGACATTATGTCAGCCTTTAATATAATAAAAGAGTTTTAAATCAATGCAAACAAATTATTCCTGTCAGCACAAGAAACCTGAATGGGATGTCAGCTGTCTTTTTCTCTGAAAGAGGGCACCAGTGTTCTCTGAACAATAACCTCTCACAGAAACTGAATAAAAAAAAAACTTAGCCCTGTTCCAGTGGTATGAATAGCTCCTATTTTAATGATGTCTGAGGCTTGTATTACTTCGTATTTATTTTCATTTCTGGAGAATGGGAAAAAAAGCAATAGTCTTTGAGGCGGTCTATTCTCTTTGTGATCTGAAACTGTATTTAATTACAGGAGGCCGTATCTGTAATAATATGGATACAGCACTCTGGGAAGCCAGAAAATGAACTTGTTATGTATCTAATCCCCCGAGTCGGGCTCTGAAATCTGTATGAGGCTGAAAAGAGATGATACATCTTTATTTCCCTTCCCTCCCATCTCTCCTACTTAACATGTTCATGGACTCCGATGACAGCAATATTGTCTCCCACACAATGCAGGAAGAATTTCTTTTGTCTTCTGTCACAAAGACCATTTTAAAATGGCTTAATAAGTAAAATAAATAAAACTTATCTGACACTGCTGACATAATTAAGCTGATTAAGCTCTATAAAGGGAAGTATTTGTCAAGATGCATAATAAGGAACTGACATCAGAGGAAAAATGGCATACCTGTAACTGCTGACTAAAGAGTGGAATCCAACTGTCCACTCATGCTTAAAACAAAGTTTAACAATAGCAGCAGTTGTGTGCCTTTTATTACAGATCTATGGCTGAACATCATAGCAATGGACCATAAAATCCATCCATGGTTTTAGTATTTCACAGAGACTTCCCTCATTGCCTATCCATTTAGGCTGTTATTGTAAAATATATACAGCATGTATGCTGTAGTATACAAGAGCAGAAACAGAGGAATCTGATATATGTATTCCAGGTATTATATGCATTTTGTAATCCTCTATTTCTAGTCCCTGCAAGCAAATGTAAGATGGTTTACAGACAGTAGAGGGTGCTCTTGTCCCCAGGGTAACTCATGTCCCTTGTTGGTTGGCTTGTGCCTCCCTCAGTAGGACGTCCTGGGCTCCAGCTATAATGAATCCCCCTGTGACCACAGCAGCTGGTCCATGAACACCGTGCAGCGATGGGTCTCCTGACGCTGCAGGTGGCCGGTACTCAAGAAATCCCAAAAGCGATGACACCAGTAAAATTCGCTAACATCTGCCTGCATTGGTAGAACCTTCTGGAACAGGACTGAGCACTGACCTGCAGAACATTATATGTATTATATTTAAATATAGTTTTTTTTTCCTCCACTTTCTCCAAGTGCAGAGGACTGACAAACAAATTAAAATACCTCCAATAGTTTAATTGTTATTATTTTGTTTTTGTTGCATTGCATTGTGTTGTGGAATGTGGTCTAGTGATGTTATTTTACAAACTAAACCAAGATACACTGGCACGCAGTTGCCTTTTTGTACAGATCAGGCACAAGCTACATACATGCTTCTACAATCGAGTCCCTCTTTTTACCCAGCTGTGAAAATTATTCCTAATTAGACTGTTTTCAAATCCAGATCAAAAGAAACTTAGGGCCTCAGCCAATTGTATTGTATTTGTATTTGTACATAGCAAATCATCCAAATAATACATTTAAGGAAGTGCCATTCTTTAATCATGTACACAACCTTCGTTTCAGTTCGTTATGAAAGGAATATGTTGAGAATAAGAGGAAAGGAATGCCACCTTAAATTAGTGACAAAACCACTGAAAGAAAGACTGAATGAGACCCAGTGTGAACAATGAGGCCAAAATGCAGTGTTTGATATTCAGTTTGAGCAAAACTGAAGTCTTCACACTGTGGGAAATAAAAGTGGATCAGTAGAATATTGCAGGAAGACGGGCAATAAGAGAGGCTAAGTGTTTGACATGGACCTGCAGGCGCTAAGGAGAGACACTTTAATTGCAAATAGAACCAGTCATTAACTTTCACTACCACAGTACAGATTTCGGTTTCCTCACATTACAAGAGATCCATATTCGTTTGTGAAGGCAGCGAACAGAGACAGGAGAAAGAGTCAGAAGCATTATGAGATAAGACACCCTATCTATTTTTAACCAACGTTATTTTTCATAAAGGTCCGCGTGAGGTTTGGCCTTTAACGCGATGGACATTATGTGGAGCAGCAGATATGTCTGGATTATTAAATCAGGGTCTGAATATTAAACCGCTGATTTCCCGGAGGGAGCCGCTAACCACTAGAGAAGTAATAGCCAATTCAGTCTCTGAGCCAATACACCAAACACAGGACATGCTCTCATGACAAATTAGTTTCCATCACAGACACAACTGCTCAGCAAAAACAGTTTTTGAAAGAACTGTCATTTTGATAATGAGGAAAATAAATAATTTTCCTTAATTTCAATAAAGAGAGTTATTGTTGTTCTATTTTTATGGAAAAGGTATTTATATGAAAATGTATAGAGACAAATAGGCTGTGTACCTCAAAGGATAGTTTAAAGAAAAAGAGTGGATTATGCTGCTACCCAGAGAATATACATACCCAAACTAATGCTCAGCATTTCAGTACAAACTGGCCCATGTTTAATGGGAGGAAGCGATAATGAAAAGGAATATAGAGTTATATCTGAAAATAAAACCAAAGGGAAGTGCTTGGCTGCACAAGGGACTCATTCAGCAAGGTGCTTGTTTAAAGTGCAGACTGAGTCCTATGGCCGGTAACCCACAGTGGCAGGGGATATTGGTTTGTTGCGTTGGGGAACAGATGTGGGTATGTCATCAGGGTTTCCACAGCAACCTGCCGCTTGTCAGGCACCTGACCGTGGCTCAGAAGAGTGTGTCAGTGGAGACGTGCCTATCCTCTACTCGGCACCCACTTTGCTGTGGTGCATTGTGGGACTTGTAGTGTGTTAAAGTGGAATTGGCAACTCCAAAAAAAGGGTTTGCTTAAAGGGGGAGAAGAAGTAATGAAAGTAAGTGTTTATTAAAGTAAATGTTTGCCTGGTGAAACAGTTTCCCATGGGTTATTTTTCTGTTTTTGGTAAATACTCACAAACATCAGTCAGCTCCACTGTGTGCTACAGTATGAAGATTACATTACAGATCAACATTAACTGAGGGCTCTGTGGTTGCCAGAACTCACAGTCAATGATGCCATGATGTACTGCTAAGTCTATGAGAGAATTCAACTTTTACTTAGCCCGTCGATCAGCAAAGTGACTCTATAATCATACAACATTCTGTGCATAGGAGTGATATCTTCCATTCATACCATACAAACATATCAAAAATGATATATATGGATGTTGTTGGGGTTGTGTGTTCCAAATGAACTGTAGATCAAGCATGTGTGACTATCATTAAGACCTCTTGGGTGATTGTAGAGCTCTTTCAGTTTAATATATGCGACACCTCTCACTGTGACTCTCACATCTGTTCTGGCCACATGGCCTGCTTCAGTTCACAAAGCAGAATGCATTGAATGAATATCTGATCCACAACACTACACACACAAACAAAGCCTTCCAACAGTAAATGCTGGCACATAATTATGTTTGTAAAAATAATCAAAATTATTATTATGTTGTTAACGTGATCATATTAGCAGTATGATGGATGATATGTCTGGTTCCCCGGTCAGATGCCTGAGGTCTGTTCCATGTACAGAGTATTGGCTCTCGGTGACAAAGTACACATGCAAATATTATAAGCGTTTATATAATTGAAATGTAACCAGTGGGAGGGATAGTGCAGTCATCTAGCCTCAAGGGGGAGCCCAGTCTTCGGCCACCACGATATACTGGCGTAAGCGTGTTCTTCAGTATGAGGAAAATTTGTTCGTGCTTTAAGAAGGGTCCCACATTAAAATTGCGAGGGAGGAAAATAAATTGGTTTCTCAGAAGAGTTGGTGAAACCCAGTGAACCAAATGAGCTGATTTCAAACCCTCCACTTAAAAAAAAAAAAAAATCAAAATGATGTTGCTTATGAATGCGCCCCATCTGGACCTTAAAACCTAACCCAGCCTAGAATGCCAAATGTTTGGAAAGGACTGACAAAGGAGAGAAAACGCCTTAGAAATTGAAGTGGCTCCTCGCGGTAAACCTGACCTCTGAAAAACATCAAATGATGACAGCCGCAGACGGGTGCGAATGCCTCACGCGCCGCCTCGGCGAGCGTTCCGAAATCGGAAAACGTTTTAACGCCGTCAGCGGGGTAACCGCTGTCGCCAGCCCAATGTGGACTTGGCGGAGGGAACGTGGGGGGCAGGAAGCCGCCCAGAAAATTGCCACGATGCCGCTGTCAGATGGAACAGCCGAAGCAGGAAATTGAAGACATGTCAAGCTGACACAGGTACGTGTCTCGGAGGGCAGCTTCATGAAAGTAAAATGTTCGCCCTCCGATGTGGCGAAAGAACGAAAACTGCAAAACGCGCTCAGTCTCTTCAACAGGACAAAAGGTTCTACATGAGCACAGTCCATGCATACATTCACTCATTCATTTATTCATTTCTTTGTTTGTTTGTTTATTCATCATTTGTTTTAGTTTAACTGTGTAATGAATTATTAATTTCAAGGCAACACATTCGTACAGTGTTTTTGGTGTCTGTTTAAGCTACTTCTCAGCATAGCTCAATCCTTATGTCACTTGCACCTTGTGCTCCAGTTGGACTCTTCTGTTACACAGGGTCATACTGTCTCACCACTGAGGCCAGGTGACCCCAACGGACATCACCACATCTGTCACCCTTCAGTAGGTGTGTCAATGTGAGGTCATGCTGATCTAACACAGAGACTGCACTTTCATAGATTCAGAGGGGGATTGAAAAATTTTGGGATGATGAGTGTCCCATGAGGAGAGCTAGTCATCTATGAGTCTGTGGAGCACCGTTCTCCTGACTCTTTCTCACCCATGTCTTTCTCACCCAGTAAAACACAGTTCACTTCTTTCCCTGGCTCTGATACAAAGCTCCTCCAGAAAGCGCCCTGCTCCCCTGCGTTCCCTGGCACACCAAAGCTGCCACTCCTCCTGTGTGCACCAGAATTCCCGGCCCTCCTTTTGTCTTTGAGAGGAGATAAAAGCAGGGTGGAAGTCTGCAGTATCAGAGCGTCTCAGCCGTCACCCCCGGGAACAGGAAGCTGTGCATTCAGGTGAGGCAGACGGAGCCCCACGCTGCAGCCATGTGCCTTTTACAATTCAAGGTTGGCCACGCCCTTTTCATCTTTCCTTCCCCAGCTGCATTAATTCAAACCGGGTAAGTGCTGTAATGTAACTTCTAATGCTGGGCTAAATGGGCTTCACATAGTTTCACAGGAACTCAATCTAAGTGGGTTTTTACAAAATGACAGCTTTACTGACTGTGCTCTTTACTGCTCAAGAACCTTCAGACAGACTAATAGTTGGGTGGGGGAGGGAGGGGGGGGTTGCTGCACATGGTTTAACTGCTTCTTTAGGACTCAAGTGCTCCTTTGAGTTATGGGCTCAAAGACAAGCTGCAGCCAATCGACGAGAAAAAAAGGTTCAGTGGAGCTTTAAGTAATTTGCAGAGCAAAGCGCCGCTCGCGCTCCGGCTTGTATTTCCTGTTTCCTTTTAATTGAAAAGGGGAGTTCCGCGGCCACCGGGGGAACGACAAGCGCCCCAACCCCTCGCTCCGCAGGCGCGAGTCGTCAGAGTCAATAAATTGAATCATGTCGCGTTCGGGCGTTTGATCTTTCCTATTTGGATAAAAAAGAACGAGGCCTTCCCCCATGGCTTCCCGAGGCCCCAGCCTCTCTCTCTCAGAGTTAAAATACCAATTTGGGGTCTATTAGCCGGGGACGTGTAAGCAAATGCCTCTTGCTTCAGGAGATTAAACAACTGGAGGGGAGGGCATCAAAGGCCATTACTCAGAGGTGCAGGCGACTGGCATTAATGAGAGCAATTCATCACACAATAAATATTTACACGCACGACAGACAAGCTTGTTACAAAAACAGTATTTATGGGTTACAGAGACATGATACATCATGCACGTTTTAGCTTAATTTTAAGCATTACAATATGAGATATCTTGTTGCCAAACAAAACATTTTCAGCATTTTGATACCCTGTTCAAAGAAAAATCAGTTGCATGCTGCTAAAGAACAGTAGCAGTGTCAGAGCAGCACAGATGGAAACATGAATGAAAACACTACACAGTTATGTGATCTCAGCAAAAAGCAGACATCTTCTCTGAGGTGTATTCGTAAGACGGCATCTTTTTATGAGTGGTCCTTAAAATTCTTTTTTAACTGCTCCCTTTTGGGCTAGTCTTTATTGGGATTCATTCCTATTGTGTGTTGAGACATGTCAGTCTATGTTAACAGTGCTTTCATAGGCTATTGTTTTGAACCATTTAAACAGCATGATTTATGGTAATGTTGGTTTAATAGGCTCTTGGATCACTTTAATATGATGTAGAGTGTAAGTGCATTACATTATTGTGATTTAGCAGATGCTCTTATCCAGAGTGACATAGAATTTTATCCATTCACGCAGCTGGATGTTTACTGAGGCAATTGTGGGTTAAGTACCTTTCTCAAGGGTGAAACAGCAGTACCCCAAGGGGGAATTGAACCAGTGACCTTTTGATTACGAGCCCAGCTCCTTACCACTGTGCCACATTACTGCCCGTACTGCAATGTGAATGTACAGCATAAGTACATTGCTCCAAGGGATGATTGTTAGGCACTATGTTTTTGCTGTCATGTTGTTTTTAGATTGATGCCAGTGTCTGCTTATTCTGTACCTGTGCTATTGTTGCTCCACAGATTCGTATTTGATTGATCCTGTCATACTGGTCTCTCTGGATAGAGCATATGCCAAAGGAATGAATGAATGAACGAACAAACAAATAAATAGATCATATTTGATCTGAGAGAAGACTCAGTTTAGCAGTGCATTATCTTTGGCTGCAGGTACACAGGGACCTCTCTGTGAGAACAGAGCTCCTCCTCTAACTCAAATCCACCACTGTAGTGGCAAGAGCAGCAGACACCTAGAACACCCTCTCCTTCAGGAATGCCTGTCCAAAAGTGTGTGTGTTAACCAGAAGCAGCAGCACTTTCGCTGACACGTTGACACAGCACCCCACTATTAGAGATCGCAGCCGAAGCATCGACATGAAAAGCCATGAGGAAGTTTTCTGAGACCTGGAAATTACCCAAAAGTGAACCTGTCGACCTGGTTATTGGGCTCCTAAGGGACATTCCACAGGGCCCCAGTTTAGCATTTTGCTTTCTTTACTGTTCTGGATCATTTTCTAAGCTCCGCCTCCTCTCTCCGTCAGTCATCTGTGATGGTCTGCATGTTAGTCTGCATGGCCTTCAGCAGCAGATCAGTCTAAGCTGAGATGCCATGAATGCAAACTACAATGTTAGGAGAGTGCATTTTCAGATTGAAAACTGATGTAAATCCAGTAGTAATGATCCCTGATCATAGGCACTTCCTCTCAAACCTATGACCCCCTCCCCTCCCTCTCCCCAGTGAAACTGCGTCGGTCAGAGACACCTGGCTTCACTGGGTATTTTTATCCTGCTCAACATCACGTTTCAGACAATACCCAAAAAGGCATCAGAAAGATCATTCCACAGTCAAGTCTTTAAGGTTTACACTAAAATTCAGGACAGGAGTTTTCAGATAATCCCTCACTTGTGCACCACACCCTAATAAACTGGTTTTTTCAACTCACCTAAAACAGACCTTCACCCTTTCTCCTTCAGCCCTACCCCAACAACTGGGGACTGACTGCATAACCCACTGGGGTAAGAGCATGCTCTCTTTCTTACACATGTAATCATGCCGTTCATGTAATCCTATTATCTGTAATGAGCCAATGTATTCACACCAAATGTCCAGCTCTCATCTCCTCCCATCGGCTGCTCAATCTTGTGGTCCCCCTCTCAGGCTTAGCAGGGTCCTCCCTGCCACAGTCACTATGACAGCTCACCAATTTGGCTCACCACGATTACAGTCCTCTAACTAATGTGACGTTCACACTTGAAGAGGCTTGGTCGCAGAGGGGCTAGTCCTGGGACGGGTAAAGCCTGACCCCCCCAAACGTCTTTACGCATGCATCGTCTCCAGAGGAAGAGCTCAATATGCCTATTGACCGGATCCGGCTGTGCTTTGCTGACTCTGTGCTTTAATTCTCAGGACCCGGCAGCTTCAGGGTTAGAGTCGTATTAGCACGGCCATATAAATCAGACCTTCCCAGATAACAATGAAGCTCGAGTTCTCTATGGTCCTGTTTGTCATTATGTGCTCTTCCATGGAGTAAATCAAGCCTATTACAGTTTCGCCTCTGAAGTGACAGGGGCCTCCATTAAATGTAGCCTCCCATAATGACTTACTGTTTACAGTTCATATCCAGGTCATTCTTCCTTCCTGTGGAAGTGTATAACATGTATGCAATATATTTCACTATATTTGTTAACATGTTACAAACGTGTGTTTTCTAATACAAATTTTCTTAATGTAAATATGTAGAATATAAAGATCCCAAACAGGGGACTAAATAGAACATTTTGATAATGAAGCATTTGTTCAAATTAGATGTCCTTCTTGAGTGCAAATATGTCAACATGTATGCATGTGGTCATAACCCAACCATACCTCAAATCTTTGCCTTTGTATTACTGTGGCAACTGCTGTACTGCACTTGTGAATGTATTGCAGCTTTAATGCATTTTTGATGGCACTGGTTATCACAGCACTGTATGATGGATTGGCACATGCTGGGATGTGGTTTGTTGGGTTCTGTATGTACCATTGTTCCCGTGACTCCATTAAATGCACTGCTACATTTTTACTTTCCGTGTTCATTCTTGACAAGAGCATCTGTTAAGTGATTAAATGTAAAAATGTAAATGTAGTGAGCATTTGCACATTGTGAGAAAAAAAGTTCCCACACCGGCTTTGGCAGGATATATTGAGACGTGCAGGCGTCCAATCCTCTCAATTAATTTTCAGGAGTCATAGATGATTTGTACAGTTTCTCCACTCTATATGTAAATGAGAACAGTAAATGCCACCATTCTGACCCACTATGGAAAATAGAAAGATGTATTTTGGTGAATAGGGGAACATATAGCGTCCATTGAAAACTCTTGATTGAACATACATGTCCAAATTATATTTTTCAAGACAATTGAGTTTTGATCATAGGTTTAAATAAATATTTTCAGTCAAATTACATTTGCCATTTAGATGTAAAACAGAAGATGAAAGCAGTAATTGAGTCTTTGTTTACATTTGCTGGTTTGGCCCAGAAATGGTCCTAAAGTGGAAGTCTTATTAATACATATAGATGAGCAAAAAAAATATCTACAAATAAAAAGGAAAACTAGCTTGGGTCTCCAGTCAGAGAGAAGCTCTGAAATGATCCGGTGGGATAATCCTGGGAGGTAAATGACTAATCCCTATGGTGTGAAACACAGGGTTTGATTACAGGCTAATATCCCCCCACGAGAGCCTGCATGAAGACCTGCTGAGCAGGTATGAGGTGAATTATTTACAGAATATTTTCTAATTAGCCACAGTTGCTGCACGCCAGTTACACGCACGCATAGGGGAGCATTCACAAAAGCAAAACACACATGGGGAAATACACAGAAAAACTAAACACATACAGGAAAGTATGCACAAAAGCTTGACACACATAGGGAAGTATCCATGAAGCAAAAACACACATAGGGAAGTACGAACAAAGCAAACACAAACACAGAGTATGCATGAAAGCTAAACACACAGAGGGAAGTATGGAGAAAAGCTAAACATGCATGAACAAAAAGTAAATACACATGGGGAAGCATGCATAAAAGCTTAGGCCTATTGGAAGATACAACAGGACATGTTCTCACATGTTTTTCAGCTGCTGTGTCATTTACCATTAAGGATTCCATCACTGACCAGAAACCTGTTCATGCCATTAATGTGATCTATAAAAGGACAGGTCTGGTCTGACCCCAGAACAGTTTGCGGAGGCCCTGTCACACGCTCCCTGACTCTGCATGGTGGAGAGGGTAATTTAGTGTCCCATATAATTCGGGCTGATATTTGAGATTCAGAGCGACTGCTGAGAGCAGACTCTTTATGTTGCCCTGAAATAGATTCTTCACGCCGCAGGCTGAGGGCTATAATCAAGTCACCTGATGGATCTGTGGTATCAGTTTAGTAATGGACACGTGGAGGGGACACTGGCACTCACCCTCTCGGGAAATGACAGCTCCTACTTAGCGCTCACAGCCCTTAACACGGCGTATAAATGAGGATGTTCTTCACCTCCAAACACCTGCCAGGTAATAACAGGTTCTCTTTTCTCTCAGTGCCCGGAGGCGAGCGCAGAGCGTGCTGCTGTAATCCACTGACACGGGGGACGTGCTCTGCTGCGAAATAATCTAAAGATGAGTGTCTGATGCAGCTGCTTGGAACCTTCCGCTCTGCCCTGGAGCCGATGTGCAAGTGTGTGTGCGGAGAGGGATGCAGGATCTGTGGAGAGTCGGCCTCTGCGCTGTCAGACAGATGTTCTGCACTTCACTCAATGCACTGGCTGTGTGTGTGTGTGTGTGTGTGTGTGTGTGTGTGTGTGTGTGTGTGTGTGTGTGAACACACATGCATGATATGTGTGTCTGAGCATGTGTGTGCATGTGTGTTTGAGTGATACCATTTGTGTGAATTAATTAATGAAACTTTCATACATTTGCATCCTATTTTATAATATAATCACAAAGAGTAATATTCTAGTTTCAGGGTGTAGGTTATGGTTTCAATCATTCACGCTAAACCTGCTTGATGTGACAGCTAAATTTTCTCCGTTTTGAATGATCTGTCGGATCACCAGCGGTCCCCCGCAGCACATGACAGTCCTGAGTTTGTTTCCTCGTCTCCGCCCGCACACTCCTCTCCTGTCCCCTCCCCAGGCCATCAACACTTCTGCTCTGAGAGGAATCCTCAGCACCCCTCTGCCCCCGACCTCCTGTCTGATCAGCACCTCTCAGGGAGAACCACAGGCTGCAGAGCTCAGAGCTGCTACCTACTGTGTTTACAAGCGCAGCAGTGTCAGCCGGGGAACTGCAATTAACGGAAGCAGAGAGATAACCTTTGACCCTGGTACTCATGACTAACAAGCTTGGCAGTTTGTGAAAGGATCACCAATCAGCTGTTGCTTCCTTTTAATTAATTGCGTCCAATGTGGTGGAATTACCTTTGAGTTCTTAAAAACAACCACTTTCACCCTAACAAAGACAGAAGGTCTGTGAATCACCTAAAATATATTTTGGTATAACAAACACGAGTTTTTGTCAAATTCACACAGGCAGAGCTGCCACACTATATCCAATCAGAGCAAAGACAAACAGTAGGTAAGACAAATAAGGATGTAAATTGGCAAACTTGTTAATTGTCCAAAGCAGGTTGAGGATAAATCAGATAAACCAGACAAAGCCCTCTGACTCCATTATTTAAAGCTCACCAGGTGCCACTACCCTCTGGGACTGGAGTGAGTCTGAAGGAAAACTGAAAGTGGAAAAAAGATCTTAAAAACCAGTCATAACTGTTGAGTGATGCACCTGGTTGTATTGAATAAGTACTTAGCCTGGACACCTGTGTGCTATATGATGTAACCAATTAGCAACTGAGGTATCTGATGGAGAACCACAGGTTTCAGGTCTTGTACCACAAGCAGAGCCGCTGATTAGACAGGGACCTTACCTACCTTTTGCAGATCTCTCTTAGACTCTCAGAACCAGGACTGGACACTGTTGCTGTTGAGTGTAAAGCTGCCATATATGGTCATGGCTTCACCCTCATCTTGTCCTCCTTCCTGCAGGAGGTCACCCTGAGTCAGCTCTATCTGTGTGTGTGTGTGACCTCTGACCCTTTGCTCCCAGTGGATTTAAAGGCCACAGCGCAAGATGACTGGGAAACTAATTACTGAAAGACGGACATTTCAGATTGCCCTGGTCTTGTCTCATTCACTTGCACTTGTTTCCTGAGTTTGACTCAGTCATTCAGCTGTTAAAAGCTTTTTCCAGCCTGCTGATAACCCTGTGGGCCTCAGCTTGGGGAAGCTGCTCCATTTGATAAGTGAAAGGCTTCACTCCCCTAGTGGAAAGGTTGATGGTAGCAGAAGGGATATGCTGTTTCTCCCTGTTAGTGTTCCACGTTCTGTAACAGGAAGTGATACATAGATTTCAGCTGCACACAAACACTGGACCGACAGCCACAGAGCTGTACAAATTCTCATCCTCATTCCACCCAGCTCAGGGGCAGAAAAGTTTCTCAGCACTGGAAAATGTAAGAAAGTATAGAAGTTCGATACAAATACAGGCAAGTATACAGGTTTAAAATAAATCAGTCAATAATCAATCATATGTTTCAAGGGGGTTATTTACCAATACTGTTCATTTCCAATAAGAGGACAGAATCCATTTATATTCACTAAATTTGTCCTTTATTTATCATTTAATCCCAACTCTAATTTCCTCCAACTTTTCAACAATACAGACTTATAGGATATTTTGGATAAACACATTATCCACAAAGGACCTTGTTTTCAGCAACAAAATAGACTCAAGATTGTTTATTCAAGACTGTACCGTTTAGTATTGCAATTGGCAGCTTAACCACAACCCTAGAGAACAAGACTCGTGCTCATTGACCCTGGAGAGAGCTTTCAGACCGAACAAGAGATTTTCTTTCAGATAGTGCCTCACTACTTCAGGGCAGTGTTCCTTAATGTAGAGACATGCATTCAGAAAAGGACATACTTGACAAGCAGGAGATCATCATTGTCCATCATCATCACTGTGCACAGTATAGAAAGACCTTGTCCGAAGCTTGCCAATAAAGAACCACTGTGGAAGTACCAGGAGGGTGTATGGGGGGTGTGGGGGTCCAGTCTTTCATTGTTCTGAGGTTGATGCCACCATATGGCCACTTTATTGTCAATAGCAGCAGCGATTTCCCCCTTAATGACTCATTAACCGCTGCTGTGTAGTGACATATATTTATCCCAATGCAGACTATTGATTCTCTGACTCAGTGTGGCTGGATTCTGGAATGCAGAGGAGCCGCATTCTGATTCTCAGTAGCAGTAGCACATGTACACAGCCTCCAGCTGCCAGCCTTTAGTGACAATGCAAACCCCCCTCTCAGCGTATCTCATCAGAAGCTTCTTTTATTTCACATCCATTTCAGATCCATTTCAGTCTGCTCTGCTAACTGGTGCCCTCTGCTCCACACTAATCAGCAGGGAATTACAGATTTCACTAGTGCTCCAGTCTGACGTCTCCTGAGAGAGTGTGTGTGCAGTGTGCGGTACTGTCTAATGCTTTAGCAAATATTCTTCTTTGCCCTTCAGTCCCTCTTACTGCTGGTCTCTTATCACGGGAAACGGTCCCTCAGTTGGAACATCACTGTCAGACACATGGCATGCACAGTGCATGATATTACTTTCACCCACCGAGAAGATCAGGCATTTATTTTAATTTCACAGGAACCAGAGCTGAGGAAACATGTGTGTAAAACCCTTAACTTTCCTACGCTATAACTGGCTGCACTTATTCTACTTTTGCTGAATGTATATTCTTAGTAAAGCTACCTCATTTCTCCCCACACTGAGTCTGTATTTATTAAAGTGAGCTGGGTTTCCACTAAGCCCTTCGCCTCTGCCTATCCTCCATGCTCTGTGATTACAGCAGTGGCAGTGAGCAGCAGGCCCTGAGGACGGCAATATGCCTGTGGATTTATGCCGCGGCTCTCGGGCGATGGAATTACATGCTGTATTAGCCGGGAAAGACTAATCTACATGAAAGTAGCGCCCATGGAATTCCTGCATGAGGGAGTCTCTGTGAGTCACAGGAACAACATGACCTCCATAGCATCTAAGGTCTGTGCTGGCTCTGAGAGATGATTGGGTGCCTCAGTCAGACTGTCCAGAGCCAATCAGAGAGCAGGAAGATGCCAACTGAGATAAACTTTGCAGGAGAAATGACAGCAGCATCAGCATTCCCTATCTAAAGATGAAGGAAAGTAACCGTGACCTATCCCAAAATTCAAGTGAGGCAATAGAAAACTTGTTGGGTTTATACGCTGATGCTGAGATACAGACATAACATCATGGGCAGGCTCATGTTTTCAACCATATGGCTAAGCAAATCGCCCTTACTGGTAAACGGGAAAAGACCTTTTGCCTTGATATCACCATCACATCCGTTTACAGAGTGTGAAATTTGGGAAACTTTCAGCTAAACTTGTTTATTTATCTTCGATTGTGCAGAAAAAAAGTATCCATTTCAGGATTTAGGTCAAATGCATCTTTCCAATTTACAAGCCTTCTTTTGCTGATGGGAAACTTTGGGCAGGTGCTCAATAGCATTTTTGGAAACCGTAGCCCCGAGACAAAAGAAACTGAATGAGTTAGCAACTTTACAATTTGCAATTACTGACACTGCGCATCAAAAAAATGAAATGTATAATTCAGTGTGTATGATGGGTTTCTTTCACACGGCAAAGAATAGATTTTACCATATTCCAGTGAAAGACAAAGAGCGGTATTCTTAGAAGAAAGCGGCTTTTGTTCTGTGCAGGGATGATTTACATAAGGAGATGCTTGGAAATCTAATTTTACCGCATACTTTATGCACAGCGGGAATCCAAACTCAAACGCGCTGCAGTTCAGTCGCTGAAGTTAATTAAAGCTGGCCCAAAGAGCACGTCTTCTCCTCGAAAACCTCTGCACAGAAGCCTCTGTGAGTTCCTTAGCTTTATGAAATCATCATCGTCACCATCATCACTGTCATCATCGGACAGAAAATGTATGTATGAAAGACAGTCTATATATATATGCAGTCTATATATATATATACTGTATATACACTTGTGTTTGCGTGCGTATGCATGTAATGCATATTGTCATGCACATTACACACAACTGGTATTGTCATGCACTGTCTAAGCATCATTTGAAGTGTAAAAGTAAAGTTTGGCGCTTACAAACTTCTGAAAACAGGCAGGGTTTGTGACTCACGTCAGCCCCACAACCAGTTCTGAACCTTCTTTACTTTTGTAAAGTTGTCTCTTCTGCATCTTATTTAAAGAAACGAGTGTGATCTGAATGTTTATACAGAGATGAAGATAGAAGGAAAAGTGCCCCTCTCAGCTGCACTCTCATTACACTGGTCTACTGCAGTGTTTCTCAACCCTACTCCTCGCAGCACCCTGTCCTGCATAGCTTCTATCTATCCTTGCTGCTTGATTAAATCAGGTGTGCTCATAAAATGTGCCACTGATGAGTTCAGTCAGGTAGGTAGAGCAAGGATAGATAGAAGATATGCAGGACAGGGTGCCGCCAGGAGCAGGGTTGAGAAACACTGGTCTACTGCATCGGGCACTGTCCATGGTTCTGAAAGTGTCACAGCCCAAAGTTTTCTCTGTCATTCAGCACTGGTGTATCAATACAGTAATATTCACTATCGGCTCTGAGCTGTTCCGTACCACAGTGCTGTACGGTGCTCTGGCTCCTTAAAATAATTTAATTTGCTTCTTCAGTTTTTACAGAAAATATTTACATTTCCTGTCTTCAGCTTTAGTAAGTGAGCGAGAAAAAAATCCATTGTGTGGAACGAAGAGGGTCTAAAAATGATCAATTCGCAAATCAAGACTGAGAATATGTTTACATACATTTTAATTGAGTTTTCATTAAAATACTTTTTGCTATCACAATATTTCACTATGTTCTTCATCGTAAAATGTCTGTTAATATAAAGCTGACATAAAGCACATGTGTTGCCACATACCACTGAAACAAGCCAGGAGTGTTCTGTTGCCATGAATAACCATTTGCTCCTTATGCTGTTAACCTCCACATGCATTTACATGTGAGAGTAATCCTGCCTAATCCTCATATTGTTACACACTGAACACATTCATTAGAACAGAAAGGCGATTAATTCGCCCATCATATGCATATTGAAAAAGCCTTTCACTTTCCCTCCACTTTAATTGCTCTAGCTTGCTGGAAACCATGAACTTATCATCATATTGTACAATACACACATTCAACTCCTTTCAAATGCAGCTGTTATGGAATTTTACACTGCCATGGCAACACTTACACATGTATTTGCAGAGCACAGACAGAAATAAATCATTTTTGAGAAGTACACCCAGCATGTTAAAAAAATGTGTAATTGCATGGTGTGAGCCCTTTGGACACAACATAGGACTTCCGCCATAGCCAGTATTACCATTCTGTAGATTCTCCTAATCACCCGCACTTTGTTTGCATGATAGAAATTACGGGTGCTATTGTCCCTCCCTAGAGTGACGCTGTGCTGGGTTCAGAGCAACTGAAAACAGCGCATTGGGAAATGATTGGGCTCGGCCTGCCTGCAGGCAGCTTCCCACTGCTGCCTCTGATGGCTATTGTTCTCCAGACACTCAGAATCAGGCCCCACAGAGCAGCACGTCCCTCATTAGCCACGGAGGGCAGATGAATGGCAGCAGCAGGAAATGATCACATCTGGAAAGAGCGCTAGGAAATACTTTCTGTTGACCTCCAAGGTAAAGCATATTAGCGCCATTGTGTTTGGAGGGCTCGGTGGAGGGATTATATAAATCGCCAGCTCAGTTTCCATCGTTTGGTGAATGTCATTACCAATCAGGCCACACAGTGCTCCAACACCCAGTCCCCCGGGGCTGTGAAAGGCCCCTCTGGGAGAATCAAGTGGAGCCCAGCGAGCAGGCCTCTCTTCAGCCTGAGGTACTGGGCTTTAGTTAATTCAGTATCTGTGTAGCACTGTTAGTAATGAGAGTCTGAGGCTCGTGTAGCACAATGCAGTGCTGAACAGACTCCCAACAGCCTTGGGCTGCATGACATCACAAACAGGAGCAATCCTGGCATTAGGGGGATCATACTGCAATGGATGCAAAAGAACGGGAGGAGGCGCTGTTGTGCATCTAAAGCGATTTTAAAATGTTTTATTATTATTATTTAATTACATTACATTATTGTCATAGCAGATGCTCTTATCTATAGCAACTTACTTTGGTTACAGTTCTACATTTTACATGTTACCCATTTATACAAGTGGATATTTACTGAGGCAATTTTGAATTGAGCACCTTGCCCAAGGGTACAACAGCAGTGACTCCACAGGGAATCAAACCAGCAACCTTTTGGTTACAAGCCCTGCTCCTTACTGCTACTCAGCACTGCTGCCCCTTTTTTTATTAAATAGTAATTATGCTGCATGGAGTTTGAACACCCTAATGATGCCTGATCCAAAGGAACAAACAAGACTGAAAACATATGTGTAATATCAATCATCCTATTTTGCCATAAATAGGCTGTGTACATTAGTGTGCAGTATGAAAAGAAACTTATTCAACAAAATTATAATGAGTAGCATGCTTTGCTCCCTTTAACTACTGTCCTTCTCTATTCCATTTGGGACCAACAGCTTTGGTACAAAGTGAGGCTGAGATTCATTTCACAGCAAGCAGAACGGTATGAGTACACTGTGATAGACAATCGTGAGACTGGCAGTAGGTGACTTACTAAGCTTGCCAAAAAAAGATGGAGAGAAAGGTGTTGCGTCTCTGACTTTTCGAGCCCAGTTTGTGTTGCTTCACACTTACAGGGTGTTACACCTAAGCCTCTCCGCTATGAAAAAGGCTGATTTTTTTCTGCAGAGAAAAGAGATGTTTTTTTCTGTGTTTCATTGTCATAACTGCCATGGATCTGAGTATAATGTCATTATTCCCTCACTTAAGTATTTATGTTGCATTATTCCAATGGTGCCTTCATCTCTGATTGCACATACCTGGGTACTGTTAAGGAAGCTAACTAGCTTCCAATGACGTTGGAGCTAAATTCACATGCTGTGTGAGAAACTGACATTGGTTTGTGGTTTCTGATAAGCAGTAAAGTGTTTGGCTCCACCCCTCATGCATACTTGATCCTGACACCATGACCTAAAGTCACAGGGATGTCAGTTAGAAGGCTCTATTTCAAAGCCCACCAAAGAGCTTTCTAGTTCTCACCCGCTTTTAAAGATTGGTTCTGAGTCCAAAGGGCCCCACAGTAATTGAGACTATCAGATCTTTAAAGAAGTGTACTTGAATAATGAATATGGTGGTGCTTGCCTGTAGGAGCTATCTCATATTTTTTTTCCTCCTGTCTTGAGTAGATCCTGCTAACACTTTGAAAGTGCAAAATGCATATTAAAAGGAGGGAGCCTTGCTCGTTAAATGCTAATTCCTCTCTTTTCATGTTGGGTTCTTCAGTAATGATGTGATTTTTTTTTGGTTCTGTTTTTTAAATGCTGGGGAGGAGAGGTAGGGGCTCTTTCTACTCTGAGTCTGCAGCAGTTTTCCATAAACAAGGCACTTTTGATTCTGTAGCTGTGACCTCACTTCTTGCGAGCAATCTGCGCTCATGTAATGCTTGATTTAGACTGATTTAAGGTACTCTCATGCTGACCCAAGGTCAAACTGACATTTGTCGGTTTGACCCAACGTGATGAATTGGTTGCATCAGCCTCTGTCCTCACAAAGTTCTCCCAAACAAACTTTAGCATAGCATGAGGTTGCTTCCATATGCATGCCCCCAGCAATGTGTAATGTTAGGGATATGGCTGCTGCTTCCTGGGATGGCCACCAGATGGCCTCATAACTTCCTGTGTTCTATGTCTAATTTAGTTAATGACATCCACCTGTGTCAATTAGTTTTTGGATTCACCTGTGTTTTCTGTTATTTAAGTACTGTTCTTAGTTCACATATTTGCTCAGTCTTGAGTTGCCACACTTATTGCATGAACTCTTGTACCAAGCCAGTTTGGTTTCTCTGGAGTCTCCAGTAGAGGAAACTTTGTTTTTTTTTTTGAACCAAACCTCCAGAGAAACCAAACTGGCTTGGTACAAGAGTTCATGCAGTAAGTGTGGCAACTAAAGACTGAGCAAATATGTGAACTAAGAACAGTACTTAAATAACAGAAAACACAGGTGAATCCAAAAACTAATTGACACAGGTGGATGTCATTAACTAAATTAGACATAGAACACAGGAAGTTATGAGGCCATCTGGTGGCCATCCCAGGAAGCAGCAGCCATATCCCTAACATTACACATTGCTGGGGGCATGCATATGGAAGCAACCTCATGCTATGCTAAAGTTTTGTGTCCTGAGTCATCTCTGCACTTGGATTCACCCTGCTCCTTGTCAGATAACTTTTAGGTAGAGCAGGACATTTGGATTTACATCCATCAATATGAATTAAACGCTGGTCTTCTGCTTTATGACACAACAAGCACTGTTGGCTGTCACGGTTGTCACAAACATAATGCTGCCAAACTACGAGGGTCCCATCAGGTCAGCAGTCATTGATCTTGCTGAACGCTACAATTGCTCCCAACTCCTGCTGGATCCCAGTAACTGAGTTGTGTACAACTCTGCAATGCCTTATGGGACCTTCTCTTACAGCATTATGTCTCCTAAAGGGTGAACAATTGCTTCTCTGACACCTGCTGTCCTGGAGGATTGTTTCGCTTCTCTGTCTCTCCTGTCTGGCCGTTTTGCTGGAGCTGGGTGCCTTCAAGAAATGAGCGCTCGCCATCCATTACAAACAGCATAGAAGCAGCCCCCTGTTAGAGGGGACGGAGGGGGTGGACAAAGGGGGAGGGGATGCTAGGTCAATTTGCAACACCTGCAATGATTAATGTGAGCTGTCACAAGCCCTGTCTGTCATTATGTATGACAGACCTCCCCCCCCACAGCACCGTCACCCAGCCCAGGTCTGTGCCATCTGGCTCCCCGTGGCATTAGTGATGCCACATTAAACCAGGTATGGCATGAATATTTAACCACTCCTGGTGGAGAGGTATGCAGCTTTCACAACCCAGCCATCTAGGTGAGATTTACAGGGCTGTTATTTCTGTAATGAGACAATACCAATCTTACCAGTGACAATGAGAAATAATATTTTCACTAACTTCAGTCGGACCAATATATTAAACACAGCAAATATAACAGTCAAAGGCCTAGCATTTATATTAACAGCCTGAAATAAAAGTGACTGTCAAGAAACCTGACTCACATTTCAAACCTGGCTGCACTGTTGTATTCTACTGGTAACCCTGCTGTAAAGGAAATATATAGTTCGGAGAAGTAGCACAAAAAATCCATCAAATCCGTTTTATGTCCGAAGAAGTACAACCAATTAAACTAAATCAAAGTTCTCTTCCCACCACCTCTGGCACCTCAATGACCAATTAATTCCCAGCATCTCGGCGGTTTTATGGGTGCTCGTCCGGCATCCGGCTGTTTGGGCCCCATTAGGTGCTCCCGGGTTGCCAGATGTCAGGCGGCTCCAGATGCAGCGGCGATTTCCTGAAAACCTGTCCGCTCATTAAGCTGTCAGCCCCTCGCTGCGGGCCGCACACAGAAAGGCCTGAGCAGAACGCTCCTACAGCGACCTGTCCGCATGGATAATGCACCGCGCCACCGGGCAGGTGTTAAACAAAAGCAAGAGCGCGTCTGATGCAGCGGGAGAGGGGAGCAGATTGGCAGAGAGACAATCACGTTCTGCTGAACAGGACCGAGTCTGAGTGCAGTTCAATCCTTAGGGACTGCTGATCTGGGATCAGTGAGGTATAGCGCGTATCCGTCTCAATCAGCGCGGACTCTTCCTCTAAAGCTCATCCAGAACTCCCTCAAGCCACAGCTCTGGGGGACACTAAAACAAGACTTGAGAGAATGTGAAGTTGATCTGAATGAAGACAGATTTCGCTTCAGTGTGATACACACTAGCAGCTGTGTTCTGCTGTGGGAAAGGGCCAAACCGACAGGCTGCAGGTTCCATTCCCGTCTGGGACTGAGTTGCTGTGATCTTGAGCACAACATGCTTCCTGAATACCAGAGTCAGTGTTCACTTGCGTAAATCATATGATGTATAAATGTCACCCTAGTAAAGTTGATAAATAATGTATTTAAATGTGTAGAAATGCTCACAAAACAAGTGTCACCCTTCTGCTTCCATTAACATTACAATAACTAATGCATTCCATATCATACAACAATATTATGTACACATATTGCAGGTTGTATGTCAGGTTTTGCAGTGCGCATTTTACAGCACAACTGTAAAGAAGTAGTGTTTTTTTCATTTTTTGTAAGTACATATATAAGTATTGTTTAGTTTGTAAATATGTAGAGAGAGAGAAAGAGAGAGAAAGAGTTGTGTATGTATATATTTACATAGTTACACAGAGTACTTCAGCTGTTATACCTCTTTGTTCATTATGTGATTCCATCTGTGCAACAACTGCAATGAATATGCACACAGACGTTATTACACAGGTACACAGTAATACCTATGTAGGTACCATATAGTTATGCAGGTATTAGGGCCATCTCGTCTCTCCATTAGCTGATTTTCCCCTTCAAATTGTTGGACATTTAGCACAGCAGCTAAGGTAGAGTACATTGCAGAAGGGATAAAGTAATATTGTCCAACCTGAGATAATAAATGTAATGTTGCCCACTTCATAGTAGTAATATAGACACCACATTCCAGTGGCACTGATTCCTGTGCATGTTGGCAGGCAGAGAGGGTGAGACTAGTCTGTTATTCTGCTGCCGGCTTGGAGGTAACCAGGCGACCCTGTCTCTCCCCCCCTGCATTGATTCCTCATCTTTTTCCAGCAAGCCATCTCCAGGCTGCTTCGCAGGTTCACAGAAAGCTTTGCAGAAAAGCAACAGGCTGTTTCACAGGTTCGGCACTTTCATTACTCTATGTTAACACTGGTGGAGCCTGACCGGAGGGGTATGGATTTTACACGGCTCTCGCTAGACATGACGACAGGCGTGGAGCCCAGCGTGTAGATATGTAGCCCGAGACCGCCTGTCTCCATGGCGATAGAATCTGCAGGAACCCTAAATGGTGCACACCCTGTTTTCTTTTAATAGTGGTTTCACCAGTTCAGAGTGTGGAGGAGAAAGAGAGACTCTGGGGCAAACATCTGTGGAGCAACAGGATCTAGAACAGGCTGAGTTCCAGCCCTCGGGTTCCGTATTCCAAAAGCTTGCCCAGCTCTCTGTAAGAACTGAGTTAGCTTCTGTCTCCAGGTCTCAAGACTCTGGGGCTAATTTGAGCAGGATGCTAAGTTTGTAAGGGCAACCCAGGATGAGTGCTGAGTAGCTCTGGTCTATAACAAACAGCTGTGCGACAGCACACACTTACAGCACTGCAGGTGTTGACTGTCCCTGATCTAGAACCAACAGCTGACAGTGCAAAGACAGCATATATCTCGACAGTTATGGTATCACCATCTGAATTTCATAGACCTAAAAAAAGATTATTGTGTGCAATATTGGTCAATTACCTGCAGTAATTACCTTTTTGCTAACAACTAAACATTCAATAAAATTAACTGATGAAACTGTCTTGAGGTAAGAGATAATTGTCAGAATTGCCATCATGCTTTGTGTTCTTCAATATTCTGCTTGTGAACTCTGAACAAAACAGAAGATGTTCCATTTCTTTTTATTGTTGCCCTCCGGATGTCTTTCTGATTTCTTGTGGAGGCATGACTACTTCATACAGTCTTCAACTGAAGTAATTAAGTAAGTAAGCTACATGTAGCTGGCTCCAAATAAGATGATCCCAACATGCAGAAAATCTTTATCGAAATTTGACTGTGTGTAGAATAGTGTACAGTATGTGTGTGAGTCACCTCCAGAGAGGGAGAGTGTGTTACTGAAATGAGATTATAATTAGATTGCCTTCCCCACCATGTTTCTGTGTTTCTGCAGTTTATTATTTCCGTCTGAGAGAGAGAGGGAACGAAGCCGCTCTCACTCATACCCGCCTGCGTTACTGCCACTCCGTTCAGTGGGAGGCAAGAAAGAAAAATATCAAAAATGATTATGTATTTTTGTCTGAATTATTCATGCAAGCCCATAGAGACGTCACTTCTTATTTTACTTCATGTTTGCTGTGGCAGCACAATCACGGATTGTAGTCTGACATTTCTAATTAATAGATCAGCCCGTGGCTAAAGGGGTCTCTGAAAATGACTGCGTGAAATTTAAAAAAAATCACATTAAACATATTGTGCCTCTGTAACTTCATAAGTTATAATCTCACTATGTTGAAAAATAAATATACAAACAACGACCAAACTGTTTCAGAACATCATTAATGTCATTCTCCATATGTAAGATAATTTAGTCACTCGTAAAGCACAAACTCTAGTACAGAAAGTACCTTTCAGGTACACAAACACGAAAATGAAGACAGATTAGTGTAACATTTCAATATAAAGAGACACTGGAATGCAATTATATCTTCATTATATTGATGGGCATGTTCATTTAATCTTGTTTGCCAAGATACTAAAATTCTGAAGGCTATTTCCTTGGTAATTTTCTACAAAATTGTATTCATTGTGCATTCATGTTATCCATATGAAAAAAATCTAAATAGTCTTGCACCAGTAGAATGAAGAATTTCGTGCACTGAAAATTGCAGAACCGTTTTGTACTCCCAGGAGTTATAGAGGGATAAGAGAAATACTTATGGTAGGAATAAATAACACTGCAGACAAGCTCCAGTTAGATCATCTCATGTGCAAACTAAGACATGAGGGGATTTTTATAACCCTGTGCTTCTGTATAATATGTTGAGCCTCTTCTTGCATGGATGTCTTAGATTATGCTGTTCAATTTCTAGCTTGACACAATACTGAAAGACTCCCCTTCCAGCTGTAATGGTCAAAATGCATTTCATTCTTATTTTACATGACTGAGATTATGAAAACATCATAAAAAATGTTCTCCCTCAGCATGTCATATGGAAAATAAGGGCAAAAAAGATGAATGGTGGTGAGAACTGCGGCCTTGTTTGACAGGAGTGATTTGTAGTGCACACAGACTGGAGAATGGCCCATTGTTTCTGCTCCTGTCCACAGGCTGTGTTTGGGCATGGTTCCATTGCCACTTTTGTCTTCTCTAATGAGACATGGTGCACCTCCCCTGCCAGAATGGCATTAGCAGCTGGGCTGAATTCACTACCAGAGTGCGGCTGCTTGTAATTAGCTCTTCATTACACAATCAGGCTCATTTAGGCCCGTCCTCTGACGATTCGCACGAGGTGACACGATCGCAATGTTTCTAAAATCAAGAGAGCAGTTTGCAGGAGTTTTCCTGGAAATATCAGGAACCCTTGGCCCTCATATTGAAAACCAATTCAAATTATGGATTTTAGTTACTTCCTTTGTGTGTGATGCAAACAATGTGTAAGCATATGCAGGTTTGCATTTTCTTCAGCACTTTACTTTTTCACTTTCGGGAACAAGAAAAGCTTCCAATCAACATGGAGAGCCTGGTACAGGTAGGTAGCAGTGCATTCATTTCTTGTAGTGTTACCGGCCAATTCTGCTTTAGTTTTAATAATAATAATGTAAAATATTGTGTGAGCAGTGAAAAAAGTAATGGATTCTTATGAAACTATGATGATGATGATGATGATGATGATGACGATGATGATGTCTAGAACTTGAATGGTCCTCATTGCCCTTCTGTTCCATTTAAAGATACTGTAATATTTACTGAAACACTGTGATACCCAAAGGACAGTGTCTCTATAGCAGAATTGAGCATAGCCCTAAGGCTACAAAGAACACAGATAATCAAGCATCAGCACTCCGGCACTCTGCTTTCTCCAGAAACGATTTTCCATTTTCTAGGAACAATGATGGCTTTGTATTGAGCAGCTGCACAATTGTTCTAAATGGAGCGAAATCTCGACCGATTCTTCAACAGCCCAGCCAGTGATGTGACAGATAAAAAGGGCTTTTTTGTGTTTGGGAAGCCGATCTGAGATCATTTCCAGAGGAGAGGAAATCGATACGCAGCGGTGATATGATAATTGTAGGTGCTCTGCCTCCAGTCTGCTGTTCCTTCAGATAATCGCTCCAAATTTTGGAGACGAAGAATGAACCATCTCCTTCGGAGGTCTCTAAAGCCGCCTGATGGAATTCTTCAGGTCGCGAGTCCTGGTGCGTGGGCTCTGTGCCTGTGGGAATATTATCACTGACAGAATGGGATCACGGCAGGCAAGCGGCCTGTGTCATCGGCTGGAGCCTCTCATTGGAAACATGCTATTGATCTAATTTAATGGCTTCAAAGTCCTGCATCAGAAAGCACACTGTGCAGGCTCCAGGTCAAGGGGAAATACAGGCTTTAGTGTAATGGGAACGTAGAGTCTCCAGCTTATAGGGGTAATTTAGGCTTCAGTTTAATGGAAAAGTTCTGACTCTCTAACAGTTTAATAAAGCTGTTATAATACAGAGTATGACTGAGCAGCAGCTGTTACCAAATAGCTTATTAAAAAGGACCATGTAGATTCAGTACCTTAAAATAAACGTGTTTGACCAGGTATTCTGAAAATGTGTGGCTTGAAATGGTAAATCAGTAAATTAGTGGTGTTAATGCTCTCCAGACTAATTAAATCATGAGTCTGTTTTCCGGTCTGTGCCTGCAGCCTCCTTTAATTAAATGTTCCTGTCTGGTCAGGGACCCAGAAACAGAGGCAAGCACAGCTACAGGAAGAGGCCCTGTAACACTCTGGCAACAAGAGCTTCAGTTTGCTCCTGAAACAGGAAGTGCTTGATTACATTCTTGTCAGATTCAGACCAGCAGACACTCCCAAGAAGAAAGCGGTGGAGATGTTTAAATATTTATTTTAAGTGAGTGAGGATGTAAAAAAAGACTCTTTTGATAAGCCAAAATGTATTCATATTTTACAAACAAAATGATCTATTTTGATCTCTCTTGATTTGTCAGTACTGTGTGCTGCTTTGAAACAAACAAATTATAAAAAGGAAAAAAAAAACACTTGAAAGAGAGAATAAAAGACTGTGAGAAGCACCATTCTACAATTAACAAAGCTGCCTGGCATTCACATTTGATTGCTGAGATGTGTTAGGGTGTAATTATTGCAATCAACTTCATTAATAATTACTGCTTCTCAGTGATACAGTGAGACGTTGTCAGCACTAGCGCTGTCAAATTATTTTTCATTTATTAGGTTTCAAATTCAAAGTGCAGCCCCCATTGTGTGTCAAAATCCACCATCCTAGTTAATGACAAACCCCACAAATCAAATGTGTCTACAGCTTTTTTCCTGCAATGTACTGTTACTTTCATGACTTCTTTGCAATTAAACTAGTGACTAAAACACCTGCTTAATTTTGCCCTCTCTCAGATGCCCCATGGATTTGCTCAGACATTCTTGAAATTTCTGTATACAGGCACTGAAAGCATTCAGCTACACTTGTTTTATCATGACCATATTGATGATGTTTCGGCTGGCAGACACAATCCATTAAACACTGTAAACAAGTGTTTGGCTTTCGTTGTCAGTGATTGACAGGTGGCTCCACTCTGGAAGGGAGGGAGGTGAAAACATGTTTTCTGCAGGAGAAGAGAAGGATGTTTGCTGTGCAGAAGGTGCAGTGAATCACCTTTCCTGAATGAGAAACACATGCCACGGTCTTCCAGCATGCCCGTGTGCAGGACTGCTTCACCCCATATAGGCTATTATTTTTATTTTTACCACTGCAAAACAATGTGCCTACATGCACAAAAGGCCCCAGTAAGCTGAAGGTGTTACAGCATGTTTGTGTCTATTGTCCAATTTTAGTGTCTGCAGCTAGACTGAAATCCAAAGCGGTCTCATGATAAATTCACTGGTGCAATTATCCATGTTCAAAATAATCCTTTTGATTTCCGGTCAGCATGTTCTATTTCCTAGTGTTTTGCAAAAATATTCAGGAAATGTAAATGACGTAATTCATTACTGTATATTAGGCCTTTGGGCTGGATGAGCCGTGTGGAATGTCTGTGAAAAGTAATTAGCATTAAATTCAAGGTCAATAATGGGCTGTGTCTTTAGGCAACTATGCCTGGGAGTTGACAGTGAGGGAACATTATTGGCTCCACCACAATGGGGTGAAATAGGTGAAAAGTAGCCTGGTGTGTGCAATAAGCCATTCTAACAGTGAGAGTGAAAAGGGGAGAGAGAAGGAACAGGTGAATATAAATAACTAAAGAAATAAATAAAGAATAAAGAAAGAAAGAAGATCATGGATTGAAAACAGATAAAATACCAGTGTCATGTTACTTTCTCAATACATGGTTCTGCTTTCAGGTTGTGTATGATGATGTGGAAGGAAATCTCTCTCTCTCCAACACTCTTTCAGGCAGTTCCTTCCTGGAGATATTTCCTGGCGATCATTACCATTCATTACGCTAATCATACATCTCACTATTTCAAGAACATCTCCCGCTGTTGTCAATTGTCCTGTGAGAGGGGAAATTACTCTTGAAGAGAGATTTGCATTGTCACAAAAACATCAATCCAATCAGCCATTTGTGGGTCTGAGGTTTAAATTCTGCCATCAGTATCGGTGCCTTGCACTGCAGGCTGCATGTTTCTAAAGATGGGCTCTTAAAAAAGACAAACCGGTACCAATAGTTTTATAGGTTTTTCATTGTTATAATTTTCTAATTATCATCAGCTTCCTTGAAATGACAGGAGTCTTTTGTTTAGGGCTTTTATCAGAGATCATATCTTTTGTCTGCTTCCATGCTTGCATTACAACCCAGATATTAGGGTTATTATAGATTTCCCTTTCATCAGTTTATGAACTCAGCATGATAAAAAGTTAAAATATCTCTGTTAAAATGATCTGATTTTATACAGTTGCACACCCGCAAGACATCTGAAGTGCATTAATAAATTAATTTTTTATACCTTGTTTGGATTATCATGTATCAAAATTTCAAATATTTTATGACTGTCACACACTGCAATGAGAGCTGGATGCAGGTGCGGAAACACAAAACTTTTATTCTGGAATGGGGCAGGATATAAACAGGGCACGAACAGAAGATCAGATCGGAGACAGGCAGGAATCAAAGAACCGGTTGGATTCAAAACCAAGAGTTCGAGAAACCAGAATTAGCATACCCTTACGTGAGAGTAGACATTGCACAGGAGAACTAAACAGAAGGGTTTAAATAGGGGAACAAATCAAAGCTAACAAGGTGGAGACAGGTGAGGGGGATAATCGCTGATCAGACCGGTGATTAGCAGGTCGGCAACGCTGAGCGCTGAATGGCTGAAGCCGGAGTGGGAGGAGGCGAGGTCGTTACGATGACTCGACATCTCCGATTTAAGAGAAGGAAACGGTGTGAAAAGAAAGTTCAATGATTCATATTTCACCTGCAGTCAGACTCTGATTAATCTGTTCCATCTACAGACTTTGAGCTCAGACACCATTGTTGAAGTGGAGAAGATATTTGGGTTCACTGAAAGCACAGTAGCTGCTTTAGATAATTTTTTATTAATCGTACATTTAAGCAGGGAGGTCAATTGAGAGCTCATTTCTCTTACAATGAGAACTTGGGGGAAAGAACTGCAGGGAATGCAGGCCTTTATGCATCTGATCTACTTTAGGCATGATTTGGTGGCTAGCTGTGGAAGGTGTTTGATGAGACACATGAAGGAATTTGACCAGGACACCAACATTAACACCCTTGCTTTTTCACAAACTCCCACTAAAACTTTAGAGGCCACAGAGAGTCAGGATCTTGGTTTTGTATCTCATACAAAAAGACAGCACTTCCTACACTGTACCCACAATCCAACAGGGCACAGTCAGTTTGGGCAAGGCTTGACACAGGACAGTCAAACAGTGAAATGTTAAAACAAGTTGCACATTAAATTTCATTAGTAAAAAATCATACGAGAGAAAAACTACAGCATGTGAAATCCAGGAATAGAGTTCACCCCTGCTTCAGAGAAAATGTTGAAAGGCAGATGGTGAAATAGCATCCCTTCTCAGTCAATTATCTTTGCCAAGTTAATCACCCACTTGCTTTGGTTTAGTTGCTCTAAAATGACCTCAATAGAACATCAGTGAATTACAGATACCAGTGACTAACAGAATATAATGAACCATACTTATCAGAGTAGAAAAGACCCATTGTGTGTTCTGTGGCCTTTTACAGACAGTCCTGTACAAAATGTCTCAACTGAATGGGTTGACCCTTTCAGAGTCCAAACAACTGAAGCCCAAGATTAGGAGATAAATGTTTGTCATGTCCAAAACAATACAGCATCTCTCCAACACAAAAATCAGCTTTACTTTGCTCTGATAAATTATTGATGTGGAGCAGGCAGCTCACTCATCGGTGTTGAATGGTTTTGATTTGCTTCGATTTTACGTGCAGGGAAGAGGGCATGTGTCTTTGTGTTTGTGGGTCTGTGCAGTTGTATTGTACATCTGAAATGGGAGGTGGGGGTTATGTAATGGGGGCAGGGCTGCATCATCATCATCATCATCATCATCTCTTTTTATAGAGTAGTCAACACAATCTACTCCCATGCTTAGGAGCATTTGGCATATCCTGGCATCCCTGCAAAGGTCAGCTGAACCAGAAGGGCATTTGATCTCATCTCATCGAACCTCTCTCTTTCCTCTGACCACAGCACATTGTGCAATTGCAATCACCATCCAACTAGGCCTTTCACAGCTAGGCTGTGACTAAGTCATTCACAGCGTGGGGTGAATATATCTTTACTCGTCTGCAGTTTTGTATTGCGCTATTATCAGCTTAGTTTGTGAATGAGCATGAAAGAATCAATATTGTAAAACAACTGGTTTTGTTCGCGTTGACAGCAAATCATTATTTAATTTCTGGACTAAGCTAATCTATTATATCTACAATGGCTGCATAAATGCTCAATTCAAAAATGAACTTCATACAGTACCTCAATTACCTGAGTGTTTTTTTAGGGTGAGCAGATTTGGCAGCTCTAGTTTGGAAAAGGGCTGCAGTATATTTATGTGATTTATGACTGTGAGTTACTGATGGAACCCATTATTACACATTTGACATAAATCATCTACTCTAGTGCTACACAATAAAGTGATAGACCCATGCTCATAATTTAAAGTCTCTGTCATACACACATACATACATACATACAAGTTTAATATTCATATTTTATCCTGTAAAGGTAGTACACACATAAAATATTATGCATATTAAGATGCTTTTTATACTTATAATGTAAAACCCCTTGTTTTAGCATGTAGTGACTGCTTAAATTCTTCAGTCTGGTACAGTTTGGCCATTAAGGGCCTCCTGCAATGCAGAACTCATTAGGCAATGGATTTTCCAACCTTGATTGTATTCATTGATTGGATTATCCTGGTATCTAAAGTGATTTGGAGCAACCCTCGCAAGCTTATTTTTTGATTATAAACATATTCATGGAAACAGATTTTAAATTTAGCTCAAGTCTCATGAGGTCGGTAATGAGTTTGCAGTTTGTCAAGGTAAGCATAACACAGCCACGGCTTATGTAAGCACACATAAAAGGCACCCACATCTACAGAATTTTTTTCTTAAACACTATCTGTAATTTTACAGCACTGTTATTATTTCAAATGTAAGCTAATGCTTTATAAAAAGGCTTCCCGAATTGACAATAACTACAGTAAGGAACTGACATTAACTACTGTAATGTAGATGATGTAGTGAAATTATCAACAGTAATGCATTTGTTAGCCATTAATTAACTAGCTTGATTCTAGCTACATTAGTCAATGCTTTTAAAAGTAATTGCAAATTGTAACTAATTAATTCATGTTAACAACTACATTGAATATGTCCATGGAAAGTGAGTAGGTGGACATAAGCACTTACCAAGAAAAGCGCTCATTAAGTCAGATTTATAAATTCGTCCACCTAAACACTTTCACTGCAGTCACTTCAGCTGCAGAACAGTAGCGTAGCCGTGAGCGCTTTTTAAAGCTGTCACAGAGCGTGCTCCCCAACAGCCACTTCTGAAATGATTTCCTCTGGAAAAATCCTGGCTGCCTCCCTCTCCAGCCTGTGTCAGTGTTTCTGTAAGAGGTGGGAGGATTATCACAATTACGCTGTCTTTAATTACACACTGCTCAAGAGGCTGCTTGCTGAGGCTCCACTCCCCGCGATGTGCGAACTGAGAAAACTTTCACAAATCTTTGGGAAAATTTCCAGCATGTACTCCTCATTCTCCAGCAGAGTTGATGGTGGTAATCCACCTTACAGCTGTCTCACAGACTACCAATAAACACTATTTAAAAAGAACAAGATTAGTGGTTCTTGATCAGGCCACCAGCAGAGACAACAGAAAAACAGGTAGAACCAGAGCTGTACAGTTCTGCCTGGTTCTAGGATCAACAGTGGGAAAGCATGTCTTGTACAAGACTGTATTACAAAATAGAAACACTGACTGTGAATATCTCAATTTTTTATATGCATTGTGTATAGTTTAGCATAATGAACATAATGATTGGTAGGAAGTTCTCATTATGATCTGTTATTTTTTGTGACTCTATTTGCATAATGACTACACAATCAACAACTTCACATTCTCAGCTTGTAAAGCCAGCGGTAATAATTTCAAACCATCTAACTGTATCAGTATTTAGTGAAACCATGTATGTGAAAAGCATCTTCAGACCTTTCTGTCTGTTGAGTTTTATGCAGTTTTGCTATTGAGGTTGAGACATTAAAATATCAAGGGGCTGCTTTGTTTCGATTCTTTTGACCCCCTGCTCCTGTTCCATGTTGTGAAACCGTCCATAAATACATGAGATAATCCGAGCTGCTGTCAGTGCATGAAATCCAGTCTGTTTGAAATCAGCAGTCTGCCCACACTTCATAGCCACGCAGAGACAATGAAGGGATCAAACACGGGGACAGAGAGAGAGATTAAAGCCGCAGAGCCTTCCTCTAAAAGCCCTGGCGGACCTCACTGAAGGGTCCTGACAGAGAGAGAGAGAGATAACTCCACCTCAGAAGTGCCAGCTGTGACGGTAGCGCCCCCCTGTGGGCAGGGGGCAGATGGGACATCGCTGCTCCCGCCAGCTGTCGCGGGACGCAACCTTTAAGTCACTCACACGGCAGATAACCGCGGCGGGGACAGGACGCGGCCCCAGCAGGCTCTTTCTGTGCCTGTTTAAAATGTCACGGCGAATCGGGGCCGAGCTTGGATCTCTTCAAGGTCCGTTTAAAGGCTCGTGTGATGCTGCGATCGGGCCTGCTGGAGTCTGCAGGAGGACGGCGGTAATTAACGGCTCGTCACGGCGGCCGGGTGCAGACTACTGCTCACCGAGCCACACGCAAGAGGCTGGAGACCGCCGAGTGTGACCGCGTGCCTGATGCCATCTGCGGGCGAATCCAGCCTCAGGGACGCCGGGGAAAATACCCGTGAAGATGACAGTCATCGGGACACGGTCGGGTCTGACTGTTTACTGCGTAGCACTGCACAGGAGCAGCAATAACCCAGGTGGCTTAACTGGGCAATTTCAATTTAATTTCACAAACACTATTTACAGAGAGAAATTCTCATGATCAGCTCCTCCTGCCCTCTGTTTCCAACTGCTTTCAGGGAAATCTGGTGCATTAGTGTTTAATTATACATGGAAATTAAGGTATGGAAGCTACACTGGCTCATTATCACCTCTACTTTAAAGTTAACTTCTGTCTTTGCTGACTGAATGGAATCACTGACATGAGGAAAGAAGAACAAGATTTTTACGATTAACTTCAAATTCATTATCTATATGGTATTTTTGCATTTAGAAACACTGCCCACACTTATAAAAATCTTATAAAATAATATAACTCATACCTAATTATAGTTAATATAATTAAACTCAGAAAAGCAAGGATGATGGTCATCCGTCATCTGGGTACCTGCCAAAAGCAAGCAAACCCCTGGACTATTTTTTCAAAAGGATCTGTTTAGTGTGAATCTGTGAACGCATTGCCATTTTACCTAGAGGTCATAAATCTGTTCAGAAAAAATAAAGTCCATGGTCTCCCACTGGAAGATGAAAACCAGCAAACCTCGGTATATTTCACAGAGAGAGATGAACCTCTCAGTAAACTAAAACCTTTCAATCAAAAGCCAGCAGCCATGGGCCCACAGTGTTCCTGTAGTGTGGCCATTGTGGATAAAGTACCTGTAGTGTGTGCCCTCTACCTGTAGTTTGGGCCCCGTACCTGAAGTGTGGGCATTGTACCTGCAGTGTAGGAACTTAAGAACTGTACCTGTAGTTTTGGCATTGTACCTGTAGCATGGCCATTGTACCACCTATCCTTGTAAGGCTCAGTACCTGTTCCTCAGGGAACATGCTGTCCATTGTACCAGTCAGAGGAAGGGGGGTTTTCTGAAATCCCCACACACAGACAAGCCAGGCTCTTACTCTGTGCTCTGTGTCCAGCTTTCTGTGGGGATGCTAGGATGAAATGAGGTGACACAGCGACCTCTATTAAGAACAACAACTCCACTGTCCACCTTGAAGAGACAGGCACACACACACACACACACACACAGACACACACACACACACACACAGACACACACACACACACACACACACACACACACACACACACACACAGACACATGGGTCCCTCTCACTGGGGCTTGACACACTGGGTAACAGATTCATTTCAGCTGTGCAGCACCAGCTGTGACCATCTGGTGGCCCTCTCAGAAGTCACATGACCACCACGAGGTCATGCATCACAAGTTGCTCCGCTCCTTGACGATCTGCCAGCACTAAATCTGCCTCCAGTGCAAACAGACGTCCTTTGCTGTCTCTCTACCAACGCCAGCTCTCTCAGGAGCTGAGAATAACACTAACACACTCATTCAGCATGATGTCATTTCAAGGGCCAATGGCGTCTTTCCTTCCCTGCTTCACTAAGAGTTCTTTTCTAACTCTTTCTACCCAAAGCAATAGTATGTGATGTCCAATAACCCTCGTCATCTGACTTCACACATGACATGAATACTCCATGCACAATGCAGAGAAACTAAATGAGAGAAAGACACTAATACAGCCGCAGGCGGTATGGTAAACTTGGGCCGGCGCTCTATACCAGCCATTGAATAAAGAGGCCAGACAAATGCAAATACACGCACACATGAAGCAATCTCAGGAACAGCCTGTGGATTGACACTTTCTGCTGCTCTCAGGTCAGTGGCCTGTGATCCCGGCGAGACTCGCCTGGTGAGTTGCGGGGGAGGAGATGGTGAAAAGAATCTGATTGGCCAAGACTGAGGCGCAAAATGCTGGCGTTCAGTGCTCCCGATGGTCACACTGAAAAAACAGACTGGTGCGAAACAAGAGAGGACACAGGAAGTAGCAGGAGGCCGAAACACTGTGTACACAAACCCACAGAGGCACAGGGGGCATCCTAAAAGGGCATTGGACACCAGCTGATTCAGACACAGCATGGTGTGGAGGGTCAGACGCTTCTCAAACACATCCCTGAAAAAGGGGGCTGAAGCAGTGCCTACCTCTGTCGCTGAAGTCGTCCACGAGGATGATCTCGGCGATGAGGCAGTCGGGCGTGCGGTGAACGATGCTGTGCACAGTTCGCAGCAGGGAAGACCAGCCTTCGTTATGGAATGGAATTATTGTACTGGTGTTGGGCAGGTTCTCCAGGTACAGCTTCTGCCTGCAGCTGTGGAGGGAGAAGATCAGCTTTAAACAGGAGCATTGATTCAAAATAACACTGCTTACACAGAGGATGTTCAATGAGAGAAATATAATGGAGCTATGAGCAGTGCTTCCTACCACACTTACGGCATCTAAAAGGGACGTTCAGATCTCAGCACTGAATAGGAGATCTGTTCACCTGCTTCAGATCTGTCAGAAATACAGACATAAACCTGGAAGAGAATATGAGCTCTTCTCTCAAATCCTGCAAGGGTGGAGGGAATTGGCTCTTAGTTTTCTTTCTTTAACTAAAGCACTGACATAAAAACAAAGCTTGCTGAAAATGTATTTTGCTTAAGAAATGAAAATTTGAAAAAACAAAACACACCAATTAGGAGTAAGCCCTGTGGGTATGATTTGAAAGCATGACACTTTAAATAATCTTACCATTTGTTTCCATACAGCCTATAAATAGCTATTAGACATATTCAGTATAAGTTCTTTAAATGAAATATATCAAGGCAATTTCTGACAATGGCAAATGAAATGAATATTTCTCATCACATTGAGGGTGATAATTAGGGGTATGCAGAATGGTCCAGCTCTCATTCTTTAAATCAATGAGCATTTGACTGTAAATGCAAAATATGTAACTTCACTTTGACGCATTTCTTAATTTTCCACTGAGCAAACCCATTCATAATTATCCACGCCGGGTTTAGCTGGCGTCACATGTCATTGTTCAAAGAGGCAGCCCAATAAAACTCATCCAAAAATCTGCATGTTGATTCAGCTTCAGCAACGGCGAAATTGGCGGATGAAGTTATGTTTTTATGGCTCAAACAAGTCCGTAATTTACCCCAGCGACAAACTTGACAAGCTGGCCCAATTTATCGCTCTCATTTGAATGATTATTTTGTAAGAACCCGGCTTTATTCTCATTTTATTATCACACACAAAAAAACTGTAATAAAAAATAAAAGCGCTTTAACATCTGCGCTTGGGAGTATTCATTTGTGCTGGAGTCAGGCCAGCCTCTGGAGCACAGACTCCAGTCTGCTGGATAATTTCACATTATGAAATACAGCTGAGAAAAATGGGCCATGATTTGCATTGTAATTACCTTATAGTGTCAGATGAATTCATACAGAACAGTATTGTGTCACATATGCCACCATATCTCAATCAAAGCTGAAATTTGGAACGAGAGTCTTTGTCAATCTTTACCAGGAAAACGGAAAGATAAATTAAGCTAAGGTCTCCATTACAAGAAAGCAATACAAATCTGTTGAGAAAATGAGTCATAGCTTTGAAAAAAGTTCAATAATTGATCACATTATTGAAGCTTGGTCAATAATTATGTGATCCAAAAGAAATCACTCATCATACTGAATACAGAATACTTTTTCATCACAAATATTCTGGAATACTTACTATACCTAGTACTCACTAATACTTAGTTTCAATTGTATCAAGGATACAATTTTCTGTATTTCTAAATATGGCATTTACAGTTCAATATTTTTCAATGCCATTAGTGTTATGCTAGTTCTCTGAATAACTATCGAGGCTTTACCCTCTTGGAGCACACAGGAGCATTGGGCATATCAAATGCAATCTTCCGATACACGCGTACACCACTGGCGCCTGTTTTTCACAATACAAGCTACCCAAATTAAGTAGCAAGTGGCTGATGGGTGTGGCTTCGCTGATTTTTAATAAATTAAAACTGGCCAAGTCGTAAATTTGCTTTGCCAGCACCACTAGGGGGCAGAGCTGAAGAGGACAATAAGTAACACATGATTAGTACATTTTTAAAATTTAAGAGTAGGTCATGGTAAACAACGAGGGAATACAGACAAGCCACATGGTGAGTGACAGGGATACCCCTAATAATAGCAGTGAGTGCATCTACAAGTGAATTGTTTTGTAGAAGGAGTCTGATTGTAGAAACAGGAATAGAAATACAGATTGGCCACCATGCTGAAAAAGAAAGGTTGCTCCATGGCTCAAAAAAAAAAAAAAAAAAAAGGATCTGGCGGTAAGGGTAGACATTAGTAACAAGTGACATTAATTTTCCCCTCCATTAAGTGGGGAAATGTGTCAGGTCATGGACAATTAGAAAAGCCTATTTTGAACATTATATATGCTGTATCAATTTCTCAATGTTATGTCTCCTCATAAGAAGGTTTAGATATTCGATCTTAGGTCTTCATCCAACTAGCAAATTCTAAGGGGAACACCATTCATTGCACCAGATGGGCTATTTTGAATTTTTGGCTTTTTTTTTCTAACATGTATTATCAGAGATTATATTAATTAATACCAGCTGGTATTAATACCAGTGATAAATCAATGTTTAGGGTTGTTATTTTGGACAGTTATCAAAGACCGTAATAAAGCAAATTTGAATGCTTAATTACCTTGTCTATGGAAACGACAGTCCTTTTGCATATCCACCCCCACATATAGTATTTGCCAGGCGTTTCCAAGGACACACATGTGTTGGAGGAGAGCAAATATTTAGAGCTTGGTTTGGAATTCTAATTGTGGTGGAATCAATCGACCGAAGCCTCCTCATCTTAACAGGTCTCCTAGGGGCCCCAGGTCTCCTGGAAAATGCAATTACTAATTCCGAGCTCTGGCAATTACACACATGGCAAAGGCTGACAGCTGGATTAGTCCCTGGGTTGTTAAAGATGATATGTAAACCACAACATAAGACACACGTGTGGCGTTTCATGTGTCGGATTCTGCGCCCATGTGTGGGATTCATTATAACTGTCCCGCTCTCTACGGAGCTGTAGGAATCGCTTTCAGTACGAGTCGTGCAGCTGCGTTCTGGATTAGCTGCAGGGGCCTGATGGCACAGGCAGGAGGAAAAGGCAGAAGGGAACTGTATTAGTCCAGACGCGAGAGGACCAGAGCCTGGACTAGGAGCTGCGTGGAATACACAGTAAAGTAAGGGTGGATGTCTTCAGATGTTAAACAGGAAGAATTTGCATGCCCGACTCAAGGCCAGTTGTCTATCTAGGATTACCCCAAGGCTTCTGACGGTGATACTGCTACGAGTAAACTTACTTGTAGCATTCAGGCTGAGGCAGAGGCCTTGAATTGGGGAGGACTTGTAGAGAATCTAGAACAAATGAATCTCAGGTGACAGGTGAAGGAGAGACTTCACCTGTCCCCTAGAAATTGAATGTCAATTGCTAGTTTGTGTCAGTTGTTTAAAATGTTAAATGTTTGTCTTCAATCCAATTCAAACCTACCAATAGCAGGTCACATTTCATCAAGTGCATCCAGCTCTGTTAATTGCTAATTGTGTGCCTGTGTTAATAGACCACACCCGCCGAATCTGAGGCACATTAAATACGGGTGTGTGGGTGCGGCTAGACTTTGTGAGTAGCTTGTGGTGCCTGTGTCCAAGGCTGGATATCTTGGCTTTGCATTTTAAAATAAATGATTTGATGTTTTGTAGGTTTGTTCCTTCTGTTCTGTTTGGTAGAAGCATCAATCAGCTTCCCGTCCACCATCTAGTTTGAAATGTCCCTCAGGTACGCTGAGATACAGTTGATGGCTGTCTTATCCTCCTGAAGTGTTTCTCAGGCATTGTACAGAAGCACACTGATGAATTTTTATATAATGGAAGATTTCATTTGGATGTCTTATATAGAGAAGAGACTTGTATACAAAGTGGTCATATTTTTTTCACACAACAAACCATGGAAAGAAACTGTTTAATGGGACTCTGCCTTGTCTATTGCACTGAACAATATCTGAGTAACCAAGGAAAAAAATCAATCCTATTAGAGAGAATTTTTCATTCCCATTTTTTCTTTGGCAAATATTGACTATTGCTCTGAAGTGGAGATTTTAAGAAGAGAGAATCCATAAAGCAGAGCAGAACTAACCGTGTCATTCTGAAATTCGCCTTGTATCTGTAATCACTTGGAAAAACGCACGCCAGCTGTTATCCACAAAAACAGGCTTGCTTCTCAGATGTCCCCCTAATTCACAGTGACAGCTTTTTTTTGTCTTAATCGCAAAATTATTCAGATGAAAACTGCAACGTACTTAGCTGTACGGCTTTCTGATTGAACTAGGAAGAATGGAAAGTGTCCAAAAAAGCAGCTAAATCCCGTTGACCATATGGTTACAGGAAATGTGATTTTGATGATTCATGTGCTCATTTACTGTATTTTATGCATGCAGCAATTATGGGTAAAGATGGGTAAAATGAGGAAAACATTCATACCTGTTCTTGTTAAAGGCAATGAATTGTGCCAGGTTTATTTTTGATTAATCTATTATTTTAGCATAAACACACACACACACACACACACACACACACACACGCACACTGAATCACAATGTTAAAATGGAAGCCATAAAAATGAATCACAAAAGATCAAATGTTTCTGTTTTCTAGTGTGCTTATATGTTGATGTTCAGTGTTTATACTCTAGAATTAATACTTCTGAATTATAAAGGAGAATTATATTTGTCCACTGGGTCAAACTTTACATTAAGGTCGAATTAAAAAAGCATACATAACACCTTCATAAGCATTAATCATTAATAAGGCATGTATACCATATTTACAAATGCAATGCTTCATGATTACTGACAGCATGATCTACCATCTGTTACATGTCTGGTCTCATTGACATTTTTGTAACGTTTTTGTAACATTGTTTCACTTTACATCGGCAGTTATTTATAAATACTTTATTATGTAGTAATACCATGCTTATAAAGGTGTTATGCATCACTTATTACAGGCTTTTACCATAAGGCAGACTTAATGAAGGCTTTGTGGAGAACAACAGGTTAATATGGAGGTTCAATAAGAGCTCTGGCACCACCAGGCTGTTGAGGGACTGGAACCACAGGAATAACACGTGTGTTGAACACATAGTGAGGGGGGAAGGGTATCTGTATCCTGCATCTCCTCCTTGGATCAGTATCGATTATTAAAATGCACATTTAGCAAAAATTCCTAGTGTCCTAGCAGGGAATGGCCATGACCTTATCACTGTAGCGCAGTCTGAACCATTGGATAGAGCAGTGACTCTCACTCTGCCCATAATGCAAGCGTCTATGCACCAGCAGTCTTACTGCTGAACTTCTCAGCCAAAGGGGAATATTAAAGCAGTTCACCTCATAACCCAGGCTTATGTTTATGATAAATAATAAGGTACTGAGAGTGACTGATGTGCCAGTAAAAGCTGACGTGATTGAGAGGCCCACAGCATGAAGTCCTTGATGGTTCAATTTACTGGCCAATCGCTCACCCACCAGGCATTTCAATCTGAATCACTTTAAGTGGTTAACGCTTTGCATAGGTAATTGCGCACACATATTTTCAAGTGCCTTCCTATCGTAGTTCTGTTAAGTGTGACAGCAGGAATTACTTATTAACGCCATTGCTACCATTGCTGAATATACAAAAAAAACTAATATTTATATTTGCACATTTACCTATATGCTTTTTATTTCATTTAGTGAATCATAGGACATTAATTAATACATGAGAAAACCTTTACTGTAAAATTTCTCTTCATATCAAAATAAAGTTATATTACCTTAAATAAAAGAAAATGTATACGAATGAATGTAAATATGTATGTACATATGTGAGTAACTTTTTACAGCAGCCTTTTATTTTATTTATCTGTTTATTTTTTGCTTGTGTTTTGCTCCTGTAGTCTCTGCTTGCAGTAATAATTCATCAATTTTATTGGATTAATATGTAAAAAAAAAAAAAACAGTAGGTCTGTTACACAAAACTGGTTTCATGTATGTAAGTAATAAAAGTGATTCATCAAAGATGAATCCAGCGCTTTAATCATTTTATCTGCTGTCATGTGTAATCTTTGCGGTGTACAGATGGCATCACAGCTCATGCGGTCTTTTAGAACTGAAACACACGGAAAAGAACATTTCCGTGCACAGGAAATCTGCAGCGCGAGGAGAGGCAGAACTCTGAAGTCTGAAGTCTAGCAGTCCTACTCAGTGCCTCCTGCATGACTGCTTCTAATAAATAGTTCATCTGAAATTCAGTGTTCTAGAACATTCACACATGGGCTTCATAGTAAGAGCCTTTAAAGTTTTGTAATCCCCAGCGAATTGTTTTGCATTCATAGTACATAGAGAGGTGTACATCAGATGGTCACCTAATGTAACGCCAAGCCAATCTAACATACCAAATACATTTCTTGGTTATTTAGTCTTTTCTAGTATTTAGATTTTCTGAGCAATGAACTAAATTTAACACAATAGGAGTGCTGGCAGATTCACAATAATATAAACTTCAAAATGTCACAATGATTTAACCTAAAGGATTCACAAGGAGTTTGCTTAAGTAGCTTGGGAAAAAGTTTTTTAGGTAACAGGACAAATGAATGACAGAAGAGCTGGAATGGATTATGTCTGCTTTGTCTGTTTGCCATTTGCTAATGCAGGATGTGGTAATTAACAGAAATAAAAATAGAAAATCTCAACGTGGAGAGAACTAATTTATATTCAGTCTCGTTGAGGACATTTTGATACACAATTTTTTGATTTGTGGAGAGTAATAGCCTGTCCATTTTTGACCTTTTCTAATGAATTAACATATCCAAAGGAATCCCATTAAATTGGAAGAGGAAAAGTAACACTTGGTGGAAATATACTGTAATAAGGCATTTAGTCAGCAGCTTCAATGCAGCCAAATCATGACACTTTGGTGTGTGTGTGTGTGTGTGTGTGTGTGTGTGTGTGTTTGTATGTGTATGGGTGTGTGTACCTCTGCAATATCAACAGATTCTTACATTTCAAGTGGAGTTTAAGACAAAATGGCTGAACTTCAACTTGATCCTAACAAAGTTCCCTTCAAAGGTCAAAGAATAATGTTAACTTCTTGACTGTGCATCAGGATGAGAATTTAAGTGATTTTATTTCATCATTATGAGGCTTATTATGCACAACTGCAAACAAAGAGCACTCTTTTCAGATATGCAGGACATGCACAAGAATACTCAAACTGTATAACAAAGTCAGGTGTTTGGTTGTAGCAAAGGCTAAAGACTGTACTAAAGACGTTCTAGAATGCAAGTGGTCACAATAGAAAGGAGGAAAGAGAAGGAGATAACACTGAGTGATTTGTATCCAGATCAAGAGCAGTAAGCCGAATCAAGAACACGCCAGTTACAGGAAGTGTTTAAGTGCACCAGGGCCACACTCTGACCTGTGGCCTGTTTCCCAGTTCACTCCACACTGCATGTTGAACACAGGGAGAGTGGCTGGTGCTGGGATTAATGGAAGCCATTTGCTCCAAAATGAAGACATTTCATGTATCTTTAAATTATATATTGAAATGATTATTATTTTTTAATTCGTCTGGTGAAATGAAAACAGAAAATAGCCCTCTTTCAGCAGCCCTCTCCTAACTATTGGCCTGGGGGCAGTTTGTTGCTGCTGTGTTTACCTCCGTCCACTTCCAGTTCATTACTGACTGAGCTCTTGACTGACTAACTATTTGAGTCTGATCACCTGACTGCAACCTGTTTCGACAAGAGAAACATGTTGTCAGAGGCGTGGCCTTGCCGGAAGTCACTTGATCCGCCTCTCCCTGGCTGGTTTCTGTTCTCCCGATCCCAGCTCTGGCTGGTACTGTGTTCCGCACCACATCAGGAGAGGCAGAGCTTGCCAGGCTTATTTCTGTAATGGTAAAACCTCTGGCAGAGTGCTCTGTGACTCATTTGCATCACCCTCCAGCTGACACAGGACACAGCGGGAAGTAATTGCCTGGCCAAGAGGGCGTGGGGGATCTGTGGGAAATGCAATTGTCTTGCGCCCCACCTGCCCCGGCATCTGGTCCATTAATTCTAAAACCGCAAGCCCTGGGGGTGGCAGGCAGGCGCCATCGCTCCGAAACTGGGACTTAATTATCTGCACAGGTTACCTGAGGTGGTATCAAAGGAGAAAATGTGGGAAACAGCTGTGACACTGAAGTCCTGTGGGAATGGAAACACCACCCCTTTCTAGAACAGTAAGGCTCTGCTTCCCTCTAACATTAAAGTAACATATATTAAGAAAACATTTCTAAATACACATACACACATGCGCATTCAAATTTCAGAAGTCATGTCTGCCTTCATTTGTATGCATAAAGTGTAAAACATATACTGTGACATGACATATTTTGCCCAGTCACACCACAGAATCCAAATTAACTGCAAGACCTTCAAAATAATTAATAATGACTTTGGGTCTCAGACAATTGTATCCTTGATCTAATACCCACTACAGGACGTAAGCTGCCAGTGCAAATAATAAGTAAACTTCTTGGGTTAATCGACCTTCATCAGTGCATAAAGTCATGAGTGTACAACCAGCCTTGAATAGCAATTGATCCGTCATTATAATTCTGACATCCATTTGCCAGTAATTGCATTTTAAAGTCTACTGTATAAAACATGTTTAAAACTGCAGATATGCAAGTGGAAATAACTGAAGTGTTTTGCATTATGTCCCAGATACTGTGAGATATAGGAAGAAACAAATATAAAATAGAATGAGGGGTTTCTTGTTTCACCATATTCTGACAGGTAGGAGTTATGTCATTGGGGGCAGAGTAGATCCACTTTGTACAAATGCATAAGGACAGCTGAACCCTGGCCAGGGAGGCTGTGGATCTTTTCCTGGCGCCCCAAGGTAAGGACTAGTAGTGCGTCACACTACTACCAGTGCATTGTACTTCACTTGGATACCCAGAATCTGGTTCTAAATGTTCATAATTGTCAGTTTTGTCCTTGAATGAAGTCAAAAGGTGTGGAAGATTTTTAAGATGGACACTGCTGTTGTATAAGCAAATGATGAATGCAAAAAAGAGTCCTGAATAGTTGAAGTCCTGATCTACAAGAGGGGCATACATGTCTCTGCTGCATTGTGAAGAATAAAAACATCCTAACAATACACAAAATAGCTTTGAATAAAAAGCTACACTTAAAATATGCCCTTAGCAGTTGCTTAACTTTCAGGAACAGCATCACTAAGAACCACGTATGACTTCTGTTTTTCAGTCAGCTTTTAATGGTCAGTTAAGACAACCTTTTCAGATGTGGCCTGATTTAATTTTGTGAATAAAGGGAGCATAGTAATATAGAGAATAAACCTGACCATTTCAGTCTGTCCTTCAAACTTATTGTCCAGACTATTTCTCATTTGTACTTACTGTCAGTCCATCTGATTCCACAAAGAAAAAAATATATTTTTCATGTTGGGTTCTGTCGTGAACATGCCCGTTAGCAGTCTTACATGTAGAATTCAATTCTTTTGTGTTAACTTATCCTTGACTTGACTTATCCCTAACTTATCCATGACAGCCTCAAGATGTAGTGTATTGTTGAAGATGACCTATTCTACAGGAGATAAATAATATGCTTAAGTTTATTTTATGCTCATAGAGTCTGGGTAAGAATGGACGCTGAAGACTATCAATAAAGGGTTTCCATACCACCTATTTATCGTGTGGAAAAGCTGGGCTGTAGCCTACTTTAAATGATCTTGAAATGTTGTAGCAGAAGTTCACTCATTCATTTTCTCTTTCACAGTCATTTGCCAATGAGAAGGCAGCATTCTTGATAAAAAGACTGAATATCCCATGTTTCCACATATAAGTGTGTGTTTTAATAATGGCCAAATGTTAGCTGTGGTGATTGGCCAGGGAATCAGCATTAACTGAATATTGGCATTTACAGGACATTAACAGCCACAAAATTTTGATAGACTATCCAGTGTCCTCATAGCCAAACTCAGATGCATGCGCTGACTAGTGATAACACAATCATCTAGGGATATTAGACAGCTACATTGTACACAAACACTAACTTTTGCTGTATGTGGTTTGGGCTGATAACGACCACTTATTTACCAGTATTTACTTTCTTACTTACTTACTTACTTACTTTTGGTTAGTTACAAGTGACCGACCACCTTGTCAGAAAATAAGAGGACCTGTTAACGATGACACCTGAATACATTAGCTTCAAAATATGGTTGTAATAGGATATCAAGTAAAAAATATTTTTCCTGTCTGAGGATATAACATAGAACCACAACAAGTGATTCATCATAGCATGCTTATAGTGCACGTCTTCCTGTGCTATGACCAATATGCCAGCCACTGGCTTTAGACACCGCTCCCCTCCAAGACACCCCCAAAAAAAAAAAAAAAAAAAAAAAAACAGACACAAAGGCACACAATAAAATCAGTGCTTGTATCTGTTCCTGTTTGGTTTTGTTTGAAATAACCACCAAAATTTCCACTTAACATAAAACATGTTTTACAGTAAAAGCCCACTGCAGCACAATGGAGGCAGACAGGGAACCTTGAGCTGAATGAGGCTGGTATCAGTTTGCAGCATTCGGGAAGAACAGGGAGTGACCTTGTTAGCAGGGCTGTGGATGGTGGTCGTCATGGCGGCGTGTTTTTCTAATGAGGCTGGGTGCGGGACAAAGTGTTAGGAGCCCAGAGGGGGGATCAGTCTTAATGAAACAGAATTTACACCCCCCGTCTCCGTCTGTCTCCTGTCTGCTCTGTGTGCAGAATCCCCAACACTAGGCCGGCTCTGTCCTGCTGAATCCAGCAAATTCAGCCGCTAATGCCTCTACTCACACCCACAGGGGTCTGAGTGAACTGATGATAGTGAAATGAACCTGAAACAGGTTTTAATTATAATATCCCAGAGTCCATTGTGCTTGGAGTTGACCTTCAGACAATCTCCTTAAAAACTGTGAATATGCAACCTGATCTTATGAAAAAGTAATCAGATCATGACATTTGCCAATGTCAGAAAAAGTGTTGATCTCGCCGATAGGTGTGCATAACTCACCTAACTGGGTTTAACTACTTTCTCATGAGGTCAGGTTGGAATGAGACACAGAGGATGTCCACATTTCCTCTAAATGCACTAGGTCTTGTTTTGATTGTTTCCTGCTATTTAAACATATTTAACAAAGCCCTTTTTAATTAATAACACTTTTTTAATGCCCCAATAATGAACCATTCCTTAAAACATATTAATATATATTAATGTTAATTAATGGTAACATTAATTATTTTGCAAAGCTTGATATTATTAATTTATTAATTATTATATACATAAATATAAATATTAATTATTAGTTTACAGTTGTAGTGGTTGTACTAATGCGGACACCACTCACACCTTGTAAGTGACTTATGAATGCTCACAAAAAACAATTAATGCTATAAATTGTTAATTGGCTTTTTTCTGCTATGATTGTCCTAAAGACATTTGAAAGGGATGAGTGGTATCTATTTCAGGACAGATATAACAAAACTTGTTAATATTTTACCAAGGTGATAACGAATGGTTAGTTCATGGGAAATACATTTAAGCTAAAAGTAATACTGGCCAAGTTTACTTGCATGGATTAATGAGACAAAACTCTTTTGGCTCTCTGGCAGTGCTATAAACTTAAACACAGTTAAACAGTTGAACGCAAAAATGTAATTCAGGTTAGAGTAAATATCGTTGCTGGAGAGGCACAGTGCTGAGTAAAGTGCCATTCTGTTTCACATATCAGCCACGGCAGCTACTGTGAGCGAGGGCTGGACTGGAGCCAAATCCACTCCAGTGAAGTTCACATCCCCCCAAGTCCATCTGTATCTCTGCCAACCATCTCTGTGCCAGCGGAGGAACCCCTCCGTTCACATGAAGATTTCACTTTCCCTCAAGAACTATTTGTTTATCAGCGTGCAGCAGGGCATTGGCTGTGTGTTACAGAGTTGCAATGTTTGTGTAACATTTTCCACTTTGGATGTGTTTGCTTTGGTTGTAGATATTTGGTTCTCAAGGGGAGGGTTAAAAAAGCAACATCACCCAAAAACAGCAGTGTCAAAAGCTTGACAGACAAAAGCACACTAAATGGCCTCTTTTTCATCACAAAACTGTGTTTTGCTGTAACCTGCAGAAAACGACAAAATGGTCTAAATTATGATGTGTGCCTCTAAATTAATTTTCATATTTAGCAGGTGTTTCATTTGGGGGTTTTGGTAAGTTATCCCATGGAGAAATGTTCTGGAGTTGTTCCTTGCCCCTTTTCGGTGGGCCATTACAGAATATACTATAGGGTCTAACCTCAAATGTGGTCATACCCTATAGGGATGGGATCTGATGGGATGGGGGGGAGTTGTGTGGGAGTTTGACCACATCAGTGACCACTGACCACTGACCTGTCATCTGAACCACAATCTCTGGCCATGATTTCTGACAGCCTGACACACTGAATCCATTCTCCACCGCCTCCCCTCTGTCCCAGACCCTCAAAAGCCTGTCGACCGTCATCATCACCCAGTATTAAAAACATCCATTTGTCTCTGTGTGAAGATGACAGTGAAAAACAGGTGACACCATCCTTGCCCCCTTCCCTGTGACCTGAGGGCTCTCTCCTGGGACCAGCTCCCAGCTCACACACCTTCCCCATGTGCTTTCAGCTGTGAGGGCTCTCTGCCTCAGTCGTTTCCCCTTTCAGGCTCTTTCCACCATAATCACCCCTCAGAGCATTCAAACACAAGAAAAGACCACACAAAATGAAATGCCACACAGACCTGTGGCTTTTGCATTATTGTTTGAACCACAATCACTGCTCATGACTGTGACATCTGAAAAGGGTAAAAAGTATGAAGAACTGTAGACCAGTGAAAAACACATGAAACACTTCATTGACTACCAAAAATCCAAGGTTATTGACAGAAAAAAGGTGTGCAAAACTATCTGTGCTTGCTCTATCGACAGAGGCAGCACCAATATCCAATGTGAAACTGTCATGACCTGACATTACATTGCACACAAGCGGTCTTTCCTATGGTGTACAATCACCTTCAGGCAAAAGCAACCTACAACAATGTACATGGAAAATTACAGCACAGCTATGGCAATGTATGTGGAGCATTACAACAATGTTATAACAATGCGTATGATACATTACTAAACAGCTATAAGAGCAAATATGGACTGTTACAACACACCTGAAGCATGTTCCATGTATATGGAACATTACAACACAGCTATAAGAGTAAATATGGAATGTTGCATAACAGCTGGAACAGAAAATGCGGAATATAAGGAATTATAAAGCGACAACTGAGGTGATGGTCTGACACGCTGGATCCTCCCCCAGCACGACTGCAAACAGAGGCAGAGTGAGGAAACAGCAGGCCTGGTGCTCTGATATCAGAGTCGTCTGCCTCTGTGCTTCTTTACCCAAATCCTTCCTCTCAATCACGCATCAGTGCGTCTGAGGACAGGAAAAAGCATTAAAGACGAGTGACTTCACGCTGCGCTCCCGTGACACGGACATGCCACAGAACATGCGAGGACACAAAGGAACAGGGAGAATCCGTCGCCGCGACGACAGGCACGAGGCTTCCCACGGGTGAGACAACGGCTGAGAAGGGATTGGGGGCGGCGTACGGTGGGCCAGTTGTGGGCGGAGTCACAGAAAAGAGGCGGAGACGGCGGGGATGTCCTGAGATGGCAGCGCCTGCGTGCAGAGAGCGGAGCAGCGCTGTGAGCTACAGCGGCGCTACAGGCCCTGCACGCCGCGGAGCCTGATTTTACATTAACCTCCAGCCCTGATAAAGCGCAGCACACCCAGGCAGCACTCACATCCTGCCACAGCTTAAACACCTGCCCAAATTACTGCCAGGAAGCCTGATTATCACACAGGCTCAGCCTGAACGCTGCCTCCCAGTGTCTCACACACTCACAGCGTCTGGCCTTTCATTCATTCTCTGAGCTTCATTACTCCTCCCCATCCCATTTAGCCCATAAGGAGACAGTTAGCGAGGATCGCTCGCATGAAGCTACAGCTACAAATGTCATTCTGTGGCTGCACTCCTTTATCAACATTCGACACACATTCCCATTAGTTTTAAGCACCACGCAGGATGTTTTTTTTTACAATGCAAATTGCTACGGTGAAGTCAAAGGAAAAAACAAACGGGCAGAACTCAAGGATTTCATGTACCTGACCCAACTTTCTTTGGATGAATCAATTACTTTAAAAATGTAAGACTTGCTGGTAGCAAAGGGCAATGTATTGATCAGTTTGATTACCTCATGTGAGCTACAGCTGAATGAATTACAACTAGGCCACACCTTCATTCTGTTCCACTCTCTCCAAACGCTGTCTGACCCTTTGATGGTAAGAACTGCATGTTCAAATACTACAGTGAATCGACCAAAATCAATGTTCCTCCCTCAGCAACATCTTATCAAACACACTCCTGTAAATATAAGCACTTGCAGTCCAAATCTGTACACTCTATGCATTAAACCAACCAAAGGTTGAACTGCATGTATTGCACTGAATATATATTTTGACTTCATATCAATCTGACTGTATGGTTGTTTCTGGAGCCCCATGTGAACAGGTTTGATAATGTATTTGTATTGCTATGAATAATTTGTAGTTATGATATGATACAAACACTTGTCAACTGGACTGTAGAGCCATTTTGATAAAGTGTGAATATGCTAGGCTACTGCTACTGCAGAGAATGCAGTGGTTCAGCCTCGATGCAGTACAGTAACATTACAGACAGAGAGAAGTGTCATAAGCACACACAGGCTCCTCCACTTAGCCTCTCTCTGTGCGTCATCTATCTGCTCTAAAGCATCTCTTTTTCACAGCACGGCTGGTGTTCAGGCTTCTTTCTGCTCAAAGCAAAGCTGCATCTGTCATCTGAACACCGGGCCGCTAATGTGCACGTTTCTTGTCATTATTGCACGTTTTATTGCTTTCTGCTCTGCAGCCTTTATTTCTAAAAGCCAATTCTGTGAGATAATGCAGCCTGACATGGACTGCCCAGGGACACAGGAATTAAAGCACATTCATCGCATATTACATTTTTCACAATCTTTCTTCTTCCACAGGGAAATAAAACTCTAAAACTGTCCATGCCAGAACATGCCAATGAACACATTCTTACTGGTATCTAATGATTATATTTACATGCTGGGGCCAGACTTAATGAACAATATTCATGTATATACACACATTACATTGCATGTCTATGAAGAGTATATTTGCCCAACAAAGATATTTCATTCAAAACAACAAAGATACACAGATTAAAGTCCAGATTTTCACTGGGGTTCAAGGTATGTAGAAGATACCAGCCAACAGGAAAATATGTAAGGCCTACATGAGCTTAATAATGATTAAGATGGATTCAGAATGCAAAATAAAACACTCAATCAATACAATACATCTTCAAGACAAAAAAACATACAGCCTAGATATGTCATTAGATGATTTTCAGTAAACGTGTATGATGACGAATTATATTTTTATCATGTACAGTCAGAAAGGGCATTACTGGCTAAAATCACACATACCAGACTGGTTCCAGGTCTTTTCTGGTCAGGGAGAGAAAAGCTTATGAGACCCAGGGGGTTATGGGATTGAGGAGGACCAGGCTGCAGTCAGTGGGTGGGGTACTGACTGCGAGGTGAAGCAGGGCACTGAGACGACTGCACTCTAACAGAGAGAGAGAACGATCAGAGACGACGTGCACCCACACACCTTCACTTCCTGTCCTCAGTACACTGCTTAAACCAGCCATCAACTGACTGACAGGAGTGTCATCACACACTGAGTCACCCTTTGACTGTCACAACCGACACAAAACGTTTCACTTTCACTCATCTGTATACGCTGCAGGCTACTTCCATTTTCACGGAAGGAATATGGCAACGGGCATACATTGCTGTTCTCTAGATAGAATCAGCAGTTTATCTTGAAATTATCAGTCATTATTTGGTCATAACTAATTGAAAATTAGAATTCATATGAAATTGTCTGTCTGTGTTTGGACAGCCATTATGTATTTGTAAATAAACAGAAATACATCGAACCATAATAAGTGCCTATTAAAGGTGACATTGCTTCTGGTGAATGTACCCCTCTCCTTACAACTCCAAAAACATAATTGTCAGGAAAAATATTTTTCTTGGCAAAAAGTTGCAGCAGTGTCATAAGAGAGCAGCTGTCAGAGCCAGACCTTCACTTTGTTCCTGTTTCTCAGCACAGAGGACAAGTGAAGGTTATTAAACACTGATCAAAGCTTCCTTTCAGGAGACATTTAGTCTCAGAAGTGCAGTAAGGCTCTCGCTTCTCTTTGCTTTCTCCTCCTCGTGCTCTCCACTCTGAACACACTTTCTGAGAGATGCCTCCCTCACATATGATAGATCAAAGTGCAGTTTGTGGATAAACCCAGGAATACAGTTTGATCTGATAAGAGGGAGTAGCTGGAGTGATCTGCTCAATATCACAGCTCAAGATCACAACTTAGTACTCAATATGCCAGCTACGTAATCAGTTTCACATATACACACCGAATATAAAAGCTAGACACTCAAAACCACATATAAGCACTTGACATCAAAGCTACGCACCCAATGAAACATCTATGAGGTCAATATTCCAATCACAGTCACTAAAGGAACAATGTGGGCACTATCGCAGCTACAAAGCCGATATTGCTTCTATATGCTTCATACCACTGTTATCTGTACTTGGTCACAGATAGCGAAGGTGGAGAATATTGCAGGAATGTGCTTCATATCAAGGCTATGCACTCAATGTTCCCACTGTGTGCTTAATACTATAGTCAATATCTCAATATCACACTGCCACTACATCAGTATCATACTAATATAAGTATGTATCACAGCCAACTCTGTCTTCATAGGTTTAGTTTTTCTCACATCATTGGTAAAAGAGCCAACATTCACTTTTTGTTATTGTACAGCTGTTCATTACAGCCTAATTATTGTAAGCAGGTAAAGCAGTGCCTCCTCTGTCGACCTTTTAGAGATGTGCTAAATGTCTAATGGCTAGTTTGGGTTTCAAATGTAATAATGATGTGTTTCTGTGCAAACATAAGGGTGATGGGTCATAGAAATGTAAGCACTGTCAGTGGCACACAGGGTCTTTATGCATGTAGCCAAGAAAATTGTAAACCTATTTAAAAGGAAGTCTAATTAATGTAGATCATGTTATCATCTCAACTCTGAGCATGCTCAGTTTAGACTGTGTGGTGAAAGAGCTTTGGCGGGTTTGTGCCCCCACATTGTAGCAACCCTTGTCATTTCAAGTTGCTGTGTGCAGTTTCGGCCCCCAGGGACCACATCAATCCCCATATTTCAGTTCCACCTGAGCCACTGAGTTCATCACACCACAATCTGGAGACACAACCAAGGCAGTAGAGGCTTCAGATCGCATTGCCGCAGCTGCAGACTCCTGTCCTACACCACAGCTCAGCAGACCCTGTGCTGTCTGCACACGATGCTCTGGAGGAGGTTATCAGGAGAGCCGGGAAGGAAACTAATTTACCAGATTAGTCTTGTGTGGGTTCACCTTATCTGCAGGCAATACTGCCAGCAGCTCTAATAATTAGAGCAGACTGTCAAACACTCAAATCTGTTTATTACAGACCAGTCTAAAGCATGTGTAATAATAGCCTGCAGCTTAAAATTCCACCATTTCACCAATAGCGCTGTACTATTCTCAGAGTAAGCGTGACCACAGAATGTACAGAGGATCTTATGCACAAACTGAGACACATCTGTGACAATTTCACTGCACCAAATTCCTGATTCTGTCCAGAATCTTAGGGACCACAGGATGAAAGGTGCTTCTAAGGAGAGTAAGAGGAACCAGACCTGTGGATCTGGGGCTTTAGTGGCCTCATCCTCTCATGCCTGTTAACATATTCCTGCCAGCAGCAGTGGTAGAAAAGCTTTTATTTCCGGGAGGTCATCTACAGGAGATGAGGTGACACTGGAGTAAGGCTATGGCCAGATTCTGCATGCTGTGTCTCTGTGTCAAAAGGATGAACTCCTGGACATCCTGAGGCAGTCAGTGACTCCAGCTCTGCTTTACAGAGCCTGATGTCACACAAAGACTTCTCCCTTCCAGTGCATACTGACATCCCGTGCGTTCAAAATGGACGCAGGGAGAACAATGTGAGGAGAGGCAGTTATCTATTGTCGGCACTCTTAATATGGCATGAAGTTATACCCAAATCCTGAAGTCAGTGCATGCAATATTGTTTGGGATGGAAACAAAATGGTGTGCTACAATGCTATTCTGATTTCAGTGTCAAGTTTAATATACTCTCATCAGAGTTACTTTGAAAATGGGAGCAAACAACACAAGAAATGCAAAGACACAATAAATTAATAAGTGACATCTCATCTCTTCACTTGGCCCATGTTTCTGGCTCTGATTTGCTAACTGTATGTTACTATATATGGATTTACTGCATTGGGAAGCACTAACTAGTGTTGTTCTGTATGTGGGTCCTGTTGGCAACATGCCAGTGGCGGCTTGCCAGTATAGGGTTACTGAGGATTTTAACAGTTGATGATACTATCTAAGAGGTGTCTGGAACCCCCTCCAAGAATATTGTGCGTGATGTGACAGACTTGAGCCAAACTAACTGCATCCTGACCTGTGCCCAGTCCTTTTGATTTGGATGGCTGGAGGGCAGAAAGGTGCATGATATCAGGAATTTCTTGATCCCTCACTAATCTGATGTAGACCTTTGCTGAGACGGCTCTACCCAGACTGAAAATGAAAACACAGGGCTGGGTCAAACGATCAAAACTTTGTTTTTTTTTTTTTAAAGTAAACACAAACACATCAAATGAACCATAGAATCTCATGGGATTTTAAATGCATTGGGCCAGATTCAGTTTTCAAACATAGGGATGTTTTGGTGTGTAGGAAAGAAATGACATCAATTTGTTCTCAGCTGGAATCTGATCCTGGGTACAAACAATTTTTAACTGCTCCAGACCACCTATGGCATATATGCGCACACATATATGCGCCATTTCAATAAATTAATTGTGTGCAAACTTACATGTGATCAAAATGAGCTTTTGCAGTTAAACTGCACAAAAACACAATTCAATTTACAGTAAAACACATACCAAGTAACTAATCTATCTGTAGGGTTATACTGTACCTTACTTGCCAAATTATAACTGCAAATCTGTCTAAAATGTAGGTTACAGAGGTAACATGCTGATTGTGCAAGTATTTGGTTCTGTGCCTAAAAGCAAACAGTGAACTCAGAACTTACCTTGTTTCCAGTGGTTTAAGAAAATGAACTACGACACGAAAGCAAACCTGCACACTATTATGTGTAATAAGACTGCATCATCACTGTAATAGTTTTGCCAGCTTTCATATTTGTTTTGCCCAGATTATAGACAGACTTGACAACATTATAAATGAGCATCCATTCTGGAGGTCTCAGTCTGGAGAGAGTGCCCACAGGACAATAAAATCTAACAAGAGAGACACAAACTGCTGTCGAATTTTTTTGTTCTCTGCAAGTACACATCTGTTAGCAGACTTCTCAGCCCTGTGTCTGCTACTAACAGGACAGTACTGTCACTTTTTTCAACAGGTGAAAAGTGACAATGTTGTCATTTAAAGTATCCAACAAGCAATCCACAAACCTGTTTGCACGAAGGCCTTAGACCTGGAGTATGCAATGACTATTGGACAATTCCTTTGTGCAATCCAAAGGGGGTTCCACACCACATCACTGTTGAAACAACCAGATAGAAAATGCAACCACCATGAACCACAAACAACCTCCTGCAGTCCATTTTGAGATGAGAATGTTCCAGCATAGGTTCCAACCTATAATTAACACAAAGCCATCCAATTATGCAGCCGTTTAGAAACTAACCTATTGTTTAAAGGGTATGCCTCATCTCCTGCACACTTTCTGGTATAATCTAAAGAGTCCTCTGTGATATTTTACTCACCCTAACATCCGTTACTTAAAGGCACAATGAGAAATCAAGGAGAAACTCATCCCATGAATCATGGTGACATGTTTATTGTTTTCCTGTTGGTGTGCAGTCCATTTGTGACATAATGAATGTTTACCGTGCTTCTGTTCTAACAAATGCCTCGGGCATCTGCAGTGGTTAATATAGCGCCAGGGAAAGGAACCAGGGCTCTGGGTTCATCTTAAAGCGCTCAACAAACAGCACAATTAGATTTAAGTGGGGCTGTGAGAATGGTTTTCTGTCGCAATGCTGACTGCGTAGATATTGTTATTCCAGCTTTTCGGTTACAGCAAATAACCACTGTTGCTGTTAATGCACCAGCATCCATCTGTGCTTTACTACCTTGTTTCTCCATCTGAAGGCCATGAATATCAGAGGGGGAAAAATAGAAAACTATCTCCGTAACTATCACTCAGATCTATGAAGATACCAAAAGGCATGTTTAATCCATTAGATCTTCAAGGACAGCCATGGTATTTCTTGAAAAGTTTAACACATCATACCAGACCATGGAAAATGAATTGAAGTGAACTGAAGGAATAGCAACAGCCTAGAAAGAGAAAATTAGCTCATTTTCGTACTGATGAAACAATGCATGAAATTGACCCATTTATCAGCTTCTCGAAGATACAGATCTATCTATCAGACAATATGACAAACACTTCTTGTAAAGTAAAATACTAAATTGAAATATTCCTTATTTTTTCAACTGGTATCTTTGATGTTGAATCAGCCTCTTTCTATAAGCATGAATGTTTCTTCACAGACACTAAAATTGTTACAGTTAAGTAGTCATGTTAGATGATAGATACCTCTGACTGCCTTAACCTCCACTAATAACTCAGGTCACCAATGGTGGATGAGTCCATTATGGGGATAACACTAAAATGCATTTCCCCCGCACTTTAAACAAATCCAAGGCTATCACATCATTTTAAACAACTCCCTTTAGAGTTGGAATAAAGGAAAAAAAAATCAAGACAGCAAATTCTGAACACACAATTCAGCTCTAACAGACTTCATGATGAGCAAAAATTGGCTTGTGTCATTCAATACTGAGCATTATGCAGTGTACTGTACTGTATGTGTTCTGTGAAGGCCCGTCATAGAAAATACTTTACTCCATTCAAAGGACAGTCCAACACATGAACATTGCTACACTGGCAGTGGAGCACAGAGAAAGCCAGGAGAGTAAAAAGACATTATTTATCTATTTATATTCTTTGCATTGTAGTATTTAAATGGAGAGCGGAGCTCAGTGATCATGGCAATGAATGTAAGCACAGGATGCTTCCCTCACAACATTTTAAAAGGACAACCATGTGCATGAACTATCTCCGAGTGACAAAACACCTTTTTTTAAAGGCCTGACCCATGAGCCAGCTGCAGAATGAGAGGGAAGATAATGGGAAGACAGATTCGAGCTACCGTTTTCGTGAGTGCTGGTGTACAGCCTGATAACAGCATATTCACATGTCATTGCAAACCATGCAATATATGCAATAATAACTACACAACTTTATAATGCATGACAATTCCATTTGCACGAAAACAGCATACATGTTTTATACTTATCTGTTGCCACAGTCATGTTTCCATGTTAACATCATGGCTTAAATAGCTGCACATTTGTTTAATCTTATTGGATAATAATTTACAGAAAAGAGTAAAACATAGATAGAACGATAGTCAGATGAAATATTTCATTTTATCTTAAAATCTGTTTAACATTTTTAATTCATGTTCAGCAACCTCTTTAGTCATTTTGCAGCTTACAGTGTCCAGGGTAAGTTAAAAAGCATGAAGTAGTATGATAACCAACATCAAATAAATTTACAAAACCTGTAAAAGTTAAGATGACATTTCACCCTTGCCACCAAGCATTTTGAACCTGTTCTCAGTGTTATCAACAGGCGTGATCATGTGAATCAGGGTCAGTCAATAACAGCAGACTCATTTTTGCTTAATAGCATCAGCTATCTCTCTCTGTGCGGTCTTCACCTGAAATAATTTTCATTAGTATGAAAAAAAATGTATTATGCTAAATATGCAACACCACACCATGTATAAAAAGTGAAATTTTTTAATGTAACCCACTCTTTTAATCTGATGATTAAAATGTTTTGTTGTGATAACTATTTACACTGAGGGAAGCATATGGCTGTGTGCTGATCTTTACCTAAACTGACAAGCTTACTAATCACCCAAGAACTGGTGGAGGTCCAAGCTCAGATCAACAAAAAAGTTCTCTGATTCCTGCTTTTGTAGCTCTATTGACCGTCGTGACTTAGCAAAATTTTGATGAGTTAAAAATCTTTTACAATACAATACTGTAGTTCAATCAGGCACATCTGTTCTGTAGTAGGTCTGAGTGATAATTCATCCTCTAATTTTGGCATAAAATCAGCTTCACATCTTTATGGGTTTGACTCAGCAGAATTCATGATATATTACATATTCCCTATGAAGAAATAAAAAGAATGACCTTAGGGCTTTAGGTAATACTTGAAAAATATATAAAAATGTTTTAATGGCTGCAGAGATTTAATGAGAATATTTGATTACTTTTTGGCTCAGATCCAGTTGAAAGAGTGAAAGCTACAAGCGTCATATACAGAGTGTGGAGAACTCCATTGAACTTCCACAGTAACTGCAGAAAGGGTTTCCGCCAGCGTGAATAACAGCCACTGTGTCATCTCTCTGCACCTCCCTGCCAGCAGAGGGTGCTATACATGACCATACTCTGGCCTGTTCCTGCTGCTCCATGCAGGACTCATTACGGCTCACATTCTGCAGGGTTCATCGCCCTTATTGTTTCAAGTGGGCTGTGTTAAAGATAGAGAGTAGCATATGTCTTCAGAAAGAAAACAGAGCAGGAAAGTTCCTCCGGTTCAACTCCAAACCCCTTTGAATATCACGCACCGCCAGCTGAATTAAAAAGGTGGCCTGTTTTATACTCAGCAGCCGCTTAAGAGGGGAGTAATTAGAGCTGAGAGTAATACTGAGGGCACTTACTACACTCAGCTCCAATCGGGGCTCTGCTGTGAGGTGATGTCAGCGTGTGGTGGGAGGGGCTTACAGCGTTTATCACTCTGCCTTTGGGTTCTTCTCTATTTAGAAGAGACGGTTTTTTAAAGTAAACGAGCCGACACCCAGGGGAGTCCAGATGTCTGGAAGCATTAGGAGTAACAGCAGATCTCACGACACTGAGTATCACACACTGCAAGCCTCAGCTGCCAGAGAAACAGACGCAGACATGTCGATCTGGGTCATTTATGCGGGGGAAGTAAAGAGAACATTCCCGATATCATCACATGCAGTACCATGCAGAAGATCTGTTTATAATGGTTTATAACATTTTGATGTTAATGTTTATGTGTAGTATTGTGATGCATTTTGATTTTGTGTTCTAGGGACTGTTGTATCGTAGTATACTTGGCTTCTGTCAGAGTGCACAAGTTAACTTGTGGTGGGGCTTGAGTAGTGTTATGGTCATACTCACTGGTCTGGGAGTGTTGTTAGCCTGGTCTGGCACTGTTGCTCGTTTAAATTGAAAGGATACACTTATGTTCTCTTGTGATGGATAAGAACATCTGCTAAATGCATGCAATGTAATGTAATGTAAAGGAGAAAATAACAGCTCCATTTCTTCATTTTAACACGTGGAGGCTCTGCGGGGCTGCAGTAGGACCCTGAACTGCTGTGAAATGAACAGAGAACCGGAGAGGGACACCTGCCGGGGCACCCTGCCTCCTGTCTCTCTCTCCCTCTGGGGTTGCATTGTGGGCTGGGGAGAAAAACAGCATTTTCCGCCTTCCAGACGGCCCTGCTTCATCTCCGAGATGAAGTGCAGAGACTCCATAACTCTGGCGTAGCTCGGCGCTTTCAAATCAACTCCATGAGGATTGAAAGGGATTGAGGATCGAAAACATGATCAGATTGTCCAATCGCAGACAGCGCTTCCTCTCACCACAGGGGAAAAATCCCACGTGCCTTAATACAAAACTCACTGATCTGTTGTGATGACCCCTGTGTTTACAACAGAGCTTGGGGGTCAGTTCCATTTCAATTCAGCCAGTTCAGGGAATGAATTGAAATTCAATCTAGTGGGGATAACAGAAGGGACAGTAAGAATGATGTGCAGAATATGGGGTCAGTGAGAGCAGATAGCATTGTTTTCCAACAGAACAGCAGTACCTTAACCCCTAGAACCTGAAAGCTGCAAATTAGAGGCTTGTGAGCTTACCTCATTCCCTGCTGAATAACTCAATCATTTTTCCATGTAGAAACTTCCCATTTGTTTTCTGTCTACAGGAGACCATGTTCCTTTCAATGTGTTGAAGACATTATTGGCAAATGCAAAAGCGGCGCAACCTTTGCTTATTGATCGATGCTGTGTATTCAGATGCATGTCTCTCTCAGCTCAGCTGACCGTGTTTACGGTAAGAACAAACTTGATGATTAAGTGAAATGTGAACTGATTTATTACTAAATCTGTTCAATTGTAACCGCTTCTTTTGCATTTATTTTATATCAATGTTTATGCAAATAGTACTGTTTGCAGTGTCTTAAAAATAAAAGACAAGGCTTTTACAACTTTCAAGTTTCTGAGCATGTTTTCTCCTGTCATCCTTTAACATTGAAAAACAATGGAATGCCCCTCTGTTTTTTCATATGTATAAAATCGAGACAATTTATATTGCCATTCTCTGTAGAGATTCCTGAGCTGACACATTTCCTCGTGGGCAGGGAAGAGGGGGTTGACATGCTGTGAGCTGAAACCACTGCACACTTGCTTTACATGTGGTAGTACGACTGCTGGATTCTCTGCGCACGCGGTAAGAATCTGTTTCTGAGCAGAAGCAGAAGAAAAATGTGATTTTGCATGTGAGCTCCACAAACTCTTAGATCGGCGCACACAACTGGCAACGTACACCATCTGGCAGAGAGACTGAGTGTGCAGCGGTCATAGTGAGTAGACAGAGAAGGAGACCTGTGGGCACCTGGGGTGGTGTGTGGGCCTTCGGGATGAGGTGTAAAGACAGCAGTAGGCTAGTACATTTTCACATCTGGGAGGGGAGCCAGTAGCTCCTCTGCTGGGAACAGAGTATCTGCCTGTTAAAATCAGCATGGGAGAGAGTAGCTCATGACAGAGTGAACTGTTGTGCTTAAAAGGTTATGCCTCAAACACACACATTCATATGTACTTGCTGCCCTGTGTGCTGATATGTGTACTCACACACATAAAGATACAGCAAGGCTGGTGTCAGCCATGTTCTAAGCTAACATGATGATGTTCGCAAAAGGCCACGCAATCAGCTGCTCAGTCACTGCACAGCAGGTGAAATACTCACTGCAAAAGGGACGAGCGGGTAAGAAGCAACACTGCTGTCCCTGGACTGCACATACCTGTCTCAGCTCAGTGGATGGTTGCATGTAGCGTTTTCTGAACAAGGTGTGCATGTAGCATAGCAGATGCATAACAGCCAAAAGGTGTGAACACAGATGAATGGGAACACATAGGCAGCAATGTGGCATAGCGGTAAGGAGCAGGGCTCGTAACCAAAAGGTTGCTGGTTCAATTCCCTGCTGGAGCACTGCTGCTGTACCCTTGGTCAGGGTAGTTAACCCACAATTGCCTCGGTAAATATCCAGCTGTATAAATGGATAGCATGGAAGAATTGTAACCTATGTAAGCTGCTCTAGAGCGTCCACTAAATGACAATAATGTAATGAGTGGCTTCTGCTGGTACCTTCCATGCTTTGTTTTAGGCTCAGTCATGCAATTTGGAACTGAAGAAATAATTTTTACCACAAAAAAAAACAGAATGCAAAGGTCTTCTATTGGGCTGGTGCACTAGGAGCAACTGCAGCAGCATCACAACTACAAACCGCTTGAAAAGCCCTTAAAAAAACAGCTCTCACCAGTGGCAGGCGAGTCAGCTGAGCAGTTGTGGTGGCATGCCAACAACAAACTGCAACCAGGCAAGCTGCCAGCAGCCCAGAATAGAACCTACAAGCGAAACAGTGGAAAGGCCGCAAATGGCAGCTCAGTAAGATGTTGGTAACTCGGTTAAGTTGGCCCTGTTGACTTTCCTGTGTGGTTTAAATGCTAAGTGCACGTGCGAAACAAATTACATCTGTCAGTCTGCAGTGTGCCCGGTGGATACAGCTGCAGCTTTGCTCGAAGAAATGCTTCCTGACATTACTCGTGGGTCTGTGTTTCATTTCCGCCTCCCTGACCCAAAACTGCCTCAATTTTCTGTTCTCTACCAATGACCTCCCCTTAATTAGCCACTAATTGCTTAATTAGTCTTGTGCCAGTACTGATTGATTCAAGATTGCTGACACTGGAGTGCCGACGGGGAGGCCTGGAGGATAATACAGGCTGAAAGTCCTGCGAGTCATGTGATTTGGAAACAAAAAATTCCAGACCCCTGCTATGACATCAACAGCAAGAAGAATTAAAAAGGGAGTTCTGTGTTCAATTTTTTCATCACTTCAGCTGGCCATTTAAGGCCTTCTATGGCTCCTGAAGGTTAACAACCAGCTTTGAAATACAGCACTCACAGAGTCGTTTCCTCAAAAAAAAAATCAGTAACTTTCTTTGTTCAACTACTTAATTCCAGTAATACGCTGCCAACGATTTGAAAAGCTATTATTCACTCAGCGACCTTAATTTCCAAAGATTGGTTTTTAGACCAACCTGAATTTAACCAAATCGATCCAGTTATGGGAAATAAAGGGAAAACCTAATTACTCATGCCAAGATTTTGCAGATGTCATTTTGTCACTTATTGCAAGTTTGATTTTTTCAAAGTCAATCAGTATGTCCTACTACAGGTTGTTATTCTCAGGGTGAAGAACATCTAGTCCTACTAGATCAATACGGGCATGATGGATATTCATACTTCAAAGCACCACACACCACCTTTCAATACGTTTGATTTTCACATGAACACAGTCAAAACATAAACCAATCATTAATGTGATTTGCCATATTATCTTTTAATTCTGTTTTATCTTTCAAACGTTTCCCTACATTTAGTCATCTCAAAAGCCAGATTCAAGTTTGTGTGTCTGTGTCACTCTCAGATATGTATGAATGTGTTTTCTCTTCATTGCTGATGGTGGAGTATTTTATTGAGCTTCCATTATTAAATGGAGTATTATACTGAACTACGATTTAGGAATGTCTGTGCAAGTACCTAACTCTGACCTTTCATCGTTTTATGTGATTTCTACAGCCTGTAAGTACGCATCCTTTGACTGGCTGCCTAATTCCCCCTTCATTCCTCAGTGAAGAGTATCACCTTGCACAGTGGACTTGCAGAGTTATGGCCGCCGTTACAGAAAGTCATATGTGTGTGATTCTCAATGTGGGGGAACAAAACGACAGGAGCATGTTGGGAAACATTGATTGATGAGCAGTAAGCACCAGGTTGCGCATGTACCAGAGACGTTATTTGAAATGTATCATCCAGGAAGTCCACTAAATGCCCTATCATCTATTTAAACTACAATGGACTCTAATGTTTTGATCATTGTTCAAACTGTGAAAAAAGCATCACTTTGAGGCTTATTGGTAAAGTGATGACATGTACACCTGCAATATACATTGCCTTTGATGTGTAGAAACCGAAGTAAAAGAGATGGGATGTTAACATTTCAAAGCATTTAATATTAACATTTTTGATCCCAAATGACAATTCCAGACATTGGGAAACTCAGGCTGACAATCAGCCTTTTTTCAGTCTTTGATTGCCTTTAAAATCCTGCATTTTACTTGTATTTGTATAAATGTGAAAATGTTCAAAGGGGATTAGTAGAGATTGTATTGTATATTTAATCAGAAATATTAGTAAAGACATTGTAGACAGAATAATTGTATTGTACATTGCACATGCTGGATAAGCAACAGCCTGATATGTGAACTTTAAGTTTATTTTTAAGGGATTTTTTTTTTTTGAGAAATATATTTCCATTTTGTTTTGAACAGAAATGCACCAAAGCCCCTGGCTGTATGAGTGTAGTCAGCATAAAATAAAAACATCACCCATCAATAAAGAGAAGAAAATAAATATAATGAAATTCAATTATATCTCAGTTTGAGAATAACAATACGCTTATAAAAACAAAATATTTTACTTATTATTGCTATCCTGCCAACATAACAAATATGGGCATTAATCATTTTATTGATGTATAGAAATGTAGAGTTGAAACATAGCGGGGAATTGTTCTTGATGGAGGAAACCACCTTAAAATGTCCCCCGAAAGAAGGGGAAGCATTCTACACCAGCTACTATTACCATACAGATATACTTTATTCGTCTATGTTTTTCTTTTGATCTGTGAATTGGTGCAGCAAAATACGTACATGAACAGATACAAATCTTGAAGAAATCATTTATTTTTATGATATTCCTTTCAAATTTCTACTTTTTGTGTGATGCAGGATAAGGAATCTGGGCTGGAAGTATTTCAGCAAGGAAAACAAGACTTTCAATATACTGGTACAGCCAGCCAGTGGAAAAAAGCTCACACTCACACTTATAGAATAAACAGCTAAATGAAAAAAAATACACAAGAGACTGTATAATGGCTGAAATATAAAGTTTTCATTCAATGGACAATATGCAGAAAGCTGAAACAGTTCTAAATGATAATAATGTGACCTAGTGCCCCACAAGTATATTATCTTGCCATCTCTGCGATGCACTCATCACTCATCAAGTGAAGTTGTCCTCATAGAATTACACAGTGTTTGTGTTAGGCCAATTAGTGAGTGATGACATGGTCTTTCTATTTGACCAATCAGCACTGAGGACAAAGTGGCAGGTGGAGAGGAAATGGTCATTGTGTGACGCCAGTCAGCACTGAGGAGGAGTGGCTGGTGATGATGCTGGTATGAGGAGTGACATACACTACCAGTGACAAAGACCCAAATAGATAATAGGTCTAAATAGGCTTGTGGCAGAAAGTGCAAAACCTCTGTCAGCTCTATTCTACTGCTCTCATGTCATCATGAAAAAAACAGACCTGGACAGGCTGTACAGCAAGTGGCAAGAACAGTACGGGTTTTATAACCCTGTGATGATAAGATGAGAATAAGGGATCGTACCCATTTAAAAAGGCTCATCTAAGTTCTGAACAGATTGAGTGAACTGCTTAAATGGAACCTAAAAGGCTATCTGTAGAAAATCGATCTTTTAGCAGCCAACATCCTGTCTCAAACTCACAACCTATTACTGCTTAAAACTAAAACTATCCGGTGTCTAAATCTGTCTCAAAAATGCCCTTTTATGGCTTCCAGGAACTTTCTAATCTGGAAAAATGCCCCTCTGACAATAGATTCCTTGCGCTCTTTGTGCAGGAAATGACTTTTTTATTCTCAGACGGTAATTCTGTTCAAATCATTTGGTGCATCCTTCACTGATTCCCACATTGTCTGCCTCAGATATAGATAACAATAATGGAGCTTTTCAGCATGACACACAAGCTTATTCCAATAACTGCATCTGCCTACTCCTTGTCATTTCTCAGTAAATTGAAAGAAACATTTACTTTCACTCATTCAGATATCATTACATCATCTGTCTCTTTATGGGACCAGACTGAATGAGACTGAAGAAATCAAAGGGAGAATGGCGCATAACTAAGAATGTGATAAACACAGCGGGGGACAACAGCCTGCCAACGAAATATAAACAGAAACACCTGCTACTGAATGACCTCATCACTGAGGTGACACGTTCAGGAGTGGGAGTCTTGCACCACCTCTCTCATTGTACACGGGTTCCCAAGCATTCTGAAACTGATCCCAGATCATTGCTGAATCATTTTTAATGACTGAATGTGGGATTCTCACACTTGTTTGTTTTGCCTGCATATTTGCTCACACCTCAGGCTGACCGCTTCCCTGAGATAAAATCAGGCAGGAAGCGCTAATCCGAGTCCTGACATTTCAGCCCTGCCCATGTGATTTGTGAGGCTCCCCTGGAGGTTTCTGCCCCGTCTGCTCTGATCAGGTTTGACTACCCGTCAGGAAAGAGAGTCTGAAGGAGAGGTGATCAGATTTGTGTTTTGCTGCAGGAGAGGGGACCGCCCTGTGTGTTTCCCAGCACAGACCGAGCACACTATTAAAGAGCCGTTAACCTGCTCATATTTCACAGTTCCAATAAACAGATCCATCTGTCAGAGGCAGCCTTACATAACCTTACCTCTCTGTTTCTGTCCCCACACATTGGCTTTCTGACACCAAATGAGTTCTTTTCATGTGCCCAGCTCCTTGACCCAGAGGCACAGCAGAGCAGACTCACCCAGGATAACCCTGTGCTGATGTCACACACAGTCTGTACTGTACAGGTACTTATAATGTTCACCATTTATCTATTTACTTTTTAGTTTGTGTCTTTATTGTGGAGCTGGCTAAGAAATGCACAAAAACATGAATTAATTATGTAATCAGTTCAAAGGTGTGTGTGTGTATTTCTGAGCATTTGGACAGGTCTCTGCTAACTTTGATGACCTGGGGCTACCCACAGGCATCACCTCTTCAAGTCCTCTCACACTCACCTTTTGAATGGGCTTTGAACTGTATGCCAGTGATCCCCTAGTATCAGTTTTAACTATATGTACCAGTCAAAAGTTTGGAAACAGCTACTCATAAAAAGGGTTTTTCTTCATTTTCCACATTTTAAAATAATAATAAAGACATCAAAACTATGAAATAACACAAATGGAATCACGCAGTGACCATGCAGTGATTTAAAAGTGTTAAATCAAAACATCATCTTATATTTCAGATTCTTTGAAGTAGTCAAAAATGTTTTAATTAATTTTTTGGAAAGAAATTCACACATAGGCATCAAATTCACTAATTACGTTTTTCTAGGAAATACATTTCAAGCATTTAAGCAAAAATCTATACATCAAAATGCCTTTGAGTGCATGCTTCTCACCTTCTTAATAAGGTGTGTCCAAACGTTTGACTGCTACTGTACATACATGCAGCGCATACATTGTGTGAGTCACTTTATTAAAGGGAGAAGGGAAACAGAAAATGCCAGCAAAAAGGCATTCTAATGTCCAAGGCTTTAATGAGTCTGACTGGATGACAGGTCTGTCAGGATAAGCTATCACATTGAGTGGAGCCATGGACTCGTACCACAACTTTGTCATATTTTTATATTGTAATGCATGTTTGCTGCAGTCACTCTACATTACATTACATTGTGATTTAGTAGACACTCTTATCCACAGTGACTTACGCAGAATAACACTGGATATTTTTTGAGGCAATTCTGGGTCAAGTACCTTGCCCAAAGGTGCGACAGCAATACCCCAGTGGGTATTCGAACCAGCAACCTTTTGGTTACAATCCCTACTCCTTACCACTGTGCTACGCTGCTGCTCCACATGGGATAAGGATTTTTTTGCTTATTCAGATACACATACTGTTACATTCATAATTATTAACCTAACAAAGACTGTTAATCCTAGTATTGCTCCATACAGTTGTTACGTACAGCATAATGAATATTTTTCTTTAGTAGTTAGCCTTTTTGATATTTCATGGTGATATTTTAATAAAAATCCATCTGCTGATCTTTAGCTTAAGTGAACATTTTATTTGTTCTTGGTGTATCCAAGGAAACTGAGAGCTAACAATTCTTTTCCTCAGGAAAGAAAGCAAGGTAATTAAAGTAAAATAATGCTTCTTTATTAAGTCTTTTGAAACTCCGGAACATCCAATAAATATGATCGACATTGACTTTGAACTGTCCCCTCGTGAGGGGGTATACTTAAGTCAGCCATTTTCGAGTGAATGACGACTGACCCCCAGATCTGTCAAGCATTACGTCATATAATCTAAACCACAACTCTCTCTGGGAGAATCTGCCTCAATCCACCCCTAAGAACTGAGACGACCTTATTCATAACTCCTTTCTTTAGCAACTGTCACATCTGGTGAAACATCTACATTCTCAGCTGTTTAGCAATTCTGCTTCACTGTGGGTGGTGTTTTGTTTTTTTGCCATTTTTATAAATGATTTTATGACTGGCAAGTTTCCAGTCTCAAACGGGGCTGTTTGTGACATCAGAGGAACTTGATGCTGGATCTCACCGCTGTTTCCTGCCTCTGCTGTCAGATGGATGAGGCCCCAGCTGACATGTAGCTTGTTTTGAGACCTAACAATGAAATATCTTGTAGGATGCTGAAGAGTTTACTTGCCTTCTTCCTCACAAGGTTTGGGTGTGTGTGTGTGTGAGATCAGTTGCTACCACATGTACCACACCTTAGATTTTAGTTTGGAGCTCCCACATATTTTCTTCAGTTTCTGAAAATGAATTCTAAAATTTACCTACCAAACATTATACGGAAAAATAATGTAATGCTTACTGTGTTAGATGACCATCTAGCTAATGTTCCACATAGCTAGTTACCTGAATGAAAGGTTAGCTGCACTTTATCTAATCTGCACTGTAAAGAAATGAACCATTATCACATCAGGAAACATACCTATACCTATACCCATCTGAACAGATGTACAGAAGTATAGCTTAGAAAATGTTGTATGTCATAACCAAATGCACTTACAGTCACTAGCTACTTGCTAGTTTCAAATGCTTACTCACACATCTAATGTCTGACAGTTTTTTTTTTACCACAGCAGGAAAAAACTGAACAAAATAGCTGAAGTCTGAAATTGAAGCTGAATGCTTCATAGTCTCACCCCAACACTGATGACGTAAGCTGGATAAATCTTAAATATATCCCTTATTGTCATTAATTATGCATTTAAGAATATTATCTTTAAGGTCATATAGCAACAGAGCAAAATCTGGAGTAATGTGCTCAGATATTTCAGTATTCTTGTCAACATCCAACCTCCTGTATGTTGGAGGCAGTTGAGTGGCTTTGCTCAGCAGGTTAGCTGAAGGGCACTCACAACAGTTCAAACAGACCAAAATGAACACAGGAGCTGAAATTACAGGGAAAAAAAATAAACAGGAAGGGATAAAAAGTTATGAGAATAGAAGAGGCACAGAAAAATGGACTTTAAGCAGGAAAACACAGGCTTCCATAGCTAGCCAAATGCTTACCTTGAGTGGGTTTCTTGGTTTAGAAAAACTAGCATATTTTTATTTTTCTTTAAAAAAACATACCCAAATTATTTCATTAGTGATACATCATCAGCAGCATCATGCACATTGCTTATATTAGAGTTATCTCAAAAGTCTACATTTTCAGATTCCACAAATCATATTTTACTTCTTATTTGAAAATTGTCTCTGTTTTGGAGGACTTCAACTCCAGGGCCTGATGCACTCAAAAAGCATCAGCAACACCCATTTGCCCATCTGAACCTGAGTCAAAGCTCATCTGAAATAATAATGTATTCATGTGAACAGTTTGGTTTGGGAACCTCGAAATAGGCTACATATTCATCAGGGCCATAAAGACGCTTATATTACAGACATTAATGTTTTACTCCTAGTCAAATAAGCCACTAGATGTAAGAAATGAGAAATGTCACTCTCCCCCCTGCCAAAAGGGCTGCATTTATGACCATCATAAAAATGATATCGATTTAAATTAAGTTGACTAATAATCCACCAAAATCATAAATCAGCTGAAATATTGCGTGACTTCACAAACAGCAATCATCCCTACGGCAGTTTACAGGATTTTATTATCATTTTAAGCAGATCGTAAGTAATGCAGGATAAGAGATCTCTTGAAAGCGCAGATCTTAAGTGTGCCGATCTTCCACTATATTTCTAAATGAATTAATGATTTGCTTTAAGGGAAGTGCACTTTCTTACAAAGACAGGGTAAATTTCAGCGATATGGTGGAATTGCTTAAATTAAGCTTGACAAAAGAGGCTTGCAGTAGCTGGGTATGCACGGTAATTGGATTGAATGTAGATAGCTGTACACCTAAGGTTTATGAATAGGGATGTTACAGATTGGGAATGCAAAGAGGCAGGACTGAGGCTTGCACAGTAGAAGCAAGGTTTCAGATGAATACTGGTGGAGCCTCTGATCAGATAACCGGATCCACCTCTTCCTGTATGCTGTATACATGGCTTGAAATGCAGGTAACTAGCTATGTGGAACATTAGCTAGATGGTCGCCTAAGACAGAAAAAATTCCATTTTTCCTTCTTTATGTTCTTTCTTAGGCTTGAAATGCATAAAATCTTTCTCATTTCTCTTAAATCAATACATAAAATCAATGGTCATGCAGGGAATGATTGTGTATTTGTGCAATTGTGTGCATTGTGACAACAGTATAAGTTTTGAGCCATGCTACCATGTTGTATGGTACCTTTCTCGTAAAAAGCAGTCAGAATCACAGATGGGATTCTATACAGTGAAATAAAGCCCTATTCTCATTGCGTTAAAATGTTTCACCATTAGGGATGCGCATGTGTTGTGCAAGTTCATCAAATAATATTGGGCTGTGTGTCACTCCAGACTTCTCCAAGAATCCATGACTCTGGAAACTAACCAGTGTCCTGTTCTATCTCTCCTATCACTCATTTTTCCCAGCTACACACTTTAGCTGTGCATCGCAAACCAGGTTTACTCGCACTTTAAGCTCCCCTTGAACAGACACCTGCCCTCCACGTGGCTCTCCCTTTTACTGCCCCCTGCTGGTAGGGCAAGGTACAGCAACCAGGCAGCCTGTGCACAACCACACCTCACCACACAATCACACCTTTGGAAACAATGAGGGACGAAGTGTAGCATCAGACTGTACCCCTCTGCCAGGCCTATCTACACCCCAAAATTAAAAAAAAAAGAATTTCCCAACACCACACTGCAATTTCACCCCTGGGTCCACCATCCTTTTCCCACCATCCCGCGTCTCCGCTTTGCACAGCCCCTCCCATCTTCTTCTACCCCCTGCTGTCAGGAGCTGCGCGCTAGAATGAGAGGGAAGCAGCTGGTACACAGAGCATAACACTTTGACGCAGTTCAGCCCTTTGGCAGGGCACGTTCCTTCCTGTACGGGAGGTTTCTCCCAAACCGTGCTGGTACGCTTCACCCTGGGTGCCGCCTGCACCAGCTAGCTCTGCCGCTGTCTAACCCGCCTCATTTCCTTCTTCTTACAACAGGACTGTCCCTCTGGAGCTGCCTCGTCCCCGCCATCAGGCACGCCTCTACCAGGTAGCTCACTTTCACTATTTAAAAACATGTAATTCTCCCGCTCGCTAGCCAGCCAGTTCCTCTCGCTGTAAACTCCCTAACAAAGAACAAAGCAACACTTTTTTTTCCCCTACACCATCACCCTCATTATTGATATTTTTCAGGTGCGCTCAATAATCCCAAAGTGCCTTGCCTCTCATTCTACCTGCAGTTTCTCTGCTCCCATTGACATGTGCACAAAGTGATTTTACGATTGGTTAAGGGCATTTTATAATATTTTTTTAAAAAATAACCAAAACCGATAAATTTTATCGGCTGCATATCTCAAAGTCTCACCACTGTGCTGTGTATTTTGACATTTTGAAGCTTCATTAATTGTGTGATTAATTAAAAGATTCTCTGCCTTAAGCAATCCACTCCTAAAATTGTTTCCTGGATTTCACTCGTTGTCTCATAGTTTCTCACGCTCTCTTTTGCAGCACGAGCAGCTTATTCCGAGTTTATATTTAAATGCATTACAGAATCATTCAATGAAATCCACAGAGCGCGTCTCCACGCATTAAATCAAAATAAGATCAAGTTTAATTCTTACTACAATCAGTTCAGTCTAAATAGTCATAATATGAAACATGGCTGACTGTCTAAAAAGACACAAGCTGCCCAAGCCAAATCATCAGCTCAAACAAACCAAGATTTACAAACATGCTTGTGTAGCAGAGCTGAAGTGATTAGCTCGTGTGAGTCCTGAACCTTAGGTAGCGGGTAGCAGGTAGCCGAGCGGTTTCAGCGGTTACGTCACTCCCCGAGACCTGGTTAAGTAGCGTCGTTGCCAACAGGCTAACAGCAATTTGCCTTTAGCTCAACTGGCAACGACGCTGGCCGTAAGAGGTTGGCAGCGAGCAGTGAGAACCTTGATTCGAAACTCACTCGCTCGCTGACCCTCATAACATCAAATTAATACACAACGCAGTCTGACCACACCCGTTACACTTGTTACTGGCCAGAAGCATCTCATAGTCTGTAATCTGACAAGCAGGATCTTTTTGAGAACCAAGCATTTTCTCGAGTTCACCATTCGGGACAGGTCATAAATGAAGTGCACTGGTTTTTAGAATGACAGCCATTGTTGGCCTATCTTTGTTCCCCCATACAACTGACAACATTACCAGCTCGGTTTTCACTGCTGGGCTCTGACGGTGATATTGTGAAGTGTACACAAAGGCTCTGGTTAGTTAGGGAAAACCAGGAAAAGTCTCAAGCGGGTCCATAACTATGAGGTGTTTGAAATCACTTTCCATGGACCAACGCACTTGATCAGCCTCAAGTATTGCAAAATTCTGAATTCAAGGACACAGCTGAAAGCAGGAGGATTCAGTAGTGCTCTTAATGTGATGTTTTAATGTGTGGACACCTGGTGAATGGGTCTGTGTTCAAAACTGGACCAATACATTGGTTTAGAATGCAAAGGAAATCAAGTTCCTGTCAGAGTTTGCCAAAGGGCTGTGCTTGAATTAATTTTTACTTGCTTTCCATAATTGAGATAATTTGTTTTGTTGATCTCTTAGTTATTACTGTTTTATAACTTCTAAAGTATAATTAGCCCAAAGAGAAGCACCCAAAGCTTGATCCATATTCATATTTTAATGACACAGGACAATAAATAATAATGACAGTTGAACTTAACCATCTAGCAGAAACAAATTCAGGTAAGCCATCTCTTGCCAGCAGTTTATGGTACAGCAGTTTAGGGGAAACATTGCATAATAGATCAATTCATAGTATATTCATAAGCCAGACAAAGGATAAAATTTACTCAATGCCCCCCTGACAATAACAGCCAGAAATCAATTACATTTTTTTCTGTACTTCCAGTGTTTCTGACCTGACTATGACTATTCCCAACATTGTTGGCATACATAACCAATATGACACAACTACAGCAACAGTGAGATCAACACACCCTTACTAATTACCAAGTGTATGATACTGTTATATTGTATTTTTGTCTATGCACAATTAAACTCATTCAGCCCCACACACAGTAGCAAAATGTGCATGTAAAAAAGACTGATTTCCTTTCTTATCATGTGTAACCAGGAGTCACAAGGTTTTTTTTTTTTTTTGCTATTTAATTAGTTGGAAGACATTTGCTATAGCTACAGCATGTAGAGGTGAGAGCACGTGAAGAGGCATGGAGAAATGTCGCTTGGCTTATAGTGGTGTTAATAGCTCATATATAACAGGGAAAAGGTCAGTACTATCACATCATGAAATAGCAAGCCTGCACCTTTGTGATACAGGGGTGTTAAATTCACAAGCAGAGAGTAATGATATATGCCTTGCACAGACTAAAAAATACATATCTTGGTTCTTCATTACTTTGTTGTATTTTTATCAATAATAAACACCTGTGGTTAATCCCAGAAGGCTGGTGGAGTTTGCCGGAGGGAGCCGTATCATGTTTTTAGCCTTTGGAACTCAACAGGATTTCAGATGAGAGCACCATCTGTGCAGCACTGTTCAAAAAACAACCCTCATCTGCTCGCCAGCCAATATATCTCATCAAGCTCCCACATCTAAAAATAATTCATGAAATTATTTCGTCTTAATCTCGTGCCTCGTAATGGCCCCACTTCGTCAAAATCATTGCGGTCCTGCACATCTGTCAAAACCTGTGGCGTGCCTGTTCGATGTGCCTGTGATGTTAAACTTGTTTAAAAGCAGTTTGGCGGCTTTGAAGGCAGAAAAACTTTGGTAGTAGTTTGTAAAATGCAAAAAAAAAAAGAAATATTTATCTTGAATGAATTTTCAAATTTAATGTTTACGCAACGTGCAGAACCAGTGAATCAACACATATATGTGCACTTTCTTTTTCTCTGGAAGGTAATCTCAGTGGGAGTGACCTCTGAATGCTAAGCACTTCCACACTCATCCATCCACAGAGTGGTTCTGCTAAGCGGTATGATGGTGCAGCTCTCAACGCCTGTCACTGATCCACAGGAGAACGCCATTTCAACAGGCACCAGTGACCATCTCCCTGTACACGCTCATACCAATCCCATTCTAAACGCCCAACCAAACAGTTGCCTTTGGGAGCACAAGTCTGAGAATCAAAGCTTCTTTTCTCCACTAGAAAAAGGCCCGCTGCTGCACGGGTAAAAAAAAAAACACTCTACCCTTTCAATAATGAACAGGTTAATTCCTCAACGTAGATGGAAGCAGGCAAGCACCGTGGCTGATGTTAAATTAGCACATCGAACAAGAACCCTGTTAACCTCCCACGCGACCGCCGGTCAACCATCGATCGGCAACAGTCCGTGCAGAGAGCGCCTATAAATCACTGAGGCATCCGAGTGCAGAAAAACACAAAACAAAAAAACAGACTAAATCTATTCTGCTTCTGAGAAATAGCGCTTTTTTGCCTTTTGATGAACGTGATGAAAATATTTTTCTGATTTATTTCAGAATTTATATTAAAACCAATTTAATATCCAAGATTTGTTCCTTACACTTTGTGGAGGTGGGTTATCTCACAAGAAAGATAAGATATTAAAGGTCACATCTTGGCATCCATTCATGCGGTGGATTTAAAAGTGACAACTGCCGGCTTTCTCTAAAAGGCATTAAATGACCCGGGGAAGTACCACAAATTATGTTCAAGATCAATTTAATGTGCTATTATTCTAATAGTCTGAGCTGTGGTTTTATGGAAGATGAAATCATTTCTGATATAATTCCATTTGAAGTCAAAGCATAAAGGGGTTTATAATGGTTTCAGACAGTCCACGAAACTACTGTGTCCAGCTATCTGCTTTGATTAGGGAGATAGACAGAAAAGTTAGGTAACAAGAATGGAACTGGGGAATTAGTAATGAATATTCTGCCATTCTCGTCTGGATTTATGAAGACCATTAATGACTTCCCGTTTATGGAAATTATTGCATTGAAGATAAAAATAAATGTCTTTAAGTGTTAAATGAGTATTTCTTGAGATTACCTGCTGGTAGTTTATGATCTGTTTTAATGTAGCCCCCATTTGATTCCATCAAATATATTGGATTAATGATAATTACCATATTCTTAGTGTAGTGTGATCATTTCTCTTATGCTAAACAGTTCTTATCTTCGACATTGTGATGAGGTGAAAAGGAGTCATAACAACAATTTATTTGAGTTTTTTTGCAGTAAAGGAACAAGAATAATGATTTGATCAGATTGCAGAAATATGACAATTTTATTGCATTCATCATACAAACTGTTCGACAAATGAATGCACCTGCATCCCATAAGTGCATCTGTTGAATGTGTCAACCAAACAGCTGCCAGATCACAGAGAGAGATAGACGATGAAAACCTCACTGAAGAGTCAGTGATTTTCTTATCATGCGCAGGTGATTTGTGAAGATCTTTGTCTTTCTGAAGAAACCGTAAAACAAAGATTAAGCTAAAGAGGCATTTTGTCCTGCCATGAACAGTCACTCATGACTTTCACCCCATAAAAACGGGGATAATCCATTTCTTACCATACGATTCATTCTGACTGAACTAAAGAGCAGGGACTGTAATGCAGAGCTTCTGTTTTCACACCAGGTTCACACCTTATGAGGAAGACATAATGTACTGTACAATGAGCTATTTTTAATTGAGATGCCAGAAAATAAATGCCACCCTTCAGGTTAATTATGCAGTATGGCGGGTGGGCATTCATCTGAATATCATTTAAAAATGTGTCTGCTGAGAGAAGGCTTTGCTTTAGATCATGGATTGATAAGCACGCTAATGCATTTCAGTCAAAAACACTGTGAGCCATGGTCGTCTGACATCACTGTGAATCAGTCATGTAACAGAAGACGAGATGGTTTGCAGGCTTAATCTCACTCAGCCAACAGCTCCATGTCGGCTATCAGCAAGAATCACCTCTGTCATAAACCGAGTGCTGGATTCACAAAACCTTTTGCTGATGGATAATGCTTTTGAGACCAAGGTTTGTTTTCCTTGCAGCAAACATTCCAAACTATAAGTATCTGTTGCTGTTTCTGAATAAACCTCTCTGTTGGTGCCATTGGATAGGATGACATCAGTTATTCATACCCAGAGTCATCATCATCATGTGATTCATTCATTTTTTTACTGTAGGGTTCACTGTGTACATTTATTTGAAAGTATATGTGAATTTTGGAAAACTTTGCAAAATGCATTATTTTTGAAGAACATGTTTTACTGCACATAAAATACTTAATCCCTTTAACCATGCCAGCTTGACAGCTGACCTAATGGTTTTTAGTGGAGCTTAGTATCTTAACACATTAACTAAACTGACTTTAATGAAGTAAAATAAGTTGCATTTTCCTGAAATTTAACTTTTTTCCATCCACACATCATCAGGTGAAAAGACCTTTGTTCATTAAACAGTTCTTTGAAGTGGGAATAGAGACTGATTGATACGTGCATAAGCTTCTAAGCAGGACTGTAGGCCACTCATTAAATCCTTCGCCAAATAATATTTTTGGGGTTCATTATCTGGGAATCATGAGATGATTAATAGTCCTGTATTTGATGTTACTTAAGTGGTTATGGTATGGTAACTATGAAATACATAACACAAAAAATATCATTTTACTGTGGCCCTAATGAGCTGCCAAAGGATTGGAATCCTCTTATAAAATAAAACCCACCTGAGTAACAGAGGATCAGTGGAAACACCAGAGACCTTTAAACATCAACAACAAGTCACAAGGTATGTTAATTGCAGTGAAAAATTTTGGAGTTGTCCACTAAAATGCAGATATAGTTCACTTGCAAACATATTGAATCAATCGTAGCAATGGAACGTTGAACTAAACATTTGAAGAGAATGAAAACATTTAAAACAGAACATTAATTAGCCCATTTATATGAATAACAAAGCCAAATTATTCTCTTGGATAATGTTCAATTACATGAAAAATTGTTGTGTTTGTAGTATTTGATAATCCTTTCTTGAGCAATGTGATTGTGCAGTCAGTGAAAAGAAAACCAAAATCATCATTTTAATGAAAAATTTGCCATTGATGCTTCCTAACACTCTATACAGATAATATAACTATTAGGTTTTTTGGATTCTTCCTTTCTATGAAGGTGCCCTACCTGCCTAACATGTGCAATTGTTGTTCATTTCCTAATGCTCTTTAGATTTAAAGCCTTCAAAACTAAATAACTGCAACTAAATATTAACCATTGACATCCTTTGATCATGAGTCCACCACAGAAAATGAATGGATATTGATGAACCTGAAAGTTGCCATTTAGATCAATACTGCAGTAGCCTGCCTGCACTGTGATAACGGCGTCACTCTGAACCCCTCTTCAGAGGCTGGTGAAAATAACTCACAGGTCCGACTGCAGTCAGGAAAATATCTGCAGGCCTGTTTTTAACCAAGACAAGTCCTCAATCAAACCCAGCCCTCAAACCTCCAAACTGTCAATCAACCTGAGGAGCCTGTCACTATCTCACTGCTGCTTTTAATCAGATATCGAAAGAAAAAAACTTTTGAAGGTGATGAGGTGGGATTTAGGACAGAAACTGACACAGTAATGGATAATAATTTTTCCAATAACCCAGGTATAAATGAAACATGAAAACTATGATGTGAAATTCTGAAATCATTGATCGGTTTTGTACTTGCTTCTCCCAGAAGACTTTTTTCATTTCTAGTTTATTCAAGGACACTTTTTATAATGCTTATTCAATCAACAACAAGGACATTGTTACATTTGATAATATTTTCATAACAAGACCAGAGAGATTCACTAAAGCCCAGCATTTAAGCCTGTTTTATATATGTCTAGAGGGGTCATCCACACTTGATTTTACAATCTTCCAGCTGATTGGCTGATGAGGGGTGTCTGGACCTGCTGTGAAACCTGTTTCAAGATCGGATGCTTCAATCCTCTGTGCAGAAAAGTGTTCATAAATGTTAATAAAAACTTTACCTTATATTATATGGTATCAAGCCATAGAAAGACCATATGGGGCAGCAGTGTAGCATAGTGGTAAGGAGCAGGGCTTGTAACCAAGAGGTTGATGGTTCACTTCCCCTCTGAGGCACTGCTGCTCTACACTTAGGCAAGATTCTTAACACATAATTGACACTATCCAGCTATATAAATGGATAACATGTAAAAATTCTAGCCTATGTAAGTCTCTCTGGATAGGAGCATTTGCTAAAATGGCAATAATGCAGTAATTATACTGTATGTGGAACAAATACTCTAAGCTGTACATGAACATAAAAAATGTTGATTGAAGCCAAAAAAGCCACAAACCCTTTTTTGTAAAAAGAAGTTTTTCATTTACAATGTGCATGATTTATACCACCAAGTAGGAGGTGCCATCCTACCAACCCCTGGTGTTGCATTCAGCTCTGCTTCTAGATTGCCCTCCTTATGTGTAATAAGATGACAACGGTGTAACTATATCAGCTGAATAATGTCTAAGCAGAGCTTTGCCAGTCAGAAGGCTGTGATGAACTGCCTGGAAACAGACCCGCTCTGCAAACAAGTCTTATTTTCCAAGAGATGTAAATCTGTGATTTCATCAGATCAATGGCAGCCATCTTTACTCTGCGTGGTGATGCAGGAGGGAGGAAAATTCATTACTTCTCCAATACCCTTTCGCATCCACGCACACCCATGTATCCTCCCAAGGACATCAAACACACTCATTATTCGCCAAGTAGAGTATATTTTCTAAAACATATGTTGTGCTTCAGAATTTATGGGCAAAACTATGTACATTTCAAGCCGCCTGAAAATGCCTTATTAAAAAGAAAGAAACGCAAGCAGCTGCAGGGTCTGGAAACATTGATTGAAGCATCGATTTCATATGATCTCAGGTGGACACAAAACACTCACGGTCTCCCCGCATTAGGTCTGAAATTAAGGCAGCTGAACACAGTGGTAAGGAGCAGGGCTCGTAACCAAAAGGTTGCTGGTTTGATTGCCCGCAGAGGCACTGCTGCTGTACATTTGGGCAAGATACTTCACCCAGACTTCAATAAACTTCCCGCTGTATAAATGGATAACATGTAAAAATTGTAAGCTATGTAAGTTGCTCTGGATAAGAGCATCTGCTAAATGATAATAATGTAATGTAAAGACAGAAAGACTTACAGACAGAGAGAAAAGAGACAGAAAAAGAGGGAGAAAAAGAAACAGAGAACAGAGGGACTGAAAGAGGGAGAGAGACTTGTTGTTGCACCATCTGTCCCTATACTTAATATCCTGTTAATTTGTCACAGGTTGAGCTCGGTGTCCTTCCTGCTAATTTCCTGCAAGGTAAATAGAGAGATAAAAATACTCATTAATGTGTTTATGTGCCCTTGCTTTTCTTCTCCATCTCCCTGTCACTGTGTTCAGCCTCGTCTCTGCTCTTTATAGGCTCTCATTCATAGAGCCTTAAATGGGCAGAATTATGCTCCGAGTTCGAGCGGCTGAACTTCCACTTGGGGGTCATGTGAAGTGTGTTAGAATCCCGGAGCAGTTTCACCTTAACAGCCCATAAAAAAAAAAAAAAATCATCACTAAAACCCATAAAGGTGGAACAAATTTATTGTAAATGAACAATAGCCTTGGGTCTCCCGGAGGGTGGGGGTGGCAGTGAAATATCGAAAGGCGTGATAAGCCCCATCGAATGAATTTTATGCTCCAATCAATGTGTCAGACCTTGCTGCATAAGGCTTAAGAACACCTTGTGTTATGACAGTGGGATGGGTATATAATTCCATTTTAGGACAATGCATATCGCTGACAGAAGCATAAAAATGACTAATGACATCATCAAAATAAATTTTGAGTTGCTTAAGACACTGGTCTTGTGTTCTGGGCGGCACAGCGGTTATGTATGTATCAGTATTGCCGGAGCCTGGGGGCATGAATGTGATTAGCTCATATTTAGGGCTGAACACCTGACCTTCTGCTGTCTGTGGAACTCCAGCTGTGCAAGACATAGTGAAATGTAAGCCTAGATGTGTAGCCGTTTAATTTCATCCCTCTGGACATGGCAGCAGTCTGGAACCATAATCCTTTCACAAAAATTGGTTGAGCAATTTACTTAAAATATTCACTGATTCTTATGACTCTTACATATGATATAATCATAAATGATCTGTGTGATTTTGCAATACCAGAGCAAGACATAGAAATAAGCAATCAATGCAGTGACATGCAGTGACAGTTGAACCTGATGATATTATTGTAAGGTCAAGGAGATCATTGATCTTCAATTCAATAAGCATAGAGTAAAACTGAGCTTCTGTTTTTTTTTTTTTTACCAGACAAACAGTTCAGTCTCCATGCATCCTCTGTGGCCGGCTCAGGTTATGAGAATGCAGACTGCATAATGGATTGTACTGTCCACATATTTCTTAAAATGATTATTCATGGTGCTGTCACTGCGAGCTGGTGAAGTGCACTGAATGCCAAAGCTCTCTGCAGCGCAGCGGGTAACCTGTGCACAGCACGCTGACAGACGCAGGAGAGGCCTGCTCTGCCCGCCAATGACTTTGCAGCTCTGCAGGTGAAAACGTGTCGCACGGTGGAAATGAATAACTGAGTGTCGGGCCTCTGGTGACAGCGCCTCCTCTGGGCATTTGATGGTTTTACACGCTCGGTTCAAGCCCTTCTCCAGGTGGTGAGCTGTTGAATTTCAATTGCCTCTCGGTCTGCGGGGAAAAAAGGGCCCAGAGGTGAATATATCTGACACGTGCGTCCCTGGAATAAAATGATATCTATATTAGGCTCTGTGATGGGGGGAAGGGCAGGAGGGGACTTGCTCCACGCTGTAATGTATCCACCGCGTATGCAGGGGACGGGCCATTAGGTGCCAGGAATGAAAACTCAAGAAGATGGATTCCCAGATTCACAGCGGGCGCAGGTAGATAAAGAATAACGCTCAGTTACAGATGGCACATTGGGATAGCAGGTGAGGGCAGTGAGGCACTGGAACCCTGCTCACGGCTGGTCACATGACCAGACAGCGGCTTAACTTGCACATGTTCACTGCTCCCGTTGTAGAGAAGGAAAACTCTGCCACAATGCTCTGCTTTAACATAGCGAAGAGGAGAAATAAAGGGCACATTTCCTGGTGGGATCGAATATTCATCTTTTGGCCATTCATGGAACATGTACTTATCACATCAGTATTACTCAGAAAGGTTGCACTAATTAAATGTGAATCTCAGATTTATATTTCATTTTACAGAGGCTTTCCTATTTCTAAAGATTTGGTTGTATTCACATACAATATGATAGGCTCCTTAAATCTCCAGGCATTTCAATAAAATGTAAATATATTTGACCATTGCAGTGCATAAGCTATTGCAATGAAAATGTCCCCTGACAACTCCTGATAATTTGTATGTTTCTTTAGAGCTTGAAAAATATTTAACAACTTCAAATTCCTCTGACATATTCAGGTCATCTTGAAACAATGACATTTTTGCTCAGATGAACATAATTGAATAATCCTTTCTGCCATGAGCTTACGCGGAAACAACACTTAGAGAATGGCCAGATTTTCAAACCTAATTTCCAGCATTTTCCAAGAACGTTAAGTGCTGCAGAATGTGATATAACGTTTAGCGCTGAGCAAGCTTAATAATGCCGTGAAGAGGCTTACAAATGAACAATTAGCCGTTTCTCCTGCCGCGGAATGATTGCTGTTGAAATTCATATTCAAACCCGTATTATCATTTCCAATCCTGGAGGCTGTCCTGCTACATCTGCTGCTGGTGATAAAGGTGTTAATTCAGCTCATTCCAGGCCTGTCTCCTCTTCATAGAGCCTGGGATTCCGTACAGAGGAGCAGAAGCACTTAGAGGAGAACATGCTGGAATCGGAAACCGCTGAAATAGCTGTCAGCTGCAGAAATGAGCCTTCCGGGAAGGTGGGGGCCCCTCCAATGGAAACTCACACTCATAAATAGCCTTAATTATGAAGGCTATTTCATTCAGACTGTGGGTTAAAGATGGTATAATAGAGTGTTCAGACAGATTAATTCAAAGAAAGCTCTATCATCCAGACACTTTCACACACTCAAGAGCGTTTTCATCAAATCAGTATTCTGTAATAATACGTGAGGTATCTTGACTCCTGCTCGTCCTCATTATAATCATTAAGCTCATCTTCACCACCAGCATCATTTTCAACACCACCAAAGAGCAGGCCTTGTAATCCCAAGGTTGTCGGTTCAATTCCCAGGTGGGGCACTCCTGTTCTAACTCTGAGCAGAGTACTTAGTGTGAAACACGTTAGCAAATATGCAGCTATACAATAGGACATGTAAGCAATATAAGGCCCTCTGGATGAAAATGTCTGATGAATAAATGTAACATAAGCTCATTCTCTTCATCATCGTCGTCATTATCATCATCATCATCATCATCATCATCTATATCTCCTTTCCACTGTATGATAATGTTCACAATCTCTCAGACACTGGATAATTTTTATTTCCTCTGCAGGTTGTAAAGTTCAGGGAAGGCTACCTGAAGTGGTGTATCAGTGTAACTCACACCAGCCCACCCCTGATACTCATCTGACTCCTCCACTCCACCAGGGGGCGCCATCAGAAATGTCTGCTCTCCCTTAGCACTTCTCTCAGAAGCACACCGCCTTCCTAATTGACTCTATGTGAAGTTCTGCATGACAGTGAATGAATTGCTGAGGAAGTTTTCCCATGTTTCAGCACCATAGAAAGAAGCAGGTGGAATACAGTTCTGCAGTTTGGTTTTGATCCGGAGGTGCGCTCAATCATCCTATAGTGTAGAGGTTTCTGAGTTCCCTCTGACCTCCTGCTTCTGCCTCTGAGGTGTCTCTCTCCCAGCTGGCTCCATGGCTGCACTGTCAGCTGGGCAATGCCCATCAGGTGTTTCCAGGTAAAATCCAGCACTCTGAAACTGAGCAGAAACCCTCCAGCTTCCTGGGAGACACCTTCGCAGATGAAGTGTGGTCAGCCTGGTCATTATTCTTCATTGCAGCCAGCTCCGTCTCTCAGAGGAGCCATGTGACTCTGGAAGAGACCGCGGTCGCTGCGGTCCTTCTGACCGCGTTTCCAGCCACGCTCCTCTAACGGCGGTTAGGAGGCTGTCGCCGGCGCTGCTGGGGGCAGGCCAGGGTCAGGCCGATCATCTCCCCGTGTCACTGAGGCTGAGCTCAGCATGTTAAACAGCAGCGGGGCGTCTGAGCATGCTCGCTGATCAGGGCAGGGGCAGATCTCTGGCCTCAGGCCCTCTCCTCCCCGGGTCTCTCTTGACTCTTCTGTCTGCAAAGTCTCTCCAAATCCCACGCAGCGCTCGGCACTCGAGTCATTTGTCTCAGTCAAGGCGGCAAAACATAATCATTCATTTCCTTCACCGCAGTCGGCACCTTGAGTTCAATTTAGCCCCTGAAGCCATTACACACGCACCGCATGGGTGCATCGGCAATTCAATTAATGTTATAATTGCGCTGTTTTTTTATTAGAAACTCTGAACTTAACTCAGCAACTGACTCACAAAAGTATTGTTACCGATACAAAAGAATGAGATCTGAGTGTCTAATTACGATGTCATGACACAAGCACAGCATCACATCCTGAATGAAATTATTCTCTGATGAACAGCTTTTCTCTTGGTGAGTGGATTCTGCTGGGCTGTGAGATGGGGTTTCCTTTGTGGCCTTCTGTGCTAGGTTTAATATGGGTGTGCATTCCTCAAATGAACTCTGACACATAATCAGGACAGAGTCCCTGAAACACTGAGAGCTGTACTCAAATGGAATCCTGTTTAAATATTTTATTGCAGTGGTGCATTCACACAAAAAACCCACAGACTTTGATGAATTAGCATTTGGTTTTTTTGCTGCAGTGTTGTGGGAATATTAAAAAAGCTAAGCTTGTTCAAGCAAGTCTTCAGTTCAAATGCTTCTGTTCATCACTCTTCAGTCTTTAACACTGGCTGCTGACCCCGATCACAATCCCAGAATTGCAGTTAGCACATGCTGCGCTGCCTGATATATTTCATTGTAGCATTGACCAGGTTGGCCTGAACACATCTGGCTCAGGTACTGCAGGATTTGACAGAAAATGAATCAGAGTCATTGGCTTCAGATAAGCTGCCAGAGACAGACATAACAGAGTTACAGAGAGAGAAATTGAGACAGGGAGAGAGTGAGAGAGACAGAGTTAAATTATACTACATGTCTGCCCAGGTAAGTGTTTTTTTTTTTTTTTACTGAATTGTTTTGTGTGTGAGTGGCATACATTGAATTGAATGATTGAACTTAAATTGATAATTGTGATATTGATATCCTGGAGAATTTCTGCTTGAGTCTGTTCAGAACATTGTTACAACTTTGACTGCACTCCAGACAAGTGTTGCATACTAACACATGACTATTGATTATGAAAGGCATATTGTGGAGATTTTACACATCTTAATTAAACTTGCTTTCCAGTGAATAAATGTCTTACTATAGCTACCTATAAATTATACATTAAATAATGGATGCTCATTTACTTCCAAGGTTACTTATTATTGATGAATATGAAACATTATGTGATATATTATGTAACATTATGGGAAGAATTGCAAATACAATGTATGAAAAGCATTGCAAAAAAAGATTAAATTGTAAAACATAATACAACATAATTTATGGGCTCAATCAAAAATATTTGAATGGTATGCACCATATGTTTTGCATATTGATTCCTAAAATAATACATTACATCAATCAATGTGAGGAATATCTGAAATGTAATGCAACTGCAGCTCCTTCAACCATGCAAACACAGTTCAGCACAGGGAATTCTGTGGACATCAACGTTCTAGAAAACAAATATTGGAGAATTCTAATTGGCATTCTCTGGAGTTTGATTGAGTTCCCTGAAGGGAATGAATTCATGATTTATTTCAAATGCAGATCTTACATAGATAGCATTATGTCTTCACCTGCAGGCTTTGTTGGGAACAGCATATCCAGGGTTAAATGTACTGATGACACACGCAGTATATATAAGAGCTTGCTGGGACCAGTAAAGTAAAATGGTGTTTCACTCAACCTAGAATCAAGTATCTGATGCTTGAGTTGCTTAAAACTACATTTGCCCCATAACATAGAGGGGTCTGGTTGATATTGCTGTGACTGTCACATTATTACTAACACAGAAGTTTGGATAAGCTCTTTCTTTTACATTTAACTCTTACCCTCGTCATTTCTGCTCAGATAAATTAGAAGTGCTTACTGCTAAATCACCGGGACAGAACTCCAGAGGCCCTTCAACACATAATTGCAGCTAATTAAAATGTGCCAAAGAGATGGATCTGGAATTTATCACTACTCATTAAACCTGGAAAGACACTGATAATTGGATATTAACCTCTGTAACTCACTTCTCTGTTAACTGTCACTGTGAACTGTGATACTAAGTCGCGTATGGTACAGGGCACTAACACAAATGTAATAGTAGGAATGTGTTTTCACACATTGTTATAACGGGACTGCAGGTTTAAAACTATTGGCTGAGGAGTGGAAACACAGTTTAAACAGAGCAGTTCCTGTTTTAAATGCACTTGCATCTTTAAAGCGGATCTGTCAGGTGAACAAGTCTCCGCGGACACTCTGTCCCAGCGGTGTTCACTCAGTCTAGACAGCTCTGCTGGTAGCGTCACAGGCTCTCTGTGTGACAAAGTGACGCTCTCCACGGATCAGCTGGTTCTGTGTCAGAAAAGCCTTTGTGGCTTCAGTGCCTAAACTGCCTCTGTCTTGCTGTGCCATTATGGCTCTGATATTGCAGAGAGAGCTCGCCTCAGAATCAAGGCAAAGGGGGGATGTAATCCCTGTTTATCCACTTCTGCATCTTGACAACTGCAATTAAAGATCCCCTCGGCTGTCATCCGCAGATATTGCAGCAAGTTCGGTTTTCAACAGTCTGTCACCAGAGCTTTTCCTCTCAGAGAGATGACAGGAGATGTTGCCCTCCTGTCAATCATTCCCCTGGTGTCTATGTTCCTTTCCAACAACGCGATGCCATGCCGCACCATAGAGTTCCACTGATGGGTCTAAACAGAGGATTCCTCACTGGGTGTCTAGGTTTCTAAGCAGAACTTCTGAGACATATGTCTTGGCTTTGTTTGTGTTTGAGTTTTTAATTACATATCCTCTGTACACAGTCCTAATACAAATCCTTGGCCCCTCCTTTCCTCAACCCTCAAAACTCCTCGGTAATTATAACAGACATTGACAGTTGAAATTAGTACAAAATGTAACATTTGCTGTGTATCTGCACTCAAAGCAAAGCTTCAAACAGGTTTGCAGCTGGAGGGCCTCCTGCTCAGAACTTTAATGGTGATAACATCCTGACCTGTGGAGTCGGACTGAGAGAACCACTCAGGGATTCCCGCTGCTGTTTCCTCCTGGTCTCAGTATCTTTCTAAAAGTGCTTATCTGGTAATTGTTTACAATTATGTTTTTACAAGCTCCCTGATTAGATAATGAACAATGCACACTTGCAGCTCTTCAATTTGAAACACATTTTAGACATCTACTGGAAGATATCTTGCCTCATGAAAGTCCAATTAAGATAAGCGCCAACCCATATGAGCACGGTGCCAAGCTGGTCTTGGGGGGGGATTGATACGAGTCCAACCACACCAGAGACCCGATGGAAACCCCCAGAACATGATAGCATTTGGACAATCCTCGGCATCTCTGCAATGGCCTTTTATTCCACTCCTGACTAATGGATCTCTGATGGCAGAGAGGGGAGGGAGCTGAGAATCACAGCGCGCTGTAAATCTCATCCTTTCACAATGAATCCATGTCTCTGTTCCCATCTTATCTGCAGCTCAGGAGACCGGGGACTAGATAAGCTTAATTGGAGCCGCGCTCAGTCTACGATTAGTTATTGCTTATTGTGGAACAGTGAGTATGTGTGGGATTTTAGAGGGTAGGAGATATATTGGAGGAACTATCAGCACTTAAAGTGTGCAGTGATGCCGTCTAAATCCAGGTCAATTTACCCACTACTCCTCTTGGTAAGAATTAATTCCCTCTTTAGAATCTGCTCTCTTCGTCTTCCTGATAGCTTGGCTAATTGCACAGTGTGTAAGTGCAACACCTCCTAATTTGTATCCAGACTAGACCATCATCTTGTTTAATAGGTCAAAGTCCTCAAGGAGCTATTTCAAATTATGCTTCAGCCCAATTATAAGTTAATTAAAACACAGGTGGAGCAAATATTAAAGAGACACCAGATCAATGTATCATCAGAACATACTGCGCCGAAGAGCTGACAACAGTATCAACAGTGATGCATTAAATTATCTACATATTAATGATATATGTACATAACCCGTTAGTTTAAAATTCTCATTAGTTATATCTATAAACCATTCTGTTCACATTACTGTGCATTACCTAATCCAAAAGACATAGCATAATTCTTCACAAGAAGCTAATGCTGTATATTTCTAATAAAGTAATCCACTCACACTGATAATGCCAGTCTTCGGTCAGCATTCATCACCACAGTATGTAACAGACAGACAGACACTTTTGTAGCCAAATGCAGGTGAAGGGGTGACATCACAGACAGAAGAATACACAATGTTCTCTTTGGAAGCTGCATCATAATCACTGCTTGACTTAGTCATCATTGGTGCTTTTGTGACCTGTCTTCATCTTTTTGTGTTAATATGTCATATTCTCTTAAAAAATGATTAACTATTAACGTCTGTGGATACACAATGTGTTTCCCGTACAACTGAGTGGATGTAGAGTGCGATTCATGCCATACACAGACTGACACATACGGGGTGCTGATAGATGTCATCACTGTGTCTGTATTTTCTCTTCTTCTCTCCTCTGCGTGTTTATGTGTTTCACGGCTGGGAAGGGTTTTGCCCTGAGAGGAGACCCCCCCATAGCACCCTCTCTCCAGGGTGTTCCTCTGCCAAGTAGAGTGAGTCTCTCACTGTGTGTCTCCAATCACTGCATCTGCCTCTTCAGTGACTCACCCAGGCCTCAGTCCTACCCTAAGGCAGCTCTACCTTAAATTTGAATAATGAATTCAAGCAACTGGTCATGCATGGGTTTGGCTTTGGATGATGGTGATTTGCAGAGAAGTTGGTAGTTTCTTGTCCCATATGGCTGAACGCAGAGAGACAAGATGATGTGGGTGGCAAAACACAGGATGCTGTGAGAGACTGAACCCAGGGCAGTCTGGGAGACTGAACCCAGAGCGGTCTGGGAGACTGCGAACAGGGGGGTGTGGGAGGCAAAACATGGAGGTGTGGTGGGGTACTAATGGATAGAAATCTCTTTATTTCTTTCTCTCTCTCTCTCTCTCTGTGTCTGGGAATGTGAAGTCTTTTCTTTATCCTCCCCAGAGATGGTGCACCTGTTAATTCATGCAAAGAGGGAGAGAATATGGAAATGAAACTCCCACGATGCACCAGTAACACACACAGGTGGGAGTCCAGAGGAGGAGCTTATTGTAATTCTAAACTGCACCTGCACTTGTTACTTGACATAGTAATAGACCTGTCATTTATTTGATTCATAGGCACTCTCAGCCACTGTTTTGTTTACATAATATATGTTTACTAGTAATGCTACAGAAAGAAACAGTGCACTTTACATTAACTCATGTTAATTACTTTATATCAGAGTACTACAACAGAATGAACAACGGTCCTCTTATACATTGGTCATTCATATTAAAAAAACACATTCAAATCTTTTGATTTCTCTTTTACATTTTCCATTTTCCATATTCTTTGCACTCTAATAAACATACTTAATGGTTTGCTGTGTTGAATAAGTCTCTGTCAGCCCTACTGACAGATAGTTTATTATGCTAATGCCTGTTTTTTCCCTTCAGAGGCAATTCTGTACAATGTAAACAGATGGAGAAAAGTAGATGAATTAATTAACTTGATTAATTAATCGCAGTAGGTAAAAACAAATTTTACTTTGGAACACTCTACTCTACAGTATTCTCTTTGTTATGGCTCCAAAAAAGCAGATCAATACAAGCACTATATCTTACTGCTATATCTATACTACCACTTACCGTATCTATATCACCACTATATCTTACTGCTTCCAAAGATAGTGTTACATAACTACTGTCACATATCTAACACATAAATAATACTTTCATAAGAAAAACAATGTGTGATATGATGAGAGGGGTAAAAACACAGAGGCCAACTTCCATCTCTTAAATTATTACTTTTCAAACCTCCTTTGTCTGAAGTTTGTCAGCATGGAAGCTCAGCATTTGTAGAATCACTGTCCTGTACTACATATTCACACATACAAATGTATCTTTGACACACTGGAAATGAAGTTAACTCCTCAGTTTAAGTGAACTCATAGGCTGAGGTCACAATCAGCAGAATTGCTGTTCTGAGCCCGATAATGTGCATTGATAATGAGGTCAGTGGACACAGTAACAGTTTTTTTTCCTTTTCCCTCCATGTAATTCAGACTAATGTGTTTTCCATGTTTGATGCAACTCCTGTGCTTCCTCATTGAAACGTCTCCTGGTGTGAATGAATGGCTTTTTCACCCACTTACTGTGAAAGCAAATGTTTTAGCAGAGACATATATATGGAAATGCCTGTTACCACAAACATTCATAACCATGTCATTTTAACATCAGGCATGTAAATGTTTGACCGCTCACATTTAGTCACTCTTTCATAATTTTTTCCTCAATACATAAACCATGAGGCTTAATGACCATGTCCATTCCATATAAAGATGGAGGTCTAAATCATCTTGTATAATGACCAGCTAAGTTGAATTTATAAACAGTTAAATAGTCAACATGATCTTTTACATTGTGGACCAAGGAAACAGTGCAGCATGTTTCTGTTTCTGTTTTTTTTTTTTTTGAGGGGGGGTGGGCATGCGACTGGGGGGTTGACAATTGTACACAAATGAAATCTGCACCTTCAGTAACAAAATAGTAATTTCCCCTTGCCTCAGCTATTCGGTGAGAGGATGCAGAGCTCATTGTACTTGAATCCCATTAAACAGATGACTAAGCAGCTTCCATTTGTCTTAATTAAAGTTCATTTCAATCACGATCTTGTCTCAGGGAAAAAAAAAAACAGGCCGCCCTTAAAAGAAGTCAGGTGCTTTGCATAGCAGCATGGTTCCCCCTGGACACATCCATTACTGTGGAATTACTGTGCAGACCTGAACTTAACCACTGCTGGAAGTAAGCAGTTTTCTCCGTTCCAATAAATCAACCTGGAGAAGAAGAAAAAAAGAAAATCTGCGGTGCCATGTCAAACACACACTAAGGATTAAAATTGCCACTTAACCTGGTTTGACACTTATGATTCCAGATTCCCTGGATTCTACAGCATTAGAATTGGCCCATTTGTCACTATTTTTCCCAACACGACAGTCTAATCTCAGTCTAGGAAAGTAGAACTTGTTCCTGATAGAGTGACCTTGTATTTATTCTGAGGTGATGTACTACATAGGTTCAAGCCCCCAGTTATTCACATATATGACAATATACAGTCAGCTGTGTGAGTATGTGCCCATGCTGGTATCAGTCTGTCTCTCTGTCCTTGAAACACAACACCGTCCCTCCCTGAAATCTGCATCTTTTCTGTGACAGGATGCAGGACTCATTGTACTTGAACGCCATTAAACAGATGACCAAGCAGCATCCATTTATTTTAAGTGAGCTTTGATGTGTTATTTGTTTCTTTGTTTGTTTTCAATGTATTTCATTTGATTTCATCTTCCCAACAGGCGGCTGATTTATCAAGCTTGCTGGAAGGACAACGGCAGTGACTAAATTTTACTCACAATATCTATATATATTCAAAAGAATATTTCAACATTGAAAATTACTTCCTTGAAAAGGCAAAGGAGTAGAAACACCAAAACCTGTTCACAGATTATATATGCTGTGTTCTTTATGATTAGAAGGTTCACAATTACTGTTTTGAAGGTACCTCATGGTTTGAATTGCTATGTTATGATTTGATTGTCAGAGTGACACTTTGATGGAGGTGTAATGTAGATATTATAAATTTTCCTACTTGAGTCTTTTTTCTCCTGGTGTTTGTCCTTTTTGAGTAGTTTTGAGTGACAGTTCTTTTACTCAAATACATTTTGAATGAAATATTTCCACTTTTTGCTCCACTGAATTTCCTCTACATTGCATTGGTTGCACACAACACATCCAAAACAATGCTTTACACATTGGTTACTTCATGTCAGCAACTATAAACAGGAAATAACTATAGCCACACAATTGGCCAGATCTACTAGTTAGTGTATCATGTCAGTAGCCAATCAAACCAAATGCAAATCCTGTTTTCAAAATTTTGTGCAAATACTGCACAAAATCAGCAACTGTTAGCCAGTCAGTTTTAACACAGACCTGGTTAGCCAGCTAATGGACTAAGTATAACTTTAATGGAGGACATGGAGAAAAGCACTATCAAGGACAGAACTTTGCTGGCCACAACTTCACAAACTATTCAGCTTGAAAACTTTGATGGGATGTTGTGTCAGTGGAGATATCAACATACAATGACTGGTAGCTTCACTTGAGGATACAGAGGTTGATTTTAGACCAAATGGTAGACTTTAGACTATTAGACTAGACTAATAATTGTTTGAAAGGTTTTGAGCTAGCTAAATACAGCTAACTTGTTTGTAAACTTTGCCACAACAATCCCATAGCTGCTGGCTTGTTAGAGCAGTCACTAGCAGCTATTATAATAATTGACCCTAAGGTTAACTAGCATGCCGGTACTAGGTACTAGCCTGTTCTGCTGTTATGGTTTAGCTAGATAGTGTTACAATATTCAAGCAACGCCACATTCAAGAGATTTGTAATACCATTCTAATTCTTGTTAGCTACATGAAAGTGATAACTAAACATTTGTGTATGAGTGAGCTCCCCCTGTTTATGAACATCAGACAGGACAGCTCAGGTAACACAAACAATATGAGATGCATTTACACATCATGGTAAATTGTTCTGAAAAAATGTAAAAACAAATGTACTTGAGGTAGGCCTACTTTTATACTCTTACTCAAGTAGTATTCAGGACAAGTACTTTAATTCTATTTCAGTAAATGTTCTCTGAATTAATAATACCTCTTCATGAGTTGGATTCTCTAGCACTTCAATTATTTGTACTTTACAATTGCAGCACAGATCAAAATGTAACAAATAATGACCTGCATTAATATCCTCAGCAAACCTCTCTCAGGTGTGAGATTTTGTTTTGGCTCGTTCTAAACGTACAGCGATTAAGTGGTTAAAATATGACCATCACTTTTCATCCTTCTGCTTATTTTGAGTATCATACCCATGAATCACTGTTTGTCTACGCTTTATAAATTCATCTACCGGGGATTAGACTTTGTTTGTTCTGCTTATGTGTTTGTGGTCTGTGATCCCTCTTCCTCTGCCTTTGAGTGGACTCTCCACTGAGCTCTTCTGTCTGTCAATAAAGGCATCTGCAGGAAGATTTCACAAACTTAAACGCCTCTAACTACAGCCTCCATGCAGGATTTCTGCCTCTGCAGCACAGCAGCTTTAATACTATGTCTCGAAATTATGTAACAGTCGGAAATTATGTGGCAAATTCCCGCTGGTACCCAAGGCAGCATGCTTGAGTTTCAGTAATCATAATGGGAGGATGCATAATGACAGGTGAATGTAATTATTTGTGGATTAATAAGGGTCAATACATCCACTCACATACTGTCTGGGCTGACTAAGGCATTTATACCAATCCTTCTCACTCATTTCATCCCACAATAATAACACAACAATAGTTTTGCTTAGCAAATTTGAATTGAACAGCACCAGCTGCCTCATTATCAGTGAGTTACAATATTTCCTTGCTTAGGAGATGCCCTTATCCAGGTTTGCCTTCAGCCGATTTTTTAAAACATTCCCCATTTATAGGACTGGATGTTTACTGACGTCTTGTAGTGTAGCTCAGACCATAACACCATGTCATGCTGACCCAGCAGCTAACATCAGAATAGTCCTTCGTGAGATTCCGCAACATCATGTTGCCATGTGATGTAGACTAATAGCTGATGTACTGTATCTCCTTTAATCTGAATGTACATTCCCTGTTAGCTCATGAAACAGTGTACAGAGACTTTTGACTATAGTCTTACTGAAGATGACTATATGACAAACCTTGAATGAATTCACTCTTACACAAATCAATAAGTACTCCTCTGTCTGCAGACCACACAGACCATCCCCACCGTGAAAACTGTGAAAAACACAGGGCAGAACAGTTTCATTAGCTGTTGTCTTCTGGTTCCACATCTATAATTAAGATCATCTCTGACCTCTCCTTTGTCACCTTTATTTAACAAAGGAGGACAGGGCCCATGCTAAGGTAGCCTTGACTGAAACTGCGGTCAGTGATTACTCAATTACTTTTACATAATTATCTCAATATTTTAATTCCCTATTTGCCACATGCTTGAGATAACCTTGATGACATTTTAATTATGAATCAAAGCCTGTATTTCAATGACAACACCAGTCATGAAATAGAGAATGTTTGGGTAGAAAGACTGGGGAGATTAGAGCAAACATCTCCCTGGTTTTAATTAATTATGCTGAACAAACTGTGAAGAGGCACATTTCAGAGGGGATTAAATGTTCTTCTTCATTTTACCTTTAGGGAGTCAAGTGAAATCACATATGCCCAGATAATATGCCCACACACACACACACACACACACACACACACATACTCACACACACACCCACATTCATATACTAATAATATGATTTACTATATATGTTATCTATACATTAAATATATTATTAATTCCTTTTTTTTCAAAAGCTGCAATTTCATCCATATGAGCATGGTAGAGCATTGATAGATATTGTAATATATTTCACAAATTTTTGACATTTTAAAGCCATAAAGCCACATTTGACCTAACTGGGACAGTAATCAAATCTTTTCCAGCATTTCATTGACCTTTCTAAGCCACTGTTGCTTTTTACAGTCTGAGAGTGAACTTTGTCAAGGCATTATCTGAATTTTCAATTAATTTATTTTAAACTTAGGGCAATTACAATAATTTTATACACCCACACGTGTCAGCTGAAATTTCAAGTAAACCAATCAGTTTTTAAAAATGAATGTTTTCTGCAGAAAACAAGGCTGACATTATCAGCAGAGCATATATTGCATTGTATTGGAAGTAGCTTTAATTTAATTTCAAATTTAACTTTAATTTCCAATTTTAAACCTAGATAGCCATCCTCTTTTTCCAGGAAACCTACAGACACATGACTAGGCGTATCGCAATATATCACTTAGTGTCATTGTCATCCGCCACCCTGCAGGAAAAATCCAGAGCACTGGCATTATTTATGTGTCCCCTGGTCATTAGTCTAAATGCCACCTTCTCCACGGGAAAGTAAACACGATTTTCAGGATTCGGGACCCCGCGCCTCATACGCAACCCCGCAACTGTCACAAAGCTGTCATTAATTAATGTTCCGGGACAGCTCAGGGAATCCGCGCCGCGAATCGATGTAACCTTTTCAGCTGTGAATAATGAAGAGGGGGGAATGAGGCGCTGGCGTGGGCCCTGTGCAGCATGCCCACCTGTGTGAGGACTCAGTGATTAATGCCGGGAGGGACAGACTGGCAGAAATAAATTCCTCAAGAAAAACAAGCAAAAAAAAAAGGGTTTTAGGTGAAAAGTGACATTCCTCCGGACGTTACTGCCACCGGTGACCTAGCGAGTGTAAACAGTATGTTTTGCTTGCCTGTGCTACATGCGTCACCGCCATATGTAGAATGTAGAACAATTTAAACTCGGCAGGTGTTTCTGCATGTGTCACGCACTGTCGGACACATGAGCGTGACTTTCCCCGGTCGAAGAAACCTGGTCCTTGCACGCGAACGATGTGGTTTAAATAATACTTCACTATCTGTCACAGGCTGAGCCCATTCTTGTGTTACCATTGCAGTGCCCGGTCATTAGCAGTAAATGCCAGTGGCTCACACTGGGGCTGGTCAGGGATGCTTGAATATAAGTTCTGTATGATTGTCAACTTCTCCATATAGTTTTGGAATGTCCAATGCTTTTCCCCCATTTCCACCAAATCTGGGGGGGCGGCATTTGTTTCACAGGCATGCTGCTCTCATTGCCACAGTCCAGGGGGGTGACACAAACACGTACACTCCTCCACAACGTGTAATGTCGCCGGTGCTTATTTTACACACTGATGTCCCCATGCCGTGTTTGTGCAGGCATGAGTCGGAGGAAGACAGTTCGTGTGCAGCTTTACACAGGCAGATCTGTGGGTGTCCGATTGACCGGTGGCTGGTAAACAACAGAACAGACAAGCCCCTGCTGACCCACCAGGCTGCACAAGTTAGCTCAGGATGTAAGAGCTGTCCATGGTGATTTTGCTGAAATTGACATTGGGCGAGGTACTGGGTAAGGCACATGATCTGCCAAAGTGCCCTCCTGGGGCAATTTCTCTCTGTTTGCATCGCTACCACACTCAACACCGCAATACACACCAAACCATTCCAGTCACGCAGCCCAGTCTCTATTACAGTACATTATTGCCACTAATGTGTTAATACAGGACAATGGGGCTTTATCAGACAGGATCCCAATGCCACATGGATAATTCATGCCATAAATCAGGGTAAATTGCCATAATTTCCCCTCTGAGAAAACCATTTTGTGTCACTATTTGTAACAGGAAATAATCCACAGGGATGCTCTGATCCCCTGCTTTTGCAATCCCTGTAGAAGCCTGTAGCCCATCTGTTTATTCCAAATCTGAGCTGAAAGTGGCCCAAAGTGTGTATCAAGGATCTTGAATATGTAAAAAATGTTGTGGTTCAGTGCAGTGCACAAAGTGCATACCGGAAAAAGCTCTCATGACACATAAGAGGACATGATGGGTCTGAAATGTTACTGCATTATGAAGGTGGCAGAAATGGGAGGAATGGGCTGACAATGGGCAAAGATGAGCAAAAAGGCACAATGCACACTGGATACATTTACACATCAATATTCCAGTGCAAGTTATTCTGACTCATGAGACCACAGCTTCCATTTAATCAATGGTCACTGTTAAAATGAACACGGTGACCAAGTGTTTCACCCAGAGACTAAATATACAATACTTTGAGAAGTGTGTTTAGATCCGGAGCTGGATTCTGTCATTGTACCTTTGAGCAAGGTAATGACCATGACTCGCTTCAGGAAACATCTGGCTGTGTAAAAATAAAAAGTTTAAAATATGACCTGCACAGGTCACCCTGAGTAAGGGTGTCTGGGACAAGTATGATTTATATCAATAGCAATAACACAATAATAAAGCATGAAATTTCTGCTCCAAAGATATCATGGGGAACTATAACGAATGAAAATAAGGACAATCAGACACTACAGAAATACTGGAATTTGGTTAGAAAAGAACAAGGCTGCTGATGTTTTAAAAGTTTCATTTAATTTCATTTTCATAGCCTCCAAAGGACAGAGGAGGTACTGAAGGCATTGTGATGCTGGGCTCTTAACCATAGTGACAGTGGAGAGGGTCACACCCCCCAAACCTCCCCCCCCTCCCATTTGGAGGGCCCTGCCAGAGCATTGATTTCGCATTAAGCTGACAACCCCTGTGCCGCTTTCTGCCATAGGGGTATTCCACATGTTTTACAACCAAACAATAAATCAAGCGATTGGCTGCTTCAGCGAAACGAAGGGGCTACAGCAACCTGACACAGAGCATCGGCGGAAACAGAGGATATCTTGATCTGTTTCTTTGCTCTGGTTGTTGTTTTGGGGTTTTTTTAAGCAGCAACCCCACATCTTCATTTATAAAAACCACACTGTATATCCATGTGTCTGCTCAGAACACCAGGACTTAGTGACACAGTCCACGGCATTTTGATGTTTTCTTCTTGTGTTATTTTGGATTATTTGGTGATGTGATAGTGATAGGCCCAGGATCTCTGGACAACTGCATTTACACACTGATTGCAATTGCATATACACACAAGCATTTGTTGAATATGTTTTTAATTGCTCATGTTCATCCATGATTTTCATGTCTTTTTGTTTCAGAACACCTTAAGTAAACACTATCATTGTATATTTGAGATTTTTTCACAACAATCTCCTTCCTCCTCTAGTCCTGCATCTACTGAGCACCTTGTATGCTTGCTTCAATGCAAAACGTATATGTAGAATTCATAATTACATCCCACTGAATTTTGCACACTGGCTCAAAACAGAACAGAGAAGTGCAGTTGACACCTCCCTTTATACATAAATTGTGTGTGTGTGTGTGTGTGTGTGTGTGTGTGTGTGTGTGTGTGTGTGTGTTATTTAGGCTGTGTGTAAGGGGAATGTGTCACCTACAAGCATACCTAAGGGTTTTTCTGAATCATGGCTGACTGCACCTTCCAAATCACCTTCCAAATGCTTAAGAACAGCAAACATTACAAACCAAAAAAAAAAAAAAAAAAAAAGACTGACACTCTTCTACCCAGTGGCTTAGTTTACGGGCAGCTCCTGGGGCACCTGCCCTAAACGTGATAAGCTAATTGGTTGCTCGGCAACTCCTGAGGCCCCAGCCTTTCACAGTAGCAGACCTGATTAGCAGAGTAGATTAACACATACACTGGTAGCAAGACAGGCATAAAAAGCTGTAGGCATGTTTTCAGGCAGTTTATGAAAAAAAAATTGTACTAGCAATTTTAAATGTAAAACCGCATTATTTACATTATATTCTAGAAGAAGTCAGTACTACCTGCAACAGGCAACATTTAGCCATTGGCTGACACTCATGATGAACCCAGGTCCATTATATAATCTTATGCATTGCAGCTTCAGTTTTATAACCTACTGTATGCTGCTGCAAACATTCAAAGGCTGTCCCTTTAAGGAAAATTATATGCACTTCCTTCCTCACTGCTGATGATTAATGTTTAAAAATCCAGCTTACACTACAGAGGGACTCTTTCAACACCAGTTCTGTCCTCTTGAAATCCTCTTCATCTTCAAACAGAGCAGCACTGTTGCCAAAGCTCCTGAGGAGCACAATCGCATTTAAAAGTCAACTAAGTTTGGGATCTGAGCCATTGGAAGTTTGCTTGCCTTTCGTCAAATAAAGGGTTGGCCAAGAAGGGGACAGCAAGACATTACATCTTTATCATATTTTTCAAAGTATTCCTACTCTCAACAGGGGGAGTGGGGGGGATGAGGATCATACAGAATCACAAATGAGACTGAAACAGCCTTTTACTAATGAAAGCCTATGGATAATCTGCACTTCAAAGAATATATACTGTGGAAATCCGGTATGGCATCTACGACATCGTGATCAAACAGGAAGCCCGAATAACGCTTTCAGCAACTCAAGATTTCACTAGGTGCACCCAGGTATATTTGTCCACCTAATGAAAGCAATGTAAATGAATAACAGAACTAAAACACGGTTATATAACCCCAGCACCATGAATAACCTCAGTAAATCTTTGCAAGTCTAATGTGGCTGGTGTATACTTTCATTCAACCTCGTCGATAAACTGTAACTTATGCCACATTATAGATCACAGGTATGAATAAATATTGATATAATGTTAGATACTGTAGATACATTAGAATGTATTGTTGATGTGAATGATGAAAAAAACACAGCACTACGGATATCGCAAGTTTAAAGAGTCGCCTAGAGATGTGGTCTGGGTTGGATATTACGTTGTTTTCTTTACTTGACACACTCGCAGTTGACTTCATATTCATAGGCATCTCCTGCTTGACCTGATATTACCAGCTAATTTCTGCCTCGTCCATGTAAATTTCAGTCCTGTATTGCCTGTTTGGTAGATGATGGATGACACTTTCATATTGATTACAGTAAATTGCATGCGTGGTATTTGAAGCTGCTATAAATTTACCCTGGATGACACATTAAGCATTCAAAGTGACAAAAGGAACAACGGCATGATATACCGCTATCAAATTGCACTCTTCCACAAATTTCGCAAAGCAATTAACCTTCAGATGCTCCATCGTGTTTACATTACCAATACGATAATATATCTAGCCGCTTCCGACGTGTTCTGCGTGCAGCTGTTAACTTTCTCACATCTTGAATAAGCTATTTGTTCAGCTGGACAATTGGCTGTGTTTTTTTTTCTTTCTTTTTTTTCACCAGCCCCACATTCACAATAGAAGACACTTTATTGTCAGGGCTCCTCTGACTATTGAGTCATCATCCTTTTTCATGTGTTCCTTTTTTAATGCAGAGTAGCTTGATCTTGCAGAATCATACTCCATATTTCATACGTTGGCATTGTAATATGTAATCTCCCTTTTGTGTTTGCATGTATTTTTTGGATTCTGTGACATTGTATTCCACCTTTAATTAAGAGAATAAGATATTTCTTGAGAGTAATCACCTGTGATTCATTTCTCGAAATAAATTGGCTGTGAAAACACTGACTTTGTCTACACTGAACATAATGGTTATGATGAGTGAGAGTCTCAAATGCATACATTTTTCAACTGTACATGCGTATGACATCACTCAGCAGGTAACATTCACACTCTGTAAGATACTCCATGGATTTGCTATCACTCACACAGAAGCCAAGGTCTATAGTAGCATAACGCTTACTGCTTATACATTTTAAATCAGAAGATCAGTGCTATTTTGTTTTACATTTGAAAGAATAAATTTCAGGTGGAGGGGATATTGTTTTATGCTCACTGGTTACAGCAGAACATTCAAGGCTATTTAAATATGTGATTGTCAGTTTCTGAATTTGTAAGTTATCCCAAGGGGAACACTTGAGTAAACAAAATCAGTCTTGAACAGGCTCAAGCCATCAATGTTTAAATTATCCCCAGATGGTGCATGTGTTCTTAAACAAACAATTATCATGAGGAACCTTTGGTGTTGTCAGTTAAGAAGGTTAATTCGTCACTTGAACCAACTAATTAGCCTACCCAGCTGAAAATCCACTTCCTTTCTGCATGACAACCCCACTGCACATTACACAAACATTACATTTGTCATTGAACATAATTTGTTTGTCTTTATAAAAAAAAATCATGTGAAGTGTTGGCTTAAACAAACTAGACTTTACTGATAAAAAAATCTGAATTTAAATGAATGTGTATTCATCTATTTAGCAGATGCTCACATTCTGCATATCACAGGAAGAGCAGGTCCAGAATATCCTGTAATGCAGTGATGGAACATTAAACTGTCACAATTTACACTTATGCTTGTTGTGTGTATGACTGTTGGATCGGTCTGTTAAACAGACATTAACAGAAAGCAATTTAACATGTCATAATTAGCGCAGTGTTGACTCTGGAAACAGGCCTTGCATATAGAATCACTGGCTGCCATTACTCCGGTGTATCTGAAGCAAATTACTTGAAAAAAAAAAAATTCTACCAATGATCAAAAGACAACCTGAAGCTATAATGAAGCAAATGACATAAACCTGACAAAAGCCTATGAGTTTTATTATATAACAGAGTACTGTGCAATCCTGTGGCAGGCCCTTCTAATCACGGTAGGCTATGCATAGGTACCTATTTATGAGGGATCAAGCCAGGAAGAATCGGTAAAACCTGCATAATCTTAACAGATGCAAGCTATCATTCCCATTCCTTCCCGAAGGATGCATTATTTCGTTCCTGCATTATGTGCGAAGTACCATTCACTGATGAATAACTATAACTTGTTATTGTAATACTTATCCGTGTGTTCATTCACGCGGGTCCAGGTTATGCACTTTCAGTCGCCCAGGACAGATGCTCTTTGGATGTTTGTGGTTAGGTAGTCACATTGCTTTTATACAGAGCCATGCTGCTGTGTGATTTGTCTTTCAGCCTCTACATATCCATGAGCTGCTGTCGGTGGTTGCCACCCAGTGTCTCTGTGAGACACAGTGAAGTTTCTCAGGAAAGGTGCTGTAGCTGCAGATAGTGGTGCAGCTTAATTCTGAGCACGCACAGGGCGTAGCGTGTACTGAAGCTGTCAGAGGGTGGTGCCTCTCTCGCGTCTTTGACACGTGTCTCTTCTGATCTGGTAAAGGTGCTTATTATTGAAAAGGCATTGCATTAAAATGAATGAGAAGCTGGTGTGTAGGGCTCTTTGGGTTTGACTTAAGAGTCCAGTCCATCGAGGAGGTGCGTGTTAATACTGCTCCCATGACTGCACTCAGATGCCCCCCCTTCTCATCAGTTTCATCCCTCCCTGCAGCCAAGCTAGCCGACTAACATTTGTATCTGATAATTGTACAATTATAATAGTTGTTCTATTGAGAATTTTTGTTCAGCTTCTGTGAGCAACACTAAGTGAGTGAGTTTTATTCTTTACATTGTGGATACACAATCCCTAACAACAAATTCTGGATTGTGTGTGTGTGTGTGTGTGTGTGTGTGTGTGTGTGTACAGGCAGTTAACTTCATTGGAAGTCCATATGCCTCTGTTTCCTCCAGATGTCATGGAACAAATGTAAGCCTGGCATTGAAGAGGCCAGTTAATCTCAACAACAGCTGACTATGATTTAGGCCAGTTTCTGGTATAAGATGTTCCAACTGAGCTTGGCATCAAATAAATGGGCATGTCTAATGTCTGATATTACTTGGTGTGGAAGTCTCGTGCATGGTGGCAAAAGATCCAATGAGAGGGCTTGTTAAAATGAAAATCTGTTGTATTAGTCTGTTTTGGGCTGTGTGGTACAAGTGGATAGCATTTGTCTAGAGCTTTTTACAAAGAGAATTTGTCACAAAGCAGCTTTACAGAGATCCCAGGCCCGAATCACCGAGAGTAGCCCTATGGCAACATCAGCAAGGAAAAAACTCCCTTGCTAAGAGGAAGGAACCCTGACCAGAATGGGAATGACAAGAAGGAGGAGGGGATGGCCTGTTGGTGGGATTACTGGCTGGAGAAGCACAGTCAGGTGGAAGAGCAGGTGAAGCATCTGAGAATGGACCAGGGGAGCCGGGGTGGGCTGCTCAATTATTCCTTGTATGTGAAGCTCTGGCAGGTGCTCCAGAATGGGAAAGGAAGAGGAGAGAAGCCATTATTAAGGAGAAGTACAGACAGGGAGAGAGTATGGACTTTATGAAAGAGAGTAGAGAAGTGTAGCCTGTGTGCAATAAGAAAAACCCAGACAGAATAAGGTTACAGGCAGCATAACTAAGGGATGGGAGGCGGAGGGTCGCACAGTCATGAGGGCAGACCTGAGGCTGTAAACACCAGATCAGGGCTGGAACTGCTAAATACGGAGATACCATGCAGTGATATAGAGACAGCACTGACAGTTCAGACTCCCAGAGACTCCATGGCTCGTGTCTGTCCTGCCACCCTTATCCTTCAACTAAAGGATTTACTGAAAAGGTAGGTTTTAAGCCTAGACCCGAATACTGAATTTAAATTAATTAAATACCACTATCCAAATGTTAGGCATTCAAAAAAAGATTATGGCAAATCCAATAACATGGAATAAATGTGATGAACATCACACACAAACACACACATACACACACACACACATACACACACACACACACACACACACACACACACACACACACACACACACACACAATTATATTATTTCCTGCAATTGGTATAGTTGTGAAATTGGATTGGTGAAATCAATATGAGAAGTTTAAAAGAAGCCCACTCAGAGGATTATGGGATAATTTCATTTTCATGAAAATTTAAGGATAAAAAATGTATTTGTAACTTCAGAGTTGGCTGACATTTCAAATATCACATATTTTTTTAAACTGCTCCTCCCTTATTGCTTACCAGAAAATTACATAAGGCAAGTGTATTTGTGTAGATACACCTACATCCTAGTTATTCATCTAAAAGAAGCCAAGGAGAAGCTGTGCAGCCAAGGATTGAGTCGTTTCCCTTTGAAGGGTGACAGGAAATCAGCAGCCGTCTGTCTCTAATTGCTCACCTGAGAATTAAAGTCTAGTTTGAGCCTGTTACATCTGGCTTGGACGGTGAGGTCAGTGATTGATCTATGTTGGAATTGAGTTGTATAAGCGTTGACTTTTGAGTCCCAGTTTGTTGTTTAAATTGCGGTGTGTAAAGGCGGGGGGGTTAGGGGGTGAAGTTTATCGAATATATGACTGGAAAGTGGAAAGCTTGTCTGGCAGAAACCACTGTGTGCCAGCCAGTGTGTGAGGATGCAAGGGGAATGGTGCAGCTGAATGAGAGACTATTGTTAAGGAGTGGGGTGGTGTGCAAGGGATTCATCTGTGAGGGAGAGAATTATTTCGGCTGGAGACATTTTATCACAGACTCGATTGACTAAATCAAGTCAATAGACCGAGGAAGACAAACATCCCAGAAGTTGGTTAAACAAATGGTGGGAGATAAGATAGCAACTCCATGCATACACGAACCAGCTCCGCTAAAAGGGACATAATCAGATCATTTGGATGAACACATCCCATCTCTGTAGAGGAGAACACCTATCACAGCTTTCAATTAGTCCAAGAAAGATAACACCTATTACAGCCTTAAATGACTCAAAACTGAAACAACACTAAAGGCTGAGATGTACTGATTACAGTTGATCTAATTACATTTTTTCAAAAAGGTAAGATTGTTTTTATGCAGTATAAGTTTAAACATATGAGAGAGAATCTTAGGTGAAAACAGAACAATAACAAAAATTAATTATTAGATATGAGAGATAGTATAGGTCTCTCGGAATGCAATTCACAAGTCTGTCGTTGATACCATGAATAACAATGTGAGTAGCATCAAAACATCATAACATTTCACTGTATGACTCCATTGTAGGACTGACCACATGAGCAGGGCTTTGTTTTATTTCCCAGTGAGTGAAAGATCTGTAGATATAGGAGCTGTCTCTCAACAGTCCCTTCTGAATGTCCTCAGGCTACAGTCTGCTTTACCAAAACATCACTGCTGTCCTTAACAGAGAATCTCGGTGCTGGATTTCAACCAAGGACAGTTCTACATTTATTTGTCGACATCGGCAAAAAAAATAGTTGTTCAGATGTAATTAAATTTGAAGTGTAACACCACTCAGGAATGTCTGGTCATTAACTTTTATTTGCAATATTGATGAGTTTATGTGATCGAGTTGGCATAGTTTATCCGTTAAATGCCATTGAAGATGGTCCTTTTTTTTCTTTTTTAATTTTCCCTTACTTCTGCTCAATGTTTGTCTTAGAAACAAAGCCAATGGCAAAATACATTGCAGAACACAACTAATCCTAATATCTGACTGCTAGTACACATCAAGAACATGTAAGGATATATACTGTATAGTATGTATAGCACAGGAGAGAATACATGGGCCAGATATAACCATTCTTCATAACTAGTTATTTAACTGAGCTGAAACCTCATCTGGTTTATATTTTGCTTCAACAGAGTCCTTACAGGTTTCAGTAGTGGACAGCATTCTATGACCTGGAGGATTTAGCACACCAGTCTCTCTCTCTCTCTCTCTCTCTCTACAGCATGTTGACAGCCTGAGAAGAGCAGATTTTCCTCATAAAAATTCAGACCTGCATTCGTCCTATTCTTGCCTACCCTTGTTTTAGCCTTATAATGCACATAGGAAGTGTGAAAATATTCCCACACTTAAATGAAGGGCATTGATTGGGATCATTGTACCATATGCATTTATGAATCATGTTGGTTTCAGTACACATTGTTTTCTCTCACATGGTCACTGCACAGAAGTTGTGTTGCCGGAACACTGCTGATCACCGTGGTAACCGGCACGCCTGTGTTGCCTCTTATAGAACATGTCATTTTCATCAGCTGCTTTTCAGGTTCTCGCCCCACCTCAATAAACCTGGGAAGGGGGCGCATCTCAAGGGCGTTTGGGTTTTCCTTTAAAATGAAAAAGGTCCAAGTCTCCGAAAACAATAATATCATTGCGCTTTAGGGACTCGTGTAAATTGCTTTGTGGTGTAAGTATACGTGGAGCCAATATTCCACTGGAGTATTTTAACTTCCCCCATTGGCAGTATGCTACCCTGGCAGGTGGCTACTGCACCATTAATGTGAGAATGCAGGTAAAACCTGCAAGCTGAAACACCTACATGCAATTCCACATAAAAGCACATCCCTTTTAGCTAACCATACATAGAAAAGTGATTGTGGCCTACCCTATTGTGGATTACTTCATATCATACCCTCTGTTAAGTGGTTCTCCCATGAGATTGAGGTTCAACATTTCTCATAATTTAAGACAATGTCCAGAGAACCAGATCAAATTGAAAAATGTGAAGTCTTCTTTTGGGAGGACTCTTTGTGTGCAATATCATAATTAATTTTAATGTTGTAGCTCCTGGACAAATTATTGTGGTAAGAGTGTTCAGAGAACTTATGCCATTGCAGAGATGTAGTGGGATGATGCTGTAATATTTATGTGGGTTTAAGGAGCTACCACAAACTATGCAAACTGTGTCTCTATACAGCAATGTTTTATGCTACCTGTCCATCCATGCTCCTAGAAAAATTGTGCATGTAGGAACAGTATTGTTCTGAAATTCTATATGCTTAATTATTATTCAGTTCTACATCACTATTTCCAAGAAAAAAGTATTGTATGTGAATTATGTTGTCCTTGGAAACAGTAATAAAATTTGATGAGGCAGCAAAAACAAAACAATGCTTCATTGTTTCATTAACTGCTGTGAATGCAATATAATGTAGAACGGCATTTTCTTTATTTGTTGTACCTAGCTTTCACAGCATAATGAGCAATGCTGTTTGAATATACATGTATATTTACTTTCTTTGAAAATTCAAGTGATTTATTCCTGTCCTAAGTGTAAAGCATAGAAACATTCATCACCGCTTGAGAGGAAGTGCTGGTTTCATAAGTAATGCTTTTCTCTGCTTCAATTGGCAAGACATATTAATAAAAGCAGGGACAAGCAAAAAAATTTAAAACTGCTCAGGTACCCCAGTAAACAGGAAATGGATGAAATATGAATGTATTCTCAATTACTCATGTGTCGGAATTTCTGGCTAAATCCGGATGCTGACAAGACATTGAATGTAAATCTAGGCGGGGCAGAATTCTAGCTCATCTACAGAGCTGGCTGAGAGTGAAGACAAACATCTGCCTAATTCAGAGGCTTAACAGTTAATCTATTTTTAATATATGTAATATATTATTAATAACAAATGAAAGAAGTAAAGTTGGCTTTGTTTTCTTCATCTTGTCCTGATGCTACAGTGTAAGAAATTTTCCATGCGGTGAATGAGTTGGTACTTATATTCACTATCCGTTGAGTGTGGTTTGACTCCCCTCCCACAAAGAACTCCCCCACATCTACTCAGATATTCACAGTTCGCAGAACCCACTTAGTGAATTAGATTACACAAAATGATCTCTCAGTCCTACCTACAACACGGTGATATAATGCTTTTGAGCTGACAGCATGCTTCCTTGGGGGCTGTGTTTATCGTTTTCATCCTTTTTATCAGTCATGTTGCTTGCATTTTTGCAGAACACAAACATATTTGCCCCCTGGTCGACAATATGGTTATATTTTGCTAAGGGTTTTCCATAATGGCCTCTTCTCTCTGTCTGCATCGCTCCTCTCAGCTGACTGATTCAATCTGCAGAGAAACAGACAAAGAGGCTAATGTGCTCAGCACACATCTGTTTACCCCATAATGAGGTGGTACACTATTAACTTGATTTGAATCCACTTTGCACACAGCCCATGATTCAGGGGTCAGGGAATTACTAGAAAGGAGCACAGTTTTATTATAGTGTTAAATACAACCACATAAATATGCACCTCATATTTAACATTTAACAAGTCACATCACACTGTCTGTCTTTTGACTCTGGGCTACAAGCATTTGCTTAAAGGGCTAATTAACAGTTTTACCCATGTAATACCCATCTGAGTTTATTTGACTGCGCTGCTTCTGATTTGGCGCGGTTTAACCCCGGCCCCCTAGTGGTGTGACCACTTGTTACCACCATTTGCTATCCTCTTATAATTTTATTAATTAAAAATCATATTCTACAACAATCGCTTTGATCGCACCATTTCACTGCTCCCTAAAATCCATCTCTCACTCCACAGACAGGCTGAACCCCCCCACCCATACTCTCCTGTCCCTCAGCTAATTAAACAAGTGTGGTTGTGCAAACACCTGATACCTTGTGAGGAGAGAGGATATAATTTAATATAATATAATATTAATAATAATATATAAGTGCTTACTGGACTCACATCAGCTGGTCATAGCCTCATCTCACATGCATTGCTGTAGTGTGTACTTTTGAGAATTATTAGACTTTATTTAGCAGGAGTGAAAAAAACAAGCAAAAATAGTCTTTTTTAGTGTCCGGCTGGAAAAAAGTTTTAATTAAAGAAGTGAGTGGGTGGGTTTACTGCCTAGCTCCTCAGGGAAGAGGTTGCATCTGATTGGTTGTTATAAACAGCTACCATATTTTTAATAACTACCTGACAGGCAGCTTCCTAACTGTCTCCATCACTATTGTGGGAAGATATTTTAATTAAGACTGAGGGGCCAGTGGCAAGAAAATAGTGCTTTAAAACTTTAAAAGCGATAACTGCGCTAAACTGGTTTTTAGTGCTTAGCAAGTTCTACCAGTTTTAATATCATTTTGCAGGTGTTTTCAGCCAACAAATGCCGAAAAGGATACTGTAAATATGCAATATCTAAAACTAAATTTAAAAGCATCTCTCAATTTTGATTTTTTAAATATGATCATAGTTTAACAAACTTAAATGACTTACAAACAAACCATTCATTATACAAGGACTTCCGACTTGCATGTCTGGCTAGATCTGTAATACAGAAATGCATACGTAAACTGCAGCCTTTAGCCTGATGTGCAACTGGCTGTCAGCCTGAGATTGTCTGCCTAAAATTAGAATATATTTCACCTCTTAAGCAGAGTATTTCTTCATGACTTTATGGAAAGGACAAAAGAAAACAATGCCCTCTCAGAGGAGCTGAGAATTACTCTCACAGGATCATATCTTGGCAATTCTGAGAACCTTACAGGATCATGTGACCTGCTCATGTCAGACTTTAACACGCAACTTAGTTGATGTCACAGACAGGCTGATGTTTATATGGATGTTGAATCCACAATGACAGGGCGGATCATGATGCCTCTCTCAGAGTTTCTCCGAATTGAGTTTCAGCTTCGGCTTGCGCAGTTGCCCTAGGGCTTCATGGCAAAGTTTGCTCACTGCCTGCCGATGGTAAAGAGTTTTTCTCCCATGAGTCTCTCACCATTTTTGTCTTAAAGAGCGATGGATGCAGACACGTTCCTCAACAGGTCCTACTGCTCACCCTCTTATCAACACCGACAGCTTGTAATAAAGCAGTCGGAGCCTCAGGCTTCTCCATTCAATATTCTGTTAAATACGTGAATGGCAGAATGTATCAAGTGACTCCCAGACAATGCAACCAGACATTACACCTGTATTTCCTTGTCATATTTCAGCACGTATACAAGGAATGAGTATGTATAAAAATCAGTGTTATAGTAACTGTCTGTAAATGCTTATATCCCAAGTAGATTGTGCATCTGTCTACTTCAAGCTTCGATTTCTCATTGACCATGCCAATACCCAAAGAAAAGGTACTGTAAATATATAAAGTTCTTTGTCATGTCTGAATCCCCTCAAGGCAGTGTATTTCATATTCTGTTGTGATGCTTATCATATAATACTTTTATTTTTAATTATATACCGATTAGATGCAAAAGATGATAAGAACATGTTGGGAGAAGCATATTAAATGATATCATTGTGTTATTTTATTGTATCATTTTCTGTGCAGGAAAATAAGTTTGGTGACAATCCCAGGTGCCCAGCTATTTCGTGAAGGCCACCTTTGCCATGCAAGTTAATAGGACCGATTCATTTGCTTGACTTTGCCAAGAAAATGTCAAGAAAACCTTTTTGCTCGGGTGCTGGGTTTATCCTGAGAGAAGGCAACTGTCCAAAAATTGAAGGTAATGTATGCTGAACCACTAAAAGGCTGAATATTTATTAGTGCCATAGCAATGTAGTTCTATGTTGACCTGCGTAATGCTTAATTAACGCCTCTGACTGGAATTCATGACGGTTTATTAACTTTCATAAGGCTACTTAATTGTATTATAATAATTAATCTGCACTAACGGCTGTTTCTTAAAGTTTAATTTCAAAGCGTAAGAAGAGTCTGATGCGTTATTGTGATGAATGGCTTGGCCCTGTGACCATTGACATCAGTGCTCAAGGCAGATGGTGTCAGATATATTGTTGGCCAAAAGCAGAGTTCTCTGCCCAAGACGGATTGTAGATCACTCAGGGGTGCATTCTGCTGACGAGAATTTGCAAGTGGCCACTGACTGCGTGACAGGGCTCATATTGAAACATTCCAAATAATAAATGGGCTCCATAACTCACAGCTGCAAGACTTCTGCAATATGCAAACAAGCCTTGAAAAATGATGTGTTTATTTTCCCAACATAAATATTTCAATTTTCCTCAGTACAAAGATTTAAAAAAAAAAACTAAATGGAAACATCAGGGAGACATGCTGACAGGATTCTAAATATTCATTAAATAGCTTCAGTGTTGAAGTTAAGAATATTACTTGCTTAACGTTCAAAAGGGATACATGAAAATAATCTCATTAATATTCTTCTTTTTTTTTATAGAAAACTTTGTACTTGTAAAGTAGTAAAAACATGCAACTGGAGTGTCATAAAAGCTGTCCAGAAATGAGGGTAATCTCATACCACTGACATTTGTGAACTTTTGACCCTATAAACCAAAAGTCGCCAGTTGTGGCCGCATGATCTTATCTAATTCTCCACTGAATAAGTTGGTCATTTTTCCACTTAAAAACATTATTATTTCAAAATGTGCAAAAGGTGTGTCACCTTCAATATGTTGAATACATCCTTAGTAAATGTAAAATTGGCTCCGCAATAGCAGTCCAAAGTCTGCCTATATTCTCACATAACCAGTTCTTTCATTTACTTTAAATAAAAACCTCCAATTTATCTCCACTTAATAACTTGGTCATTTCAGGACATAGAAGCAATTCTTTTTTTTTTTTTTTTACCAGACATGTGGGTGTCTAATCAGATGTCAGTAAACAACATGATTTTATACAGTGAAGATGCAATCGTTGCCTGCTTATGGCTGCAGATGAAAAGGCCAAATCTGATCATTTTTTGAAAGCATTTTTTTCTTTTTATCAGTAATGTAACTGAAATACGAACTGCTTATCATTGCATCTAATGCAACCACTTAAAATCTATTTAGTTATTTTTGTATTTATTTATGTATAAGATGTTTATTGCTTTCAGTGTGTTAAAATAGAAGACAACACTTTCATGCATTTTTGAAATTTCAGAACATGATTTCACCGGACACTCAACTAGTACTTTTTCCAGATTGAACAAAAGAATGTCCCTCTTACATGGTTATTGTATGTATCCAGTGCAGATAATCTATACTCCCAATCTCAGTAGAGACATGAGCTGATACATTTACATTTGGAGGCGTATTCAAGTTTTTTTTTTTCTCAACAAGCGACAATTATTTTGCCCATATAAAAGGGCATAAAAAATTCCACATTCCATGGAGAGGGTATTTCCCATTAGACACATTAATTCTGAACCAAATTGTATATGACATGTGTGGCTAGCTATTAGAAATCCTGAATAATCATCTTAAAACTAAGGGGAGTCCAAAATGTCCAAAAATAGAGCAAAGTGCATAGGGTTAATTATATATTCAGAGTTCACCTGAAAGTGGACTCCTACCTGGGGGCAGTCTGTGACACAAGGCTGTCCGTCAGCAGGCGTCTGGAGACCCACGGCATACAACTCGCAGTCTTAGCATACGAAGCCCAGCTGCTATATTACTTTATGAAAGGAATGTGCTGCAATGTCTGCAAAGCGTCTTCCTGAATCTGTCACCATCCATGTTCCCCTGTCAATGCAATGCATAGGAGAAAACAATTTGAACAAAGGTGAAGGGAAAGATTCAAGCAGGTCCAGAGCAATCAACAGGAAGATAAACCTTAAATCACCATGTAACTGTGAAACACAGGGAACACGTATGATCATTTAATGCCAAATATGACCTCACAAGAGAGTATTGTGAATACATAATATTATGCCCTACCCCTTTACCATTAATTCCATCATCAGAAAAGCTAAGGTTTATATCACGGGAACACTTTAAATATTAGATTAGTTTTGTTCAAATCCTATTCAAAAGTGATTGTTGTTTCTGATTGCAAAGGGTGTACAACTCATAGTGCAAGAAGCTACATCTCGGTTCTAAAAAATGTAGAATCCCACCCCCGTCTCTTAAATGCAAAAGGGAAGGCAAACCCAAACCTTCTTAGCAATGCAAATCCACCTTGTCTTTTGGCAGATCATAGATTTAAGACAGTCTAGAAAGAGAAAGGTGTTTAGAAACAATGGATGTTAGCCTAGAAACAGAACATTTTTGAACAGTTGTAATCCAAGCATAAACAAGAAAAGGAAACATATAGACATAAGAAACCCCTGCAGACTTCCACAGAGCAGAGCTGTAAGACTCAGTTGAGCAAGCTAAGGGAGCTTGTTTCCCCTCACAGCCTCCACTCTCCATTGAAAAGCAGCTGCATTTTGCTCTGCTGTGGTCTGGAGCAGTGCAGGCCCTCTTTGCTGGTTGGTATCAGGCTTGCCTTGGCAGGTCTTCTGAGTTGACTAGCATGGGTCGTTCCTATGTACTGCAGATCGACTCCTAAGCTGGCCTTCTGTGCTGATAAAGAGTTGAAGCTGACCGGGAATCAAGATAGCATTTGGACTGGCAGTGAGAGGCCCACACAAAAACAGAAGGCAGAAGACAGGATGAGGGTAGCACAGCTTCACAGTGTTTTGCACCCGCATACTGTTTAAGTGATATCTATGAATTTTAGCACCAGTTAAAGTAAGGCAAGGCAGCTCTGTATGAATACAGTGCATGCAATAAGGAGGAGGGAGTTTTAACCATGAGGACAGCTAAAGAGATCCGTTTTAGCCTGGATAACAATACGGAGATGCTCTATTTTTTGCACATTGTAGCAGCTTCCCCTCTTAATAGAAAACACTGCCCTAGAGTTTTGCGGGGTTCCAACACATTCCAATGAGTTCAAAATCTGAATATAAAATGCAAATTTTGATTGTCCAGTTTAAATCTGAAAGCACGCCGTGTGTGTATGTGTGGTTCAAAAACCATGTTGCTCACTGTCTCCGTAGACTTCCCCCTCCTACCACTTTTTCTTCTCGTTTTTAACAAAGTTAATGCAGTCCAGCACTGGGGAGCTCTGGGAAGACTACTGCGGTGCAGGTTACAAATCAAGGTAAGGCACAGTAAAGGCACATATAATCAATAATTATGTTCTTGTTATGGTCTATATCTACATATCTATGTATTGTATATCTAAACTAATTGTTCTTTGGCTCCAACACGTATGATGAGACAATTCATTCCATCGTGTAAAACCTTTGCCACTTAACTTTACACTTTGGAAAAAACAAGGTAGATGGATGCTTGACACCAGAAGGGTCTAGCGGGGTTTTAAAGACCCGAAAGCTCACTCGGACACAGTATGATGGAGCTTGTCTGATTCAGTGCCATTACCTTCCTAAGCAAAAACTGTGGGATATGGTAAACCTCACTAAGTGTACAGATGATGTGACAAGTAAGCCAGTGACAGAGCTCAGGTGTTCACAGGTAATCTCCCCTCCATCTCATCAGGAAGGAAACGTCCAGCACACTCCCAGGACCCGGAGCAGTGAACCAGCAGTGAGTCGTGGGGAGAGGGGGAGTGTTGAGATATTGGCTCATTTGCTGGTCAGGTTTGCTGGAGGAAGAGACAAATAGAACAGATACTACACTGGTGGGAGCGTGGGGCACGCAGCTGTGAAATTGGATTTCATCCACAAGTGTCTGCTTCAGTTTGACACTTCCTCGGGAACCTAAGTAAATTACAATGGATCTCCTGTGCTGCTGTAATTGTTGTTTCTCTGGTGTAACTGGGTTTCCGTTCCTCAACTGAGATGCCTCTACTACTGCCGGTGATACACAATATGCCATCATAGTCATCTATGTGAGGAATTTATAATAAACATCCATTGTTATCGACATCAAAAACTCTACAGCACAGTACAGGACACATATCGCCTTCCCTGAGTTGGATGCTGTCAAAGTTGAGAGAAATAGCCAAATTCTGTTGCTTTTTTCCTTTTAAAATGCAAATGCTTGAAGTTTCAAATAAAACTGACAGAACAACTTTGTACTTTTCAAGTGGGGTCATTTCAGGCTCACTGATCAAAAGGCACAATTTTAAGATAAACCAAAGGGAGAGAGAGGAAGCAGAGAAGGAGAAATAGAGACAATGAGACCTTAGTCAAAGTCATAGGAAAAAGTAAAAGTGAAAGTAAAGAGTAAAGTTATTCAATTTCATAAATTTGTGGAAAACCAATGTTTCAGCTGGGGACATGGACTTTACCTTGTTAGAAAGAATGGATACTTTCAAAGTTTTATGGAAAAATATGCATGCAGCCTCAAATGGTGGACCAACCATTCCTACAGTAATCAAATTCAAATCAGAATTATTTTCGCCCCCTTGAAAAAGGTGTTGGTTTTCTGAGATTTGTGCGAATGTTCTATATGCACATTTGAAATTGAGTGCACCGGGGTTGTTTTGTAATAATGCATGCATTTGTGTGTGTGTGTTTGTGTGTGTGTCTTTGTCTCATAGCTAGCTAGCCAAGTCAGATTATTAGAATGTCTCTTTCACACAAAATATATCAGTGCTATATCAAAAACAATATCTGAAGTAATAAGATATTTGTAGAAAAAAGCTTCTGTGTATCAGATGTGCAAAGTAGTCTTGTAGAGTGTTGATATTGTCGTCAAGACAATGTTGACCACAATAAATACATTCCAGACAATAAATAAGATGGGCCTCAGTAACTATGCTGATTGTGGAGGTATCTCCTTCCACCTAGAACATAGCCACAGTAGCTGTGCTGCATGCCAGTGCGTATCAAAACAATCTCCCCAATTCCTCCCCCATGCATATGAATATGAAATTGATGGTCATGCATTTCTGTTCTGATTCATTCATTTCTATGCATGCTCTCTCTAATGGTCAGTAAGTAGCACTAATAAAATATCATTTCATCATACATTCTATAACTGGACTTTAGTCTGTTTTGATGCAGCAGGTCCTGCTCACAGATTACGTCCATCTAGACAGACTGAGCCATGGACATACTTTTCTTTTCAAATGTTGGATGGAAACAGACCACTCGTTCCCATAGATATTATTAACGACAGACAGACATACTTACTGTACAATAATACTCTCAAGGGGCAAGTAATAAAGTATTGATTACTGACCATGCCTTAACTGGAACTGAATGGAAGAAAAGGCCTCCTCCTTTCAAGGACTGGCGTATGCTACACTGTTACAGGACGGCAGTGTAGCATAGTGGTAAGGAGCAGGACTCCTCACGGAAAGGTTGCCGGTTTGATTCCCCGCTGGGGCACTGCTGCTGTACCCTTGGGCAAGGTACTTAACCCACAATTGCCTCAGTAAATATCCATCTGTATAAATGGGTAACATGTAAAAAATTGTAACCTATGTAAGTCGCTCTGGATAAGAGCGTCTGCAAAATACCAATAATGTAATGTCATGTTGTAGAGGGGCGCACAGCAATAGCCTTTTGAACTCCAAAAGCTGTGCAGTGTGCTGAAAACAGGCCTGCTGTTGACACAGTCAGGCTGTGTGTTTGCTTAAGGAATGATTCATTCGCGGCATCATCTCTGGGGGAAAGCGTGCAGCACTGGGACTGCAAATTGGATTATGGGAAGTTTCCAGAAGAATTACAGCACACTGGGGAGCTGCGGCTTGGAAGCCAAAGCCGGGGGAGCTTAAAGAGTGGGTTCCCCCCTCTCTCGAGGACTTAAAACTGATCTGGCGAGATGGAGGATGAAGCCCTTTCAGCTACTGTATACTGTACGTGGAGTTGCTTAAAATAGTGTAGCTCATGGCTCAGTTCTCCGTTTACTCCAAATGCAATTGAGATGATAAATAGAGAAATACATGTGCGCCGCACAGCATGTGATGCGTCTTTGACAGCGTCAGGTAATTAAGGAAGGAAGGAAGATGGGAAGTAGGACAAAGGGACTCGGAATAAAATATCAAAGTGAGTGGTATATCTCTAAATGAGCCTTGCCTTTAACATCCCCAGGCGAATGTGAAGCGCGTTCTATTTATACAATGAGAACCTATGTTTACAGTGTATGTTAATGCACTGTGAAACCACTTTTCACAGAGGATTTGCCTGCCGAAGGCCTTTGATCTTCGGGAGATACATACCCCAGATCATTGAGTTTGATTCTCTGCTCCTCCACTCGAAGGAATGGACTGGTTTGGGTATGCGCCGGGCTATGAGAGCCATCGGCATGAGGCGTGTTTTTCTTTTTGGTGCGTTTTGTACTTTTATTGATTCAATCGGATTCTTTGTGTCAGATCTCGGTCCATCAGTCAAGAAGATGTCTGGGTTTTGAGAGGATGATCTCAGTCTCAAGATGGGGCTCCATGTGTGGAGCTTTCCTGTGCGTTATTTATTCATTTATTTTGTTCATAAATGAATCACAGCGGTTGGTTTCACTTCAAAGAGAAGCTGGGAGGAAACGGAGTGAACCAAGCAACTGGGGGTGTGACAGAGAGGAGAAGGTGGCTGTGCGAATCAACACTTCACAAAGACAGTTGGATGGTTGGCTTTGAATGGACGTTATCACTCGTAGTGTTGCATTGTTTTATTTCTACAACAATCATTTCCACTGCAGTGGTGGGAATTATGCTCCGTGGGAATCTGTGCACTACATCCTTTTTTATTTTCCTTGAGTTGGTGATGTGGAAAATATCTTAATATCCTTTTGGAACCACTGAAACAGTCTTGTCTGCAGAACAAATGAACAGTATTCAAATACCATAATTCAAACAATGTAGATAACTACAACCCGTAAAACATTTAGCTAAAGTACACCTATGGTATGTCTGATACGTAGGTGAGATCAAATATTGACAAGATAAGACAGATACAGCACAGTATAAAGTCATCATACAATTCAGGAAGATATATAATACTGTATTTTCATTTTTTTATTATGAATGGGAAATGGACTGCGGGGCAGTCTAAGAATTGGCATCTTCTCTGATTATTAATATCCTGGCCTGGGTTAAATATCTCATGAATACTGCTCACACCTGCAGTTTTTTCTTTTTTTTTAAGGGACATTTACATAGACAAAAGAATATAAATTCTGCATTTCCACACTGACCTTTTTTCCCATGCAGGGATGGAGATTTAATTCCATTGCAGGAATTGTGCTGCCTCTTTAAAATATTAATGGGGTGTTGGAGCCCCATAAATCAGGCTCACCTGTTTTGCATGTGTTCCAGGAGCAGGGCCGGTCCTCCTGAAAGCACTGGGTCGCAGGAATCAATCAATAACGGCCTTGCGATGACGGTCTGTCACACACGGTCAAATTTTATTTTGCACAATGTGTATGCCTAAGCTGGTTCATTTCAAGCTGTGTGCTAGCTTCAGAGGTAGTACCGTTAGGTGAGTGTTGGTGCCACTTGTTTTTGGATTCAGCAGTGGTGGGTGCAGTTGATACCAGCACGGGCACACTCAAACAGTTAGCTGGCTGTATGCTATAGCGTATGTGATAAACCGGGGGCTTGAACCTATGTAGCTCATCACCTCACAACCCATACAAGGTCACTCTATCAGGAACACGTTCTACTTTCCTGGACTGAGATTAGACTGTCGTGTTGGGAAAAATAGTGACAAATGGGCCAATTCTAATGCTGTAGAATCCAGGGAATCTGGAATCATAAGTGTCAAACCAGGTTAAGTGGCAATTTTAATCCTTAGTGTGTGTTTGACATGGCACCGCAGATTTTCTTTTTTTCTTCTTCTCCAGGTTGATTTATTGGAACGGAGAAAACTGCTTACTTCCAGCAGTGGTTAAGTTCAGGTCTGCACAGTAATTCCACAGTAATGGATGTGTCCAGGGGGAACCATGCTGCTATGCAAAGCACCTGACTTCTTTTAAGGGCAGCCTGTTTTTTTTCTCTGAGACAAGATCGTGATTGAAACGAACTTTAATTAAGATAAATGGAAGCTGCTTAGTCATCTGTTTAATGGGATTCAAGTACAATGAGCTCTGCATCCTCTCACTGAATAGCTGAGGCAAGGGGAAATTGCTGTTTTGTTACTGAAGGTGCAGATTGTATTCATGTTCAATTGTCGACCACCACTCCCACCCCCCCAACTCCCCCACCCCTGACACACTTGAATCGGGGGTTTATTTTATGTAACGCCCCTTGCTTTTTTTGTGTGATTGATTCCATAATTGAATATGCAGATTGTTTGACCATCTGTAAACTCCAGTCAACAGTCTATTAGAAAACAACTCTGACCTCAATCTGTGGGTGTCATATGGAAGGACCACTTTATTTTCATTGGTGAAAATGAGTAGAAAAGCAATCGCTTGTCTAATGGAGAGAAAATAATGGCAAATAAAACATTTGTGGGAATCAAATGGTGCATCATTTCCCCCAGTATTTCATAGGACAACATCATAAAATATTTTGTTGATTGTTTAACTGCCTATGAATTTCACTCGGTCATTCATTACAGAAAACAGATGTGCCCTCCATCTTTTTACATGCAATGTAGATATGGAGTAAAAATAATAATAAACAAGTGAATGTGTACAAATTTAGGAAATATTTGGCTGTTATGTTTAAATGACCTGTTTGTCACTCTTAATGGAAATAATGGTTTCCATGGATACTTTCACATTAAAACATTGTTTTCACAATAAGTGGGTAAAGAAGCCATTCATTCACGCCAGGAGACATTTCATTGAGAAAGCAGAGGAGTTGCATCAAACATGGAAAACACATTAGTCTGAATTATATGGAGGGGAAAAAGAAGACTTTGAATAGCGAAGAACTGCTACTGTGTCCACTGACCTCATTATCAATGCACATTATCAGGCCCAGAACAGCAATTCTGCTGATTGTGACCTCAGTCTATGAGTTCACTTAAACTGAGGAGTTAACTTCATTTCTGGTTGGATAAATACACAATTCAAGAAGCAACTATCAGTAAATAAATAAATATGCAAGCATGTTTTCTATCAACTTTGACAGAAATGACTCTCATCCAAAATTGCAATATGATACAATACAATACAATACAATGATATGAGAAATTGTAAATTATAACTTAAGCCTTTTGACATCCTCTGTGATGTCAGATGTTGCTTCCCATACAAAAAAAAAAAATAGTATTTTAAACCGCTGCACCTCTTTGTAGCAGTGTGGCATAGTGCTTTGTGGCCCTGTGCTTATTACCAAATCACACTCAAAGCCCATGTGACAGTTTCCTGCCAAAGGTGTGGCCAGGATTCGCACCCTTATTTCTTTTCAGACATTTCATCTTTATAACTGGAAGAGGCTCATTACCCAGACACAGAGTAGGATGAGAGCTTACCTGCAGAGTGATAATTTTTATGACCCTGTTAGTAATTGTTGTTACAGACAAGCTTGCCCATTTTAGCAAATATCACACATTAGCCACTGATTATTTTTTACTCATTAAATGTACTTAATTTGATATTAATGGAAATCTGCACAACAAAATTAAGGAAAGTAATTTAAATAATTACTTGTTTACACTAAAACCAATCTTGGATCTCATTATAATTCTCATAATAAAACGTTTAGTGTAACCCAATCTTTTAAAGTTAAAATCATGTTAATGTGAGGTCCACAAATATAACACTGAGGTAAGACAATTTTCTCACATTAAACACAATTAATTCAAACGGAATTAGCTGTCCATGGGTGGTAATGTTATATTGCTTATATTGGCAAAGTGGTTGATTATGAAAATCAGTCCAAAACAGTTTCAGGACAAATATCATTTTAAATGTAAGTTCTCAGCCTCAGGATTTCTTGCTGTAAACATAAGCAGTAAATATATGTAAAATATAATGTAAACTTAAATACACCATCACCCTGAATGAAAGCATCTGCGAAACAAACAGGTAACAAGTTTTATTTACACAAGCGCAGGTGCAGTCTAGAATTACAATAAGATGTTCCTCAGGACTCGCACCTGCGTGTGTTACTGGTGCATCGTGGGAGTCTTATTTCCATATTCTCTCCCTCCGTGCATGAATTAACAGGTGCACAGTCTCTGGGGAGGATAAGGAAAAGACTGCGCAAACCCCTGTTCATATCGGCCTGCTTAATGAATGTGTGTACACTACAGTACGTGCACAGTGCACCATGGCTTTTCATGTGTGGAACAGAGATCATGGGCTGTTATCTGAGGTAGGACCATGCTCTGAGCAGTGTGTGTCTCCTCCTGAAACTGCTGCTGCTGAATCACAATGAGCTCCTAAACATCTGGGGGTTGAGATACCTCACCTTACCAAAGGCTCTACACATCCTTTCTCCTCCTCTGTCCTGCACACCTGAGAGAGAGAGAGGGGGGGAGAGAGAGAGAGAGAGAGAGAGAAAGAAAGAGAGAGAGCCAGAAGAAGGGAGATTTCCAGACACTGCCCCAATATACACATCTCTCTGTTCAGTCTCCCACACCACCCTGTGTTCTGTCTCTCATACATTTCAATGTTCAGCCACATGAGGAAAAAAGTTCACCAACTTCTGTCCCAATCACCAGCACTCAACCCCTGCATGACCAGTTGCTTAAATTCATTATTCAAATTTAAGGTCGAGCTGCCTTAGGGTAGGACTGAGGCCTGGGTGAGTCACTGAAGAGGCAGATGCAGTGAATGGAGACACACAGTGAGAGACTCACTCTACTTGGCAGAGGAACACCCTGGAGAGAGGGTGCTATGGGGGGGTCTCCTCTCAGGGCAAAACCCTTCCCAGCCGTGAAACACATAAACACGCAGAGGAGAGTAGAAAAGAAAAAAACAGCCACAGTTCCAACCCTTGATCAGCGCCCCCTGTGTGTCAGTCTGTGCACTGCATGATCCTCACACAGAGTCCCGCTTTACATACACTCAGTTCTAACTATACTGTAAATACACTTTGTATCCATAGATGTTAACAGTTAATCATTTCTTAAGAGAATATGAAACACTAAACCATAAGAGATGAAGGCAGGCCACAAAAGAGTCAGAGATGATAAAGGAAAGCACTTGTTATGGTGTTACTTCCGAAGAGAACATAATGTATTCTGCTGCTGGTGATGTTTTCCCTTCACCTGCATATGGCTACAAAAAGTGTCTGTCTGTCTGTCCCATACTGCAGTTATGAATGCTGAGCCAAGACTTGCATTGTTGTGAAGAATTATGCTATGTCTTTCAGTAATGCACAGACATGCAATCAGAATGGTTGAGTGACATGCTGAACTGGTGAACTGATTGTTATATATATGCAGTTGATGTATAAACAATTTGATGTATTGATCAGTGTTTATACTGTTGCAAACTCATCAGTGAGGTATGGTTTGATAAATTGGTCTGGTGTGTCTTTAATATTTGCTCCACCTGTATTTAAATTAACCTGTAATTGAGTTGAAGCATAATTTGAAATAGTTGCTTGAGGACTTTGACCTATTAAACAAGATGATGGTCTAGTCTGGATACAAATTAGGAAGTGTTGCACTTACACATTGTGCAATTAGCCAAGCTATCAGCAAGACGAAGAGAGCAGATTCTAAAGAGGGAATTAATTCTTACCAAGAGGAGTAGTGGGTAAATTGACCTGGATTTAGACGGCATCACTGCACACTTTAAGTGCTGATAGTTCCTCCAATATATCTCCTACCCTCTAAAATCCCACACATACTCACTGTTCCACAATAAGCAATAACTAATCGTAGATTGAGCGCGGCTCCAATTAAGCTTATCTAGTCCCCGGTCTCCTGAGCTGCAGATAAGATGGGAACAGAGACTTGGATTCATTGTGAAAGGATGAGATTTACGGCCCGCTGTGATTCTCAGCTCCCTCCCCTCTCTGCCATCAGAGATCCATTAGTCAGGAGTGGAATAAAAGGCCATTGCAGAGATGCCGAGGATTGTCCGAATGCTATCATGTTCTGGGGGTTTCCACCAGGTCCTTTGGTGGTTTGAATGATATCAATCCCCCCCAAACCAGCTAGGGACCTTACTCTTATGGATTGGCGCTTATCTTAATTGGACTTTCACGAGGCAAGATATCTTCCAGTAGATGTCTAAAATGTGTTTCAAATTGAAGAGCTGCAAGTGTACATTGTTCATTATCTAATCAGGGAGCTTGTAAAAACATAATTGTAAACAATTACCAGATAAGCACTTTTAGAAAGATACTGAGACCGGGAGGAAACAGCAGCGGGAATCTCTGAGTGGTTCTCTCAGTCCGACTCCACAGGTCAGGATGTTATCACCATTAAAGTTCTGAGCAGGAGGCCCTCCAGCTGCAAACCTGTTTGAAGCTCTGCTTTGAGTGCAGATACACAGCAAATGTTACATTTTGAACTAATTTCAACTGTCAATGTCTGTTATAATTACCGAGGAGTTTTGAGGGTTGAGGAAAGGAGGGGCCAAGGATTTGTATTAGGACTGTGTACAGAGGATGTGTAATTAAAAACTCAAACACAAACAAAGCCAAGACATATGTCTCAGAAGTTCTGCTTAGAAACCCAGACACCCACAGAGGAATCCTCTGTTTAGACCCGTCAGTGGAACTCTATGGTGCGGCGTGACATTGTGTTGTTGGAAAGGAACATAAACGGAAGGAGAGTGATTGACAGGAGGGCAACATCTCCTGTCATCTCTCTGAGAGGAAGAGCTCTGGTGACAGACTCGCTGCGTTTCTGCAGATGACAGCCGAGGGGATCTTTAATTGCAGTTGTCAAGATGCAGAAGTGGATAAACAGGGATTACATCCCCCCTTTGCCTTGATTCTGAAGTGAGCTCTCCCTGCAATATCAGAGCCATAATGGCACAGCAAGACAGAGGCAGTTTAGGCACTGAAGCCACAAAGGCTTTTCTGACACAGAACCAGCTGATCCGTGGAGAGCGTCACTTTGTCACACAGAGAGCCTGTGACGCTACCAGCAGAGCCGTCTAGACTGAGTGAACACCGCTGGGACAGAGTGTCCGCGGAGACTTGTTCACCTGACAGATCCGCTTTAAAGATGCAAGTGCATTTAAAACAGGAACTGCTCTGTTTAAACTGTGTTTCCGCTCCTCAGCCAATAGTTTTAAACCTGCAGTCCCGTTATAACAATGTGTGAAAACACATTCCTACTATTACATTTGTGTTAGTGCCCTGTACCATACGCGACTTAGTATCACAATTCACAGTGACAGTTAACAGAGAAGTGAGTTACAGAGGTTAATATCCAATTATCAGTGTCTTTCCAGGTTTAATGAGTAGTGATAAATTCCAGATCCATCTCTTTGGCACATTTTAATTAGCTGCAATTACGTGTTGAAGGGCCTCTGGAGTTCTGTCCCGGTGATTTAGCAGTAAGCACTTCTAATTTATCTGAGCAGAAATGATGATGGTAAGAGTTAAATGTAAAAGAAAGAGCTTATCCAAACTACTGTGTTGATAATAATAATGTGTGACATACAGCAATGTCAGCCTGACCTGTGTACAGTATGACATCAAAATGTGACATCACTTCCAGCATCGCGCACTGGATGTAATCCTTTGGGTATTGAATTACCCGGCTTCTGTCTGTGATTAGCATTTTGAGTGAAGTTACTCAGTCACCTTTCCGATCGACCTTGCTACAGCAGCCCACACAGTTGTAGAAAAACGCATAATGTCCCACGTTAAGTTTTTTCTTTCCTAAAGCAGACAATATTGGAAAAGTGCTGCATCACGATGAATGAGTGGTTAAGGGCTGCTGTCGACAACTTCAATTCAACATCTTTTAACATAACATTGTTCATACTGTGGTTCATTTAAGCTCATTTTCAGACAGTGTTTCCTGGACTTTCTTTCTTTCTTTTCAGTCACAGAAAAATGCATATGTTTCATGCGTGCCATCAGTTTCAGTGCATGTCAGAATTCACCACTTTTTTTGAAACGTCATTGTTTGAATTGTTTCAGACGAAAATGCAAAGGAGAATATGTAAAGTAAGAGCATGCAGTACGTGGGGAAAAGTGCACATTGACTGCGCATGTGTAATTTCCGTGTTGCGGAGTAATTCCCGGGGATGACTGCAGCGATGAGGGTCGGCGGGGAGTGGATGTGCCCGCGGGCTGCTTTCGGCGTCTCAGCTGGGCTCTGAGGGAAGCTGTCAGCGCGGCGGCGGCTTGTGGGAGCGACTGGAGGAGCTCAGACGGGTCACACTGAGAGACCGAGGGAAGGAGCTGCATTTTAAGGAAGAGGCGCTGCCAGATTTGAGAAGGTTAATCGCAGCGCTGAGCATTCACGGTGCTGCCAGTCTTTTAGAAAAGGTTTAGCAGCCCTCAGGTGGGACCTGTACTGGGTGCTGAGATGGAGGATACCGCAAGGTGTGCGCTGAAGCACGGGCAGGGTGTGTCTGCGTGGGGAACAGGCCTGTGAGGTGTCTGTGTGTGTGTGTGTGTGTGTGAGAGAGAGAGAGAGAGAGAGTGGCATGCTTGTGTTGGTGTGTGCAGGCATGTTTGTGTGTGAATATGAGCGTGTTTTTTTTATTAGTGTATGCATATGTGTGTGTGAATGAGATGAGAGAGAGAGAGAGAGAGAGAGAGAGAGAAATTCACCACACACTCAGGATCGCAGACGCTCAATCTCGGTGACTGATGGTGAAGGTGTGAGCTCATTCGTCTCTGGCGTTTGTGTTGGTTGGGGGGCTGGCTGTGTGGGGCCTGACGTGCCAGGCTGAGTCAGCAGCAGCTCCCTCACACCTCCCTGCCAGCAGCGCCGTGACGGCCAGTGCCTCTGTCCACACTGGTGTTAAAAGTACTAGTGTTTAAAGTACCACACCTGGTCCCGTCTCACAGCTCATTCATTACATTACATTATTGGCATTTAGCAGACACACTTATCCAGAGCGACGTACATCAGTTACAGTTTTTTACAGTGTTATCCATTTATACAGCTGGACATTTACTGAGGCAATTGTGGGTTAAGTATCTTGCCCAAGGGCACAGCAGCAGTGCCCCAGCAGGGAACCGAACCGGCAACCTTTCGGTTACGAGTCCTGCTCCTTAATCACTATGCTACACTGCATTTGGTGAATAAGGTGTGGTTCTCGCTTACACAGTCTTAAAGAATGGTCATTGTTTTAATGTAAAAATACTTATAACTTTCCTCACATATTATTATAACATAATATATATTATGGGAAGTTTGGGACTGGTCAAAGCTTAGGGAAAGGGAAGTTTAGGGAAAGAGGGACAGGGAAAAAGTATGCATGGCATCAGCAATTACCATATTTTCAAGGAAATTACATTGCATTACATTAATTTACATTCATAACATACAATCGCTGTATTCATTTAGAATGTAATGTGACATGAGTGTAATGAATGTAATGTAATGCAAGGAAATATAGTTATATCATGACAGAGGTGCCATGTCAAATTTGTCCAATCTAGGAACAGGTAACAGCTGTCAGGCAGCCCCAATGTTATGTTTTGATTCAAGAGAGGGTGAGGTTGGTTCAGAAAGCTCTGGAGGATGAGAATAAATTAATAAAAGGTGAGCCTGGAATTGGATGACAGCCTCTTTGAGCAATGAAAAAACACTCATAATAGGGGATTTCAGTTGTTCAGACTCTTCTCTCGTGCATCACTCACCCTGTTTCCTGAAACCATAGGCTGCGGGTACCTGACATTCTTATTAAGTCTCATATGGTTGGCTAATTTTCACTGTCACAGATGTCTCTAGTGGTATCTTATTCCTCAGCTTTGTCACAGATTTCTGCAAAAAGTATGACCTGTGTCATTTATACCTAAAGCCTTCTTACAGCCGAAAGCAGAAAGGTGTGATCTGATTCTGAGAAATGAGAAATCCTTGCAGCAAGCCCAGAAAATTCGACATTTAAAGTTTTGCAGTGCTAAAGCTCAATATCTTATTGTAGATGAGTCAATACAACGGACATGCTCATACTGTTTCTCCTTGAATCTTCTGGGTGCTAAATATCGAGACTGCACAAAACCAGAGATGATATATGAGGTATATATTCTTAAAAGGGCTGGAATAATGGCATGCATGCAATATCACATTCAAAGAACAAAAAAGGAAAAGGCACTTCCTGGGTCATATCTTTAACTAACAGAGACGTAAGCTTTATCACAGGATTTCGCTTGCGATTGAATATGTTTCCATGTAACTCTATATTAGTTACACTTCATCACATATATATTAGTAAACACAAGCTAACTCTAAAATTCAGCAGTTTTGCCCATTCTATGTTGTGCCTCCTTCCTGCTCATTGCATTTAAGACCTAAACTGAATAACTGTAGACCTTTCTTGGTAACACCTTCAAAGGCCTATACTATTATTTATTTATTTATTTATTTATTTATTTATTTATTTACTAACTTCCTTACTTATTCATATGTATATGATAAAACTATGTGATTTAAAAGCCATGTAAAAGATACAGTGCAAAACAACTGTGTCTTCAGCAGAAAAACAAAACAATTAAATTAAGATCTGCTTACTTGGGTTCAGCTTTCTTAAAGTGGATTGAAATGTTTCTTTCTAGTCTCTCTCTCTCTGTCTCTCTCTCTCTCTCTATATATATATATATATATATATATATATATATATATATGTATACACACACACATATATATATATAGATGTGTGTGTGTGTGTGTGTGTGTGTGTGTGTGTGTTTCTCTCTCTCCAGCTCCCTCTTTTTCTCTCCCTGTGTCTCTTTCTCTCTCTGTAACTTTGTTATGTCCATCTCTGGCAGCTTATCTGAAGCCAATGACTCTGATTCATTTTCTGTCAAATCCTGTAGTACCTGAGCCAGATGTGTTCAGGCCAACCTGGTTGATGCTACAATGAAATATATCAGGCAACACAGCATGTGCTACCTGCAATTCTGATCGGGGTCAGCAGCCGGTGTTAAACACTGAAGAGTGATGAACAGAAGCATTTGAACTGAAGAATTGCTTTGACAAGCTGAGTTTTTTTAAATATTCCCACAACAATTCAGCAAAAACATCAAATACTAATTTCTCACAGTCTGTGTTTTCTATGTAAATGCACCACTGCAATAAAATATTTAAACAGGATTCCATTTGAGTACAGCTCTCAGTGTTTCAGGGACTCTGTCCTGATTATGTGTCAGAGTTCATTTGAGGAATGCACACCCATATTAAACCTAGCACAGAAGGCCACAAAGGAAACCCCATCTCACAGCCCAGCAGAATCCACTCACCAAGAGAAAAGCTGTTCATCAGAGAATAATTTCATTCAGGATGTGATGCTGTGCTTGTGTCATGACATCGTAATTAGACACTCAGATCTCATTCTTTTGTATCGGTAACAATACTTTTGTGAGTCAGTTGCTGAGTTAAGTTCAGAGTTTCTAATAAAAAAACAGCACAATTATAACATTAATTGAATTGCCGATGCACCCATGCGGTGCGTGTGTAATGGCTTCGGGGGCTAAATTGAACTCAAGGTGCCGACTGCGGTGAAGGAAATGAATGATTATGTTTTGCCGCCTTGACTGAGACAAATGACTCGAGTGCCGAGCGCTGCGTGGGATTTGGAGAGACTTTACAGACAGAAGAGTCAAGAGAGACCCGGGGAGGAGAGGGCCTGAGGCCAGAGATCTGCCCCTGCCCTGATCAGCGAGCACGCTCAGACGCCCCGCTGCTGTTTAACATGCTGAGCTCAGCCTCAGTGACACGGGGAGATGATCGGCCTGACCCTGGCCTGCCCCCAGCAGGGCCCGGCGACAGCCTCCTAACCGCCGTTAGAGGAGCGTGGCTGGAAACGCGGTCAGAAGGACCGCAGCAACCGTGGTCTCTTCCAGAGTCACATGGCTCCTCTGAGAGACGGAGCTGGCTGCAATGAAGAATGATGACCAGGCTGGCCACACTTCATCTGCAAAGGTGTCCCCCAGGAAGCTGGAGGGTTTCTGCTCAGTTTCAGAGTGCTGGATTTTACCTGGAAACACCTGATGGGCATTGCCCAGCTGACAGTGCAGCCATGGAGCCAGCTGGGAGAGAGACACCTCAGAGGCAGAAGCAGGAGGTCAGAGGGAACTCAGAAACCTCTACACTATAGGATGATTGAGCGCACCTCCGGATCAAAACCAAACTGCAGAACTGTATTCCACCTGCTTCTTTCTATGGTGCTGAAACATGGGAAAACTTCCTCAGCAATTCATTCACTGTCATGCAGAACTTCACATAGAGTCAATTAGGAAGGCGGTGTGCTTCTGAGAGAAGTGCTAAGGGAGAGCAGACATTTCTGATGGCGCCCCCTGGTGGAGTGGAGGAGTCAGATGAGTATCAGGGGTGGGCTGGTGTGAGTTACACTGATACACCACTTCAGGTAGCCTTCCCTGAACTTTACAACCTGCAGAGGAAATAGAAATTATCCAGTGTCTGAGAGATTGTGAACATTATCATACAGTGGAAAGGAGATATAGATGATGATGATGATGATGATGATGATGATGATGATGATAATGACGACGATGATGAAGAGAATGAGCTTATGTTACATTTATTCATCAGACATTTTCATCCAGAGGGCCTTATATTGCTTACATGTCCTATTGTATAGCTGCATATTTGCTAATGTGTTTCACACTAAGTACTCTGCTCAGAGTTAGAACAGGAGTGCCCCACCTGGGAATTGAACCGACAACCTTGGGATTACAAGGCCTGCTCTTTGGTGGTGTTGAAAATGATGCTGGTGGTGAAGATGAGCTTAATGATTATAATGAGGACGAGCAGGAGTCAAGATACCTCACGTATTATTACAGAATACTGATTTGATGAAAACGCTCTTGAGTGCGTCAAAGTCTCTAGACGATAGAGCTTTCTTTTAATTAATCTGTCTGAATGCTCTATTGTACCATCTTTAACCCACGGTCTCAATGAAATAGCCTTCATAATTAAGGCTATTTATGAGTGTGAGTTTCCATTGGAAGGGCCCCCACCTTTCCGGAAGGCTCATTTCTGCAGCTGACAGCTATTTCAGCGGTTTCCGATTCCAGCATGTTATCCTCTAAGCGTTTCTGCTCCTCTGTATGGAATCCCAGGCTCTATGAAGAGGAGACAGGCCTGGAATGAGCTGAATTAACACCTTTATCACCAGCAGCAGACGTAGCAGGACAGCCTCCAGGATTGGAAATGATAATAAGGGTTTGAATATGAATTTTAACAGCAATCATTCTGTGGCAGGAGAAACAGCTAATTGTTCATTTGTAAGCCTCTTCTTGACATTATTAAGCAAATTCCAAAACCTTATATAACACACTATAATGCAGTGCTTAAATTAGGTCTGAAAGTGTAAAGGTCATATTAAGAGAGTTGTTTTGCCATAAACTTGTGCCATTAGGGATATTAAATCATCTACACTATGTGGACTAGAAAAATGGCATAATTTAAAGACTTGAATATGTCATAGAAATTTGAAGTCAAATTGTTTTGACAAAAAAAAATTATATTCATGCCAGAAGATTAAATTAGTATAATTTTTATTACCTTTGCTCATACGTGCTCTACCACAATTGTCTGCAAAACTGCTCAGCACTTACCTATATATGCAGACATGAATATGTAATAATGAATTCAATTTTTTCTTGTCTAGGCATCGGATTTAATCTCTTAAGTTTGAAAAGGGTCTCTTTTAAATGAAGCATAAACCAGAAATTGAGATTTGATTGGTGCAAACCTTCTGATTAATATATACATGAGATTATCATTAAGCACACGGTCCACTTATGGCCAAAAGACAAATATCAGATCCCACCAGGAAATGTGCCCTTTATTTTTCCTCTTTGCTATGTGAAAGCAGAGTAGTTATGGTAGAGTTTTCCTCCTCTACAATGCAGGCAGTGAGCATGTGCAAGTTAAGCTGCTGTCTGGTCATGTGACCAGCCGTGAGCAGGGTTCCAGTGCCTCACTGCCCTCACCTGCTATCCCAATGTGCCGTCTGTAACTGAGCGTTATTCTTTATCTACCTGCGCCCGCTGTGAATCTGGGAATCCATCTTCTTGAGTTTTCATTCCTGGCACCTAATGGCCCGTCCCCTGCATACGCGGTGGATACATTACAGCGTGGAGCCAGTCCCCTCCTGCCCTTCCCCCCATCACAGAGCCTAATATAGATATCATTTTATTCCAGGGACGCACGTGTCAGATATATCCACGTCTGGGCCCTTTTTCCCCGCAGACCGAGAGGCAATTGAAATTCAACAGCTCACCACCTGGAGAAGGGCTTGAACCGAGCGTGTAAAACCATCAAATGCCCAGAGGAGGCGCTGTCACCAGAGGCCCGACACTCAGTTATTCATTTCCACCGTGCGACGCATTTTCACCTGCAGAGCTGCAAAGTCATTGGCGGGCAGAGCAGGCCTCTCCTGCGTCTGTCAGCGTGCTGTGCACAGGTTACCCGCTGCTCTGCAGAGAGCTTTGGCATTCAGTGCACTTCACCAGCTCGCAGTGACAGCACCATGAATAATCATTTTAAGAAATATGTGGACAGTACAATCCATTATGCAGTCTGCATTCTCATAACCTGAGCCGGCCACAGAGGATGCGTGGAGACAGTGGCATATTTTACCAAAGAGAAGAATCTGTAAATGGTGGGAAAGTATTCAGAACAGTTTGGTTTTCTCCAATATGGTTCATTTGGCATAACGGGGATGCATTTTTACCATATGCATACTGTATGTATATCACTCAAAGATTGTGTTGTTTCCATGCTAAATGAAATTGTGAAAATTGTTGTCGTATTCAGATGAACCGTTGTCTCAGATACAGGTGCGCTCTGTGTTTATTCATACCACGTAAGGCAGGTTTCTCACTGTCTGTAGTATTTTTTAAACTCCAACTTACTCTGTTTATGTGAAACCAAACCGCAGATGGCTATGGGTCTGAGCCGCAGTCTGTGGAAAAATTGTCCCTGTTGTCTTCCTGCCCAGTGCTCAACACCTGAAAAAAAAGGATTAGGGTTGCAGACTGCCGCTCTGTCCGGGAGGGAGACGAACTTAAACAGCAGACTGCTCCAGGGCCTCGTGGGTAATCCAGGCTTGCATTCCACTTTGGCTCCCCCAGCTACAGCGCCACAGACAGCGGAAGGTCAGGTGTTCCGCGCTAAATATGAGCTAATCATATTCATGCCCCCGGGCTGCGGCAGGACCGATGTAGCACTGATGAATACATAACAGCTGTGCAGCCCTGAACACGCTGGACCAGACACATGGAGGTGTTTCGGGAAAGTGGGTGAAGCCGATGGGTTTTTTTTTTTATCAAACTGCTCATAAAGCAAGTTGCTTCAGCAGCTTGTAATCTGTCTTGATGATGTAATTTGTCATTTTTAAGTTTCATCCAGTCAGTGATAAAATTAAATTATGAGTCCAATGCTACTGAGGCACAGAAAAATGGTAACAACGGCCAGTAAACTGTTAGGGATTACGCTACCAAGTATGGAATGCATTTACAGAGATAGAATGATGAATAAGGCTAACATCATTGTGGGTGACAAGAGGCATCCCCTTGCCTCCTCATTTGAATTGTTGCCATCTATTCACTAAAATAGATCCAAATCTTCATTTGTTCCTCAAGCCATTACGTTTTTAAACAGGTAATGCATATAATAATAAGCAGGATGCCTGGCGAGCCTAATCTATAGCAAGGTGCAAGGCATGTGTATGGGTATGTGTATGAGTATGTATGCTGGTGACTATGTGATGTTGTGATGTTGTATGGGTATCGTATGAGTATGTCTGTTCGTTTCCTGGTGACTCTGTGATGTTGTGATGAAATGACCTGTGATTTTGCTGCAAACCAATTTCCCCACAGGGACAAAATAAAGTATCTCTATCTCTAATTCATTGCCATAACAAAGGATGTGACATGTCTTCAACGCTGAAGTCTGACACACTGATTTCATGATTATAGATGCGTTGTGAGATGAACATATATTTCACTTACAATAAATTCATTCCAAATGTAAGGATTTTCAGTGGCAAGGTGTTTTGGTGTCAGAGCTGTTTATGAAATTGCTGCGGAAATGTAATAACTCAAAATAACCTAAAACTGGAAGTTCAGCCACTCAAACTCCGAGCATAATTCTGCCAATTTATGGCTCTGTGTATGAGTGCCAACAAAGAGCAGAAGCGAGACTGAACACGGTGACAGGGAGATGGAGAAGAAAAGCCAGGGCACATAAACACATTAATGAGTATTTTTTATCTCTCTATTTACCTTGCAGGAAATTAGTGGCAAGGACACCAAGCTCAGCCTGTGAAAAATTAAGAGGACATTTAAACAGGAGATTCACTCTCTTTCCATCCTTCTTCTCAAGTTCTTTCTCTCTGGTTCTTCTCTATCTGACTTGATACTTCGAAACCCCGCAAATTTCCATTTGGTTATCATGCGGCACATAATCAGCACTTCTTGCTTCCAGTCACTGTAGTTGCTTGTATATCCTGCTTTTTATTAAGTGTTATTCAGGTGTTACAATGAATGTACTTTTAGTCGACTGTAGAGTCTGTACACACACAGAATATTTTACATAACGCACCGTACTTTGCGAATAATGAGTACATTTGATGTCCTTGGGAGGATGCACTGGTGTGTATGGATGGGAGGGTATTGGAGAAGCAATGAATTATCTGCCATCCAGCTTTGTCACTTAAGAAACTTGGCTGAAGAGGCCTGCCATTGATCTGGTGAAATAATGAATCCATAGCCCACAGAAAATAAGATTTGTCTTGCAGATTGTATCTGTTTCCAGTAAGTTTATTTCAGCCTGCTTAGATATTATTCAGCCAATACACTTACACTGTTGTTTTCTTAGTACATTTAAGAAGTCCAATCTATAAGCAGAGCTGAATGCAACACCAGGGTTTGGTATGATGGTACTTCCTACCTGGTGGTGTAAATCATGTATGTTGGTCACACCTTACATTTCAAGATAATACACGGTAAATGAGAAAAAAATCTTGTGTTTTTATTGCCCAATTTAAGCTAAATGTGGCAGTTTTAGCTATTTGGAAGAATGTTTTAACTAACTTGAGAACAAATTTGTTTATGTTGTGCTTTATATTCATCTCCACATATCATAGTGCCAAAACTAGAAAATAAATAAATGGCATTACCTGGGTAAAGGTTTGTGGATTAACTGGTGTAGTGTTCCCCTTCAGTCAAAATTGCATTAAGGATGATGATTGTCAGTTTTTAAATATCATCACCAGCAGAAATATTAATAGTAGCATCAAATGCATGACATGCATACCATTGCAGTATGTGTCTGCTTTGGTGGGTATGGCAGACTGAGACACAAATTATATTTGCATTGTGGTAATATTACTATCACGTGATTGTTTTATGGAACATTTATACATTTAGATTAATCTGAAATGTCAGTGAACATAAAAATGTACCAGAGGTAGATTAAACAAACAATAAAGGATTTGACCTTGAATGAACCAGAAGTATGAACATCTTCAACTGAGAGAGACAAGTAAAAAACCGATCGATGATTTCAGAATTTCACATCATGGTTTTCATGTTTAATTTATACCTGGGTTATTGGAAAAATTATTATCCATTACTGTGTCAGTTTCTGTCTTAAATCCCACCTCATCACCTTCAAAAGTTTCTTTCTTTCAATATCTGATTAAAAGCAGCAGTGAGATGGTGACAGGCTCCTCAGGTTGATTGACAGTTTGGAGGTTTGAGGGCAGGGTTTGATTGAGGACTCGTCTTGGTTAAAAACAGGCCTGCAGATATTTTCCTGATTGCAGTCGGACCTGCGAGTTATTTTCACCAGCCTCTGAAGAGGGGTTCAGAGTGACGCCGTTATCACAGTGCAGGCAGGCTACTGCAGTATTGATCTAAATGGCAACTTTCAGGTTCATCAATATCCATTCATCTTCTGTGGAAGACTCACGATCAAAGGATGTCAGTGATTAGTATTTATCCTCTATATGTGCACAAACCATATTTTATAGCTTTGAAGGCTTCAGATAAAAAGAGATGTAAAGCATGCAGAAGAACATTTCTAATAATGTTGAATTATTAAATTATTAAATTATTCAGGGCATGTGTTGGTATTATGTCGGAACAGTACACTCCCATAGAGTGTGTTGTGTTGCACTTGCCTGTTGGGCAGGGAGGGCATTTGCGATCTCAGCCTTGTGTGTTTGAAACTGGCTCTTCTTGGATGGTGGTGTACTTGTTTGTGTCATATCGTTGGATGCATGTTGTGCTCAACTTTGGCTGTTACTCAAGATAAGAACCTTTCTAGATGTCAAAAATGTAAATGTAACATTAAATTTACTGATCTTGTACTTTGCTCTGGATGAGAGCATCTGCTGACATGTAAATATAATGTTAAATGTACTCATCTTTTATGTCACTCTGGATAAGAGCAGCTGCTAAGTGAAAAAATGCATTGTAAACATAATAGTTTGCATTTTAGTGTAGTGCTAAACAAGTAGATCTTTCATTAATACGCCATCAAAAGGTCCTGAAATAGTAAAACTGTTTAAATGTTTTCATAATTTTCATTATTATTGCTTAAAAAATCATTCTTGAATGCACTTTCATCTTTGAATATATGAAATAATTTAAAGTGCTCATCAAAATTTGGAGATCTGAACTAGAATGATTTATGAATGATTAAGTCCTGAATCTGGATCCTCAGAATTGCAGAATTGCTAACTGGTAAACATCATACACTGTGATTATGTTATTCTGTGCACATATTTGCTCTCTTTTGTATAAAGAGAGCTTCCTTCCCACGTAGGTCAATACCATAGCAAATCCCAGATATTTGTCTGATATATTCAGTAAGGATTCAATCTGTTTCACCAACTGCAACAGCAAGCGTTTCATCAATGTGATTTAACATTCTAGTTTTCTTTGCAATAACAGTGCAGTCAGAATAATTACTTGTTCAAGGACGATAAATGCGGAACATGATCGTATATAATGTACTGCAACAGTGTTAAATGTAAGTGTTCGGTAATTTTGGGGCCGGGGCATTGAATAATTTTTTTCACCATTTTAGAAGGCTGTTCACTGAATCACTGTTGTGATTTTCATTCATCTGAAACAGGTGCATTATGTGTTATTACATGTTATTTTATGATATTAAAAGTCTTTACATGTTTTTCCACATTAGAACTTTTAGCATCACACCTCCAGCATTGCTGATAGCATTTAACATTCTTTATTGCTGGTGCCAAAAACATATCCTTAAATGAGGATATTGCAGAGATAGTTTGCATTGGGTCTTTTGATGATCCGTAGAAGTAGCCAAAGTCTGATTCACATGCAAGCATCTTTAAGTGAACCTAATCAAACTAGCACTTAACATACCATCCACACCAAAAACAAAATAAATGTAGTAGGTTCGGTTCCATGAAAGTTATTGGTTTTGTTATTTCATACCACTTGCAGTGAGGGCTATGAATAAGCAGCCCATAAAGGATACAGATCGTCCAAGCCACCAAACGAGCTTTGGTCTCTATATTATTATCCATCCATTGTGCATTTTGCTCAAGCCAATGAGATGTATTCACTATACACAACAAATCCAGCTCTAGGTTTATGACAGAGGTGATTCTTGCTGATAGTGGACATAGTGGAGCTGTTGGCTGAGTGAGATTAAGCCTGCAAACCATCTCGTCTTCTGTTACATGACTGCTTCACAGTGATGTCAGATGGCCACGGCTCACAGTGTCTTTGACTGAAATGCATTAGCGTGCTTATCAATCCATGATCTAAAGCAAAGCCTTCTCTCAGCAGACACATTTTTAAATGATTCTCAGATGAGTGCCCACCTGCCATACTGCATAATTAACCTGAAGGGTGGTATTTATCTTCTGGCATCTCAATTAAAAATAGCTCATTGTACAGTACATTATGTCTTCCTCATAAGGTGTGAACCTGGTGTGAAAACAGAAGCTCTGTATCACAGTCCCTGCTCTTTAGTTCAGTCAGAATGAATCGTATGGTAAGAACTGGATTATCCCCGTTTTTATGGGGTGAAAGTCATGCATGACTGCATGGTGTGAAATACCAAGCAGAATGCTTGTTATTACTGTACATATTGGTTCATCAAAATAACATGAAGAACTGAGTGGCACATAAAAGGGTGATCGCATTAGACTCTGGATACATTTGTTCGCGCTAATCCAATGTCTGTGATGAGATCTGCGGGTTGCAGAAAGAATAAGGATGCATACAGAGAGGAAAAGAAGTGGTGAGATTCAGAGATTCACACAGATGATGAACTGCAGAGGCATAAACTCTCCCCGGGGCTGAACACTTGTCTCTGTTTTTCCATTCCTTCTGGTGATTGCTGGACTCGCTGAGCTGTGCTTGAGAAGTGAAGAGTGACAATTGTATATTCTGTATTTGTCGGTCAAAGCTAAGGAGGAATATTGATTAATACCGGCTCCACAATTCAGAGTGAACCCCATGTAAGACATTGTAAAGCCGCTTATTTCCATTTTTGATGCAGCTATCTCTGTACAGTATAAATCATATACATTCTCCATAAGTGCTGGAAACGGTAGCAGAATATTAATTGTGAATTCCCCAGCTACATTGTTGTAAGCTGACTCTTCTCTCTGGTCTGTGTAATTACAGCAGAGAGCAGAACACAGTGGGCTACAGAGGACTGTCAGAGACTATTACACCGTCAAGCCCTGAACGCTTTGACTTCAAATAGAATTAAATCAGGAATTGCTTCACCTTTAACAAAGACACATTCCAGTCCATTGCAATTATGGCATATTAAAATTGATCCCGAACATAATTAGCCCTGCTTCTCTGGGTCATTTTGTGCATTTTGAAAGAAAGATTGTTCATTGTCATTGTTCATTTCAAAACTGCTGAATTAATGTATGTCAGAGTGTGACCTTTAATGCTTTATCTCTCTTGAGCAAAAAACTGATGGTTTTTTTTTTTTTTGGAAAGAATTTTCTGAACCAAATGTTTTCAAAACATTAATATTGAATGGAAAAGGAAAGCAGAAAAGAAATTTATCACCTTCTGTTCTCTGAGATGCAGCTGGAGATTGGCATAATACAGAGACGTGGGATGGATTTGGTGTGTTTTGTGTTTGAGAGAGTGAAGCCAGCAGGTGTTGACAGTGTGTTAGGAGCCCTGGTAACCCCAGTGAGCCTCAATGTGGGGCAATAAGCCAGAGTCTGGGAGCTGCAACCTCACACTGTTTAGCAGCACTACTCTGTGGATGGATGAGGGTCTAAGTGCCTGGGGCTTGGGGGTCAAGCCCCCCTGCTGGTCCCCAAATGTGTGAATCATGTGGGTCTTTTTTCAGACTCTTCACCAGTTTCTCATGCTGGTTGAAAACCAGGCTTTGCAGGACAGGAGTTTGAGTGATGGGTTTGAGTGATGGGTTAGTCAGAATCTCCAGCCTCCATGTGTTTTTTTTTCAGCTGACACACTGCTGCTCTGAAAAAAACTGCAGGTGCTGTCCTGGTTGGACACACTGCTGCACTGAAAAACTGGAGGTGCTCTCCTGGTTGGTTTGGCTAGGGACATCAGCAGTCGCAAAAATGCTCCAGTTTCTTGAGGTCGGAGTTCCAGAGGTTTTCGGTGTTGGTTGCTGGGCCTGGGCAGGAAGCCTCAATCTGCAGAAAGACGTGTGAAGCTGGCATGGCAACTCATTCTGCAGAGAATCACACGTGTCACTGGTGTGTCACTAGTGTCGAAGAGCCAATGGACAGGTGGCTACATTGACCTTACACTCTGGCCCAATGCGGAGCAACAAGCTTCTCGTAGCAGTCTTCTCAGACTGAAGACACGCCTTGGCTCTCCTTCACAATTATGTAACTTTAATCTCTGCTTTTTGTAGATTGCCGTAGGATTTTATTGCACTTTTACGTTTATTGCTTTTTTTTATTGTAGCACTTATGCTGTATTCAGAGTGGCACAAGATATTATAGCCCTGTGTGATGGATTGACACACACTCAGATGTGGTCTGCCATTTTAAATAAGAACCGCTGGTCATGTGATCATATGTACTTATGTTGCTTTTCTTTGTAAGTCACTTTGGATCCATGGTCGGGTATAAGCACCAAACTTGTTAATGTGACAATCAGGCATTTTACCATTGCATAGCCTAAACCACTGAGAAGAAAGTGTGTATGGTATCATCCATCTGTTCTGCATGTGGTAAACTGCTCCTCACACAACACAGACACTGCGTCTCATGCCAATCAGGTACATAATGACTTTCTTCAGTCTTTTACACGGATTTGTGTGTTCAATAAATAGACGAAGGCCTCTCTTCCAATTTACAAGCTCAAGACCCATTATAGCCGTGTGACTGAGTAAACATGGTGAATGTGTTCCATGTCTCACGCAGGAAGGAACATTTTATCACAATTCAATTTATCAGCAATGTCAAAACTGGTAACTGCTTTCTCGTTTCTTCCCCAGTCAGCACGACTTCACGATGCAATCAAACCGATTTTCAACACTTTTCACCTCAGAAAGATGATAAATCATTTTCTTTTTTCGCGAGATGCTTGGCGATGTTTATCTTTATAAGCTAAATGGTGTTTAAACACGCTTAACGCTCCTGTCAAATCAAATGCACACTAATCAGAGTCTTGATGGATGGTTGCGACGCTACGGTCATTATGAAGAAGTGGCACCATTAAGAAGCACTAGATTAAGACGAAATAATTTCATGAATTATTTTTAGATGTGGGAGCTTGATGAGATATATTGGCTGGCGAGCAGATGAGGGTTGTTTTTTGAACAGTGCTGCACAGATGGTGCTCTCATCTGAAATCCTGTTGAGTTCCAAAGGCTAAAAACATGATACGGCTCCCTCCGACAAACTCCACCAACCCTTGTGGGATTAACCACCTGCAGTCTCTGCAGGAAGGAACTGAAGACCAAACCTAAGCAGCACAGGCATCCTGAGTTTGTCCCCATAGAAACCGTTTGGCGTCAAATGCATATTTTTCTCTGTGATGCACTCTTCATAGAGTTTGTTAGTCATACACAGCAATAAGGAAACAAGCTATGTTTTTATTAATGAAAGCTGCATAACACTAAAAAAAACCTATGATAAACTTTGATTTTCTTCTGAATTTTAAGCCTTAGATCCATAAAGGACTTGCTTTCCTGTGGCATGTTAGTGTTGACCTTATCAATCTCGAACACAAGCTATTGGCACCACTATAATTCTCCACATAGCTGTTCTGACTCTCTACGTGCCGCTTAGCTACAGCAGATGTCTTCTAGGAAATTAAATAGAAATATAACCCTGCGACTCCTGGTTATGTGCAATAAAAAGGGCAATCATGGTCATTTTTTTGCATGCTGTGGTCTGGATACAGTACAGAAACAGCTCCTGAGCAGCGCATCACTAGACATGGAGGGGTTAAAACATGGCATTTTTGTTGTATGAAGCTCTCAAGTGCTCTGCTGTTATTGCCTGAGAAACACCAGGGTGTAACTGCAAGGCGAACTCCGCGTCTCTGCACCCAACTTCGTTTCCCGCTCAGAAAAGCGCTCTGAACACCTGTAAAACTCAAAAGCGCTTTGTCCTTGCTGAAGCTCAGGACATTGCCCAGCGGGGTTTGCCTCCTCCTCGCCGTGGGTGACAGATGCTACAACGCCTTCCTAATGGATCGAACAGCGGTAACGCCAAACAGTCTATCTTCTGCTCCCCACCGTAATGGAAACGCTTCCTATTACCGAGGACCCGCTCAGCCAGCGCTGACCCATCAGCTTGAACTCTTTGGCGCACGGGTGGCGGTGAAAGCCAAAAAAAAAAAAAACTGACAAATTCTCCCCCTGTGGCCTGACAACAAATCGCACCCTTAAATGTGGGAGCCTTCGGGGTGGTTTCGGGTTTTATGGTTCAGTCCACATTGTTCAATAAAGTGTCAGCTGTGCATGGCTTGTGCATAATTCCCTTTGGCAATAATCTGGTCTTGAGTTGAACATGGCCATGGTTGGACTAGGTGTCTTTGTAATCAGTGCATTAAACAGCAGAGAGAGCACTGCTACAGCTGTTCCCTTTCTTTGTTCCTCGGATAGCATATTACCTTATGTTCTGATAAATTATTTAGTATGCAACCAAACCTAAGGAATGCAAACAGGGTTTGTATCAGTGTATAAATATTCTGAGCCAGGCCTTTAATGTCTTTGTAAATTTTTGTTCTGAATACAATTAGCTCTAATTATCCCTTTTCATACAATCCTTTATTTTAAGTCTTTCATTTGAAATCCTTAGACAAGTGCACCATTTTACTTCTCATCTGATGTGATCTTGTTGGTAAAAACTTTAAACGACCCCCCCACAAACACACACACACAGGTATGAACACACACACATGCACACATACAATATTTACAAACACACACACACACTTGTGCAAACACACACAAACTCACTTGCACACACATGCACATACACATACTCATGCACACAGGCACATACACACTTGCACAGACATGCACACAGACACCCAGCAGAGTTGTGGAGTCAAGCAGAAAAGGCTGACAGCCTATGAATAACTGATAAACAGCACCATGTCCTTGCTACAAATCTCTTCCGTATTGGTGAAACCACACAGGAAACACTTCTCTTCTCTAACAGGGAAAAAAAATGCTCAGCTAACTCCTGATCTCTCATTTCATGTGGAAAAAATTCCCATTTCCTCCATCTATTGCCTTTGGTCTCATTTTGGTCAATGGCAAAAACACCACTACCACCCACTTATGCAACTGAAGAGGTGTGCTATAAATTGCAATTAAAATGGTAACTTTACAGTATTTTGTTTACTCTATATTTATAAGCACTTCAGCTTTCCATAATCCAACAAATGTTTACGGAAACTCAGAGACTTTCAGAGACTATTTAAGAAGCAGGGTGTTGATGTATTACCCCACCTGACAGCATATTTTTAAAGGCCAAATTAAAATGCAATACATTATTTATATTATATATATTATATAATATATAATATTATATAATATATATATTATATTTATACAAGAAAAAATATAACCCTGAGACTAATAGTTAAGCTCAGGTAGCCCAATGCTTAAACTGAATTGCCCCCATGAGAGGTTATTTAAAAGAATATTTGCTATCTTGATGAAGGTAATCTTTTGCTCTCAAACAGATATAGCATCAGTCACTAGGGTCAGTCATGTGTTATGCAATGATCCAGATGATAATCATGTTATTCCAATTGAAGACGTAGTCACATGATGCACGAATATGTTTGATATGCCATGTATTAGATACCGGGTTGCACATTCACACGCAATGTGGAGTGCCCTCTATTGGTGGACATGTGAATAAAATAACAGAGCTGATGAAAATATCAACCTTTTACTCAGACATCTAAGTTTTACACTATGCTGAATGATAGCTATTTCAGTGAATACATACTTCTAAAATCAGTCTGTACACTCTTACATGTGCCACCTAGAATACGTATTAATTGGAACATGCACAGTGTCTGACACCTTAGCACTCCAGAGCTGAATTCAGTCTAACATTTTGCTTTGTTTTTGCCCTTCATCTTATTTTCTGTCAAGTATAAGGGGCCAATACAAAAACTACTTCAAAGACCCATCTCTCTAGCAAGCTAGGCCACATCAAGAATATCCCATTACAATAAATCAAAGTCAGATTTTGTGCCTGCTTTTAGTTGTGATTCTGCCTCTGTGTGTTCTTTTCTATACAGCTGATCCTGATGCTCAAAACTGCATTAGGATTTTTACAATTGGTTCTGACAACATACATCTGAACCCCTGTTCAATAAACATCCTGGATTACTGGATTACACATCAAAATTTGAACAGTAATATCTCCACAACGAATCTCTCTTTAATCACCGAAATGCCAAACGTGATAAATTAAAATGGAGTATAGTTAATTAGTCGCGAAGACTTTTTTTTTTCATCTGCAAGGATTCTGTGCCCTTTGAGACAAGATAAAGCGTTGCCTGAAAGGGCGTATTTGCCATCTGTACGCTAATGCAGTTCTTCGCAGAGTGTGTTCCTTCTGTGCCTTTAACAGCTGCTGTATCAGCCCTAAAATCGAGGCGGGCTGTGAGCGCACTTACTTTCATTTGCATCCACCCATAGTGCTTTTAGCTACCTTCGTCACTAGTAACCGCAGTTCAAGGGGAAGGTGGTTTGGTTAAAAGCGGTCAAAGAATTTTGCGGGTAAAGGGACCATCGCAGAACCTCTGCTTCACATATTCTTGGCAGAGATCACAACATCTAGTATCTCTGAAAGCTTTAACTCTTGCATGTCTGTGGTGGCATTCCTTAGAAAATTCAGATAAGTATAAGTTTTCGTGTAAGCGATGTCACCTGTCACCTGTCACCTGCTGTGTAGGAGTGCCGTTTTTAACCATACATACTCTTTCCACAATCCCTTTATATGCAAATTGACACCTTATCAGCACAAAACCTCTGCCGATTTCCACAGAGCTTTTCTCTTGAAGTTCCCTGGACAAACATTGGACAGATGCAAACTGATGATAAAATGATTTTAAATGATGTTTGATTACAAATTTAACCCTGAAAATGAATGAAAGGGTGTTGAAGGGCATGTCTTCATAGTATTAATCAGTATCAACTGTTTGTGTGTCCCTTCATTTAAAAACATCCATTTTAGCCTTCATCGGTGTTGCTTCTCGGACTGCCCTGTACATCACAGTGGTGGGGTTAGTTACACTGGCTCTGAAATGAGACTGTCATTTCACTGTCACTATCATCCTGCTCCAAAAAAACAGCTTATATGAACTGACCCCCAATCCTTTAAAACAATAACAGTTGAAGGATATCCAGTAGCAGAGGTGAATGCATACATCTCAGAGCTGAAATAACTTCCGGTCTGAAAATCTCTCACTCTAAGACAATTTTACATCTATGTCTTTTCATATGTTCTGCTCTGAATGCTAACAGGGCAGGACTGGCAAAATTATACCAACCACTTCACTGTCAGTCCAGGGTAGGGGGTAAATTTATGGAGGAGTGATTGGCATGTGGAAATTATTTACATGTGCATTGCTTTACCTGATTTATGCCTTGGCTTGCACCATAAAGGCTTGTCATATTGAAAAGTTTTTAGCAGCATTGATTCAGAATAGAAATGATTACATATGTCACATAATGCATGACGCATTGGCAATATAGATGAGGTACAGTCTACCTATATGACCACATTGCTGTACTACCTGGCGTTCTAGTTAGATTCTGACTGTAAAGAATAATACCTGACATTTTCAACTTTTGCACAACAGTGAGAAGTGAGGTCACTTTGCATCAAACGCTACCGAGGCACACCTATTACAAATTTGGGGGAAAAATGAACTGATTTTTTAGGAACTACAGCCAATATTACGTCCATGCATACAGATTCTCCTGCCTCTGTAGTTCACGGGTCTGTGTTCCATTAGAACCGCACGCTCATCGGTTATCAGAAGTGTCCCACATCGTGTATGGTTTTTGAAGAAGCCGTTGAGCTTTCGGGATATTATCGTGGTAATGCTTCTTGCGTATGGCTCGCAGTTGCTACATCTGAAAATGTGAGGGTGTGCTGGGGAGAACGCGTGAAGGAGGGGTGGGGGAGAAAATTATATCTCCCTTTGTGGAAAAATGCAGTCCGTCAAGGTTTCTCCTGTGTCGTTCGTAAAGAGCTCAAGTCGAACTCTCCTTCCGCTGGGCGCGCATTGTCGGAAATAACACAAGCAAATGGTTTTTAGTCTTTTGTTAATTCGTTTTGCCAACAGGACCGCCGTTATGATGAGACGGATATTAACACCAGTGCAGATATTACAACATGCAAATCCGCGTCTACAGTAAGTCATTTTGAATGCTCAGATGCTGCTTTTTTGCAACGCATATGTATGTATGTATGTATGTATGTATGTATGTATGTATGTATTTATGTCTTTTACGTATTTATGTTGCATAACTCTTGACTGTCCATAAATGCATTTCAGGAGGAAGTGAAATATATTGTCAAATGACTGTCGCGTTTGTTTTATTTCAAAACGATTTCATTTGCACTATCTCTGTTCCCAATGTACAGTTTGTATGATACAATTTAGGACTTCGCCCGCATTGGTAAATCACAGCTGCACATAGCGATGATGATTAGCTATATTACTGCTGGACTCGTAACGGTGTTGAAACGATAGCAGCGACGGTATGCAGCAGGCTAACGCAACATAAACGTGCTTTCTGTCTCCTAGGTGAAAGTTTGCCCACAGTTCCGAGGGAAGGTGGTTTGGTTAACCTGTCAAAGAATTTCACGGGAGCAGCACGTGTGAAAATTCGGCTTGTTCGCGACTGAGTCTTGGATTTTACCTGTAACACCAGCGTGTTTTTCCACAATGAAGCGAAGACAGAAGCGAGTGCTTCAGATGGCGTTTTTATTCATGGTCGCTTTGATTTTCCTACCGAACATCGGTCTGTGGTCACTGTACAAGGAGAAACACCTGATGAAGTCGCACGAAGCGGGAGAGCAGGTTGGTACCGGACAATATCCGCTTTGTTTGCAATGCTGAATAACGTCGCCAAGCACCGTTCTCTTACCGTGTAAGTTAAAGCTGCTTAGTTGGCATAGATTTAAAGTTGATTCCCGCAACTAAATAGCAGTGCTAGGTGGACGGGTGGAGAACCACTCTAAAACTTCAACTCCCAGGTTATGATATGGTGAACAAGTTATATTAGTTTTCGATCCACAGAAGTCTAAAATATTTGCTTGTCTTCTGCCGAAGGAAGTGATTACCCTTTTATCTTGAGGAAACGTCATTACCGTGTGGTGGTTTTAGTGAAGTATCCCAAGTGTGTAGCTATAACGCCATGCAAATTTGCGTATTGTTGTTAAACAATAATGCAGTATGTTGTTGAACACGTTGTTTGACATTACTGTAGTTTAGATAACATGTTATGTCATTGTTTTTAAATATTCACATCTATAAACATACCGTCATTGAATGGACTAAACATTCGAGTACGTATTTTCTCAATGGACACTACATTTTTACATACATTTGAACATGCCCATTCAAAAGTATGACGCATTGAAAAGTGAGCCGGATAAAGTTATTGATCTTCTATAAACATCTTAAACTGTATTTATGTCAATGTATCGCAACAAAAGCCATGGTACTCAACTATAAATTTAATTAAAATGGACACGTGTTGTTAGGGCTCTGAAAAGATGTCTGACATGAGTCATATATGTGCCACTCCAGACTGTAAAGACTATGTTTTGTTAGCCTCTGAAAGAGGGTACCTTGAACTGGGTACCCTTTTATGCACTCAGACTATTGACCATATTTACAGGGGAAAAATGCTTTGGTTTCAGAGACTGTAGTTGGCACCATGCACAAATCGAGAGATGCGTGGTGAACCTCTTGAGATGTGAACAGTTTCCTTTGAATGCAAGTTGTACCTTTGTGTGGTATTGCCGGTGAGTTTCCAGTCACTGCAGTTTAGTGCTACTGTGTGATTTCTTTGTTTCTTAGAAAAAGTTGAGTTTAGTCCCCTGCCACTCGACCCCTGCCACTCAACTAGGAGTGCTGAAGTAGGGCTTTAGGCTAGAGAAGCTGATGCTACAGGATCGGAGCTGGAAATTTCAGGGCTATGTGCCTGTCCGTCTGGTCACCAGATTGAGTTACTGGTCACTACAGTGCAACACTTCTGTAATGTCTCCAAAATAAATCACAACTCTCCACAAGCCTCAGATGTTTTGCAGAGTGTTGCATGTTAATAAAACTTTCCAACATACCAAATGCCTCATTGTAAATGGAGTTGGTTTAGCCTCTGAGCGTGTTATGCTCTGGAAGTGCTTCCTGCAGAATAATTGTTTTTTGTAGTGAAGCGTAAAGCAATGGCACTTTATTGTTATTATTTCAGCAGCGTGGCCAGAAATGAATTCCAGAATCGAATTCACACACATGTAACATATACAGTACCAGTGTGGCATCGAAACTGATACAGGTGTGTTTTTCATGTGAGCGAAACGGGCACGTCTGTCTCAGGTGGCTCTGGTCTGTGACACGGTACCGCGCAGGCACGCGTGCAGGAGCTGGGGGCTGAGCAGAGGGCAGCAGAGGGCTTGCAGAGACAGCCTCTCTCACCGCGCTCAGCGGAGCTCCGGCGACACGACAGCAAATCCGATTTCAAACACCCGCTGTTTGCTGGCGCCGGAAGCCGGGCGGCCGTGCCAGCCGAAATGTGCAAATTACATCCAGCAGGGCTACAATGCTAATGTGAGGTATTGTTTGTCTGGTAGTGAAAATCATCCACATCCACACTTAACTTTGCAAGAGCAGGGTGCAGTGCAGTGGTTCCGAGCACCAGAAACTTATCCACGTGCACAGTGTGTTGGGTGAAATATTTGATGAAATACGGCTGTTGCACCCCTGACCTGAACTATGGTTTCCCCTTAACTCCTGGAGTGCTCGGCTGCTCCATGAAAGGGTTAAATCACTGGATAGGAAACAAATTTAATGCTGTAAGTAAGGCCCTCAAGGTCAGGGTTTTTGCGAAGAACACATGCCCTCAAATACAGGGATTTTCTTTTGGTTGTGTTGTAGAATTTACCACTGCTAATATTTTCTTTTCCATTACGGTCCGGCGAATTTAAAGCCGACTACCATAATTCAATATACAGCATGTCATGTTTGGCTGCAAGTGGTGCGGCAGCTCAGAAATGCATACAGAAATGCCCAGAGACACTCCTGCGAATGTAATGCGGTTTGTATTTCTGTTTGAAGTTTCACTGATTGGCGTCCTATGAAAACGGGGGAGGTAGTGTCTGTGATGCTGGAGCCCAAATAAATGGAGCAGCGCCACCCGTTTTATTTAATCGGTAACCAGCCGCCTTTGGCCAGACGTGGGTTTTCGCGTGAAATCTCTCATTCATGTTGAATTCAGACTTGGTCAACTGGGTTTGTCTGAGCAGCTCAAAAGCTATGGAGACCCTGGCGTCCACTGCATGTCACATGGTGATATTTATGCTACAGAATAAATCAGCCAGTCGGCACGTCTGCAGCAAGGGGGAAACATATAGGTTATACTTAAAGGCTTAAATATCGCTGACTTGGGAACAACCAGAGTGATTTGTACTGTAAACGTGTAGCAAGCTCCACAGGGGAGCTGAATATTTTAGCGTTTCTGTTCATCTGGTGGTAAATATATGCACTTTTTAATTTGAGGGGTGATGTGGTCAGCAATTCATCATAATCCGGTCAAAATAACTGTTTACTAGGAAGGGAAATTCAATTGTGCCGAATATATAAAAAAGGACAGCAATGTGCATAATATAAGCAAAGGTTCAAAGTACAGTTTCACAGAAGTAAAATAACTATCAGTGAATGTTTTTTGGTGACAAGTTTAATTAGGAAAGGCAGTTTTTGACCTTCCCTGTAGAATGTGTTTATGCTCAAAGACAGAAATCAAAAAGTAGCAGCAGAATAATTTTGAATGTGAGATTCTTCAAAGCAGCATGCTTTACCTTGAACTTAGAGTAAAGTCTGCACTCTTAATCTTTTAATTTATTTAATCTCTTTGACATCTTCCACAATTCATTCATTCCTGTTGGTATCTCTGTGATTCTGCCTGTCTCTCCCTGGTTTGAGAGAAGTGACTTCCCTGAAGAATGAAGTGCATATTTCACTTATCTTTTCACAGTATAGATTATAAATGGTTAGACAGGTACGGCCGAGGGGACAGATTGCAGCATTGTGTTCATCATGGTGAGTCCGAGTTCTTATCTAGATACTGCACGGATGGCATCCAAAGTGTGACAACTTTTTAATGGTTAATTTCTCAAGATTCACTTTGTAAACCACAAAGTATCTCCAGGAATTAGCAGCAACTGGTTTGAACAGCAGCAACTGGTATTTTTTGTTTTGTACATTACATACTTGTATTACATTATTGGCATTTAGCAGACTCTCTTATCCAGAGTGACTTGCATCAAAATATGTTATGTTTTATTATTAATTCTAATCAGGGGCGTCAGTAAGGGGGGGGGGAAGTTAGGACGATTCCAAGGGCCCAGCACTGACAGGGGGCCCTCATAGAACACTATTATTATTATAGGTTTGGGGGGCCCAATATTATAGTCTTTCATAGGGCCCAAAATTTCTAGTGGCACCCCTGATTCTAATGCATAAGTTCTATTTTAATACATACAAATCCATGCTTCTGTTACACAGAGCTCAGAATCTCCACAGTATGGCAAACTCGAGTCTCTTGTCATGTACATTGGGTATGTCCGAGCATGACCTTGGCCCACCTGAGTACATGACGGATCTACACCTGTTCGCATTTTTACTGAGGGTTGTCTTGCTAAATTGTAGGTGGCAGCGTGGTGTAATGGTTGGTCTTAGTCTGTCTTTTTTTTAAGTTGGAGATTTGAATCTCGGGTGGAACACTTAACCTGGATTGCATGAGTGTATAACCAGCTTTATAGATGGGTAATGTGTAAGATATGAAAATGGGAGCGATCTCAGTTGCTCTGACAAAGGGCTAAGCAAATAGACCATGCATTTTTTTCAAATTCAGTTCATTGTGTTTATAACGTTTAATCAGGCGTGCCTTCTTAAAACCGACAATTGTCTATCTGTTAAATAACAAGCTGTACATTAAACAGAGTTAAGACCTGCCCTTTCTGGAGCTCTCATAGCCTCCCTAATGAAAGCCTTGTACAGATGATTATTTCTTTTAAATTAATACAATGCCTCAGCTAATTTATGCCTTTTTCAAGACTATTAATCAAAATATAATAAGCTGATCAAACTTTTATTGTACATGTGGCCCTTTGGCAGAGGGCGGTGGGAAAGGACATATATCCTACATCTAATGGTATAATCAACTGGGGAGGAAACATTAACATCTCCCCTACCAGCATGTTTATGGCCCTCATGAATATGTATGAGAATATTCTCAAAGAGAACTATTACCATGAATAAATTAAAGGATATTAGTTTAGCAAAGAGCTAAAGTGTCAACCAATCACTACAGTAATTTTCAGAAGCTTTTTTTTTTTCAGACATAACTTTTCAAACTAATTTCAGGTGTACATCAGTGTGTAGCGAGTTAAAGTGGTCATTGTTTAGTCAAGTATTATCTTTGACTAGTTTGTCAAATTGTGGATTTCAAGTACTTTAAAAGCATATCATATCATATCATGGTATTGTTCAGAATAACATGAATTTTTGTCAGTATAGCAAGCTAGAGGATCAAATAAAAGAAATGGCATATACTGTTCATTGCAAAGATAGCTATAAAATAATGTAAAGCTGTAATGTTTATAAATGAAAAAGGAAGAAGGTGAAACAAACAAAGCCAAGAAGTACCCTTTTTTAGCTTTTAAAAGTCACAGAATGAATCAAGGACATCTGAAACATGGTTTTGCATGCAAATGCAATTTCACCACTCAACTAAACTTCTCTTGGTTGTAGAACTAAGGAAGCTGAAGCTCTCTGAGTTAAATGGGGCAGTCTTGGAATAAAAGGTGGGCACTGGAGACTGCTTTGAATTGAGTGGACATGGATATGTTTTTGGAGTAGTTATGGCAAGCTGCAAACCATTTAGTTTAGCTCTTAAAATCCCTTTCTAACACTGACTGGCTGTTTTCTACAGCAATATATTGGTTATTTCAACATTGTGTATGTAACGCTGTACTTGACTACTATGAATGTGACAATAAACAGCTTTCCTGCTAGAATATGATATTAACTTGATTCATCTGCTTCTGCCTTTGTTTTTTTTTTTAATACTTTGTTGAGCTTTTTGTCTCACATCTAAAGTATTGTCGTACCCCACTCCTGCTTGAGGAAAATGACTATTTTCTAAGACCATTTATTCCTTCCTTATCATTTCGGTTCCACATTTGTTTTGGTCTGTTTGAACTGCAGTGAATACCCTTCAGCTGGCCTGCTGAGCAAAGCCACTTACTGCATCCAGCTATTACAGAGAGCAGCAGGTTACACGCTGACAGCAATATAAAAAAATCTGAGTGCATTACTGAGAAGTCTTCCAACAGGTGTCACGGACATTTAATATACAACCCTCCCCTAAAATGTCAATGGCATTATGGATTGGGCCTAATTCTGGCTGTATTCACTTAAACTCAGGCTGTTTCCAGTTTTGTTTGGTTGTACTTTTTATGTTTGCTTAGTTTTTCACTAAGTTGGCTTGGTGTCATAGATGTCTGAAATTTTGAAAGAAGGAACGGTATGTAGAATGAAGGAACAGTATCTAACCAAACATCAATGTGACCAGCCATGTGAACCATAGTTTTGTTACCCATTGTAATGAGCATTAAATTTGCATTCCTAAAATGTTCACACTCCTTTAAACATGACACTTCTTGTTTGCGGCTATCCAGTTTCGGAAGTAAACAGAACTCTCGTTACCCTAGCTATAACTGGTACACTTTGTGTTTGGAGCACTTCAGCTTTGATCAAAACATTGCGCCAATGGACAGGAAAAAATACTGCACCCTCCTCTTTGATTTTTTTTTTTTTACCATTGATAACATCAGTAAGCTATTCAACATCCTCCAAGACTTTTCCCATCCAAGTCTCAAAGCAAGTTTCCTCTCTGACAGCGGAAGAGGGAAGCAGTCCAGCGATCAAACATCAAGGACCTCTGATGTCACAAACCCCTTGACTCAAGAGGTTGCCAGCTGTGCAATAAGAATACCATTGAGCCACCATTTTGCCACACAGCAATATAAGGGAAGCAATATCTGAGGATGTGGAAGTTTCACCATTGGACATGAGTCACTTAGCAAGAGAACTGAAACCAAGGTCATCCCGGTGCTTAGAGATGGATTTAAGTTGAGGCCAACAGAAAGTGCAGTGATTTTGTGTTATCTGAGCTAGGTTTTAGCAGAGTTGGAGGTTGTTCTAAAAATGCAACTTCTTTCATCTGAAAGTGAGGTGGGTTTTCAAAGTGGTTTCACATAGGCTACTCTAAAAGACGATACGAAATGCTTATACCACATAATCGCTTGGTGAACGTAGCTCTCTGGCTATTCCCCCGTCTTTCTTTTTTAAAGAAATAATCCTGGGCCATCTTGTCGTCTGAACATTTTTTGAAATATGCTGTTTGATAGATTTTAAATGTAAATGCAGAATAAATGTAGATTGTAAATGTAGAATAAATGTACATGTAAATGTAAATAGATTGTGCCCAGCAGTCAGTTGAACTCCCATCATGCATTGAGAATATGCCGCATTATCTAATGGCTCACATTGATATACGGATACGTAATGAACAAAAATGACACAAGTTTATGTCTATTCGTTGGCTTTCTTGCAGCGCAGCAGTGAGTGGAGAACAGCACTGGGTCATAGTGTGTCCAAATCGGCCTGCCCAGAATAAGCCTCCCAATCAGCCTGCGCAGTTTCCGTGACTCCATTCAGGCTATTGGCCACCTCAGCAGGGGTGGTAAGAGATGACCCAGGCATTGCTCAGTATGGTCAGCAGCAAAGAAGTTGAAGGATATCCCTGTCCTCGTTTACTGTTCAGTTACTTCTTAATTGCTCTATAAGCATTCAGCCCTTAAGAAATGATACACAGCCTCCAAAGACAGTTGGTCCACCTCTCTGGTCCAATAAACTCGTTTATATGGCCCTAATCCCCAAATGAAACAGGAATTAGATGGATTTCATGTGAGCTGTGGTGAAAAAAAGTGAAAGTCAAGAATAGATTTAAGAGATCTGAACAAAATTCCCTTTGTGCTGAAATTAAACGTTTTTCGCATTTCTTTCATTTCAGTGCCTGTCAAACTGTGTAAGATACAAAAAAATGACACTTTGAAAATCTTGACTTTGAAAGTCAAAGCTTACAGGAATTGACCTTGGGGTTACATTGTTACTGGCATTTCTTGCCGTTCTGGTTGAAGGTATCTCTGATTTCTGTAAAACGTACTTTGGTCAATGTTTCACAGTCATCATCAGAAAGCTATTACAGTCAAAAAGCAATGTTTCCCATCAAATGGTCTGTGTAAAACAGAAACTTTTTTTTCTGCTACCCATGCACCTGCCTGGAACCTAATTTTGTTTATTTAAATTGAATCTCCCCCAGGCTTGCTAAGGGATTTCTAGGTGGCCACATTCACGGATTCAATGTCTTAATGGTGATTCATTGCAGGATTGTGAGCAAAACCGTTTTTGTTTTTTTTTTTTTTTTTTATATATATCTTATAAGCGGATATTTGATAATCTCATCATTGTGTTTGATGTTCTGGAATACCAAGTCTGAAAAATTATTTTATGTTCATTATTTGGAGAAATAAACAAGACATCTGTTACTCAAGGTAACAAAATCAATTTTGTAATATTTTTTTGTTGCAGAACATGTAACCAAACCTGATTCTAAACCTAGAATAGACTATAAACAGACAAATATCTTTTAACCGTACCATTTCTGGACAGACCCTAAAGCAGAAAAAACACAGTAACATACGCAGACTGTGACATCAGCAGAGGTTATCCTGGGTGAGTCACGGTGCAGCTCAGCTGTGCCTCTGGGTCGGGAGTTTGGGACCGGCACATGAAAGGAGCCCATTTGGCATCAAAAAGCCAATGTGTGGACAGAGACAGAGAGGTAAGGTTATGTAAGGCTGCCTCTAACAGATGGATCTGTTTATTGGAACTGTGAAATATGAGCAGGTTAACAGCTCTTTAATAGTGTGCTCGGTCTGTGCTGGGAAACACACAGGGCGGTCCCCTCTCCTGCAGCAAAACACAAATCTGATCACCTCTCCTTCAGACTCTCTTTCCTGACGGGTAGTCAAACCTGATCAGAGCAGACGGGGCAGAAACCTCCAGGGGAGCCTCACAAATCACATGGGCGGGGCTGAAATGTCAGGACTCGGATTAGCGTTTCCTGCCTGATTTTATCTCAGGGAAGCGGTCAGCCTGAGGTGTGAGCAAATACGCAGGCAAAACAAACAAGTGTGAGAATCCCACATTCAGTCATTAAAAATGATTCAGCAATGATCTGGGATCAGTTTTGAAATGCTTGGGAACCTGTGTACAGTGAGAGAGGTGGTGCAAGACTCCCACTCCTGAACGTGTCACCTCAGTGATGAGGTCATTCGGTAGCAGGTGTTTCTGTTTATATTTCGTTGGCAGGCTGTTGTCCCCCGCTGTGTTTATCACATTCTTAGTTATGCGCCATTCTCCCTTTGATTTCTTCAGTCTTATTCAGTCTGGTCCCATAAAGAGACAGATGATGTAATGATATCTGAATGAGTGAAAGTAAATGTTTCTTTCAATTTACTGAGAAATGACAAGGAGTAGGCAGATGCAGTTATTGGAATAAGCTTGTGTGTCATGCTGAAAAGCTCCATTATTGTTACCTATATCTGAGGCAGACAATGTGGGAATCAGTGAAGGATGCACCAAATGATTTGAACAGAATTACCATCTGAGAATAAAAAAGGCATTTCCTGCACAAAGAGGGCAAAGAATCTATTGTCATGGGGACCAGAGAAAGAGGGAAGAGAAAAGGGCATTTTTCCAGATTAGCCTTGTAGTTCTTGTCACAAGCCATAAAAGGTCTATGCAGTGAGACACGATTTGAGGTGACACATGGATAGCCGTGATAGGTCGTGAGTCCGTAACAATTAGAATGCCACTGCGTAATCTGATACAGGAATGCTTATATGTCTCAGATGTCCTTGTACATGGGAATAAGGAGGCATTGTGCATTCAAAGCAGTTAATGTATTTTTTCATACAGTAGCTCAGGAGATCTCCTCCAACAGTTCAATTAAACCCCTACCCTTGTTATTTCAGAGCCCACCGAATGCAGATCTCTGATTCTTGGTTGGTAGCAGTCGCTGATTTGCCCTTATCCAGGGCATCCTGCACAGCTTGTGTTTTTCATGCTCCCTATTAATACAGCAGTATATTTACAGAAGCAATTCAGGTTAATTACCTTTCTCAACGGTACAACAGCAGCGGCTCCTCCGGGGGATTTTCGCCCTGCAACCTGCCTGTTATGAGCTCAATTCCCTAATCTCTACACCACAGTCCTGCCATTAAACAGAAAAAAAGAAACTTCTTTTTTTTTTTTCCCCAGCCTCCCCCTCCAAGCGCTGACGAAGCCCAACCTTGCACAGCTTCCAAGATCAAATGAGATTGGCTGCGGAGCTGCATGGCTGTAATCCTTTTTTTTTGGAGCAGCTTGGATGCCGTTGTCTTGCTTTTGTATCATTTTGTTTTGCCTCGCCATCACTGGGCTTTTAGACTCACACGGTTCACGCACAGTATGAAAGGTCATGGAGGTCTGTTTTCGGTTTGATGAGGTAAATGGTGAGCTTAGCATGTTTCCATCTTGTCTGTCACGCCTGAAAGTGTGCATTGTCTACAGATTTCATCAAAATATCTGCCTCTTGGAAAGAAATAAAATCCTTGAATGTTAAGCGTCAAAGGTATTTATTGTTACTTGTGAAAAAATCCTTATACTGTGGACTTAATGCCACGGTTGCATTTTAGTCCAAGAGCACTCACTACAGTATTTCACTCCTGAACAAAATCACTTCAGGAAATAAATGACATTTTGGAAGGAGATATGTTCATTGTATTGTTTGTACCGTTTTATATCATCAGGAATACTTTGGGATTCATGGAGAGTAAGGTCTGTGCTGATCCTTTTATAGCCTTCATCACATTCATATAAAGGGAATATGAGACTGACAAGGACCAGCAATTTAAAGAAAAACTAAAAGCCGAAAATGTTCTTGTTCAGTCACTAACGTAAAATTGCGTCAGAGGTGTTAAAAAGGGTTGTTCAGTACATTCTGTTCTACAGTCTCCACATGGTAATGCTCAAATAAATTATTATAGATCCTCTAAATAATGTTTTGTCAGTCATGGCATTGCAGTGGTTTAAATGGGTGATATTAGGGCGCTTTCTGGATGATGAATTTCAAATTTGTCTCTGGTACATGTGAGAGTTGCTGCTTTCTGTTCATCAATCAGTATTTCCCAGCATTCTCCTCTCATTTTGTCCCTCCACGTTGAGAATTGGACGCGTCATGACTTTCTGTAACGGCAGCCATAACTCCTCCTTTCAGCGGTTCTTACATGAGGTGAGGAGAGCCTCTTATATTTTATGGGTTTCCCCTGTGGTTCCTGTCCTGAGTTATGGCAGTAAAAATCCACTGTGCAAGGTGATACTCTTCACTGAGGAGAGTATCAAGAGGAGGAAATTAGACAGCCAGTCAGCTCGTACAAGTCACAGGAAAAATGATGAAAGGTCACAGTTCAGTACTTGTACAGTCATTCCAGTATCATTGTTCAGTTTGATGCTGTTTAATACTGAAAGTTCAATAAAATCCTCCACCATCAGCAATAAAAAGAACATGCATTCACATGTATCTGAGGGTGGAGCAGACACAACATCTTGTATGTGAAAGGTTGTTGATTATTCACTGTGAGTGTTATTCACCAAAACTGTACTAAGCTTTAGTAGAACCTGGAATAGTGTTTTTTGTATTACAAGGGTATTAACCTTTAATAGGACTATGGTACATGTTTTGTCACTGGGTGTACTAGCCCTTGATAGAAGTACATGTTATTCACCATCAGTGTAGTGGCATATTGTAGGACGAGATGCACTTGCCTGTATTGATTGACTTTGAAGAAATCAAACTTGCAATTAACTGACACAATGACATCTGCAAAATCTGAGCATGAGTAATTGCATTTCCCTTTGTTTCTCATAACTGGATCGATTCAGCTGAGTTTAGCTGGCTCTGAAGGTCTCCAGAAAGAAAGGTCACTTTGAATGAACATTGCTTTTTTAATTGTATTGGTTATGTTGTAGAAGTTTGTCTGTATTTACAGACAGCCTCAGAAATTGCCTTTTGTGAGGAGAAGATTGTAGTAAAGGCTAGATTAAATATACGTGAAAATATATGATGCTTGCCCAGGAAAAATAAGTTAAATGCCAGTTGATATGACAACAATGTCAGTGCGTTACTAGTAATGACTTTAATCTCTGTTGTTACTGTTAATATATACTATGGTCATGGGTTATGGATACTCATTATGGATATGAGTAATGTCAATAGCTTATGTAGGTTGTTGGCAGAACGTTACTCCCATTTTGTCCAGGCTTAGCATACCGCTGTCATTGGTGAGCAACACTCCTGACTCTCATTATTGCCCTTTTAAACTCTTTTTATTTAAGACATATAAGGATATCAGTCTCAGTTCAGTTTTCAATAGTTTGACTGTTTAATAGGTTGCAGAGACTTGGCTTCCTTTAAATGACATGCTGATGTAAGTATCTGGTTTACGGATGTAGTTAGAAAGGTCCTTGAAGCCAATTAGCTTGCTGTGAACTATTTCAGGTCGGCTTTCTCATTTACTAAGAACACCACGGAACAGTGTGATCCCAGAGTGGTAGGAGCACATTGTGTTTCCCTGGGCTGTCAGTTGATCGTTACGACTGGCTGTCATCTTTGTGTTGGAAACAAAGCTGTCTAAAAAAGAGGAGACAGACCAGTGAAATCCATCTACTTTTAAGTTCAAAAGATGAGCTGTTTTCGCCTGATTTTTTGGAGAACTTTGACATTCACAGCATTCAGTTGTTGTTGATTGAATAACCTGAGAAAATCAATGGAGTGTCTGTCACAAAAGTTTGACCCATCTGAAAATGTGGTCCTTTCATCTTAAGGATTTATCTGCCCAGTGCAGTTCTGATTATTGTGCTTTAATAATTAGACTTACAGTGTTTTTTGTTGAATGAAAGAATGAGATGAAACAAAATTCTGCATAATCAGAATAATAAGGCAAAGGTTTTTTTTGTCCAGGCAAGTGAGGGGAGAGCTAATTGATGAAAAAATCCATCTGCAGAAAGTAGCAGACAGACATTACTCTGAAGTGGTTTGATCTAATGGCTAATTAATTTACCACTGACAGTTACCACTGACACGTGGAGGGGAAAAACCCACAGCACCACAACTGAGACTTCTACCCACAGCAGAGCACTCTGTGTGTGTCATGTGCATATGTGTTTGTGCACACGCGTGTGCTTGTCTACACATGTCTTTGTGTGCATGTTTTTTCATATGAGTGTTTGTAGGTGTATATGAGCTCTAGCACTTATTTTAAGGACTCAAGTTAGTCACTTTTCCATGCTGATTTTAACAGGCAGATACTCTGTTCCCAGCGGAGGTGCTGTTGGCTCTCTTCCCAGATGTGAAAATGCGCTGACTTACCGCTGCCTTTAGAGGAAGATCACAAACCATCCGCACTGTTCACACATCACCACTGCTCTCCACATGCCTTCTTCACTGTCCACTGACCCCGCTCACCGGATGCTGGTCACGCCCACCAGATGCTGACCACACCCACCAGATGCTGGTCACGCCCACCACCCACTCCTAAACCCACTGTCGCACACCGCAGCTAGAAACACATGAAGTTTCCTGATTTTTGCAGTTTCACAGACAGCTGAATCCCTCCCTTATCGGATGTGTAACTAGGGCGGCCAGCATTCACATCGACCAAATGCTGAAATGTTGATTAATATTGTAATTTGTTACAGTTGTGATAAACGCGTGAGAGACGCATGGCATCGCTTTGGCGGTTCCCTCCTTAATTGAAAATGCAGATTAAAGCCATGAACCAGCGTCGATGTTGACACATGCCTCTTTGCACTGACTATATCGGCCATTAAAAGACGAGCTCCTTTAATCTTACAGCCATCGCCCTCTGGTTTGGAGTTATTTATGGCGTTGGATCTGTTCATACGGCTCGGTCCTAATTACAGCGCACTATTAAGATTAATGGTTCGGCCCGGCTGGCTGTGTCTGCCAAGTTTATCTGTTTTGCTCGTCAGATGGAGGTGGAGGTTGGAGAGGGTTTTTTTTTAGGATTCTCCAAGGAAACCAGGTGTAGATGGATCAGGGGGAGGGCTGAGGAGAAAGTGAGAATGTCTTCACTTTGGGTTTACCGCCAGGGTATAGCACCTCAGAGCGAGGCTGTCTAACACAAACTAAATCCGTCTGAATTTCAGCGCTGCCTGTTCAATCACTTCCTCTCCCTGTCTGTACCATTCTCACTGTCTATCTCTCTTAGCTCTAACTCTCTTTCTCTCTCTCGCTCTCTCACTCTCTCTCTCTTTGCCTCTTTCTCATGTCGGTCTCCTTTGTGCCGTTAGAGCTTCCTGAATTTTTCCATTCCTGCTCTTGACATTGCTGATTGTCTTGCAGGTGAGGATTGATTGAACATTATTAACCTTCATTCCGCATCATTAAGGGTAAAGGCTGAATGAATGCAAAGGCATGTTTGGGTTGGTTGACCCCATGCCTCTGCCATGCCCTCTTGCACAGACCGACCGCCTCCATACTAATGGTCAGGTTTAACCAAGAACCTGTAATTGCCTGGTAACCCTGTGAATCACTTTGGGGTTTAAAGGTTGTCACAGCAAGAAAAGCCTTGCTATTAGAGCACCTTTTATAATGATAAACTTTTGACTTTTTCAAATCCTGTTTCCTAAACTGCCTCTGTGCTGAGTCTTGGATAGACAGAACTTGCCTGTAATTGTCCCATTTTGTGACAGCTGACTGTTACTCATTTATTATGACACACCAGTTTACTCAATCTAGAAAAATGTTCATAAAAGGAGAGGCCATTCATCATGAATATCCCGCTGTATCTACTGATTTCCAAAGTAACTATCCAGCAATTCTCCTTGCAGTTTGGCTCAGATTATCACTCCTAGGCTATTTCAGTACTCAGCTACCAGTTTTACGCTGAGGCCAGTTCTCCTGGTGACATAAATTGATACAGTGTTTTGCCCCCATGTGGGGTGTCTGAGTTCTCTGCTGTTGTGGCCCTCTTCGTGTGCATTGTCCTGTCAATCGATTTTTGTAAAGATGGTCAAAACCAGCCGTAAGAGGCCAGAGCACCCCCCTGTGTGGGCCACTGTCCCGTGCTCCTCTGGAATACCCCCTGTCCACACGCTGCAATGCAACTCACACATCCAGCTTTTTACATTGAATGTTATTGTATGAAAGTTATTTTTGATACTAATACGTGAAACAGTGTAGTGTACTATGGAGAGTCAAATTTTCTTCAGACCTCACCAGTGATCAGTCATGCGATCCTTATGCATACAGTAACGTGGTAATCATGATCTCCTTCATTGCACAAAAAATGAACTTTGATATTCTGTCCTATGACCAAAATATTAAGTACAAATATTGCATCGACGTCAACGTGAGAAGGTGGGAAAACCTATCATTTCCTATGCTTTTGCAACACTCAGGGTGTCTTTGTGGGAATATTTGGCAAAGGATTCTGGGATGCTTTTTTCCACCCGCATTGCCTGAAGAAAGAGTGCGGTATGAAAAGGTAAATGAATAACAGCAGACCTCCTGCCAGCAGGTCGCCGTGTTTGCTGTGATTGGCAGCTCGCTGGCCAGTGTTTCCCGGACCACCCAGTCGACTGCTTCCACCAAGCCTGGCTCACACAGCGGCCGTCGGATAAGCTGTTTCAGCAGGGTTCCCTCGCTGCCTCATACACCAAAAGTTTGCAGAATGATTAAAAAAAAAGTTTGGGGAAAGACAGTAAAATAGCCCAGCATGTTTAAATATAAATGAGTTTGAACATTGTTCCTCTGCCTGCTCTGATGTTGCCCTCTGAGTGGTTCTGCTTGTAATGTAGCTCGCTTTTGTGCACAGGGGCTCAGCGATGATTTCAGCTGTGTACTGTGCTGTAGATGAAGGGATGCATATTAATGAGAGAGCAGACGAAGCTCAGCCAATGAGGTGGCTGCATCCGGTGGGGTAACGAATCACCTTTCATGCCAGTGTTTACTGAGTGCTCTTATAGGCACGGCCTCCCTACAGCTGTATATTAATTTAGACCGTGCTGGTATTTATCTGCTCCGTGCAGGGATTAGAAATGTAATTGCTGTTTGGCAATGACATTTTCATATCTCCGCACCTGCTATCTGATGCTAAACAAATGGATGGTTTGAAGAGGCAATTTTGTACAGGCATTTTGGCCTTGTGAATACAGGTACAGTGTGAGTTGTCTTGGTCCGTGTTGACTACATTAGATGGAAAAGAGACATAAAACTTTTGCTTATGCATCACATTCTATAGTACATTGAGATGGTGATAATGTAAGATAGGACTTGTACACCAACTAGTATTTTTAAGGAACACAGTCATTACACAGCTCAGTTAGGAACACAATATACTTATTGTTATATTATTATATTTTTATTAGATTATTTTGAGAGACCATTACTACCACAGTGCATAAATACTGTGAAATGTACCTTGGGGGTTCCTAATGTGAAACTGGAGTCCCATGCTCCAATACTTTAGCTGAATAAAACTCCTAACTGCACCTTTGGCTAGCCCTAAATTAACCCTAATGGACACCCTGTGCCTAATCCTAACCTAACCCTAATGACCACTCTGTACCTAACACTAACCTAATCCTACGGTCGTTCTGAGCAGGAAGGGTCCTACAAGTCACCCCACAGTGCCCACATGCAGAAATGAAGAGAGGGAGCTCATGATTTCCTCCTTCCATTATAAATGGAGCTTCGGTGGGGTACTGCATGTGATGATATCGGGAATGTTCTCTTTACTTCCCCCGCATAAATGACCCAGATCGACATGTCTGCGTCTGTTTCTCTGGCAGCTGAGGCTTGCAGTGTGTGATACTCAGTGTCGTGAGATCTGCTGTTACTCCTAATGCTTCCAGACATCTGGACTCCCCTGGGCGTCGGCTCGTTTACTTTAAAAAACCGTCTCTTCTAAATAGAGAAGAACCCAAAGGCAGAGTGATAAACGCTGTAAGCCCCTCCTACCACGTGCTGACATCACCTCACAGCAGGGTCTCGACTGGAGCTGACTGTAGTAAGTGCCCTCAGTATTACTCTCAGCTCTAATGACTCCCCTCTTAAGCGGCTGCTGAGTATAAAACAGGCCACCTTTTTAATTCTGCTGGCGGTGCGTGATATTGAAAGGGGTTTGGAGTTGAACCGGAGGAACTTTCCTGCTCTGTTTTCTTTCTGAAGACATACGCTACTCTCTATCTTTAACACAGCCCACTTGAAACAATAAGGGCAATGAGCCCTGCAGAATGTGAGCCCGTAATGAGTCCTGCATGGAGCAGCAGGAACAGGCCAGGAGTATGGTCATGTATAGCACCCTCTACTGGCAGGGAGGTGCAGAGTGATGACACAGTGGCTGTTATTCACACAGGTGGAAACCCTTTCTGCAGTTACTGTGAAAGTCCCATGGAGTTTGGTGCTCGGCACTATGTGATACGTTTAGCTGTCACTCTTGAAACTGGATCCGAGCCAGACAGTAATTAAATATTCTCATTAAACCTCTGCAGCCATTAAAACACTTTTTTTTCTGAATTATCACCTAAAGCCCCAGGATATCCTTTTATTTCTTCATAAGGAAATGTATAATACATGGTGAATTTTGCTGAGTCAAACCCACAGGGACATGAAGTTAATTTTATGCCAGACTGAGAGGTTGAGCTACCACTGATAGCTATTGCAGTACACCAAACTGAAGGACCTGATTGAATTGTAGTTAAAAACGGTCACGTTTTCCTCACAGTTTTCTCCTGAGATTTTAAATTGTGATCTGAGGTCTATTACAGTATATACTGGATTCTGGAATCACCAAATGAATGAATTAATTCTTTAATTTTATTTATTTTGTGAGGGTAGTCCCCTCAGTAAAAGTGTTGCTGGTCTCCAGGCAGTCCATGAAAGCGGTAATGTTCTGTACAGAAAGAAACATTACTCATGACTGATTGCATTTAAAAAGGTACACAGCACGGGCAGTAACATACACAAGATAAGAGTGCAGCTTTAATTAATGTTATCAAAAAATGTCTTATGTTCAATTTGACCAGAATGCAATGTGAAGGTTGTTATTGTGAAGCTGTCGTGGGCATGCATAATAAGTCAGTTTCGCTGGTAATTGGCAAGATAAGTAATGCTAATCTTGCCAGTTAGATCTTATGTAATGTTATAAACAGCTATTTACCTGATACTTGCAGTGTTCTTTTCTTATCAACATCTAAATTGTAGTCCGGCTTGTTGTGTACATACATTTTTTTATGAATCACAAAGGAATTGTAGGTACCACCACTGATTACCTGTGAAATTTTGTTTGTTTTTTCAACACTCATGGCATTCAAATTATGCTTTTCTACCTGAAGGACTTTAGTTTGCCAGCATAATAACATGGACGATGTGGTTGTCAACATTGTGTACCTCAATATCATAATGCATGCTGTGCGCTCTTTACTGTGAGCTCAGTACATGTTGTTACTGAATCTAAAAGCCATTGGACTTGTGCCAGATAAATCTTTAGTCCATTTAGATGCTCTCCTGTGTTTAACTTTTGTTAGGCCTGAGCTCCTTGATGCCCCCTGCTATATACATACTTCCACTTCATGAAATAGTTTTAGTTTGTCCGCTGTCTTTAGGGATAGTGGGATAGTGCCAGCAGGGGTGTTTTGGTGAGAAGGGTAGGACCTAGATGACACATCCCTTGAAAACGTAGGGACAGATTGGCACAGATTTAATTTGCTGAAGTTCGTTTTTGATTTCTTTTGACATATTAATATTTCATGCTTTGTAACTTGCCCTGAATGCAGGTGTCTGGTACACTTCTTAATGAGAAAAACGATTGCATGGAAAACAGCAGTAATCATTAATCTAAATGATAAAAAAAAATCATAATGTGTCTGATCTCCGTGTTTGTCCTTTTGGAATAATTATTATTTAATAAGGTTAGATAAATTCCAAGATTATTGATTTTTAGAAAGTAGTCTAATTAGGATTGTTTGCCTGCGATGCGCATGGGTAAGTACGATTTGAATTACAAACAAGTGTTCCCTATCCACTGAAGCAGAGGTTGTTTAAATGTAAGCTTATCCCTGAAAATGTTTATGTAAAAAAGGAAGCATATTCACAATCGCCATTCATTCCTAGACACAGACAGGGGCCTTGACCATGATGATAGCAGAGACATAACAATGTATGTTATGTACAGTGGATACAAAAAGTCAGTGTTCATGTGTTGAATTATCCTTGAATGGGGTATTGTATTGCCTGTGAAATAACAGAACACATACTGTCCATAACAGAACAAACTGTTACAAACTGTACAAAGCACAACAATCTTAAAGGAACTCTCATAGAGTTACTTTTGGTTCCATTGGACTCACCTCAGTATTAGAGTTTATTTAATACTGAATATTTTGCCATGTATAAAGATGTTTGTTTCTTTATGATTCCAGCTCTAAGGGGTTTAATCACAATCATGTCATATCTTGGTTGTTCAAAAACATGTTGTAACATTGGGAACATTTAAAGTGCTGGAGAAATGCCTCATTTCACACTGAACAGGTAGCGTGTAGTCACTCATAATGCACTCATGCATGTGAGGGTTATTTGGTGACTCAGGTGAGTTATTAGTGGAGGTTTAGGGGGTCAGAGGTATTTCCTACCGCTTATTTAATGGTCTGTGCAGATCTGCAGGATAATAACCACGCTGACAATATACACAAAATGAGCGTGAGACAGTCCGTTCATTAATTAGCGTTATCTAAGACATATTTTACATTCAGTTTGAATTGAATGGAATGTGGAGCATGCTACTGTAAAGCTGACATTAACATGCAAAGAAAATAAGAAGAAATGTTTGCAAGTTTAGCTGCCGATCTGTCCAATTAGATCAACCATCTAGAGTTAGCATTAATGCAGCCATCCCAATTCCAGTAATTAGCATACTTTCAACACTTAAGTCTTTGTAAGACTGGTTTGTTTTAGCTTAATGCAAATGCACTCTACAAATGAGATTTGAATTTCTTTAGGACGTTTGGGGGATTTTCTGTGGAAAAGCACTAGATTGCCAGACATATAAACCTAGCCTTCAGAATCTCTTCATATTAGCAAGAAATTGCACACCAACTGGAATGTAGCTTGTTGTTTCACCAAAAAGTCCTTTCCATGGTCTAGTTTCTGCAGTAAACTCTTTTTTCAGGTTTTGTCACAGCTGGTCCTGATGATCTAATGGATTAAACATACCTTTGAGTATCTGCATAGATCTGAGTGATAGTTACGCAGATAGTTTTCTATTTTTCCCCCTCTGATACCCATGGCCTTCAGATGGAGAAACAAGGTAGTAAAGCACAGATGGATGCTGGTGCATTAACAGCAACAGTGGTTATTTGCTGTAACCGAAAAGCTGGAATAACAATATCTACGCAGTCAGCATTGCGACAGAAAACCATTCTCATAGCCCCACTTAAATCTAATTGTGCTGTTTGTTGAGCGCTTTAAGATGAACCCAGCGCCCTGGTTCCTTTCCCTGGCGCTATATTAACAACTGCAGAAGCCCGAGGCATTCGTTAGAACAGAAACACGGTAAACATTCATTATGTCACAAATGGCAGACTGCACACCAACAGGAAAACAATAAACATGTCACCATGATTCATGGGATGAGTTTCTCCTTGATTTCTCATTGTGCCTTTAAGTAACGGATGTAAGGGTGAGGAAAATATCACAGAGGACTCTTTAGATTATACCACAAAGTGTTCAGGAGATGAGGCATACCCTTTAAACAATAGGTTTGTTTCTAAATGGGTGCATAATTGGATGGCTTTGTGTTGATTATAGGTTGGAGCCTATGCAGCATACAACAGTCTCATCTAAAAATGGACTGCATAAGGTTGTGGTTCATGGTGGTTGCAATTTCTATCTGGTTGTTTGAATAGTAATGTCGTGTGGATCAGTTTTATAATGTCACAAGGGACGTTAGATTATGAAAGGAAAATGCAGGTTTCATATTCATGCTTTAAATCCTTGACAAAATGACAGCATCCTCATTTTGTCACCCATTGAAAAAGTTACAACGCTGTCCTGTTAGCAGCAGACACAAGACTGAGAACTATTACAACAATGATTAAAGCTTATTTCACATTGGATACAATAGTATTACTTGTATGGTATATGACTTTAAGCATGTAATATAAAGCTATGAAAGCATACAGTGTGTTTTAAAAACCATGGAGAACCTGTGGTTCATTTGATGGGGTTCTGTTTGCTTAAATGGGTCCTGATCACTTGACCCAGCCCTGCGCTTCCATTTTCAGTCTGGGTAGAGCCGTCTCAGCAAAGGTCTACAGCAGATTAGCGAAGGATCAAGAATTTTTTGACAAATGTACTTTTTTCTTGAAACTCTGAAGGCAATTTCATGAACCTTGCTGCCCCTGTGGCCATCTGATTCAAAAGGATTTGGCACAGGTCAGGATGCAGTTAGTTTCACTGTGATGTGGCAGATCACTGGGGATATGTCTCAGGGTAAAATATGATGGCATGTGGGCCCTAATTTAAATCACACAAGTTGTGTTGCCTTGGTTGGCTAAAAAGGGAAGAAAATTTATTCATCGATCTGAAATAGCCTGTGTCTGCATGCAAGTATGTATCCATTTTGTGTTGTGCGTGATTACAGGACTGTCAATGAGAAATACAAATGAGTACATTGTCTAATATACTGACTTTTGGGATTCAACAGTACCAGACACATACCTGATTAAGATAATGTGAAACATGCATTCAATGACATTTTAATGTAAAGATTTATGCTTAAATGCTTGAAATTTGTTTCTTAGACAAATATAAATAGTGATTGTGATGCCTATGTCTGAATTTGTTTCCAGAAAAATATTTTTGGCTATTTTGAAGAATCTAACATATAAGATATTTTTGATTTGTTTAACACTTTTGGTCACTGCATAATTCCATTTATGTTAGTTCATAGTTTTGATGTCTTTACTATTATTATAAAATGTGGATAATAGTAAAAGTAAAAAAAAAACATTCTATGAGTAGGTGTGTCCAAACTTTGGCTGGTACTGTACATCTGTACATATTCTATATATCAGCCCCTAATCTCTGTCAGATCATGTGTTCTCATCAGCACCACATTTGGATAAGTCCTACATACGTCCAGTGAGTAAATCATCTTGCACGATGAAGCCATCCTTGAAAAGTATATGCTGGCATGGTATCTGCCATTGCTGTCTGGTCACGAGGACTGCAGTGACCGTTCACCATTCCTAGACCAGAGAACTGGTTGGAGTCTGAACAGTATGCAAAGATATGGTTGATCTTCACTCATTGTCTTAAGCAATAGAGAAAATCTGTGCTTTGGCCCTGTTACTCCTCAAAGGGGTGCACATAATACTTAAAAGCCCCTAGCAGGCGTGCTATCCTGAATGAACTGTTGGGGATGTGGAAAATATAGAGGGAAGTGTGAAACTTTTATGCAAGAAAAGTATGGGATTATTAGATTATCAGGTGGTTTTTCCTCTGTGTCACATGGTGATTATAAGTCAAGTTCTCTCAAGCACTCAGAAAGAAAGGAAACAATGCGCCGTAAATTGCATGCACTTGCCTGCTAAAAATTTCAACCAAATGAGCCGCATTCAAGTGAACGTGGGAAAGATGAAGCAGCCTATCAGGGGGCAGCATTCATGGGGATATTTTCCCCTCACTGTTCTGGAGACATCACCTGTTGCTCTTTTTTTTTGTCATTTTTTTGTTTTTTTCCCATTTTCTCCCCAATTTGGAATGGCCAATTTCCCAAATTTGGAATGCTCAATTAGTCATCGATGTTCGGTCCCATTGCGCAACCCCCACTGTCAATCCGGGAGAGCGTGGACAAGCACGTGCCCTCCTCCGAGACACATGATGTCAGCCGCTGCTTCTTTTCGCTCTGCGGCCCACAAGCCAAGCTAGCACAGAGATGAGTCGGAGAAAGACATTTCATATGCAGCTTTTGGCACGCGGACCACAGGCACCCGATCGACCAGCAGGGGTCACTGTTGCTAATGGGACCGAAGCCCCTGCCGACGTACCCACCCCTATCCCCGGCGGAACGAAGCCAATGTGTTCCGCCTGTGAGCTCCCGGTCACTGTCGGCTAGTGACACGGCCGGGATCGAACCCAGGCCGTAGCGTTCAGTCTACACTTGGAACGAGTGCTTTTACCGACTGAGCCACTCGGGAGCCCCCACCTGTTGCTCTTTGACCAGTGCTAATCCTCCTACACCACCTTAGTTTGGTAAAATCGAAGCCAACCTTGCTTGCTTGGTGTGTGGAAAGATACTGACCTGAAGTTCTGTTGTTCTCTGAAAGAAAGATAGTATCAAGGATCGTACAATATAGTGATATGAGCTTGTTTTTTTGCTATTTATCACAGTATTGCACTCTGTATTGAGACTGTAGTTCTGGAAGGACAGTAAATGGACAGTTCTTTTCCATTCCTCTTCTCCTTCACCGTCTCATTGTTTACCATTCACCTTCCTCAATGCCAGACGGATATGCTGCAATGTATAATCAATAATTCCCAAACTGGCACTATTTACATTGTGAAACGTTTCATTGCCTCGGATGATTGAGTCAGGACTCCTGTTGAATAGATGACATTGTTGGCGACCACCATATCCAGTATAAGAGTCCCCGGTAAGGCCCATCAGATTCATCCTTGGCCTTCAGAAGGTGTCTCTCTCTCTCGCTGTTCTATAAATGAAATGAATACTGACAGATAAGGATGGAAGTGCTGAATGGATTCAAGAAAGTACAGCGTTTACATGGATGGTCACTTGCATACTTTCGGCGGATAAGACTGGCATGAGTAATGCTGTTGTGGATATGTCAGCATTGGCCTCTGCCCTCTGCCCAGCTTCTTTCATTGTTAGTTCAGATTTTAAAGGACACAAACAGTCATCTGTGGTTGATGGTACCTCTTCTGATAGATTATGTTTGTGCCCTCCTTTTTGTGCCTTTGTCCAATGCGTTTTATAGACATATCTTTCTCTTTTGATGTCAGGTTATCATCCTTGTCTTTCATGCCTCGCTTCGTCCTCCTTTCCGTGAATTCAGTACAATCGTCTGTATTCAGGACTAAGGTCTTGTGAGTGGTTGAATAACAGCAATTTGCAGCTGCACATGTGAGGTATCAGTAAATGCAATTTAATTTGCTTTCTGCTCCAAAACATGTGATATGAGCATATAATACGTGTATGGTTGAATACAGTACAGTACAGTTTGTAGTTCTACAAGAGTAAGTTCAAGGCTTACTATTTTCATTTGCTGTGAAAATAATTAAAATGTTTGCAAATGAACAATGGGTTTTGTTGTCTAGGTTTGTGTCTTTGCATAAATCATTAAAATTCATTTGACAATCAATCTAAATCTAAATAAGTCTAAATCTGTCTAGATATAAATTTACATTTGCTGTTCATATGAAAAACAATGTATTGAGTATTTCCATTAAGCCCATTTCTTTTCTGTGATTCTGTGTCCTCATCTTAATTATGCATCTTAATTATATATATATATATATATATATATATATATATATATATATATATATACACATTCTACAAATCTGCTGTACACATTTCCCATTATTTATCCATTTTGGAAATGACATTGAATTATGAGTATCAATGTACCACACCATCCTGTTTTCATACCAAACATTATTGCACAGACTGACTTCAGACTTTGGGTGTAACTTAAGTGCCATGTGGGGACTGGGGACTGACACTGCACACGCATGCTGAAATGACAAGAGTCACTACAATGTTGGGACACAAACCTGCAACAAATCTTTGACCACACAGTCTAAGCTGAGAATGCTCAGAAGCTCACTGAGCAGGGATGAGGGATAAAGTGATCTATATTAATTAAATTTCAAAGTTGTTTTCGCTGTCCTTGACTCATCCACACACAGATGTGTCATTGATAGCACTTGGATGGGTACGAACCATTGATCGTACACTCATCTGTCAAGAAAGACGCCAGCAAGTGCTACAGAATATTACTGCTCTTGAGGTCTGACTAGCCACCAGACATACACACAGCCAGCAGGTATTCTGATTCTCTGGACGTAACAGTAGTGATGAGAAGTAGTGTAGTACAATGCTAAGAAGCAAGGTTTGTAACCCAAGGTTCCTGACTCAAGTGGCACCAGTACCGGTGTACTGTATTTAACCCAAATTACCTTAGGAAAAATCCTGCTGCATAAATGGATAACATGCAAAATGTTATGATTTGCATGGTACTAGATAAGAGCAATTGCTTAGCAAATTTAAAGTAAAATAAGCCACAGGGGATGGAATCACAAGCATTGGGTCTTTAAGACAGCTACATAATGATTCTACAGCAGCTAAACTGATAAAGACAGAGGGAATCTGTGGGGAAATGAACAATACTGGCTGTTTTAGATAGTGGTTATATTAAAACTGAGGTGATATTGAGAACGTAGCTGTGATGTGGTGTTACTGAGCGTGCAGATGTTGTGTTTAACAAACACAGATGATTATGGATGTGAGTATAGCTGTGATAATGAGCACAAAGCAGTGACATTGGGTGCATAGTTGATGCTCAGTACGTAAATATTCTCTACAGCAGAACCTGTGATTGTGTAGAGCCGTGATGTTAAGCATGTAGGGTGTGAATGGAGTGTGTATTTGTGATCGCACATTGAGGTGATGGAGAACATTGTTAAGATATTAAGCACACGCAGTACCTGTGATCCGGAGCCCGCAGGTGTGATATTGAGCTGATCACTCCAGCTATTTTCTCTTATCAGAACAAACTGCCTTTCTGGAGTTATCCACAAACTGCACTTTGATCTATCGAATGTGAGGGAGGCATCTCTCAGAAAGTGTGTGCAGAGGGGAGAGCACGAGGAGGAGAAAGCAAAGAGAAGCGAGAGCCTTACTGCACTTCTGAGACTAAATGTCTCCTGAAAGGAAGCTTTGATCAGTGTTTAATAACCTTCACTTGTCCTCTGTGCTGAGAAACAGGAACAAAGTGAAGGTCTGGCTCTGACAGCTGCTCTCTTATGACACTGCTGCAACTTTTGCCAAGAAAAATGTTTTTCCTGACAATTATGTTTCTGGAGTTACGCAAGGAGAGGAGTACATTGGCCAAAAGGAATGTCACCTTTTAAGAGCCACTTATGGTGGTTCTGTGAACAATTCTGTTCATTACTACATACTCATTGGCTCTTACAGAAAGTTCAATTAATTGCAAGTACAATATCTGAAAGGTAAGAGTAGTTTACTGAAATTAGTAAATAGTAACAGTAGTTTATTGAAATTAACAGGCTATATATTTATATGTAATTATATAATATAGCCTAACTAATAAACTGCTGATATAGCCTATTTTATATACGTATAACTTTATATAAGTATAGATACTGTTACTTTTCAGATAACAGACCTATGGCTTTGAGAATGCATACAGTATATTCTTCAGAAAGCAGACTTGAGTAGCGTGCAGAGAATGCAGATGAACCTGGAGCGAGACGTTTTGTGTCGGTTGTGACTCAGTGTGTGATGACATTCCTGTCTGTCAGGTGATGGCTTGTTTAAGCAGTGTACTCAGGACAGGAAGTGAAGGTGTGTGGGTGCACGTCGTCTCTGATCGTTCTCTCTCTCTGTTAGAGTTCAGTCGTCTCAGTGCCCTGCTTCACCTCGCAGTCAGCACCCCACCCACTGACTGCAGCCTGGTCCTCCTCAATCCCATAATTACTTGGGCCTCACAAGTCTGATTCAGACTACAGAGTTCTCATCGCTGCAGCCATTCACTGATCAGAGAACAGCTGGGAATGAGATCTGTAACTCATACTTATTATACTTAATATTTAATCTGCACTCTGAGCACTTTCAGACAGCAATCTCCTTTCACTGTAGGTGAGATGACAATGCAATTAATCATCATATACATTTGTTGATATTACCATCTAATGACTTATCTAATCTGTGTGTGTCACTTTGTCTTGTGGATGTATCGTATTGATCGAGTTTCCAGTGTTCATTCGTACTTCATCATATTAACTAGTCAACTGAAGTAGGCCTTACATGTTTTCTTGATGACGTGTGTTTTCTATATACCTTGAAACTCAGTAATAGCTTTTGAAATATGGGCTTTAATCAGCATGTATTCGTTGTTGTGGATGAAATATCTTTCTTGGACAAATATACTCTTCATAGACATGCAATGCAATTTGTGCATGTGCATGTATAGTGTTCATTTAGTCTTGCCTCAGCATGTAAATATAATCATTAGATACCAGTAAGAATGTGTTCATTGGCATGTTCTGGCATGGACAGGTTTAGAGTTTTATTTCCCTGTGGAAGAAGAAAGATTGTGAAAAATGTGATATGCGATGAATGTGCTTTAATTCCTGTGTCCCTGAGCAGTCCATGCCAGGCTGCATTATTTCGCAGAATTGGCTTTTAGAAATAAAGGCTGCAGAGCAGAAAGCAATAAAACGTGCAATAATGACAAGAAACGTGCACATTAGCGGCCCGGTGTTCAGATGACAGATGCGGCTTTGCTTTGAGCAGAAAGGAGCCTGAACACCAGCCGTGCTGTGAAAGAGAGACGCTTTAGAGCAGATAGATGACGCACAGAGAGAGTCTAAGTGGAGGAGCCTGTGTGTGCTTATGACACTTCTCTCTGTCTGTAATGTTACTGTACTGCATCGGGGCTGAACCACTGCGTTCTCTGCAGTAGCAGTAGCCTAGCATATTCACACTACATCAAAATGGCTCTACAGTCCAGTTGACAAGTGTTTGTATCATATCATAACTACAAATTCTTCATAGCAATACAAACACACTATCAAACCTGTTCACATGGGGCTCCAGAAACAACCATAGAGTCAGATTGATATGAAGTCAAAATATATATTCAGTGCAATACATGCAGTTCAACCTTTGGTTGGTTTAATGCATAGAGTATACAAATTTGGACTGCAAGTGCTTATATTTACAGGAGTGTGGTTGATAAGATGTTGCTGAGGGAGGCACATTGATTTTGGTGGATTCACTGTAGTATTTGAACATGCAGTTCTTACCATCAAAGGGTCAGACAGCTTTGGAGAGAGTGGAGCAGAATTAAAGTGTGGCCTAGTTGTAATTCATTCAGCTGTAGCTCACATGAGGTAATCAAACTGATCAATACATTGCCCTTTGCTACCAGCAAGTCTTACATTTTTAAAGTAATTGATTCATCCAAAGAAAGTTGGGTCAGGTACATGAAATCCTTGAGTTCTACCCGCTTGTTTTTTCCTTTGACTTCACCGTAGCAATTTGCATTGTAAAAAAAAACATCCTGCCTGGTGCTTAAAACTAATGGGAATGTGTGTCGAATGTTGATAAAGGAGTGCAGCCACAGAATGACATTTGTAGCTGTAGCTTCATGCGAGCGATCCTCGCTAACTGTCTCCTTATGGGCTAAATGGGATGGGGAGGAGTAATGAAGCTCAGAGAATGAATGAAAGGCCAGACGCTGTGAGTGTGTGAGACACTGGGAGACAGCGTTCAGGCTGAGCCTGTGTGATAATCAGGCTTCCTGGCAGTAATTTGGGCAGGTGTTTAAGCTGTGGCAGGAGGTGAGTGCTGCCTGGGTGTGCTGCGCTTTATCAGGGCTGGAGGTTAATGTAAAATCAGGCTCCACGGCGTGCAGGGCCTGTAGCGCCGCTGTAGCTCACAGCGCTGCTCCGCTCTCTGCACGCGGGCGCCGCCATCTCAGGACATCCCCGCCGTCTCCGCCTCTTTTCTGTGACTCCGCCCACACCGGGCCCACCGGACGCCGTCCCCAATCCCTTCTCAGCCATGGCCTCACCCGTGGGAAGCCTCGTGCCTGTCGTCACGGCGACGGATTCTCCCTGTTCCTTTGTGTCCTCGCATGTTCTGTGGCATGTCCGTGTCACGGGAGCTCAGCGTGAAGTCACTCGTCTTTAATGCTTTTTCCTGTCCTCAGACGCACTGATGCGTGATTGAGAGGAAGGATTTGGGTAAAGAAGCGCTGAGGCAGACGACTCTGACATCAGAGCGCCAGGCCTGCTGTTTCCTCACTCTGCCTCTGTTTGCAGTCGTGCTGGGGGAGGATCCAGCGTGTCAGACCATCACCTCATTTGTCGCTTTATAATTCTTAATATTCCGTATTTTCTGTTCCAGCTGTTATGCAACATTCCATATTTACTCTCATAGCTGTGTTTTAATGTTCCATATACATGGAACATATACTTCAGGCTGTGTTGTAACAGTCCATATTTGCTCTTATAGCTGTTTAACAATGTATCATAGCATTGTTATAACTTTGTTGTAATGCTCCACATACATTGCCATAGCTGTGCTGTAATTTTCCATGTACATTGTTGTAGGTTGCTTTTGCCTGAAGGTGATTGTACACCATAGGAAAGACTGCTTGTGTGCAATGTAATGTCAGGTCATGACAGTTGCACATATTGGATATTGGTGCTGCCTCTGTCGATAGAGCAAACAGAGATAGTTAGTTTTACACACCTTTTTTTTCTATCAATAACCTTGTGTTTTTTGGTAATCAATGAAGTATTTCATGTGTTTTTCACTGGTCCAAAGTTCTTTATACTTTTTAACCTTTTCAGATGTCACAGTCATGAGCAGTGATTGTGGTTCAAACAATAATGCAGAGGCCACAGGTCTGTGTGGCATTTCATTTTGTGTGGTCTTTTCTTGTGTTTGAATGCTCTGAGGGGTGATTATGGTGGGAAGAGCCTGAAAGGGGAAACGACTGAGGCAGAGAGCCCTCACAGCTGAAAGCACATGGGGAAGGTGTGTGAGCTGGGAGCTGGTCCCAGGAGAGAGCCCTCAGGTCACAGGGAAGGGGGGGGGCAAGGATGGTGTCACCTGTTTTTCACTGTCATCGTCACACAGAGAGGAACAGCCGTTTGCAGTGTGGGGCCTCTGGAGGAGACGTGCAGGCAGGCTTCTGTGCCTGGAACTGGGTGATGATGACGGTCGACAGGCTTTTGAGGGTCTGGGACAGAGGGGAGGCGGTGGAGAATGGTTTCAGTGTGTCAGGCTGTCAGAAATCATGGCCAGAGATTGTGGTTCAGATGACAGGTCAGTGGTCACTGATGTGGTCAAACTCCCATACAATCCCCCCTCCCGGCCCATCAGATGCCATCCCTATAGGGTAGGACCATATCTGAGATCAGACCTTGTAGTACAGTCTGTAATATCCTACTGAAAACGGGAAAGGAACAGTCCGATAAGAACATGTCTATATGGGATTTCTGACAAAATCCCACATGAAACTTGCTAAATATAAAAATTAATTTAGAGGCACACATCATAATTTAGACCATTTTGTCATTTTCTACAGGTTACAGCAAAGTACAGATTTGTGGAGAAAATGAGGTCATGTAGTGTGCTTTTGTCTGTCAAGCTTTTGACACTGCTGTTTTTGGGTGATGCAGCTTTTTTAACCCTCCCCTTGAGAACCGAATATCTACAACCAAAGCAAACACATCCAAAGTGGAAAATGTTACACAAACATTGCAACTCTGTAACACACAGCCAATGCCCTGCTGCACGCTGATAAACAAATATTTCTTGAGGGAACGTGAAATCTTCATGTGAACGGAGGGGTTCCTCCGCTGGCACAGAGATGGTTGGCAGAGATACAGATGGACTTGGGGGGATGTGAACTTCACTGGAGTGGATTTGGCTCCAGTCCAGCCCTCGTTCACAGTAGCTGCTGTGGCTGATATGTGAAACAGAATGGCACTTTACTCAGCACTGTGCCTCTCCAGCAACGATATTTACTCTAACCTGAATTAAATGTTGCAGTTAACCTTTTCTTAACTGTATTTCACTTCATAACATTACCAGAGAATCCAACAGACTTTTCACATCTTAAAACCACACAAGGAAAACACTTTATGTACCATGAATTAAAAACTAATTATTAATTTATTCAACCATTAACTTTTGTTGCAGTACCTGTCTGGAAATAGACATCGGTAATCACTTACTAATGACTTTAGGACAGGCATAGTAGAGTAAAGCCAATTAACAATTAATAACATAAATTGTTTTTGTGTTAGCATTCATTAGTCATTTATAAAGGGTTAGAGGTGTTCACATTAGTACATGCATTTCAAAATAGCTAATTAATGTTACTTACAGGGTCTCCAAAACAATGAATTGTTACCAGTAATTAATATTAATGTAGTTTAATAATGTTTAAGAAATAGTTCATTACTGGTGTCTTAGTAAAAAGGCTTCCTAATTAAACAGGGATTTCTGCCAATATGTTAATAGGAAACATTCAAAACAAACCCAAGTGCATTTAGTTTAAAGCCAGAGATCATTCATGTCTTGTTCACACTTTTTTTTAGCACAGGCAAAGGAAATTGTCTGAAGGTCAACTCCAAGCACAGTGGACTGTGGGATATTATAATTAAACCTGTTTCAGGTCCATTTCACTATCATCAGTTCACTCAGACCCCCGTGGGTGCGAGTAGATACATTAGCGGCTGAATTTTCTGGATTCAGCAGGACAGAGCCGGCCTGGTGTTGGGGATTCTTCACACAGAGCAGACAGGAGACAGACGGAGACGGGGGGTGTAAATTCTGTTTCATTAAGACTGATCCCCCCTCTGGGCTCCCTAACACTTTGTCCCGTACCCAGCCTCATTACAAAAACACGCCGCCATGACGACACCCATCCACAGCCCTGGTAACAAGGTCACTCCCTGTTCTTCCCGAATGCTGCAAACTGATACCAGCCTCATTCAGCTCAAGGTTCCCTGTCTGCCTCCATTGTGCTGCATTGGGCTTTTACTGTAAACATTATCATGCCATGTTCTGAGTGGAAATTTGGCCTTTTATTCCAAACACAAGCAAACAAAAGCAAATGCTAGCATGGATTTTATTCATTCTCTCTCCATGTTGTTTTGAATTCATGGCAAGTAGAAAATTAATATACAGCTGTAGTGTTTACTACATTGTGAGCTGTGCAGTTATAACCTTGAGTGAAGATTTGTATTTAGTTTTTTTTTTTTTTTTTTTTGCTTTGCAGTGATGGGTGTAAGGGTTTTGGATGTGGATGAAAAAATTTAAAGGAAACCCTCCAATATACACATCCAGAACAGAGGATAGATGCCTCCCCCACTGGCATCATATGAGCAGCTCTTAGATGCCTGACCACTCTCTTGAGGGTGCTATTGGGCAGTGTGAGGAGGAGACCCTGGCAAATGTAACCACTCTGTTTCAATGTTCCTTTGCTGCTGACTCCTGGTCAGCATCAGCTAATTACACAGCCCGGATTCGAACTTGCAGTGACTTTAACTGTATGGCTAGGTTTAAAGAGGACGGTTCCCTCTTAAACATAGAGTCTGTATGGAAAGGTAGAAAAAAAAAATGACTCATTTATATTAATGGTGCCATCTGGTACCATTCAATCAAACTTGTTAGTCGAATAATCTGTGCCCATTTCACCACATCACACTCAGTTGTTTCACCTTTTCTCTGTACATTCACAAGCTGTCCAAGTGAATGGCTTCACATGCTGCTTCCAGCTGAAGCTTTTTACCTTGACATTTAACCTGTACAAGTGTACATTAAAGTGCATTTAAAACCATTTGACTTTCTCTTCTTGAAATGGGTATGTTAAAAACATGGAATTTGGAACAAATGGCATCCATCAATCTCAGCACCAGCCACTCTCCCTGTGTTCGGCACACAGCATGGAGTGAACTGGGAAACAGGCCACGGGTCAGAGTGTGGCCCTGGTGCGCTTAAACACTTCCTGTAACTGGCGTGTTCTCCATTCAGTTTACTGCCCTCGATCTACGTATGAATTACTCAGTATTGTCTTATTCCTCTGCTTTCCTCCTTTCTACTGTGACCAATTGCATTCTAGAAGGACTGTGAACTTGGAAGGGACTCGTGTTGTGGCGGCTAATAAGATTATACAACCTCCTGACAAGATTAAATCAGCATTTTTAGCAGCAGCTTGAAGTGAATCACACAACTTGCATCATAGCTACGTATCTTAAAACGCTGCAAGTAAAAAAAAAGGAAAACAAAGATTTAATATTTTAAAGTTTATCAAGAAATTGATAACTGGGACATTTTTTTATTTAAATATCCACATGGGTATATCATTAATTTATTTAAGATGATCATGTCATTTGACATTTTACTAATTTTAATGGATGGAAACTGCACCAAAAGTCAAAAATGTAATACACTGTTTCCTAATGTGTTGTACAGTTTAGAGTACAGGCAGGGAAAGGTCCAGTTCCTTCCACAATGAATTCATGCTCTGACATATGTGCCTCTCTGAAGTATGACTGTTAAAGCGCCTTAATGTATAAGCTCTCAGCAATGATACCTTTTTTAGCCTTCAGAGTTGACTGTCCTGAAACATTGAAGCTATTTGTCTTTTGATGAAATAAAGGAAACATCAACATAACATTTCTTAATAAGGCATTGGACCACCACAAGCTGCCAGAACAGCAACAGTGCACCTTGGAATAGATTCTACAAGTGTCTGGAACACCACTGGAGAGATGTGACACCATTCTTCCATCGTTTAATATTTTGTTGATGGTGATGGAAAACAATGTCTCAGGTGCTGCTCCAGCATCTCCCATAAGTGTTCAATTGGGTTCAATCTGTTGTCATCATTTTCATAAAACCATTTAATGACCACTCATGCCCTGTGGATGGGGGCATTGTCATCCTGGAGGAGACCATTCCGATCAGGGGAGAAATGCTTCACCATAGTATGAAGGTGATCACTCTGAATGGCTTTGCATTTATTAGCATTTACTTCACCATCTAAGGGGTTGAGTGGCCCTAAACCATAGCGGGAGAATTCACCCCACCTCCTAACAGCTACCAGAACCTTTCACTGTGGAAAACAAGCGTGTAGGTTTCTTCTGGTGTGCACCACACATGCTATGACTATGACTTTTTTCCACTGGTCAGTAGTGTGCATTTTTGCATGTAATAAGGGATTCGTGAACTTGAAATCTGACCATAGTATCCCTTTCTATGGGCTGTTCTAAATTCAACTGTCTACCTATGTCCTAGATAGATATTTGCAGTCAACTGATTTATAGTTCCACGCAACACAACACAAAGTGTGGAAGTACCTGCTCTCAATATGCTTTGTATCCCTCAATCACTCAAGTGTTTGCTTTGTTTTGGCAGTTACCTGTACTTTAAAAACAGCATGTACTCCATCCTGCTTCGTTGCCCTCCGCCTCCGCATCCCAGAATGCTCTGGGATGCTATCACATCCTCTCTGCCAGATGAGGCTAGCACTAGCATAAATATAATATGAAATTCCACACAAAAAAACACAAACCAGCTTGGTGCACAAAGACACTAATAAATATTACATTAGAACAGCTAATTGCTTGGATCCTGTTTTTTTTTTTTTATCACAAATGGTTTGTGATGCAAAAATCACCATCAGTGGGCCCCCTGTGAACAAGTAGAATTTTCTAAACAAACTCAAATCCATTGTTAATGAAAATTTCAAGCATTCTCTTGCAGTTAATCATATACTGATTAATGTAATACAGCATCCAAGATTCCTGCCAAATTGAACACACTGTCATCTTTGTTTCAGGTTGATGTAGATAGAGTACTTTGGCCACTGAGTGGTGCACATTAAAAGAGTGCAGCTTACTTTTGGTTGTGCAGGAAGCCAGTGGACCTTGATGCAGTAAGATCAAAGTGATGGTTGCCTAAATTCTTGGCATGGCACACAATACAGGTGTAAAGGTCCTCTATTTCTCAGGGTAGGAATATGTGCCGTGTTGGTCTGAAAGAGGGTGATGATGGAGTCTTCCTTTCTCTCAGGGTTTTCCCTTAGGCCTCAACGAAGGGCACGTTTACACCTGGACCGACGGCTTGAAGAGGAGAGACTGGCACGACAATGAGAGCATCCGGAGAGATGAACTGCGTGTCGGTGAGTGAAGAACTTTCATTCACACTCATCTTGCAAACAGCTAAGCTGTGTCAGTGGACAAGGAAATGTGCCAAATTCCAGAAATGAATACCTACATTTTATATTAAAATTCAAGTAAAAGCATTGCACTCTTATTTGGTCAGCATAGTTAGTAATTACACCAAGACAGCACGTTGCCATTTTGACAGGTCGATTAATACAAAATACATGTCAAATATGATATAGTTTCCATTCCATTCCATTCAGTGTGTACAGTAATATTTACCAATGTTCTATTTATTTTTAAATTATGCACCTTTAGATGTATTATAAATGTGGAAAATTGAATACAAGATAGTGACAAAAATAGATTTTTTTCTAGTATATGCAGTATGTCTTGGCATAGCTATGAATGCCAATATGTCCCTTCAATTTTGGATTTTGCATAGTAACATGCATTAATATTGCAAGGTAAAACTACAGTAATCCTTGAGGAAATTAGTTTTATACTTCATGTCACACAAGTATTAAAAAAGTACCACACCATAGTTATTCAAGCATATTCTGGAAATTCTGGCAATTCTGAACGCAAAAGAAATTCTTTTTTTTCTTTTGCTTTTTACAATGAATACCCACGCTCAGGTTTCAGCGATATCTACCCTGAAAACCATGTTTCATAAAGCCCTCAAAGAGCCATAGTATATACAGGTTCTCTCCATGTATGGATTTTTGATTTTTATTTCCGTTACTTGCACATTCTGCATTAGCAAACAGAGTAGACATAATCCAGTCCAGCTCTTCTGTTTTCTATTTGTTCCGTTACCTTGGCAACTGCACATTAAAAAAAACTCTTTCCATGCTACTTAGACAAACTTGTGTGAATCCTTTAGGTTAAATCACCATGACATTTTAAGGGGTTTATCTTGTAGTAGATATTGAAGTGCATCTGGTGAAAAAAAATAAATACTAGGAAAAAGCAAATAAGCCAGAAATATATTATGTAGGCCAGAGATGCACATTAGATGTGCTTGCCTGTGATAATATTAACTACCTCTCAGGGGATTTTGACAGTTTTAAGGCTTTTAAACCCTAATGTGTGAGCTACCTTGTTCATTTTCAGTATTTATTCAGAACAGCCACAGATACAACATTAAACTGTGTCAGACATAACAGGAGACTTCAGACTGTGTTCTGGCCCTCTGTATGTGGCAGACTTTCTGTCTGTGGAAATGTTCCCTTGTTATGTGGTCATTTCTAAAAGACCACATGAGCTGTTGAGCCATCTGCAGGATGCAGACATTACATATGGAGGCAAGAAAAACAATTTATTAACTTTCACTTTCTCCATAAGGGACAGTGTTCTGGAACAGTGTGCATGAAGTGAAATAATGTCTTCTTATGATGCTATGCACAGAATTTAAACTTGCCTTCCAAAAAGTGTTACAGACAAGGAGAAACAGTGATTGGAGCAAATTGCAAAATTAGGGAACAGTATTGGTCATTACTGTCAGATAGTGTATGGAAACAACCACAGAAGCCTACCAATGATGGAGTCACGGACATCATCTGTATTGACACTTGCAGGAATTTCTGCTAACTTTTCAGTGTTAATGTCCATTTTCAGTAGCAGATACTGGACCAAGTAAGAATTACAGATACAGACAAGTGGAAATGAGACAGAAACCAACCTTCCCCCGTCATGTTCAATAGATGTGTCACTCCCCTGGTCCCAGTCCCTCAACAGTCTGGTCATTTCAGAGCTCTTACACAACCTCCATATTAACCTGTCCTTCTCCATGGAGAAGTCTTCAGGCATGGCCTCAAGAGGGCTACCTTACAACAACAGACCTTTATAAGCTATACATGTTACCTTCATGAGGAGGGCGTTACTGTGTAATAAAACATTTGTAAATAACTGCAGAAATGGTTGTTGATATAGAATAATATGGCATGTTACAAAAACCTGTTAGAGCTCTCTGTGTCAGTTAACATAAAACAGCTTGTTATTTGTATGGTATACTTGGTTTATAAAATATTAATAACATGCTTACAAAGGTGCTATGTACACTTCATGAACATTAAGAATTAAACATCATGTAAAGTTTGACCACGTAGAAAAATTCTAAAGAATTTATTCCAGAGAGTAAAAATTTTAACTTTAACAGGTGGGCACACTGGAACAATGGAATGCTAGATCTTCTGTGATTCACTTATACTGTTTGCAGTATTGTGACTCTGTGTGTGTGTGTATGTGTGTGTGTGTGTGTGAGTGTGCGTGTGTGTGTGTGTGTGTGTGCGTGCGTGTGTGTGTGTGTGTGTGCGCGTGTGTGTGTGTGTATGTATGTATGTCTGTGGTGTGTGTGTGTGTGTATTTGTGTGTGTGTGTGTGTGTGTGTGTGTGTGTGTGTGTGTGTGTGTGTGTATGTATGTATGTCTGTGGTGTGTGTGTGTGTGTGTGTGTGTGTGTGTGTGTGTGTGTGTGTGTGTGTGTATGTGTGTATGTCTGTGGTGTGTCTGTGGTGTGTGTGTGTGTGTGTGTGTGTGAGTGTGTATGTGTGTGTGTGTGTGTGTGTGTGTGTGTGTGTGTGTGTGTGTATGTGTGTATGTATGTATGTCTGTGGTGTGTGAGTGTGTGTGTGTGTGTGTGTGTGAGTGTGTATGTGTGTGTGTGTGTGTGTATGTATGTCTGTGGTGTGTGTGAGTGTGTGATGTGGGTGGGAAGGGGCATGTGTGTTTGTGTGTGTGCGCTGTGCGTGTGCGTGGTAAATGTGTGCATGTGTGGTGTGTGTGTGTGCATGTGTGCGCACTCATGTGGTTGTGTGCGTGCGCATGTGGTGCAGCACAGTAAAGAAGGCCTATAGTGCTGCTCGTTGGGGGGGAGATGAATGTGATGTGATGAAGTTGTAGTTCAATAACTCTAACTGTCACGATGAAAAGAGGCCATTGTCTGAGGTGCTTATGCTCTGCAGCATGGTCTCATTGTGAAGTGCTTAAGTAATGCAATCACCAGAAAGACATACTGGCACTATGCATTGCCTCCCTCTTATGTCATCTTTGCTGTAATGGCAGTGAGCAGAAAATATACACAGCGCATGAATCACGTCCAAGTCTGTTTGCTCCTCCTGTAACCATGTAGACGTTTAAAACAAGTGGGATTTAGCAGAAATTCACATTGATTTTTTTGGAAGCTTTCCATTCTCCTTACATCAAAAAAAGGGATTTGGCCGAGGACGCTGCGGTTTCATCTTAATCGTATTGTGGTGCAGACAAAAAAAGCTGTCAGAGCAAATGAGAGGCCTGCATGTGAAGGAGGGTCTGTGCTTGCGGATAACCTCAGCTGTGGAATGCATAGTTCCCTGTGATGACAAATATAAGTCAGGCGCCTTTTCCAATGGGACAGTTATTTCTGTACTCCTTCCTAGAGTCTCTTTTCTTTAATCCTCTAATTCTGAACAAGAGATGAAAGTTGGCATTGAGTGGAAAAATGTAGGAATGAAATAATTTGTAATAGAATTTTATTTTATTTATTTATTTATTTATTTTGGTGACTAAGGACTCGGAAGAGTATCCGATGATTCCCTCACCAAAGCAAGGTTTCAGAGCTGACTCAGGCTGAACAGATTTAAGTACAGTTTTCTGTTAGCTATGTATCGTTTGGGAAATTAGATCTGCTTAAGACTTGCTCAGACAAACATAATTAGGGTTAAGTATCTGAGAAAAAAAAAAAACCTTCATCACAGCAAACACGTTAAGCGTGCCTTTATTTAAAGAAACTGTGCCTGTTCATTTTGCAATATTTGCCAAATAAGTCAGTTCTGGTGTACAGCAGGAGTGCTTCAGTGTGATTCAGTGTGATAATGTCCACACTTTGATTCCCAGAATAAAGTAAGTCAATTAAAAAAAGAAAAAATACAGATTAGTCATTTTCAGTTGTAAATATTTTATATAATGGATTGATTTCATGGAATTATAGCTTCTATGGCAACCAGTGTAACAAAGCATATGCTTAGGTTTGTTGGAATATATTTGTCTATAGCATGGGTTGTACTGTAATAGCAGGGGATGCAAAACATTACTTTATACTAATCTATGCATTTAATCATGTCATTACCAATAATAGATTTTTAACCAGTTTTTTTTTTTTTCGTTTTTAATGGAGTTCTTCTTAGTTAAAGGGAATTGTGGAAAGCCCAGACAATTTGTTGCCATGGAGACCCACATATGTTCTGTTTATTTGAAGGTAAAGGGGAGCAAGGCAAGCCGTATCCGCTGGGGGAAGATGAATGTGACGACTCCGTGTACAAGGAAAATGGCTTCAACATCTATGTCAGCAACAACATCGCCTTGGACCGTTCTCTTCCGGACATAAGACACCCGAAGTAAGTCTGCTCTCATCTGCACTGGCAACACATGGGAGGGCCCTGTGCACTTACGCGTGTCTTACCAAGAGGTAGGTGTAAAGATGGCATCGATGTCAAAGAGATTTTTAATGGCAGTGTGACATGCGTATTAGTGTACCCTCAAATTACGACGATAAGTAAAAAAAAAGCCCAATGTGTCAAATTGGATTATATGAGAACAGGAGGAATTTTGTGTGGGAGAAAGATCTTCAAAGGCTGGTGTGAAAGGCCTTTGTTTGTCTATGGACCAGCATTGGGGAGGATGGGGTTGTGAGAGTTCAGAGGTGAAATTCTAACCCAGGTTACTAGTTGTACTGCTGCTGCAGAGTGATTCAGAAAATTGCTCGGAATTTGCGAGTGAGGTCTTTGATAGATTGATTTGCCATTATTCTCGCAGGAGAGGGAGAGAGAGAGAAGGAGCTGCAGAGAGAAAACTGATGGCTGTATATCATTACGGTCTCACAGCGAGCTCCCTGAGTTCATACATTTCCCTCAGGCAAAAACAAGGCCCTCTATCTCTGTGTTCAAGGGGTCAAAGAGAATAGGGTTGTTACAGTAGGCAAAGTTAAAGGTCCTGCTTTTTCCTGGACTGACGATAATGAAAGCGATTCCTACAGCTCCAGAGAGAGCGGGAGAGTTATAACGAATCCCACACATAGGTGCAGAATCTGACACATGAAACGCCACACGTGTGTCTTATGTTGCGGTTTACATATCCTCTTTAACAACCCGGGGGCTAATCCAGCTGTCAGTCTTTGCCATGTGTGTAATTGCCAGAGCTCAGATGCATTTTCCAGGAGACCTGGGGCCCCTAGGAGACCTGTTAAGATGAGGAGGCTTCGGTCGATTGATTCCACCACAATTAGAATTCCAAACCAAGCTCTAAATATTTGCTCTCCTCCAACACATGTGTGTCCCTGGAAACGCCTGGCAAATACTGTGTGTGGGGGCGGATATGCAAAAGGACTGTCAATTCCATAGACAAGGTAATTATGGATTCAAATTTGCTTTATTACAGTCTTTGATAACCATCCAGGAAGGAAAAAAAAAAAGATAAACGTTGATTTATGGTTACAGTTCAACCACTGCTGTTCTAATTAAGGTTAAGATTTCCATGGAGGATGTTCAAAAACTTGCTAATTAAGGACTTATATGTGGCCAAATGGACAAATGTTTGCAAAGGATTAGTTTTCCCTTAGAATCTGTCTGGACACACAGCGAGTGGCTCTGAGGTCCTTTGTAAAATGCTTTAAGCTTGAGCTGTCACACTGTTAAAAGGGCTGCCCCCAAACCCCCAACCCCCCACCTGACGACATAGACTGGTATTAAAAAAACTCTCACTGTCAAAAACAGCACCGAGTATGGAACAAGCTAAGAATGGGAATAAACCCTGTGCCTAGAGGAAGAATCGGTCTCAGAGTAATTCAGAAAGCATTTTTGGATCCTAACACCCATTTTAGCAGTGGCACAGACCCACTTGTGGTTCCGTAAATGTCACTTGCCATTGTCTGCGTCTAATGGCGTTGACATGATCACTCTTAGTTATTACAGTGCAAATGTGGCATTATTAATGTGTGGTCTGTGCTTGGCAGGCAGCCATCTGCCCTCCTGTTGGTGAATGACACCCTAAGATTTGTCATAAAATGGCAAAAAATTTGGCAGTGCCAACAAGGACTCCTTACCGCTTGAGACCACATTCACAGAGCTGAAATCTGAAATCAGAGAGCTGATTAAGATGCCGAGTACATTGCACAGGGGCTCTGTTTGTGACAAATTAACATGCAGGTAGATGTTTATTTATCTGCTGAAAAATACTGTAGATACATACTAATTGAAACATATGTTAGCTGGGAATATCATTGTCTCACAGATGATTGGACGTGGCTTCTTGTTGAGACAGAAAAGACGTCAAACTGCAAAATGACTGCTGACATTCCTTTCACAGCAATGGCATGAAGCAGGCTGTACTGTTTTCCTTACTGTCTGCCCCATCTTTAATTTAGTGTATGCATCTCATTAATACAATCTTAAGTACACAATTTTTTGTGAGAATGACTTTTTAAGCCTTAAGCTCAAACTCATGAGTTACACTGACCATTTTTATGGATACAGGCTTAGGTCTGTGACGCTGTTGGTCATACAGTTAACTGGCTAGATAGATCAGACAGTTGATTATAAGGCATTTCTTAAATGCCATAAGTGTTACGCCAAACAATTTTTGGGATGAGACCTATGCCCTGTCATTGGGTTGTGATATGCACACACACACACACACACACACACACACACACACACACACACACACACACACACACACACACACACACACACACACACACACACACACCTTTTTTCATTCTTCTAGGTGAGCACGTAAAAGGAAGGGGATGTAAAAAGGTTTGTTGTTAAACCTGGCGGAAACACACCTGCTGGAGAAACACAGATACCGTTATTTAGTAATTCATGCTAATTTGTTTGTACTTGCAGCATTGACTCTGCCATTTACTATCCAAGACGTTAACAGTGGCCAAAAATCCCTTGTTTGTGATTTGCACGAGTAAAGCGATGCGTTATGGGATTTTGCCACAGTATTACCAGTAAGCTTTAACAACTGGCCATGCCTTATCCAGCATGTACAGAATGAAGTGCAAAGAGAGAAGGAAGTTACTGGCTGGGCACAACAACAAATGGTGCTAATGTGTCACCAGTTGCTGATTTTTCGATATCAGTGAGCATTTGAAGTAGCACAAGAACTGTTAGAAATGAAGGAAACAGTGCTCATTGCACTGTGCATTTATTAAATAATGGCTGGCATTGCTTCTGTAGCAGATGACATTCTTGAGATTCGTACTCAATGCACTGGTATTTGCAACTGATCACACAAGAATTAATGCTGCTTTTACTGTGGGTGTGTCAATTCAAATATTGTTAAAATGAAATCAAATTATAACTGACTGTTACATGCTTGGTTTAATTTGATGGATTACTAAAACCAGTGTTGTTCCATAATTCTGGTCTCTAGGCTCACAATTAAACCAGGCGTGTGTGTATATTTTTATAGATTGTTCATTAAAAAAGGTGAGGGCAGATAACCATCTCAACGGCTTAACACCAAGCATTTTTATGCATGCTGTAGCCTCAAAACTGCAACACTGTATAGATTGGAGATATAACATTAATGATTTCAGGGTCTCTGTAAATCAGTAAACATGACCTTTAAGTATAAAGCAGTAATCGTCTGGTTTCAGTTTGAAGCCAAACTTTTATTTTTCTGCTTATTTTGTAGTTTTTGAAGGTGGGCTTGCTGAGATGAAGAAAAATCATTGTTACTCAATCAGTTAACTATGACATCCCACTGTGGAAAGTGAACATTTACCACAAGAGTGTTATCCCTGTCAGGTGTGGCAGTGGGTAACATTGTGTTTATTAATGTGTATGTAGATGCTTCCTGTGTTCACAATGTTCTCTGGAGAGCTCTTAGCGGCTTCTTTATGGATAATTGCCTCAGCACGAACTCACTTGACAGTTTTGTAGCCGTTGCTCCCGGAGTGATTTCTGAGATGCTCTTCTTTATTTGAAAAAAGGGAAGGATGGAAATGAGCTCAATGCAGACTTAATGGGTCATGAGACGTACAAATACTTCAAAGACTGAGCATAATTTGATGATTTTAACATCTGTTTCTAAGTTTATGGCACATTTTTAGCTCGTTCAGACATGCCCTTAAGTAACCTGGCTTTGTGACTGCTGAGCAATGTAGGGTACAATGATGATGGTTTGGTTTTATGTTAATTTTTACTTTTAATTCACTATATGACTTAAAGATCTACATGTATATGTATTAAGGGTGCAAACATTTGCTGATTGAAAAAAAAGGTATTGAACTTACATTAATTAGTTACATACATGTTAATCTGACCAGATGTGTATAAGTAAACGTTATGTATTCATAATTAGTTGGAAAGCATCCGGAGCGCGCCTTTGAAGTTTCGACTAATTAGGGTAAATTGAGTGACACTTTCTGTAGTATTAAGTTCCCCTCTGATGACTGGTTTCCCTTTTTTGTGGGTCGCGCTTTTCTCGAGTTGAACGTCCGAGGCTGTTAGCATGGAGATGCATGTAAAAGAGTCTAATTTACCCTGCAGCAGCATTTCAAAAAGCCAGTGTCAGTCCGCTCGCAATCACACCAACAGTAATAACTCTGTTTATGAGGAGGTGTATGTTAGACTGACTGTCCTCACCGGAATGCTTTAAACCCTGGTGTCACCGTAATTGAAGGCACTTTATGAGAACTGTGCCCTGCACAGGGTTTGTTCCCTTAACACAGGCTACAATTGAATTGTACATCTCAATCATGGGCATTGCTGTACTGGTGTGTGAAATTAACACCAACAAAGCAGCCAAAGTGGGTTTGGAGACCATTATGTGATGGTTATAACCAGGGAGTAGTGTATTGTTGCAGTGCCCGAGCAAACATGGCAAGGTCCATTCAGTGGTACTGCAGAGTGGATAAGTGTTACAGGCAGAGAAGATAGCCATCAAAAGGGAAAAAAATGGAATAAACGCGTGACAAATCCTCCAGAGACTCACAAAGCAACCCAAAGGTACAGTGTGGCAGGCAGGAGTGCAGATGCAGCTGGAGCTGCAGAGGGAGGAAATGGAGATAGAACACATGGTGGTCAGATTCTTATTTAAGACACACAACAAGCATTACGATAGATGCTGGAAATTGTAATTTAAATGCTAAATCTTTATGCTAAATGACACATAATTGTTAATTATGGTCAGAACACGTCAAAGAAGATGAGTGGCATGTTGATATTGTGGATACTGCTGTGCACAGAAAAAATGTAAAATATCCCCTTAAACACACTGAAATCTCTTATTAAGCTGAATATTAAGGATTTTCCTAGGCAGGGTTTCTGTTGAGTAGTATGGTGATTGACTACAAAGCCTTTTAAAAGGATATTATTGCCCCATTTTCCCACCAGATCTTTGAAAAATGGTTATCTCATTCTCTGTGCTGGGGACTTTAGCTTAATTTATCTTTGCATTTTCATGATAGTGTGACAGAGACTCTCGTTCCAAATTTCAGCTTTGATTGAGATATGGTGGCATATGTGACACAATACTGTTCTGTATGAATTCATCTGACACTATCAGGCAATTACTATGCAAATCATGGCCCTTTTTTCTCAGCTGTATTTCATAATGTGAAATTATCCAGCAGACTGGAGTCTGTGTTCCAGAGGCTGGCCTGACTCCAGCACAAATGAATACTCCCAAGCGCAGATGTTAAAGCGCTTTTATTTTTTATTACAGTTTTTTTGTATGTGATAATAAAATGAGAATAAAGCCAGGCTCTTACAAAATAATCATTCAAATGAGAGCGATAAATTAGGCCAGCTTGTCAAGTTTGTCGCTGGGGTAAATTACAGACTTGTGTAAAACGCAACTTCATCCGCCAATTTCGCCGTTGCTGAAGCTGAATTAACATGCAGATTTTTGGATGAGTTTTATTGGGCTGCCTCTTTGAACAATGGCATGTGACGCCAGCTAAACCCAGTGCAGAGGATTTTGAAAGGGTCTGTTAGCTGGAAAATTGAGAAATATGTCAAAGCCGTTTTAACGTTTAGCATTCATACTGTTCAAATTACACTGTCCTTAAACAATAATGGGCAAATTTCATTTTGTTATATTCAGAAATTGGCTTTATTAATTTGGTTGTTTAAAGAATGAGTGACTTTGAACATATTCACATATTCAACAGGAATTTGCATTGAATTTTGAATATTGTGAAGCTAAACAGGAAAATAGGTGACTTAGGGTGAACATTGTCTGACCATCTATTCATCATTTAGAGTTGAACGGTGTGAACTGGTGAAGGTCTCATGTCCCAGCTCCATTGTTCAGTCTTTTTGCAGCAGCCTGTGATTGTTATTCTCACAGACCACAGAGTTCATACACAGGAGACCAATCAAAGTTTCCTTTGAAAGCAAACATGCCCATGTGAGTTTCAGTTTCAGTGAATATGTCTGATAGCCGTTCAAAGGCTGCACAATACCAAACAGTGACATTCTTTAAAGTACCGTGATTTCAAATCATGCCCACGGGGCTTTTTAGTTATTGATGCACCTTGTTTATTGTTTTTTTAATTCCATATTCAAAATCAATGAAGTATAATAAACTTTCAGAAAACTTTCTCAGTTTTACTGCCAATGTATCGGGTAAAAACGTGCATTTGGCTCTGAAGAGCCAATTCCCTCCACCCTTGCAGGATTTGAGAGAAGAGCTCATATTCTCTTCCAGGTTTATGTCTGTATTTCTGACAGATCTGAAGCAGGTGAACAGACCTCCTATTCAGGGCTGAGATCTGAACGTCCCTTTTAGATGCTGTAAGTGTGGTAGGAAGCACTGCTCATAGCTCCATTACATTTCTCTCATTGAACATCCTCTGTGTAAGCAGTGTTATTTTGGTGCTCATCATGGGCCCTTCCCATGAATCACTGCTCCTGTTTAAAGCTGATCTTCTCCCTCCACAGCTGCAGGCAGAAGCTGTACCTGGAGAACCTGCCCAACACCAGTATAATAATTCCATTCCATAACGAAGGCTGGTCTTCCCTGCTGCGAACTGTGCACAGCATCGTTCACCGCACGCCCGACTGCCTCATCGCCGAGATCATCCTCGTGGACGACTTCAGCGACAGAGGTAGGCACTGCTTCAGCCCCCTTTTTCAGGGATGTGTTTGAGAAGCGTCTGACCCTCCACACCATGCTGTGTCTGAATCAGCTGGTGTCCAATGCCCTTTTAGGATGCCCCCTGTGCCTCTGTGGGTTTGTGTACACAGTGTTTCGACCTCCTGCTACTTCCTGTGTCCTCTCTTGTTTCGCACCAGTCTGTTTTTTTTTCCGTGTGACCGTCGGGAGCACTGAACACCAGCATTTTGCACCTAGTTCTCGGCCAATCAGATTCTTTTCACCATCTCCTCCCCCGCAACTCACCAGGCGAGTCTCGCCGGAATCACAGGCCACTGACCTGAGAGCAGCAGAAAGCGTCAATCCACAGGCTGTTTCTGAGATTGCTTCATGTGTGCGTGTATTTGCATTTGTCTGGCCTCTTTATTCAATGGCTGGTATAGAGCGCCGGCCCAAGTTTACCATACCGCCTGCGGCTGTATTAGTGTCTTTCTCTCATTTAGTTTCTCTGCATTGTGCATGGAGTATTCATGTCATGTGTGAAGTCAGATGACGAGGGTTATTGGACATCACATACTATTGCTTTGGGTAGAAAGAGTTAGAAAAGAACTCTTAGTGAAGCAGGGAAGGAAAGACGCCATTGGCCCTTGAAATGACATCATGCTGAATGAGTGTGTTAGTGTTGTTCTCAGTTCCTGAGAGAGCTGGCGTTGGTAGAGAGACAGCAAAGGACGTCTGTTTGCACTGGAGGCAGATTTAGTGCTGGCAGATCGTCAAGGAGCTGAGCAACTTGTGATGCATGACCTCGTGGCGGTCATGTGACTTCTGAGAGGGCCACCAGATGGTCACAGCTGGTGCTGCACAGCTGAAATGAATCTGTTACCCAGTGTGTCAAGCCCCAGTGAGAGGGACCCATGTGTCTGTGTGTGTGTGTGTGTGTGTGTGTGTGTGTGTGTGTGTGTGTGTGTGTGTGTGTCTGTGTCTGTGTCTGTGTGTGTGTGTCTGCCCGACTCTTCAAGGTGGACAGTGGAGTTGTTGTTCTTAATAGAGGTCGCTGTGTCACCTCATCTCATCCTAGCATCCCCACAGGAAGCTGGACACAGAGCACAGAGTCAGAGCCTGGCTTGTCTCTGTGTGTGGGGATTTCAGAAAAACCCCCCTTCCTCTGACTGGTACAATGGGCAGCATGTTCCCTGAGGAACAGGTACTGAGCCTTACAAGGGTACAGTGGTACACTGCCTACACTGCTGTTACAGGGCCCAAACTACAGGTACAGCGTCCAAACTACAGGTACAGGGCCCACACCACAAGTGCCAGGGCCATGCTTCAGATATATTGTCTACAGTGGCCACACAACAAGAACACTGTGGGCCCATGGCTGCTGGCTTTTGATTAAGAGGTTTTAGATTACTGTGAGGTTCATCTCTTTTTGAAATATACCAAGGTTTGTTGGCTTTCTCCCAAGGAGGTGGAGGTTTTTTTTTTTCTATGAACAGATTTATGACCTCAAGGGAAAATGGCATTGAGCTCACAGATTTGCGTTGAGCAGATCCTTTTGAAAAACTAGCCCAGGAATTATTAGGTCACAAAGCTGCTTCTGTTGTGTGTATTTTTCCCTTTTCGTCTGTCCCTGGTGCCTGTTCTCCTTAGTTATTAAACACTAAAAGAAATTCTATTCAAAATCTGTTCTATATTGCTTGGTTTGTGTTCACTCAAACAAAAAAGAAAGTTTGGATTCTGGAACACTGTTTTCAAACCTGTAGCTGTAGAGGGCAAGAACTACACACACAGGCCGACATAATTTGATAGTATGTTCTGAAGTTTTGTTCACTTTTTGTTTGTTAGTGGACGTAACTCTGAGCAGTACAGAGCATTGCTGTCTATTCCTGGTGTCTTCTTGAGGAGGCCAGTATTGAAGTATGGAAGGTTCATGCAGCCAGTGACTGACCCACATACAGTCATTCAGAAAGCTCGTGAGGTTTGACGTCCAGTTGGTCCAGGATGGTAAAGCTCAGCATTGAGGGCAGACTCATTACTCTCAACATCTGTGGAGGCCCTGGGAGTCCAGATGTGTCACTCACTCACCTGTGACAGAATGTGTGACGCACTTGTGACATGATGACTGTATGACTGTAGGAGGAAGCTGATTTGCTGACTAAGGCCAGCTATTGCTGTAAGGTTCTAGAACACCTCTAGATTGGTGGACAGAAAAGATGCGCTATGATTGTCCTCTACCTTGTCATCACCTGATTTAAACATCTGTTTGTGTGGTATACATTTCTGATCGAAAACTTTACCCTCCTTTTGCATGGGTTCCAGTTGTACATATTTCCATTCAATTCGATTGTAAGTATCAGATCCCAGTACAATGCCTTGAATTATTTTGTCTTTTATGGTTATGTTGCAAAACATACGGGTTTATGTGCTCAACTAAACTTTTGGCAGTTACCATAATGAAAGATGACCACCATCCTTGCTTCTGAGGTCTGAGTATGAACCAAAGATAAAGAGTTAAATTATATTAACTGAAATTAGGTATAAATTTTATGGTTTTATAAGATTTTAGTAGGTGTGCGTGGGGTGTCTAAATGCAAAAATACCATATAGTTAATGAATTTGAAGTTAATCGTAAAAGTTTTTTTTTTCCTCTTTCCTCATGGTAATCATTCCATTCAGTCAGCAGAAGATGTAACTTAACTTGAGATTAGAGGTGATAATGAGCCAGTGTAGCTTCCATACCTTAATTTCCATGTATAATTAAACACTAATGCACCAGATTTCCCTGAAAGCAGTTGGAAACAGAGGGCAGGAGGAGCTGATCATGAGAATTTCTCTCTGTAAATAGTGTTTGTGAAATTAAATTGAAATCGCCCAGTTAAGCCACCTGGGTTATTGCTGCTCCTGTGCAGTGCTACGCAGTAAACAGTCAGACCCGACCGTGTCCCGATGACTGTCATCTTCACGGGTATTTTCCCTGGCGTCCCTGAGGCTGGATTCGCCCGCAGATGGCATCAGGCACGCGGTCACACTCGGCGGTCTCCAGCCTCTCGCCCCTGTCGCATGCGGCTTGGTGAGCAGTAGTCTGCGCCCGGCTGCCGTGACGAGCCGTTAATTACCGCCGTCCTCCTGCAGACTTCAGCAGGCCCCCTCGCAGCGTCACACGAGCCTTTAAACGGACCTTGAAGAGATCCAAGCTCGGCCCCGATTCGCCGTGACATTTTAAACAGGCACAGAAAGAGCCTGCTGGGGCCGCGTCCTGTCCCCGCCGCGGTTATCCGCAGTGTGAGTGACTTAAAGGTTGCGTCCCGCGACAGCAAGTGGGAGCAGTGACGTCCCCTCTGCCCTAGTTTCGGGGGGGGCAGAGGGTGAATGCTGCAGACAATGAAGGCTTTTAGAGGATAAATCGGTCCTTTCCAAACTGGAGGACATCACTGCTTTCATCTTTTTTTTGTGTGTATTTGTTCTTGATATTTTTGCATCCCTATGAAATCTCCATATTTCAAGGGAGTATCATTTTACTTTAACAATTAACAGAAGCTTGTTAGTGTTGTGTTTTTATGCAGGTTTTCATGATATGAAATAGAACAAACAGCTGGAAACTGTTTTGGGAATAAATGTTTCAAGACAAAGTGGCATGTGGATATTATTCATGAATAAAGTCATGCATAGTCAGAAGATGCTGTATTCATAGTCATGAATTCTCTTAATACTGAAATAGTTTATTCTTAAAACTCTTTTCTCTTTCTTCTTTCTTTTTTTCTACATTTCAAAGTTTTGAGGGTGTTCATTGTGCAATGTCTATGCACAGACTGAAGAAATCAGAGGCGAATAATGATTATGTCAAACTGTTCCAAATCATTAGCATGTCATTTGTGTCAACTTCTGGGGTCTATTTGTCCTTTATAAAGCAATAGAAGTCATTTTTATGAGGCAGAACCTCCATGGCAGCATCTCTAATGGCACTGTTATAAAGAAGCAGAGAGGAACATTTTTTGGATGCTGGGGATTATTGTATGAGAGATGCAATGAATAATAGTAAGAGTATAGTTGTTTGCGTGTAGGTAATTATGCACCACATGTTTTATGTGTGTGTCTGTGTGTGTGTGTTTTTGTGCATGTGTGTGTGCACGTGTGTGTGTGTGCATGTGTGCACATGTGTGTGTGCACGTGTGTGTGCGCACATGCGTGTGTGTGCACGTGTGTGTGTGTGTGTTTGTGTGTGCACACATGCGTGTGTGTGCACGTGTGTGTGTGTGTGTGTGTTTGTGTGTGCGTGTGTGTGTGCACGTGTGTGTGTGTTTGTGTGCGTGTGTGTGCGTATGTGTGTGTGTGTCTGCACGTGTGTGTGTGCGCGCGTGTGTGTGTGTGTGTGTGTGCGCGGGTGTGTGTGTGTGCGTGCTCGACACATTCAGACTCCAGACATTTCAGCATGTCTCTCAGTGTCTGACACCACAGGGATTGGAGCCTCAGCAAACAGCCTCTTGAGCAGTGTGTAATTAAAGACAGCGTAATTGTGATAATCCTCCCACCTCTTACAGAAACACTGACACAGGCTGGAGAGGGAGGCAGCCAGGATTTTTCCAGAGGAAATCATTTCAGAAGCGGCTGTTGGGGAGCACGCTCTGTGACATCTTTAAAAAACACTCGCGGCTACACTACTGTTCTGCAGCTGAAGTGACTGCAGTGAAAGTGTTTAGGTGGACGTACTACGAATTTATAAATCTGACTTAATGAGCGTTTTCTTGGTAAGTGCTTATGTCCACCTACTCACTTTCCATGAAGTTGAAATTTTTTTTTTTTTTTACCCGGGTTCTTCCAGTTCATTTTTCTCCAGAACAATGTTCCATAAATATTATATAATTTCAGTCTCGCTGAATATTCATGTTAAATCGTGTTGCAAAAATCACAGGAAATTGTCTTGGAGAAAAACCTGTATTGTCTGATGGAAATAACTACATCGCTGGAGACTTTTAATGTACCCCAACTACACAAGGCTGAAGACCCGCTGTCTGCAGTTATTGCAGGCCAGTGAGACGCCTAATCATTTAACAAGTACAGCATTGTAAATGTAATCGTAGTCTGTGTATACACATTACACGGTATATACAGTATTCTGAGCATGTGGGTGCTTGCCAGCATGTGTTTGATCATATATGTACATTGTATTTCAATATGCTCCTGAATCTGCATATGAATCAACATATGTTGATTCTTTGAGTAATATATGATTAATAACCTTTGTTTAATGCAATCTGTTATACAAGATTAATAACGTATGCATTATGATCAGTTCCACATGTAATTGAGTCATAAATCACATCAAAATGCTGCGGCCCATTTTCCACAGAATTGCCCTGGCCTAAAGGACACGATGTGTTTGAATTGAAGAATAAGTTGCTTTAAATGTATTTTTAGCCAACACTACTGTACTACAGTACTGCAATAGATACAGTACAATTTGGAAATGATATATTGTTTTTCTCTTGGGATAAAGGAAATAATAGCTGTTTTACAATATCTTTAGACTTTATTTCATTCTTATTATAAACCATTTTAAACCCACAATTCTTTGTGAAGCTTTACACTTAAATTATAAAGCATATTACAAATAATATATATTATCAGAACACATCACTTAGTGTTGTAAATGGCTCAAGCCCCAGAAAAAAATTCAGTCATTCAGAAGTGATTCATTATTAAGTGTAAAACAAGCCTATGCAGTTTTCTTATGCGTAGTGACTCATGGGAAATGCATTGGGAGTCTGAGACTTAATGTGCTTTTGCTCAAAATGATTTCTCACTTGGTCATCACTGTCCCTGTTCTCTAAGACTGTCAATCACAGCATTGATGATCATCTTGATAACATTTAGTGGGTCTCCATGCAGTCCACACCCTGTCACATGGAGTTTAGCATTCATGTTTAAAAGTCACTGAGCAGCATGTGTCACCCCGAGATCACAAGACCACCGCGGCGCTGGGGAGGGCCGGTTTGACCGCACTGTGACCGCGTTTTGGATGGGTCAGACATGACAGGTGTGATGGTGCTGGTTTAGGTCAGGTTAAACCATGGCAGCATATTGATTTAGCGCTTGTTTAGAAGAGCTGACTTCATCAGTGCTCAAAGATCACATCTAAGGGACACATGTAGGCTGAAAAACTAACAAAAAAAAATCAATGGTCCCTCCAGACTCAACAAAAACTAAATTGTAAATCCATCAATAATTTATCAGAACAAGTTGCAGCTGTTTTCTTGTGATGGAAAGATGCTGTATTGTTTTGGACATGAATAGCATTTATCTCCCCATCTTGGGTTTCAGCTGTTTGGACTGTGAAAGCTCAGGTCAACCCATTCAATTGAGACATTTGGCACAGGACTGCCTGTAAAAGGCCACAGAAGATATAATGGGCTTTTCTTCTACTGTGATAACTACTGTTCATTATATTCTTTTAGTCCCTGGTACCTTTTATTCACTGATGTTCTACTGGGGTCATTTTAGAGTAACTAAACAATAGAAAGAAGGTGATTAACTCTGCGAAGATGATTCACCAAGAAGAAATGCCTTGGAAGGTCTGTCTGCCATTTTTCATGTTTTATTTCAAGTAGGGTCATGATCTGCTCATGGATTTCACATACTGGAGATATTCTCTCTTCTGATTTTACAATTCAGCTTTAATGTTGCACTTTTAACTGCATTCGCCCCAATGGATTGTCTGTAAGGTGTTGAGCAGCCTACAGGCCTGCGATACTTCTGGATGAAAGTAAACCATCGCATTCTGCCCAGAGCATCATGGGAATGTCTCTGGCAGACCTGAAATGTGTCATGGGATGCCATTAAACAGCTTTATGTTACAATTACTGCATCAAGGTGACAGGATCCTTCAGAGTGTCAGGGGATTAAGGGTGACGGACAGCTGGGGATCATTCAACTCTAACGTGCGTGACAAACAGCTGGGGCTGCTCCTTTAGCGTCTGACGGCACTGCTGTCACGGTGTTCCTGTAACAGTGTTTACCCATACGAATGAGAAGACATGTCACAACCCCACTGTGACTCATTGTGAGAGAAAAAAAACAGACACAGGTCAGCAAATCCCACGGCACATCCAAGGCCTTAAAAGATGTTCAGCTCGGTGTCACAGCGTGTCGGACGCGCTCATGACCCAGAGAGATGACACGTTTTATTGAGTTACTTCCTACTACCCCCCGCCAGCAGCCTTGGTAATCAACCTTGCTGCCATGGTGAGCGATAGTCTGATTACATGCCAGCAGCCGTAGCACCCTGTAGCTTCCTTGTGCCAAACAGCTGAAGCACACTGAGGCTGGGGTTGGTTAGTACTTGGAAGGACGACCTCAGAAAAAGCTTGGTTGTTGTTGTGTGCTGGTGAGCCAGTTGGGGGCACTCTTCCCTCTGGACCTAGTACATTGACATTACATTACACTACATTACATTACATTACATTATTGTCATGTAGCAGATGCTCTTATCCAGAGCAAGTTACTTACAGTAGGTTACAGTAGGTTAATTTTATCTATTTATGCAGCTGGATATTTCCTGAGACAGTTGTGGGTTAAGTACCTTGCCCAAGGGTTCAATAGCAGCGCCCTAGCAGGGGAATTGAACCAGCAACATTTTGGCTATGAGCCCTGCTCCTTACCACTACATCACACTGCTGTTCACCCAGTTGGTGCTGTGTAGGCGGGTTTGGCTGTAGGGTGGTGCAGTGAGTTGATGAAGTGCTGACTCACTGTGGGGTGTAAAGAGTGTTAGCATGGGTATCCAAGTAAAATTCCCAAATTGTCTTTCCAAAATCTGCATCCAATCTCAGCAGCCACACCAATGAATGGCTGTATGATTCATCAGATGCTGCACCGACCTTTTCCTCAGAGTTTTTTTTCTTCAGAACTGAGTTGGCAGCTCACCTCTCTGGTCAGTAATGCCTTGTGTGCTTGCAGTGAACCTGAATGTTTCCCATCTTCGCTAATGGTGTCTGCAAAGTCCGTAGATGGAGCAGATTAATCAGCCTCTGACTGCAGGTGAAGTATGAATCATTGAACTTTTCTTTCACACCATTTCCTTCTCCTAAATGTAGAGAGATGTACGAGTCATAAAATATTTGAAATTGTGATACATGATAGTCCAAATGGAGTTTAAAGCAGATTCATTTATTAATGTGCCTCAGATGTCCTGCGGGCGTGCAGTACCTTTTTACAGCACAAATCAGTTCATTTTTACAGAGATATTTTAACATTTGATCATGCAGAGTCCATAAACTGACAGAAGGGAAATCCACAATCCGCAATATCTAGGTCGTAATGCAGACATGGAAGCAGACAAAAGATATGATCTGAAATAAAAGCCCAAAACAAAAGACTCCTGTCGTTTCAAGGAAGCAGATTATGTTCGGAAAATTATGATAATTAATAATTATGATAATTAAAAAACAATAAAACTAGTGGTACTGGTTTGTCTTTTTTAAGAGCCCGTCTTTAGAAACATGCAGCCTGCAGCGCAAGGCACCAATACTGACAGCAGAATTTAAACCTCAGACCCACAAATGGCTGATTGGATTGATGTTTTTGTGACAATGCAAATCTCTCTTCAAGAGTAATTTCCCCTCTCACAGGACAATTGACAACAGCGGGAGATGTTCTTGAAATAGTGAGATGTATGATTAGCGTAATGAATGGGAAAGATCTCCCAGAAATATCTCCCGGAAGGAAGTGTTTAAAAGAGTGATGAGACTTGCTCATTCAGGTCACACAGTGTATTCACAGAAGAAACAGTATCATTACATGAGACTCTGTGAATGGATTGGACAGGTGATAAACGTTTTGTGATAAGACCAGTATACACAAAATTATTTTTGGCATCAGTTTAACTCTTTTCTTCACCTGTTCTAGATTGCCATGAGTTTTCTGTGATTTTTGGAAATCTTTTGTGACCTGGAATTTCACAGCTCACATCCTGTGTGATTCCTGGGTTTCTCATCATAATGTGTGTCTTGGTAACTCACCAATTTCAAGAATCAAGAATTATTCAACTCCAATCTTGGAGAATAACAGCCCATTTCAGGAGAAGTTGAGCCTGCTAGTTAGGGTTTAGGCAAGGGATAAAAAGCACTGAACTATCCTGTCTTTAACATGGGGCTGTGGATCGTGCCCCAGTAGTGATGTAAGGCAACGCACTTCACAAGTGCGGCCTCTCTGCTTACATAAAGGGGATACACATTTGAAGAAAGGAAATGTCCTCATTGTAAAACATACTGAACTGATTGCAATGTGTTGTTGGGCGGCATTAGTGGCTTGAAAGCATGTTGTCACGGAAACAGCCTATCTTCTTGATGACATACTGGGTTAAATTAGCAGATTTATTTATATTTTTCAGTAGTTCCATGCAAAATAAGTTGTGTCAGTGGTGATATTCTGAAACATTGAAACAGCCAGAAACAAGCTGTGAACAAATTTGTTTTAATCAGCTTACATTGTTATAACTGGGTTGAATAACTGGGTTGAGCTGTACTTTTATTAGGATTTGAAGTCTAATAAAAGAAAAGTAAACTGACAGTAGTGGTGCTGAGAATGTGTCACTGTATCACTGAGAAGCAGTAATTATTAACGAAGTTGATGCAATAATTGCACGCTAACACATATCAGCAATCAAATGTGAATGTCGGGCAGGTTTGTTAATGTCAGAACAACACTAGTCATATTTTCACTGTGTCAAAGTGACTTTTTATTTGCTTCAAAGTAGCAATAAATTATAAAGGAATATCAACATTTTCGGTAGTTACACTTTTTTTTTCTCAGGGAGCTCTGCAGGTCTGAATGTGATTATAAAGATGAAGTCAAGCACTTCCTGTTTCAGGAGCAAACTGAAGCTCTTGTTGCCAGAGTATTACAGGGCCTCTTCCTGTAGCTGTGCTTGCCTCTGTTTCTGGGTCCCTGACCAGACAGGAACATTTAATTAAAGGAGGCTGCAGGCACAGACCGGAAAACAGACTCATGATTTAATTAGACTGGAGAGCATTAACACCACTAATTTACTGATTTACCATTTCAAGCCTCACATTTTCAGAATACTTGGTCAAACATGTTTATTTTAAGGTATTGAATCTACATGGTACTTTTTTAATAAGCTATTTAGTAACGGCTGCTGCTCAGTCATACTTTATATTATAATAGCTTTATTAAACTGATAGCAAGTCAGTATTTTTCCATTAAACTGGAGCCTAAGTTCCCCCTATAAGCTGGAGACTATACGTTCCCATTACACTAAAGCCTGTATTTCCCCTTGAGCTGGAGCCTGCACAGTGTGCTTTCTGATGCAGGACTTTGAAGCCATTAAATTAGATCAATAGCATGTTTCCAATGAGAGGCTCCAGCCGATGACACAGGCCGCTTGCCTGCCGTGATCCCATTCTGTCAGTGATAATATTCCCACAGGCACAGAGCCCACGCACCAGGACTCGCGACCTGAAGAATTCCATCAGGCGGCTTTAGAGACCTCCGAAGGAGATCCTTCTTTCTTCATCTCCAAATTTGGAGCGATTATCTGAAGGAACAGCAGACTGGAGGCAGAGCGCCCACAATTATCATATCACCGCTGCGTATCGATTTCCTCTCCTCTGGAAATGATCTCGGATCGGCTTCCCAAACACAAAAAAGCCCTTTTTATCTGTCACATCATTGGCTGGGCTGTTGAAGAATCGGTCGAGATTTTACTCCATTTAGAACAATTGTGCAGCTGCTCAATACAAAGCCATCATTGTTCCTAGAAAATGGAAAATCGTTTCTGGAGAAAGCACAGTGCCGGAGTGCTGATGCTTGATTATCTGTGTTCTTCGTAGCACTCTGCCTCTGTCTTACACTGAATTCTGCTGTAGAGACACTGGGCTAGATTAACATGTGTACAAATGTTTTTTAGCGTATAGTGTGCAGAAAGTAAAAATGACATATTTTGGAATTCACCAGTTTCTTCTTAGCTGAAATTTCTTCTTTTGTATAAACAGATTTCATGACTGCTCCAGGCCACTAGTGCTAGATGCAAGCTTGTCAAAATATAATCGTGAATTTATGTATACTGCAGGTGACAGAGGTTACATACAGAAAAGCATTTGATTCTGTGCCTGTAGGCAAACACTGTACTCAGCACTCAGCCAACTAAGGTTTTGTCAGTCCAAGTCAAAAACTAATCATGTACAGTGTTATTGTCTGTGACCAAAAAAATCCCATTGAAAGAAATAAGCTAAATGCAGGGGAAATTCGCAAGTTCGGAGGATGAAGTGCAAATTAGCAAACATTTCAGTGAAATGACCTTCATCAGAGCTGTTCTCCTGACCGATTGTTACGAGAAGGAGGGTGAATCCAAGCGCAGAGATCACTCAGAGACAAAGAAAACATGTCAACAATCTTGTCTGTCACAAGAAAAAGTTTTCTTTACTGAAGGCACAAGAAGCAAAAAGCAGGCTTAGTACACGAGTATATGCACTAAGCATGACAAGTCAAAACTGAACAACAAGCAAGTGAGAAGGCAGGGCTTAAATAACAGACAAAGCGCGTGACAACACTAACTAAACACAGGCGTAACACATTAACTAAATGAGGCAGTGAACAAACAGGAAGTGAGGACATCCGCTGAGGACATCATGACACTGCTGACAGACACCACTGGAGTTTGCATACAGACACATACGCACATTCTCTCTGTGATGGAGCACGTCGGTATTCTAAAAGGCCGGTGGATGTGTTTAGACCAGTGTTTCTCAGCCCTACTCCTGGCAGCACCCTGTCCTGCATATCTTCTGTCTATCCTTGCTCTACCTACCTGACTGAACTCATCAGTGGCACGTTTTATTAGCTGAGCACACCTGATTTAATCAAGCAGCAAGGATAGATAGAAGATATGCAGGACAGGGTGCCGCCAGGAGCAGGATGGAGAAACACTGGTTTAGACACACCAGGCAGCAGGCTTTTGTACATAGCAGAGAGACTGTACACGATGATGTTGGTCTGCTGTGTCCCCTAACCTATATGGCCGTGAAACGTGGCAATTGTTCCCCACCAGATGAAAGGAAACGAGCAGACCCTGTGTCTGAATGGCTCCAGAGAACAGGTGTGCAATTCAAACCCGCATAGAATTGATGAGTGTCTCTGAGTCAAGGTTTGAGTCGCGTGTGGCCATGCACCTTAACCCCCAGCTTACATCTGTAAAATCCACTCCCACGTGCTTTCTGTGTGTCGGATACAAATGTCATTGTTAGACAAGACAGCATAAGGACAAAATGTTTGATTTAAAAAAAGGAGACCGTTCAGAGTGGCGCTTATTTGGACCAGTGATTTAGTGTTGTTCCAGACACTCCACTGCCCGCATTATGAAATATATATTTTCTCTTGCATCCACCTCAGGATTGTTTAAATCCCTGATTCAGAGAAAATATCTTACTTTTTCCCTTTCAGCAACATCAGCTATACCTGTGACTCCAGTACGTAAGTGAGAAAGAATGTCCTTATATTGGATTGTCGGGGAGTGTACTTATGCTTATTACAGATAACATGCACAAACATCTATTTTAAGAACAGCTGGGATTCATCATCATACGAATGAGGGTAAGAATGAAATCGGCTGTTTCTGCACGTTTCATGAAACCGGCGTGACATTTTCGTGTGAACTTTTCCCAAGAACAGATTCATTGGTTTGAACATTTTGATGAATAAGGCCCACCATGCTTTGGTTATCGCGGTGTTTCATTAAATATTGTAGTATCTTCAAACACAGAACTACAAGGGCACTGAAGGCCACTCAAGTTTTAAATGACATCATCATCATCATCATCATAGTTTCATAAGGCCCCATTATCGTTTTCACAGCTCACTCAACATTTTTCATTTATTCCTTGTTAAAACCTAAACCAGAAATGGTCAGTAACACTGAAATGAATGCACTGTCCTTCCTGTACCAGGCTTTCTATGTTGAATGGGAGCTTTTTGTTCCAAAAAGTAAAAAAGCAAAGTGCTAAAAAAACACAAAGCTGTAGTTGCTTCCACATTTTTGCATTAACAACCCACACAAAAAGAAAACAATTGATTAAAAACCCTAATTTGAATTGATTTTTCAGTATGAAGGCCAAGGGTTCCTGACATTTCCAGGAAAGCTCCTGCAAACCGCTCTCTCGATTTTTAGAAACATTGCGATCATGTCGGCTCATTTATCGAGCGAATCGTCAGAGGACGGGCCTAAATGAGCCTGATTGTGTAATGAAGAGCTAATTACAAGCAGCCGCACTCTGGTAGTGAATTCAGCCCAGCTGCTAATGCCATTCTGGCAGGGGAGGTGCACCATGTCTCATTAGAGAAGACAAAAGTGGCAATGGAACCATGCCCAAACACAGCCTGTGGACAGGAGCAGAAACAATGGGCCATTCTCCAGTCCGCGTGCACTACAAATCACTCCTGTCAAACAAGGCCGCAGTTCTCACCACTATTCATCTTTTTTGCCCTTATTTTCCATATGAGAAAAATTTTTTATAATGTTTTCATGATCTCTGTCATGTAGGATAAGAATGAAATTCATTTCGACCATCACAGCTGTGAGGGGAGTCTTTCAGTACCATCTCATGCTAGAAATTTAACAGCATAATCTAAGGCATTCATGCAAGAAGAGGTTTAAAATATTATAGAGAGATACAGTGTTATAAAATCCCCTGTTGTTTCAGTTTACATACAAGCTGATCTAACTGGTGCCCGTCTTTGCTATTGTTAATTTCTGCAGTGCTCATTTCTTTTATTCTCTGTTACTCTGGAGGTTAAAATTAAAATGAACTGTCAGCATTGCAGCTACAATGAGATTTCCTCATCCTTCTGGTGCAAGATCATTCAGATTTGTACATGGACAACAAAAATGAATAATGAATAAGATTTTTTTATATAGAAGTACGAAGGAAATAGCCTTCACAATTTAAATACCTTGGCAAACAAGACTAAATGAGCATGCCCGGCAATATAATGAAGACGTAATTGCATTCCAGCATCTCTTTGTATTAAAATGTTACACTAATCTGTCTTCATTTTGGTGTCTGTGTACCTAAAGGGCCTTGAGCCAGGAGTCGGTGCAGCTTCTTTCTGTAGTATAGTTTGCGCTGTAAGAATAACTAAATTGTCTTGCATATGAAGGATGATATTAACACTGTTCTGAACCAGTTTGATCTTTGTTTATGCAATTTATTATTCAACATAGTGAAATTACACTGAAGCTACAGAAGCACAACATTTTTAATGTGGTTGTTTTTGTAATTTCCTTTTTTAACTTTTTTTTAAAATTTTTTTTAAATCACATTTTCTTCTAAATGCACCCATTTTCAGAAACCCCTTTAGCCACGGGCTGATCTATTAATTGGAAATGTCAGACTACAATCCATGCTGTGCCGCCACAGCAAACATGAAGTAAAATAAGAAAATTGTCTCTATGGGCTTGTATGAATAATTCAGATGAAAATACGTAATCATTTTTGATATTTTTCTTTCTTGCCTCCCACTGAACGGAGTGGCAGTAACGCAGGCGGGTATGAGTGAGAGCGGCTTCGTTCCCTCTCTCTCTCAGACGGAAATAATAAACTGCAGAAACATGGTGGGGAAGGCAATCTAATTATAATCTCATTTCAGTAACACACTCTCCCTCTCTGGAGGTGACTCACACACATACTGTACACTATTCTACACACAGTCAAATTTCGATAAAGATTTTCTGCATGTTGGGATCATCTTATTTGAAGCCAGATACATGTAGCTTGCAATTTACAAAAATGACAATTAGGGTTAATTACTTCAATTGAAGACTGTATGAGGTAGTCATGCCTCCACAAGATATTAGAAAGGCATCAGGAGGGCAACAATAAAAAGAAATGGAACATCTTCTGTTTTGTTCAGAGTTCACAAGCAGAATATTGAAGAACACAAAGCATGATGGCAATTCTGACAATTATCTCTTACCTCAAGACAGTTTCATCAATTAGAGCAAGATCAGTTAATTTTATTGAATGTTTAGTTGTTTTAAAGTTAGCAAAAAAGTTGTGACCATAGGTAATTGACCAATATTGCACACAATAATCTTTTTTTAGGTCTATGTAATTCAGATGGTGATACCATAACTGTCGAGATATATGCTGTCTTTGCACTGTCAGCTGTTGGTTCTAGATCAGGGACAGTCAACACCTGCAGTGCTGTAAGTGTGTGCTGTCGCACAGCTGTTTGTTATAGACCAGAGCTACTCAGCACTCATCCTGGGTTGCCCTGACAAACTTAGCATCCTGCTCAAATTAGCCCCAGAGTCTTGAGACCTGGAGACAGAAGCTAACTCAGTTCTTACAGAGAGCTGGGCAAGCTTTTGGAATACGGAACCCGAGGGCTGGAACTCAGCCTGTTCTAGATCCTGTCGCTCCACAGATGTTTGCCCCAGAGTCTCTCTTTCTCCTCCACACTCTGAACTGGTGAAACCACTATTTAAAGAAAACAGGGTGTGCACCATTTAGGGTTCCTGCAGATTCTATCGCCATGGAGACAGGCGGTCTCGGGCTGCATATCTACATGCTGGGCTCCATGCCTGTCGTCATGTCTAGCGAGAGCTGTGTAAAATCCATACCCCTCCGGTCAGGCTCCACCAGTGTTAGCAGAGAGTAATGAAAGTGCCGAACCTGTGAAACAGCCTGTTGCTTTTCTGCGAAGCTTTCTGTGAACCTGCGAAGCAGCCTGGAGATGGCTTGCTGGAAAAAGATGAGGAATCAATGCAGGGGGGGAGACAGGGTCATGCGGTTCGCTTGGTTACCTTCAAACCAGCAGCAGAATAGTCTTACCCTCTCTGCCCGCCAACATGCACAGGAATCAGTGCCACTGGAATGTGGTGTCTATATTACTATGTATGAAGTGGGCAACATTACATTTATTATCTCAGGTTGGACAATATTACTTTATCCCTTCTGCAATGTACTCTACCTTAGCTGCTGTGCTAAATGTCCAACAATGTGAAGGGGAAAATCAGCTAATGAAGAGACGAGATGGCCCTAATACCTGCATAACTATATGGTACCTACATAGGTATTACTGTGTACCTGTGTAATAACTTCTGTGTGCATATTCATTGCAGTTGTTGCACAGGTGGAATCACATAATCAACAAAGAGGTATAACAGCTGAAATACTCTGTGTAACTATGTAAATATATACATACACAACTCTTTCTCTCTCTCTCTACATACGTACAAACTAAACAATACTTATATATGTACTTACAAAAAAAAACACTACTTCTTTACAGTTGTGCTGTAAAATGTGCACTGAAAAACCCGACATGCAACCTGCAATATGTGTGCATAATATTGTTGTATCATATGGAATGCATTAGTTATTGTAATGTAAATGGAAGCAGAGGGGTGACACTTGTGAGCATTTCTACAAATCTAAATACATTATTTATCAACTTTACCAGGGTGACATATACACATCATATGATTTATGCAAGTGAACACTGACTCTGGCATTCAGGAAGCATGTTGTGCTCAAGATCACAGCAGCTCAGTCCCAGATGGGAATGGAACCTGCAGCCTGCCGGTTTGGCCCTTTCCCACAGCAGAACACAGCTGCTGGTGTGTATCACACTGAAGCGAAATCTGTCTTCATTCAGATCAACTTCACATTCTCTCAAGTCTTGTTTTAGTGTCCCCCAGAGCTGTGGCTTGAGGGAGTTCTGGATGAGCTTTAGAGGAAGAGTCCGCGCTGATTGAGACGGATACGCGCTATACCTCACTGATCCCAGATCAGCAGTCCCTAAGGATTGAACTGCATTCAGACTTGGTCCTGTTCAGCAGAACGTGAGTGTCTCTCTGCCAATCTGCTCCCCTCTCCCGCTGCGTCAGACGCACTCTTGCTTTTGTTTAACACCTGCCCGGCGGCGCGGTGCATTATCCATGCGGACAGGTCGCTGTGGGAGCGTTCTGCTCAGGCCTTTCTGTGTGCGGCCCACAGCGAGGGGCTGACAGCTTAATGAGCGGACAGGTTTTCAGGAAATCGCCGCTGCATCTGGAGCCGCCTGACATCTGGCAACCCGGGAGCACCTAATGGGGCCCAAACAGCCGGATGCCGGACGAGCACCCATAAAACCGCCGAGATGCTGGGAATTAATTGGTCATTGAGGTGCCGGAGGTGGTGGGAAGAGAACTTTGATTTAATTTAATTGGTTGTACTTCTTCAGACATAAAACGGATTTGATGGATTTTTTGTGCCACTTCTCAGAACTATATATTTCCTTTACAGCAGGGTTACCAGTAGAATACAACAGTGCAGCCAGGTTTGAAATGTGAGCTGGTTTCCTTGACAGTGACTTTTATTTCATGCTGTTAATATAAATGCTAGGTCATTCACCGTTATATTTGCTGTGTTTAATGTATTGGTCTGAGGCAGGAGTTAGTAAAAATATTATTTCTCATTGTCGCTGGTAAGATTGGTATTGTCTCATTACAGAAATAACAGCCCTGTAAATCTCACCTAGATGGCTGGGTTGTGAAAGCTGCATACCTCTCCACCAGGAGTGGTTAAATATTCATGCCATACCTGGTTTAATGTGGCATCACTAATGCCACGGGGAGCCAGATGGCACAGACCTGGACTGGGTGACGGTGCTGGAGGGCGGGGGGCGTTGGGGGTGCTGTCATACATAATGACAGACAGGGCTTGTGACAGCTCACATTAATCATTGCAGATATTTATTTATTTTCCTGCACTTACTCCTTACTGGTGACAGTGCCACTGTTTTCGTATGGTGTACCTATACCTGAACCGTGAAACGTAGGTGAATTTTGGTGCGGTTTCAGCGAGATGTTCCTAGTGCAATGATGAATTACTGATTCCCACCCCCCAAACTCCCCCCCCCCCACATGTACCCCAACTTGGTAAGATTTTGGCAAGTGAAGCAACAGAAATGAAAGTTTTTAGTGGGAGACAGTTGGGGGGCACTTCATGTTGCCTTCTGGATGTTGTATTGGGACAAGCATGTCTGGGTTGCTCAGGGTCGTCATGATTTATGATGTCATCTGACTTTCATACTGAGTTTTCTTGTAATTTGATCAGCCGTATATGAGGCCTTCAGGCTGCAATTATTAATAGTGTAATATTTAATAAACTACATCCCCTGGTAGTTTAGGCTGAACAGCGGGCTGTTTGGTGGGCTCCACTTGATTCTCCCAGAGGGGCCTTTCACAGCCCCGGGGGACTGGGTGTTGGAGCACTGTGGCCTGATTGGTAATGACATTCACCAAACGATGGAAACTGAGCTGGCGATTTATATAATCCCTCCACCAAGCCCTCCAAACACAATGGCGCTAATATGCTTTACGTTGGAGGTAAACAGAAAGCATTTCCTAGCGCTCTTTCCAGATGTGATCATTTCCTGCTGCTGCCATTCATGTGCCCTCCGTGGCTAATGAGGGACGTGCTGCTCTGTGGGGCCTGATTCTGAGTGTCTGGAGAACAATAGCCATCAGAGGCAGCAGTGGGAAGCTGCCTGCAGGCAGGCCGAGCCCAATCATTTCCAATGCGCTGTTTTCAGTTGCTCTGAACCCAGCACAGCGTCACTCTGGGGAGGGACAATAGCACCCGTAATTTCTATCATGCAAACAAAGTGCGGGTGATTAGGAGAATCTACAGAATGGTAATACTGGCTATGGCGGAAGTCGTACCTTGTGTCCAAAGGGCTCACACCATGCAATTACACATTTTTTTAACATGCTGGGTGTACTTCTCAAAAATGATTTATTTCTGTCTGTGCTCTGCAAATACATGTGTAAGTGTTGCCATGGCAGTGTAAAATTCCATAACAGCTGCATTTGAAAGGAGTTGAATGTGCGTATTGTACAGTATGATGATAAGTTCATGGTTTCCAGCAAGCCAGAGCAATTAAAGTGGAGGGAAAGTGAAAGGTTTTTTCAATATGCATATGATGGGCGAATTAATCGCCTTTCTGTTCTAATGAATGTGTTCAGTGTGTAACAATATGAGGATTAGGCAGGATTACTCTCACATGTAAATGCATGTGGAGGTTAACAGCGTAAGGAGCAAATGGTTATTCATGGCAACAGAACACTGGCTGGCTTATTTCAGGAATATGTAGTAACATGTTTTGTGCTAGGTTTTTTACAACAACATTTTATAGAAAAGGAATTTTATGAAATACTGTGGTGCAAATTGTATTTTTATTTTAACTCATGGAAAGCAACTGTGAACACATTCTAACCTTGGTAAGTTTGGGAAATTGTTATTGTAAGACCCTCTTTGTTCCCCACAATGGATTTTTCTCACTCAATTATTAAATCTGAACATGAAAAGTGTTGATATTTTTTTGTAAAAATTGGACATAAAAGAAAATCATTTTATTGGAGAGCCAGGGCACTGTAAAACAGTGTGGTGAAGGACAGCTCATAGTCATTAGTGAATACTCCTGTTTTAATAAACCAGGGCTGAATGACAGCGGAAGCTTTGGACTGTGACAGTTTCAGCACCATGGACAGTGTCAGATGCAGTAGAGCAGTGTACTGACAGTGTTTCTGAGGGGCCCACTGTCATTGAGGAAATCACTGTAATGGCCCAGCGTTATAATAACCAAAGAATCTCTTCCTTGTTATAACTTTGTTGTTAGAAGGGTTCACTTACACATTTCACCTCTTTCTCTTTATACTGCCCTTGGGACAGCAGTGTGGCATAGTGGTAAGGAGCAGGGTTAAAAAAAAAAAAATGTTGCTGGTTCAATTCCCTGCTGGGACGCTGCTGCTGTACCCCTGGGCAAGGTGCTTAACCCACACTTGCCTCGGTAAATATCCAGTTGTGTAAATGTATAAAACTGTAACCTACTCTATGTAACTCACTCTGGATAAGAGTGTCTGTTAAATGAAATTATGTAAATGTAATATCCTTGTTACACCTTTGTACTTACAACTACCATTATATGTGTAAGTACAACACAAAATTGGAATTGCCCACGAAGGTACTATGTAATTGCATGTAAATACTGTGTAATTACATGGTATTTCCATAGGTTGCGTCACTGTAATTCCATTGTTTTGTTTATAAGTGCAATGCATTGTAAAGTTGGACTCGTATAATTTCTAACTTTCAACACCCATTCACCGCGTGGCAAGAGAGACAAGAAGAAGAAAGGGGAATATGAATGAGTCCTTGGCATTGCGCAGTGGTGATTTTTGAGCTTGCTTCCCTGCTGTGTATAAACAATGCAGCAAAATTAGATTTCCACACAACCGCATATTAAAATCATCACTGAGCAGAAACCAGATCTATTTTTTGAATGCTGCTCATTGTCCTTTACCTGGAACATGGCAAAAGCTATTTTCCCCCGCAACAAAGAAATCCATCACGCACACTGAATTATGACTTTCATATTCAGTGTGTGCTGTCAGTAATTGCAGATCAGGAACTCAGTGACTCAATTTTCTGTTTCTTTTGTCTCCTGTGCTGAACCTGTAGAAACGCCATAGGAGGCCTGGCTTAAGCTTGTCATTAGTGGATTCATCTGTGCTTTATTCAGCATTGGCTTATCTATAGAGGTGCTAAAATGTCAAGAGAGCTTGTGAATCAGAAGTACTGATTCACTAATTAGTCACCACTCATCATAAATAAAGGTGAACCCGCTGACTTGAGCTTATGATTCTGGCATTTCAGTGTTTGGCAACTAGGTGATTGAAACGTGACACACATCACCCATGGGATATCTTCATGTGTATTTGAGAGCTCTGCTCTGTGTGTGTGTGTGTGTGTGTGTGTGTGTGTGTGTGTGTGTGTGTGTGTGTGTGTGTGTGTGGATACATTTGTGTACTCCTGTGTTTATGGTCTGACAAAGACAAGTTCTGACATCAACATCTAAAAATGTATGCCCATTTGTATTGCTTTTTTGAATGCAGTCCTGAATAGACCCTAAAATGTGTGTGTGTGTGTGTGTGTGTGTGTGTACATTTGTGTATTCCTGTGTTTATGGTATAACAAAGTTCTGACATCAACATCTAAAAATGTGTGCCCATTTGTATTGCTTTTTTGAATGCGGTCCTGAATAGACCCTAAAATGTGTGTGTGTGTGTGTGTGTGTGTGTGTGTGTGTGTGTGTGTGTGTGTGTGTGTGTGTGTGTGTGTACATTTGTGTATTCCTGTGTTTATGGTATAACAAAGTTCTGACATCAACATCTAAAAATGTATGCCCATTTGTATTGCTTTTTTGAATGCGGTCCTGAATAGACCCTAAAATGTGTGTGTGTGTGTGTGTGTGTGTGTGTGTGTACATTTGTGTATTCCTGTGTTTATGGTATAACAAAGTTCTGACATCAACATCTAAAAATGTATGCCCATTTGTATTGCTTTTTTGAATGCGGTCCTGAATAGACCCTAAAATTTGTGTGTGTGTGTGTGTGTGTGCTTCTGTGTTTGTGTGTGTCTGTGCCTGTGTGTGGGTGTGTGTGCATGTGTCCATGTGTATGTGTCTGTGTGTCACCAGCATAAGCTAATGATGATGCCCACAAAGTTGGCGTGCTTTTTTTTCATTCTCTTTCTGGTTCTCCCTTCTCATCTTTTCCCTCTTCATCTCTGACTGCCCTCTGCTTAGAGATCTGTCTAAAAACGTGTGTGTGCCTTGGTTTTACAAGGTGATGCTAAGGTGTTATTGGGAGCCATTGATCTCTGAGGTCATTGTTCAGGATACATGCATTTCCCCCCTTCTCATCAGAATGTGTCTGAAGTGACCGTCTCTGTCCTGTCACTGAGCATAGTCTTCCTTCAGGGTAGGATGCTGGGATTGGGAGGAAGAGAACTCCTGAAATGGTTACCACATTTGACCACTTCCGTGTTTTGCTCTTTACTGTTGTGGGAGTACTAAAATTCATTTTCATTGGGTAAGAATATGTAACCGAACATATGTGGAAATCTCCCTTTTCTCAGTATCTCAACAGCACAATAGCATTACATTTCAAGGATATCATAATTGCTTGCACGCAATCTGTGCAGCTGATTGCCTAACACTTTTGAATTTATTTTTTGTAAGTCACTCTGCAGAAGAGGGTTTGCCAAATGACTAAACATAAATGTAAATGTAATATCTGCGTTATGTTGAAAATATGCAAGGAGAAGTAGCTGGTATGTTTTCTAATGCTGCACATGTAGTATGACATATTGCACATATAATTCTAATGGATTCGATTATGTGTTTTACACTCATATGCTGCTGTGTATATTATGCATTGGACTTTGATCTCAGTACATGGATGGCGTGAGATAAAGGTCTGTGTTCGCGCCTGTGTTTTTCCTTCAGCAGTATTTGTGCGTCACGTCATGTAGAGGCTATCTCTGAATGGCTTTACATATCAACCCACTGGCCCCCTGGAGCCATCATTCCTGGGGATTCATTACATTTCAATTCTCAACTTGTGGGGTTTACACATTTATGTTTTCAGCTGCTTCGTTTGATGGCGAATGCTGATACTGCCACCTGTACCATTTCCGCTATGGTGTGTATCTCAGTTGGCATCTTCCTGCTATCTGATTGGCTCTGGACAGCCTGTCTGAATGAAGCCTGACTGGAGCACCCGGTCATCTCTCAGAGCCAGCACGGACCTTAGACGCTATGGAGGTCATGTTGTTCCTCTGACTCACAGAGACTCCCTCATGCAGGAATTCCATGGGCGCTACTTTCATGTAGATTAGTCTTTCCCGGCTAATACAGCATGTAATTCCATCGCCCGAGAGCCGCGGCATAAATCCACAGGCATATTGCCGTCTTCGGGGCCTGCTGTAATCACAGAGCATGGAGGATAGGCAGAGGCGAAGGGCTTAGTGGAAACCCAGCTCACTTTAATAAATACAGACTCAGTGTGGGGAGAAATGAGGTGGCTTTACTAAGAATATACATTCAGCAAAAGTAGAATAAGTGCAGCCAGTTATAGCGTAGGAAAGTTAAGGGTTTTACACACATGTTTCCTAAGCTCTGGTTCCTGTGAAATTAAAACAGATGCCTGATCTTCTCGGTGGGTGAAAGTAATATCATGCACTGTGCATGCCATGTGTCTGACAGTGATGTTCCAACTGAGGGACCGTTTCCCGTGATAAGAGACCAGCAGTAAGAGGGACTGAAGGGCAAAGAAGAATATTTGCTAAAGCATTAGACAGTACCGCACACTGCACACACACTCTCTCAGGAGACATCAGACTGGAGCACTAGTGAAATCTATAATTCCCCGCTGATTAGTGTGGAGCAGAGGGCACCAGTTAGCAGAGCAGACTGAAATGGATCTGAAATGGATGTGAAATAAAAGAAGCTTCTGATGAGATACGCTGAGAGGGGGGTTTGCATTGTCACTAAAGGCTGGCAGCTGGAGGCTGTGTACATGTGCTACTGCTACTGAGAATCAGAATGCGGCTCCTCTGCATTCCAGAATCCAGCCACACTGAGTCAGAGAATCAATAGTCTGCATTGGGATGAATATATGTCACTACACAGCAGCGGTTAATGAGTCATTAAGGGGAAATCACTGCCGTTATCGATGATAAAGGTGCCATATGGTGCCATCAACCTCGTAACATCACAGTGATAGACTGGCCTGCCCAATAATGTATCAATGAGGGTGAGAAAACCACATTTGATTGGTGTATACATATCATAGAGAAGATTGTTTTTCAGAAACTGCGTTGTGGAGAGTGATGCCCTCTTTTTGTGAAGAATGTCTTTTTTTCTGGTTGCATTTGTCTATATCATTAGGCAACGCTGCAAGGCTCCATCAGAGATATAGTGAGGCTCTTTAAAACCACTGTCTAGGGTCAGTAACCATCAGATTTGTTGATAGTGGTTGTTACTCTTGTAGTATAAAAAATATCTGTTGGTTGCATGCAAGTGTACTCATCTCAAATGCAGTAGTGCAGAGTTTGTCATGGCGAGTCAAGCCTAATGTTGAATTGGCAATTCCATATGTGGTTGAATTAAGGGGAAAATTCACTAAATATGAGCAGCAGTGTAGTGTAATGGTGTGGAATTGAGGCTTATAATGGAAAGGTTGGGTTCAATCCTCAGGTGGTGCACTGCCCTTGAGCAAGGTTCTTATCCAAAAATTGCTTCAGTTAATATCCAGCTGTATGTAGATTGTGGACTTCACAGTATATAATTCACTCTGCTTAAGAGTTTCTGATGAGCAAATTTATATAGTAATGCAGAGGGATTACCCAAACTCTTTATCCCCTCCTGTATTTAGTGAAGGCTTGAACTGATCGTAATATCATTTTTTCAATGTATAAATTTTTTTATTTAAGGCCATGAGTTATGTCAGCAGGGTTATGGTTATAGTTTAAAGTATTTTACTAATTCTTTTCTGCTCATGACTTTCTGCCCCTTTCCTGCCACGGTCTGGTAAGTGGATGATAATTTGTACGGCTCTGTGACTGTCCATCCAGTGTATGTGTGCGACTGAAATCTATGTATCACTTCCTGTTAGAGAACGTGGAACACTAACGGGGAGAAACAGCATATCCCTTCTGCTACCATCAACCTTTCCGCCAGGCGAGTAGCAGTTTCGCTAAGCTGAGGCCCACAGGGTTATCAGCAGGCTTGAAAAAGCTTTTAACAGACCAGGGCAATCTGAAATGTCCTTCTTTCAGTAATTAGTTTCCCAGTCATCTTGCACTGTGGCCTTTAAATCCACTGGGAGCAAAGGGTCAGAGGTCACACACGCACAGAGATAGAGCTGACTCAGGATGATCTCCTGCAGGAAGGAGGAGGAGATGAGGGTGGACCATATATGGCAGCTTTAGGGTTTAAGATACCTTTTACACAGCAGCTAATTGGCACCAGCAAAAGGTGGATAAGGTCCACCCCATCCAACCAGCGGCTCTGGGGCCAATTTGGATTTAAGAGCCCTGAGCATTTTTTGAGCACTTCACTTATATGCTTTTCAGTTTTTGGGATTCAAACAATAAAAATTCAATGGATCTTCTCACGGAGCTACTGGTCCTTATTGCAGAAGGCAAATGTAAATCCAATACTTTTCAATATCTGTAACATGTATGATGTTCTGTGTTTATTTTCACAGCAGTCCTTAGCAGAAGTACTTAAGCAGGCTCTGTGAGCACGTATCTCAAGTCTGAAAGTACTTAAGGACTTAAGAGCTGAGTTGAAACAAAGATAAGACACCTGTGGGTCTCCATCAGACACCACAGTTGCTCATCAGTTACATCATATAGCACACAGGTGTCCAGGCTGAGTACTTATTCAATACAAACGGATGCATCACTTCACAGTAATGACTGGTTTTTAAGATCTTTTTTCCACTTTGTTTTCCTTCAGACTCGCTCCAGTACCAGAGAGCAGTGGCACCTGGTGAGCTTTAAATAATGGAGGCAGAGGGGTTTGCCTTATTTTGTCTGATAATTATCATCAACTGGTTTTGCACAATTAACAGGCATGCCAATTTACATCCTTATTTGCCTTAGCTGTTGATTGCTTTTCATCTGATTGGATACAGTTGGGCAGCTTTGCCTGTGTGAATTTGACAAAACCCATGTTTGTTATACCAGAACGAATATTTTAAGTGACATACTGATTTTTTTGTGATTGTCAGGGTGAAAATTGTTATTTTTAAGCACTCAAAGGTAATTTTACCACATTGGAGACAATTAATCAAAAGGAATCAGCAGATGATCCTTTCTCAAACTGCCAGGCTTGTTAGCCATGAGCACCAGGGTCAAAGGTCATCTCTCTGCCTCCCTTAATTGCAGCCCACCGGCTGACACTGCTGTGCTTGTAAACACAGTAGGTAGCAGCTCTGAGCTCTGCAGCCTGTGGTTCTCCCTGAGAGGTGCTGATCAGACAGGAGGTCGGGGGCAGAGGGGTGCTGAGGATTCCTCTCAGAGCAGAAGTGTTGATGGCCTGGGGAGGGGACAGGAGAGGAGTGTGCGGGCGGAGACGAGGAAACAAACTCAGGACTGTCATGTGCTGCGGGGGACCGCTGGTGATCCGACAGATCATTCAAAACGCAGAAAATTTAGCTGTCACATCAAGCAGGTTTAGCGTGAATGATTGAAACCATAACCTACACCCTGAAACTAGAATATTACTCTTTGTGATTATATTATAAAATAGGATGCAAATGTATGAAAGTTTCATTAATTAATTCACACAAATGGTATCACTCAAACACACATGCACACACATGCTCAGACACACATATCATGCATGTGTGTTCACACACACACACACACACACACACACACACACACACACACACACACACAGCCAGTGCATTGAGTGAAGTGCAGAACATCTGTCTGACAGCACAGAGGCCGACTCTCCACAGATCCTGCATCCCTCTCCACACACACACTTGCACATCGGCTCCAGGGCAGAGCGGAAGGTTCCAAGCAGCTGCATCAGACACTCATCTTTAGATTATTTCGCAGCAGAGCACGTCCCCCGTGTCAGTGGATTACAGCAGCGCGCTCTGCGCTCGCCTCCGGGCGCTGAGAGAAAAGAGAACCTGTTATTACCTGGCAGGTGTTTGGAGGTGAAGAACATCCTCATTTATACGCCGTGTTAAGGGCTGTGAGCGCTAAGTAGGAGCTGTCATTTCCCGAGAGGGTGAGTGCCAGTGTCCCCTCCACGTGTCCATTACTAAACTGATACCACAGATCCATCAGGTGACTTGATTATAGCCCTCAGCCTGCGGCGTGAAGAATCTATTTCAGGGCAACATAAAGAGTCTACTCTCAGCAGCCGCTCTGAATCTCAAATATCAGCCCGAATTATATGGGGCACTAAATTACCCTCTCCACCATGCAGAGTCAGGGAGCGTGTGACAGGGCCTCCGCAAACTGTTCTGAGGTCAGACCAGACCTGTCCTTTTATAGATCACATTAATGGCATGCTAATTAGGATTAGAGGTTTCTGGTCAGCAATGGTGTCTTTAACAGCAAATTGCAGTGCAGTTGGAAAGCTTTATAGTGTAGTTTCATGCGTAGTTAAATAACACCTCTTTGTTTCCATCAGGTTTAGCGTCAGGATACACTTGCATGCATGTATGATGTATATATCATTATGTATGGTTGTAAAATGATTCGCCTCAGTGTTTATCTTATGTGTAGCATCTGTGATTAAGCAGAAAATATTCTGAAAACACTTATTTTATTTGTTTTTGACATGGTTATTGATTATTTGCACATTGCTTTCGGACTGTCAGGGCCAAGGGTGAATCTGAATTACACCAAGCCAGTATCTGCAAAAATTGCCTTAATTGCAGAATGAACCTTCATGAAACCTATGTTTTTTCAGCATGGGGAATGGCATTTAACATTGTTTATTCTTTTGTCTCTAGCCTGACACAAGTTCATTTGCCTGAACCTTATGTGCAGTATGTGTGCTGTTTACAGTTGAAACCTTTTTTGAGTCTTTTCAGCTCAATGTTTATATATAAAATATATAAAAGACTTCATTTCTGGAGGGAATGTTGTTAAAGTAAAGTGAATGTGTCAGGATTGAGTTTAGACTTGCATTAAACCATCCCCTGGTGGCAGCTCTGTTTTTCTGCATATGCCGTTTGTTTCCTACAGCGTAGCTGAAGAGCATTGTGTAAACTGTGTTCATATCAGAAGTAAACTTTCTTGCAAAGCACAACATATTTTAGAGGTTGTAAAGAAAGCATCTATAGTCACAAGAATGACCTCTATATGAAGAACGTCATTTTTCAAAACATTTATTACATTTATTATAAGCATAAGCCTACAGATTAGAGAAACTCTAGAAGTCATTTACTGTTCCTACGTTTGCTAGAAATTTATTTGACTTTATATCTGTGCACCTCAATAGTTCTTCCCAACTTAAAGCCTCACCAGGACCAGTATATAAAAAATCAAAACAGCTAGGCATTATGGGAGGCCGAATGTGATGGAGGTTCCTGCCATTTCGGAGGTGAAACTCTGATGGGTTTTATTTACTCCGTGGAAGAGCAGATAATGACAAACAGGACCATAGAGCACTTGAGCGTCATTGTTATCTGGGAAAGGTCTGATTTATATGGCCGTGCTAATACCACTCTAACCCTGATGCTGCCAGGTCCTGAGAATTAAAGCACAGAGTCAGCAAAGCACAGCCAGATCCGGTCAATGGGCATATTGAGCACTTCCTCTGGCGATGATGCATTTATGAAGAGGTTTGGGGGGGTCAGCCTTTACCCGTCTCAGGACTAGCCCCTCTGTGACAGCGACCAAGCTTCTTCAGACGTGAATGTCACATTACTTTGGGGACTGTGAGCCGGGTTTGTGAGAGGTCACGTTAACTGTGGAGGGCTGAAGCTCGCTAAGACTAAGACAGAAACCGTGAGATGGGGCAGGAGGAGAGGGGAGGAGAGAGGAGCTGGATATTTGGTGTGAATGCGTTTACAGACTGTCACAAAGCATTTTATCATTGTTATCGTCAATATTATTATTTTATGTTTCACTGAGAGGTCACTGTCTACCTGCAGCCAACAGACCGATTCGTCTCTCAGAGCTGAAATATGTCACATTCTTCTGTAAAACTGAAGCACAACACAGAACAGTCATCAGAGGACTTAATTAAAGCTGAGATGTAACATTTCAAAAATGGGATGAATCCGGCACTTCAGAGTGGATTTCCTGCTGTTTAAGATCACTTCAGAGATTTTTGTTTATCTTTCAGTTTGAGCTAACGTTGTTAGACAGTCTATAAATGGCTGACCTTTTACAGCTGAAATGTAGAGACAAAAGCAAAAAGAAAAATTGTCTTTTAGATTGAGAATTTGTACATTCTTATCCTTGTACTTTGCCATACCTGTTTATCATAGTGTAAATCAAAAAAAAAAAAAAAAAAAAAAATCGTATGAATATAAATTTATGCACTTAATGGTTATGCATTACCTAATGTCAACACTTTTTCCCTGCATACATTGGTAAAGCCCATTCTGTTTTGTACTACTGCTGCCAAAAACATAACAAGCCAAGCTTTCCCGCCATGGTGATTGTTAAGAAACATTTTCTTTTTCTTTCTGGGAACCCAGCTCTTCACAGACAACACTTAAGATGGATGATTGTTTATATTCACTTCAGTATGATGCAGTTATTTTTCTTTTAAGAGTAATTGTTGTGCAGTTGTTTTCATTGTTATGTTTCTATTTCAGGGCTATTCTTTTTCCTTCATACCATTATTTTCTTGCTGTCTTTCTTGCTGGTCTGCACCTATGTTATTCTTATTCTTGCTGCTGTGATCTGCAGTCTTGTACATCCTTCTGGATGAGAGCATCCTTTAATAATAATAATAATAATAATAATAATAATAATAATAATAATATGGTGATGATGATAAATATGGAGTAGAAGAATTTCAGATTTCTGCAATGGCGCAAGCAGACTTTTGGCAGATTCACGAGGAGTCTCTGAATTGGCAGCAGTTTGGTTTCTAGTTGTTTCAGATTGAATGTTACCTGTTTTTTTGGCAGCAGCAGGATTCTGTGTGTCATAAAGCTAAAACGTGCATGATGTATCATGTCTCTGTAACCCATAAATACTGTTTTCGTAATAAGCTTGTCTGTCGTGCGTGTAAATATTTATTGTGTGATGAATTGCTCTCATTAATGCCAGTCGCCTGGACTTTTGAGTAATGGCCTTTGATGCCCTCCCCTCCAGTTGTTTAATCTCCTGAAGCAGGAGGCATTTGCTTACACGTCCCCGGCTAATAGACCCCAAATTGGTATTTTAACTTTGAGAGAGAGAGGCTGGGGCCTCGGGAAGCCATGGGGGAAGGCCTCGTTCTTTTTTATCCAAATAGGAAAGATCAAACGCCCGAACGCGACATGATTCAATTTATTGACTCTGACGACTCGCGCCTGCGGAGCGAGGGGTTGGGGCGCTTGTCGTTCCCCCGGTGGCCGCGGAACTCCCCTTTTCAATTAAAAGGAAACAGGAAATACAAGCCGGAGCGCGAGCGGCGCTTTGCTCTGCAAATTACTTAAAGCTCCACTGAACCTTTTTTTCTCGTCGATTGGCTGCAGCTTGTCTTTGAGCCCATAACTCAAAGGAGCACTTGAGTCCTAAAGAAGCGGTTAAACCATGTGCAGCAACCCCCTCCCTCCCCCACCCAACTATTAGTCTGTCTGAAGGTTCTTGAGCAGTAAAGAGCACAGTCAGTAAAGCTGTCATTTTGTAAAAACCCACTTAGATTGAGTTCCTGTGAAACTATGTGAAGCCCATTTAGCCCAGCATTAGAAGTTACATTACAGCACTTACCCGGTTTGAATTAATGCAGCTGGGGAAGGAAAGATGAAAAGGGCGTGGCCAACCTTGAATTGTAAAAGGCACATGGCTGCAGCGTGGGGCTCCGTCTGCCTCACCTGAATGCACAGCTTCCTGTTCCCGGGGGGGCGACGGCTGAGACGCTCTGATACTGCAGACTTCCACCCTGCTTTTATCTCCTCTCGAAGACAAAGGGAGGGCCGGGAATTCTGGTGCACACAGGAGGAGTGGCAGCTTTGGTGTGCCAGGGAACGCAGGGGAGCAGGAGGCTTTCTGGAGGAGCTTTACATCAGAGCCAGGGAAAGAAGTGAACTGTGTTTTACTGGGTGGGAAAGAGTCAGAGTCATAGACAACTATCCCTCCTCACTTGATGCCCACATTGTAACAATAATTATGACAATAATAATCATTATCATCATTAACTGTCTGGCCCCTCCTCCAGGCACGTCCAGGTGAACTCTAGGTGTGTGTTCTGATCGGGTCACTCTCAGGTTCAGGTGTTTCCTCACATTAGCAGTGGTTCCATTTCCATATCTGGGCGTGTACATTCTCAGCACAGTTACCATTAGCCTCTTTCTGAAGTTCTCTGAGATACATTCCTCCATTTACCATAGTTACTGCTTATGTTACATTACATTACATTAATGTCATTTAGCAAACACTCTTATCCAGAGCAACTTACATAGTTTACGATGTTATCCATTTATACAGCTGGATATTTACTGAGGAAATTCTGGGGTACCTTGGCCAAGGGTACAGCAGCAGTGCCCCAGCAGGGAATGAAACCAGAAACCTTTTGGTTACGAGTCCTGCTCCTTACCACTATGTTACACTGGCATCCCTTATAAGCATGTATCTCACATAAGCATGTATGTGTACATGCTTATGTGTACTCTGTTGCATATATTGTTTTATATTCCTCTAAATTCAGTTGCGTTATTCTTTGATCGTCTGAAAACATTTGTAGTCTCCCCTTATCACAATTTAAATTCTGTGAGAAGCTGTGGAGTTTTTTATTAATTTTATTTGAGGCTAATTTGTCATGAGAGCATGTCCTGTGTTTGGTGTATTGGCTCAGAGACTGAATTGGCTATTACTTCTCTAGTGGCTAGCGGCTCCCTCTGGGAAATCAGCGGTTTAATATTCAGACCCTGATTTAATAATCCAGACATATCTGCTGCTCCACATAATGTCCATCGCGTTAAAGGCCAAACCTCACACGGACCTTTATGAAAAATAACGCTGGTTAAAAATAGATAGGGTGTCTTATCTCATAATGCTTCTGACTCTTTCTCCTGTCTCTGTTCGCTGCCTTCACAAATGAATATGGATCTCTTGTAATGTTAGGAAACCGAAATCTGTACTTTGGTAGTGAAAGTTAATGACTGCTTCTATTTGCAATTAAAGTGTCTCTCCTTAGCGCCTGCAGGTCCATGTCAAACACTTAGCCTCTCTTATTGCCCGTCTTCCTGCAGTATTCTACTGATCCATTTTTATTTCCCAGTGTGAAGACTTCAGTTTTGCTCAAACTGAATATCAAACACTGCATTTTGGCCTCATTGTTCACATTGGGTCTCATTCAGTGATTTGGTCACCAATTTAAGATGGCATTCCTTTCCTCTTATTCTCAACATGTTCCTTTCATAACGGACTGAAACGAGGGTTGTGTGTATGATTAAAGAATGGCACTTCCTTAAATGTGTTATTTGGATGATCTGCTATATACAAATGCAAATACAACACAATTGACTGAGGCCCTAACCTTCTTTTGATATAGATTTGAAAACAGTCCAATTACTAATAATTTGCAATCTAGTAATGAATAATTTTCACATCTTTCTAAAATTAGGGATTGTATTGTAGAAGCACGTATGTAGCCTGTGCCTGATCTATGCAAAAAGGCAACTGTGTGCTAGTGTACCTTGTTTAATTTGTAAAATAACTTCACTGGAGCAACCACAAAGCAGTCCAACAAAAACAAATAATAAAATGATCCACTTGGAGGTATTTTAATCTGTTTGTCTGTCCTCTTCATTTGCAGAAAAAGGAGGAAAAAAACCTCTATTTAACGTTTCCCCAGCTCAGTGCAGGATTCTGTTCCAGAAGGTTCTACCAATGCAGGCAGATGTTAGCGAATTTTACTGGTGTCATCGCTTTTGGGATTTCTTGAGTACCGGCCACCTGCAGCATCAGGAGACCCATCACTGCACGGTGTTCATGGACCAGCTGCTGTGGTCACAGGGGGATTCATTATAGATGGAGCCTAGGACGTCCTACTGAGGGAGGCACAAGCCAACCCCCAAGGGACATGAGTTACCCTGGGGACAAGAGCACCCTCTACTGTCTGTGAACCATCTTACATTTGCGTGCAGGGACTAGAAATAGAGGATTACAAAATGCATATAATACCTGGAATACATATATCAGATTCCTCTGTTTCTGCTCTTAAATACTACATTATACATGCTGTATATATTTTGCAATAACAGCCTAAGTGGACAGGCAATAATTGTGAAATATTGAACCCGTGGATGGATTTCATGGTCCATTGCTATGATGTTCAGCAATAGATCTGTAATAAAAGGCACAGAACTGCTGCTATTGTTAAACTTTGTTGAGTGGACAGTTGGATTCCACTCTTTAGTCAGCAGTTACAGGTATGCCATTTTTCCTCTGATGTCAGTGCCTTATTATGCATCTTGAGAAATATTTCTCTTTACAGAGCTTAATCAGCTTAATTAAATCAGCAGCATCAGATAAGTTTTATTTATTTGACTCATTAAGCCATTTTAAAATGGTGTTTGTGACAGAAGACAAAAGAAATTCTTCCTGCATTGTGTGGGAGACAATATTGCTGTCATCGGAGTCCATGAACATGTTAAGTAGGAGAGATGGGAGGGAAGGGAAATAAAGATGTATCATCTCTTTTCAGCCTCATACAGATTTCAGAGCCCGACTCGGGGGATTAGATACATAACAAGTTCATTTTCTGGCTTCCCAGAGTGCTGTATCCATATTATTACAGATACGGCCTCCTGTAATTAAATACAGTTTCAGATCACAAAGAGAATAGACCGCCTCAAAGACTATTGCTTTCTTTCCCATTCCTCAGAAATGAAAATAAATACAAAGTAATACAAGCCTCAGACATCATTAAAATGGGAGCTATTCATATCACTGGAACATGGCTAAGTTTTTTTTATTCAGTTTCTGTGAAAGGTTATTGCTCAGAGAACACTGGTGCCCTCTTTTAGGGAAAAAGACAGCTGACATCCCATTCAGGTTTCTTTTGCTGACAGGAATAATTTGTTTGCATTGATATAAAGCTCTTTTATGATATTAAAGGCTGACATAATGCCATTGTGTAAAAGTCATCTGTTTGGCTGTATGTATTTGTCGGGCACAAAAGAGCCAGCTCTGACTGGAAGAGAGATGGTGTTTATTGTGATGAACAGTATTGTCTGGAGGTCAATCACACAATCAAAGCTCAGAGACATTTATTTAATATTTCCATGTGTCAGATTGAAACTGTCTCAAATGGGTGACTGTGATCATAAAGACTTTGATTACAGAATACACTTCTTTATTTCTTCAAATATGCATATTAAGTCAGAAGAATGCCTTAATCAAATAATTATCTGGAAACACATTGTATTGGCTTTAATCAGATTATTAATTAATTATTATTTAACTGAACTTGAACAGACTGCTGGTACAGAAAGGATCTCGTGCTGTAGCTGTGAGTTAGACGTTCCAGTCCAGTTGTGTTCTTCAATCAAAATTTCCTAAATTGAAAGAAATCACAACAGAAATTATTTTACATGCAGATAATCCAGTTCAACCTCAAAATGAAATGCTACTCAATGAAATATATAAATGTAGTCTTTAAATGCCATGCAGAGGTAAGCATGTGTATGCATATGTGTGAGAGGGTGTGTATTCCCTTCCCATTTAAAAGATGCTGAAATTTGTGAAAGTTTTATTTTAGAAGAAAGGTTCTTCGTTTTTTTTTTTTTAAGGTAAAGCATTGGATTCACGCATCCTTAAAAAACACTATTTTTATACATTGGTTTGCTTTAATGTTCTCCTTGCAAAGGAAACGTTCAACTAGAGCGGAGGTTTTAAGAACAAAAGGTTGCATGCCTTGGAAGTGAACAGTCTCAGAATGTATTATTTGTTCTTACGGCTTCTTGATATGAAGATGAATTCTCTACTTTCACTCAAAATGATAATAACCATAATGATAATGGACAAGGCAATGTTCAAGTTAAAAAGATTTCTTTCTTTCTCTCTCTCTGTCTCATACCTTATTCATAAGCAGTATGAATCTCTTTCTGCAGCTGCTGAACTCACACTGTCTTGCTGGCAGGGTGTACGGCAAAGTAGTGAGTGGTAAACAGCAAGAGACCAAGTCCTTGATCCAGGAATCATAAGATACATTTTCTTTTTTTTGTTATCTGTAAAATGTGTGTTATTTTTGTACAAAGGCCGGTTCACAGACACCTTTAGAGAGACTCTGGGTTAGTGGTTATGAAGTATAAATGCCTGCTCCGCTGGATCATTATGGTGCATGAGACCAGAAGTAAAAAAAAAAAAATCAGCCGAAAAGAAGAGAAACGTAATCGATCCTTCAAGTAATGGACTGTACAGGGAGAGAAACAAGACAGGTCTGCACAGCCAGCAGGAAGTTGCTTCAATGTCTTCTACAGTTAGAAGTATCTGACAATGCGGTGCCCAAACTTTTTTTGCATTTCAGTTAGGAAGCATTAGTCTGTTGGGTGTTTGCTTGAGATGAGAAAAAAAATTAAGAACAAAATCAATCTGTTGACTGGTGCGCTGTGTGGATCGAATACAAAGACAAGACTGTGAAAACTTCAAGAGCAGAAAACCTCCTCAGTGTTCGCTCCCTGCCGTCTAACACTGTGGTCCTCTAAAACGCTGGCTCCCATCATGATCAAACAATGTGCCACATACACATACCAGCAAGCACTCTGTATGAAAACGCTGCCTGTACCTAATTAAATGGAATAAGCTGAAGTCTGGGGCTCCGCTGAATGTCATTTCAAGCAAAGATTTGAACTGCAGTGCATGTGGATTCACCAAAGACTGCAGCGCCCAAAGGCTTCTGAATTCTAAACAATCTCCTTCTTATGTATGATTGACATTTGTTGGTCATTTGTCAAATGCTATCCATTTGCAGCCTTTGAGACCCATGTGACCCCGTTTCCATGAACTACAGATGAACTACAGATCCCAGCATGCCAATACACTGCTTAGAGCAATGCAACTCCTACACATAATTGGCTCTCTGAAGGCCACCCGTTGAATTTATTGATGGGAATGCCAAAACCTAAGAATAGAGAAAGCGCAGCCGAAGCATGCTTCGTGCATGCCGTGTTTCATGCAGCTGTAAACCTCTTTCACAGTGTGCAGTTTCAAATGTCATTGAATATCTTAAAACATAGTACATGATATGAAACCAAGTTTCTAGCAATTAATGTTTTAGTAACCACATTTGTGTGTTCCACAGCTTTTTTTTTTTCCAATGAATTTTTTCGATTTCATTTGTCGATCACCACCTACCATAAGGATTGTGGACTACAGTGTTTCATGCCAAGAGTGTATTGGCTACAGATTTTCCTTGTCAATCTATCTCGCTGGGAGAGAGCTTGAATTTGAATGCTTCTCAGTTGCACATTAGCTTCAGTATCCAAATTCTGGGTTCAAAGAGAGGTGAATTCAAATTATGCTGGCATAGGTGAAATACGTCTGAATAAAGTATTCAGGGTTTAATGTACTGTGCAATGGTCAAGAGGTGGGCATCTGCATTGTAAACTGCATAAAGTGTTCTTTGCAGCATTCTTTAACCATACACTACTTCTTGATAGTCCATAACATCATTACATTACATTAAATTACAATCATTCAGCAGGTGTGCTTACCCAAGTGACTGATGTAGGTTACATGTTACCCATTTCTACAGCTAGATATTTACTGAGGCAATTCTGGGTTAAGTAAATTGCCCAAGGGTACAGCAGCAGTGCCCCAGCAGGGAATCAAACCTGCAACCTTTCCATTACATGCCCTGCTCCTTACCACTAACCCACACTGCTGCCGAGTGTGCACACACACACACACATGCACACACACACACACACAAACACACAAATATATATAAAATCATATACATCAATTACAATACAAATAAGCCACAACCACTCACTCATCATTACATGAAAACTTCCCACAATGGTTTGCATCTATACCCTGCCTCATATTCTGGCAAGTCCAGTCAGGGTTTTACTTTTTGCAAGCATTCTTTTTTTTTGTCCATAAATGCAATAAAAAAAAGTGTAATTTTATCATTTAGCTTCTGCAAGCTCAGCAGGGTGCCCCTCTGACAGCGGGATTGTCCTTGGAACAGTGTGATGAGGCTTTGCAGGGCATATGAACATGACCTTGACCTCCAGTCACGCCGTGTATCTGCAGTAATGGGTTAGGCTCTGATCTGCATGTTCCTAAAAAACTTTCTATTGAAACTGAGCCATTCAGTTCCACTTACAAAACAGCAACTTCAATCACTGTTAAAGCCTGTGGTATAGAGGTATGAACACTCAATGGAAAAAATGACACACTCACCCCCCTCCCCTTGTGTGCAATTGGTGTTTGGTAAAATGTAGCAGTGTCCTTCCTTCCTTGGAAATTTGAGGATTTTGAATATCTCTTCAGCATCAGAGCATTGCAAAAAAGCCAAGGTGTCATTTCATTTCAGTTTATAAAGCACCTTGTTGCTTATGAATATTAATGCTGTTGCAAAGACTATGCAAAAGCAGAAGTTCTCTTATTCTGTTTTTTTAATGTTTTGGTTTGCATGGGACATATATTTCTGTTAAAAAATAGTTTTCCATACCTAATGCATTCTCTGTGAGAAAGAGACACACAGAATATTTCACCAGTGCATTTCAAGACAGGTTCTGAGAAAACACTGAGTCTCAGACTTTTTCCCCCCTCCCAGAGCACCTGAATCATGTCATAGTCTGTTTTTCCTGATGTGATAAATTATTCAAATGGCTGTTACCTCCTGCTTGTCTCTCTCAGATTGCAGTCATGCATCAGTCTTCATCTCATCAAACCTAGAAAGCTCAGCCAGGGGTAGTTTCTGACAGTAATTAAGTAAAAGCACTTTTCAAAGGGCTCGTTTATCTCTTGTGAAATATAGTTTTTTTATTTTAATTGTTGAAATATTGAAAATAATTGGTGAATGTATTTGCTGTAGTTTCGTCTCTGTTGGGGGCAATCTCTCAGTAAGTGTAGGATAAATACAACTGGAGTATCTTTATTGATGAAAGGCATATCACAGAGGTATTCTACACAACACAGCATGGTCCCAAAACCATTCAGGCAAATAACAGAGGTCAGAAGTTAATGAGTAAATACTGCTTCTGAAGCTTCAATTTATTGTTGTGTGGAAATTAAATATGCAGCAATTATGCTTTGTTCTACATTAAGAGCATAAAGAATGTTGGCCACCACAGTAGTAACATTAAGGTGGCATTGGCCTGCCTGTATTTTGAAGCCTGTCGTGATTTTTCCATGATTTGCATTAGGGTGTTTTATTCATCTTGATGATTGTTGCTTTTAAGGGAAATTTAGATCTGTCTACATCAATTCAATTAACAAATGTAAAAGCTATTTATCTATATTTTTGTACAGCATAATACTGAAAAGGAGACAGTTACATCAGCTTTAAAGAGGCTACCTGCTCTATGACTTCCCCTGTTCATTTGCCTGTGCAGGAGGATGCAAATTAACAACAGGATGTAGGAAGAGGTTGTGTGTAACAGGTTTCAACTTCCCAAAACTGAAGACATAACCTGCAAACCCATTCTGAAATACTGACTGCAGATAGCAACTTTAATGTCTGAGTGTTGGACAGAAGTACAGTTTTATAGATCTGCTTTGTGGGAAGATTAATAGGAAATGATGTTTCTTTTGGGAGGAAATACAGTGCAGCACTAAAGAATGAACCCTTCCTACACAAAGTGAGAAAACAGGAGGCTGTCTCTGCACATCTGGGAGTGCATTAAACAAATCATATTGTGTCTGTTTTTCCCCCTTGTTTTGTGTGATATGAAGAGCCCATGTTTTACAGAGGAGCCATAATGATGGTTCTCCTTGTAACCATTCAGTTATTAATAACATATTTGGTGTTGACATTGATGTTGAATAGTCGCTATGGAGGCATAAGAGGTGAGCACTTGTCTTGGTGTCTCTGTGGTTTATTGACTCACCCTGTTCTCCTCTACTCAGCATGGCTTTCCTCAAATAAAGACACTTCTGTCTGTGCTGAACGTCGGGTAAATTGTCTGAGAAAAGAGCAGCGGCCGCGTTGTATTTTCGCCGTCCACCACAACAAATAAGCCCATCCGCTGCGGAATGAAATCGGGTGCAAACAAAACAAGAGAACGGCCCTGTTGAATGACAGTTTGGAGGGGCCTTTCATGGAGACAGATGCGGTTTCACAAAAAAAATAAATCTGACCTCAGGAGCAGAACGGGCGCATTTCTGAACCACTATCATTCGATTGGAAAAATTAAATATCTCCCGATGCAGTGCAGGTTAGGCTGAAAATGAAGGACAGGTCTTTTCTCCTCAGTGTAAGAACAGGACAGAATCCCACATCAACTGCAACCAATCATGACAGCGCAGTGCCCGTGATTATTTCTGCAGGAAAGTCACAGCGGGATGCTGGGAAGACACAGTCAATTTCCTCAGGACCTGTGTGCCGTCCTCTCCAGAGCCTTGCTCCGATCGGCCCTGCACTGGTCCCGGGTTCCAAATCCACCCTCCAATTCACCCGACCAGCTCGATCGCTGGAGCGCCTCTTTAAATGGGAATTTTGCCAGCTGCACATACATCAATAAGGGAACTCCACTTGATTGATGGTAGTTATGGCGGTGCCAGAGAGGCCCCATTTCCTTTCTTCAGCCAGGGGAACATTGCTGACCATGGTAATCCATTTTTTTTATAATTTTCTCTTCAAATTGCCCTTGCCATTCAGCTTCCTCAAGCCTGCTCTTTCAGCACACATGCATAACATATGCACTAATTACACACTCAGTAAAAAAGAAGTGATATGCACGCAAAGATTTTTTTAATAACAGAATTCATTACCCTCGTTATTACATTTCAGACGTCTCTTAATCTACCGGGTCTCCAAAATTATCATTCCAATTGTCTACGAATTGATGCCAGGGATTTACTGTTATTACACAGAGTCACAGCCACTATGCGACCTCAGATTTAGATAAAATTGCACCAGAATATTACAATATTGAATATGGAACATGGAAACAGGAAGCCATCCTGGAGCCCATATGAGGCCTCGGAGATGAAGAGAATCTTGCCGTCTGAGGAGTATTAGTCCTATTTGATGCCATGTTGTACAGCCTGTGGAGGATGCATAGTTTGTGTTTTCTCTGAAAGTAGAATAATTAAATGTGTCAGATTGACTATGGAGATCAATTACAGAAAAAAAAACAGGAACCATCTGTTGAATAACAGCAAAGTCTCTCACCAGAACACCATGTCAATCTACGTTAGATGCCATTATTTCCTGATTGATTGAGGATCTGTGGACTTGATTTGTAATCAAGAGAGAGGGACTTTGCAGTGGAGTTGGTTGTAGAAAAGAGGGGACAGGAATAAAGTTAATCTCATCAGGAAGAAACTATTCAACATTAGAAAGTGTTAAAGCTCAACCTCTCCTCATTTTGCAAAAAATAAACAGACACATGCACATATGCACACATATGTTTCAGACATCTGTGTTCAGATAATGAGAACTTGACAGATTTCTGCCCAAGACACTTTATTGCAGGAACACGGCGAAGGCTGTTCTACTTGTGAGGGGTCTGCTTCAGGCAGGTACAGCAAAGCTGGCTGTACAGCAGGCAGAAATCGGACAAGATGTGTCCTGCAATAGAGAAGTCTGAGGAAAAAAGATGGCCACTGTTAGTCACTGTGATGTCAGGAGGGGTGTCACTGGAGCAGAGGGGTCTGCTCCAGCCTAATATCCGCTCTCAGTTGGTCCTGATGCTTCCCAGGATTTCAGGACCAAGGACAGCTAGAGCCTTTTTCATTTCAGGACCATGGACAGCTACAACGGTTTTTATTTCAGGACCATGGACAGCCACAGCCTTGCACGCAGACACATGCCCTCGAAGTACATTGGCATTCAACTCAGGCATGGCTCGCTATCTGCACCAGGCCTTGTATAAATTTACTGCCCACTGCCCATGGCATTTACAATTAGGCAAGGGGTTTGCAGGAACAAACTGTCTAACATTAGGAAAAAAAAGAAAGAGGCAGTGTAGCATAGTGATAAGGAGCAGAGCTTGTAACCGGAAGGTTGCTGGTTCAATTCCCTACTAGGGCAGTGCTGCTGTACCCTTGGGCATGGTGCTCAATCCAGAACTACCTCAGTAAATATCCGGCTGTAAAAATGGATAACGTGTATAGACTGTAGCCTGTGTAAGTCGCTCTGGATAAGAGCGTCTGCTAAATGACTGTAATGTAATGTAATACAAAGAGAATTATAGCCTGAGAACAAGTACCGTGGAGCAGGAACACTCCTGAAGCCTGATATAGCCTGAGAACCTGTTCCAGTATTCGCGGTGAAACAGATGCCAGTAAAACTTTTATACGCCACACTGTTACAGCACTGCAGAGCTTTGGAAAATCACCAGGAACCCCTGAGCTAACTTCAAGAGTTTGGGGTGGAGGTGTGGAGTAAATTTAGCAGACCTTGACAAGGTTGTGAAAACTCTTGCCGGGGGAAACTTTAATGGACGTTGTTTCGAGAGGGAGCGCTGTAAAGTTTCATTTTAATACATCTTGTTGCTGGATCAGCAAATAATTCGAGCAGGAGGAATTTGATGAAGACTCTGTGGTGGTGCTGGTGGCAGTCCGGTCGAGTTCCTAGCTTAGCACAGCTACGGCGCCACTGCAAATGAGGAGGATTTAATATCAGATGATCCCATTGATCCAGATGCAGCTTCAAGGTGCGCCATAATGACCTCCCAGTTGCTGGAAGATCAGTTCTGCCTGACCCTGGATATGTCTTTTTTTCCCTCATGTGAATAGTTAAGGTTGTGATTAGGGTTATGTCAGCTGTTCCTGGATCAGGCGTGGGCGGGTGAAAGTATACCAGGGGGCAGCCGAGGTCAGCGCACATGTCCGCGTGCAAACGTGAATAGAAAAATTAATGTAAGTGCCAAACCGCTGCTTGAGCTAGCTGCCTGTCAGTCTGCTGGTGTGAGACTCTTCCACATTCAGACAGTCCTGTGTTGGGTTATGAGGAAGCAGGTGTGCTTTCCACAGGCATCACACAGTGGAAAATAATGAACGAGATTAGAATCGGCACCGGCACCAAGCCACTCGGACTCCGTGGCCTAAAGCTTTCAGCTGTCAACAAGATAAATCCAAGCCTACGCAAAATAAAGTGGTTTTTTTTTATTTTATTTTCAATAAAACATCTGCGTTTTTCTCTGTCGATTTTCTTGATTTGTTTTGGGGTTTTTTGTTGTGAGCTGTACTATAACTACATCTGTCTAAATGTATCACAGGAGAGTTCATACCTTGCAGTATTTGTAGACTGTTGAGATCATTCTGGTAACATTACTGCGATTGTTGTCTGTTTGGCCCAGGAAAGCAGTTGTCAGACCTTGAGATGAGAGGGATTCAGAGATGAAGAGATAATATTAGAAACCTGCTATCCAGCTGTGTACAGGGCAGTCTTCTACTGTAGCTGCTGTTTGGATGTGAGGCCAGCTCTGAGGTATTGCAGCAACCATGTTGTGCTCTTTTCATGTCACTGTCTTAAGAGTGCCTTTAGCTGCAGCTTCAGGTCGACATCACTGACAACCTGAGTCCGATTCTGTGTGACAGTCACTCCAAGAAGGATGTGCCATCTGAGCTGGTTGTTCTGGCTTCCTGACTTCCCTTGGTCCACACCACGCTGCTCTCCTCCCACTCTGAGAGTCTATTTTCATGCTCTGTCTGTGCGCCTGACCTTAAAGGTGGCATCTGACCTTTCAGAAAACCGTTTTTTTTTTTTTTTTTTTTTTTGTATTGATAGAATCCATGGCAGAGATTCCAGGCTTTTAAAGGCCCGGTTTGCGATTGCACTCTCCTCCCACACACCACCATGGAAGTCCCACAGAGTTGGACGGTCGCCGTGGCGATGGTGGTTGCGAGACCTGGGGATGCTGTTGCTGTAGTTACGGCTTCACTGTGCTGCCTCCTCCCACCTGCAGACTGCCTCAGCTCATACACTGAAGACCAGCTCCTTCACCTCTGTGTCACGTAGTGCTTCTGTCAGCTCTGCTCTCACCGATAGATTTCCAGCTCCCTTTTAAAAGGATTGGGGAGACTTCATCTGTATTTTATTGCTGTTTGGCCTTTTATGTGCTTTACTGATGGTCCTTTGATCCACAGTACCATTCGCTGAAATCTCCGGGATGCTTTTAAAGATGAGAAGGCATACACTCTGCATTTAGTGTGGATTGATGGGGACTGCCTTCCATAAAGTACTCCATGTGAAATATGCCTGGAGCTGGAGGTTTATTTCTGCATTAAGACTTTATTTCAGACATGTCTGCAGTGGGGAGAGTCATGACTCTATGCTGTGTGAAGAAGACCGAGGTCAAAAATGTACATAGTGTGCAGGAACAAATGCAGGAACAATCAAGGACACCATGTTCTGCAGGATTTAATGTGTTTCTGTTTTGATTTTGATTTTTTGCACTTCATAAGCGGTTGGAGTGTTGTGCCATATTAAAAGTCAATAGACTTTTTGCAATTCACAGGCCTGATTTTTTTTTTTTTTTTTTTTTGATTTTGATATGAGTCTTGACTCCCCATAAGCCTCTCCTTAAAGAGCCCACACACCTGTGTTCATTCAGGCACTGCAGGCTGGGCCTCTCCCTGCGTATCTCCCCCACACAGAGGAGATGAGACAGGGCTCATGGAGGCAAAGCAGGGGCCATGGGCTCTCCGCCAGGGAGCACACAGACTCACTTTCCAATTTTGCACTGCTATAGAGAGGGGGGGAGGTCCGGCCCTCGTCAGTCACGCCAAAGGGGTTTTCAGTATTAAAGACCCGCCTGTTTATTTACGCAGGCCTGAGTAATGGAGGCGCTGAAATTCAGATGAAGGGCAGCCAGACAAAGCTCTGCATGAGACATCAGCCCTTCAGAGGCAAGAAGAGTGAGTGACACTCACCGGAGTGGAGTCGACTCAGAGCAGGAGTGATTTCCTCAATGTGTTTGTGTAAGAGAGAGAGAGAGAGAGAGAGAGAGGGGAGAGAGAGAGGAAGAGAGAGAGAGGGGGAGGGGGAGAGACAGAGAGAGGGAGGGAGAGAGAGAGAGAGACAGAGAGAGGGAGGGAGAGAGAGGGAGGGAGAGAGAGAAAACAGAAATCTTTCTCTCCTTTGATTTCCCACGCAGTATTTCACTACAATTACTTTTACTCCTATTGATTCATCCCTGAAAATTCCATCAACTGGAGTTAGCACAGACTGCTGTGTGTGCATTGCATTACATCAGTTTTTCACGTTTGCTGTGAATTGCAAATACAATGAGATATTATGTTCTGATGTCATACCAGTTTAATTAAATATTAAAATGGGCTCCACTGCAAATCGAAAGAAAAAAAAACAGGTGGTTTTGTTTCTTTTACATTAGAGTCAGTTATAGTCAGTAATCACTGTTGTGGTTATGACTTCAGAAAAAAACTAGATTCTATCCCCAAAGAACGGCAACTGTAGCTGATCAACTGACAGAGATGACCTGGAAATTATTCTTGGAAATGAGCACATCTGCTTGTATTATATTAACATTTTATAATATTTAATGCAATACTGGCATACACTGACTCACCTAAATGAATTGTGGCCCAGTTTGTTGTGACTGTAATTAAACAAACACGTAGCTGTACATATCGTGTTGGTAGAGACATTTTGTCATTACTCTAAAGGTTTGTCTAATAGTTCACTTAATCTCAACACTCAGGAGTCCCCGTCTCCAGTTTTAACAGGGTGGTATGCTGTTGAAACCCAGCTGCAGCAGAAGAAGGGAACAGCTTGTAATAAATTCACAAATATGTCTGTAAACTGTCAATCAAACCTAATTATCTGAACCGCCAGTGACACTGTCTGAAACCATCTGCTGAATTTGATTATCATCATTCTGCTCATTATTAAATACAAATCATAGCCAGTGCAATTGGATTAAGTGTGCAAACACAGGCCCTTTGTTAATCACGAATCTGTTTATTTGTACGGTATAATGGGAGGGAAGGATTTTAAATCTGTGCAGATATATTTAATTATGAGTTTTGAAATAAGCAGAGCTTGTGGTAGGAGTGAATGTTGGGAAAACTTTGAAGGCATGCATTTGCTCAGTTCAGCTCAGAATGTTAGCTATAGTAGTATAAAGTTAGACAGAACAATGTAAAGCAGAGACCTTTTTAGCTGTGGCAGACCCCAAAACTGTCTCAGGTAAACAGTTCACGCTGTCAGGTAGTTTTCCATTAGTGCAAATTTCTAAGTCATACAGTCACAAAGGGAACGGTTTAGCCACAGAGGGGGGACATAATTGGGCGTGACACTGCTTCGGCTGTCTGCTTCCTCCCATTCGGTTCCCATTGTTCTGACTTCATTAGCTTTCATTCTCCAGCACAAATTCTATCACAGCAAATGATTGTAGAGCTGCTTAAGATATGCCTGTGCCTCTAATTAAAGCCCTTGTTATCTTTATTCATGTATTTAAGATGCATCATTACACTTTCAAAAGAGTCACCTAAATGCTTTGAAAACCTTTTGAATAGCAGTTAGGTTTTAACCTGTAATCAGATGCATTGTGCTTACTGTTAATAGATGCAATGCCCATTGATTCTGAATAACTCCTTTGAAGAGCTGCTACTCTTTCTGAGTGATTGACAGCCACAGACATAGCAGGGTGAAGTACAGCCTGGGCTGTATCAAGGACCAGCCCAAGAGGCCCTCTGCAGCTCATACAGAGGCTCATGTGGAGAGGCTGGAGCCTGTGAGGACTGTCGCACGTCAGAGCTGCGAGGATCGTCCAAATCCTACTGAAGTCTGTTGGAATAGGAAAGAGAGAGTGAGAGAGACAAGGCCAGAGATGGACCAAGCGCGAGGCCCTCCTCTCTCCTAATAATGGTGAATTAACCTGCCTCATTATCTGCCCTTGGTTATTAATTACAGTCTGATAATTAAGGCTCATTGCCCGGGGGGGGGGACAGATCTCCGAGCCCCGGCAGGCTGCCGGGCGGAGTTTGGTGGAGCGGAGTGCGGCACCGAGCTGGGGGGCGCGTGCCGCGGCCGGTTTTGCAGAGCGGAAAACGTGCCGTAGACCCAGCGGACGACGCTCCGGCAGTTGGTTCGGAGCGTCCTTGACTTTCCAGTTTCCGGGAGATCATTAGCTATCTCCAGGGTCCTGCTTTGATTAATGGTTATTACACAGGTAAGTGGCAAGGTCAAGCATGAGGAAGAATTATGAAGAAGGAAATGAGAGTGTCTGGTTGCGCTTCTGACCAGAGGGGTGTTCAGTGCACTTTAGTGCCTCTCAGGGAGTAAGGAACACAAGGATTGAGGTAATGCAACCCAACTGAGAAAAACGCAGGCATCGCGGATGACCAATTAAGTCCCAGAAGTAAACGGATTACAGTGAAGATTGCATGTTACAATGTGATTATAATGTAGTGGAAAGCAGTGCAAAGCAGGTACTCTTCCTGCCATAGACAGAAAGACAGTTTTTCAATTTTTTAGTGAATGCCCAAGGTTGCTTCAAGTGTTTGATGGAGTGAACAACAGATGACTAAGTATGGGCATTTTTCTTAATGAGTGCTTCATCATTTGAGTGAAGTATGAGAAAAAAAAACACATCTATGTTTATGAAATAGATTTGCTGCATGTTGCCAATGCCAAAGAAACAACTGCATTCTTATTATTGAAAAAAATGTCATTGTCAGTGAAAGGTGGAATAAATGAAGCATAAAATAGATGATTGAGAGAGATGGGTGAAATCCAGCAGTACAGTATGTCGGTCTTAGTCACCACTTCCTCTCACATTTGCCCCCAATAGCTGCGTGTGATAATGTCTCCTGCCCATGCAATCGAGTGTCAGGATGAATCAAGCGTAATAACCTGATAAAGTGCAGTGATTGCACAATGAATGGTTTTACAACACACTCTCATGCTGGAGTGCAGCGCACCTCACCTGAGTTCACCACAGACTGCAGCCAATTCAGTGTGGATTGCCAGCTTCAATCCCAGTATGCTGTGCAGCGGCTCTGTCTAATTCAGTCAGTGTTGAAAACTCTTTCTATCTTTCCTCTCTCTCTCTCTGTGTGTGTGTGTGTGTGTGTGCAAGAGCAGGAGAGAGAAAGAATACTGATGTATGACTAAAGAGTATGTGATCCTTTCATTTGCTTCATTTGATCTAAAATGCCGGCATCTTAAGTCTTCAAAAAAGCCACAATTTTCTTTTAAAAAGACGAATTTGTCTAATATCTTCTTTTAGATACCCCCAGTTCCCATTGCAGAATCTCTGCTCTGTGCCTTGAATCGCTGCTTGTTGTTAGTGAAAGGTTTATCACAAGGTGAAGTACGATAAGCACACGGATGGTGTGAGGAGCCTTACCTGCTTCTGCCCAGAGCAGGTTGGCAGTAAACTGGTGTGTACCTGCCGAGCACCTCTTCAGATATGCAAGAAACTGCTTCTCAAACTCTGTCTCCTTAAGACTTCTGTTCTACAATAAGAATATTTTTCACTTGTTTCAGCAGCCAACCAGATGCTTCAATGAATGTGATGGCTACTTTGCAGTGACTTGCAAACTTTAGAGTAAGAAGTCAAAAGGACATCCCAATTGTCCCAATAAAATGTTTCATATCTTATACAGAAAAAATGTGACCAGTTTTGGTTAGCCATTAACTGAGTGTAACCATTGCATTGGAGGAAGAACTGTTTTTTTCCTGTGTGGTTTAAATTGAGCTCATGCAAAAATATTTTAGTAGCCACTTTTGTGAAATTATGTTTATTAATTATCATTATGAAGAAATATTTTCCATTTCTATTGCTCTGTTATGTGAATGGACTGAGAAGAAAGGTGTTTTGTATGGCTCTGTAAAGTCAGAAGTGAAATGTCCTGTGTCAGTTTTGTCACGTGTAACACTTAACTGCTTAGAAGCTCAGAGAACGTATACTAAAATCCAATGCAGATGCGTTGAATGCAGATATACTGTACATACACACCGGAGATAGGCTGTTCCGGATGGGTGAGAGAGTAGCATAGTGGTAAGGACCAGGGCTTGTAACCGAAAGGTTGCCAGTTCGATTCCCCACTGGGACATTGCTGTTGTACCCTTGGGCAAGGTACTTACCCCAGAATTGCCTCAGTAAATATACAGCTGTATAAATGGGTAACATGTAACAAAATGTAGCCTATGGAAGTTTCTCTGGGTAAGAGTGTCTGATAAAAGCCAATAATGTACTGTAATGTAACATACATTAGGATTATACTAACAATGTGTTGACAGTGTATAGTGATGTTTTGTATTTTGGAAAAATAGTCTAACTCAGTGAATGCTTCCATACCACATGTCTGCAAATTGTGTTTACAACTAATGAAGAGACTAAATATCTCTGATTGTTAATCATACAGAGATGAATATTTCATAACACATCGTGTGATGCTTCAGAAAAAAGAGGAGTGATGGCTTGATGTTTTAATGATCTGCGCTTTGTTGCTTTTTTCCCACTGAATCCAAAGCTTGTTGCATCTTCATCCAAAGCTTGAGAATGACTCTAATTGGTTCCAAAGGGTGCAGATTTATTCTCCAATATCTTCTTCTCAATCTTGGTTTACAGAAGTAACCAAATTTCTGGTTCAGTCTATATAAGGAGTTACTTTGTAGGGTTAAAGCCAGCTAAGATCCTGCCAAGTGCAAATGTAGGCAAGTGTGAAAATATGATTGCTATTAGTGGGTGTGCTATTTATCCGAAAGAAGAATTAATGGCAAGTGATGCTAAATTTGCACAAAAGTTTGGCTTTGGCTTAGCAAATTCCCCAGCCATCACTGAACAACATGTACAATATTTTTGAACAAAATATTCTGCTGTTTTTATATATATAACTTACATTCTTACATTCTTGGTGCAAGATTACTCCATCTAATACTGTGTTCTTGGTACATGTATGCACTCGGTACTTAGAACAGAAATATGGTAGCGCTGCTGTTTCCTATAACCTTGCGTAGTGACACAATGACAGAGGAGATCACATAAGCTTACACTGCAGACCTGTTTTAATGATGGACAGGCTTAATAATAGAGCCCAATTTATTTTGGTCAGCAGGAAATTATAGTTTAACCCGTGGCAATGTCAGCTCCATTTTATGAAGAGTAGAGCCACATAATGAGTATTTCCTCTCTTGCGGACATTGGGATTCAAATTCCTGTCAGGGCAGGGCGCCATTCTGTGTTATTACATACAAGGCAGTGATGTCAGGCAAGCTGTGACCAATATCGTTTTCTTTATTTTGTGAAGTTGAAAAATGATATGTGTGTATATAAATATGTATTTTTAAAGCTTAAAAGCTGGCCACTATTGCGAATGAGTTACCTGCTCTCAGCCTTTTGTCCTTTCATCTGTCGTTATTCTGTTATTAATTGTGTGTGCAATATTTTAGATTGCAATCATCGGAGTCACTATAACCATGAACCCTTCTTGGCTTTGGGGGAATAATGCCAATTATTTTTTTCTTGAGAGCTCTCTTTCACATATATAAAACTCATTTCCAGCACAAATAATGAGATTTATTGCATTACAAGTCTCTAACTTCCAGGCAGAAAATGCCATCTACAGCTATAATTGCGTAACCTTGGAAACACGTATTTCGACTGTCATTATCGGAGCTCTGTGCTCTAATCTGTTCAAGGAGACCCCACAGCAAACTTTGAGTGTCCATGTCTCCGGAGTAGGAGAGCTGAATCCGTTTCCTGTGAGACTGTTGCAATCACTGGTGAGGTCTCAAAGTCATCTGCACAGACTTTCCCAGTTCAGAACAATTCCGTTGCACACAACCGACAAATGAAGTCTGCTGATCATCCTCTGTTCAGACTGGACCAATCAGGCTTTAGACCTAGCCCTTCGCACACACCTCACTTCCCTCCTCAGACTGGACCAATCAGGCTTCAGATTCGTTTCCCTGAAGCCTGGTTTAGAAAAGGTTCCTGGAATCAGCTTTCCAGGAATCATATTTCATAGAATCCAAGAATCTCATTTTGAGTGATATATCAGTTATGGGAGAATGAAAATTGTTACGTTAGATTGCAGTGGATGAGTTATGATTAAGGTTCAGTTTTAACTGTAGGGAATAGGAGAGAAAAAAACCCTATTTTTTATTGTCCCCTACTTTCTCTCTCTCTCTCTCTCTCTCTCTCTCTCTCTCTCTCTTTATCTCTCTCTCTCTCTTTTCTCTCTCTCTTCTTTGTCTTGCCTCTCTCCCTGAATTTTACAGCACCTCCTGGTTCACCATTATAATTTTTTTCACCCAAAAAATGAAAATCATTTCATTTTATTTCAAAAAGTTTCGGTGTTTGCATTTTGTGACGGCGGGGATAGAGTGGATTAAGCGTTTAAGCCGCGATGTTCTCTCCACAGTTCTGATCGCCGCTACGTCGTGTAGGCGAGGCGAAGAAAAGGCACATTTCACATCTCCCCAAAGGACGCTGCTCGTTTCAGGGAGGATGAGGGACAGCAAATGTCACAGTGATGCAGAGGTCCATAAAACAGGGCTGACTCAGGGCCTTTCACAGGGCCTCTGTGCGCTGGTGCAGGACTGCCATCGCCGGGGTCCAACTGCCTCAGCACCAGACCGATATTAGTGGGACAATATGGTGTAGAAGAATACAGGTATGATACTGGCACAATGGCTCCCTCTATTGGAAGGTGAAGGAGCAAAAAAAGATCCGCTGTCAGAGATAAGCTTTCCAAAAGTGATGTGTAAACTGTTTAGTTATTTCATTCCTCGAAAGACCATTGGAGGGAGACAACTAGATATGGTATATGCAGAGAAATGGCCTTCACTGGAGTAATTCATGTAGGCTGTATATACACACGTTTATTCTTGCTCACTTTGCACTGTACTCATTCCTGTGTGCTAATATGAACTCAGGGGTAATTAGTATTGTTGACATAGTTAGATCATGAATTCATGGAAGAATGGATGTGCCTTTGAAAGTACCTACCATAGCTGCTTGAAATAGCTTTCCAAGGGGGGAACCATTTATGAATTTGCATTCAACAGAACAGCTTTAATGCCTTTAATTGCAGCGGCCCTCCAGGGCCAGAACCAGGAGTCTCAGTCACTGTGATGGCTGTGATATGAAGACATATTCACAACCAGGAGTCTCAGTCACTGTAACAGCTGTGATATGAGGACATATTCACAAACAGGAGTCTCAGTCACTGTAATACCTGTGATATGAAGACATATTCACAACCAGGAGTGTTAGTCACTGTAACAGCTGTGATATGAAGACATATTCAGAACCAGGAGTCTCAGTCACAGTAATGGCTGTGATATGAAGACATATTCAGAACCAGGAGTCTCAGTCACTGTAATGGCTGTGATATGAGGTTATATCCAGAACCAGGAATCTTAATCACATTAACAGCTGTGATATGAGTTTATATGCAAAACTCTTGTAGGGAGATGCACTGGATATAGACATGAAAATAGCCGTCAAGTCGATAGTCAAAAATCCAACAGGCCTCTGGACTCTCTGTATCTCACAGCATGATCGGTTATTATAGTACAGCCTGGGTCTGTATTTCTAGCTATTCCTGGTAAACTAGACAGGACACAGCATGATTAGTCATTATAGTGCAGCCTGTGTCTTTTTCAGCAAAGCATGTCTTCACATCCAGCTGAAAGTATCATCTTTGATGAGAGGATGCATTTGAAGATTCTGGCATGCTGTTATAAATAGGATTCCTCGCTTGTTCATCTTTGAGCTGAAAAAAAAAAACCTTTGAGTTGGACAAGTTGTACAATCACACTGATCCACTGATTCTGTTGACTTCTGACTTATTGCCTCCATGCCATCTAGAATTGGTTTCTAATTCATAATCCCCAGTGAAACGGGATTGATCACAGGTGGCTGCAGGTATGATCTGATTAGATCAGGGCTGTATCTGTGGCTCCTCTTCCTTTTGGAATAGAGTGGTCAATCTGGAGCGCAGTAATGAACAGCTTCAGTTTTACTGAGATTTCAAAGCGCAAGTCATTTGTTTGGCAGTGATTCTGTCAGATCTAACAAGTGCAGGCACATTGCGTGCCAAAAACAATGTTTTTATCCAACCCAGTGAAATGTTTCCCACATATTTTGGGCTGGAGCCAGCCTGTCTATTATGTGGGGGTTAAAGAAATCAGAGAGGTGGGCGGTGCTGTCTTATTCCAGCAGATGTTGAGGAGACTGTAAAGACTCCTCTCAGCCGGCTGCTTACAGTGATCAAGGCAAATGGCAGATACAGGCTCTCAGTGATGCTGTGAGGGTCCCGTGTCAGTATCGTACCTGAAACTCACACCTCCCCATGTGGGCAGAGCGGCTCTCCCGGTCTGCAGGTGTGACAGAGGTGCTGCCTTCTTCTGCTAATCATGTTTCCCAGCATGCCTTGCTTCCTCTTACGCCCACTCGTTTTCCCACTGACACCCACACGGGTGTAAAAAGCACAGCAATACTTTACTACTTTCAGACTGGGCGAGATCACCAGCTCCTCAACAGGTTTATGACTAATACAACAGTTGCATTTATTTGACAGATTTTTTTTTTTTGTGTTGAAGTTGAATGTTGAATGTATTGAGAAATTCTCTGAGAAACTGAAAGAACTGTGATAATTAACCAATTTAGTTAAAAAATACTGGGATGGCAGGTATGGCATCAGATAAATTATGAATTGGTGGGGCCCACCCCATACTTATGCGTAAGACATTGAACTGAATACGGTGTTTGGTTTGGTACAGGAAAAATGTTATTCAAAGAAAAACAAATATGGTGAAGTTTCCTCACCCGTGTGAAAGGGAGTGTTTCTGTGCTTAATGGAGCTGGCCTCCCGCCATTTCATTTAGATCTGATTTTCAAACCAAGCTGAATAATTGCTGAAGAAGTTGGTTTAAAAAGCCATGTGGAAGAATAATGGCTTTGTGTGATAAAACTCATCTGGGTGTACGTGAGGACACTGTAGGATCATGTATATTTTTTCTCTGTCTGGGCGTGATCCTGGATTATCTCCAGAGACACATATTCCGCTACATCTCCTGCCATTAATCATATTTTTATTGCCTTAAATAAAATAGTGAGTAGCAATGTCCTGCGACATTGATGCATCTCCCACGTTTCAGAGGCACAATAAAAGTTCTGCTTATGGAAACTTTTTTTTTTTCCTTTTTAATTTCACCCGTCTGCATCATTTGGCAACTATAAAGCTATATAAATGAGTGACACTTTTATCAATTGCAGGTTGCTTTAAATTGTCTTTCATAAGGTCTGACTTATACGTTCTGTAGAAGATGTGTTAATATCGCCTTTCAAGACATGACTGTATTATCAAGGCCTAGAGGTGTATTTATCTAGCGCTCTGAAAAAAGACTTAATGCATATACAGCAGTATCATCCAATATGGGCTCCAAAAGGCACTGTGGCCAAATTCATTTTTCAGTTCCTGCCATTTACAGCTGGAGTTCAATTGAGACCCACCCCCTCCCCCACTGAAACAGCACAAAATAGAAAACAGCACCATTTTTAAACCCATTGATTCACCAGACATTCTTCTAGGAAGTGTTGATTTAATGCAGTTTGTCTTTACAAAAGGTGCATTTGTTCACCTCTGGCTGTGCAGCAAACCGGTTTATTAAGTTTTTATCAGAAAAATGGTCTCCTCACTCCATTTACTCATTGCGCCTCCAGGTTTTTGCTGGGGGGAGATCCCCCGCTCCCATAACAACACTCAGGGCTACTGGAGTTGACTACAATGCACATAACCTGTCAAAGACAGTGCATTCCTGCAAGGAGGTGGGAAAGGAGGTAGAAAATTTGACCAGAGAGTTGCAAGTTCAAGTCCAGTTTGGGGGAAGTCTAGAAGTCTGTGCTTAATCTGTACTTAATCTGAATTGTATCATTAAACGTGTCCAGTTTTGTAAACGGATAATGTGTGAAATGAGAAGCGCTAGTAGCCAACTTGAATTATTAACATCAGGCAGTGTGATGTTTCTGCTGTCCTTTCGATTCGCAAGGTGTATTTCCTTGGTGAATCATCAGTGATTTCACTCAAGCGGCAGACAGACTCTTCGTTTGAATACCGTCTGATTCCTGAAGAGCTTCCATCAGCGTCTGTCTCAGACACCAGGGGGTGGTCATAAGCAGGTTTCCCTCAGGAGCTCAAAGCATTAGAAAAACTGGAAGATTTTCATCTAGAGAGCCCAGCCTCATTTGCACCTGCTGAGTCCTGCTGCGCGTGTAAGTGGATCTCACCCACAGCGGATGAGCCCGGAGTGAGGGCCTTCCTGCAGCGTGATGCAGAAGCAGGGTCCGAAACACGTCCCTCACCACAGATGACGAGCTGTTGCTGAAGAGAGCAGCACTGTGCTGTGCCTCATGACCGCAGTCACTGCTCTTCACAGCACAGTCTGTGCTCCAGAGAGGCTGTCTGTGCTCCAGAGCTGCTGTCTGTGCTCCAGAGCAGCTGTCTGTGTTCCAGAGCTGCTGTCTGTGCTCCAGAGCGGCTTTCTGTGCTCCAGAGCGGCTGTCTGTGCTCCAGAGCGGCTGTCTGTGCTCCAGAGCTGCTGTCTGTGCTGCAGAGCGGCTGTCTGTGCTCTTCACAGCCGCCGTCTGTGCTCCACGGCTGCCGTCTGTGCTCCAGAGCTGCTGTCTGTGCTCCAGAGCCGCCGTCTGTGCTCCAGAGCTGCTCCTCCTGCTGTCCTCTCTCCTGCTTCCAGGAAGCCTCGTGGAGACCGGCTGGATTGCAGTGTCTGTGTAGAAACAGGCCCCTTAGAGAACAGGAAAAGTATCCAAGTCCCGATGGATGTGGGACAGAGGGAGGGTTCTTTATGTGTGATGCTGATGTAGTCTTCATGGTCATGGGATCTCTTCCCTTGTTGCTTTTAATTTGCACTGTATGGATGAGAACCTGTTTTGAAGCGCTCTGTATGTTGCAGAAATGTTTAACCATCTTGAGATGAGGAATATTTTCTTCATCAGTTTCCTCTCTGGCAGCATTTATGTTTTTGAAGATACGGGCCCCCTTAGAGAACAAGTATCCAAGGCCTAATGGATATGGCAAGAGAGAGGGATTGTCCACAGTATCAATCATTTTCTATCTGAATAAAATTTAATTTCATTCTTTAGAATTTTTTGTCTCCCGGATGAGACATCTTCAGGTGTAGCACTTTGTTTTCATGAGGTTCCACAGAAGGAGTGATTTAAATTCATGGTGATTTTGCTTCAATATAGTATACCTGTGAATGAGAGTGCAGAACTGCAGCAATGCAACAGGAAATGTGCCAAGGGTTAGTGTTTGTTGTGCGGCCTTTCAACCACTAATTTATTCATGTATTCACCCAACGATTAATCCATTTAAATCTCAGTACTCAAACACTTGTACACTGTTGTTTTGTTTCTGTTCAATTGCAGACGTGTGTCACGGTTAATAATGTGATAAATACACACCAGGGTTAGCGTCTGAGGCTTGAATTATTCTGCTGAGAGAAAGTGCTTTTTACTCTAATGGATTTTCGGCAAATAGCCGTTGCATTCTGTGTGTCAGGGAGGGGGGGGCTGATTGTCTGCTAGTGATTGTCACTTAAATGGGCACATCATTTGCCAGCAAAGTTGTCTCCTACTTTGACTGCCAGTCTGATGCGGGGAATGAATATTTTAAATGCATGGTAATTTTGCTGGAATTACCCACAAAGTGCTTCTCCCTCAATGTCTGTTCTTCCTAAGCAATCTTCCCATCTGTCACTTTCTACATATGATCAATTTTGGCTGTCTGACGATAATCTCACCAGAGAAGGGCCTCTGGAAAAACAGCCACTGAACAGACATTCCACATGGCTGTGAGTTCAGTACTAAAGTTTGAGGAGAGCAAGGCACCCTCACTGTGAAGAGTTCATTAACGACTGTAATTAATGTAATTAAACATGGACATCAGAGTTTTACTCTCTTTTATCTGAAATATAATATTTTCATTGTTAACAGTCAGCTTCTTTGGGGCTCAGTTTCTGAAATTCAACAACTTTCGTAAGACTCCTAATTAAAATGCAATTGCTGCTCATTAAAAAGGGAAGAATGACTTGCTCACTGTGCTTGTTAATTGCGTTTGGTGCCATTTTCTAATTGCTATATGGTAAGAGCTGTGCTATATGGCCATAGTGATTTGCAGCGATGTGCAAATGAATTTGTTCATAAAGGTGCATTTCATGGGCTCTGGATATTCCCCCTCAAGGCTGCTGCAGTGTCGTTAAACAGAGGGCTCGTGCCGCACTGGAATGTATGTCCTCTAAAACAGGAGGAGCGGAGCTGCTTATCACATCTAACATTTGGCTGGCAGGTGATGTCAGAGGCCAGCATACGGATGTACGGTGGTATTTAGTCTAATGACACAAGAGCACCATTAGCATTTCCCACTGGGCTCTTCACATTCCCTTCTGTCTGAACCTGCTGTCAAAACATAGAAGTGCTGGCCTATATTTCATTCCTAGTTTTAGCTGTACCTCAATATCTTCCTTTGAGCTCCAGAACCAAGTTTCATTCTTTCTCTGAATGCATGGTCTTGTCGTGAGTCATGGTTTTTTTTGTTTTTAATCTTACTCAGCACTTGCATGGTCACTCTCACTGGTGGCCTTGACTGGACAGCATGTCAGCCATTTCTGTAGGTGTGTCCATCAAAGCTGAGGGGATTGTGAGACTGAAATGAACCGGTCCTCTAGCCCATCTGCTGGTCCCCTTATCAAGCCTGGTTTATGAGATGGACCATGAGGATGGCTGGTTTATAACTACAGTGTCCACAGGCTACATTTGGTACTGTTCGCATCAAATAGATATGTGTGTGTGAGTGTGTGGGTGTGTGTGTGGTTCTGTTTTATTATTATTGTGTGGCCTCCTGACATATTTTAAAATTTAAATATTTCTTATTCTGCTTGGTTTGCACCATCTGGTGTTTTAGACAGGAGAGATCAATCAATGGTCAGTTTGTTTTTTTTTTTTTAGTAATGACAATTTTTCGTTCATCTGTTGGGGTGCTGTGAAATCAATGTTAATTAATGTTTAACCATAAAATCAAATCTTAGTAAGCCTAATTGCAGCTATCTAACTGCACTGAATAAAAATCAATTGCTACTGGAAAGTTACACATGCAGATCCATAATTATTTAAAAAATAGTATGTCAGATAATTTCTTAATTTTTCTAATGTTCATCAGTTTTAGTTATTTTACAGTTTACATCAGTTCAAAGTGTCTTTTTCTTGCCAGTGTCAAAATTTAATCAATCAGTTGACAGCAAAATGTATTTGTATCCATTTTATATTCATTTTACTGTTCTCAGTAATGGTGGGTACTTCATTGTTCAGTCTGACATGTTAATAGTGTAAAATCTACAGCAGTTGAGATGAATTGCTTGCTGTAGAGCCGGACTAAGTGAGGTTCATCTTTTCCATTCAGTGTGTTGCGGTGGTGAGTGAACGAGCTGAACCACACAGAGAATGAACTCACCTCTGCTCTGATTAAGACCCATGCTGGGGTGTGCCCCCTCCCCACAGCTCTCCATCGAGCAATGTATTATATTTGCGTGAACCAAACCGTTTTACATTTCATTGATCATTTCTGAGGGTCTCAACTGTGATACAAACACATTCCAAGAATGAATACAGCCTCTATCTATCAAGGCTATGTATATACTACGTTGAGTGTCATTCATCAAAAAGGGGCATTACAAAGAACCTTCTTTAGTGCCTGTCAACCATACTCACCAGGTAATAGACTTCTATAGCCCCTTCTACACATCCCACATGCACAAGCCCATACCTCCTTCTGCTCCATTCTGCTTTCAAAGGGATCATTGTTTTATGAATAGGAATGGGACCCCTGACCATCATCCCGACCCTGTATGCAGTGTGTCTGTTACAAAGTGCTGTGGCCTGCTGAGCCACTGTTCACTTGCTGCTCTCTCAAACATCAATCACAGGGAATAAGAGGGATGGAGAGCAGGGGAAGAGATAGAGGCTGACGTCTCCCTTTGTAGACTGAACTCAGTGCACTCCTACCCAGTCACTCTGAACCTACTCCTCTGTGTACTCTACTCAGTGCTCCTACATGAATACTCTCTCCTCTGCATGGGGCGGGCAGCAGTATGTGTGTCCCACAGTGCAGTACAGACAGTCAGGGTGCTGGGAGTCCTCTTTCCCAGCTCTGACACACCCCCCCGAAACCTCCCTGCAGAGTCTGCACTCCATGCGGCATGCTTCAAAGAGCACTTTACACTCACCCCGTCCTTCTAAAAAGCATTTAGGCTGATATTTAGCAGCACATCACCCATTTTAGTGCCACCGCTTTTTATTCTACTTTTCACATGGTAACCTGTTGTATTAAAAAGCATTGCAATCAGAGGGAAGTATCCTGATTTTTTTTTTTTAAAGAAGCTTGTGATTATGTGGCTTATGACTGGTTTCAAAGCTTTGCTTTTTAAACAGATGTTTCAGAGGAAAGTAAAGAAGGTTGAGGAGGAGAATGAATTATTGCTGATTGTATTTTGAAACTGGGTGAATGGATGAATGGTGGCCTGTATAGTGTTCTAGCAAGGAAGCAGAATTTACAGCTAATGAGTCTCCTTAGGTTTGTTACTACAGGCTTCTTTTGTGGTTCTTTACAGTGATAGCAAGGCAGAGAGCTTTAAGCTAGCAATGGGGCAGTAGTGTGGTGTAGTGCTAAGGAAACAGTGTGATTTCTCAGAGTTTGCTGATTCAGTTTTCACTGTGAATGGACAATGGCCTCAGTAAATACCTACATGTATAAACGGATGACATGTAAGAATCGTAACCGATGTAATTCGCTCTGAATAAGAGCATCTGTTAAGCATCTATATGTAATACAATGGCTATAAATCTGTTTTAGATTATCGTGGTTAATGAACTTTCTCTTTTAAATAAGGATAAGTAGATTTTTAGCATTATTTCACATTTGTGCTTTGATATTGTGTCATCATAATCATAATAAAGTTTGAGGTTCATTAACTAATTTCAATAATAACAAACAGAAAAGAGTTCCCAGCAAACCCATTTGTGTTATTTCGATTTTAAAGGTCCATGCGTCATGCCCAAAGCTGACACTACCACAGATGCAATCAGAAAAAGGAACCAATTGCTGATGGATGACGCTTGTTTAAAATGAAATGCATGTTAACCGTGTAATAAAACATTGAACAACAGGGGCAGGATACAGTTTTTTTTTTTTTTTTTTTTTTTTTTTACCAAATTTGGGGTTTTATGATCATATAATATCAAAAAGGCAAATATAAAGACCCTGAAAATAATATGGTGTAACTGCAAAGTGCTTTAAAAAACTTTCAAAAGACCAACTGAAAGCAAGAGTGGCTGATTAGTCCTATCCAAGACATTGCATGCAAACATAGTTGAGCTAAATCCAATTTAGCTGTAGGCAATATCACAACTTATTACATTAGATATCATGTATTATTATTTATTAATTTTATTGTGTAATGGACTCGGTGAGAGTTGTAGTGTGGTGAAGTGGAGAGGTAAACAACGTTTCGCCAACAGGTGCTGTTGTAACCGTGAACAAGGTACTTAACCTCTGTTGTTTCAGGGACATACACAGCTGTGTAATATAATATGTACAAATGCAAATAGTAAGTCAGCATGGATGATGGTGTCAGCGGAACAAATAATTCAGAAATACTAAGCAAACAGCAGATGTTTATGAGGAACGATAAATGGGTCATACAGTATTTATCTCATTGGAGGACAAACGGAGAAGACACAGTCCAAACCATTAATGTGCTGTTCCACTGCAGTGCTATGGGCTGTGTGCTTATTCTCTTTCCAGACAAGCTGGAGGGAAGAAAGCAGGCTTGATCATGTGTTACTCTTGTTTTATTCATTGGCCCAGCAGGCCCCAAAATAACGGAAATATCCAAAAGCGCTGTAAAGACGTCTACTTCAGTACATTTCCTGTCACTAGCATTTGCTTTCATACACATAATGAAGTACGTTTAATTATACCATCTCTGTTCTGAAACCATAGAGACACTTAAAGTTAAGAACAGCTATAGGAAGAAAAAGTATGTGAGTTTTAAGAAGCTGAGTGATGCTGTGACGAATATCTGAACAATGCTGAACAGGGTCTTTGTGATCTCTTTGCGGTCAGTGGCAGGGCTGAGTTTATGTTGGATGGTTATGTTATGTTTATGCTTCTGCTCCACTAAATCTGATTGTCAGTGTCAGGGTGACTCTAAGGAGTCAGGTTTAGGATATTAACCATGAAAATATGTGCCACCTGAGACTGCAGGCAGCTATACAAACAATGTGTGATTATGCAGTCAAATCCCTTCAGATTATACCAAAGCTAAAATTCCTGTCTCTTTAATGTAAAGAAACAGTATGCTTTGATTTCAGCATAGATCCTTGTACCCCTACTGTTATGAGCTGGGATGTACCCAGGGGAAACCCTGGCTTTCTATATTCATGTTAGCAAAAGGGAAACAGCTCTTTTATTCAAGCCTGGCCTAAGGCACAACTCAGAACAAACAATTATGTTATAAAAATGGTTTTTACAGAACATCACTCAATATGCCTGAAATTTGTGTGCTTCATTCTACATAATATGGAACCCCCCCCAAACTCCTTCTATCTCTCTGTCTAATTATTTTTGATCTTGTAAACCTGTCAATGTTGCCAAAACAATTATCACTTTTTATTAGTCCCTGTAATGGTAGGTGGTATATATCATAATGTTCTTTGAACTCAGTTAATCTCTCTCCCCAAAAGATACAACAGTTTAAAAAATGAACTATTTCAGTCTCTTCCCAGTTCTTTAAAATTTGATCTATTTCTTCCCAAACAACTGTAATTAACAATTTGTGTTTTTTTTAACCATAGCAGAAATCAACGGAGGGCATCTTTGATGTGATGCTTAGTGTAAAGGAGAAAATACAGACATTTGAAGGCTGTCTTCAGCTCAGTGACTTTACAGTAGGGTGGGATTCACACACTGACTTATTGGAAAAGGCCTCAGAGGCTTTGCTTGGGACACATCACTGGGAACAAGGGCACTCTTTATCACAGGCTGTCAGTGCAGTGACGGGGATATGAAACTGGGCTTTTCCATAACTGTTTACTTGTCACTTCTCGCCCACCTCTGTGGCGTCTGGCGTTGGGCTGGCATGTCTCATACGCGTGATTTATGACCTCATTCAGTCACCCGTACGGAGGGCGGCGTGATATAGATCTCTTCCACTGGAGTCCCATTGGAGCCGTCCCCAGCCTCTCTGTGACGCATCGCTCAGGACGTTCCGATCATTCTCTGCAGGAACGCAGCGCTGTCGCTCTCAGACTGTACCTGACACGTTTATGGGGTCCATTTGTCTGACAGCAGCATAAGGCTGAGCTTTGATGGTGTCGTTTTGGTGGTGTAATGTGTGCACCCTGGTCCTTGGATAAAAAGAGCGCCCCCATCTGGCTGATACAGGGGTCAGGAGGGGCAGAGAGAGGACACAGTTCTGGAGGAGGTGTTTGTCCGGTTGCAACTAGCTCTGGCACATCAATGGACTTATGACGACTCCCCTTTTATCATTCTGTGTGCATAGATGTACATGCTCCGTGTCGTCCTGTTATGATATAAGCACATTCATCTTGATCACATGACTCCATCCAACTCGTGCTTCCGGTTCACTGTAACTTTTTTTAAAGAAGTTTTTACCTCATGGGCTTCCATAGATTGGAATGGCTTTTACACTCTGATCAGTGGTAAGCCTTTGCTGCCTATCGTTAATGTCACATATAGAATGGTAATGAGGCCTGAACAGTGGCAGCATCTATAGAAGAGAAACAGGACTTGTGCAGGTATTCATGACCAGATGCAAACCATTTATTAACACCAGCAAAACATGTGAAACTCCCACAGGCTTTGGAACATACAGTTACTGTGTGTAATGAGGTTGCCATTTTATTTAAACCTCACTGCATCCCTGCTGGGTGGACCACATCCTTTTTAGGCGGTCAGAGACATTGTAGTGTTACATTATATGGGGGAACTTTAAAGAATGAAATGGGGTATTATTTTCTACTATTTTCAGAAAACTTTACATAGAAGACAATACAGGCCTCCCAGAAGTAAGTGAGACCATAGGTAGACTTCCCAGGCGTAAGAGACACTACACGTAGAATTCCCAGAAGGAAGTGGCATCATAGGTAGAGCCTCCAAAAGGAAGTGACATCCTAGGTAGAGCTCCATAAATGAAGTGACACTGTAGGTTGAGCTCCTAAGGGGAGAACACTCAGTAATTGAAATGAGTATCAGGTGTTAACGCTGGTTGTCTCTGTGCCTGTGGTTTGCAGAACACCTGAAAACACGGCTGGAGGAGTACATGGCCCGGTTTCCAAAGGTGCGCATCGTCAGGACCAAAAAGAGGGAGGGCCTCATTCGGACCCGCCTGCTGGGAGCCACGGTCGCCAAGGGAGAGGTCTTGACCTTCCTGGATTCCCACTGCGAGGCTAACATCAACTGGCTGCCACCTCTGCTCGGTAAGTGTGAACCGTCAAACGGTTTCCATGGCGAGACAGCGGGCAATGTGGTCTTTCACACCGACCCAGCAGTCATGACACGCTCCCTGTGCTCTGACTTCACCGAGCCTGCGGTGATTTCTGTCCCATCGAATCGCAATTTCCGTCCCACTGGGATATAAATCCATTTAGATCTCATGGGCCGACCCATGAACCTGCCCTGCAGGCACCAGAGCTCCACGGTCTGCGCACACCATTATGCTGTCAAAGACATTGTGAATGAATTGTTGCTGGCAAATTTTAGGATGGGAGGTACAAGAGGTGTACGCTGTGGAAAGGTTGGATGAGGGAAGACCCAAAGAATCAGGTATTTCGGATGCATCTCAGAAAGAGCTGTTCATTTTCAACCTCAGTTATTGCCACTTTCATGTATGTGTGCATGTAGCAATGTATGTATAACCATATAACTATGTATGTATATATGTATGTATGTATGTATAACTACTGTGAAAATTGCACGGCATATATATGTACAGCATGGAATATATTTTGACAGGAATTTACTCCTTACATTTAGAATTTCACATTTTGTGTTCATGAGGGTTAAACTCCCATAAACTAATGAATTTGTAGCCATTCACAGCACATGGTTTTCTGCTGTTGTTAAAATGATGGTGCTGAAACCTTCCCTGCATGCCTCTCTACTTTTCTGCAAATTTCAGACATGTTTATGCAGGGCAACACAGCCTGCACAGAGAGGCCTCCTCTGAGCAGCTCACCGCTGTGGAGGCAGATACAAACAAAAGGGAGCGATCAAGCCGTCAGATACGAGGCTGCTGTTTGCGGGCCCAGGGAAACAGGCCAACACTCGCCATCCTCCTCTCGTTATCAAAGGCAGACACACAGTGTGGCCCTCTTTAATTGGCTGCAGTTTGCTGCGCAATCCCTCCCTATTACTTCCAGCGCAAGATGCGCCGGCCTCACACTTTAAATTAGGCTTGAGAGGACACTGCGGTGAGTCGGTGACATGCGGGCAGCCATCCTGGGAGAAATCAGTCATCTGCTTCGGATTCTCTTTGTTCTGCGCTCTGATTCCGTCTCTGTTGACGCACCCGCAGAGATAAGAGCGCATTTCAGCTTCCATTAAAGAGGTTCTGTTGTGCCCTCACAGTAGCACGGTGCCTCATTGCACCCTGCGTGTCGTTATTAATAGTAGGGCCAGCAGTGCGGTGTGGCGGTAAGGGGCGGGGCTTGTAAGCCAGAGGTTGCAGGTCTGATTCCCAAGTGGGTCACTGCTGCTGTGCCCCAGCAGCCTTTTAGTGAAGTAATCTGGCCACAAAGCTCAACAGCTTTGAGCGACCTATTGCACAACACCATGATGTTAGTGTTTTTTTTGTGTAAAAGATGTATACTCTGTGCATGACGGTTTGTTTAATCCATTAATCCCATAAAGCAAGTGGGCCTCCTGAGCTGTCCTATTACCTCTCAGCTCAGCCCTTTGTTTTCTTATTACTTTGTTCTCTCATTTTCATTTCTTAAGAATTACACTGCCTGCCTCTTTGTTTGCAATACAGCAGAGCTGGCATTAGAGACTGTCATGGGGGATTCATTGTTGGACTGTTTAGTGCCCGCATCCAAAATCAGAAAAACAAAGAAGGCTGCCTTCTGCCCGAGTAAGCACTCTCAGATGAATATTTCAAAGCCTTTGGGCAAATGAATACTGTTTCAAAATCAAAGTCCATCTACATCAGCAGCACTATACTGGCATTGGCAAAATCTCCCGAGACCATTGCCTGATGTCACATTTCGACTTTGATATTGCAGGTACCACCCTTTGAAAATGAGCAGCCTTTTTTCTTGTTGTCGGGGTGGGGGTGGGGGTGCTTGGGGGGCGGTGACAACTGGTCATTGTCAACAGTTGTCTGCTCTTATTTGTATTAATTCAATTAACTCCAGATGAAATGTTTCCCACCAGCCTCGTTCATTTGCGGCACACACAGGTTTTCCATTTCCATCAGACCCTTAATCACCTGATGAAACTAATCATTGCCTCGTACCTATTTAGCAACCTTTTCAATTCTGCCAACATCAGTAGAGCTGGAGACCCTGCTGTGTTTCAGACATTTAGTCTCAGACTAGATTGGAAGAACGCTGTTCCTTTCTTTCAAATCGTAGTTACGTGACATTACATGACCTTTAAATTACCACACAGTGTCATGTTTTGTATATATGTATATATGTGTATGTATACATACATATATACATGTATACATGCATATACATTTCATTATTGTCATTTAGCAGATGCTCTTATCCAGAGCGTCTTACATAAGTTACAGTTGTTACATGTTATCCATTTATGCATATATATAAAAAACCCACATTAATATTAAGTATTCATTAAAAAGAGTGTCTCATTCAAGGTTTGCTCTCAGATCTCTGCAGTCGCTGAAGACAGAGACAGATCTGGGGCAGCGTAGCAGGAACAGAATGACAAAGACAGAGATGCCCTGGGTTTGTCCGGGCCTCCGTGGAGCAAACCTACTTTGAAGCGCCATAATTGTTTCTAATAGCTGGCCAGCTGCAGCAGGTCCAAATTCAGACAGCCACCGTGTGATTTAGCAGGCGGAATTGTTGGGGGGTTTCATGGATGACGCAGGCGGAACTGTGGGGTGCGGGGGGGGGCGGGGGTGGTGGTGTCACGACGTCTGATGCAGATGGACTTGGGAGTGGGGGGGCCATGGCTGACACAGGCAAGGTGGGGGCTACGGGTGGGGGGTCACGGCTGACGTGGGTCATCATTTTCGGCCTGGCCTGCTCACCCTCCCCTTTCTGCTGCTCCCCTCCAGACCAGATCGCTCAGAACCCGCGGACCATCGTGTGCCCCATGATCGACGTCATCGACCACAACCACTTCGGGTACGAGGCGCAGGCAGGGGACGCCATGAGGGGCGCCTTCGACTGGGAGATGTACTACAAGCGGATCCCCATCCCCCCCGAGCTGCAGGGCCCCGACCCCAGCGAGCCGTACGAGTGAGTAATCGCCCACCGCGACGGGGTCGGCATCTCTGCTTCCTCCGACCGCGCAGCCAGGATTGCAGGGAGCACAAAACAGCAGGAAACCTCCACCAGCTCGGCTCCACCGAGCACCGCATTATCCGGCCTCTGTGGCGGTGCTCATTGTGTGTGCGCGCTAGCCTGCTACAGATGGTGATATCACCCCCCCCCGGAGTCAAAACAAGAGTTCCGCTCGCCCCCCATGTAACAGACCTGGGCCTTTTGTGCAGTCAGCCAACCGGGTCGCTTGTGTGGAGTTGTGTTGTGCGGTTGCTGATTGGATGGGTTCAGTGCTCACGCAGACTGCACGAGCTGCACCTCTTCTGTAGATGTGCGTCTCAGGTGAGGGTTTGGAAAGTGCACATCTGGAAAATCCGCGGGATTGTGGTCCTTTAGGACTGCAGCAGAGCAACAAGAAATTTCTTTTTTCTTCTCTGTTGCAGCAGTGTAGCATAGTGGTAAGGAGCAGGACTCATAGCTGAAAGGTTGCCGGTCTGATTCCCTGCTAAGGCACTGCTGCTGTACACTTGGGCAAGGTACTTAGTCCAGAATTGCCTCAGTAAATATCCAGTTGTATGAATGGGTAACATGTAAAAAAAAAATGTAACCCATGTAAGTCACTCTGGACAAGAGCGTCTGCTAAATGCCAATGTAGTGTAACAAAATTTTTCCATCTTGTGCATCTGCAGCTCCAAGGTAAGATTAAGTGGCACACACATATCACAGAGTGTTTCCTGATTATCTGTTTTCGGTAGCAGGGGAGTGAACATTGTCCAAGCGTGGGGAATGTCCCCCTCGAGAAACAGGGAAGCCGGGCGGGAGAGTCACAAAGACTTTATAGCAGTGCACCTTCATTCACAGGGCCTCACGTTATATTTGAACGCATCTCACCCCACAGTGTCAGTGCACCCCAAAGCAGAGGGCCCATTTAGGAGGAAATGAGGTTTTGCAAATTAACATATCCTCATTTCACAGTCGCCTTGAGCTTTCCACTTCAGTGCTCAAGCTTAGATTCTGCTGGTCAGCTCAGACCAACCATGCACCGTGCAACTGCAATATATGAATACATTCCGTATTACAAGCCTGAGAGGCCCTTACCCGACTGCACCTTTTCCTAAACTCTGCCCAGACCTGACTCTGTGCCAGCACTGGAAATACTTCACCACCCCAAAACTACACAGCTTTACAAACAATACCTATTATAGTAAGGCCTATCATTTACATGCAAGATACAACATTCAACTGGCTAGTAAAAAAGAATAGCAACAAGTCATTTGCAATGAGGAGCACTGGATGAAAAATGTTAAATTTTTTTTTTTTTTTTTTTATTAGGCTCAGTGACACATTTTCCTCAGCGACAGTGAGAATCTGTCACTTATTTCATTGCTCAGAGAATGATTACTGAAATAAGGAGCACTGAACATAAACCTAAATCATTTTCCATTCTGAAATTGGAAGTTCTACGGACAACCCATTCACTATGTTTCCTAACTATTATTAACTAAAAACAAGAAGACATACTTTATGAACTGTTAGCAGTATAGTTGTAACAGTATTAGTAAGCCTTTAAAATAAAAAAGGTTTTCATGCATAATGATGGTAATGTAATGTAATTTATTAATTATACAAGTTCAAAAGCTAATAAAAGCTTTTGAGCTAATAAAATGTTAAACCTTTTAACTAACTCATCTGTCTTTATCTGCTAATAAAAGAGCCCCTTAGTCAACAGATTAAAACCCCAGAATGCTGATAAAACTCTTCAGTCCAGATGTTAATCTTATATTATGATAGCAATCAAATACAGTAAAGCAGATTTTGTGGGCATCTGGAAAATTAATTCTGAAAGCTTTGTTTTTTATTTAAATAATTAGCAGGATTCACACCGGCCAGCTTGAGTGTGATAATCTAAATTAAGTTTCCAGTGAAGTTAGTAGGTAGAGCCCTTTTTAAGAAACACGGCTGTTATATTCTTGACATCTTATGATTTACTACAAAGAAGGTCTTTTCACTTCAAAAAAGGAAGGAGGTGATGTTATGGATGGCAAAACAGGCTGGGAAAAAGAGCCCTTCCTATCACAGATACATTCCTCACGCACAATACTGTAGGAGACAATTCATCTGGAAACCAAGGACTTTGTCCTTTTTAAATAGACACCATTAAAATTGTTCCTCAGCTTTCAGACTAATCACATTGGATACACGAGGATGAGTAACATAGCTTGGCTTGACTGCAGCAGCCCTATACGCTGTTTCTGAAAAAAACGGCGTTTTTTTCTCAGCGACGAAAAGGGCACTTCGCAAATCAATAGAAAATTGTATTCTTCACATCCCATAACAGCCCTATTCGAGACCGTATTACTCATTTTGACTGTGGCGCTGTGGAAGATTAAGAATAATTGTGGTACAGGAGAATTTAACAGAGTTTAGAAGCCAATGCTTCCTCTGAATGAGCCAATGTCCCATTACGATAATGATATTGATAGAATGTGAATTATTCTTACATGGTCCTGAGAATCCTAACTCAGCCAGCATATATGAGGACGGGCAATTTAGGTTCAGAAGCAGCTCTTCCAATTGATTCCCATTTAATAGGTGCTGTTGCCTTCAACGCAGTGTGTGTGTGTGTGTGATGTAGTTCCGCCACCAGTTCCACACGATCCCGCGGGTTTACTTGGACTGGAACACGAGCATGTTACTGTTAGTCATCTGTGGGATTTGGAGCGCCGGCAGCTCCGTGTTTGGCGCGGCATCAGGAGCGTGGCTTTATCAGCCGGCTCTACCCGTTAGGAATAATTTCTCGCAGGCACGGAGATTTGATCTCGCTTGCCCCCGGACCTCCGCATACTGTCTCTGCGCCGAGCTCCCCACACGCCTCGCGTCTGCGTAGAAATCCCCGGCAAGCGTTCGGCAAAGCGAGTCGCAGGCGGAGGGGGCTGACATGGTGTGTCAGTGACACACCTCGCTTCGGGAAACCTAAACGCTTTGCGCGTGGTTGTCACATACGTGACGGCAAATGGAAAACGACTCCTCAGCCAATTTGCTGATTTACCTCCCCGTCTTTTTTTAAAAAAAACGTGGAACAACGGACTCTGTCTGTTCCAGTGCTGGACACATACGTCTCCTCAAACGTTTTCCTAATGAGGAACATGTGCTACGAGCCAGCCATGCTGGAGAGTTCTTCAAAGCCTTATTAATGCATTTTTAAAGAGGCCGTATAGTGGCAAACGCGGTACCTGTCTGCGCTGTCATTTGTGCGGAGTAAAATATGCCTCAATGTAAATCTTACTGCCAGTTACAAGATGAAAGGGGGTAGCCTTTTACATTTAGATGTAAGCCCATTTACAAAATGTCTGATCCTGACTTTTTTCCCACAATGTACCGTAGCACTTATGAAATTGAGAAGACGTGGGGATGGAGCGTGCTTTGCTACAGCACTTTTCAGTAAGAATTAGCGCAATCAAAACACGTCCTCGGCCTCTCCGCTCCCGACGCTCGTTCTGTGACTTACATCTACTGTGATGACATTGTCGGGTTTGTACCGCCACCAGCTGGTCAGACAACAGACCAATCTCATGCCAGAGTGCAAGTGGAAGTCGTGATAAAGCGGACCGAGGAAAGCAATGTGTGCTGTTCAGGGTATCAGTGGATATTATTTTTGCATTTATTGCAGAACAAGCTATTAAAACAAAGATGTGTCAAATGGCCCATGGGGTTGGCATTCTCTTTACAGAGCAGATGGTAGATTAATGAATTATTCCTATGTTTTGCCTCATTTCTCCAGTTTGTGTTCTGCTGATACTGCGTGCATGCCCTCTGTTGTACTGTCAAACACACAGAACGCACCACAATGCTCATATGCTTATCTTGCTCTCCAGGAAAGGGTGTTTTGCAAAACGTGAGAGATGACAGCAGCACGCGACAAATGGGAGAAACCTTTTAACTCATTGTGCACTCAAGCTTCGCTGGGAAACGCTCAACCTGATTCCATGAGTGTTCGTGTTGCAAATTATTTCCAGCACAACTCTGGCTAATCCCCTTGGTGTCAGAGAATTCAGCTGTTTAATATTCAGGGTGACACAGAACAGAGAACGAAGTGATGTGATTATTCCAGTTTCTCTGCGTGTGGTGCGCGTAGATGGGCCTCTCGTGGGTGGCAGAGGTAGGTGTTATTGTCAGGTTATAAATTGTGTAGGTTGGCTGTAACTGGGTGAAATCTGTGTGTGAAATGTGTCTGTGATTGAAGTTGATAATCTTTAAAAGGCAAATAAAGAAAATTACCTTCTAGTGTTTTCTCCCAATGCTACAGTATGTAGGTTTTGCAATCGTTGCTGTTTCCAGTGCTTAATTGGTTTTACTTAGCGTACTGCCAGCGTAAGTGGCTGGTGCCAGTGCTTTCGAGTCACATAAACTGAAATGCAAGTATTGAGCCGCTCAGCGACACTGCCTGTTTGTTCTCAGTCTTTGTGGGGGGAAAGCCAGATTGGTGGTAACCAGTTTTAAACCAGCAAAGAAAGCAGAGCTGCGCAGAAGCGGGACCAGTGATTAATGGTATTATGATAATCTAAAGCAAAGAGACATTGTAGCCGAGTGCCCTTGCTGAGCGGAATAGATGAGGGAGCAGGGGACGCTGGCAGCGCCGCCTCTGACTGGCGCGGGTCCTGGAACACGCTGGCTTCAGCCTCCCGCACCCCCGTATTAATTTAGCCTTATATAACGGCGTGCGTCTCCGACGCGACAGGGGACAGGAGTTAAACCGCCAGGGTCAAAGTCAGACTAATTGATCCGCGTAATTCACTGTCCGTAAATTCATGCTGTTCTCTAGAGGCGTAGGCCATTTCCGCATTTCAGGAATGGTTTAAATGAGGAGCAGAGAAGCACGGACGGGGGCAATTTCTAAAAATGAGCCTAAAGGCGATCTACTCATGCCCGTAGCACGCGACAATAATTTCGGCGGCGTTTAACAGATCGCACCAGACAATTACCAGTTTTCCAGCCCAATCATCTCATTATTAGCCCGCGGTACTCCGAAGATGACCCAAAATATTTGTCAACATGTGGCGTGTAATGCCGGCGTAGCTGAAGGGAGCTCGCGGCTTTTAGATGAGATTAAAATGCTGAGCAGGGCTTGCTCATTTGCTTTGTGTTCTAAAGGCCAAACAGCACTACATAAATTATGAGCCATTTACCTTGAAGTTAATTCTCTAGCTTTCTGGATAAAGTCAACAAGTCAGTTATTCCAAATGAGCCCCAGGGAAAGTGTGAGGTAGGATGTAGCCCGTAGTATTAGTAGAGAAAACCACAGTGGTTGCATTGGAACACACTGCTCACTAAGCAGACGAGAGGACGGAGGCTAATGTTGATTCATGTCTCCATCAAGATCTCTCACAGATGCCAATCACTCAAGAATATAAACCTCAGGAAAAAGGCACATGTGCAAACTCCCAAAATTATAAATCAACATCTGCCGTCAATACCTCTTCACACTGAGCAAGATGGAGAGCCACCATTCTGGGAGTCGGTGACATCAGTGAGCCACTGAGTGAGCAGGGCCATGAGTCAGCAGCACCCCCACCGAACCCGTTACGTCACCCCTCCCTGACAGGTCCCGCGACCGCTGCACTGTGACCGGGCTGTGGTTGGAAGTGACCGCTCCCAACCTGCATCTAGGGATCACTCATGATCTCACACTCTCCTCTTTCCTGTCCTCTCCCCTACGAAAGCACTGCGCGGTCCAGCCAAAAGAAGTGCATTGCCCATTAAGTGCCGAATTCCTACCAGCAGGTTTCACACATGAGGCCTGTGTTCAGGGTTTGAGGTGGCAGAGAGAGAGAGAGAGAGAGAGAGAGAGAGAGAGAGAGAGAGAGAGAGAGAGAGAGAGAGAGAGAGAGAGAGAGTGAAAGAGAAGGTGGCAGTTCTACAATGGTCTTAAGGCAAGCTCCACTGGTTCAGAGCCCACTGTTTGCTGTTTGCTGGTAAGTACTGATGGAGGCAGTGCTGGATGCACTGGTATTTTGGGCTGTCTGCCCATCCTGCTCACCTACACAAAACCTCAAAGCATCGATCGGTGGGACCCCCAGGAGACTTGAAAATAATTAAGTAATCAATACTGCCACCGCTGGACGGCTGTAAAATGTCATTAAACCTGCTTGCTCATTTTGGCTGCTGGCAGTCTCCAGGGGCAGGTTTCTGAAGCAATCATTCTCAAAACCCTTTGACTCATGAGTCTGGGTCTTACCGCCTCCTGGTTCCTCTTTCCTAAATTAGGACCTCTTTATTAGAGCTGCATGATTCTCCTCGAGTGATAGGTAATGAAAAGCTTGATTCATTTCCGTTAAATAATTTTCTGAGGGCATAATTTCATTTCATTTCCTCTTGGAAATTAAAAACAACAAGTGCCCAGCCATGGTTTTGATGAGTCAGCGAAGAGGTGTAGATTTTTAAAGTTTTAGATCGGAGGAGGCTTGAAACTTGAACCTCCAGTGTGTCCCACCCACCAAGTCAGGGGGTTTGCATCTGAAGGATGGACCAGACCCAAGCTTTTAAAAACCTTAAATTTCTCTGACCTCTACAGGCTTGGCCTGGCATGTTTTCAGCTGACTGGTCTCAACATAGCCTGCTAGTTTGAGCTCTGAGTGGCTGTCATGTAGCCAATCCTGGCTTGGAAATCTACCAAATGTTTAGGGCAGAAGTAAAGCAGGTCTGTCTAACACTGCCCACTCCTGCCCAATCAGCAGTCAGAGACAAGGGAGCCAATCAGAGAAGGTTCTGGGTGGCTTGTGAGTCAGGGCACCAAATCAAAAGGAAAAGACACTTTAGCTTTATGTCCTACCAGTTAGTTGAGTGTCAAGCACACATATTTTATTCTGTGTTATGACCAGGTTCAGGTGCCACTTGCTATGCTAGCTGTGTATGTGCTGTTATAGCCCAGACCCCTTCAAGAATATTAATGACAAGCCAGCAAATCAGAGCACATACATTTTCAGTAATTGCAAAGAGAGGTCCTTTCCCATTAAGCACTAAGCACACAAAGCTGGCTGTCTGGTCAAAATATACAACAGCTGTGATTTCAAGGTGGCTTCACTACATTGGTTTTTTATCAGACCCATAAAGAACCAAACAACCTTGTGTATGTGTGCGTGTGTGTGTGTGTGTGTATGTGCGCATGTGTGTGCGTGTGTTCATTTGTGTGTGTGTGTGTGTGTGTGTGTGTGTGTGTGTGTGTGTGTGTGTGTGTGTGTGTGTGTGTGTGTGTGTGTGTGTGTGACAACGCAGTGAAAGCTTCATCCACCTGTCTTGATCTTTTCAAGTCATACAAAAAGTAACGCTGATTCCTCCACTTTTTAGCGAGCGGCGGATCCGTTACTGAAGGACTGGCTGATGCCCAGCTCCGGCGGCCGTCTGAGGCCAGTTTGTTTTCAGGGGCTGCTTCACGGTTCCGCCTCGGGAAAGTGCTGACATCGATGGGCAGGCACGCCGGCAGAGCTCCCATAATAACTGATGTATTCCCCATTATTGGCATGGAGGGCGGCGAAGTGCTTGCTTCTCTATTGCCCTCCTTAATTGAGTCAGCTGCAATATTTCAGCGCTGTATTAAATTGGAGGGAAAGTGGGGCCAAGGAGTATTACAAGGGAGCAAATTGATTTTGGCGCCCTCTGCTCATTCCATTTGCTATCTTTTCGCAACCTCATTATCCAGTTTTTTTTTTTTTTTTTTTTATGGGGAATCGCTGCCCATCCCTGTCCTCAAACCCCAAAGTCCCGAGTCCCCAACATGGCACACAGACACCCCCTCCTCACTCCAGCTTGCGCCTCCATCCACCTCCTAACATGTGTTACTGTTACTGACGCACAACATGATGAGAGATTACCCCAGTCAACACTGAAAGAATAAAATTCATTGCGAGCCCTTTGCAAGGATCGTATCTGTCCAGTATAATCCAAGTTGCAATCCGTGTGTTATAAATTGATGATTCATGTAAGTAGAGCATTTGTCTACAGTGCCCTCTGTCTTTATTCATTCCTTTGATTAAATATGCTATGAAAGAAAAATATGTACATATTGGATACACTTATATGCATATGTACATACATTTTAATGTGTTATTTACAATATATGAATTTTAGAGTGTCTCCCATAAGGTGTCCAGACAATAAATTGCATGAATGACAGTGTTAATAATTGCTCAGTCTTCTAACATACAGAATGGGATATATGCATAGGAAGGTATTGAAGGTCCTTTTGGTAAATGATTTATGTTTGCATACATTCCTCCCTCTGTAGGCGTAAGCCAGCCCGGCTCTCACAGTGTGGACCGTGCCGCTCCCTCATTATAACACAAACACGGCACGGAAGCAGCAAGCTCGTGGCGCCCGTTTCCTCCTCTACAAAGCCTTTCCTCTGCCACTAAACCTCCGCAAACTACACCCCCTAATTACGCTGGGGCCGTGAAGGAGAGGACGCAGCGACTCTTTCCCGCCATGCACCCTCTTGCACTTTTGATGTTTTTTTTTTTTTTTTTGTGTGCAATGCGATGAAAAAAAGTCTTCGTTGTGCAACAGGCTTCTTGTTGTGGGATGAGAAGTCCAAACACACCCAGCTCCTGCGAGGAGGGGGGGACGGACCGGTGTAGCGGGGCCAGTACAGAGTGTGATTTAATGAGCCTCGTTGCCGCCGATGTGCTTCCAGGCGCTCTAATTGGCTTGAAGAAGGAGCCATGGGAGGGCGAGACGCAGCCCCACTGCAGCTTGGGAAATACCCACTGCACCGCCCGGGCCTCGTTTGCGCTCCCCGTCACGCTCTCGTTCCGAGCGGTGGCTCCGTAATTCAAAGCTCAGCTTTTTTTTTTTTTTCCTCCCGCCATATCTCTGCGTTTCATCCCGCCGGCTTTGTTAACACAGTGGAACTTTCTCAACTGCTGTCGGGGGCGTTGGGGATGGGGGTGAATGGGGTAGCTTCATCGAAAGGTGCTCTCCCCATAACCTGCCGGAATGCAGCCATTTTTCATGACATTATGAGGGAAACGTTAAGAGATGGTGGATCCTGGGCCAAAATCCACTCAGAGCGTAAATCCCTGAGAGAGTGCGAAATAACAGCAGTAACAGGTTTGAGCAGCATTGTATGCACAAGGAAAATACAAACAGGCAGGGATTAAGCCTGAGGATGGGGACCTCTATTCACAGTGCTGGAATTACTGGTTGTAGCAGATATGGAGACAGTAATGTGGTGTAATCCCGTTCTTCCCTTTCTTATTGAAACCCTGCTTAAATATATGGCACATGTCTATTCGGCTTCTGTCATCTGGATTCCATTGTGAGTCGTTTTACCGATAAATTGTGAAACCGCCACCTGAGTTCTGTGCAGGGACTTGTGGGCTAGAACAGTTTCCAGCAGCCAGCCATCTCTTAGAAGAGAACTCAAAAATGATCAAAATGATGAAAAGCATAAATGTTGATGTGTTGTATAATATATCTCAAGTACATATTGTGTCACTGACCATTTTTAACTGTGTCTTTTAGGCCCAGAACCTGGTGCTTCTCCTCGGGTCAGCCAGAGCTACCAGCCAGAGCTTTTTAGTAGAGTCAGTGGAGATATACAGAACCATGTCATAAAACCAGCTTTTTTCTGAAGATAGGCTCTGTGAGACTTAAAGACGGTGATAATCTTGTGGGTTCATCGATGTGCGGTTTGTGCGTGGGGGCGATTTGACTCTGTAGACTCTATGAGTGTCTCTTTCTTTACCTCTCCTCTTCTTTCTCCCCCAAATCTCTCTCTCAGGTCCCCGGTGATGGCCGGGGGGCTCTTCGCTGTAAATCGGCAGTGGTTCTGGGAGCTGGGGGGCTACGACACAGGGCTGGAAATTTGGGGAGGGGAGCAGTATGAAATCTCCTTCAAGGTAAGAAAAGCCAGGAGCAGATGTCTACACCACAGAGTCCATAAAACCAGGAACAGCAGTCTACATAACAGTGTACATGAAACCAGGAAGAGTACATTAAATCACCTTAAAGGTAAAAGAGGCCAAGAGCAGCACTCTGGCTAACAGTACGTGTCCTCTGCTATTTAATAAGAGACGCCAGCATCTGGCCAAGGATACAGCAAAGGAGTGTGGTACACATTGACTCTGTCCTATCTGACCCATTACTGTGATCTATGTCATAAATGTAGCTCCTCGTCAATGTTCTGATAGAGGCAGAGATTTCATAAGAGCTGAAAGATATGCTGACCTGCATCTCCTCAGAGACAGCACATTAATGGCCATCTTTGAACCAGTTTAGCACCTTTTATATACTCCACCCGCACTGGTATTTTGGCATATTCAGTGCAATATATTTTATCATCTAACCAACCACGGCTTATTGAGGTGGTCTGATATTCTCCTCTAAGCTACTGCAGATGTCTTTGTGCTGTTTCAGATATCTGTTTTACAGCATAATGACTTACTGAAATGGATTTTTCCCCTCTTTTCTTTCTGTTGGAGAGCTTCGACACAATGAAGCATTCTCGCCCAAGCGCCGCAGTGTAAATAGACCAGTGAAGACCATAATTACATTCAGGTTAAGCCTCATTCGAAACTAATCAGATCGCCTGCTCTTTGGACTGTTTTTTCGGCCCAAAGGTGATTCCTTTTCGTTATCCAGACAAATCGGAGGCAACGGATGTAGAGGAGGCTTATATTTATTGTGCCCGACACAACTGCCATTGACCTGGTTTTTCATTATGCGGCTTCTGTCTGTCAGTGTGGCTTGTAATTGGAATGCGGGCTTTTTCCTCCATCACTGGAAACCATGGTAACAACAAAAAGAGTTCTGACGCTAAATTGCCTGGGTCTAGGTTATCTTCTCTTGCATTTTCTGGTGACAGGTTTTCCAGAGAGACAGAGAGCGATGTCATTCAGCGTCTTATTTTAGCCATTTCTGTCATTTCTTTGCTTATCATTTTTGGCACCCGCAGCTCATCTGTCCTTGTTTTCTGGCGTGAGACTGCCGTGGCCGATATGTTTGAAAGCTATAACCCCTCGCAAATTTAATATTTCAATTGTAATTTTTTCCCCATGTTTTCCATGCAAAAATTATTCCATGTAGGTGGATATTTTTTTTTATTTAACTCACATTGTGTCTTCATTAAATGTTTAGTAGAATGTTGCATATCAATATGCATGGCAACGTTGCATGGCATCTTGAATGAATTACAAGGTATTGACACAAATTGTACTGCTTAGAAAAGATCTCACAGCTGTCAGTCATAGAGATCACATGCCTTTGGGGAGTTTCTTGGCTCCGGAATTGGTCTAGCCTGGTCCAGGTTAATAAAACATTTAGTAACTCCTTAGTTTTGTTATGTTGTGTCAATGCTCAACACTTAAAAATGAATGAAGCGTGTGATCAAATCAAGCAAATTAGTTGTGACCTGTCTATCACAAACATTTATACTTGTAACTGACTGTGCTGTGTAATAGAAATATACAGAAGATGTTTGATACTATATTAATGGAAATATTGGTGTTTATATTCATACTGTCTGAAGCCTAGTTCAACACTAAGCTTAGTGCTTGTGAAACCAAAGCATTTCCATTGTGGCACAATAGCTCCCCCTTCTGTTCTCATCATGACAGTAACCCAAGGAAAACAAAATCCAGTTCATCAAGCATGATGGTTTTTTCTGTGTGTGTGTGTGTGTGTGTGCGCGCATGTGTGTACGTGCGTGTGTGTGTGTGTATGTGTGTGCGCGTCTGTGCGAGTGCACTTATGTGTCTGTCTGTGTGACTGTTCCAGCCACTGCTTTGAAGACAATGCTCTCTCGGACTATATGACCTTGCAGGCTATTACACTATTAAATGTGAGATTTTGTATGCATCATATCCATCTCATTAATGTCCAGCCCTGTACATATTGTGAATATATTACTAATCACGTGATTGAATAGTAATATTTTTGTCAAGTAAAAAATGATTCCACATTTTCTTCCATTTGTAGGCATGAGTTTGTCAGACTAGGGTAAAAAAAATCTCTTTCACACCTGTTAAGAAACTGCCGCCCAGTAAGCTTAACCTTTGACCAGGGCCTCCGCCACACAGCTCTGAGCTGTGTGATGCAGGGTAGCAGAGGATAAACCTTCCCCAGCAGAAACCGGGCCCCCATCAGTCAAGACGCCAGAACATTCTGCGGATCCTCACACACACCGCCCGCGTGGCACCAGCACGAAGGCAGCTTGGTGCGACTGCAATCCCAGCATCCTTTACAGACGGGCCGTACAGCTGGGACAAATCCGACGGAGCGATGAGAGTGTGGAGAAAGGAGAGCCTGTGCCAGGGTGTTTTGTTGCTTTTCCTGCTTCTCCCCTGGCTGATTTCTGAAGCAGCAGGCAGGGCTGTGTGTGGGCCGCTGTGAAGGGGAGCTCGTTTGGCGGGCAGCTGGCAGGGGTGGGGGGCGTGGCGGTACAGGGCTTGCTGAGGTGGGCGTGGCCATATCAGCTGTGAGCTCACAGAAGGTGAAACAGCAGTACCACCAGCCCCCCCCTTGCCGTGGGAGGCCACACAGAGACCTCTCCGCTCACTCTGACAGACCCACAATCCCATGGGGGTGCCGCAAGCAGGAACTGGTCTCAAACTCACAAACAGTCCGCACCACTCCCAATGGCTAAAAATAGCAAAGCCACACATCACATTTCCTCATTTAGCCTTGAGGCCAGATACAGTTGTTGTTATGTCTTTTTTAATATTACCTTAGTAGCCCTAGTAGAAAATAAATAAGTAAATAAATAAATAAAATGGAAGCACACGTAATATGTTACTAGATTTGACATAAAAATGATAAAAAGGAAGGTATTAAAGCTGAAAAACTGTGAATGATAACTTTCATAGAGTGAAAATACTTAAAGATTTATCATTGTATTTGATCTGTAGTGGGGCAAGGTTGTTTCAGCCTAACAGCACGGGTTTGAGGTGCCCTTTCGACGTGTTTTTCAGGTGTGGATGTGTGGTGGCAGCATGTACGATGTGCCGTGCTCCAGAGTCGGTCACATCTACAGGAAGTACGTCCCCTACAAAGTGCCATCTGGAACGAGTCTGGCGAGGGTACGTGCACTGCAGCTGGGTAAACGTGTCCGGATGATCTCTCTCTCTCTACCCGTGTAATCACTGAGGCTGGATGTGATTAAGGAGCTGTTCGGTTGTGGCCGAATGTTCACAACGCCGTTTGGTAGCATCGTGCAGAGCACGTTATCTGAACAGCTACGCAAGCAAAGCCATCCAAAGCGGTTAGAAAGAAGTGCAAACTGTGATCTTCGCTTTAGTTCCTGTTCTGATTTTTAAAAAGCTAAACTATGCAGAAGTTTGGCTTTCTGTAATTCATCTCCCCCCCCATTGCCAAAACAACAGACTGTAGGTAAAGTTAAGGATAATGTATGCATTGCTGGTAAAGTATTGGATATGTCTATAATGTAATTAAAGCTGGATGTATGGATATGTGAAATGCAGGTCATATATATATATATATATATATATCTACTGTGTCACTGTTAATGTTTATGAGAATGGGCTCATATGTTAAAATGAAGTGTTATCATGGTCATGGAACGGTGGGCATCCCTTTGGGGAGTCCCATGAGCCTCAGCAGGGTGGTGCCCCTCGGCCAATCACGAGCGGACGCCATGCCGTGTCCCTCCTATCAGAACCTGAAGCGGGTGGCCGAGACCTGGATGGACGAGTACACGGAGTACATCTACCAGCGCCGGCCCGAGTACCGCCACCTGTCCCCCGGGGACCTGACCGTGCAGAAGGAACTGCGCAAGAGCCTCAAATGCCGGGACTTCAAGTGGTACATGACTGCCGTGGCCTGGGACCTGCCCAAATACTACCCCCCTGTAGAGCCCCCGCCGGCCGCCTGGGGAGAGGTGAGACCCTCCGTTCATAAGCAGGGTGTATGGTGGGTGCAGGGGGACTGCTCTCTGACGGGACTTTGATAATGCGGCAGTGTGGCATAGTGGTTAAGGAGCAGGATTTGTATCCAAAAGGTTGCCGGTTCGATTCCCCGCTGGAGCACTGCTGTTGTACCCTTGGGCAAGGTACTTAACCCACAATTGCCTCAGTAAATACCCAGCTGTATAAGTGGATAACATTGTAAAAACTGTAACCAATGTAAGTTGCTCTGGATAAGAGTGTCTGTTAAATGCCAATAATGTAATGTAATGTTATTCCTCACCCTGACCAAGGCCTGCCAGTAGTGGGGTTGGGCAGTTTCTCTCTCTCTGTACAGCAGTTACATATGTGCTAGTGTGGTTCTGTACTGGCTCTGCATGAGTCTGTAACTAAAAACTGCCCCATAAAGAAATACCCACTTCAAATGTGATATCCTCTTTATCAGAAATGTAATAACTGCCCACAGAAGTGACACCTACCACAAATTTAATATCATCTTCACCATAAAACTGATTACTGCCCCAAAAACTAAAGCCTGCCTTAAGTGTAATACCGTCCTCACCAGAAATATAATAACTGTCTGCACATTGAATAATGCTGCATAATTTGAGCTTCCCTCAACCGTGAGTCCAGTCTTCTGCACTTGAATTTTTTTGTGGTAAGGAGAGCATGCTGAGGACAAGAGGCATTAACGTTGCCCATCATAAGGAGGAGGTGAGGTGGAGAGGGAAAACAGCTTTAATGTAATTTAATTTTAACGCGGCTTTACTCCAGAACAGTGGGACAGGATTAGGAGGCTCCTGGATGCCGTGTATTTAAGAAGCCGGGTGAAGTCGCGGCTGAGGTGAATGCTGATGTTTGGGCCACAGTGCCTCTCTGCTACTTAGACAGCTGATAAGGGCTGTGCAAAGCCCCAGTGTCTGAATGACATTTGCCATCATTACTCTTACGGTTGTATTGTCTTGTCTGAGGCGAAAAAAAAACATGCATACAGAAATGCACTGACAAGAAGCCAGTCCTTGAAACGCTTACCTTTCTAACTGAAGTGGGTTTGAGAATATTAGAATAATTTGCCGTTGTCCTTAATTTTGAATGCAAATTATAATTATCCAAATGACATTACAAAAATTGTAATTATTTCAATTATATGGAACATCCCGATCAGTGTGTAATGTAATGTCAATGTTTTCTCATATTGAATAGACAGCTGTTAGTGTACATAATGATATGAATTTGATTCACAACATTGATTCACAACCCATATGTCGGCTTGCATATTGTTTTTTATTTGGCGAGGTTCAATGACAGCTTGCGGTTTGTACATTTCTCAGCCTCTTGTTACTGAATGCTACCTGTCAACACATTGCAGCTGCTATGCTGTGGGAAGGTAATGCCATTTATTTTTGCTATTACACTGAATATACAGATGGCTGGGTATATTCAGCCACTGGCAGGAGTGAAAGCATACGGAGGCTGGAATTAGGTATTCATGGCCATATTTCTCCATTCTGCATTTGATGGGGGGGGATATCATTGCAGTGTGATGCAGATTGAAGACACTACTCCTCAATTAATTCAATGCCAGCTGAGATTTCTACCCTTTTTAAAGGAGCGCCTGTCAAAAGCGGCAAAATGTGAATTTCTAAGCACAATTTCACCTCTGACATATTGGCTCTGTAGTGCTGCTCAATCTCTGATCCAGTTCATAATTCTATGTTCCAGAGCTACGCATCTGTAAGACAAGAAATGGCCATTTCTATGTGTTCCATTCATTCAGAAGTGCCCGTTTCCAACAGGCCATTAGCCACAAAAAGCGCGGCCCCTATTTATCGAGTCGGTCCGCATTAGCAAGGCAAAACGGACAGTTAAAGTGGAGCTGATAGCGTGTGTCTTCATGCCTGGCGGAGGAGCGTTTATCCCCAGTGAATATCCCTTTTTCTCCCCGTGGCAGGCCGTTGTAACTTCACTGTCAGCCTGACAGCTCCGTATCCGGGCTTCTTCATTCCCGGCCGATCACGCTGTCACCGTGGCCGATATATGGCACAATAAAAGGGCCGCGTCGGGCGCGTCTCCGGACGTGGGGGGGGGGGTTGCATAAATAAGGCATTCTCCACCATCTCCGCCAGCTGACAGGGTCAGACTCCTGTTGACCCCCCCTTTAACGCTCCAGACAGAGCAAACAGGCTGTCCAGCGGTGTTCCACTGGGACTGTCTTCCCTTTCTTCCTTGCTCTCCTCTCAGTTTGATCTCAGCTTGATCTGAGCTGATACAGCCAGGTGGCTTCTGAGTCAGGTGTGAGTTTTGGGGTTTGGAGGTTAACATGGACCTCAATGGTTAATGCGTTGAGAGCAAAGCGAGTGGTAACATTTGAGAGTGTGTGTGTGTGTGTGTGTGTGTGTGTGTGTGTGTGTGTGTGTGGCAGCGTAGTGTGTCTTTGTGTGGTGGTGGGTGCAGGGGTGGTAGTGATGTGTAATGGTACTTGGGGTACTTTTCTGTCAACTGGCTTTGTATCAGAGCAACCTTTTGTGTGTGTGTGTGTGTGTGTGTGTGTGTGTGTGTGTGTGTGTGTGTGTGTGTGTGTGTGTGTTTGTTTTGTTTAAAGATTAAGTATTTCCAGCCTGCATCCTATGTGTCATAGGAAGGCCGGTTAGTTTAAAAGTTCAGCAGCCAGGATTTCACAGACTTCACAATTTCTGCATTCAAGACAAGGCACTTGATGAGTTTAAATGCTCTGTCAGGGTGATGGAAGTTTTGAAAAAAACCCTAAATTGTTGTAAATTTCTCTTTCTCTCTCTCCCTGTGTTTGCCATGTTAAAAGTGGCAAATTGACATAATGGAACAAAATTACTGTAGGCTGTGCGCCAACAAAAATGCCTCGTGAAAAAAAGCCAATTACCGTGGGATCCCATCAGCCCGTCTGATTGGACAGTTTGAATTAGGCCACTTTTAGCCAAACAAAAGGTCATATCAGGCTACTCTTGATACCCCCTATTTGTGGGGAAATGGGGGATGACAGAGACTGGAAAGGAACATAGTTATACTGGTAATACACATAACGGAAAAGATCTTTTCATGAAAACAGCCACCAGAACAAACTAGCCTCTGAATACTTTCACTTTCTTTGTGTTCCTTGTTGAGCATTTTCGATCCAGGTATTACATTACGAATCAGCCAGTGTCTGCCACCAGAGCATAACTGGAACCAGCAGCAAGTCAGTGCCAGAAGCTAGTGTTACAGAGCAAAGTCAGTGCCATGGGGGGAGGCATTATAACAAACAGTGGGATCAAAACACCTTCCCTTTTTTATGGGCATCAAACATGGCTCCCATCTGTGAAAGCATCACAGTTTGGCCTGCAGATGACCTGCAGGTGTGCCGGTGGCTAATTGTAGTGGACCTGTGAAACACAGCATGCCACGGCGTGCCTGCAGGAACCTCTTGCACAGTAGTGTCCTTCCTCGGGTTGGTAGAGGCCTTTCCCGTTGCACCTAGAATGCGTCTGGAGTGAACTCTGGCACTCTGACAGCGTGTTTGAAATGCAGCCAATCCGGTCTGATTGCCATCAGGTATTATTGAGTGTTGTGACAGAGAGGAGCACTCTAATGCCTTAAGGGAATTAGGCGAATGAGAAGGAGCCAATTAAAATGTGAAAGTTGCGTAAACAGTCCTTGATATGCTCACCTGAAGGAACTTGTTCGCCCTTGTAGGGAAAAGAGTTTGGAAAGGACAAGGAGAAACCATGAAGAAATCCTGTCACTGCTAGTGCTCTGGAGGGCTAAGCGCAGTGTGTGTATGGCAGTGTAGCATAGCGGTAAGGAGCAAGGCTTGTAACCAGAAGGTTGCTGGTTGGATTCCCCACTGGGGCACTGCTGCTGTACACTTGGGCGAGGTACTTAACCCGCAATTGCCTCAGTGAACATCCAGCTGTGTAAATGGATAACATTGTACAAACTGTAACCTCTATAAGTTGGATAAGCGCATCTGCTAAATGACAATAACGCAATGTAATATGATCAGAGGGATAAAGCCTCTGCTTGCGGCTGACCTGGAATCAGTCTGACCTTCTGCTCGTAGATCCGGAACGCGGCGTCTGGCCTGTGTGTCGACAGCAAGCACGGGGCCACGGGGACGGAGCTGCGGCTGGACGCCTGCCTGAAGGAGGGGGCCGAGCGCACCTGGGCACACGAGCAGGTACGGCCAGGAGCTGCAGGTACTGCCCAGTGTAGCCAATCAGTGTAGTATAGGGATAAGCAGCAGGGCTTGTAACCGAAAGGTTGCTGGTTCGCTTCCCTTCTGGGGCACTGCTGCTGTACCCTGGGGCAAGGTACTTAACCCACAATTGCCACAGAAAATACCCAGCTGTATAAACTGATAACATGTAAAAAAATTGTAACCTATGTAAGTCACTCTGGATAAGAGACTCTGCTAAATGCTAATAATGTATTGTAATGTAATATCAGGGCCAGTACTGCACAGCAATTAGCCTACTGGGGCCAATATTGTATACCGTATAGCCTGTCAGGGCCAGTACTGCACACAGCACAGTCTATCAGGGCCAGTACTGCACACAACAAGGCCTATCAGGGCTGGTACTGCATAGCATAACCTGTCAGAGCAGGAGTTTTACACAGCATAACTTATCAGGGCTGCCACTGGCAAAATTTTACTAATGACGCAGGTGCTATAGCTGGCTCCAGGTCAGAGCACACAAACACGTGTGTGAGTGTCTTTACGCAAACGGATTCTGCAAACTCTGTGCGATTCTGATCCCTCAGATCTTCACCTTCGGCTGGAGGGAGGACGTAAGACCGGGGGACCCTCTGCACACCAGGAAGTTCTGCTTCGACGCCATCTCCAGCAGCAGCCCGGTGACCCTGTACGACTGCCACGGCATGAAGGGCAACCAGCACTGGCGTTACACCAAGGTGAGGGTCAGCACCGGCACAGGCCAGTCCCCCCACTGACTCCGCCAAGGGCATGAGCGAGTGAATAAGCTCACTTTAACCACCCTGAGGGGCGTGTTTAGCCCTCTGCAGTGACCGTTCCACACCCTTAAGGCTAGCATGCTGCTGTCAATTGTGAAATTTTCAGTTACAACATAAAATGGGAAAGGGGAAGAAACCAGGCTAATTGGCAGCACTCTGCATGGACATTTGTCTGGGTAATTGTGTTTTAAAGAGCTGAGCCTTACTGTTTTATAGGTTAATAGGCATTTTTACAATGTTGATACCTTTTTAGCATTCATTATAACCAGTAATATTATTCCTCGAAGCAGTTTGACTGCCAAAACTTAAACCCCTCACCATGAAATGAAGTCCATTTTCCCGTTCGATTCCCCTCCGGCTGTAATCCTGAGGGTAGGTTGTCTGAGATAAGAGAGAGGATTATGACCGTGACCGCGCCGGCGGTGACCGCGTTTCCCGTTCTCCCTTCGGTCGCAGGATAAGTCTCTGCAGCACTTGGTGAGCGGCGGCTGCATGGACTCCAGCCCCGGCGATAAGAGGATTTTCATGAACAAGTGCAACCCGCGGTCGGAGACGCAGCAGTGGCTGTTCCAGCACGTCAACGTCACGGTGCTGGACAAGTTCAACAGCCCCGCCAGCTCCTAGGGTCGCTGCACCCCCCCGGTCCCGCCCCCCTCCACCCCCGCCACCCCCCTGGCGCACACAACGGCCAACGACCCCCCCTCCTGGACCGCCTGGAGCCTCGGCGAGGACATGTTCCAGAGTCACGCGTCTCTCTTCCGTCTGAGGCCCACATCTCAGGAGCTCCAAAGGGTCTAAAGCCGCCCGGCTGACCGGATTTTAAACTTCGCCACGAGTTTTAGCTGTCGGGGCGGCCGAACGCAAAAAAAAAAAAACACAAATTGGGATTCGACCCCAGTCACCTTGCTGGTCAAGGAAACAAAAACACATAATACACATGTTTCTTTTTTTAGCTCAAGGTCGAACTCAGGTCCTACCGTTCCTGCTGGGCGTATGAGAAGACTGGGTGTGGCGAACTGTTGCAGGTTTTGTGGAAGAACGTTCTCAGCCTCTGACTCAAAGACCGTACGATGGATTTGGCAAGGTGACTCTCAGCACCTTTAGAAGGAAACCTTGTCTCTGTGTTAGCATTTTTATATTGCTGTTTATTTTTCATCATTGTTTTACTAATGTATTTTTTTTGTATTTGCTCTTGCCCAGCGTACATATGTGGATTTATATGAATGAGGATATTATTTCAGACTCCTGTCAAGCTAAGGTTATCATGGAGAGCAGTAAACTGGTCCAGTCACCAATTGAAATCACAACAAAAATGGTTATTTATTAATACCGACACAGGTCGATTCTGTATAAAAACATTTTTTATGGAGAAAATGATACATTAAACCTGACATGATAATTTACCATTTTTTTTACATTTTGTCTGTGTAAGTGTGGGTATGAGTGTGCTTTGTAACTGATATTTTTGGAATGGGAATTCGGTTAATTATGTCACCTTATTATGGTTGTGCTTATAAGTTGTAAGTACTCACACACTTAGGACTCATGTTCAACAACAATGACATGTTTCAGGCATCTAGAATTCCCATTATGCTACCAACATGTTACTTTGGTGCCCTCTACTGGTGATTTTTTCACAATGCACATTCCACTTTTGAGACCACACACTGGGTATTTGGGAATGGTCTCTGCTGCTGACTCAGGTCTCTGTGCAGAAATATATATCAGGCTGTCACATACTGAGCTCTCACAGTTCCATGCACAATAGTAAAGAGGTCTTCAAGTTCTCTGAGCTCAAGACATTGGCTGGCACTGTAATATCCCTTTTAATTTATTTTTGGTGGTCAATTTCATATAACATTGACCAACGATCAACACATCACAGTGTGGTAGAAAGAGAAATCTGTAAAATTATACAAACATTTTTATACCCTTTATACAAGACTCATAGTGATTTCACAGCTTATAGTAAATCTTCATTTCACTCGTCATAGCTCATGCTAAATATTCTTCATTTCATTCTCAGTGATGGGATTTGCCTTCTATTTAGCTCACAATCAGTGCTGTGAAGAAATCCCTCAGTCAGACTGTAATCACATGACCAGGTTAAAGCTCAGAAATGAATCCCTATGCGCCATCAGAAGCTTATGTTTGACCTGCCTTGCTTTTGAATCTCTCAACTTTATCAGACAGCAGTCTGTGGACGTAAATTCAGTCATCTTCATATTTCACAGCTATGCTAATGGTGTGGCAGTTTGGAGTTTAGTTAACGTTTCCACAGCCACTAGATGGCAACAGAGTTAAGAGGATTAACCCCGGTCTACTTGGCGTACAGTCAGAAGGGGATTTCACCATGTGGTACAGTATTTGGGCTAAATATTTACAACTGTTAGCCCAAAATCTAGTGTGTGTGGTGACATTTCAGTCAACCCACATAACTGCACAACTATTTATGCATTTTTCTGTCAGTTCATGGATTCAGGATTAAGTCACATATAGTTTTCACAGTTTATTTCACTGCAAATTTAAATCTTAAGGCCTGTTAGTGCTTCAGTCATGCTAAATTCAGACATTGATTTTTTTCTTTTATTTTGGTTTATTTGAGCTTTTTTCAATATCGCCTTTAAACCTGCCCTTAATCCCTGATCCTAGCTGTTCGTTTTCCTCGCAACACATCTTACAGATCAAGGTGAAAAGACGTTTTGTACAGAAACTGAAAGAGCTTTGAATAAAGCTATCAGACAGGATCTGTCCTTCCACAGGCAACGTCTGTTTGTAATTGCTGCGTGGCATTTTTTGTGATTTTTTTTTAATCAGCACAAGGACAACATGTTTGAGAAATACTATTAAAGAGACAACTTTGAAATTTCATGCATACAGGTGAGGGATAACAGCGTATCATCTCTGAGAAAACCATTCCTAAATGTAAACAGGCTACTTGCTAAGCCTGTTCTCTGTCATTGATCTTTGTCTGTCCTGTGAATGTCATAAAGCACCACACTATTTACTTACCCAAAGAGCCATGTCATATTACAGCAGCATTCAAACATGCATATCCTAATACTTATAGCAGGCAGTATTGTATTCTGTTTAATTACATATGATTACGCATAATGCAGAACATTTAACCAAATTCAAATAAGGGGAATGTTCTGTATTTCCCCAAACAATGACTTGGAAGCACAAGTAAGAACAAAGTGTGCTGTTGTCAATGACAAGGCACAGAGTGGGAATTTAAAAGACAACAAAATCCTGTCTCATTATTGAGAATATAAATGAAGCCTTACCAGCCCCTTTTAAATAAATAAATAAATATAATAATAATAATTTGATGATGATGATGATGATGATGATCCAAGATCAGTTTATCCAACCCCAAATCCTAACCTCAGCATTGTCTTTAGATGGTGAAGGCTGACCCAGTTACACAGCTGAGGGGCAGAAACCACCTATACCTGCCAAAAACCACCTATACAGTAAATAACTAACAGGATACAAAACATTCTGTGGGAAATTAGCTCAGGGTTCAGTTAATGAACAAACACGGATAGAGCTGGAACACGCCCTGAAATTCAACAAAGCAAACACATAGCCACAGAGCAGCCTAGCCTTCTTCCCAAAGGAGCACACTTCCCTCCACAGCCAGAACACTACATTCCAGTATGCAATCCCTCAAAGCAGGAAAAAAAATTATAGAGATGTGCACAGAAACCAAAAACCAGAGATTCAAACAAGATGTGTTCTGTTTACAAAGTACAGAGAGTTCTGAGATGTGGCTGCGATTGCATTGCTGCAATTAATAGCATGATAATTACTTCACATTTCCTTTGCACCTGTCAATTTACACATCTTCAGTACCCGTTGAAGGAAATCAGTGTCAGCTCCTAAACCAGGAGCAGAAAAACAGGGTCCTTTTTGTACAGCAAATGGTGTCACGTATATTTGTTTCCTCCTTTCAAGGCTTTCTGCTAACTGGGGCGTTGTGCCTGTTCAGTGCTTTGTCTGCTTCCGGTCACTCTGCCAAATTCAGTTGCGGTTGCACAGATTCCACACCTCTGTCAGCCTCTGTGTGGGGCTGCCCAGCATTCGGCCAGCTCTGCTGGAAAGCCCCTCAGACCCCTGACGCACTCGCCACACAGAATCACCACCAACAAAACTGGGGGGAAAAAAAAGGTCATGTGATCAAGGGGTGGCCTTGTCGGTCTGCACAGAGGGAGAGAGAGAGGGAGGCCTCCTGCCAAGTTCTCAGTTACACAAAAGAATTTTTTGGAGCTCTCTGCTGCGTTGTGACACTTCCTCGCGCCCTTCCAGCCAGGATTTCCCGCCGCAGAGAGCTGGAGAGAGAGGCGGCGGGTTGCAAGTCCCTGCGAAGAGGGGAATTTGGGTTTGAGGGGACTGCCAGGGTGACTGGTGATAGAACAAGATGGCTGATGGGGTGGTAGACTGGAGACCCTGATGTCCTCAAGAAAGACACCATTGACCAAACCAAGCCTATAGCCTTGGATCTGACTCCCTTGCAGCCAAAGCACACCGATAGCTTGTTGAGCTCCTGCAGCTCCTCCAAACCTCCACCACTACGATTGCAAACAGAAATAAAGTTGTGGAGCACAGGCCTGGTGCCACGGGGATGCTCAGAGGTGCATTGCACCCCCAGACGGACCTCAGTGCACCCCCACTTGTCTCCTTATATCCCAATTTCTACACAGTGTTTATGATTTTTCGTGCACCCCAGTGGATTGCAGTTGCACCCCTCTGTATTTTCTCATATCTGCCTGGTAGAACAGAAATGCTGAGGTGTCTCCTCAACACCTATCATTGGACCCTAAAGCTGGATCCATCTCAGTGGGTCCTCACCCATAATCCCCTTTTATCAAGTCAAGACAACAACAACCAGTATAGCCAAGGCTGAACTCTGAGGCTTGCTATCTAATTAGCTGAGAGCTTGGCTCCACTTCTCGTTTCTGAACTGTGATAACTGCTGTTGGTCTAGTCTAAGTGCAAGTCTGGTGTCTAGATTTGGCCGGGAATGACAATGACCTTCAGTGCAGAAGTACAACAGATTGTGGGAGGAACTGTAGAAAAAGCACATAGATTTTACAATTTCAAAAATATTTAATCAATGCACATAACTAGCTACATATGTATACTGAACACAATTTACAGTAACGTAATGAATTTCCCACTGATACCAATTTAACTATCGAATTATTATCTGTGTGGCAAGGCAGTGCAGGTCTGCTATCCATGATCGTTTTTTTTTTTTTCTTTACTATCCATGATCGTTGCGACACAAACCACTGCGGATTAGACTCAGCCGCGGCTTCCTGGTTTCGCACCCGTGTGAACATGCAGGTGTGAGTACAACGTGGCTAGGACTGGGAAAAGGGGAACCTGCCTTAATCAGCAAAGCCCGTTCGCATGTGTTGAAAACTTTCAGTTCGCAAGGCGGCGTGACAGAGGGGGCGGTCACAGCGAGAGAGACCGTCCGAGAGATAAGAGGGATTCGATCGGGAGAGGAGTCAGGAGCAGCAGCGAGGGGAGGTGACGGGCACAGGCAAGGGGCCACGGCCAGCTCATTCCGTTCAAAAGCTAGCAAGCCAACGCTAGTTAGTCCTTACAATGAGACTGAAAGTAGGATTCATCCTTCGCAGTTTATTAGTGATCGGAACCTTTTTAGGTCTGGTGGTGCTCTGGTCTTCCCTTTCTCCAAAACCAAACGATGATAACCCATTCGCTAAACTGGTAAGTAGCGACCTCTGTTTATCTCGAAGGTAAAATAATGCTGTATTTGAAGTATTATTTGCGTTAACCTGAAAGGTGATCACAGGTTTGTAACCAGCTGTATTGTGTTTATTTGTCAGCTGAATTTATTAAGTAAGCTAGATAGCTAGTTGGCTAGCTAGTCCCGGTCGTTGTCATGGAGATCTCCCAGTCTTGCATGCTAGGTAACGTTAGCTGTCCTCGTTAGAGATATTTCACTAGTTAGCCGGCAGCCTTACTACAGAGAAAGGAATGGATGTGACTTGTGCACAGCAATAAACACCAATGTTAGCTAGCCAGCTAACCTGGTAGCTGACTTAGCTAACAATGCTGCAGTGAGACCACCAGATTGTGAATGTCCGCTTTGGTCATCACCGTGCAATCGCTTTGACACCCCACGCAAACCCGGAAGGACAGCTTTATTTTAGTGTTATTAGTTACTGCTGTCTGCTCCACAATATTTACCTAAGTCGCTAACCTGGCAGCTTGCGTGGCCTTAGAGCAAAAACTCCTGACATCGGTCTGTTCTGTGTAGCTGGCTAGCAAGCTGGAGGTTAGCTACAAACCAGCAAAGTTAGCTAGCTAGCTAAGTGAATTGTCCATTGACACAGCATTGCTGTGGTGTACACTGGCATTTGGTAATGTCCGTAAATCAACAACGCGTTGTGTTTTTTCTCGGTGTCATTTTGCGTAATATTGCCTATTTCGATCTATCAACATGTCACACATTACAAAGAGTGGTAGACATCTATCGTTAACCGTTTGAATGTGTCAAAGGGTAAAGGCTGTCAGAGGTCTGTCTATGGAGGGATTAGCGCAATTGCTGATACAGCAGACTTAAATAAAGACAACGTTCATTGACTGCAGTCCAGTCTGTCATATGAGGAACCGGCTGGGTAACTTGCAGCAAAAATAAATATGTCTGACTCCCCCTGACAGTATTTTTCGTTGTGAATCTTGACACTTACACGTTACCTTACCGATCTGCATGTATTTATTCAGCCTGACCATTTACTAGTCAGCAGTAGCCTCACAGTTGGAAGCGACAGTGTAATTTTTGATGTGCGTATCGAGGTTCTTGCCAGTTAGCCTTTTAAAACAACCTTTTGTGTGTGTCAATTCTGTAGCTTGCAAACGTGTCAAATAATCTCAAAGAATATGTGTTGCTATTGAACATTTTGGAAGGTTGTGTAGTATAGTTTTGCCACAACCAAATGAATGTGGGCATAGTCAGGAAATCAACCAGTCAGTCTTTTAAAGAGCTACAGGTTAGTTCAGTCAACACCATTTAGCAATCCTTTGGGGGTGGATAGACGTATAACCAACATTTTATACTCTGTATACATACTGGTTCATCCATATTATATGTTATATGCCACGCTATTGTGTTGATTCCTTATCTCTGGGTTACAAAATAAGAATTTATAAGACTTTACAATGTGAGAACCAAATGTTGGCGGTGATATTGTGAACGAACATTATTGTCTACGTTCTGAGGTGTAATTCTCCTCACTCCACAGGAGGGAAGGGATGGAGCTAACCTGTTACCCAACGCCAAGAATGACATCTTGGACCAGAACAAACCGCCTGTTCGCTGGCCCCGCGTGGAAGGCGTGGAGGTGGACCTGGACTCCATCCGGCAGAAGAACGAGGACAAGGGTTTGGACCGGCACCCGAGGGGCAGGGTGCAGAACCAGCAGAACATCATGCAGAAGCAGTACGTCACCTTCAAGCCGCACACCAACGCGTACACGGACCCCGTCCTGAAGCGCGGGGTGCTGGGAAACTTGGAGCCGAAGGAGCCGGAGCCCCAGGGCATCCCCGACGGACCTGGGGAGGGCGCCAAGCCCTTCGTCCTGGGCTCCGAATACAAGGAGGCCGTCCAGGCCAGCATCAAAGAGTTCGGCTTCAATATGGTGGCCAGCGACATGATCTCCCTGGACCGCACCATAAGCGACATACGGCATGAAGAGTGAGTATGAGCTCTCAGTCAGTCAGAATGGTGCTGCAAACACACAGGCATTAACATACTGTGTTTTAATCTGAATTGCACAGCAAACGCACTGACATTAACGCGCCGTGTTTTAATCAGAACCGTGTTGCAAACACACAACTGTGACCACGCTGTTTTAATCACAACTGTGTTGCAAACGGCCGGTTATTAACATGCCGTGTTTTAATCTGAATTGCGCTGCAGATGCACAGTTATTAACGCACTGTGTATTAATCAGGATCATGCTGCAAACACACAGTTATTAAAATGCTGTGTTTTACGACATTTGGGACACCTACAAAGTAGCATGGTGACAGTTAGGGTGGAGCTGGCTTGTGAAGAGGTGTGCAGACGTGTCATCAGCCAGTTTGCAGGAGTAGCATTACTCAGGGCTGCAGTGGAATCTAGGAGCGGTGTTCTTTTCAGACGTCACAGACGGGGCCAGACTAGGGGAGGCACACCTGTTTTTGCTGCGCTGTGCAGTGTGAAGGCCAGGACCTCCTGTTTTGTCCGCCCACTGCCAAACCTCCTCACGTTCATGTCCTTTCTAAGGCCATATTTTGACGATGTGGCACCCTAGCGAGGACTGTAACAGGTCCACAGATATCATACATTTGGCAGACTAGCAATCTGTGCGATCTTTATTTGCAGGAGGCTATTTGTGAGTGGCAGATGCTATCTTGAGCTGTCAATCCCAAGATAGCATGTGTTCGCCACATTTAAAATTCCATTGATGTTTTTAAATACAGGTTATATATGGGCCTCTCAACCCTAGATTGGAATCTCTAGTCAGGCAGGTTCTCCTGCTCTCTTCAAAAGTGGAGGCGGCTGGAAAAATGCTGTAGAGTTGGCTCATTTACAGGAAGACACATGAGAGGTCCCGACACCTCACTTTTCTTTATTTCAAATGAAGCACTAGTGTGTAAATTATGTGCACCAGGACTCAGGTGTATGGAATGACTTTATCATCAGTGTTTTCCTGTACACACGCCTTTTTTTACACATACCATTACTGCAGGCTGCTGTCTCTTGTAGTAATGCTTTTATGTTGTTGTTATTTGCAGAATGCAGATCTTGATGCCAAACAGACAAAGAGACACGTGATCAATGTCTGAGCGTATCCCCAGCAGCCATGATCTTTGGCTCATAATGATGAGGTTGTTTGCATTGAACAAGGTCATTAAGGAGGAGGTGGTCAGGAGTTCAGAATGTGCTCACTCTGGTACAGAATAAATCAAAATAAATCAATTCAGTGCTGAAGGGAAATTCTATAGGCTTAAACGGGCACTAGGGTCTGTTAATTAAAAACTTTACCTTAAGAGTCATATAAAATATTATGGGAGCTGAAAATTAATTAAAAATTTTCTGCAGAAAGGAAATGAGTAAGTACTTCACAGTTAACCCCAGAGAAGGTGCCTCGTCAGACCTATCCAGCACATGCTAAATCAGTGGCTTCCACAAGGCTAATGGTGTGTCCAGCAGAAACCGCTCCCCTGGGGTGAACTGTTAGGCAGTACCACCCTGGGCTCTTTTAGCACGCCACTGTGTCCGCAGGCTAAGAATTCTGAAACCCTTCAGCTGCCTTTGGCACCTTTTTTAATGTCCATATTTTTAGGTCAGCGTTTCCCCAGCCCTGCCTGTGGACCAGGCACTGGGTGAAGTCAGGCTCACTGCAGGGGCTGGAGATGTCTGACAAAGCATTCAGACCTTATTAAAGAGTAATGGTGGTTTCCAAAGTCACTGCAGTAATTCCCACTTGCAAATGGTCTGTCTCACTGCATCAGAGAGCAGTGCCCAACATTTAACCAGCAAGCAGTACTTTCACATTGACTGCTACGGAGGGAGATGAAAGTGCCCATGTTTATCAGATGCCTCTCTCCCTAATACATAGGTAATCCCGAGATGCTGACATATGTACACAGTTATACAAATCTACTATAGATAGTCTGTCCATTTGCATTCCCAAACTGATGAGGTTCTGATGTTGTTTTTCAAAATCTGTATAAATTTCAGGAGTATCGTACTGTGCAGAAAGGCAGAACGTTTAGATGCTCTGAACCAGAGACACAAGAATTGATGTTTTTGATTTTAGCTTTATTTATATGATGTTATACAGAGATATTCATCAAAAGGAACTCTCTGATTGTCCCAAATTGTCAGTGTTCTAGAATCACAAATCTGATTAATGGGAGGAACAAGAAAAAACAAAGGCAGATGACAAAGATGACAAGGCTCTTAGCCAAGCAGGAGCTTTTCTCCATTCCTGTGGGAATGAACTGTAGAAGAGGATCTTTCAGGTTTTATAAAATTCGGTCCTCTGAGGGTCTCATCACGCCAACAAAGCCCGGCCTCGCGTCGGTCAGACGATGACACGGTGCTTCAGATTCTGGGAAGGTGTGTCATTGCAGGAGTGCGGGGCAGTGCGTGTGACATGCAGGATTCCGCGCCGCTGTGTCTTCCTCCCCGGGATCCGCATCATCAAAGCGACGGGCCGTAACGCAGTCCCGGCCTGCCTTTGAGTCATCCGAGCCGGCGGGATTACGCGGAACAGGATTGCGGTTGATTAGAGCGCTGCTTTGAAATCAGGATTCATGCAAAGCTCAGAGAGGGAAAAGTGGTGAAGCTCCCCCATACTGTGATTACAGTGTCCGCTTAGCAGGCATGCCTAATCCAGAGAGGCCTTCAGTGGCATTTAACACAGGTGGTAAATATTAAGCGTGAGACAGTGAAATACACAAACAAACAGGCTAAATGAATAAAAGCACATTGTTACTCCTTTGCAAGGATGTCAGAAAGCTCTTCTTGATGAGCGCGTTTGATTCAGGGGCATGGTGCAGGGGCCCCTGCAGTCTCGGGACCATTCAGGGTATTGCGCTGTTTTGAGGACCAGGACCAAATGGTTGGCGTCCACCCCCTCTCCTGCTGGCTTCAGGAGTGTGGTACTGTTCCTTTGCCCTAGTAACGACACATAAGCTGAATTCCCTTTAAATATCCCAGCACAAAGATCCACCATCAAGGTGACCATGTGATAAGTTCCCCATAAACACAAGCAATGGGTGATCTTAACCACTGGCGGCCTTGCCTTACAGCGATAGAGGTCTGATCTTGACGGTCTCCGGTCTGATGCCAGCCGGGGGCCTGTGTACCCGCTAATGACCTTTGTGCATACTAGCAGTACATAGATCATGTCCTGCCATTGTGGTTAAGGACTCCTCAGTCTTCCACCACTAAAGCTGTGCATGTGATTTAGTGTAGAGTGATAAACGTTTCAGCCGTGTTGTTAATTGTTTTTGGCTGAGCAGCTTTACAGCCAGAGAAATGGTGGTGTCTCTCACTGGCTTATTAACCCCATTCACACCAGAGCCACGTCTGGTAAAGTGGCGGTACTGAGCGGGGAGGCAGATGAGGATTTGGTGCTACGTCTGGGTTGTAGGTTTGCAGCAGAGGGTGCAGTAAGGCCAGGGACTGGGGGCTTGTACAGTGAGGAGAGGAGGATGGAGAAGAAGAGACTGCAGGAACTCCAGTGACCTGTAGCACAGCACCACCAGATCACAATGCTCAAACCTGTTTAGCATGAGGGAGCCACAATGCTGGAAGAGCCAGGTAAGATCTGAGTGGAATCTGCGTCTGTGCATGCTGCTACGAGCAGTGGTTGCACAATACTGATAGCAAAATCAAGTACATAGAAACAGGCTTTATGTTCCGGTCACCTGGATTTGTAATGTGCATTTTGCAGTCAAATCGAATCAAACACCGTGCATCACTGCTGCGTGGGGCGAGTTGGTGTGTAGGGAGCCTGGGGTTTGGGCCACTGTGAGCCCAGCAGAAGCGCAGGTGTGTGTGCTGACTGTGTGGGCAGACGCAGCCCTTAGCCAGGCACTAAGCAGCACGAGCGCACGGAGGTTTAGCCGGGCTGACACCCGAGAGGCCGAGGCTGCCGGGCTCACGCCACAATGGCATGAAGAGACACCTGCAGGTGAAGGCCGTTACCACATGTCACGCTCACGCCGCAGAAAAACCTGTCCACGTGGCAGAGCTGAGGCTCGTCATCAGCAGGTTGTTGGTTCAGCCCCCCAGGGCAAATTGTTGCCATTGAACCCTTGTGCTGTACTAAATACCTGGCTGGATGTGTGGTTTTTAGAAGTGAGAGCTATGTAAGTCACTCTGGATAAGGGCGCCATTGTTTTAACCGTCTGTAGATGAATATAATACAAGCATATGGGCTGTGATGAGATGCCATTGGTTTTGTTGTGTGACTTAAAGTAAACACAGCGAGGAGGATGTGCTATGTAACAATGCAAGAATTAATTGGTCACGTATTTCTCAGCCAACACAGAGGGGATAATGGCACAATCGCTAAACATACAATGACTGGGCTGCGAATAGAAAAATACAACAAGAAGGAAGCAAAGAGATGTGAAACCTTCAGAGTCAAAGCAGGCAGAAATGGAAGAACAATCTGTGTCTTATTTAGCTCTAAAACTACACTGTACAAGTGGATTTTGACTTTAATATCTGTGCAAAATGGATTAATGGATTAAACTCTTACAGTTATAATGGGTTGCAGATTATGCCTGTCCAGCCATATTGGTGTCATATGCAAAACTTCATTTAAACCTGTTCAGTAAAATGCTCCAGCAATGCTCACATACACTAGGAGTTTTGATGTCGTTTTATGTAGGTCCTGACCACTGCAGATATGCAGCAGTTTAGGAAGGAATAACTTTTCTTGTGAAATGAAAACTCTTGTGTTCAGCTGTAGCCCATGGGAAATCCCAAATGCAGAAAAGTGCTTTTGCTAATCTCAAAATGGGATACATATCCCAAATATACATGTATATGTGTGTGTGTGTGTCTGTGTGTGTGTGTGTGTGTGTGTGTGTGTGTGTATAATATTTGAATACACTAAGTATATAGAAAGGAAAATATGTTGGTTTCTGATTTTGTGGTTTCATAACTAAGACTAGAAAGGTTGACTTGATGAACAGAGTCATTTAAGTCTGCTTGCACTGGAATGCCTGTATCCTCCCTCAATGTATGTAGGTTGCAGTATTTACCATTACCAGCAGGTGGCGATGTAGGTTCATTATTGCGGTGCTCAGAGTTTTGGCAGCGTTCGGATTAGGAATATATCCAGTTTCTTTTATATCACATGTAACATGAACTTGTACCCTAGTGGCCCCGTGTTTGTTCCAGACCTTGTTGTACCAAACACAGCAGCAAATTAAAAATGGTATAGGCTCGATTCACATTCTGGTCTACAGTATTGTGGTTGTAAATTTATTGTCTTCTGCAGTACTGTGTATTTGTAGAGTAGCACAGGAATTGCTAGTGGCTGGGAGAGGGGAGGAAGCTGAGTGAATTTCATAGAGAGCTTTAAGGGTCAGAAGCCCAGGACACAAACAGCTCTAATGATGCACTCAGCCATTTCAATTACGGCTGCTAAGAGACAGCTGCAGGCCTGCAGTTAGGAGACTCTGTCAGAGGCCTGGCTTGGATGGTCATGAGGAAGTTCCGGGAAGAGTAACTGTTTCAGTGCTCAGGGGTGAATTTTTTTTTTAGGGTTTAAGTAAGCCCGCAAAAGCCCTACATAGAAAGGTCATCTCCGCAAGCCAGTGGGATAAGGGACTAGACCACATACGCCACGTATGACTGTACTTTTCACAAAGATGACAGCATGTGTAGTAACTGGAGATGCCGGTCATTAGCATGTACCGTGAATCCTAACTGCACTATTTTTCACAAAAAAACACTCATGAGTCGCGTACATAAACTGGCAGGAAAGATGCAGTTGTTGTGCTCCGGGGGGTATTTAAAAAAAAAAATGAGTACAGAAAACGAACAAAAAAAAAAAAGATCTCTGTGGTAACACTGCTGATTCAACATGCTCTGAACATGGCAGGATTGCCTAGCCCCCAGTAACCGTACCACCTCCAGCCATTAAGACCGAGGTGAAAAACGGAGATGGTTTGAAAGGCGGTGGATTCCGGCGACCGGAGAGCAGATTAGCGTAGCCTGCCGGGGGTGTGGGTGAGGGCTGTGGTATGGCTGATTTGCGGGGGTGAGACGCCGGAGACCCGGGCGGCTCGACCGGCTCCTGACTGCTGGAATGCGGTGGGGCTCCATTAAGATTCCAGCGGCTCTGCTCACAGCTGCGCTTGAGGTGGGGAGACAGCTAACCCCGTTCTCACACACCAAACTTGCTTTCAACCTGTGTCATGTACAGGCAACACGCACACACACACACACACACGCACGCACACACACACACAGATACAAACACATGCATACACACAAACGCACACATGCACACACACAGATACAGGCACATGGGCAAACACATTCACTGGGACCTGTTCTGCACATGACCCTGAACAGCCCGTCTAGATAAAATTAATTCTGGTTGGTCCTGTTGGCTTCACAGAGCACCAAAGTCACGTTGCCTGGTGACTGGATCTAAACAAAAATTTCTTTCAGTAGCTTTTTGTCCACATTCGCACACAAACAAACAGATAAACATATCATCTTTTAAAGCAGAAATGTATATATACATAATTTATATGTACCTACACATACATATAGGTTCTCCAGTGTTGTACATTTGTATTGCATAATGTTCTTCCGTTATGCAACACTGAGCTGCAGAAGATGCATTAATGTGATGCCGGAAGGATTTTGGGCCTGTGTGAAATATGCTTGTCACTCACACGCGACACCAAATATAGACTGATCTGCTGAGATGAACGCGGTCAGATCTGCTCCCCGAGTGGTGTCCTCACTCTCCGGGCTCGGTGACCATACGCCGCTGTCTCACGCATCAAAACAAAGGAAAGCCCTGTGCCCACCGAGGACTGCAGATGCCCAGTTTGTGTGTCCTTTTTATGACAACAGAGCCATGGCTCTTAATCAGATCTTCATAATCCAATTAAGGCTGGCAGGTAAGGCTGGAAAAAATACCCATTGAACTCCTCCAAACCTGATTACTGCGCAGCTTAGCACGCTAAGGATCCAGAGAGGCCACCCAGTGTCTGTCTGTCGGCCCTGACGAGAACAGAAGGCTTGTTATGTTTTTGCGGATACTGCACAAATTCACTGTGTCGGCCTGCAGCAGGCATGTGAAATCTTATCATGTAAGACTAGGGAAATGTGTACAGCGCCCTCACAGACATACCGTGAGTCCAGTTTTTGTAAAGAGTCTAGTTTAATCATCATGTTATCAGAAACAATCACATCGGACACATTTCACAAGTCTGAGCCAAATATTATTTGCATACGAGACTATACGTTAGAGAGCTGAGCCTACTTGCTAGCTAATTGCTGGGAGACGTAGTCCAGCAGCCAGCTTTGCAGTTGGATTGAAGAATCAAGTTGGCAAAACATACATTGACTTCACACCGGCCTTGACACGCACCTGGTATTTCCTTGGTAAGAAGGTGCATGAGTGCTGGCTTTATGTGAAAACATGAGTCATGGTTCCTACGGGAAGGCGGGAGAGGGCGAGGGTGTGGAGTTTAACTTGCGGCAGCGCGGTGTTGCTGTTGCTTTGCCGTGCCCCATCCCACGCTGCCAGTGCCTCCTCCCTCATACCAACAGCCGAGGGCTCCGAACGGCCTGTGGCTCTGTGCTCTCTCTCACTGCCATCTGAGACGGGAGAGGAAGGCACAACAGCAGGGCTTCAAAACCTGTCTCATCTGGATTGCAGCAGTGTGTTTCCTCATGAAAAGTATGACGTTATGCCTCGTGGCCCAGGAGTTATTTTCATTCTTACAGACGAGGCTTGTTTTCCAAAGCAACTGCTTTGACAAGTGCAAAAAAAATGACTATAATATGCGTTGCATTTGAATTATAACGTGAAAAATCCTCCTGTAATCAGTGATGCTATGACATTGAAAATGATGAACTGTGAGGCTTCACAGATCATTTTTTTAAAATGCATAAATGTGACATAATGTGTACTGATATCATTCTGCTGTTATCTTTCACCAGCTATAAAGGACTGATAACAGGATTATTGTGGACTGAAGTGAGGCAGGGAGATTAATGAACTTGTTTGTATGGATGTGTGGCCTAACAGCATGTGGTCGCTGGTGTGGGGGTTCAGAGGGTTGAGCCTAAAAACACTCTGTACCCTTTTAAACAGGGGCTCCAGTGTGTGGATTCAGGGCTCTTTCAGAGCTAAAAGTCGTCTCAAGGGAAGAAAGCCTGTATGCTTTTTTTTTTTTTTAAGCTCTTTTTGGCACCGAAACGTGTTTGTGAAAGTGTTCCGGGCAGCGCAAAATGAAAGTGAAAACAAACGCCCCCGAGGAAAGTTTAGCGGCAGGACGATGGTTATCAGTGGAGTTATCTGCTTTATGGCAGGTTACATGGCCTTTTTGCAGTGCGAGGGGCGTGTTATCCAGCAGCTTGCTGTCCTGAAGAACAAGCTGGAACAGGATGGTCCTGCACACAGCCGGCGAGGAGCACGCTCATAAACGCCCGGCACACGCACCGTTTGGGCCGCTCACAAAGGAGCCATTTTATCCACTAAAATGTAATAAGCAGGCCTGACTGACTGAGAGGCGGTCTGAGCAGGGGATTGTGGGATATGTTTCCCTGAACATTCACAGGGACTCAATGCCTCAGCTGCCTGGGAGGGGGGGGTTTCCTGTTACACCAGCGAGAGCCGGCTATTGGGTTGTGTTTGAAATGTACACAAGCGTTGAAGGTTTATCCTCTCCCTTTACCCGCCCCCCACTTCCCGGCAGGTGCAAGTACTGGCACTACGATGAGAACCTGCTCACGGCCAGCGTGGTCATCGTCTTCCACAACGAGGGCTGGTCCACGCTGATGAGGACGGTGCACAGTGTCATCAAGAGGACCCCCCGGAGATACCTGGCGGAGGTCGTCATGATCGACGACTTCAGCAACAAAGGTGACACACAGACGCGTGCGCAAAACAAGGCCCGAGCTGAAGCCAGCCTCACACCCGCTCGGCTCCCCCGTGGGTCGCCATCTCGGAGCTGTGCCCGTTAATCTAGTGTCTCTGAGAACAGTTTCACAACATTACTTTTTTTGGCGTTCATAATTGTCTGTGCGGTATGAGTCAGACATGACTGCAGTTGCCGTGGTTTTGGCTGAAGTTGCAGCATTCCGTTGGGCAACTTGTTTTCAGTGTGACTGGAATCTGAATCTGTCCTCAGAAATCGTTCGTATATTTTTTTTATACATTTGATATAATCCAAGCATAAGAGCATTAATCATGTGTATTTTTGTATAGCACCGCTCATATTAGGAATCAGCCCAAGGCACATGCAAAAACACAAATGCGAAAGAGCAAGGTCAACCATAATGTGCAACTACAATCCACTGCCCGACCATCCAAAGCCAATACATAGTAGTAAATACTATTCTAAATACAGAGGATACGCAGCAAAGCTGGCCTGATCCCTGCTGACCAGCTGCTGACCAGCTGCTGACTCCCTGTAGCATGTGTAAGCAGGAATAATGTTTCTCCTTGGGTAACACTGGGGGGAAACTGAGCCGTTATCCTAAACGTCTCCATTTAAAAAGTGAAGCCCAGTGCTGCTGGAGTCCCTCCAGCTGTGCGGTGTCAGATCTGCAGCAGATGGGCTGTCACTGAGCACAGCTGTGGGACGCAGAGGCAGCTGGTAAATCCTGCTGGCGGGAGAGCCGAGGTGAAGCTGCGCCATGGTAACCGAATGAGGAGGGCACAGCGCCGCGGTAACGGCGCCACGGTAACGGCTCCTAGCACAGAATCCTGAGCTCTGTGTCGGCGCTGCACAGCAGCACTGGAAGGCATTGCTTACACTGTGTCGATAGGCTTGCAGTGGATGGTGATTTGTTAACCAGTGGAGTTTTGTGATGATGGTCACGCCTTGTCTCGTCGTTCTTAAATGTAGATAATAAACAGTTACATTTCAAAATGCGGAAAGAGGTTGACTCTCTTTGCGTCCATCCAGAATGTACCGTACAGTAATGTCCATCCTGAATGGGCCATACAGTGGTGTCCATCCAAATCTGCTAGATGGTGGCATTCATCCTAAACGTGTCATACAGTAACGTCTCACCCGAAATGTGCCAGACTGTTGTGTCTCATCCTAAATGTGCCGGACGGTAGTGTTGAAGCTCTTGTCCCGTCTCCTCAGTGCACCTGAAAGAGCGGCTGGAGGAGTACATCAAGCAGTGGAATGGCCTGGTCAAGCTGTTCCGCAACGAGAGGAGAGAAGGGCTGATTCAGGCCCGCAGCATCGGTGCCCGAAAAGCCACGGTGGGCCAGGTGGGTCACTGCGCGCACGCGCGCGTGTCTGTGTGTGTCTGTATGTGTGTGCGTGGCCGTGTGCGTGTATGTGCACATGCATTTGTGTGCATCTGTGTGTGTGGGGATGCGCATATCAGCGGGTGTGCACACACGCATGCATGTCTGTGGATGTGCGCTCGAATGCATTGGGGTGTGGGTGGATGTGCACGTGCACATCTGTGTGTGTGGCCATGTGCACATCTAAGGGTGTGCGTGTGTGCAGGTGTGTTCCCATGCAAGTGTGTGTGCATGAGCCTGTGTGTGCGTGCATACACATGTCTGTGGGTGTGTCTGTTATAATAATGTACAATTACATTCTCCCCAGGTTCTGATCTACCTGGATGCTCACTGTGAAGTAGGGGTGAATTGGTACGCCCCACTGGTCGCCCCCATATCCAAGGACAGGTAGTATATTCCACAGACCACAAGAAATCACAAGCTGAAGTGTTCAAATTGGAGTACAGGAAAAGATATTGTTTTCCTGTTTTGACTAAATCAAAGATGAGATTAAATGCACCGGACAGCACTCCAAACTCATTTAACTCTTATGAATGTGTTTTTTTTCTGTGTAATCAGACATGCTGTTCTCCTTGCGGTGTTATCAGTATGCCGCATTTTCTTACAAACATTCCTGCAGGAATGAAATAGAACAGGTTCAGGGGCAGCGGAGTGGAACAGTGGCTCGGGCACTGCAGTCTGAATCTGACTGTAGCTGTGGCAGACAGCAGAGCACTGCTTCTCAGTCACTGCAGGAAATGTGCTGCTGCTTAACTGGCTGGCAGAATACATGAAATTTAAACAGCTTTAATTTGGCCTTTGAACCTTGTTTGAGGAAATGAATCAAAAAAAGCATTCTGCTGCCATTAGAGGCGTAAACCCCTGGCTTAATAGTGAAACGATATAATATTGATAACTAAGCAACAATGTACTATATTGGAATATGTCTGACAGTTCACTTCATTAAGGTGCTATACAATTTGATACAATACATTTCAATAAAGTATGATTCAGCATAACCTTAAAATTGTTCTGTGCTTTTAAAGGAATGTAGGGTATCCAAACATTAGTTCATTATATGCTGTTGAACTAACACTCAATGTTAAGAAATAAGTTCGTTTGTTGCAAGCAAGTCTAGTTTCACCAAAATTACTGCATTTGTATGACTGCACATTAACGAATAAATTCCGCGGTATGGATAGATTTTCACATGCAGTATCGATACAGCTGTATCAGTGTTTTCATGTCAATGTATCAGTATGAATCAGTGTAGTTTTACACCTTTAGCTGCTGATTGGTGGAATGTTGTCCTGTCTGTTTCTGAAGTTTAACGGCTGTGCTGTTGTTTCTCGTTGGTGTTCCAGAACCATATGTACGGTTCCGCTGATAGATTACATAGACGGCAATGTTTATACCATAGAGCCTCAGCAAGGTGGGGACGACGATGGGTTGGCCAGAGGTGCTTGGGACTGGAGCTTGTTGTGGAAGCGGGTGCCGTTAAACAGCCGGGAAAAGGCTAAGCAAAAGCACATGAGTGAACCCTATCGGTAAAGCCACCAGAGGACACGCCGTCCTCCCCCTGTATCGTCCATCTAAGCCCCTCCTCTCTTTCTCTCTCTCTGTTTGTCTGTGCGTGTGTTCGTCCCTGTCGTTTTGCCTGTCTCTGCGCACCGTGATGCACGGATTACAACCAATCCCTCCTGCCCCCTGCCCCCAAATCCACCCACCCCCATACACACCGCCCACCCCCAATCACCCCCCACCCCCACCTCACATGATACCCCCAGAACGGTGTGCACGGTCCCTCTGATCGACTCCATTCACGGTGATCGGTTCACCTTTGAGCCACAGGGGGGAGGGGATGAGGACGGCTTGGCCAGAGGAGCGTGGGATTGGAGCATGCTATGGAAACGCCTCCCTCTGACTAGCAGGGAGAAGCAGAAGAGATTAACTAGAACTGAGCCCTATCGGTAATTCACAAACAGAAGAAAGGCACCGGAATACAGCATATGGTTCAGTATGCTGTATTTCCGATGCTGCCTGGCTTCCTCCCTCTCGTATGCTTGGTGATGGGCATCTCTCTCTCGAGAGGAGGCTGTTTGATACTAAACTGCATGTCACTGTGCAATTTGAGGCCCTCACCCTCTGTGGGGTGCATGTGGTACCCCTGGTGCCTTTTGACTACTAACTCAGGAGTACCCCTTCTAACAAGACAGTGAGCACTACAGCACTACAGTGTCTCTTTCCTCTCAGGTTAACTACATCTGCCTGTTTCCTTTAGATTGCATGATGTTCAAGGGACCACAGCAACTAACCTAACAACTGGGGTATTTTTAACCCAATGATCCAAGCACACGAATGGTCTTTTAATCTTCCTAATCTCTGTCAGGTTTTGATCCTGCATATAAACTACTCTGGCTCTTATTTCACACTGTTGCTTTGTGTATTCAAGCTGTAATTTTAATGACATGGCCAATGTAACTCAGACCATTTTACCTTTCTTTACATTGGTTCATAGATTTTTCTTCTAAATGGAAAAAGACATACTCAGGATGTAAACACTACCAGAATAAATACCCTCAAGAGCAATCATCATAGCTACTATACCTCTCCATATCCAACAACAGACTCATAGTTGTTGCCTTCTTTGCATGGGTGAACATGTTGATTGAAAAACCTGTTGCATATTTTCAGTGTTGCTTTATACCTTCATGTGTCCTGCTTGCAGCCTTCCTGCTATCCCACAATGCCCTGTGAAGTTTCCTGTAGGTTGAGTCTGACTGCTGCTTTGCCTCTCAGATCTCCTGCTATGGCCGGAGGGCTTTTCGCAATCGAACGCGATTTCTTCTTTGAGCTGGGGCTGTACGATCCTGGCCTACAGATCTGGGGCGGAGAGAATTTCGAGATATCCTACAAGGTAAACGGACAAGTTTGTCCCGTTTGCACTTACAAGCTAGGCAGTCAGGAGAGCAGGTCCTTACAGTGCATGCTCCAGTGAAAGCTTATTTCATGACAAAAGCAAAGCTGGACACCGTTGCCAACGCCTGGCTGCGTGTGATATGAATGTGACAATAAGGACTGCTTTATCAATCTTACATTTAAGTTATGTAATTTCTGAATAAGGAATAACCCACCGTGCAGCTTTTTCCAGTCTGAACAGGCATCCTCGATGGTGATGCCAACAGACCACATAATCACTATCATAATAAGGGAGCGGTGCTTTTTTTGTTAGTACTCTTGTCTACTAGTCAGCACTGCACTGCGCTGCACATGACGTTTTAAACTTGAATGAAATAGAACGCTTGTTTGGGGGAAATGAGCGGTGTTCTCGGAATACAGTGAGGTCACGGTATTCTCGGAATACAGTGAGGTCACGGTACTCTCGGAATACAGTGAGGTCACGGTACTCTTGGAATACAGTGAGGTCACGGTATTCTCCTCTGGAGGAAGCGTGGGGGAGTGTTGGGGGTTCAGGTGTCGCGGGCACTGCAGTGACTCTTGTGTTCCGCCCTCCGGGCGCTCCGCAGATCTGGCAGTGCGGCGGGCAGCTGCTGTTCGTGCCCTGCTCCCGCGTCGGCCACATATACCGGCTGCAGGGCTGGCAAGGAAACCCGCCCCCTGCCCATGTGGGCTCCTCCCCCACACTGAAGGTCAGCCCTCCGCTTAAAGTGTTTTTTTTATCGTTATTATCATTTGTTATTTTTATCCTCTCGGTTTGTACGCAAACGCCAGGAAAAATGTTGACCTACTCTGGTAAGTGACCGCACATACTTTGCTGAGTTTTTGGTTTATTTGTACTGGTGTGCTTGTACTTATTTTACCACTGGCAAGAGTGGAGTTGGTTTTAGCAGCTGAAAGAGTTGAGAGTGTGTTGGAGGGCAGTTGTGTGGCACAAGGATTAGGAAGCAGACCTCCTAACCAGACGTTTTCAGGTTTGAAACCGAGCTGGCACATTGCCATTATGCCTTTTCCGCAGTACTGACCTTGATTTGTTCAGTGAATACCCAGCTGTGAGAGGGTTCATATTATATCATTTCCAGGTATACAGGTTGCCATAGAGAAGACCACTTGTTAAAGCAACAAATAAATATTTTAAAAACATTGTTTGTAATATTTCTGTTCTGGCCTGTTAAAATTAGTCCGGTAATTCCTCATGCTAGCTGTCATGATAACATTGTTATTTATGCCCTGTATTAAGTGATTACAAAAGTAGTCTTCCATTGAAATGATTTTGATGTTGGAGCTGGTCTTTAGTGTTTCAGGCATTGATTTGGGCAGGTCAGATATGAAGTTCTAATGGAGAGCTAAAAAATCTGCATGATTTTTTTCTTCCCTGCTACCCCTGCAGAACTATGTCCGTGTGGTGGAGGTTTGGTGGGACGAATACAAGGACTACTTCTACGCCAGTCGCCCGGAGACGAAGGCGTTGGCCTACGGGGACATCAGCGAGCTGAAGAGGTTCAGGGAAGAGCACCGCTGCAAGAGCTTCAAGTGGTTCATGGAGGAGATCGCCTACGACATCCCCTCACACTACCCACTTCCACCCAAGAACCTGGAGTGGGGAGAGGTGCTGGTCTCACTGCTCTGTACCACACTACACATTACATTATAGTCATTTAGCAGATGCTCTTATCCAGACTGACGTACACAAGGTACAATTTTTACATGTTATCCATTTATACAGCTGGATATTTTACTGAGGTAAGGTAGGTACCTTGCCCAAGAGTACAGCAGCAGGCCCCCAGCAGGGAATCGAACTGGCAACCTTTCGTGTTACAAGCCCTGCTCCTTACCACTATGCTACACTGCCACCCCACTGAAGGGTGAAAATGGGGCTGTTGCAATGTGTTGCACGTCTGATTTTTAAAGAGCGCACAGCTCATTTTTTTTTTTTTTTTTTTTTAAAAAAGGGGTAGCTAGTGGTGAAAGCGGAGAATTTGGTCAGCTCCTGAAAGCAGTGAAAGAGGATTAAGGTGTGGTTTGTCTTTCCTGTTTAGATTCGAGGCTATGAGACCAGCTACTGCATAGACAGCATGGGTCACACAAACGGCGGCAACGTGGAGATAGGACCCTGCCACAGGATGGGCGGAAACCAGGTAAAGCCGAATTTATAAATCAATTACATCCATTATTTTCTCTCCATTTGCCATGAAGCCATCAGTTTCTTGCCAGCCGAAATGGCCGGTTTCCTGTCCTGCTCTACAAGCGGACGTGGGTAGATGACTCCTGTAAAGCGCTTGCTGTGAGTACACCTTGAACCCTCTCTCATGTTCGCCTGCGGTTACAGCTTTTCAGAATAAACGAAGCCAACCAGCTCATGCAGTATGACCAGTGCTTGACCAAAGGACCGGATGGCTCGGCGGTCATTGTGACTCACTGCAATCTGAACGAGTACACAGAGTGGAAGTACTTCAAGGTCAGAGCTCTTAATTTCTCTCCTATCAGACATGTGTAGCAGAATCTCAAATCTGTCTTTTACCTCATCAGCTTTTGTCATTAATAACATACAATAATGTGGCCTTTTTTACTTTGCCTGAGGTCCTAAACTGCATCCAGAAATACCCTCTGCATGTTTGGGTTTAATGAGGCTTTGCAGAACGGGTTGTTGTTTCCTGATTTTGGTGATGTCCCTAAATCTAAGCAGATAAGCTTTACATGTGGGTCACGCATGACAAAATCAGGACAAGTATAATTTACTGTGATGTATATTCTGACCCGGAGGGGATGGGAATGCCCTATTCTGTGAGATTTCCCCATGAGGTTCCTCTGTCCTGTCAAAGCGCAGGGACTGGTTCCTTCCCACTGCTGCCTTGGGCTAGCTGGCAGTAGGTTTGAACAGGTTTTTTAATGGAAGATACTGCCTTTTTTCCTTGGAATTTATAATCATGCTGCATTTATTGCATTTAGGTCTCTGATTTTTAAAATAGTTCAGATATTATCTTGCTGTAATCTTATCAGTCAGTTCTATACAGCACAAAATGCTCTACAGCAGTTTGTAGACTCAGCTGGTATACATCGTAATGAGACATCCCTTGTTTATTTTCAAAAACTGGTGAATTATTTACAGTAAAGACGTATTGGACATGAGCTGTTCAATTTTTTTCCACAGGATATCCACAGATTCACCCATGTTCCCACGGGGAAGTGTCTGGATCGGTCCGACGTCCTGCACAAAGTCTTCATCGCCGACTGCGATAAGACCAAGAGCACTCAAAAGTGGGAGATGAACAACATCGTGGCCGTTTAGGGCTGTGGCCCACCGTACCTGAAGGACCACACAGAGTGGACTGAACAGTAGCTCCCGATGTTTTGTAAAGTGCAAGGTTCAAAATGGAGAACGCTCATTCCTCCATGTCCCAAAAAACACTTACACCAATTATCGACTCCTTCATCTTAGATGTTTACACGTTTTCTTCAGCTCCATTCGTTTGACGGTACTCCAGTGGGATTTTGCTCAGGGGTCTTAAAAGCTTGTCACTTTTATAGCTGCAAAAATGATGGTCAAGGGTGGAAGGTGTGGTGATCTGTACAGTTTTTAAAAGATTAGAAACCCTAAACACTCCCTTTTGTTGTGGTTTTTTTTTTTGTGAATAACCTCTACACCCATTTTGGTGTGTTTTTTCCATACATCAAGAGACTAACTGTTGATGGTGTATCCATCTCACTCCTGTGGCTACAACGTGCCCCAGGTGCATCTCTCTTATGAGGCACTGACACTGGACATTCTTCATCCGCAAGGATCTGCTGCCACATTAAGGATGTCGCTATTTGTCACAGTTTGAATGTGTATATTTTGGGCATGTTTATGAAGAAGTATTCATATAATTGTAAAGAAAAACAAATCTATGAGACATGACGGTCTTTTTTTTTTTTTATTTTGTTTTGTTTTATATTTTTTACCAGCTATGGCTACCAACAGACATAAATGACTGAGGACTGAGTTTATTTTGTTTAATTAGACTATTTACTTTCTTGGTTTGGGGAAATGGATGTGGAAAGAGAGAAGCAATATGTATTATCAGAGAATAATCAACCCAAAAAAAGTCAAATCTGAATCGCATTGTGAATAAAGATGCATTTGATGTTGGTGGCATTTTTATTTTATTCCATCTGAAATGGCAATTTTTTTGATATTGTATGAAGTGATTGATTGACTTGAATACCAATCATTGAAAAGTTATTTAAAGATGACTTGTCTGTAAGACAAGGTATGATTATTCATCTATGTATGCAACTTTTATACAATGTAAATAGTGAATTATTTCTGTACTATTTGAGAAATACAGTGGGTCCTGGATGAAGGTGTAAATATCAAGCTTACAAGAATTATATTGGTTCTCACTGTTTTTCTCTGGGAAATAAATTCAGCCTTTTTAATGCTGTGGTTTATTGTCTCTGCCAGTATGCATAAACTGCCTTATGAAAAAACTACCTGTAGAGGTCACAGCATGTGGATCTATGCAAGAGGAGAGCTGTTGGTACAGTGGCAGATAAACATGAATGTGCTGACTTCTATGTACATACATACACAAGTTCTGTCACATGACAAAAAATGCTTGAGTACAATACAAAGCAGAACAGAAAGGTTTATACTTCCAGTATGCTGCAAGCCGCAACGACGCAATGATGATGTCAAGAGATAAAAAGGGAAGTAGGTTCCCATTTTCACATACATGCTTTTCTGTTTAAAAAGTATTCATTTACTTAAGTATTTAATGTAGAAGATGAAATACATGTCAATATCTGTATTTAAATGTGTTTGATTATGTGATGCCTGTGTGTGTGTGTCTCTATAATCTGTCCTACAGAAATGGTCCATCTTCTCTTAAAAGATGCATTTTAAAATAGTGAAAAGTGTGCAGACTTTGGGTAGTAATTTTCCAAGTTTGTTCTGTTACACCAAAGCAGCAAATAGGTCATTTTAACATCCATTTAGAATAATTCCTGTGTTTATGTGCTATTTTCTGTGAAACTTGGGTGTCCGTAGTTCTAACTGCTAAAATGAACTGAATGCATTTAACGCATCTATATGTTTTTGTACTTTTTTCTACCACATTAGTTGAATAAATCTCATAGATTTTAAGTAATATCTAAGGAAAAGCTGTTCAATTATTTATTATTTACATATTTATTTACTTACTTTTATTATACCCAAAGGAATAATTTACTCAAAAAATGTCTGCAGCTTATGTATCACTACCAAAATGCTACTAAATCCTGGAGTTCTTCCACACATTTTACCTTTAACTAATTATGGCCTATTTCCTCCTGCTCTGCTGACAAAATTAGCCTTATCGTAGCCTCTGTGGTCGACATTATTTCTCTCCTTTTGTCAAGACTAAAAGCATGCACGTGTCTTGAGCCTGTCTTGATAAAATATGTTTGATACCCTATATCAGTCTTTTTGCCATTCTGTAAACTTTTTCAAGAACTTCTGTGTCCCTCTGATGATGTGGTGCCCAGAACTTGACATAGAAGTCTAAATTTAACCTCCTTTGATTTGTGAATTTGTACTTTTTGCTATATTTACCAGCATTTTATTTACCTTTTTGCACCGCTTTAGCACCATGCCTAGATCCAGAGAGACCTGCATCAGCTATTATACCCAAGTATTCTTTATGTTGCACCGGCTCTGCTTTTTGACATCACTTAAAGTAATCTTGTCTTATATTGCTATTGTCCACGTGTAGAACTAATCATTTGTCCATATTAAACTTAACAGGTGTTAGTCCAATTCTGGCTGTTGTTCGGTTCTTCATTCACCTCTCGGTTTACAGTAAGCGGCAAATGTAACCCTTCCCCATAAAGAATTTACCAAGGTTATTTATGTCAATAATAAACAACAGGGGTCCCAACAGCGATGCCTGAGGGATTCCGTTTCCTGCTCAGAGGAAACTTATTTGCTGCTCAGTCCTTCCAGGATTCCAGCACTCAGAGAATGCTCCACAATCTGCAAAATCAAGAAATATTCGCAGTATATTTCGGTGACTACATGATCACCGTACAAAATCAAACAGAAGTTTCGCGGCATAAGAAAATACTGGGCGGTTTACTGTCATTTCTGCGGCATTTCAGTGCCGTCTACAAACAAATATTTCCCAGTATCCACTTCTCTCCCGATGGTAATTGGCTGGTATTTTCACCTGTCAATTTTATCATGCACATGGTCCACCTGCCCTGTAACTCTAACATTAGTGCCAAATACCGTGCAAAACAATATCCAAATACTTGGCACGCAAGTGATAACCTTTTTATTTCACGTGTAGCTTTGTAGACTTGTTGGACACGAGCGAAACTACACCGTGGATTCAAATTTGTTGACAACGCGCAGTCAGACGCCCACGCCGACGCGGAGAACAGTGACCTATGCATTGCAATCAAACACTGGGGAGTACTGAGCACGGAAAGAATCAAGGTAAGATACTGCCCATGAGACAACGTAAAAAAAATATTTATATTAACAGTGTTGTTCCTGCGGACTGTCTCACATAGGGAAACCTCAGTCAGTCGTGGCTGATTTGCGTATGTTTGCGTTTCATCTCCAGTTTGGTTAGCCTGTTTGACTGAACAACGATGATGTCAGGTCAGCTAACAATATCTTGGCACCTGTCATCATTGTGGTATAGGCTGTAATACGCTGACTGATTTTGAAAATCCAAATCTAGCCGATATAATTTTTGATGTAACTGCATTTAATAATATCTCGAAGAATGACAAGTACAGTTTAAAAATGTGCATTTTAATAGGAAAATTTAAGGCATTGATAGTAGTCTAGCAAAAGGCATGATAATCTCCTCCGTCTCCTCCTCCACCTTCTTCTTCTTCTTCTTCTTCTTCTGACAAATTTAATCTTTGTTCTGGTAGCCTCGCGACGAAGGGTGGTCCAAGATATTACTGTAGTTAAAATGAAATAAAGAGGGGTCATATTCATCTCTACCGACATCTGATTCTTCCTGAGTATTACAATATGTGCCATCCTGTGTACTACATAGAGCGATTTTAATTAAATTTGAAGAAAATTTAGATATGTTTTGCCTCCAAATTCTCATATTTATGCAGATTGACACAAATAGGCCATACATCGGTGATTTAGGCCTAATGCCATGCCGAAACTTTAAGGAATAAACTGCAGTTTGACATTACGGCGGCATGCCGACAATACACCATCTAGGGTTGTGCATATTGGCAATATGATACTGCCCAACTAAAACGCGAATCAGTTCTGGAGTGACATCTGAAAACACTATAGGAGGCCTAATGGTAAAGATTGGAAAAGCAGCGAATGGTGAACTCTCGGCTACTGCACTGAGGGAACCGCACACGAGGCCGGCAGGGATAGCTTTCCATGCACTCGGCTGCTCATCACTTCATTTGGAACTAACGCGTTAACTGCAAACCACATCCAGAACAAAAGGGGCTAACCACGTGGACCGCCTGCAGGAACCGAGTTAATTAATAAGCTGCTGTTGCGCCGCGGATCGGGGTAATCCTTACCTGTGCCAGTGACCTGCAAACCACAGACAGAATGCCATCGCTTCTTTCTCGGTTTGCTGACCCATGCACTGTCTTTTCCTCCGTCTACTCTGACAGCAGTAAACTTTTCACCACGCGTTAACTGGACTCGCTTGTGCGCAATCAATGATGTCACAAATCGTAGAAAAAAAACGCGAGACCCCCCTACTTCACTTGGGTAGCCAGGGTTCCGCTACTACCCATTACACAATGTATTGAAAACCTGTGTTGTGCAAGTTCACACTTCACAAGAGCTAGTTCAAAGTTCAATTCACACAGATTAAAATGAACAAGTTCACAATTCTGAATTTTGAACAAGTTCACAGTCCCAGTTCATTTCTTCCTTTTTTTAAACTAGCTGCTCCAGGGACAATTTTATGTGTACGTCTACATGCGCAGTGATTGTTACGCGGGACATGGTCAGTTGGTTGCGAGCTGTCTATCTGATGCACTAATGAGAACGTCTCAAGTATGGAATAACGCCATCCGTGTGTATTCATCAAGCAGTAACTTTAACTCACCCAAGGATTCTGAATTTCGTGCAAACCTGAATGAGCTCAGGTTCACGTTCTTTAGTTGCAAACAGATCCGTTCAAGTTCACCTGTCACCGAAAAAATGAGCACGTTCAATGAATGCGCTTTTAACGCGTTCATGCACAACTGTTGAAAACAGTGAATGATCAATGCACGTTGTTTACGCATTCACATCATACGTATGACCTGTAACTGAGTCAATAAAGGCCACCACTGATTACTCCCGCCGAGTTCAGCTGGATGTCAGTCTGTGTTTTTACATTTGTACATCTGACTTGCGTAGTAAATCTGGTAAATATTCACATGCTAGAAATATGCTATGAACAGGTTTGTGTTAAAACCCCACAGGAATCAGATTCTAGTGCTTACTAATGAAATGCACTCAAGTGCAAAACTACAATTGTGCATGCAGTCGCATATAAATTTAAAAAGCACACGCAATGCATAAATGGTAAACAAAGGAAACCAAATCACATTACACACACCATAAACTACAAGCCCATAATCACTGCAAATGACTGAGACCTATTAACTCATAATGGCATGTGAATAGGCTCACTGCCAAATTTACTCGTAATGGTAAAATAAAATTGCATGAATACCTTTTTGGCATCTCATCTAGTTTCACTGACAAGGTCCAGTATACACTGTTTGAGTGTTAGTGTGTTAGTTTTCACACAGTTGAACCAGTGTGGTTTATCTTTTCAGTAAGCGATACAATCCCTTCTGAATGGTTCACAACCCATGTTTTTAAAAAAAAAAAAAAAAAAAAAATGAAGACTCAAGACCAGGGTAAATAAAAGGCAAGATACAATCATAATATACAAAATTTTATTATAAAAACGCAATCTAGACAAAGTTAGAACAAAAAGTTTAAAGCTCCAGGTTAATTGGGGAGGAGAAAAAAAAAGTTTGAACCTCCTGGACTACATAACTTTTTTGAATGCTTAAAAACGGCAGTGGGAAAAAAAAAAAAAAATCAACCCCTATCCAAAATAAAGAGCAGTGCTTTGAGGATCGGCTACTAAATTTACAAAACAGCATATGAACCCAGTACAATCACAGCTATACACGTTTCTGTACATGTTCTGAAAATCCAAATGCTAACGATGTGTCGGGTTTTAAGTTCACATTCTTGTTTTGTAAATGATCCGGCTCAAATTTGCAGCCCCTAATCATCATCTTCCTCATCATCATCCTCGTCATCTTCCTCATCCTCTTCTTCCTCATCCTCATCGTCATCATCATCCATTGGCTCTGCCTTCTTTCCAGTTGGCCTGCCAGGACCCCCCTTCTTGCCTGCATCTCCCTTGGTCTTAGCACGGTAGGCTGCGATATCCTGAGAAAGCAATGCAATTGGTCACATTAGACAGGAGTGCAAACTTTGCTGACATCACCACAGACAAGAGAACACAACCTACCTTTTCATACTTTTCCTTCAGTTTTGCAGCCTTCTGTTCATAAGGAGCCTTGTCTTTGGCAGACTGCTTAGCCCACATCTCTCCCAGCTTCTTGGCAATATCTCCAATGGAGATTCCTGGGTGGTCGTTCTTCACTTTTGGACGATGCTCAGAACAGAACACGAAGAAGGCAGACCTGTTGTGGAGGGAGTTGTGGAGGTAGTCTTAGAATCGAGGGTTACATTAAAGCTGGGAAAATGCGATCTCATTTAAACCATGCACGGTGGATGAGGATACAGCAAAATACTCACGGTGGCCGCTTGGGGGCATTAGGGTCCTTCTTCCTCTTCCCTCCTTTTGCACCTTTAGGGGGCACGTAGGACTTCATCTCCCGCTCGTAGCGAGCCTTATCACTCTTGGCCATGTCTTCGAATTTTGTTTTTTCCTTTGCGGACATGGTCTACCAAAAAGAAAAACAATGACTATCACATAAACCCGGTGTTTGCCTCGACAAAGCTAAGACCAAAGGCGTCGGTATTCAAACAGTTAAACTGTTACGTCGACTTTATACCCCACCCCCGCCTTCCTCCGTCCCCCCGGAAAAACAAAACTTCATCATGGCCGACGCAGCACTTACCCTCCACCTTTCTGAGCATTTCTTGGAGAACTCCGCAAAGTTCACTGAAGTCCCCGGGTGCTTCTTTTTGTGCTCCTCCCTGCACGTTTGTACAAAGAAGGCATACGAGGACGTCTTCCCCCTCGGCTTATTGGGATCTTTAACCATGGCTGCAAAATTCTGAAAAATAAAAATAAAACCACGAAAAGCGGGTTGAGACTTACGCCATAAATTGTACACTCAGATGGAACACCGACTCGCAAGCGTGTTCCAGAGCAGGAAAGGCGATTCTAAGCGAATCCAAGCGCGCTTCTGTTCCGTAGCTCGCGCAGTTTGGTTTGTTAGCCCCCGGCTAACCTCGCTAGCTGCCCCACATAAAGAACAATGAGCGTCCCTCCATCTTGTTTCCCGCCTAAACACTTCTTCCTGAAACAACGACGGCTAAACTAGCAAGGGAAGATTTTTAAGAAGTTGTCTGAATTGTCTCCCAATAGCCAATACGATAATCAGTTGCACGGGAAACGTTTCAAAGTTAGCGTTCTCCGGATTAAAATACGCCGTTAACCAGCTCTGCGTTTTCTGTGACGCGTAGCGTTTATGTTTGCTAGTCTGCTAATCTGGCTGGTAGCGAAGCTGCTATCGTGAGGGCCCAGCTACAAAGTAGCTATCTTGAATTTGAAAAATATGCCTTGACTGGTACCTATTCATAGCTACACTACGCGACATTGCCTTTAAAATAGCAGTGCATTTATTGTAATTTCTTCAGACAGCTTGCTCGCGACTTGTCGGAATATAGTGTCATCGACTGATAAGTAACCAGCTAGTTCGCTAAGAATATATTTTTTAAATTAATGAATTACGCTGGGTAAAACCCTAACATAAAAAGAAAAAACACGTCAGGTAGCAGAATACGAAAGGTTAAATAAAATCAAAGGAAAACACTGAACCGGTTGTCGGAATAAATAGACTCTGACTCACCTCTGTCAGCCACAAAACTTCGTCGTAGAGTGTACTTCTCAACTTCTTAACACTGTTCTTTCACTGCGGATTAGGTCACAAAAACTTGATTAAATGCTTCCAGAGCACCGCCCCCGCCCCTCCTCGTTGGCTGTTTGAAAACATTCAAATTTGAAACCACAAGCCCATGCAAGAAATACGGCATTTTTATTGGCTGATTGCTTTTCCTGTCTGAGCATCATGGTTGTCTGTCAAACCCTGTCACGGGAGTGAAAAGGAGAAGTCTTCCTGTGATTGGTCGGTCCTGGGATTTAAAATTGACGGCGCCAAAACCTGGAAGAAAACTAACGTTGACGTTTTTGAATACGTGATGTTTTGCAAAGAGAGAGGAGGGAGTTCTAAATTAAGGAACACGTACGTGGTGAAATGCAAGCAAAAATAGATGAAAAGATCCATTGAACTAGCAAACATTTACATGCATTCACTTAAAACATAAGTACCTAGCTGGTTGTAAACGAAGAAAACACAATTGAGCGTTTTTGTTTTGTTTTACTTACATCAAGGTTTTCTGTTAGCTAGCTAGCTATTGATAAAAAGCATCGTAGCTGGCAAACCAGATTAGATGGTCTGTAGTGGACAATAAACCGTTCATTATCGCGACTCTCCCTTCATACAGTTAAAGACTTTTTTAAAATTGTTTCACTACATCCATTCTTGTAAGATTACAACAGACCCGTGACGTGAAGCGAGAGCGTGTAATCATGAATCGTGCATTAATGTTGATTGCGGGCAACACGAGTTTTACGCAGGATTGCGTTTAAAAATGTAGCTAGCACATTGAGTAGTTAACAAAGTGCTGTACATTGTATGGATGCGCGGCAGAACAGCAGCTGTCAGCTGTTCACTCGCTCTCGCGCTGCTGTTTCGGAGCGCGCGCAGTAGTGAGCGTAATCCCCGCGCCAAACTTCTCGATACAAACAAAGCGAAGCCACTTTTCCTTTGTTATGTGGCTGATAAAGACACACACAGCACCCAATCTCTGCAGCAAAATTTGATACGGTCTGCCGCCATCATGTATTTATGAGGAAGCTGGCTATATTTATTTCAACATAATTCGAGTGTTTTGTCATTGTTTTTTTTGTTCCACTTGAGTAGAACTGATGGCGAAAGGGTTGTTCTCAGGACAGAGCGTTACAACATATGTGATGTATCGTTAATATGAATGTAGCAATTGTTGCTAGAACCCGAGGTAGGATACAGTTACTGAGTAATTCATAAAGGCGTGTGACATGCATTGTACATAATGAATCCCAGCGCGGAAAGCACATGCGGATTGCCCAATAATTATTTCTTGCAAAATTAACGCGATATGATCTTCAAAAGATAACCCTATATCTCTGTTGTTCTGCATGGGCGCATTATCTCAGGAAGTTGGCTTTTCTGTACCTTTGAGAAGTACACAACTCAGGCTGAATGTTTTTTTTTTACCAACAGTGCCTTTATGCCACAGGATATGACCCATTTGTGCTGATCTGCTGTCCGGCTCTGATGTGGGACAGTCAGAGGCCCCAGTAATTGGAAACACTTAAATAATCAGAGACCTAAACAGTCACCATGCATTCTGTTTGCCTGGAATACAGATATGCCTCAGTGCATTGTGGACATCTCAGGGTAAACAGCATTGTACTACCTCTGTGGGCATTGTTCATGTGATATCTTATGTTATGATCGCATGGCTCAGATCTTTTACTTTCCACATTTTCATTGAATAATGCACTGTTGCATTGCTCGTGACAAAACTAGCAGATATTTGTGTGCAGTATTCCCATATTAAACAAGGCTTAATGCCATCAAAAGAGGTAGATCTAGAGGATTTCACAAACTACTTTGAACTGTGCAAAAGTTCAGTCATTTAAATAGCTGCTGTATGGTTGTTTTGCTGCCTGCTGTCACAGGAAGCACTATGAAAACTGTGCCTGCCCCTTTGGTATGGCTTCTGTTGTTTAATGATCCACACAGATTCAGAAGGAGAGACTGTCATTATAACGGCCTCACTCTTGCATACTTTGCACAGCCCCATTGGGAAATGGGTTTGGGGACCAAGTGCTATTCCCATTTAGACTCACAGGTCGGATATCTTCTTGCAGATTCTTGTTTCCTCCTCAGTTAACTAGCTCTGGATTGAGAATTTATGGCAATATTTCTTGCATTGATTTTGTTTTTTAAATGTTTGGATTCTTTCACCTGAGTAAAAATGAGATTTGTTAACATGTGTGAATGAATGGCACAATATATTTTATAAATTTCCAGCCAACTGTAGCTAAGTGTTACCTATCCACACAAGCTACCACTGTAAAAGGGTTTTCCAGGGTTTTTGCATGCACAGAGTAACATCACCTTTTTGAATTACGACATTCAATCTGTGGTTCTTGAGCCATTCAGTCCCCAAAGTCTCATGATAATTGCTTCCTTTGCCATGTATAGAGTATCACTTAAGACAGGTAGGGAATGCAATACTATTTCTTGAAAATTGGAAGTGAGTGTACTGAGAGTGAACATATATAGTTTTGAACTCGTGACTTGGTTTTTGAGAAAGCTGCTGTTTTTTGAGTATATTCCATTGGTTATTTTTCATCTCTTGTTGGCTGTCCATTACTGCTCCGGAGGCTGTGCTTGAACAGGAATTGGCAAACATATCAAGCCTGTTTTTTAACTGCTTTTAAGCTACTCGAAAAAGCAATGGTCACTGCTCAGAGGACCTGATTCACTGCATAGTCTGTGTTAAGGTATAAAACTAAGGTATGATTTCAGCATGCATTCACTGAATTACACAAAGGATAGTGACAAACTCGTAGCAGACTTGTAAAATCAGTTAAAAGAGCTGAATAGGGTTAAAGTCATTGGGTATACTGGGTATAACAGAAGTGGGTCTGCTGTGGGTTTCAAGCCACTAGTGATGCAGTCAATTTACTATGAACCAACAGTACATGGACATGACATCACTTTCTGTCACAGACTGACCAAGTCTTTCAAGCCTTGTTGCATTAGTTAAAGATGTGCATGACCCTTACCCAATCCCAATGAACCAGATCAATGCAGAACGTACCAGTTTCTTTTGGCCATTGAAAGTTGTGATAGTGGACATGTGCTTTTGGCAGATAAATGAAGGGACTTACAAGTATGTCTCTCTCTTTCAGCCCAGTTGTTCAGCCCAGTTGTGTGCATGTGTGTGTGAGGGTGTCTGTGTGTGTGAACGTGTGTATTCTCAGACATGCTGCCCATGTGTCCGGCTTGCTTTTGCAGCAGCAGCTGCACTCACAGAGAGGGCCCCTCATTCCAGGAGACACCAACAATGAAACACTACGATCCAATTTCTGTAAGGACCTTTACACTGAATGGTAAATTGAATTACTGCATCACATCATTTCTTCAGCAACAGCAAATTGATCTGCATACAGAGGCTGAATTAGAATTGGTCTCCTATTCTATGGCCCGCTAGAGCAGCTGGACTTTAACTGAGATAATGGAGGTGAGGAGCCTTACTTAGGAGTAAAGAAGCAATGCTTAAACCCACAACCCTAAGCACCCCTCACAGTTTTTTTTTTATTTAACGCGCCATTTCCAGTGATAAGAATTACAACAAGACCTTCCACTCAAAGATCAACCTCCTGAGCCATTAAGGAAAATGGTGAAGAAACGGGCCATCCTGCTACCTAAAGTGCCTCCGCCGATTATAATGCGAAGTAATGAAGTTGGGGAAACCTGCAAGCAATTTGCATGACACTGAGCGCCCCCCCTTGCCACTGTTGCCCAATCCCAAACAACTGAAATAACACTTCTCACGTTGCCGTTGGGCCTCCAAAGACAGACGCACCGAGGGGAGTCCACGCAGAGGGCAGAGGCCTCAAAAGGCCTGCTCAGATTCCTTTGAGGGTATTTGGATGAAGATGGGGGCAACCTTCACAACATTTAAACAAGCAATTGTTCCATTTAAATACAGTAGTGGCACTCTCATTTACCATAAGGAGTAGCTAACTGCAGTGTAATGGTGTGTCACTGGAGAGCATTCCTGAATCCTGTTCACTTCACTGAAAAATAGTAACATACTGACTGATTCCAAATCATTGGTGAAGTGCAATGTGGGCAGCAGTGTAGCATAGTGGTTAAGGAGCGGGACTCGTAACCGAAAGTTTACCAGCTCGATTCCCAGGTGGGGCACCGCTGCTGTACCCTTGGGCAAGGTACTTAACCCACAATTGCCTCAGCAAATATCCAGCTGTATAAATGGATGACATTGTAAAAAAAAAAAACTATAACCTATGTAAGTCACTCTGGATAAGAGCATCTGCTAAATGCCAATAATGTAAGGCAATGCTTGAGACAGATGTGGTGAGCAGAAGCCGTCTCCCATTTTGCAGCCTTTTAATGTCTTCTCATTCAGTTTGAAAATTAAAAGTAACGTGAGGATGTTTGGGGTGTGTCCCACTGTTCACTTCATAATTTCCCCTATGCTCAAAAATGGCTTTTTCTTTTTTGCTTTGAGTGTCTTTCCGTAGAACGAAACTTTAAAATGATAACAGGAGGCCTTGGTGACCTACTCACCCAGCACCACACCACCAGGCCAATATTTTAACCGGCGATATTTGAATACTGGCTGGCAAGATCAAACTTGAAATGAAACTGATATCATTTCATTCGCAGAGGAAACATGAGGACCTGCAGAGACAGTTACTCGGTTTCACATCCTGTTGCAGTACTGCCACACACTTATGGCTTGACAGGGCCTCGCCCACTACGAGAGGTTTTATTGACAAGACAAGGACATTAACACACGGTTTTCAATTTCAGTGAAAACTGGATACAGCAAAATACTCTGGAGCAGCTTGCACAAACATTAGGCTTGTTTTGATTACTTCTACTGTTTCTAACACGCAAAACTATTATCGTGAGTTGCGGAGTTTACAATCATTAACACCTTGTCTCAAAAAGTCCCTATATTTCTACAAACTACTAATGATATTGCAATAACATCCAAACTATCTAGGAATACCTTTTTAATACACTTGACAAAACCTGTTTATTACCATTCATTGGATCACTTGTGGTCTAACACAAACAGCAAACTATAAGTGAGCGGTATCCTAGTAAAGTAATTTTTCAAAGACAGTATACACTGAGGATTATGAATGCTTGCTGTTTTCTGTGGATGACTAGAGAGACCTCATTGCTCTTACTGTAAGTCTCTCTTATTTATTTAAAAAAAGTTCTGGTGCCCATGTTTTTATAATAGCCTTACAGACAGCAGAGGAATTTATTTTATATCATAATAATGCACTTCAGTAGAGTCTAATCAGTGAAATGCATGCAGTTTTAACTCTTCTGAATACAAAGATAACTTCTGGGTGAATACAGTTTGCCAGAAAATGACTTTTGTTAGCCTTTACATTACAAGATACTGAGCATAAGACTGAAATGTCAGTGTCTGTCTGGTTAGATATATAATTATGCAACTGGCTTTGACAAAAAGACAGAAGTGTGTTCAATAGTCAGTTTTCATACAAGATGGAAACAGAATTTTGACAAGTTCATAAGTTAGGAAGACAAAACAGGGGTATACCATGTTCAGTGAACACGCTTAATTGCACATTATGTCTCCTTTTTCTACAAATCGTCCACAAATCATATTGTGTAGTTTACATAAGGTGCTCCATAAGGACATCTCTCAAATCAGGGACAAATTGGTCAAATCTCATTTATTCTATTTGGGAGAATTATTTGAACTTATCCGATATTATTCGAATTGTTTACACGAGGCGCGCTTCATAAAGCGCTCCGGCGGTAAGTGTACCCTAAAGACCGCTGTGTCGAATATCAGTTGTTATATCAAAAAATCTAATTTTAAACTTCTACTATTCATTAAATCACGACTCTTCTAAAGTTGCTCACGTAGATATGGAGAACAGACAGCATATCACCGCTGTGCATGCTGACCAGAATGAGGAAGGTGTTTTGATTACGGCTCCTGTGGTCCAATGAGTAATTGCATCGCGTTCTCCGTCCGCTCCGGCTAAGGGCCGGCAGCAGACAGCTTCACCGCCCCCCTCATTAACGATTTTTGCAAGGGATCACGAAGGAGATCTTTGGTCCAAAGAAGACATCCCTGAAATAGAAAAAAAAACATCCTTAAGGTTTAGAAAATACTATACCTTAAAAAAAACAGTTTGGTGATCTGACACTACTCTGTGGTCACCATAGTCATTATGACTGAATTTATTGTCAATAGCCTATAAACATGGCCTACTAAACAACAAACCAGCATTTTGTAAAACTCATTAGCAGATACATGCTATTGGACAGATTCAGTGTCATGTGTAGATCTGACTACGCATTTAATTAGAAAATGTAATCATGTAATATCTTCACCTGTTTGCATTGGGGCATATTCTAAGCAACATTAAATTCTGCATTCAACAAAGCATCCCATACGACCATTATGAAAACATAAACCTTCTCACTTATGTTATGTTAGCTAACAGCGTTGCGTAAACTGTGAAAATGACCTATAAATTCACCAGAAACGCACAACCCACATGTTTAAAAAAACGCCCACGCGACGGTGTATTAATAGGTGACTTGGTTATGATAACGACAATGTGCGCTGTGTTCGGGGACTGCCCGCGACTGGATGCCGCTCGGTGTGGGCCATGCTTGGCGCCTGCTAGCTTGACTCAACTGAGATTCCCAAGCGCTACAGAGACATCCTCTGTTTTACTTTGCAACGCAGCCTCCGCCTACCGGTCGACAGCAGAATTACCTGGGACAGCAGAGAAGTTCGCTGAAGTTGCAGTAGCAGACCGTATCGCATCTGTTTCCTTCCCAGAAGTGATTCTGCAGAGAATCGATGGGTCGCATCAATTCGACTCCGTTGGCGACGTTATGACAGTTTCTGTCTTTCAGAATCTTCTTGTAGCAGGACCAGCGGGTTGATGGAAACGCATCGGTGGTCAAAAGTCCAACCAGAAGAATAGCAGCAACCACGGACGGTTTCATTTTGTCAGTCTGCGAAATAAATTGACTGTTAGCTCGTATCTCTCCTGCGCACACGAAAAAAATACCCCAAGCCAAATAAACGACAGTTTGTCCACTAATTACAATACAATACAACGTGACTTCATTCACTCCATGAAGAGCAATTTCGTAATTAATTGAAAACGTATCATCCGACACTCGGCCAAGATAACTCAAAGAGGTCTATATATAAACCCCCTGATAACCTGCGCGGCACTGAAGCTTGATTACATTAACTCAGCCAACTCAAGATACGTAGAGATATTGGATAAACGTTCTTGATATCTCAGAATATTGAAATATGATAGGAAAAAATATATTTGTAGTCCTACATGACAAAAAGTTGAAATCACGTGATCGTGCTAATAACAGCACTGTTAAATGGAACCCTGGATTGCCTTGGAGGGTTTACAGTTAGTTTTAGTCAACTTAACTTTTAATGTTGATTTTTGCATTTAAGCATTTTGTCTGCATCGTGTAACATTTTATTCAGGGTAATGAGCGTGAATTTGTTTTATCAGACAGTTAATTAATGTAAGCATTTACATGACAGCGCTTTAAAATGCAGTCTACAAATGAGCCTTACCTTCTAGGCGTGCGCTCGCTGGAGGAAGGCTGCAGGGTCTGTGTGGATTTCTTGTGTACATGGGGTTTGTATAACACGGCTACAAGAGGGCCTTTGTTCCGCTCGCTGCCCCATGCTAAGAGTGACAGTTCCTCCTCTCACTCCGCTGCCCCACGACGAGACATAACCACGCGCATTGATTAGCTCCGCACACCGACAGGAACAACCCCGTCATACATTCAGCGCGAGGGGGCCGGGAGTCAGGGGTGGACTGCGGGTCTCATAACCGCCCATGCAGGGATTATTTTGAAGTGCGCTGAAGTTATTTTTACAGTGCAAAATGTGGCACACGATAGGGTTTGAGCCCCTTCTTTCTGGATTTCTTGCTGTCTGTCTTTGAGATTTTGATACATATGTTGTGCCGTTGTACTATAAGTACGCGGTTGGATTCTGCCTCTCACTGAGGAGACGTGACCAGGTGTTTTAAGTCTGTGATGTTCTGTGCTGTATTCTCTTGACTAGAGTAATGAAACGTCCCATACAAATTAGTTCCAACCTATACTGAACAGGAGTGTAGCAGGACTAAAGTCTTTTTTAACTGAGCTCCACCTTCACCGGTCAGCATTTTAACTGGATCTGTTGGCATTTGAGGTGACTTTTAAACATGACAGACAAAACACTCTGTCAGGTCTTGAACCTAGCACTTTACAGACTCTAAAGCTTTGTGACATTCATTGTTGTTGTATTCGTTGCTTAGCAGATGCTCTTATCCAGAGTAACTTACATAGTTACACATTGAGAATTATACAGTCGGATATTTCCTGAGGAAATTCAGGGAAAGTACCCTGCTCTAAGGTATGACAGCAGTGACTCCTAGAATCAAGCATACAACCTTTGGGGCACAAACCCTGCTAATTACCACTGCACCACACTTTCAGCCATCAAAGTATCCTCAGAATTACAAAGGATCCCACCGCGATGTTGACTGGTTCACTTTTAAGACTCACTGTTAATTGGTTCACATAGGAAGTTGCGTTTATTTACAGTAAAGTACACAGGTAGTGGTGCGTGTGTGTGTACATACATTGTTTGGGTTGCTTCCTTCCATGGACTGGCCCTGCTTTCCCTTCCAGAGCAGGCTGGCTTCCGTATGTGAAAACGAAGCTTAAGCTTTGCTGGCAACCGTTGCCGGGGAGAGTGTTCCAAAGAGAAATTGTGACTTGTAATTTGGCTTGTCTTTAGGAGTCAAACCAAGGGTAATTGAATTTGTAATTCAGTTACCCTGAACGCAGGGAGCTGTTTTTTGTCTCGCTCCCTGTGCAGAGAGCCCAGCCGAAGCCCCCTTACACAGAGCGATGGCTGACCGGCAGCACTGAACACTGCATGTTACTGTGCTGGCTCCACCTCATTCCTCCTTTCTTTCCAGCAATGTTTGGGTTTTGTGCTTTTACATTACATTACGTCACGTTATCATCATTTAGCAGGTGCTCTTATCCAGAGCAACTTACACAGGTTACAGTTTTTACACGTTATCCATTTCCGTATCCGTATCCATTCACCCGTATCCATGTTTCCACAGCTAGATTTTGACTGAGGCAATTTTGGGTTAAGTACCTTGCCCAAGGGTACAGCAGCATTGCCCCAGCGGGGACTCGAACCAGCAACCTTGCAGTTACGAGCTCTGCTCCTACTCCTCTGCCTGCTCACCACTGCTGCCCTGTGTCCTGTCTTTTCTCATTTGGACTGTTAATTTGGGCAGATAATACATGAGTACTGAACTCTAATAGAGCTTTTGGCTGCTCTTGGTGGGAAAGGTTGGACAGAAGTTCTAACAGTTGTTTTTTTTTTTTTAAATGGTAAAGTTTGTAGTTCTGTCCTCCAGTACCAAATTGAAAAGTTAATTTCAAAACTTTCTCAACAAGCATGTGAATGAATTATTCAGAAAAAAAGTATTCAAAAAGTTTTTTCAGAAAGTTATTCTATGAACCTAATAGGAAGATGACTGACACAGTTGACTGCATTGCATATGGTAAATACAGTATGATGACAATCATATGGTGCAATCAGTATCATTGTCCCCTAATTTTACAAGCACCAACCTCTCTCCTTCATATGCAATATCTCTTTGCTGGTTCTGCACAGGTAGTTTAGCTCTGGGCATACAGTGTGGAGGTGTAGTGTACTGTAGACATGCAGGATGCTTCTCAAAACAACATATCACTCAGATCCTCTCTCTACTTCCTCTGTCTCTCTCCTCTCTTTCACATGATCATATGCACTCTCTCTCTCTCTCTCTCTCTCACACACACACACACACACACACACACACACACACACACACACACACACATTCCTGGACTCCTGAACTCTCACCGTGCTCATATAGCTATGATTAACACATCCTCTTCATCCATATGAACAAACCCGCAGCCCCATGCCAAAAAAAAAACAAATATAGGCCAATTATTGGTGTTATTACTCTAAACTCGATCCTACCCTTTTAATTTTGTAACCATTCACTATGATCCGCTGTTCATGAACGTGTCACACTTGGCCACTAGGGGACAGTAAGGTACTTAAGTATATTTCCTGGTCAAGTCAGATGCTGGGAAATTGCTGTTTTGCCAAACTGGTTCTGAGGTTGGCTGAGGTGTCAACTCCCAACAGATACCGCTGGCAGGTCATCAGAAACACTGAATTTATCAGAAAATATGGATCCCCAGGTAAAAGGATGTAAGCTGAAAACACAGTTCTGCTGAACCGAAAAGCACTTTAGGACAATGCTTCAAGAAAGCCTCAATACACAAAACAAATGAAATACAGAGGCTGTTTTACAAAGTAAACAAAGACACTACATGTAAAAATGAAAGGAGAAGGTATAGGAGAGGGTGACTCCTGCAGTCACCAGTGTGTAATAGCAGGACTATGAGAGTTGCTTGCTCCAGGAGCTGTAAGGCTAAGTGTAAAAGTCTCATAAATGTGATTGCCACTTCAAATAAGTGTGAGCCTAGCACAGGGTTGTGAAGAGTTTTAAAAGGCTAACCTTCCACAGTAATACACTTTTATCAGCCTTTTAATTCAACATCACAAAGAAATACAGGGCAGATCAGAGAGTCTGGAGGGTATAAAACGTTCCTTTTATTATGGGTGATCACACATGATACCACTGGGAAACAGCATAAAATCTTATAATAAAACTTCTCTCCATTTCTAATACATTTTATAAGTATGGTTTCAATACCCATTATCACAGGAACAAAGATAACATGAAACCATGGGCTGAGAGTTAAATCATTATGTCATTTCCTTCCTTTTCTGGCTGAAATTAAATTTGCCGTCTTAAAGAAAGGTTTTGTTCCTTGGTGTAACTAGGTTCCTACAGTTCTGATTACAGATTCCTTTCCTCAAAATAGGGCATCTTATAGAATTCCTGAGCATGTCATATTTCATTTTTCTGTGCTGTTTATTTTTGGATGGCATATAGAAAGCCAAGTAAGGTACCTCTCCTCTCCAGTACTTTGTGTGGACATCCTGCAACTCATTCCCAGTTATTCTGAGTTCTGTTTGAAATACAATCATAAGATAGCACTACTGATACTTTCATAAACATATATATATTTTTAAAATCAACAATGCTTTGAATGTAAACTAATATTACAAAACCAATTCACGATACCGACACACGCCTTGCTGCATACACCATGAGAGCAAGAAAACCGCGGTTTCGCCTTAGGCTGCCACCTGCTGTTCATACAGCAAAATGACAAGGCATATACTCAACCACATCTGCGCAATTAGTGGGCACACAAATAGTTGAAAGTGGGCCAACATTGTAAAGTACAATACTCATGGCAATATTTTAGTCATAATAAGTAAGTATTAGGTTTGGACTACTGAACTAATGCCTTATTAAATCCTGTCTGCTCACCAACACCGATTTGGAGTGATGCCACCACAATTACTCAGCCTATTGATAATAATTCTATGAGCATGGAACATTAGAATATGTCATAGTGGTCATGGAATTCAAATAACAGGCAGAGGATTGTGGTATTAAATAGAAGTCATAGCACCTAAGTTGTTACCTTGTATAACAAACTGAAATTGAACTACAGTACCAGTCAAAAGTTTGGACACACCTCATTCAGAGACATCCAGATCTAAAGACTTATGTTTAAATGCTTGAAATTTGTTCCATAGACAAATATAAGTAGTGAGGTTGATGTCATGTATGAATTTCTTTCCAAAATATTTTAATTAAAAACATTTTTTGGGGTATTTTGAAGAATCCTAAATATAGTTTTGATTTCTTTATATATTTATATATATTTATATATTTTTTGGTCACTGCATAATTATGTTTGTGTTATTTCATAGTTTCGACATCTTTACTATTATTCGTATGTGGAAAATAGTAAAAATAATGAAAGAAAAGTTCATCCAAACTTTTCATACTGCATATCACAAAGTATTCAGCGATATAAATGTCCAATATATAGAAAGTTATGTTGCTCAAGATACAGGAGCTGCTATGCACATAAGGAACAGTGGATTCCTTTGTCAGTGAGCCATTCTGTCTGAGTGGCACTTTGGACTCTATGAGAAACTTGTATAAATGGCATTGAATCAAACCCCTTTGGCGTTTTGGTCTTTAACTTAAAATGACAAATTTATTTAAAAGAACACATATCACTGGTTCTGCGGTCTCTGACATTTGAAGAATGATGTGTAAGAATCTAACTTGCTTAAGTTTGTTCATCAAATTAAGGACAAAGTGTCCTAGTGGTTAGATCAAATGCTCCCCAATGCCATATAAACTGCTGGAAAAATGACCTCACTGTTCAAGCACTGGAAGGTGCCGGGAACATTGTTTTCAGAGCAGAGTGTGATTGTGGGATTATTAAATCAGGAGTTTACATTACGGCTGTGTGCAAGCTCACTCCTTTCCATTTCTCTGCCATTTTTATTGGTGTTGGAATGACTAGAAGAACATGAATTTACACTGGGCCAAGCCCTCTGCTGGTTTCCACCCCTCCTCTGGGCTCTCTCTACGTAGCCCCGCTCACAACAGGCAAGAGCACACAATACTCCCGTTCAACAGAGTATTTAACAGCGTCTATTCGAAAGCTACGTCCGGAGCGACCGATTCTTCCGTGCAATGGTTCAGAACTGCATATAATGGACCCAAGATGGGCGTAAAGTCCCTGTCTCAAGTGCAGGCAAGACAAAACATTCAGAAAGTGGTAGACCTGAGGCTGATAAAATATTTGAATTGTGCTCTGATGTGAGGAAACAAAAACCATTAAAGCTGTGTGAGTTCATTTAAGGACCAACAGGAGGGGAGGAGGCCTGGTCAGACATGATCCTTTTGAGCTGTAATGAATTAAAAATGTCAGTGAGGGCAGCTTGCCTTGCAAAGACGTACGCCGACTGCATCTCATTGTAGGGCATAATGTAAAGGTTGGCAGTGAATGCCATAGGAACCACTTGATGAAACCTGAGGAAGCTGCACGAGTGGACCCGCTGGACCGGAATCTGAGAACACACGGTTGAGAATAACATTGTTTGTGATCTGGGCTGCATCAGAACACATATACATTGTGAATGCTCTCCTCTTCTGATGTTATGCAAAGCAGGTCGAATCGAGGACAAACAGCGTGTAGGTAGCACTTATGCAAGGCAGTTACCTGGACTCTGATGAAAACTGGGATGACACTCTGTCCTCTAGCCAATGGCAGGATCAGGTGTGGAAATCTGTTGTATTGCAATGCGTGTTGGATTCTGTGATATAGTGACTGGGAGGTACACTGTAAAAAACGATTTGATCAATAAGCCATGGCAACGTCTTTCTTTCATTTACTTCAACTTAACATCATGATTTATGCAATTTCAACTGAATTTTATGAGTTTTCAGTATTCCAACTCAGGTTTTTAAGTCAGTTCAAGTTGAAACTGAAACAATTAGTAAATCCAATTTGATTTTACTTGAAACTTTAAGGCAGCAATTGAACTTAAGTTTTTAAGTTGATTTTTTACAGTGTATGGTAGTATTCTTGGCTTCCCTTGAATAGCTGTTGGTTTAGAAATAGTGTTATGCTCCCACTCACTGGTCTGGGAGAGTTGTTAGCCTGGTCTGACAGTGTTCCTCATTCAACTTGAATGGATGCACTTCTATTTTATTGTGCTAGAAGTCACTCTGGATGAGAGTGTCTGCTAAATGAATGTAATGTAATGTCATGTAATGAAATGTAACAGCCTTGAGGCTGTCAAAATGAATGTGGGCCTAAACAGCTTCTACTATTTCAATTCATCAAAGACAATCAGGTACAACAAAATGACAAAGCAGCTTCACGCAATATGATGAAAAAGTGTCCTTAACTTCGAATCACATCCCAGTAGTTTCCATAGAAAATATCATAACAAAGTCTGAAATCAAGCCACTGATGCAGATTTAAACCATCATGTCATTTCCCAGCTTCTTGCTGTGATTAACATCACATTATTAAAGGGAGGTCTGTTTCCTCTGGTTGCAAGAGCCTTGTGCCATTCTGACTATTTAGTTCTGTCCCCGTAGCCTGCCACCTCATTAAATTCCAGTGCATGTCACTGTCCGTTCAGCTGCTCTCTTTTTAATTTTGATTAGATTGTGTTGAATGGATGTAATGATACTGGGCTATGTGTTTCTCTTCAGATGAAGCATTGGAAGGTAGTCAGGACCTGGACTGGAGTCTGCTGGTAGATATTTCCACCAGTATGTGGCAAAGAAGTCTTTAGCTTAATTCAGTTTAAACTGTGATGTGCTCTGAGGGCCTCTTTGTGTTATATAGCAATTCTTATATTTTTATTCACAACTTCCAGCATTTTTCTCCTTTATGCAATCACTAACCTCATGCAGTTGTTTTAACATAACATTTGTTTAATGTAACATTTGCTTGAACCTGCTGCTCAAAGTATGTAGCTAGAACAGGCCTGTGCCATCTCACTCTGAGAAGAATGGCAGGAGGTCAGGAGCATATACATTTTATCTAACATGTTTCCCCCACTATTTGTACATACAAATGAGTAAATACTATGATTTGGTAATTGTTACCTTAATTTAATAATGTTATTTTATACAGTCACAGTGGGTACAGTTCAACATATCAATTATCCAAACATTTAACATCAGTACTGTTTCACACAGTTTATTTCCTGGGAAGTATTTACCATTTGACTTTGTATAAGGTGTAAAAATGGACTCATTTGGAATTATATAAGAAGCTATTATATTATGCTACATTATAAGAAGTCATTATATTTTTTTAACTTAGTCTAATTTAAATGGCAAAAATGAGCCTAGATATATCGTTAAATCTAAATTTATCTAATCAATCTACGTCATTAAGCTTAAAAATCATTACACTTTACTACCACAGGAGGGCGCAGTTAAGCACATAACCTGAAATGAGAAAAAAATAAGTGTTCAGGTTCCAAAACAGGGTCTATGCGCCATAATATAAATAAATCTTCGTCTTGAGTTTTTCTTTCTTTTCTTCCCTCTTTCTTTCTTTGGAATTTTCTACATTTGCAGCGTGTTCCACGCATATGACTTCTTTCAATAGAAGATGGTGTAATTTATTGCAACATTTCACTACTGCATCAGAGCCTATGCATGTCTTCAAAATATTTCACCCAGCCTTTACAAATATTTTATATTCAACTGGCACCTTTATTCATAACTTCTATGTATATGTCATAGCAATACGCAATACAGTTTCCCTCTAGTGAGCCACACCTAAAGTGGGTCAGTGCACATTTCCAGCTGAACTACACGCAAGATATAAAAAGCTTGGATATATTTATAAAGATTCTTTGTTCCAACTTCCGAGTCTTTATAAAATTTATGTTTTCGAGTCTCTTTGGGTTATTTCATATTTTACTGCAGCGCCGAGCAGCGGGACTGCACGCAGCTGTGTCAGCGTGGTGCCTTGGTTAACGTCAGTTCTTCGCTTCCTTCTCCCGGAGACGTTTCGATTTGATGGTATCTGGTTTGATGGTTCTGCGAGACACAAAAAAAGCACATAAATACCAAAGAACACTGAAACGGCAAAACAGCAACATATGGATAATTAGAAAAAGCAAACACGAAGGTGCACTGCTTCATGCTGTATCCCGTCCTCTAACATGTCCCAAGTAAGAGACATTTTTGAAAATACAGTACAGTGAGACTTACGGAATGCTTGCTGATGTATGTGTACATGACCTTAGATAAGAGTTTTGGCCTTAACTACGGCAGAAAACATAACATTGCCTCCTCTCTCTATATATTCACCGATGTACAGCAACGCAACACAAATTCGTGTGAAGAATGACGGCGCTCTCCGGTTTCTATGGCAACAACCAATACAGAAGTGGCCTCATCCCTCTTAAATGTCACTCGCGGCCCTTTCATTTACAGCTGCGGTAAAACGCAGCTGTTAGGACTGTACTTGAACGTCTCTGCAAAGCACTTTGGGATGTAAACCGACACCCTTCTCATTGCTTTATTTACAGATGAGCAGATTTATGTGAATAGTAACACCCGAGATATAGGCTAAATTAGTGCAATGGATAAATGATACTGTAATCTCTGATAAACAAAATGATCGCGCTTCCGTTCTTGGCAACGCAGCGTGTCCTGTTTGACAAAACGATAAATTGACATTAAGCAAATAAATAGGAGCTGATTTACAGTCCAGACGCTATCGGCTATCTGACAAGTATTCAGTTAGGCCCTGCTATCAGCACATTGGAATCAGCGTAATAAAACCAATCCTGTTAAATGCAGAGCCGGGCTTCCTCTGAGCTACTGGAGTGTCTTGCTTCTAAAAAACGGAGAGGCTTCCAGTGATAGCGCAATAGCGGTGTAATCTAAGAACGTGTCACTGACGGTTGCCCGAAGTTTACACGGAGAATCCGCTCTCTCGGGGAATCCGCTGGAAGCTCGCTTTACAAGCCCAATTGAGTCGTGCTTTTCCGCTCATTATTTCCCCGTCGTCTACAGGAGAATTTAAAAGCCGGCTCGCCCATGCGCTTTCTCTCTTTCCCTAAAGGCAGTATTTGTCTGTCATTCTGTGCGTAGTCGATGAATAAAAGTTGTATAGCCTACACGGTCTATGTCAGCTCGCACTGCCCAGCACTTTTTTTTTCCTGCGGAGAAACGTGTTCCAAGCCCCATTAGCTAAGTCATGAAATATTTTGAATTTCTAAACAGAAGGCTTAAACCATAAACTATGCACTTCTGACAGATGTTGCGGTATGCATGTACATTTTTTCACGGCATGCCGGAGCAACTTTATAATCAATTTAAAATTGTTATTTAGCGGTAGGCTACACAAAGTTTCCTCGAGCATTACAAGTGTGCATGTTTTGGACACAAACATATCCAGTGGGCACACAAACAAAACACAACACTCCCGTGTCATTACACCTCCTCATTTTGACAGAATGACTTTGTTAAAATTTTGTACAGCGATTCCCTCTGTCTCAGACGGCACCCGTCTGGGGATGTTCGCGATTCGCTTTTCCGATGGGATGCAAAAAAGGAACTCGTGGGAGTAACACGGAAGAGCAACAGATTTGTCTAATGTGTTCAATCTTCTGCATCCGTTTATCTGTATGGCGAATATCTCAAGCAGGAAAATAACCAACAAATCCGAATTAAAACGTGTGCTAAATGTTTATGATTGCATCGACTACCCTCCCCGATTTAAGGAAAAACCTCATGTAACAGAGAAACCATTTCTCAACTGGCTATCCGCGGCTGATAACTCTTACAGCTCTGGAATCTTAAAACACTGGTTATCAGCAATCTGGCTGTTTGAACAGCGGGCCTGACCTGTAGGACAGGCGGAGGGAATGACAGGGAGGCAGGACTCCGCGCACAACTGTTCATAATTCCATGTCACCGCACCGAAACAATGGCCTTTACTGTCCTCCTTCACCGCACGACGACACAATATGGCCTTTTGTCTTCCATTGTGTTCGTCTCCCTCGGCGTTCGACCTCCGCATCTTAAGGGTTTAGGAAAATCAGTTGTGCGCAGATCCTGCACGGGTCGTTTGGTTTTGTTCTCATTTTGATATCTGAAGCTATAGAGTGAGCCCAACATGCGCAGTACACATAAGCACGGATCTGCACAGAATTGTTGGAGAAAACAGCCTTTAAATGGCATTCACAAAACGTGTCCATCGAATCCGGCCAGAGGCGTCTGAGTGGCTGTCCTCTCCATCTAGTCTGCTGGTGGACGTGATGTTTCCTAAAACATGAACACACAAACAAAAGTGAAAACATGGGAGAGGCGATTAGACCATACTTCATCGGAAGGATCTGCATAGCTCGTCTGCCTGACCTCTGAAGACCCCGCGCCCTGAGACAACATGTCTGAAAAGCGGTCAGTTCTAAAGTTTGGAGGAATTGCAGACATCGAAAACATGCCTTTTCGTCTCTTACTAGCTTAGGCGATTATAGCTCATTCCCCAGTCAGAGGTCTCATTAAAAGTTGAGGTTATGTTATCTTAAAGGTGCCCGCAACCTTGAAATGACATGCGGTAGGCTATAAACGTCAAACGGCTTTATTTGATTTTTATTTCGACGGGAACAGTCAGTTGTCACTGCACTCTCACTAAAGTGTTAGAGTGCATTGTCCGTTTAACCGTCCTTTCAGGGTCGCGAAACCATAGCCCTATTTGGGGACGCAGAATGAGGTGGAATAAGGTCATTGAAATTGGATCCATCGACTTTTCGGGAGATGATAGCAGCATGCCATTAATTTTTCAACGTAAATCGCCCTTGAGACGTATCACCATATTTGCTTAGCGCGCAAGTCGGTCTTATCGCTCCAGCGTGTCCTACGTAACGGTTACCTGTCAGTTATCATGTGTCACCAAGCACGAGGCTTGTGTCCTGGCAGTGTGCAGTCATGTTGTTAGGTAGCCAGTCCTGCTCTGGCTTTTCCTGTACACCAGAGCTTGCCTTTGAATAATTTAAATTAAAAAAATATACACATCACCAGTTAAAATAAATCTCATCATGTGATGTCTTAGGTCAGGTCCCACATAAACATGTCTCGTCACGTGTGACTTAAAAAATATTTTTTTTTATCAAGTTATTGCGTATGTGCAACATATCACGCGCACCACACAATATTTTCGTCTTATTATAATTTTCATCTGTGGGAAACTATGGGTATGTTGGTAAGTTAGTTTACTTTCCAGAAAGCAACCGTATACAGTTTAGGATAGATGTGTGGTAGCCATGTTTTTCAGAACACGATGATAAACCGTTTTGTTTTGAGTAATGAACGCGGTGGCATGTGGTCGGGCTGCGGGGCAGCTATAGCAACCGGCCCACCCGCGAGCAAATCTAAAACTCATTTAGCCTAGATGCCCTGTGACCAATAAATAGGGGGCCGGCCCGTTTAAAATCAATCAGTCACAAATTCATTAAAAGTGCATGCGCCGAGAATGTGGAACTACCGTTGGTTAAGAAAGCTTTTCGCCTAATACCAAATTTTACTGTCTGTATGAAATGCCACCCAATTCCACTGCTGACCGTGCAAGAAATTAAAATAAATCATACCGCCCTTCAAAATGTCAACACCAGGACTTAAACAAAATTTTAAATCTTTAGGATCGACCTTAAACAAAATTTGCTTTGTCCTTAATTTGCGGTAATGATTTCAAAGAAGACCTGTCTTTTCCGTTTTGTACACTCCATTTTTCATCACTTCCAGCGAGCCGTCCTCGAACCTCCCGAAATTTCGTCCCTAAGATTAAATGTTAGAGTATACCGCTGCAGGACGTAACATTGACCTCCATTTATTATTATTATAAAATCAGCATGATAATGTACTCATAATATAGACCTACAGAATTATTTATTTCTGCGGCAAATTCTGACTCAAGGAAACCATAAAGGCAAACGCCAGGGATACACCGGAAATGCAGGACATTCTCTGTTATTTTGTGAGTAGCGTGCATGGCATTAAATAGTTTGTGGCCAGACCAATATTTCAAAATTTATAATGCAGAATTCGGCATGAACATGGTTTCTCTTTCTCAAACACAGTCAGCATCTTCCATACAAAAGTACTTGATTAGAAATAATTCAATGTTGATTTGTGCCTCACAATTTTCCATAATTTTCATAAACTTTCCACCAAAATATTCATAGATATGCCACTATCATGACTGCAGTTCTCAGTCTTATTTGCTGCATGTATTTTGAGTTTTAACTCTCAACAAGTTCCAAATTATAATTTATTTTCATACACATTTTACAATGTAGTGTCATCATTATAAACTAGCATTTCTGGTTTGTACCTAAATAAATTCATCATTTGAAACACCATATCATAAACTTTGAATGCAAGACTTAGTTAGTGAACACAATCAGCATTGATTAACACACAGTCTCTCTCTTGCTATAATCTGCAAGGCCTATGTCGATTTGAGAGCTTCTGGGAATACACAAACATACACACACACACACACACACACACACACACACACACACACACACACACACACACACACACACACATGCATTGTCACATACATGTTTATTTCATTGAAAAACTTTGGATTCTTTCAAATTACATGTAAGGGTAAACACATATTTCAGCTATAACCCAAGATACTGACTGTCTGGGAAAGAACTGAGGTGGTGTCCTTGCATTTTAAGGGAAAGTCATATGGTGTAAATCCCTAACATCTCCACAAAAATACTTCCTTACACTTTTGCAATGGGGATACATAAAGTCACAAGAAAAACAAATAATAACAAATATAATGCTAACAAATATATACTATTTGTATAATAGAATGAATAATATTCAAAAATTGCAATGCCTCTCTGTTGTGTCTCCTTTAATAATAGGCATCTTTACTTAAAACGTGAGGCTCTGCTATACTGACAGTGCACATAGGTCCTCATTTAATCCCTGCTGTTAGAACATAAATCACAGTGGCGATATACACGCCTAGGGTTACATACCAGAACAACAGCAAGAAAAGTCCTGTTCACATCATTCGCGTGTATTCTACATGGAAGGCTGCTCGCTGGGTTTAGCGGTAAAGGCGGTACATCAAACCACTGGCGCATTTCTCTGGGCGGTGGCGTTGTTGGCGTCACTAGCTTTTTGCGTTCTGTCACGTCAAAGGACCGGGCAGGAGTAAAGAGACCGCCATTTTGGATACCTGTGTGGTATTCTGGAGCAAGGCAGCAAAAGGGGGGGTTAGGTTATCCGCTCTGCCATGTTGCATGAAGGCCAGCATTGCGATTACTCATTGCAAAGTCTTTCTGAGCCCCCCCCCAAAAATGAAAGAGAACCCTTCTGCACAGAGATCTCCTTGGCTGGATGCAACTGGAGGGAGAGGAAACTTGACACGCCCTTGAAGGAGATTCCTGCCACCTCATTGGCCTGGCTGCACTGGTGGTGCAGAGCTTTATTTACAGTGAACGGATCATACATACTGGCCCACTTGGGTGAAACCTGCACAGGACACAGAGACGCTGGCATTGGCCCCAGAGGAAGGAGCAGGAGCCAGCAGCCAGGCTGAGATTTGGGTTACTGGTTATAGGCACAGAAAATGGGGTTAGACCTTTAGGGCTGGAGATTAAGTACAGAGATACCCAAAAATTGACCAGTTTTTAGTACAAAACTTATCTTCAAGACGAGCTCAAAACGACATACTTTTAGGCGGACCACCATTAACTGACATTAACAGGGTTTTAATCTACCTAATTGAATTTATCCAAATCATATCACATTCCAAGGGGTGGGATGATATTCAGTGGATTATCTAGACAGATGCTGTCACAGTTATGGGATTGCTTAGAGTGATAATATATCCTTCCTTTTACAGCGTAACCATTTGCAGCAAATGTGTAGTTTCATATGCATTATAGGCTCATGAATCATCTGGCCAGCTTATAACCCAGGCAATGACCAGTCTGGGACCCTTGAAAGTGTAAATGTGTAGCACTTTCTCCTAAGCCCTGGATCATGTGCTCATATGAGAGGTACAGGCAGACTGGAATATGTGTCAAATCTTTCAGTCTTTCAGGAGTGGGGGAGGGGTGTCCTCTTCCATATGTGTGGGCACTGAGAATGGCCAGCCGTCCATGCTGCGGGTTATATGTAGGGAACCGGGGCACTGAGAAACTGTCCACTCAGGACCATGAGAGACATGAGAGGGACCTGGCCCAGTCACTCCCATCCTCTAAGGATCCAGAGCGGTTCCTCAACTGACACGGTTACCATGGAAGCATCACTCTCCATCATCCTGACCTTTAACTCACTGTGGATCCTCTCTCTCTCCCCCTCTCTCCCTCTCAGCAAAATCAAAAATGCAATCAGCTGCTCAGTCGGGTGGCACCATGGAATCCGGTTATCTCAGGCAGTCATATGCACGGAAACACACTCTGTCCCTCCTCCTCCGGGCTGGAAAACACTTTCCTGTTTTTGCCCCTTGAATACCGCTGTTATTGTATCACTCACAAACAAAAAACAAGTGGTGTTATTTTGCTAAACAAATGCTCACCCAGACAACTCCCCTCCCCATTGCCAAACACCAAAACAGTATCATCATCTTTTTGCCATTTTCCTCTGGGTTATGTGTCTGTCTGATGTTTGTGCTTTGCACATCTGCACCATCTTTAAAGAATATCCTTGTGTTGAATTAAATATTACCCAGAATTCATTGCTTTTACTCAGTCAGAAACAACTAAAAGCTTGTTCATATGTTCATGACTTTTGTCTTTCGTGTTTCAACACAAGCAGTCATGTGTCCTGGACAGGCAAAAGGGAATAAAGAATAATGCATAATGCATATCACCTTTACCATGACAGTACTATATGAAATAACCCTGTTACGTTGACATAGAACCGGCATGTCACCAACTGCATTGATTTATGGCTTTACATTTCAAATGTAATTAGGCCTCATTTTCAATATAACTACACTTCTCTGAGCTTAACTCTGAATAAGACATCGCAGTGACATATGATGCCTTACCTGATTCATGACACCAGACCCTGAACTGCATGGAGAAAATTTTGTGTTTTTTCGATAGCGAAGATAGCGAAGGTCATTCCAAGCCTACATATTACTGGAAAGTCACGATCATTTTCGTACTCAAGTTCCCCTTTCACAAAGCACGGTGTGATCTGATTGGACGGTAAAAAAATCACCAACTCATGTGGCTGTCTGGTGGATCGTGGGCTGTGATCCCCAGAATTCTTAGCGAAATTACGTTTTCACTGTAATCTTCAAGGGCATTGTGTGTCATTAGGTGAGAGACATGGTGACCACCACGTGCGTAACAACCTCGACAATCGACGAGTATGTTGCCGTGTTTCCTCAGGTTTCTTGAAAAACCGACGTATGAGATATAGGCTAGTGTATGAAAGGAAAGAATGTGTCGTAATATATCCATAACCATCATGCAGGCCTAAATTCCTGGGTCTCGGTTATGCGCTCGTGCTACATTTTCGTTTTGATGGTTATGCCCAAAAGCCGAAAGGAAAAAGTTGCAACAGCCACAACTGACCTGAGCTATAAGAAGATATCCATGTAGCCGATAGATTGTATGTAGATGCACGGTACCCCACGTGTTTGGAAAGGCGGGACGAAAAGGCTGGAATTGTAGATATCCTTCAGGTTGCGACGCGACCTGGACCTAAAAAAATACTGTCGTTACAACCATGTAAGAAACATCTGTATTTATTGTGGCGAAGGGACGTGGATAGAATCCCCAGTATTGCACATGAACTATTTTTATGCGGAATATTGAGACATTTAATGACCATATTAACCCTATTTCCGTCTTCCATGAAGGAGCCTCGTGATTGGCAATATTCTGCTGCGAACCATAAAAAAACTGATTTTACTTAACAAGATAAAACTGATACAGTACATATCACAGAACACTGTGTTGTCTTGAATTCTAATTCTGAATTACGCATAAAAAGCCTTGCGCCTATACCCCTTCAGTGGATAAAAATCTTATTTTTTTGGCAGAGTATTAAATTACTATTTTGTTGTATAAAATACGCAGCATTGAGTGCTTTGTGATTTTCTGCCGAAAGTTCATTTTCGAAGTCATTATTCGCTGCAGTTCCGCTCAGTTCAAATTGTTTTGTAAAAGGCCTATTTCAGAGATGTTTGTAATATACGCATTTCAATGGCATAAATTCACGTTATTTTCTGCAACTTTTTTACGTCTGTGATTTACGGTCAGCGATTTTAGAAAGGTTAGTGATTAGTCCGCCTCCCCCAATATCTGTGAAAAGAACTGATTTCAGAAGGGGTTAAAATGATAAACATATATCATTATTAAGCGGTCATCACCTTTATTCCTAATAATTTATTATTAGTCGTATCTGCGGCTTTGTTTGACTTGTAAGGGAGCGCGAAGAGAAAGGGAGGCTTTTATCAGCCTTCACATCAACATAATTTGTGTAGGCCTATGTGTATACATACAGCCACACAAATTAGGGGGCCTGGGCATTTAAATTAAGTGGCACTGTACCCTGTCTTTTATGTCTACCAGCGATGTAAGTACGCATTGCATTTTTTTCCATTGTCACCACACATTTTCTTTAATTTCAGCGGCCGTGGAACTCGTGAAAGTGAATGACAACGGACTGAATTGTTAAACTTAAATGCATTGCTGAAAATTAAGGTGAAAACACTGATTCCGCTGCATGTCATTAACATTAACAATGTGCTTCACAAACATTTGGAAACGGAATATTTTTGTTTTGATTTAATGTTTATTGGCTACTCTACTTTGGCAGTTGTATTTTGCTTGAATCTACAGCTAAAATATTACTAATAAATAAAGTTAGAGCGATCAAACGGCGCCTGATCGAATTCCCGCCATTTTGGGCATTACATTCCTCTCGGATGTTGAAATAATCGTGAATAGCCTACGTGAATACGTTATGCTAAGAAATTAAAAACTAATTACATCACATTCGGTGAAATATTATATACTTCTCTTACACAACAATGCAAGTGGATGTTCTTCTGTTAGTAGCACAGGCAACAGAAACATAATACACTATTTGTAATGGTCTACAATGGCAGGACTTCAGAACTTGGGCGGGCTTTATGCTTCTTCAACGTGTCATTTCGTTTAAAGCTTTAGTAGTGGTGTAATGGTGGAAGTCTGCCAAAATGATACTTATATGCATTCACGTTTTAACTACGGAAAGATAATTTATGACAAGTATTCATATTTCATACAGCCTCGTTGTATTGATTTTCATTTCAGTGGCTCTTGCGTCTGTCGTCCATAAATAAACAAATAAACAATTATGGCTCCGAATAGCTATAACTAATAGGTTTTATTGGCTTGAATATCGGTGGAAATGATTATTTCAGGCATTAAATAAAGGAATCCAAGCTGAAATGCAGAATTATTTGGAAATTGCATGGCCGTCACACCATTCCCTGATTTCAATATAATAAAAAACGAAACATGCAAAGAAATTTAATAACATCAAGCCATGAAAAAAGATAACACGAATGATTTTGTCCAAGAACTGAAAGACACAGACAGACGCGTAACGGTGAGTGTCAGAAGCAACAGTTTAATTGGGAAATAAAAAGCACAGTTTATATTAAGCTGTCAGCATTTTCCAGTATTCTTCGAAATGTATTTTAGTGGCAACACCACGCGATCCTTTCCAAACTTGGTTTAATTAAAAATGCCACCAAACGGTGCAGTTTCACATAATATTTTCCTCATTCTGTTCCCAGTTCCAGTCTACTCAAGTTAGGGGCAGACAGATTGGTTATGAGATGGAATATGAATAATCGTTTAATAACTGCAAGTATATTAAATAATATTGGAAATTTGACAGTTATGTGTTTTTGGAATTATGATTAAGGAATCCTCAAACGACCCAATTAATGAACGAGTTAATTCTATCTCCATGAGCGGATTAGGTGCGTCTGACAGACGAAATACTAACGCCGATTCTCAAAACAATTTAAGGCCGTTGGATGAGAAACGTTGAATTACGAACAAAACTCCCAGAAACTTTAAAATTGTAAGATACGTCGATTAAAAAGTACGTCGAAGGGTGCCTTTATATCATTATGCTGCAACCAAAAGGAAACATATTTGTAGATTGATTATTACCTGTCGTAGTCAATGTAGTCTTTAAGAATTTTTGAAAATGAAGATTCCTTTGGGTTTATAATGCAAAAGTATGTTGTGTGACGAATGTCTTATTTCGTTCTTACGTCCACCCTGCAGGTCTTTCTGTGAAGGTTTTGGTTAGAGAACACACTGTGCATATTCCACAGAGCCCTCTAATGTTTCTGAATAAAATCAAACCCGCTATCTGCATCGAATTCTCAGGGGCCTCTTTATCCGCATAACAAATTTACACATTTGCAATGATTATAATACAGATAGATACGCCACACTGAAGCTGATACGCATATTCATCTTTTCAAGAGGATAAAAAAAAACATTTATTCGGGATAAATCCTACATCATTATCCGTATTTTTTAATCCAGGGAGTGTTTCTAAGACAACTAAATATGTATTTACTTATGCTGTATATTTATATCTATTCGTTTTAGCATAATTAGTTCATTTGAAATCAATTCAGCAAATAATGCGTCTTTGATGTTCGCAGCCTGTTCATTATTCGTTGGAGAAATATTAAGCAACGCTGACGTAGTCGTTCATCAGACCGCTTCAACCTGCGTTTTCCATTCCACTTAAATGAATGACATAAATGTCTCGAATCTGCCCAAGGTCATTCAGTGTCAATCCGGAGCGTTTAGTTAGAAAAACATAACTATTAGGCCTAATAAATGGCAACAGGGTGTCCATCCTTAATGATCTGGACGCCAGATATTTTTTAAACCAATTGTGGACAGTGCTATTAAGTCAGATTACGTAAATGGAGAGCGCTTCTTGTTTACAGAACCGGAGAACAGAAACAGCGCGCACATATTTTGGAGCCTATTTAACCAATAATGAGTTAGCATTCATTCTATTGGTGGAGAATATCGCTGTAATGGAACGTCCCTAATTGCAGTTTAGGAGGCAACGAGTTTCACTTTCTCATGCCTTCCATCACAGATGCGTATTCAAAATAAATGCGTCCACAGGCTGTCAGAAATAAACTTTTGATTGTGATCTTCAGTTCGAATCTGGAGAGCCGATTTATAGGTCCATCAGAAAGAACACCACGAGTGTGTAACCTTACGGAAAACTATAATCCCTAACGACTCCTAGGAAATGTCTCACAGAATTTCATAGAACTACCCTGTGTGCGTGCATATTTTTATTCATCCCTATAAACTGGTAATTTGCTTCAAAGTAGCTTTGCATTATCTTTACATTACTTTTGTTATGGGAGCTTCACATCTAGGCCCGCTCACCACATTCGCAAAAAATGGAGTAACATTTTTAATACCAGGTGACGCAAATTCGAACTCCTTCCTCTCACAGTGTCCGACCTATTATTATATCAATACCTACATTTTCCGCACACAAAGCCGAGGGTACATACGGAAAAAAGCTTTTCGTTACACACATTTTTGCCGTTTGAAAAAAATGTTTTTAAAGATCTGTTTCCAGTGTGTACAAATCTCTGCACGACGTTGTTCAGTCTTTGAATAATATTATGCAAAGCGAATCTTTATATTCCCATCCGTGCTGCATGTGAAACAATGACTCTATTGCTCACCCTGTATTAATAGTTTATTTGCTGTCGCTGGAAAAGAAGTATGTGCTCTAAAATACCGCCATTTATTGGTGGCTGTTTTCCGCGCGGCCTCGACTGGATTTATGCTCACATTTAAAGGTTTAAAATGTTTATCACCGGCAAAACAGGGCAGTCGCCTCCCGCTCGCCGGAATAAATGGAGTGTTACTGGAGTCCCCTGAAATGACACGCATGCTCCATCCACTTGGGAGGTCTGCCTCTCATCGCGCCTGAGCGAACGCGCTGCAGCAGGCACGAGCTGTGATAAAAGGAATTGCTGGAGCTGGAAAGATCGAAAATAGCAACCGCGGGCCTAAAACATACTGTTACATTTCAAAAGTGAAAGGAATAGAAAATGAAATCGTGAATCGGTAAATTAATATTATATATTAATCTTACGATGTATAGATAATACATACACACATATTATGTAAAATTTTATTAAATAAATAAATAAATAAAGTAATATTGAATACCGGGTAATATAGAAATTAAATAAAATCTTATTATTGTACACTATACATTCCTTTCAAATGCCCCTTCTCTTCAGAATGTTTACCGTAGACCTCTACAGCTTGTATAAAGTCTCTTATTAAATTATAATATAAAAACAGGTCATTAACAATATTTGCAACAAAGTGAAACTATTCCCATCCCTCCTTCCAGAATCTGCTGTCAGGCATAAACAGATTATAGAACATTACAGAGTTTATTATTATTATTATTATTATTGTTATTATTATTATTATTATTATTATTATTATTATTATTTATTATTATTATTATTATTATTATTATTGTTATTTAAAGTCATGTCGTTTTAAGGTGCAGTTAAGATATTGCCTACAATACAGTCGTCAAAATTGACAATGAATAATCAGCTATTATTTTTCATGAAGAGAACCCGAATTTCCGTCCTGTAGTTGTTATATAATTGCTACAGGTTAAAATTATTGTAGGTGTCGCCAAAAATAGAAATAGTTAAGTAAATCACTTACCTGAAAATGTGACATCGCACCAGCGTCCGCAAGGCAAGCTGACAGACGTTCGACTTGTGACAATCCTCCAGACCTGGATTCCTGCTTCTGAAAGCGATACACCTTTGGTTTCCTAAAATGTAAGAATTTCGACCTGCTCGGTGTCCGGCGAGCCAGCGCGCTGCCGAGCACGGAGAAGGTTTTTGAAGACGGTTTGGAGAGAGAGGGAGTTTTTTGGTGAGAAACTCAATCTCACATACAGTAGCGGCTCCATCTGGGAACTGTCACAACTGACAGCACCATAGGGCACGGGCTCGATCTTCTGCATAACACTGCACCAAAAAAAAGAGAAAGGAAAAAAAAGTACAGTTCGACAAGAAGGTCGACTGTCTGGTTGCACCGTTGTATTTACGAAACTTCTTCTGGATAAGGGAGCGGTGCACAGATTTCCGTTTTGTTTAGAGTTTGGCTGTGGTTTATGTCATCGTATAGGCCTATCTGAGAGTCAATGTCCAGGTCTGAACTGACTCAAACCAGCCAGCTCATGCAGACTGAAGAAAATGAGTTCTCTCGCGCTTCGTGGGGTCAAATAACAGTGGAAAAAATAATCTAATACACCACAAGGTTTATTAACACTGATAATAACAGCGACCATAATAACTTACTCAAACGCGTGGGTGGGGGCGGACACCGCCTCGACTGAAGTCCCTCACCTTGTTTTAAAACATCGTAATGCGTAATTCAAGTTTCATTAAATTAAAGAACAAACCGGTCTTAATTTAATTGGTCTCAATTTCTGATAAACGAATAATTTAAGTTCGTCCCGCAAATGTGACCCAATCAGTGATGTTGTTCCATTTGCGTTTCTAAACACGCATATGAACACCATTCTAAATATTTGCAGCAATCGATCCTCCTTTTACAATAATACTGTGGTTTTTAACTGCGAAGACAATTCATACATAATTTCACATAAAACGATAAGTTTAAGTTAACGCCTGAGCTGGAAAATCGTGGCAAGTAATTTAAGACGGTTTGCACTTTGCACGGTCCCTCCGCAGCAAAACATAGGCCTACGCTTTCATAAACTCAGTTTGGCTGGCAGCAGAAGTACATTTTGCGACGATATGTCTGCACGCCACTTCGAATAAAAGCCTCTGAAAAGTTATGAGTTACTGTTCAACTATGATTTTGGTACGAAACGCCTTTGTGCTAAATTATTAATTTACTGTTCATTTTTGTTCAAAACCTTGTTTGATAACTGAAAGACTGGAAAATCGTCAAATTAAAAATTTCGTGACCATTAAATAACGCACGGATGTATTGGTCGCACGAACAATACGCTTCAGTTGCAGAATTTGGGGTTTGGAAGAAAATGATGCGAAGGCTATTTATACCGCTTGTGACCCCCATAGATAACCTTCACCTTCAAGTGATGAAGTCTTAAATATATTTTACCATCTGGTCCTGCAATGGTTCACGTAATTAAGAACGAATCCCAGGAGCCAGAAAACCTTTGTCATGTCAACTTTTTTTGACATTGTTGTAGTTTGTACGCAAGAGTACCCCTCTATTACTTCTTATTGTATTATATATTTTAAGAATGAACAAAACTAAAGTGGTCGCAGTGAAAAGGGGCAATGTTTTGTCGATCATGTTAAACTGATGTAATCTTTTGCATGTGCCCACATCGCAGAGTTATCCAGTCAAAGTTAAAGGCGTTATGCGAAATGCGGTATTCGGTACAAAGCGTTCTGTTTTATTCTTAGTGTGAAGGACGAAGGGAAAATTAAAATGCACTAAGTGCTTTATGGAAAGTTTAATCCACCCCCGTTTTTCTTTTAACTAAAGAGCCACCTTTGTCTGCCCTGAATTCATAGCCACCCTCATCGATAATAACACCGGTCAATGGGTATTACATGGACATAAACGTTTCATTAAATATGATGAAGAAACAACAATAAAATATATCAAACAAAGATTACAAACCATTATTTTTTGTATTAAATCACGCTAAAGAATTAGTTTTGGCCCAAACACAAGAAACACCCCCACTGCACAGCCTATAGGCCTACATATTTTACAACTTAAAGAGTTTGTGCTCTGCTTGCCTAAGTAAAATGAATAAAACCGTAGTGGAGGTGAAGAAAACGAAAATTGAAATGCCCTTTCCAAACGTCTTAAAAGGGCAACTGATCCACATACCAGACCGTATTGCCTTTGGAATGAAACGTGCTGCGTGATGACGTCCACTGCCGGAGCAGGATGGCTCCGAGCCGTCTGATCTGACGTCAGTATGTCTACGGCCTCTCACTGGAAAGACAGAAAAGAACTGGAGGAGGGCCCTTGGTACTAATCGTTAACAGATGCCTGTAATGCCAGAAAAATATCGTATGTAGTGCCTGTGTTCTTACAAAGTGTTACTTTAGAATTCGTTGCAGTGACCTACTGTACCGTGAATTTTAAGGTGGGCGTGTAGGTAAAAGAATAATAACATTTAATGCTGTAGGTCTGCTGAAATGCCTCAGATTATAGCATGGCAATATGTGCGAGGACGCATGACGTTGCGAACAGTTATTGTTTCTTATTTAGACGTGCGCGAGTGGTGAACATTTTGTACGTGTGGACAGTTAATTGCTCTGATAGCAGATTTGCCTGATAATCAAGATGGCCATTCATCGTTTTCAAGGAGGTGTTTCGATTACATAGCACCTAAGACTATTTTTGTACATTTGGATAAAAATAATAATAATAAAAAAAACATACCAAATCTACTCAAGCTATGAGAAAATTGCACCGTTCCTGTAACTGCAGTCATAATGAGGTCACGAGGGTTTATCTGCTCCCTTCATCAATAGCACGTTAATATTATCTCGTGGTCCATCATGACATTCGCTTTATCAGCGCATTTAAGAAACCTGTGGCACCAACAACCGATTATCTTTTGCAACAGCGGACTGTAAATCTTCAGTGTGTCCTGTTTTCAGGGATTGATTTTGATGTAGATGTCAAGTTAATTACATGTTTTCAGCTGAAGAATCATTTTCTGTGCAGAAGGCCGAATTACGTGTTCATTCTTTGCACACATAGCCCTGTTGTCTTATAATAATACCAGAAATAAAACGGTTTCGCCAACTGGGCCTATCGTCATTAACATAATTGGACTTCGTGTAGACTATAATACGGAAATAAACTAGAACAGCACGACATGAAAAATAGTTTTTTAAAAGATATACTTGTAAATTGCTTGTAATGTGAAAAGATTGGACAACTGAATAGCGCCACTGGGCCTACGACTGGACCTGTTTCATAGGAGTACTTAAATCTAAGGCCAGTCTACTGAAGTTAAGAGTTGTAAGGTAGCTTGTTACATAACTTACACATGTACCATTCCCTAATTGAAATAAAAAGAATAAAGTTAATTACATGATTATATTATATTATATTATATTATATTATATTATATTATATTATATTATATTATATTATATTATATTATATTATATTATATTATATTATATTATATATGATCTTTGCGCTTAGATCGAACTAGCCACAGAATGTTGATTGATTCGATCTGGTATCATTGCCAAGCCTTTGCCCGTATCGAATGCATGGGAACGATGAAATGATAAAAAAAATCTATGACAAAAAAATTTGTCCTGATTTACAGGCCTGCTCAGTCCACCATTAATCATGCATAAAAGTATTACTGTCTCAAAACAAGAGTGACAACTTAAATATGGTAGCCCCTTTGTCTTAGATTAAACGTATATTTCTATTAGTGCTTTAGCTTCGTTGTCGAGTTTTTTTAAAGATACGGTGATAGCTATTTACTTTGCGGTTGCCCCTCTAAAGCGGTTCAGCACCACAATTTGATAGGCACGCTATCAATCAAAGCAGTATCCGATGGCTGGCCTCCTCAGCAATTTACCTTCCCCGTCTCTCTTTATCATTAAGCTTTTAATGTCAAAATGTACATTTTTTCTGGCTCCGGTCTGTCTGCTGATTTGGCTGAAAAAAGTGGCTTTAGAAACATAGAGTAATGTAATTTTAAAACCCCGTAGAACTTAGTCAATTATTTTTAAAGTCTTTACGTTCTTGTACTTAATATAGGCCTAGAGAAAGCGAGGAATGTCGTGTTTATTCAATTGCTGCAATAAAATGAACATATCTGAAAGTTTCGACGTTTGAATTGCATCTCAAAATGTGAGATTCTGAGAGTGAGATCTCGGCAAACGATACCCAAAATGTATTGCAATGAACAACAGCACCAAAAACAAAACAACGTCTTCTTCTACTACTACTCCTCCTCCTCCTCCTACTACTACTACTACTACTACTACTACTACTACTAATAATAATAATAATAATAATAATAATAATAATAAATTCTTAACAAAATTACACTGCAACCATAATTGTATATTAATTCAATTCAACTCTATCGTGTGATGCATTTATGCACTGCAAGGTGTCTGCATACGCCATGAAAATATACGCACAGCACAGAACCCAGTACGCTTGGACCACGTGCTGGAAAATGGTACTGGGTGGAATATATACAGAGTTCGATATTCTTCAGTGAAACAAGATAATAATGATAATAAAGAAAACAATTCCGCTCTCGTTGTCTAGCTTTGATTTACCGCGGCGATTGTTATCATTGTTATTGTTGTGAGGTAATGGGTTCTTATCTGAGATTAGTGAATGTCACTGGTTTGGTCTCGGCCCTAAATTGTGATCGTGCACCAACCTAAAACCCCTATATCTGAACTAACCCTTGAGAATATCTCTGACCGCAAAAGCCAGCATTCGCCTGGCAAGCTCCTTGTAAATTTTGTATTTATCCATATCGATATTTTCTTTCCTTGTTCGCTGTTTCCTATTAAAGGTAAAAATGACCTGTTACTCGATCACCTACGTCTCTAGACTCCCGTGTTTCTCATCCAAAACATGTGCCCGTTCGCCGGACGCGTGGGAACGACCCGGTTTATTTGAGGAGGTGTTATAGATCTATCCCGTGAGCGGTATTTCACTTGACTGTCACGTCAGGATAAGTACAGTTGTAAATATTTTAATACTATCGGCTGACCTAAAAAACGAAGCAATTTGTGTTATAATGTGCATAAACGCAATGAAAAGGGCACAAGGCGAAATTATTTTTTTCGCTGAAAGATAAATTCATGCAGAAAAAAATAGTACATGCTCCTTTTAAAGCAAGAAACGTAATAAGAATTAAGAACAAATAAATATCCTGCAGTCCAAAGTCACATATTTTAAAACTGGTTTTATTTTAAAATTGATCAGAATTCAAATTATACGTTGTAATTAATATATGCAACAAGGGGACTATGTTTAAAAAACACAGTGGTTTATTGAATTAATAACATGGTTAACATCTCCAATATTATTTAAGTTCCATGTTTCTGGACGGAAGTGCACTTGAGTGGACTCAACAGCTGTTTAAAACATCATCAAATACTAGACGACCACAAAAATGACAACAAAACACTTCATGACAATTTTTTTCCAAATAAAACATTACTTGAATTGCGTCACTATATCAGTTAAACTCCATTAATATCTATATCCAGAGAGAGAGTGGGAGAGAGAACTTGCACTTCACAAACACGTTAGTGTCAAACATCTGTTTGATTTCCACTTGAACAACGAAACAAACATTCACCACATATGAGACGACATACAGAATCCCTTACCAAACGGATCTCCTCCTCTTAAAAATGGAATGGTTTTCTTCAAATATCCACTCTTCATTGCGGGAAATTGCACATAAATATTCCATTAAATAAAGTGAGAGTACAAAATAAAGGGAGAAGACTTTTCTTTTCAAGTCTTTTAAGAGAGGGGAGTTTTCACTGTTTGAGTTCCAAAGCCCAGACATGCTGCGGCCAACCAGTTCGTCCTTTGGTTTTCTTATCGTTGCTGCTCGCGGAACTTTTCAAAACTTCATTCTGTCATAATGAAAAAATATACACGTTTTATTAAAAACCAAAACTGTGTGATATATTTCCTGGCGTTAACAACTCCCCGAGCAATTTGTGACCAGTGTGGCCTACTTCATATAAGTAATTCAAGCACCCATAGGATTTGTTTTTGTTTGTGTAGATCGATTATGGTGCTGGCGTTAGCATCTACCTGCTCAGTTAGAGCGAATATTACCAAACTTAACTTTCCTCTTTTCTAAATGTACATTATTGTAAAAATTTGCTCGACACAACAAGCACAATGTCCTTGAATTGTGCATTCATAGTATGACCAATACATTGTATATTATAGGCTACTATGACCTATACGATGTAGAGAATTTTGACAACGTCAAATAACCAGTCAAAATGCCTATTCCTCGGCATCCTCATGTCAACAAAATGTAGCGAAGTATTTGTTACAAAGCTTTCGAAACATTTTATAGAAGGAGAATTCTCTTACCACTTCTTTCTTTCTCCTTTCTTCTTTGACGTCTGTCTTTTTAAACTCTGCTTTGAAGGCCTCGGCTTCCCCGTTCTGTTCATCCTTGTCCAGAATATCCATGAGGTAGGCGATATAGCTGGTGGCCAACCGAAGGGTTTTTATTTTGGACAGCTTGGTGTCTGCAGGAACGTTCGGAATGCACTCCCTGAGCTCGGCGAAGGCGCTGTTGATACTCTGAGTCCTGCGCCTCTCCTTTCGGTTCGCGGTAGGTCTCCGTTTCACGGGACGGGGCACTATCCCAACGGCGCCAGCTCCCGGTACACCCCCGTAGTGCGAGTGGTCAAGCCCGGGGGCACCGTTGGCATACTCGGGGCTGTACGACGGTGCCATGCTGTAGTCGGGGGGAGACATTTCTGGGTGGCTGATAAGCCAACCGTGAAAGTACGGGTTTTCTTCGTGGCAGCGGCTGGCGGCGGCGAAGTAGCCATCGTGATGCACCACTGGATGGTGCGGAAATCCACCAACTAAACTCATGGTGAAGCAGACCAATCACTTTCACAGGGAACCGCTACAGGGATGCACGTTTGTTCTCGCAGTTTATCGGTAATGTCTCCAGACGTTTCTCGCGCAAGCGGACTCCCCATAAAAATTAACAGTCAAAATACTGTAGTCGCGTAGCGTTAAAGTACAATCATGCTATTTGTCCGTTCAATGTGAAATAAACCAAAGACTGTAATGCATAGCCTACAGGTTAATAAATGATTTTTTTCTTCTGATCACACTTTAAGTCAAATGCAAAAAAGCTATCTATCGCAAACACAGCGGTCAGCTACTTACACGCAATTTCTCCATTGTCCGTTTCCAGCGTGAGAGAGCTCCTTTTGCATTACTGAGTCTCAAAGTACATGGTTCTTCTTAAAGACTGCCTTCATGGGCGCCGGGACCACATTTACTCCAACCCCCAGATGGATTTGAAACCCTTTGCACAATTCAGGAACGGAGGCATCAGACGACAACGTCCCCGACCCAATCCCAGTCGCCTGTGTGAATGCAACGCGCACCCTTACTCTTGTTCAGCACTGCAAGAATTTCTCCGTTTGATCTCCATGTCACAGCTTCATCTTTAGAGCTGCTTGGGTTAATATATGTCGTCAGAAGGACTCTGAGCCAATCAGATCACAGAGGAGGAGGGACAGAAATTGCATCGCAGAATGTTTACGCTCCAAAATTTCAATGAACCCCGCATGTGTTGGCTGCTTCAGTTGCGTTAAAGTAATGAAGGTTATGAAAAATAATTCAAGCACTCCTGGATTTGTGCTATTATAATATCAGCATTGACACTGAAGGCATCTTGTTCTATTCGTTTGCAGATGAATGTGGCCTTTTAGTTGCACTTCATGTACAAAAATAAGTTTTAAATTCAAAATTTAAAACGACACCAGTCTACACTTTAGAGAAAGGAAAATACATGAGCCCGTGACCTTAAATACATCGTTATTAATTCAGAATACATGTATATGTAACATATTACTGTTCGACAACGTAGGCCTAATTAGTGGGACATATTAATCAACTTCTTAATGATTAGTGCAGTTCACGTAATGCAGCTTCAGAGTTGTTGTTTCGGGACATTCGGGCGACAGACCACGAGACCTCTTGATCCTATTGGTAACATTATGAATTTCCCGTGTAAAGACCGAGGGTAAACAATTGGGAGCCAATTATTCAAAAAAATACAACTTTTCCCACATAACACAATGTCTTATCAAATCAATGATGTGTACATCATTACTGCAATACATTCAATTGGCGGCTTATACTAAGTGTAATATCACAACATACACATGTCTTTTAATGTTAATAAACTTATATTGAATACAAGTCATAAATTACTTTATATTTTATACACCAGTTATTATTCAGATATTGGGGTAACATTTATTCACCACGAATGTCACTGCTTTGTGTCTGTTTCAACAGCCGTGCACATGTAGAACGTTGGAAATATTTTTGCTCGAAATCTTATCTTGGTACGTAGGCTACAAATAATTAAATGTTTTTTTTTTCCCGAAAATATGGACATCTAATTGAAAACCAGTCTTGATGGCAAATATATAACATGAAATTGATAAAACGGCCAAAAAGGTAAGCTAATTTTAATTTAATGAAGTATATTTTGTACAATTAATACCATAGTCTTAATGGTGCAGTTCAACTCAGCACCACATTTATAAGGATATATAGAAACTAGACTACAGAGCCAGAAACCAAACATTGGACTACAAATATACCAGTCCAAAATGGACTACAAATATACAAGTCCGTATTTCACAATCGCACCTATATACATTATTTCCATCTTTAAAATAATGGTCGGACACATTTGGAATGGGAATAAAATGATTATTTTCATTCGCCTAGATTCTCTTCACTCAGTAGAATTAGTATGATCACATTATGAAGAAACGGTAACAACAAATGTTGAAGCTACAGACTCACTTTGTTAAAATGAACAGACTTTGGGTAAACTATAAACCTATTTCAGAATAGTGTTATGGACTTATAGCTATTTAATCTCACTTTTATTTTTATTACCAAGTGAAGCACAATCACTACGTGTCCTTACGATAGTTAATATCTAAGATAACACTTAATGCTTTCAACGTCCTGTTGTTGTGCTGCAACATAATGTACTTATCTAAATGACTGAGGATGGCTGTCATTTACTTACTGTACAAAACAGTAGCCTCTATTATTGCAAATATTATGGCCCCACACCTTTTAACGAAAAGACAGTATGCACCAATAACTGACATAAAATATCTGTCACTCTCGCTCGAATACGCTATCAACCGATTAAAAAAAAATACCAGATGACCCAAAATGAGGACTGGCATATGTCCTTCAAATTAATGTATGACTAAGCAAACACTATGGTTTCTAAACAACACTGCATAAAGTTATTGATATAAACTATGGTGATTAATTGCTCAGTTTTATTTATTTTATGTATTTCTTTTCCTGCAGGCCGGCTGTTTTAACGGTTTAATGTGCAGGTACATACCCTTACGTGCCATCGTTTATTTTGGGCAGATTATTGCTTTATTCCATTGACTATCTATAGCTATCATCTAATTCCAATTGCTCATTTTCACCCGGGATATAAAAAGTATAGTTTATAACATTTATAAATGTTTAAAACACTTGAAATATTTAAAATGGTCAGTAAAAAGGACGCATCGCACGGAAATTGAGACTTTAAAGAGAACAAAGAGAGAAAAACGCACCGCATTTCTTCATGTTTATTATGTCATAGTATTACTATGCAAAGATAAAAGTAAATAAAAATATGTATATCAAGTTATTTCACATCCCTTTCAAAGTAACAGAAATACAATGCATGTGTGAGGCTTGCCAAGTGATAGAAGGTTCCACAGAAAAAAACGCAAATGAAATGACTTATGGGCAGTTTTTGGTAAGTCTCTGAAGGCTAACATGTTCTGATATACATCTGTGCAACTTTCTAGTCCACGCGCCACATCAAATTGAAAATAACGGTGTGTGTGTGTGTGTGTGTGTGTGTGTGTGTGTGTGTGTGTGTGTGTGTGTGTTTGTGTGTGTGTGTGTGTGTGTGTAAAAATTCACAAATTCACAAAGGACGGCACATGATTTATATTTGTTTAAGTGTTGCATGGGTGCTGCAAGTGTAATCCATCTGGCTGAATGGAAGTTCTTTGAGTAATTTGGATTCGTCGAGTCTCCAGTTAATGACACGTAATCAGCCCGTAGGTCAGTCGGTCAGACTCCTGTTACAAAACCCTCCTTTCCTCTCTGATCTGCTTTCAAACTAAATTTCGTATAAATAAATAAAGTTATACAGAGCCAAATATTTGAACATGTGAGAAGTGTTTGATAAACGTGATATGAATTCAACGGAACCCTATATATGAAGGTCACCGTGTTAATATGGAGAATTCAAGTCCAATTACCCCAAAGCTTTCGGTGCAAGTTGATGCAATTAATAGATCTGCGTCTCCCGGTAGGTACACTTATATTTGAAAATAATAAACTGAAATTATATTTATTTTAAACGTCTTTCATCATATATACACAATGATGCTTCTAAAATGTGTTTAGTTGCACTGGTAAATGCCAGTAAGATCCGCAGGTCGAAGACTGTCGCCACCCAAATTTGATATCTGAATAAACGAATGGACTTCCGTACATAGAAACATACGTTTCTCAGAAATGGTATTGATAAAGAAAATATGGACAATCACCATGAAGTTGCTAAAATATTTTCATCAGCTTTGAATAAATAATCAGGTATAAGGCACACTTCACACAAATTATAGCCCAACGTTTTCATAAAGCGTTTTTACAGCAAACTAAATCATTCTGTTTATTATGTGAAAGCTTATCATTTTGGCAACAAAGTACAAAATATTGCAATTCAAAGGGATTCTGGAAATACAACATGTTTAGAGGAAAAAAAGTCCCTTCCCCCATCTTCTAAATGCCAGCGCTTTCCTCTAGAGGTCTCATTAAGAAAGCCCTCACTGCTATTTTCAACGTTTCCTCAATCAAGTGACTTTAAATATAGCTGCACAAACAAATTGGCAGCAAAATACGTAGAAAATATCACAAGGTAGCCCAATTCCACGCCACGCTAATAATTGCTTTGAAATTGACCGTTACGCTTTGCTGTTCTGTTGGACCGTGTGTTTGCCGGTGTGCTAATTGATTGGTCCCCTACAAACAACCGACTGCTTCTCCTGTCTGCAAAATCTACACAGCGCCTGAACGTTTAACTCCCAGTCAGGTAAGCTTCAGCTACCAGGTGAGTTAAATTTATGTAGGACAAACCAATGTGACACGAGACAGTGTAATAAGGGGATTTTACATGTATGTCATACATGCAGTCTAAGCGTGTGCCCAGTATATTCTTGACATTCTAGGTTGGCATTTATGCGAAATTGCTGAGAAAATGCTCCCACTGAAATATGGATATGAGAAATTTTAAAATAATACCAGACGCTTCATTTGACACCACTAAGGTATAAAATACGAACACATGGATGTTAACGAAAGTTTTTTGTCAATAACGAATAAACTATAATAGGTTATTAAAATATTGAGGGGTAAGCACCGACTGCAATGCTTTAGGATCGCATCCCGGCTCGTGTGATTTGTAGAGCGAATAGCAATGATGTTACATCTTGTTTTTTGATAGGGTGCTTTCAGGACAAGAGGAATATACAAGAATATTAAAAGCTAGCTATGCCAGAACATTAAGGTAAATTGAGGTACCCAGCGCACTATTGTACACCTCTCATTATTGTGTTGCAGCCATGGAGAATAACTCAGTGATGTGGTATAATCAGAACCTCAATAGCATTAATGAGTTAACGGCTAATAGACGATAAGCAGTTGCTGTTATTCATTGGCAGCTGTGTGCAAAGCGTACATTTAGAAACCCCTTTGATGGCCCAGGTGAGCATTGTGAAGTGTTTTGTTTCTCACAGTATCATGTCTCGAATCTTCTCAGATCGTTCGGTGTCACGTTTCTGCACTTTGAGTATGGCTAAAAGGGTGTATCTGATTGGCTCCTTCAGCAATGCTCTACCGTTTGACTTAAATCCTTACGTGTCGTGATTTTAAGCTAAATCAACAGATTGAAAAAAAATGTACGCCCTCTCCAGAAATATATGTTTCAATAATGAGCAATCTAAGAAATCCTATCATTTGGTTTAAGTGTTTACTTCATTCTTGAGTATTGCTGAAACCAGTTTTAAACCATGCTTTTTTGAAAGCAAAAAGTCATTTTAAAAAAGGCACCTTCCAAAAGCTTCTGAAATACACCGACACAGACAGCATGAATCCACATTACAGAAAAGTACATAGCTTTCACACTGGTAACAGCTAGCTCACCAGCTAACTTTTTAAAATGCAGCACAAATAAATACAGAACGGCAGGATAGTCATTCTTGTTGCACTGACCTTTGCAGGTGTGCTGGATAAATTGTGGTTGATGCAATCCCTAAACTTCAGGTATCGGCCTCAGCTTCAGTGTTACCTGTGTCAGTTATCACAAGCAATTACGAGCGTGTGAATCCTTTGGCCTTGCAGGCACTGAGTCAAGCCGTTCTCTTCAGGAGATTTTCAGGAACCCCTTGATAAGATTTATAGAACTTCAGTCTGAAACGCTCTGCTCTGAAACTGTTATGGTCTGCTGAGGAAATTGGTTTCTTTGCATGTTTAAAAGGCTCTCTTTCTGTAATATGTTGGTTAGGATGTAGAGGTTTTATAAGCCAATAGTCCCATGTACAAATTCCATACTATGCAAACATTTAAATGCCTGATTTTTGCATTATGCTTGCAAGTGTATCAGAGGGTACAATGCTTTTAGTGGTAATAATCTGCATTTTGCTTGATTAGATATTTGATATTCAGATATGTAATAGTTCCCTGGGCTGAATATGAAAATAATCAAATCCTGCAGCCCTGCCCCCACCCCTTTTAATGTACTGGCTGAGTCTCCTGTTATCACTGAGCAAATAATGACTCACTACAGTGAGATCTGCGACAACAAAACTAGACTTTTTATTTGTTGTCATTTAACAGGCATTTGAATGTGTATGCATATAATTGATCAGTGATGTCATGGTTGACTATTTGAATATTCTGCCACATGCCTAGGTCATAGGCATCTTCACGGTTATTGTCAATGTAATTTGTACAGACTGTGTGCCCATCTCCTCTCCTCCTATATCAATATATCTGTCAATCATTTATAATTTACATAAATGAATATGTTTAAATCCATACATTTGAAAGTTTACAGTATATATGTGGTCTTGAAAACCTGGACTTGGATCAGAAAAGGATGTGTTTCTGGCGGGTCCAAACAAACGTCCATGTGGACAACATCATCCCGGAGGCGTTGTCATGGTTCCCGGTTTCGGGTTGAGGAGCTCCTCGTCCCGCTCCTGCTGCGGTGGAGGTGCTCTCCACAGGCATTCTCCTCGCGGGGTAGGGTGGGTCTCACACATGGCCGCTGGCTCCCGCAGCGAGCTTTGCAGTGTCTGCGGGCGTGCTCGCACGATGGCAGGCTCCCGACGGAGACTCGCTGATGTTCCGCGGAATGCGGAGTCTCACAGGGGAACGCAGGGACGGAGAAGATATCCCAATATTTCTCACACCCACGCTTCCTTCCCTTGGCCCGCGGAGGACCGAGCGGGCACGGGCTGGATTCCTTGTCCGGGGACAATGCGCTGAGAGACGTCTTCATTTTCGGAAGCCTCTCTGCGTGTGCCAAGTTCTGCTCTGCTCTCTGTAGACCCCGAGAATGTTTTGAAAGTGGGAAAAAAAACCTGTTCAATCCTGGCAATATATTCTAATGATCATCCCAAAAGCAAGTCAGAATAGACAAAGATCAGGCTGTAACTTAGTGGGAGAGAATTAAATTGTGAAGCACTGAACACAACATTAAGATTGGGCCTTCTCTTGGATGGGAGGCCCTGCTCTCTGCTTTGCCACCACCAGATTGACCCACTCCCCCATCCTCCTTCCCTGTGCCTTTTTTCCCCTCGTTTTCTCATCTCGCCTATAACCTCATATTACCCATAAGCCTTATCTCCGCTCCCCACTGCTCGCTCCAGCTCCTGTCACTGCCTCTATCACCTCATTCCTCAGGTCTGTGCAGAGCAGTGCCTCTCTGCTGGGATTGGAGTTACTCTCTTTTCTTCTCCCTTTCCCCAGCTGGCCTGATGTGGGAGGGTGTCCTCTGCCCATGTCTGCCACCGCCAAAGGACGAGGGGAACCAGGCCCTTTCTCTGATCTTCGGAACCCGTGGAGGTACCCCTTCAGCCCTCTCCCGCAGTTCCACTTCCCCTGTTTGGAGGCTCCCCCACCCCTCACCACCCACTCCCACTCCTCGTTTTTTTTTTCCTTTCTTCGCTCGTTCTTCAGTCCAGACTCACATTTCTTTCCCGTTAGCCGTCTTCTGACTCCCCCCCCCCAAACCCCAAACCCTCCTGCCATTGTTCCTCTGACTGCCTCCTCTCTGATTGGTCCACCCCACATGCCAGTAGCATGAGAGAAAAGCACGCACAGAAACCAGGTAAATCTCCCCGGCTCAAATCCAGCCAGGTCACTGCGGGCTTCTTATTGTGTGCTGCAGAAGATGGGGATCGAACCCTGGAGCTGGTAAGCTGAGAACACACTTAATGTGTGGGAATCCACAGGTGAGATTTCATCAGCAAAGGTGGACAAGGGAGATCCTTACAGTCATCACAGACAGATACTAGCACAAACATAAGATCACATTCACGAAAACATTGTCTCTCTCCTTGGAATGTCCAGAGGCCACTGATATTATAAACAATCTCCACCGCAGACCTAATTTCAAATTGATTGTGAAAGCATAACTCCTTTTCGAAGGCAAGTCAATGTACTGTACTGTCTAAAGAAGGTCACACCGTGACCCTTTTAAAACATATTTCTGCAGCAAACTTTACTCCCTGAGTAACAGTGGTACTCTCGGGCATTTCTGGTAGCCTTGATTCACAGAGCAGGAGGTCATTTCAAAGACAAATGAGACTTAAGTCATTACTCCAGTGAACATAAAACTACCAGCCAGTATGTACAGTATACATCAGCTCCAATACAAAAGAGGGGATTTGTTCCTTAATGAGAGCCATGTGCTTCCTCTAGTGTACCCTGAGTACAACAGTGTGGTGGCTAAGTTCAGACTTGGCTTGACATTTGCATTTGGGTATCAATACGTAGTTATCAATAAGTGCCAAAGGAAAAACTCTCAGCTGAGTTCGTTAGCGAGCACGCCCCTTTTCAGTCATGAGTCTACTGAGGCATAGTTTGCCCCTCACTCTCGTCAAATTCTTCTGGCAGTAAAAAAAGATAATATCAACGCTCTGGGTTGTACTTATTGTCTCCCTGTGTAGTTTAGCACCCTTTTAGGCTGCTTTTTTGTGGACGGTCTGGATTTTCCAGTATCATCTTACATCCTGAACAATGCACATCACTGTAGCAAAGCACAAGCGTTTAGCGTCTACATCGCTGTAGACATCCAACAGAGGAATGGCCGTTCACTTCGGAGAAAAATGGTCTCAGTTGTCTTTGCTATTGTAGCAGTTAGGATGAAAGATGATGACATAGCTCTTTTGCAGATCACCATCTTTTATTGGTATGATACAGATCACATGCTTGCATACCGTTTTATTTTTTGTCCAAATGTGCTGCCGCAGTCACTCAGTTGTTTTTAATTTTTTTTTTTTAGATCAAGCATATTTGAACATTCTGTCCATTTCCCACTGCTTTGGGATGTTACATCATAATCAAAAAATGCCCAGTATTTTTGAATTTTTGAAACATGCTCAACACTGGACATAGCATGGCGGGTCATATTCAGCATGAACAGCTGAACAGATGCACATCAGAAAGATAAGTATACACTTGAAAACTCCTGACAGCCAAATTGCACAAGCTCCCTCAGAACTGAAGATGCTGATATTGCAGTGTAAGCTGACATCTTAACAAGTCAAAATGAATAGCTGAGGTCTGGAAAACATTGCTTCTTTGCTCAAATTCAGCAAAGCCATTTGACTTTCAATTGGTTATTATTTCTGTGAGGCCATATACAATACTGTGGCAACCATGGAAACCACATGAAACAGAGACTTGGCAAAAACCTTCATTAGAGAACAGTGACAGCATTTAAATTTTTGTTCTGCTGTTAAGCTAATTTTCAACCAGTTGTTCACCAGGTTATTTGGTTTCGCACTCTGAGTGACCTCATTGTCACATTTAAGTCAAATTATACCCTTTTCTTTAGATGTACACTTTTCCAATTGCGTAAGCCTAATGACATCCAGTTGATCGATTACCTACTCGTACGATCAAAATAAAAAGAATGAGAATGTATTGTAGCTCTGGTGAGCTGCATGTCATATGATTGATGGCTAGCATCACAAGGAACCGTGACCCCATTCAGAAAAACGAGCAGCCCCCCCCAATCGGCACACAGCAGTGCCAAGCAAAGCGAGACCTCACCTTTTTCCACTCGCGGTTTTCGGGGAGCACATGCGAAACCGGGACCTGGCGTTGGTCTTGAACCCGGCCGCGGGACGATGGCACGGTCACGAGGCTGGAGTCGGGCCACACGTTTTTCACCCCGGGATTCGGGTCGGGCACCGGGCAGCGGGCCCCGTTCCTTCCAGCTCATCCGGGTGGCTGACCCCCGGGCCGGATTATTAGGATTTCCAGTACCTTCAGCCTCGGGTCCATCTGGCAGCGTTTATATTATTCAAACAAAAGCCAGTGGATTTCAGCATGGAACGTATTACAGAAACACAGCCTCCATTAGAAACGCTCGATGTGCGGGGTCACCGCTAATAAGTTATTGTTTTCCTTCAGAACGTGTGAGGCCCGTCCCTGGAATACCGTCCCGGGCACGTCACTTTTTGGTTTCACCGTGGGCTCGGTGCTGCGAAACCTCCGCCTTTTCTCTCCTTTCCCTTTTTCTCTCCCCCCAAGAATAAGAGAAAACAAACAGGCATTAGCGTGTTATTATGTGCTTTCACAGCTCAGTGATAGGCACATGTTTTTAATGCCTTTGGAAGCAATATAATGGCAACTGCAGCTCATTGCAATGCATACCTGCCAAATGGAGCAAAATACAGTCAGTGTTCTGCAAATCCCACACAGATCCTCTCAGTCTTAGACTTGACCAATCATTTTTTTCTTTGCCAAGTAAGTGATTAGTTGAATCATCTTACGAGGGAGGTGCTGTCTCTATAGCTTTGATTGAGAGATGCTCTTAGCATTTCATTCCCCTTAGCGATGTCTTGGATGCAAATGGGTTCAGGCATTCCTGTCCACATTAAGAGGAAAAAGAAGGAAGACTGGAATTTCACTGGAGGTGAACCTTAATGCGAACCGAACTTTTTAGAGCATCACCGAAACATAGCTGCTGAGCTGATGGGTATTAAGTGGAGTTTGGCGGTCAAGACCGATTTATTGGCGCAAAATTGCGGCAAGTCGCCGTATTTCACCGTGGCGTGCCTCTCCTGCCTCGGCCATTATCCCGCGGCCGTGTAATCCTCAGACACAAAGCGAGGCCGCGCTAATTTACGGCACCGTGATAGATTTACGCCCTTCTCCCCATTAGTGTGTACATTACCTTCGGCTTGTTATGCAATGGTGTTAGGAAGATTTAGGGAAAGGATAACAGGCAATAAATTTGACGTCCGCCGCGGTGAGAACCTTTCCGCCGGCGACGTCCTTGCTCTCTCATCGGTGGGGGCAACAAAAAACACTTCACCTCTCTGGGCTTTGCTGAAAAAAACAGTCCTGAGGATGAGGTCATGTTACATGTCCTTTATCTCTGTGGTGGATTATGGGTAATCGAGGGAGGTGCGGGCGTGGGGAGAGATAAGGCCTCAGGAGCGACTGAGGCTAGCAAACATCAGGGATGAGGCCAAAAGTAATGGACGCACCACTGCAGTTTCACAAATACATCCTAGAGAGCGCTTTACCTGGAATGGGTTAGAACTCTTATGGACTGGCGTGTTCAGAATTCTTGGCCTTGGTAGGTCAAAGAAAGTGTGATTATAGTTGATTGAATAAAAATCCTTTCAGCAAACATTTTGTGGAGAGTGTCAAACTGAGATACCCTCGTTACACAGAGAGATTTCATTTCAGTATGGACGCCATACATTCCAAAGACCTGAGCTGGCACATGGTCACAGCTCATCACACATTGGTCCCATCTGATCTCTGTAAACACACACAAACTCACATGTGCAGGGACCTTTGCTGCATTGGAGTGTACCCTTGTCAAGTTTTTTTGAATATCAAAGTCCCTCCTAAATATACTGTGCCCTGCTTTTTGCATGGCTGCCAGTGAAGTCTTTGTATGGCGACGTGCTATTTTAACACAAGGTATTTTCCATCTGTTTAGTTTAGTATGTATGCCGCTGGGTCTAGGCAGGACGTGAAACCCTATGGAAAAATGAATCATGCCAACCGGGGAAAATGCCACCGTTTAGAAAAGCTAGAAAACTAAAATAATACAAGAATTAAAGGAGTGGAGAGGTGGTAGAGGCCCACTTCATGGATTACAACCGTACCTAGAGAAGATGTTGGAGTCGAGCAGGACCAGTCAGGATGATAAGATGTTGTAGTTCCTACAATGGGCCTCTTTTATGTAGGTCCTTGTTTTGTTTTGGTTTTATTTTAGGTGTCTAGTGTGTCACTCAGTTAATTTATGATTAAATCATCTTGCACTGACTTTGACAAGATGAAGCTGACTTTGACGAGATGAAGTCCTGGTGTCTTTACATGGCCAGAGCTATATGCAGAACAAGCTATTGCCTGATTAAGAAATAAACTGCATTCACGTAAGTGCCTTTCATAGATTTTGAAGTGCTTTAAAGATCAGTGGGATGGTGTTTCACCTTACTAACCACTACTGGCCTGGGTGATTGACAGCAACTGTTTTGCACCAGAACTCTCACCTCACACCACATGAGGTGAGTATGGAGAGAATTTGCGTTGACATAGAAACATGGGACATACTAGAATATCTGGAGCTAGATTGTACATGTGGCCATGACATCAGGTAACCTCCTGCTCTTTGTGAAAAGTGCTTTGGGGTCTTCAAGCACCACAGTGTGCAAAGACTTCAGTAAAGCTGCATTTCCTACAGCACAGTGTCCCCATCACTGTGCTGGGATATTGACATTTTTTCACACTGGTACAGACAGAACATTGCTGCCCACCAAGACCACTTTCAACAACTGAGGTTGCTGATGAAACAATATGTTGAAAACCGTGTTCCTGCTGGGTGCTGGCACATGAGTCTCTTCATAATAGCCCAGGGTTCGCTGGTGGAACAATGAGACCAGCTCATACATGAAGGTAGCCACAATCAAATAAACGTCCCAGAGTGAATATGACTGAAAAAGGTAACAGGTCGGATAAAGAGGGAGACATCTCATATCTCATTCATCAATCCCTCGCGTATATCCCGTCAAATAAACTCTAAAACAATTTACTGGAAATGTACACAGTGGAAGTGCCAACGTTAACACGTTCTTAAGACTGGACAGCGGCCAGATCATTTTTCAGACCAATATTTAATGTGAACTAAAATGTCCTTTCCATTGGAAGTGTTGAGAATAACTCCCTTTCCTATATTTGGCCACAGGCTTTAGTCAGAGAAACAAAGTCTGATGTCTGCGACGTTCTCTTTATTTCAAGCATGATGAATTGCCTTCATTTGTTTAAGTGCAAGTGGCAGTTTTAGTGTTCTTACTATAAATTTAGCATAACTTCTATTGGCATGCTGCACTAAGCTCGGGAGAAACAAATTACACACCGTAGATTCCCCGACTTAATTGACGGAATCTGTCAGAAACACTGCGAGCACGACGGTGAGAGTTTGCACCCCAGAACGTGCTGTAATGGGAGTCGTGGCAGTCCTCCAGGTCCAAGCTGCACTTCAGCTTTGCATTTTTTGATTAAGAAACCAAGCATTGTGCTGAGCGGTGAGATACTCTCTCCTGTTGAATTGGAAACAGTACTTGAAAAGGTGGTGCTTTGCTCTTGTCAAAACTGAGGTAATACACACACGGACACATACACGCACGCACACGCATGCACACGCACACACACACACACACAAGCACACACACACACACACACACACAATACATTAATAGCTTCAGTAGTAATTTGGCAGGAATGATATTGAAGCCGTGGAGGGAAAACACCCCAGACAGTTGAGTGTGGGAAAGGTTATGGCAGCACATCTGTTTCGGTGTTATCAATAACACATAGTGCACCCCCGTCCCCAAAAGTTCCCCACAGCAACGGGCCCCATGCATTTCTGCACCACGTCCTCATGCATGTGCAGTTCAATCATCTCCTTATAATGTTTCCCGACATTTCCTCAGATAAAGTTATTTATGCTTGAAATCCGTGCATTAGAGTCAGTGCAAGAAATGGCCAAACTGCAGGGCTGCAAAGCGCCCTATATTTCATTTTTATATTTCACGCTGAAGTGCTAAGACTTTGCTCCTTAGGAAATGAACGAATTTATGAAGGAATTTATGGCGATGTGTAAGAAAGATGTGGTGACAGACAATAATCTGTTCCGGTTCCCAGATTATATGTTCTCAGGATATGTAACTGAAACAAGTGTCATGATTATGTTAAACTGGTGTTACGGGAACACATCTATCAGGGGCTGAAGCAACCCCAAGTGAAGGCTTCTCTGTGAATACTGCACATTCCTTCCTGGTCCTTTGAACCGACTCCTGGAGTTGGGCCTAAAAGCCCAACACTTTTAAGAGTGTCAGCACAGTGAGATCATGCCAAGATGTGAACTTTAAAATGGAGGAAAATTAGGGGAAAAATCCCGGTACAAAGATAACTGTGGGGAGGTTAGGATTAGTGCTTATTGAGGGGAGGTGTATGTGGTGCATGAAGATCTTTCATAAATAGCATAAACTGACTTGCTGGCTTAGGATCAGAACAGTCTTTTTTGTATAATGAAGTGTGAACTGTTTGACTGACCCCTCTTTATTCATGGGTGAGAAAGACAATGATAGGTGCCAACAGAAGTCTGCGCATCTCAAAAAATTGGAAATCCTAACAGAACTGCTTGAGAGAGAACTGAACTTCTTTTTTTAGGAGATTAGTATAACCTCATGGTCATCCTTCAATGTGTGTCTAAGTGCAACTTGAAATATGTAGTTTTTTGTATATTTATATATGGAGTTTTCTAGGGAAAAAAAAAAAAACAACAACATGCATTTGTAAAGGAGGCCCAATTAAGCTGAACATAATCCACCCCAGATTTAGCAATGTATGGCAGACTCATTAATATATTTCCAAATCATCCCCTGGAATTCATAGTATGACCCCACGTGCCTTTACAACACGCGTCTATACTCCCAGGACATCACCCAGCTTCCTACAGTCTGAAGCAATTTAATGCATTTTCAACAATGGTAGTGAGTCTTGGAACATCAATTTTCTGAAACGTTGGTATGAATCTTCTGTAGTACACCAGGCCGTTTAGCCCAGATACCCCTGACCCCACGCTGCCTCAGCTGTTTACAAACCCAAGCATACCTGTATGTCTCGATGTGCAGATGCATTGTTACAGTTACTTCATAACCTGGACAGTACTGTAGAATGCCCTTGAGAGCACTGACTGGCTGTTTGAATGGATGGTGGCTGGAAGTTTTTGCATGTCTTTCATGTGACATGACTAATTTTGCCTGGCAGAAGCTCCTACCCTGCTCAGCGCGACTAGCTTACATTTTTTCCTTTTGTGTATTGTCCATTTATGCAGCCGGGCACCGAGTGGAGGAACACCAGTGCCACATGAGGGAACCAAGCCTGCCACATCCTGGTTCGGTTCAGTTCCTTAAGCACTGTGACCCCACCGCTGCCCTGTCAAAAGTGTTCTGTGCATTTGTTGTGCACTGGCTTCAGTGCCCCATATCCTGTTCATCTTACCTTAATGAAAGAGGCTGTATGTCGCGGTTAAACAGAATACGCAGGCTGTCTTGTCTTAAACGAGCTCGGCGTCACGGTCCCCGAGCCTGACAGAAATGGCAAACCAATGTGGTTCCCATAGGAACCAGTCATGCAAAACCATGGCTGACTGGAAGAGGAATTCTGGATTGTGATGTAATATCACGGGGCACTGGATTTCTGAGGTTTTCCATGCTGTTTTTTCTTCTCTCTTCATTGAAACCACTCATCTTTTCAATTGCCCTCCATGTCCCCGAAGTAAAAAAAAAAAAACTTCCACTGTTTACATCTGAAGCCTTTTTCCAGGATCTGGTCCAACAACGCTTCCAACTGCTTGCCTTCCTCTGTAAGGCTGAGGACATACTTTTCATACTTTAAAGGACTGTATTAATAGGATTCAGGATGTCGAACTGTCAGGTAATTTCATTTGTTTGTTTCATCAGGGAAATCTGACGTACTGGTCTCTAAAACAACAGTTGTCCCATGAATGCATTTTCCCCCCAAATATAAATCCCATTTAATTAAAACAGAGCATACACATTTTTATTGTATCTTTAAATCGAAATAGATTGTTATTTCAGAAGGAAAGTGATGAACTGTAGAAAAACTGAAATACATTGAGGGTCGCCACAATAACCTAAGCAAAGAAATAAAGCACACAAATGCTCTGATCTGCCTTTAAACATTTTAATTGACGTTGAAAAGACATTGAGATCACCAATTGCGTTTTGTTTGACCTCAGTCTGACAAACTCAACAACATACTCACAGAAATGCATTTAAATTTTTTATTGAATGTTTATTTTCTGAATATTAAGGTTTTCACACTAGTATAACAAATGTTTTATAGTCAATATAATCATACATAGTAGCTCTAAACCACAAGTGAACAGCAGTTTTAAATCATGATGGTTTGTCTCTCTCCCTCTTTCACACACATGCACAATGTGATCATATACTGTATAATAATTGGCACTGTGAAATTAATTTTGCTGCTCTAAATAAGTTGTACCCCTGGTTGCCTAGAGCAACACAGCAGTGTATTGAATGGCAGGAGTCAAATTTTTGTATGCCTTGACACTTTTATGAAACCCTGTTTGGAATTTCCAACTGTACATTAGCATGATAACTTCTACACTCTCAGTAGAGTTGAAGTAAAGCAAATGTGATCCCCTGGTACTTTTTCTCTGAGACACTAATGCACAAATACACATGTTCTGATGCAGTCCTCCTTGCTTCAATATACAAATTCATTCTTCCGAAGCAATTGCACCCAGCCAGTGGCTGTTTTTTATACTGCAAGTGATACAGTGCACTACAGTGAAGTAGGTGCAAATTGGAGGATAGGCGCCACTGTACTGACATCATTCAAGCAGCTCACGGGTACCTGACAAGTCACAGGCGTGTCTGAGAGAGGTGAGATGAGGAAACCTTGACCGAAACACCCTGATCCCTGGTGGAATGAATCCAATTTGTTGTCAAGATGAGCACCTTGCTGACTGAGCCACACAGGAGCAGAACAGCCTCGGCTTAATGGAGCTCAGGAGGTAGTCATCTTTCACCGGACTCAGCGGACTGTGTCATTGCAATTTCTCTGCTATCACTTCATAGTCACCCGCTTAAAAAATTATTTAAAATGACAAAATGACAGCACCAGCACTCAGGAGTCCATGCTTGGCCATATCGCTGTGCTTATGAAGGCTGATGGTGTTGACAGTGTTTTTCAGGATGTGCAGACACAGTGGCTGTGTTTGAAAGCTGAAGATGCTTCTGAAAGTGGCAATCAAACCAGACATCACCCACAGAGACGGGACACCCACCCTGGGCCCACCCAGAAGAGCCTGCAAACTCCACACAGCCCAGCTTTGCCCTGCAGTTTTGCCCTGGGTGATTTAGTGTGGCTTATTCTCAGTGGCAACTGCAAATCATGTTGCCTTTGATTTGTTACCCCGTCACATTGCCTGGCCCTGGCAAACATGCAGTGCCTGGGTCACTTATTATTGATAGAACGTAGTTCACTTGATTTGCGTCTTGCTTTAAAAATGAATCCAGTGCGCCGTCCCACACTGGAGACGGAAGGTTCTCGACCAGGTATAAACCCTCCTTCCACTTCCTGTAAAACTAGCACACGGATGTGGTACCTCCCAGCCAATCACATCGGTCTGAAGGCGGGGTGGTAAGGTGCTTGTCACCGCTGTGTAATACTTAATGTCAGTTCAACCTTTCCAGCTCACACCGCCTTCTTGAAAATGTTAGACTGTTGTGTTTTTTTTGCCTTTTTCTTTTTATGGAAGTGCAAACAACAAGGAGGCTAAATCACTTCAACATGACTCCGAGCTGTATCCCTGTTTAAAAATCTGCCCCCCCGACTTTCCCCCAACCCCCCCCGCCCATCACAAGCGACGCGTAAGGAGACGTGTTGTTTTTTTCATCGAGAAGCCTATGGTTTTAAATGAGCCTTGTGAACGCAGTGTACTGAAAAGCTTTATTTAGCCTCATCATTACCGCCCGAGCCAAAGCGTAGCTCTCTATTAATCACACATGTGGCGGGCAAATGGTCAGGTGTTTGTGCTCAAATACAATTTTGTTTTTATTTCCTTCTTTCGTCTGGAATTTAAGACCCACTTTCATTCAAAGAATCAGGGAATGTGACTGGCCCTTCAAGAATGTAATAAAGTTTTATCGAGGCAGTGCTCTCCACATTGAAATTACACGTTAAGTATGCTCAATACGTTGTCTTCAAGGTTTCTACTAAACATAGTTTTCCAAATCAATTTTTTTCTGACAGGTCAAGGAAAAAAAGACAATAAATTATTTCAATTTAAAATAAACTGGCTACTGAATCAAAATGAAAACATTTTGTTCCCCATACTTTTATGTTATATATTATATTAATTGTTGCCAACAATGTCAAATGGCCTCTGATACACACCTGTTTATGCATGAGTGAAATAATTTAGAAACCCTCCATTGTATTATGATTGTCAAAAATTCTAATATGCCACAGCATTCTTTAGGCCAATTCCCCTTGTGCCTCTGTATAGTATTAGCCCAGAGCTGAAAAAAGGAGGAGGAAAAAATAATTACTAGACATTTTTGGATGCCATTAAGTTTAGTTTATGTTAAGTTTAGACATCTTTCATGTTAATGTTCGGTTGCATTAAAATATTACATAAATATTTATTCTTGAACAACATTTATAAAATGCTCATATAAAGACAGTCAGCCCTGTATCAGTTCACAAATCATAGTTCTGTTATCACCGATGATTACTTTTACAAATCGGCCATTAATGCAGTGTTTCTGCCTTGTTTACGTTCAAAACTGAGCGCAGGAAACAATTTTTAAAAGTTATTCAGATGAATGAATGTGCATAATTCTGCTGAGGGCAAAGTTCAGTCCTTACAATAAACAAAACTGTACATTGTAAAGGAGGCAAAGATACTGATTGGCGGCCTGTGAACTTTTCCCCCCTTCCCCGAATGAAAGTCATTTTTAATCAGATTCCCCTTTTAGTACACACGGACAGTACTTTGGCCAGTTCAGTTTCCTTCACTGAAAAAAAAGCTTTCTCTTTAATCCTTTACATAGATCACTGCCTTGCATGGTCATAAATAAGAGTGTTTTGGAGAGCGCGCTGAAACCGAAAAAGACTCTGACAATGCCTCACAGTATTTACAATTGAATCATAAGACTGAATGATACTTTGTTGGACCTAATTGGGCTGTTTGCACAGGCCCACTGTACCAGCCATTTTGCCACCCTTTGCCTCCTCTACAGATTACTCTTTAGTCTATGGAACATTTTCTTGGCAGATTCCCAAAGGGTTTTTTTTTCTCCACTGGGCTTAGCACATACAATTCTCTGCAATTCCTTTCTCAGCAAAACAAAACTAGTTGTTCACAAGAGGTCTTTTTTTGTGCATAACTGTTTTGAAGAGATTTCATTTGTCCTGAAACCCTACTCACTTATGATTTAAGACACATTTCAGAAATGTTTAAGAATAGTCCTCTTCCATGTATATATGTTTTAGTGTATTACTACCTCAACAAGCCCAAGAGTACACTGCTGAAACTAAACTTCAGCAGTCGCAATAAATAAAATATGTAGATAAAACCCTACTTTTGTCAGCAGTAGTGTACATGATCTCCATAATGTGGTAGGCTCAAACTCCAGTTATCTGAATATACCCTGTAGGACACCATTTTGAAAAATGGAATAAATTGCCCACCTTTTTCAGTTATTTGTTAAAAATCAAATTTGTTTTTTGTGTAGTGCCCTTTCTGTTGAAAGGTTACTATTAGAATCGTATTATGGTTGTTGTTAAAATTATTATTGTGAATAATATTGAGAAGAGGTAGTGACGTCTCAACTAAACACATACAATTCACAGCAATACGTCATGATTCAGCCTAAACCTGTAACGTGAGGACGATGCTGAGCTTTAACAGATTATTTCCGAAGTAAACTCAGCGTTTGCTGTACATTGAAATGTTAAACGTCGGGCGTTGTTTACAGACATAATTCACCCCTGTCATGCGGCGACAGAGAGCCACTCCGGATCGCTTTCGTGTTTCTGTGCACGATACGGGTTTGACTCGCACGGATACGGGTTTGACCCCTTCCAGTTATACGTTTGGCAGCGGGCTCTCGGAGGGGCTTGTTAAAGTCCCGGTTAGGGGGACAGGAAGATGCTGTGACTGAATCCTCAAACACCCCGTCAGCCCAAGACAAACCGCTTCCTCTGTGCCTTTATTCGGTTGCCAGAACTCAAGATTCCCCGTTATGCAGTTTCGCTCACAGTCAGAGAACATGAATCATCTGCTCCGTGTGGAATAAAAAAAGACAGAAGAAATATTTGCATGCTGTTCAAATAGCTTGTTTTCCGCAACGTAACTGATTAATTAAGCCATTAAAGTACTAATGTAACCGCATCCAAAATAGATACAGGGGTCACACGAAAGCCAGAGGAACAGAGGTCTTTTCTGAGATGTTGAGTGAGAGGTTCTTTTTAAATAAAAAATAATAAACACCACAAAAACCAAGCTTTCAAAAATGTATCATTCAATATTTAGATACTACAAACGTGTCATTTTGATAAGCCAACACAACTTTGGCACAACTTTTGGATTTTGACATGTGAACACAGAGTTATGCATAGGTTCTAACTGCAGTTTTCTTTAAAGCATTCCTCATCATTTGTGTAATAAATGCGTTTGAGGTGCATATTGTCCTCGAGCTGTAATTAAAGGCAACAACATATATCTTGAGGAGCAGTAAAGGCTTTTATGATACTTTATTTGTAATGACTTATTTGGCTGGTCTATATATGAGTGGTGGAGTGAAGGAGAGAGGAAAGGAAATGAATTAGCCCAAGCACAGATGGCTTTTAAAGCAAAAAACTGCATGACAAATGTTCACTACCTCAAGGCTGACCATGTGTAATATACCAAATTGGAAAAAAGCACCAGGATACTTGCTTTACGGCAATATTACATCTTGGATCCTGAGAACGGCGCAAATGGCATAAAAAACGTTTAAAAAGCCGGTTTTAATCTTCTGCGCTGTCTTTTTAGCTCCTGCCCTGCTGAGAGGAATGGACGTGGGGGTTTGCCCTGTGATCGCCCGGTGAACACCCTGTGGTGGGCGACTCACTCCAGCTACACGCACGTTTCACTCCTCTCTGTCCAGAGCCAACGTGGCGGGCATGAGGTGGCGGGGGGGTGGGGTACGTGACTGTAGTCTGGTGGTGGCACCGTCATGTGACCTCCGAGTGACGTTGGGCCCTGGCAGTCGCGGTGTGCGGGTGACACGGAATCCTGTCTCCTGCTGCATTAACCCCCGAAATGCTTCTGCCGCTCTCAGAACCCCCCTTTCCTTCTGGTTCTCATTTCGTTTAATGACGGAATCCTTAAGCCCCCGTTTCTTACAGAAAAAAAAGAGTCACTTTAGGGCATTTTTTTTTTTTTTTTTTTTTCTTCTTGTCCTTTCTGTGTGCTTGCCCATACACTGTGATGCATTTGCATCAGGAAGTTCTTTAGGAAGTTCTTTATGTATTTTTGCCCATGTGGGTGTCTCCCTAGTACTAGTAGAGCAGCTAATGTAAAACAAATGTGTCTCCCAGATAAACAAATTGGAACATTTCCACTCTTAATAAGGATGCCCCTCCTGCATTTTTTTTGGACATGGCTCACCCATTCTCAAACCCAAAAACCATGGCAATAGCAACATGCTAAATATCGACCAATAACACACAGTATTATGTGAACATTTAAAATACCAGCAAACACATACATAACAATGATGATTTCTCGTGGGGGTGGGCCCCCGGAACCCACAGGCAAAACACATATTTGTCACTTCAGTCAAAGTCTTTAAAACTTGCACAAATAATGTAGTCAGGTGAAAATATTTGTATATTGTCCTTTTTGTTTGCCATAGCTGCCTTGAGTCTTGGTGGAGAGAGGAGCTCCAATCTTCAGACACACATGAAGACATACATGAAGATAATTCTGTTTTCAACCTCACAGCCATGGAGATTGCCAATGCCATTCCTATTTTGGCCGAGTAAGAGTGTCGACAAAATCAGATTTAGAGGTTTAATAACGAATCATAGCAAGTTGGACAGGGAAAACAGGCCCTAAAATCGCACAAATTCCAACAAACACGCTAAACGTGACAGTCCTGGCAGGAGCACTACATAATGAAATATCGTAAATCTTCACTGCGTCATTCAAAACCCTTTGAGGAATATAGGAAGCTCTGCTGCTAATTTCATGTGGTTGAGCGGCAAGGGGTAGAGGGACAGGAAACCAAAAAATAATAATTTTCAACATTTATTTTCACACATCAGTTTTCAGCCAATTTTCTTTCTGTTGTCAGTGATGTAGTGATTTAGATCATTGCTATAATCTCAATCTCTATCCTTGTTTTTCAATTAAAATAATCATTTCCACATGATCGCATACACTTGGCTTTGCTGCCATGAAGCAATCGTAATATATGACCGGACATCATCTCAAGAATCTAAATTAGTATCATGAATGAATAATCATTTATAGTTACACTTGCAAAGATGGGGGACACAGGGATGGGCCTTCCAGCACCCTATGGTAAGTGTCATTACATGTAACCCCTCTCTGTACACAGAACATATGTCACAACCTTCGCTTCATATGCCAACTTCCTGTTTGCTATGACCTCATTTTTATGTCACTTCCCATTCTTCTCTGTTGGCCCCCCCTATCTCTGCATCAGGGGTTTATGTAGCAGGGAACCTGTCAATCATTATGTTCATGAATAAAAAAGGGTAATGTGAACAGATAGCTAAATAAAATGCAAAATAAAATGCTTATAAAAATCTAAATCTTATTGATGAAAAACAGCTGAATCAAATGAATTTTAGCAAAGTGAAATTACACCCAGTCCTACCGCACTTGCAACATCAATGAATAATTTCTATAGAAAGTGTTCATATTTAAACTTATTTATTACTATGAAAATAGAAGAACATATAAACGACTCCTATGTTGGTGCACATTGGAGGAGCTCGGGGGAAATGGTGTTTAACAGCTCATTTGGAATGGCCGACAGGGGTTTCACCCCATTCTGTGACGGAGGCGTCGCTCCGTGGACCAGCGGTCATGCTAAGTGGGGGAGTCGCAAGGGCTCCTCCAAGCCTTACTGCTCAGGAAGAGATGCTGATAATTGCCTTGATCTGGGTCACTGTCTGCTGCTGCTTATCTCAGCGGTGGGGGCAGACCCCAGGCAGGAGACTTATCCTAACGACACGGCCCCTCCCTGGAGGAAATCCACCTTCCCTGCCCCCCCACAACCTCCCATACGCGGCGCTTTCGACCTGAAGCAGAACCGTGCCACGCCCGGCTCCAAGAGGACCTCCCGGCTCACCGAATGCTGGTGCTGTTTCCGTCGCCGCTTTGGACGCAACCCTCGGCGCCTCGGCGCCCATGTTGGGACGAAAGCTGGCCCCCGTTCCCGAATCGCGCGGCCTCGCTCAGGGGCTTTATTTACAGAAGGGGGGAAAAGGGATGGTCTGTTTGTGTCCATTAGCAGCGTGCGTTCGGGGGGAGGAGGATCCACGCTTGGCAGGACATGAGAGAGGCCCATGCCTCTCGAGGCCGTCCCGGCCCTGCTGTGTCGGTTTACTGTCCCCTGCTGTGCAGCAGCATGCCAGAGTTGTATTGTAAACACATAAATCTGCCTTCAAAGACAGCTAAGGGAGGCAGCGCAGAGAGACGAGACAGTAAGGAGGGAGGAGGGGAGGGGAGACGGGGGAGGAGATGGAGGAGGCCGAAACTCGTGGCAGGTATTTGTTTTGGTAACGACGGGCCTGTCCTAACTGCAGAGCAAACCAGAGGTGTAGCTCTTCACGTTGTAAAATTAGACTTGGTACTAGAACAAACACCTTGAAATGCACAGGCAGGTCCTTGTCCCCGTTCTATTCTTTTAGGGCTTTTGGGGTGGGTGGGGGTGGTTTAAGGGGGGTAAAAACACAGTGACTGGCTTATTTACTTGCCAAAGGCACACACATTGTGAAAGAAAACGGTGTGGATGTGTGTGTGTGTGTGTGTGTGAGAATTTCCTTATCTCAATTTTTCCAGACATGATTTTTCTTTCTTGAAGATGAGTATTGAATTAATTAAATAAATAAATAAATAAACACATAAAATACATAAAACTTCTGAAATGAATAAAATATAATTTCTAATGAATCAATAATGAAATGCATTTTTATTTTATGCCAGTTAACTTTGCATGTCTCTTTTTTTGGCAGTTTCTATACATGGGGTTTCTTATCTGTATCTTCATTTATGTGTAAATTGGCTGACCCAGGTGAAGACTGAGAGTCTTTAAAGTTCATTAGGACTAAAACTCCTTTTGAGTGCAATACAGGACACACACACCCTCCACATACGTCTGCACTGTACTGCATTTGGGGAGTGTGAACTAAATGTAGTAACATCACCTTCTACTAAATATCTGAAGTGGGAAACTCCCCATGACTGAACGATGCTTTGCTGTACCATTGCTCATCAGATGCTGCAACTTAGGCTTTTCACAGTTTTATTACAAATGTGCCATCTTTAGTTTATTCAGAAATTTTGAAATTAAAACAACATTTAAGTACTTTTTGTCACATGTAACATTTAGAGGGATACTTGATTTAAAGCTACCTGGCCGTGGTAGAAGAATGCTGTTAGTGTGCTGAGCTCAGGTTTGGCATTAGTATGCATAGAATTTAATTGTATTTTGAGGCTTAGCCTTTTAGTGGGAAAAAAAACACTTTCTTGTTACTTTCACAAATTATTTTCATGTTTACTTTTTCATTGAATCCATCAATTTTGGAAAATGGAATTATTGTGTACAGGATACATTTAACATTGCAAATAATAATAATAATAATTTATAGCAAAGCAACAACCTCAAAGCAGGGGCATTGAATTTACTCCAAATACAATAAGGAAATGGTTAAATGAAGCAGACACAAAGATGCAAAGATACAAACAAACAGCCTCCCATACCCTCCACAGGGTGTCTGTTGGTGATTTGAGACAGTCTGCTAAACCAAACCACCAAGATGACTGACCATGTCTCGGAGCTCTGATTCACAAGGAGGCCTAAAAGTGAACAGGTTACACTGAACACAGTGGCACACAGGGCAGTACTTCATTTAAAATAAAGCCAAGAAGCCATACAGCAAAGCCAAGTCTGGCTCTGGTGCCATTCCCTCTGATAATACAGCCTGTGATGCAATTCTGTGTCGATGAGTCCTTAGTAAGACCCCTGGACAAACCACAGACCCTCCGATAATGGCATATTGGATTTGCTAATTTCATACATTGAATTCAAACTCTGGCCATTTCAAAAATGGCAATTAACAAGCTAGACTGCCTGGGGAGTTCTCTCATGAAGGCTGCTACAGCAACTCTTATTATCTGTTTTGACATTTCTGTAGATAAATGAGTGACCAAAGAGGAAAGCAAAGCCAGCAACGAGAAACTGAAAGAAAGAGAAAAGAAAGAAAGAAAGAAAGAAATGGAGTGCATTTTTGTGTTCTGGTCATCAGGGAACTAATTTTATCAGGCTTTCTCGTTATCAAGTCCTGATTCTGCTGCTGTTCCTTGTAAAGGTTTTATTTTCAGTAACCTACTCCAGTAACTGTGTGTCATTTTCTAATTGACAATAGTGTGTGTTCAATTCAGGCAATGCCAGTTTGCCTAATTGATGGTTACAATTACACATAGATGATTAACCATGTGAAACAATCAGAGCATTGTAATATGATGTCTCTTTTATTTTGTAATGACGCAAAACCAAAAGGTGACTCGCAGTGAGTTTCAGGTAGAAAGCCCATCTACCCTCAGCTGCATGGATGATCATTGATTGTTTCTCAAATGAGCACTGTGTGTTATTGGGTGCGTAACAGGTGTCCTCACCGAAGAGAATATCCAATAATGCTGTTGGGTCTGCCCACAGAAGCTGACAGCAGGTGAGTTAAAAGTTAAAAAACCCTAAAAGTTTGAATACAAACTTTCAGCATGCTGCTTTAATCACGTGACTGGTGACAACTGATTCATCCTTGCATCAGGAATATATTATTTGCTGATTGGAAATTGCACTGTAATTAACTGCTACACCTGTGAAAATGCCTAAGAGTTGGGTATAAAAGGCTTCCATCAGAACCCCACCCTTTCACCACTGATGGTGGTATGCTGAAATTCTTTTACTTTTCTTTAACGTTTTATGTCTGCTGGGGGGAGGTCTTTAGCCTTGTCTTTATGGGGGGGGAACCTGCATGTAGGCGCAATCAGTAGGTTCTTGCAGAATTTAGTAACAGAATGTAAGAAATGAAAAGTGAGCATATTTTAGTGAAATGTGGAGGTAGTTCATCTGTTCCTGACAAGTTATACTGTAGGTTCAGCAACCAAACATTTTAGATTTTTTTTTTTTTTTTTTTTTTCCCACACTGGTAAAAGCACATTTAGGGAATTTATAATAGATGTCTTGCTGATCCACTCACCTGGGACTCTAAATTTAGAGACCTACCTTGGAAAGGGTGGGGGGATGGGGTGGGAAAAGCAGGACAGAGAGAGCATGGGCTAAGAACTGTGTGTGTGTGTGTGTGTGTGTGTGTGTGTGTGTGTGTGTGTGTGTGTGTGTGTGTGTGTGTTCTGATAACGATGTACCATAACTTGGGGAGCAAACCCTTAAGAAACCATTAGATTGGTCAATTTTAAGAGTCAAATACATGTTTCAACTTCCAAGAAACAAATATAGTCTGCCCATTACATATCTATGAGCCTATTACAAGGTATGTTGCATATATTAAAACTGTTTGAGAGAGAATTTTATAGCCCACTTATCAAGAAATTCACTTTAAAGATTGTCTGCTGCTGGTGTTCAATACCTAGAATCTCTCTGTATCTGTAAAATAATCCCTCCTCAGCTGATGGGAAAGGCTATTGCGGTTCTTTTTAAATGATACAATCCACATTGAGCTTGAAGTTGAGTTTTACCAAGCGTGCTCCTGGCCCTGACTCGCCTCCGAAGTGTAAATAGCTTCCAGATGTTTACCTTTCCTCAGAACTTAAGACCCGGAAGGTTATAAACCAGAGTGTTATTATTCTTTGTTGTTGCATTGACATTACTCTCAGTGACACTTGGTGTCACATGGCTATGTACAGAAAGTTCTCTTCAACCTAGCATGTTATCATCATAATCATCATCATGCTAACATAAATGACTATGGAGTTAGGCATGGTGATAACCCTGCCATCAGGCCTTGAGCGTTCAGCGTAGCAAATCTAAGTCTGTAATATGTAATGAGAGTTTATTGAATGACATAAAGTGTGCAAGTATGATGTGATTGTCCAGTTTCCTGTGGTTTGCACATTTCACAGCAGAAAGAAAGCAGCGTTCGTGGACATACATGTGTACGCATGTATGATTGCATGTTCTCACCCTCAAAAGCCTGTCTTTCAAAGCCAGCAAAAGTTAACCTGATAAACTGACAGTTGATATGATTCAAATCAACCCTGTGGGTTGTGGCTGTTGGCAGTGTTTTCTGTTGGTGACCCCTGCCTGAAGGGGGCAGCAGAGAGAGGAACACCATTATTCTGGGAAACGTGGCATTTGGGTGATCCCTTTGGGCTAGTTCCCTTCTCTCCATCACATGCTGGGGACTCTCCTACAGCCAATGTTATGACAGGTCAGGCAGCTGGAACATACACTTCTATGACACATTCTGCCAAGGATTACTTTTTCAGTGACAACTGCAACTAGGTTACTTTTCAGAGTCTGTCCCTTTGCTGGAGACTGGGGGAGGATATTCAGTGCTCTCATTTTGCAATTTATTATTGCCTTTGGCTGAAAAAGTTAAGCAAAAGCGACCCTTTTCTTTTGATACTTCCAGAACGATTCCAGTTTTGGCCATCTCCGGGACCAATGACAAATGTTGTGTCAGAACTGGAAACAAAAACACAACATTAGTTTATTAGTCAAAGTTAAGAATGAAGTGCAGGGTGGTCAGATAGGCCTTTAATCTAATTCCCACATGCTGTAACCATTTCCTTGGACATGAATCGCTGCATAAACATAGCTTGAGAGTAAAATTTCTTAGCGGGCTGCTTATGAAGTGTTTGCGGTGCTTGAAGGTCACGTCGGATGTTGAACAGAATTGAACCAGAACCAGAACCTGAAACCAGCACCAGATTAGCCACCTCATCACCACGACCAAAAACCGCCCGTTCTCCGTAGAGCTGTCCTGTCTGCCGCTGTGGACCACGAATTCTTCCTCATTTGTACACGTCATCAGCATTTTATTTGGGATCGCCTTCTCAGCGCAGCCCAGCACTGTGTGGTTACTGACTGCAGAGCTCAGAGAGAAACGGGGAAGAAGGAAACATGTCAGAAAGTGGACCCAACAAAGTGAACCACAGACTCTTAGTTTTGGTAGAATTGGGGGGGAAGAAACAACAACAAAACCCTCAGAGGGAAAGAGTGAATCACATTGTCAAATTGGCCAAATGCAGTGCTAAAACGGGACGGCACAGACCATGTTTTGATGCTTCCGTGTCCTCGGCATGTTGCGATATCCTGCCCTGGGGCCTCTGACGGCAAAACATTGGTCTCGCCTCGGACAGTAAAGCCCGCCGTCCGTCCTGTGCCTTTCATAAACACTGCCCCAATACCTGTCACGTAAACCCATCATTCCTCCTCCCAGCTCCCCTCTGTTTATACAGCCCAATTCTTACATTTATTCAAGCGTTTGCTTTTCAATAAACACACGGGGGATACAGTGGGAACCGCGGAGATTCATTTATAATTTGTCACCTGATATTTATGGGATCTTTTTCACTCTAAGTACTCCCTGGGAAAAACTGCGTGGACAGGACAGCACCTCTCTGTGCTACCCCTGTGTTTTATTTGGTGAAGGGAGGGGCCTGAGAAGGGGCCGAGAACGTTACCCAAATCCCTGGGTCAGCCACCGAAATTAAAATAAGTTTAAAAGGAAGTGCGCTAAGAAGTACTTATCTGTGTTTAATATGTTTTCAGTATAATATACAGATGCATAAACATTGCATTGATAAAAAGGACTCCGAGGACAGATTACAAAATAATTAAAGCCGGGTTTTCTGAAGAATGTAAACTTTGCTGGAGTCGCAGTAGATTTTTTTGTGTTTGTTTTTAAACAGTTGTAAAGTGCTTGCCCTCCTGCCAAGTGCAGGCAGCTGTTTGTCACTTCCATTTAATAAAATGGCCCCTCCGAAAGGAAAAATCCACTTCATGTATGCTAACGTCTGACTTTCCACCTCTTTCTTTCTGCTCACAAAAACTGTGATTTGAGTGGTTTGAACAGAATCGTGATATCGTTTGATTTGCACCAGCAAAAAACAGATGCAGTGTATGACAGCTGCATTTCTTTTTTATTTCAGAAATGTCAAGTCTTGAAGAGAAATTTTACTACTGTATCCATATAAATATCTGCAGTTCCTTGACTTTAATGTGAAATTACAGAGTGGCTAATTAGCACACCATCAGAACTCATTATAGGCAACACCTTCTTGAAATAACACTGTGTAAAGTGTACAAAAAATTATTCACACCAAAAGCAACATAGTAAAATTGTTTGCTGGTTTCAGCCAAACAAGACCCCCATCACCTGTCATAAGCAAATAATTGTGTGCAGGGGATGTTGAGAACCATGCATAATTTTTTTTCATGTTGGTGCATAATTAGATCAAGCATACAGGGCCCACATACATTAACAATATATCTATTCTACTGGATGGAATATTCCATTTATACTCCATAATTGGCCTGGATTTTCCAAAAAATGTACATGTTGCACATGACTTTGGGACCGTCCTTTAAAAAAAATCCTCAGGGAAGCAATCTACATTTCACTTTCTCTCAGTGTGTTTTACTAGTGAAATATAACAAGTTGCTTTTGACTTTTTGGATGGTGTTATTAGTTTCAAAGCTCAAAATGCAAGTGGTATGATTCTGAATGGTGCATTTGGTCCATTGATCGGAGCATCCCATTCTTACAATATGAGCTTGTTTACTGCCAGTAACTTCCTGAATTTTATGTGTGTGTATTACTTTTCTCACATACAAAATTAAAATATCAACATCATTTTAATGATTTCAGTTAGTATCAATAATCAAACAGTACCTCTATACCCTAAAGAAAAAAGTAGTGCATGCCAATTCAATATAAAATTTACAATCCAAAACATAAAATGCATCTGAACACAGTTACAAAATGCTTGGTGTGTATATTAAAAATTGACAATTCCTTTCACTTTCATGAGTTTTTTTTGTTGTTGTTTACATTTGTTTGCTTTGCATTCATGCAGTTTTAAGCTGTTACATGAAATAATTATTGTTGCGTTGATCTGATAGAACCTGGCAGAAATTATTTAGAATTGAGGGGTTGACCCAAAAATGAAGTGCTAAACCCTGGCAAGAGTACGCCAGTGTGGGAAAGCAGGTAAGTCTTTCAATTAAATACAAAAAAACTTGTTTCCTGTTGCAGAGAATGCTGGAGGAAACATCCCAATCAAAAGGAAGTGGACTTTATCTGTGCTGTGCCCACACTGGAAAATTAAGCTTTTGTTGTTCACTCGACTTTTGGTGCTTCTTATATGTACATGACACACTGTCCAGACCACAGCACCCACTTGTCAGTCACAAAGCTGTGGAGCTTTTATTTATGAGGCCATTTTGTAGTTTTTCTCTGAATGTACATCTCTCTCTAGTTTGGGATGTCTAGATCAGCTCATGTTGACTGTCAATCAAGCAGCAATTCCCATGACTGTTCCAGGTTTAGTGGAAAAGGGCTGTCATCCTCGTATCTAGAACAAACACATTGTTCCCGTCAAAAACAAGTCTTTCAAAGAAGACCTGTCAGTCATCTTATCAATAACGACAAGGAATGAGGCCTAAATATTTACTGTGAGGAGATTCTTCTGAGAAGACTTGTTTTAGTTTTGGTTTTTGTTTGTTTTAGTTTTTATCTTAATTCATACATGCTCAAATCAAATTACATTAATGTGTCATGTATCTTATTAAAACTTTTTTAATCATGCAGCTGAAGACAAATTTAGCATTTATTCTCTTTATCATAACTCCATGATACAAAATGCTTAGAAAGGGGGGGGATTGGATGCACGTAATTTAGCAAATGAAATTAGCATCAATTAATTCAATAGATTATTAATTTATAGAAGCTTTATTTTATCATAAGTATTAATGTTGGCCTCAGCAGGTCCCGTTCTCATCGGAGTCTCCCTCGGGTGTCTGTGAAAATGCTGACAAACCCAGCGTGTGGTGTGAACAGTGCGAACTGGCACTGTTTGGAATTCCGCCGTACGCATGTGAAGCGCGGCCGGCCTTTTTGGGACCCCATATTTCTCCCGGACCCGTTGACATCAGCCCGTTTCGTGGCAGCTCGGCTCTGTCACCGGTCCTGTCGGATGTACTCTCGCAGCATTCCTGGCATAGCGGCGGAGGCTCTTTCTTAACGAGCTCCTGAACAACAACAAGCCAGGTCCTCTCACAGGCCCAAAAAAAAAAAAAGGGCGGTGACTGTATACCGTATACGGTTTCCGTGGAAACCAGGGCTGACAGTGAGCCACGGCGACGTGGAGGGCGGGGTTTTCCGGGACTGGGATCCCCAGCAACGCTGTCCGACCCCCACCCCACCCCGATGCGCCCTGCCGGAGAGGATGAACCGAGAGGCGAGGTCAGAGTGGAGCCAGCGCACTGCCCATCGATCACAGCTTATCAGCCTCGTCTGACGGTTCAGAAGCGCAGCTGGGGGGCGAGCCTGCCCGTGGCCCCAGGGAATGGGGGGGCAGCTCTGTCTGCTCCCTCCCTGCCACTCCGCGGGGTCAGCCACGCCTAAGTTATGGCTGTCCTGACCAGCTGATAAGGCCGCCGGGGTCTCGCCAAGACAGCCCCGGCTCTGTAATTTAGGAGAGGCTCAGAGATAAGCTGGCGGAGCTCTGAGTTGCGTTCGGGTGATATTTCTCCGCCCCCCCCACCATGAGTCATCCCCACCGAGTCCCCGGGAAAGAGGCGGCTTTGAGGCCTTTGTTCGGGCGCTGGGACCACAGCGTGCCCGTTCGGGGGCGTCAATCCACCCCTGCTCCCCGGAGCGTGCGTTCCCCCCCCTTTTCCCCTTGGTGGTCCCCACGGTCGCTCCCAAAAATGTACATTCTTCGGATAAATCCAATTATTGTCTGACCCCTTCGGTGGTTCTGTGCCACCATAACTAATTACGTCTCGTGTCCACAATAGGGCAGCTGAGCTGGCTGCGTGAGTCGGTGGCCTTTGGGAAAAGAATAAGTGGTTTGTTTGAACTGTGGACGTTTTTGTGGAGGGTCTCACAATCGAGAGGGCTGTCCTGTGGAATGGATGGGCTGGCCAGTGTAGATAGAGACAGACTTATCATTAGCCCCAGTGAGAGAGGGCCTTGTGAGCTGATAGCGCTGACCCCTCTGTCTGGCGACAGCGACTGGATCAGGGAGAGACACCGCCACACTGCTGCCACAAATCACAGCGCTTATACCCCTGCCACTAACACTGCTGCTACTAGTACTACCTCTACCACTGCTGCTAATGTTACTACTGCTACTAGTACTCCTGCTACTACTGCTGCTACTAACAATACCACTAGCACTGCTGCTAATACTACTGCTACTAGTACTCCTGCTACCACTCTTGCTACTAACACTACCACTAGCACTGCTGCTAATACTACTGCTACTAGTACTAGTAACACCTCTACCACTGCTGCTGCTAATAGTACTTCTACTAGTACTGCTGCTAATAGTACTTCTACTAGTACTGCTGCTACTCACACTACTGATAGTAGCATCAGCGGTAGCATTAGTAATATTAACACGACCACTGCTCTTGCTACTGCTTCTATTATTTTTATGTCATTATTTATTATGCCATAGACCCTTTCCCTATACAGAATATACAGAATGATTAATCATTGGTAAATATGTTGCACACAGTCATGATACTGTCACAAACTACTGTTCTACACTCAGTAGTACAGTAGCCCTTAGAGAACACTCAGAGAACATATAGCCTTGGGCCCCATTAAGCCCCACCCCCAACCCAATGGACTGCTAGAATGATTCCCTCTGGCCCTGTTTGAGTGTGTTATCAGTGATGGTGAACTACAGCTGGGTTTCAAACCAATGATTTGATTTCATAATGAAACCCCTACTCCTGGAAATGAATGAGTTAATGAATGAATGCAGGAGTGAAAGGCTTCACCCAAATGTACTGATTAAACAGGTGTGTCCCTGTTTGTTTGGCGTGATGTACGCGTAAGTGTGACCGCAGCTTGTTACTTCTGTAGTCCATGTTGTTGCTGTTGTCCTCAGCATATTGCTTGTGTGATGCCCATTTCCCTGAACTCTCATCACTTCAATATTCCTTTCTGAGGAGGGCTACCTCTAGCTGTCCCATCATCACATACTCCAGGTAAATGAGGGCTGGGTCACTTTGAGTGGGCAGACTGTAACTCTGGAAGACCTTTACCTGAAGACTGAACTGCAGGATTGTATTTTTTATCCAGTGGTTCTTAGATTCTGGACTTCAAAGCCTGCCGGACAGAGAGAGGGCCACATGCCTGAAATCGCCTTCCTTCCTAAGGTGACAAAGCGTCCTCATAACGGCAAGTCTTCCATCAGACGGATCTCATATTCAGCTCCACATGGATATCACATTACATCATTGGCATTTAGCAGACCTTCTTATCCAGAGTGACTTACATATATTACAATTTTTACATGTTACCCATTTATACAGCTGGATATTTACTCAGGCAATTCTGTAAGTACCTTGCCCAAGAGTACAACAGCAGTGCCCCAGCAGGGAATCAAACTGGCAACCTTCTGGCTATGAGTCCCACTTCCTTACCACTATGCTACTCTGCCACTTTTACCACATTTATATAAATAAAGCAGATATGCGAGTGTCACCGACAGCAAACGCAAATTCACTCCGAACAGAGATCACTTCCTAGTGTTTACTTGGCCCCTCTGCTGACTCAGAATAGACAGTGACTTACAGAGTTTGGAACAAAGACATTACTTGATAAGCCTTATCTATTGCTTAGGACTTAAGACCCAGTTAAATAAATGAATAGACATTATTACTGTATGCTAAATCAAGATGGTTAGCATGACCATTAAAATAATGGATATTCATGTAGCATTCGTGTAGACCCTGCAAAGCTTGGTTTTATTTGCTTGCAGTTTGCTGTTAATTCTAATTAAATCTCCTGGGTTTCATTTATTAGTTCACAACTTCAGACCCAGTTAGGTGAATGGGTTCCCATCATGTACTCTGAGTACGATAATCGACATACTACTCGTAATGGCTAATACATGTATTGTATATAGGCAGATTCTCACCTGTCACAACTTACCACACCATTATGTCAAGATGCATAAAATGGACCATCAAAAACAATGATACAGAATAGCCAGCAATGTAATAAATGAGCAAAAAGCTGGAAAACAGTGTTAAAATATAAGCATAAAGCAGTACTTGTGTGTGTATGTATGTATGTAAAGGGATTCACATGATGGCTGCCTCTTGCGTGAGCAGCAGGAGTGTCTTGGCAACACGCATGTGCTTGACACGCAGTTAACTGCAGTGATCAGCCGCGTGCGAGAGTTCCCACGCGGTGTCAAACCGTCTCGAGCCACCCCATCCCCTCCTCTCAGACGCCTCGCAGCCAAACAACGCCGAGACAAAGCCCCCCTCGGTGCCAGACTGATAGCGCTCTCTGCGCGTGTCAATCAGAGCGGGGAGCGGGGGCCAGGGTAATATGGGGTAAAAGCAGCCGCACAAACAGGATCAAGCAAAACTGCCTTTTGTGTCAGGGATCCCTTGTTCTCTCCCTCTCTTTATCTGAGTGACGCGGATTCACTCTGGGACCGGGCGCGGCGTCAGGTGACGGGGGGGGGGCGGTTGGAGAAAAGAACCGCAAGCTTTTCGGGGAGACATTATGGACTTAGCGGTCTGGCGTTCTGAGGTGGAGTCACGCCAGGGGAGCCAGCAACTTATCTCTGTGGGAGATTCCTGGGTGCGCAACAATTCCAGCTTTATTAGTCAAGAGTCACAAGAGCTGAGTTATTGCTGTGAAACTGTAGGTGTTGCCTAATCGCACAAAAAAAGGGATTTTGAATACACACACAGAGTGCCTTCAGGGCCTTAAAGCTGATAAGAGAACCTGTTGCCTTAGGTCTGCTCAGTTACACCTAACAACTTTAACCTCAGATGCTGTGATACAAACTCCTCAGGCCGGTTTGTATTGTTTCTTTTCCTTCCTGTGAAATAGAATTTAAAACTGTCATGTTGCCAAGTCCATCAAGAGATAATATTTTATTGATGTAGTTGTCGTCTTCCGCAATTCAGTTTATCAACTTTTCCTGGTTATACACGTTAACAGCTCAACCTAAAACATACTTGTATAGAGCTGAGAACTAGATTCCGTAATGGCACCTGAAGTCACCGCACCATGACTGTGGTGTATGTAGTCAATAGCTTGTTTAGAATAACATCAGAATGGCACAGCAATGTAAAGCCTACAGGAAACCAAAATGCAAAACACCAAAAAAATTTTAGCTTTAGAGTGAATGCATTTTTAATTTGATTTCTTCCATTATGTCTTTATATAATTACTGAATAACAAACCGAAAGTCTGCGGGCGCAATACCTTGGTGGCGGGACGTGAGATCTCTCTTGATACGAGGTATAATTTGATGATGAAGGAGCTGGGTCCACCTTGCAGACGCCACACTCAGGGCTTGGGTCACGGCCTATCTGGAAAAAAACGCAGCCTGAAAAGTCGGCTAATAGCTTAAAGCTGTTGATACTTTGACTTGAGAACAGAAGGACTCACATTCTTTAGAGCTCGCTGGTAGGAGCCCCTATTACTATTAGCGAAATTACGCTTCCACAATTGCAGGCCTGCCAACTTCCCTGTGTGTCATTTGAAGACGTCCCAAAATATCTCGGAGGACAAGAGTGTATTTACGCAGCCATTTTTTTAAAGCATCAAACTGGCTTTGATATGGTGTTGCATTGTAGAATATGTGAAACACCTGGGATTATCTTGCCACGTTTTGTCAGAAGTACTTAATACACGTGATTTTTTTCTTTCTTTCTTTCTCACAATGTCTTTCTGTTTTTGGATTTTCATGAAATGAGCTCAGGCCCTGATTAAAAAGTGCAACACTTGTGCTTGAATGCTAAATGAATGACAATCTTTTGGAACAGACCACGCTTTTATCTTTGCATTCAAACGCAGGGATACTGAAGGGTATTAACAGACAGTCTTATCAGAGTCAAATTCCAAAGCCGTCATTTTATTTATTTATTTATTTTTTGCATTTCATTTCATAGCAACACAGTACACACACACACACACACACACAAGAACGGTTATGAGATATTGATTGGACTTGTGTGCAGTAGTGCTCTTATATGTGAGAAAAAAGGAGCCCTTATCGCATTCTTGAGCGCTTGCCACAGACGCAGCGAGGAGTCCCAGACGGAGCGGTCAGTGGAACGCCCCCTCCGTCGTCTCCCTTCCAAAGTGGAGTCATTTAAGTGTTGCAACAAGACCTCCCACTCTTCCAGGGTCACAGACCCTCACAACAGAGCTGGCGCTGCCAAGAGCACTTTAACATTACAGCATATCATTAGCATTCAGGAGTATTACCCCTTAAAACAGTGCATTGATACTAATGTGATTTCATTTACCATGAATATATACAGGTAGCCTTAGAATTACATGTTTCCTTGGAATTTCAAGTTATTTTGATGATGATGATGATGATGATGCAACACTGACAAGTTTTGGTACAGCAATTTTCAGTTAATTAGAATAGGTTTCCCCAAGGTCTCTTATTAAGGAGGGACATACTCTCAGGGAAAGGAGGAACAAGATGTAGTTTTGGTTGAGTTGAGGGAGCCCATGAGTGAGGTCCCATGCTACTGTCCCTGCCTTGGGTGAGGAATTAAAACTGAGAGAAGAGCTCCAGATTCCAGAGTAACCTGCTTTTTATTCAACTCTGCTGCTTGTAGAGTGTATCTACAAGGTGGAGGGGTTGGTTGCTCCCTCAGAAGTGAAGGTTACACACATGTTGATGAGCTCCAAATCCAGAAATCATTAGGTCAATCTGTGTCCTGAGAAGGTTAAACTGAAAATCCTCACTGCAAAAGGCAATCAATGTGTGTACACCGCAAGCACAGCGTGCAAAGCTCAGTTAAGGAGGATGGTGAGTCAAGTTTTTTTTCTGAATATTTTAGGATGATCGCATTTTCTGAAACTGAGATAAAGCCTCTTTATTATTCATTCAGAGCTTCTTATCGGTGACTCCTCAGAAAGCTGCCTCTTGAGAAATTCTCATGCCTTTTCTGCCATTCATGAAAATGCAGGCAGGTCCACACAGGTGAGAAGCAATGGACACCCAGTAAGGCCGATTATCAATGCTGGTCTCACCAAGAGCCTCGCTGTTGCAATGAGGTAATCAAACTGTGTCAGATGTCAGTTAAATTCAAATGGTGTGACTGTGGTGATGAAATGCAGTCAGGATCAACGCTGTGTTCCACATGGAGGAAGTCTGCCTCTGAGGTCATCCATCTCTCTGGCCATATCTCAGCACAACCTGACATCATTTCCTGTCTTTCCTCGAGTTATGATTAGCAGCGTGGTGCGTCCAACAGCACCCAAAGTCTGTTACCGCGGTGGCAAACGTACAAGTCCCTTTCTTTTCAAAGCAATAGCAGAGATGTATTTGAACATTCATCAAAGCGTGTTTGCACCTCCTAACCGTAAGGCCGATTAGAGGGGCTTAGCTAAGCAGGTCTGCAGCTTCGCACAGTCTTACTGTCAAACCTCCCCCTTTTCCTGAGGAGAGGGGTCACGTGAGATGTGCTTTTCGTTGTGTCACGCTGAACGATACGAGGGCACCTGGCTCTGACGCAGGCTCGGTGAGCGGGTGAGGCGGGCAAGCGAGTGAGCGGTGATTTAGGACCATGTCGTCCTGTTCCCAATCCCTCAGCCTTCTTCCTCCGGAAATGTAATTGTGGAAGTGAGGAGCGCCCCTGTTTTGATCAGAGCCCCCTCCATGTCGGCCTTAAAGGAGCCAATAAAGTGTTTTTATGGAGAGTTACCCGAGCCGGACCTTCATCTCTCAATTGGAGGAGACAGTGTGCCGATGAGAGGCAGCATTAATTTTATATATCAGTCTGAGAAATCTGCCTCTCAGCAATGGCTGTGCCATAAAAAATAGTCTAAATCCCTTTAAGGACGCTCTCCCTTGCCATTGTAATAACTCTCATCACAGACACAGTAATTACTTTGTCTTGTTGGTTTGCTTGCATTGTTGCACAATCAAACTCCAAGTACTTCCTTAAAATTATTATTATTTCTTTTGAAACCTTGGAAATAAATCATCATGAAAAATGTTACCTTCAGGCAGAAATTTCTGTGATTAAGGCTGCAGTTCTGCCAGAAGTTTATAAATCCATTTAAAGTTAGGAGATACTTGTGAGATCCTAAAAATCTGAATTCAGGACGAAGAGCAAAATGTTATATGAACAATTGAAACCAAAAAGCCATTTCACTTGAAGTTAACACACCACTGCAAAAAAGGTTTCCCTCTTTTATTGGGGAGGGTACTGAGGCTTCCTTTTTTGCATATGGTTCTTGACCAATGAGATGATGGCAAATTATGATGCCAAGAGGCAGTATGGCTAATACCATTGTGAATGTTGATGCTAATCAATGGAAACATCTTCTGAAATTAGTAGGTTGATATCTTGTACAAATCATAGATTAGAAGCAAAAAGTAAGTCACATCGAACTGCTTTTGAGGGCTTTTCGTTAATGCATTTGCCAAACAGGCAGTGGTTCTCAGTGACAGAGCTGAAAACCTCTGCGTTTAGAATTCTCATTTGTGAGAAATAGTGTGAACATTCAAATCTTTGACTGGTTCTTAAAGGGTTTTCAAGCTCCTTCAAGTGTTTTTTTTTTTCTTTGGAAAGCCTTCAGTATTGTGGATGCTAAACCAGGCCAAAACGTATTGACCTTGTGTCTCCAAATGTGTCGGGGTATTCTGGTGTCTGAGGAGATTCTGGCCACAGCACCCCTGAGGAGGAGTTTATTGGGAGTTGAGAAGTTTTCAGACTGTGAGAATTTTTTTTCTTATTTTTATGTGACTTTTTTTCAAAGATAGTGACAGATGACTGTTGCCAGGCTTTAGGATTTTAGTAAACAGTAGTTTCAGAAGGGGAAAACTATAGGCTATAATTAAACTGTTTCAGGAATAAGAAATAAGTGCTTGGTAGTAGAGCTCACATTATAAGGGTTAGAACTAATTTAAAAACATCCGTGTCAATGCAATAAAACACTGCATGTGTATATGGGCTAGCAGCCAACTGCATGGCTATAATATACAGTATTCTAAAAAATACTTGTGCTGAAATACTAGCCCTCTTGTAATATTTATAAGGATTTTTTTTTGAAGAACTTCTAACTTTGTTGTACGCTGTCAATTTTTGCACATTCTTAAGCTGTTCATGCATTAGGAATGTAAGAACAACTGGAAAGCCTCTAAAATAAAGACCTCATCTGAGTATGCACTATGAATAATATCAGTGGCATGTGCCAGTGATAAAATGTCCTGCTCCTTGTAACATTTGTCCTTTTGAAAAGTGTTTGTTTTCACTTGCATTAAGATGTGCATACGTGCAACCTGAATACAAAAATATCCCATGGTATGCATACACTTTATTAAATGATAAAAAAAAAATCACCATAACTCATTTTACAGCATTTATATATGAGATAACAATCAATAATGTTCAATTTAGACCACAGACTCCCCTGAAAACATTATTTATTTATTTATTTTTTTGGTTAAATTCAAGCCCAGCTGAAGATGGTGTGAATTTAATTCAGACTAGAAAAGTTGAGCATTGGAAAATCTTACTCTTGCATCGCTGTGTTCTCTGTCGACAGAGTCATGCGTGATGCCGTTTTCATTGTTTCCAGTCCTTAGGAAAGGCAATTCTCCCAGCAATTTACAGGGGTGCGTTCCACCTCATATATATGTCAGACATTTCATCAATGGTGTACCCACAGAGGAAGGGGGGCTTTGACGTTAGCTGCAGCATGACTTGAAACGCAGTTTCTTCATTTTAAGCCATTACAGATAATTAACTTAGATACTTTACAACTCCAGCTGTTTATCAATCATTTTGCATGCTATTTTTTAAATTTGCTACGATAATATTCAAACCAAATAAGCCCTGTATGCACAGAATAACTCTTGAACGGTCCAGAGTTAATTATGAAAAAAGACTATTTTGATGGTAATAGCTGTTGGTGGGAATTTAGGGTAAAGAGGCTATGGGGATTTTTGGATATCCATAACCGGTAAATTCTCATTTATCTCAAAACATCTGTGGTTTGACCCAGACAGTTTATGAAAACATACAGTGTTTCCCTAGACGATATTGGGCTATTGATGATGAAATAATGAGTCAGATGCTCAGCTGTGTGTCTGGGTGTTATATGGAGGCTGACACATCTGTGTCCTTTTTACCAAAGATGACCCTCTATGTTACAAACCCAAGGTGTAATGCAGAGAGTTATGCAATACTGCTGTTAACTAGATTTCCATCTGGACCTTTGTATGGGTGGATCTGTAGATGACTGTACACAGTGTTGTACTGACCCCTGCTTTAACCCATGCAGATTCAAATTCATTGCTAATGTCACCATGAAAGTATGGAGAAGAGGGGTTAGAGATAAGTATTGTATGCATTTTCATAAAGTAGGACCCGTAGGAACATAGACAAACACCTACTACTACTATTAATAACATTAATAAATGGTATTACTGCTATTACTACCGCTAAAATAATGACAATAATTATAATAATGAACCAATGTGTCATGCCTGTGTGCATATTAAGACAAAGCTGCACAGAACGGGCAAAATTAACCTTAAAAGGAATAGGAACTACAGTACAATAATGGATGCTTTTCTCAAAGAGTCAACCTACTACTTTTAGATTCCACTAGCTTGAGTGTTATCATTGAATAAATAAGTCTGCAACAACTGATAATATGCTGATATTCCGAGCCTTCACTTTTTCCACTTGTAAATACATTGTGTCTTTTTTCTCCCTCTCTTCAGGAGTGCGTCATAGTGAAGGAAGCTGTCCAGTCATTAGGAAAAACAACTGACTCAACACCATTGTGTGTGTAAATATGAACTTATCTCTTGTTGTTGCTGTAATCCCATGGATCTCAGCTTTGTGCTGGAGTGACTGGGCTCCACAGTGAAGCTTCTGGCTACTGTAGTAAGGTCTCCCTCATTCTCATGTGCCGAGAGCCTGAAAACATGGAAAAGTCTGAGGAAAAAAGGCTAAATACTAATGAAATAAAACAACATTTCTATGCATGAGACGTCCAAATTATGTTTGATGTCCAGGACAGACAATGCTTTGTATGTATGCAATAATTTACCTGTTTCACACTGAATCCTAGTTTTGTGTTTCCATTTCCACAATTTAGGCTACTATTGGAGAAGATGGGGGGTCTATGATATCTTCCTACGATTTGGGGTGCAGATTTGACATTTGAAGTATAGCACTGCAGCAAACCCCTGATTCAGATGTAGTTCTATGCAAATGCATCGGCAATGATGTACACAGCTAGCATTTTACATATCATTCATATATACCAAGATATTTACAGACACCATTAAAGTTAAACTCCTTTGTCAAGGTCACAACAGCAGTGTCCCAGGGTCTGAACCTATAACCCTATGGTCACGAGCCCCTGCTGACTGAATATCACCCCCACACTGCTGCTGGCTATTGCACACACTGGTTGCCGTGGCGCAGCAAGCGCTAACGTCACAACAACAGAACAATGCATTGAGTCACAATACGTGATGCCGGGCCGTGCGGCCGCCTAATTCCCAGCAGCCCCCGGGGCTCCAGGTGCAAGAGAGCCTGCGTGTTGGGGGGGGGAACAGAGGCCCGAGGCGGCGTCTCCCGCCAGCGTGTCTGAGTGAAAGTAATGATGTAATGACGCTTAAAGAGCTACTTAGCGTAATGGCCACTGCCTCCCTCTCCCTGCCCTCGGGCTGTGAAGCTTCACCACAACAGCGGGCTGAGGGTTCGTTTTGCGCTACACCTGAAAGACAACACTGGCCACTGCAGACACGACACCTGGACACCAACCCTGCCTAAGCCGCAGGGTCGGACGGCCTCTTAACGAGTCGGCAACGTTGCCTTTCTCCCTGCGAATTTACATGTATAAACTATATAAACCGGAATTGTCAACAAGGTACAAGGTACTTGAAACCTGTTGAAGCAGAGCAGTATGCAGGCACGAGACTGGAATGCTGGCACTAAGCTCACTGAAGCTTTTTATTGTCCTATGAGCACTCACCTTCGTGACATCGTCACCATAACTCTTCCTGGCAGATATTTAGGCATGCCATTTCAAGGCATCTTCATCTCCTTTATGGTTTCAACCAATGAGGTTTTTACCATTACTTCACTCAAAAGGGAAGCAGGATTGCTTTCTCAAAGACTGTCAGTAGCTGCATCTGTGGTTACGCTGATATTAATTTGCTCTGCAGCAGAGGTCAGGAAGTCTTTGAAACTGAACCCAAGGGAAAAGAGTTGGACATTTGAACATACATACGCTGAGCCAATGGGCCTTATCAGCCTGATTTCTTTGCTCTCTGTAAGTCAAAACAAACACATTATGCCTGTTTCACAGAACAGCTCCAGGTGCCTTTTAAGCAGGTGAGCTTCCTAAACTCAATTTACTGCCAGGGCTCCAATTTGTCCCCTGCCAGGTGACACAAACGAGCAGGTGTCTCGCGGACGCTTTCTGTGCCTGAGTCGCTGCACGTCAGCGTTGTCGTCTATCAGTAAATCTCAGAGGGGGGGGGGCATGTTTCGTGGTCTCTTTTAAAAACTCTATCCCTCCGTGCACTACTGGCCTAGTCTTATCTGTCATCATTTGATGAGGGAGCCAGCCCCCTTTACTTAATGCAATTTTGGGTAATGAGGCCTCTGGCCGGCCCAGGCAGTGGGCACGTGTCAAAATGGCCGACTGCAGACCCACCACTGTCCCTTTTGTTCCTGCGGGCCATGGGTCTGACCTCAGGCAGCTAAGCCAATCAAAACATCTTGTCCCTTTGGGTCCCCTAAACAAGATTACACAAAAAAGGGACATGTTTTTCTGAACGCCGGCCCCCTCGCATCCTATCCCAGGTTGATAGTTTATTTTTTTCAGAGGATCTCAGTTTATACAGCATTAACCCCATGACGAATGAGAGATTAGCGTGTCTAATTGAGTCTACACTGCAGTGAATTGTTGTATTGTGACCACATTATTAAGTTGACAGGAACTAAATGCATGTCCCCTGTGGACTGCTTTAATCTCTTCTGAGCTGTGGCTCGTCCAAGTGAAATGTTGTGCTTGGGTAAGATTGCTCAGAAAAGTAAATGACATTTTTAAAGCCCGTTTCTCTGTGTCAATATTTTTTTATTTATTATAGTTTAAAGGCACCTCGGATGCATCCATGGGAAAATTAAAAACCCAGGGAAAGCATCTGGTTTAACACACTGAGCATCTTTAAATTCCCCTGGCAAGGGCCATATTCTTGCCGTGTGCTAACCAAATGTTTTTCCTGAATTTCATCCATTTTCAAGCAGTTACTACCGTTTTCCCAAAACCTTCAACTGAAGTTCTGTCTCAAAATAGACACGCAAGATATTAAACGACCCTAACCGTGTAAGTTAAACAAGTCATAATTTGGCAGGGAACTTCCCTGGGTGCTCTTCGCAGCGACCTTACGGTTGTAAAATAACACGTGCTGTTCCTACACACCATAAACGTTTTATTCCAGCAGATAACGAACGTTCTGTTGAACATTCTGCAGAGGAGGAAGGAGAGAGGTCAGTACGTCTATGGTAGTGGAGTCTTTCTAAAGTATGTCAGCGGGGGCTTTTAAGCACATAAACAATTCTCAATACAGCTGGCAGGGAATCACAGGGACCCAGACTAAAACTGATTATCTACAGCCAGCTCAGCCTAAATCAGAAGAAATAAATGGCCGGTTTTATTAGATATTCCTGGAACAGAAAGCTTTCTCCTCTGGCCCTGTTTACATAGGGGGGAAAAAAAACACATCCAAATGACAAAAGTAGCACAAGTAGGTATACGGTGAAATATCAGTTTCAAAATAAAGTAAAATATACTTTCTCATACATGTAAAACATATGCACTGTGTTTAAAAACACACAAATCATTTCCACTTTCAGTCTTGTGTCTACAGTGGATGAAGGGACATACACCACGGTATCTGCAGTGTACAACTGGGTATATGCAAGTGACAAGCAGGGATAGATAAGCTGTATCTTTTGCATCCATTAATAACATATTCCCTAGATTTCAACATGAATTGCATGTTTTGTATGTGAGTGTGTGTGTGTTTATCTATGCTGTTTGTGCGTTGAAACCACCCATGCTATTTATATCTATCTTAAACTCAGGGAGCTTTTGGCCATCCCAAAATAGATCCCCGGCAGTCCCGTAATTATGACCCGCAGGAGGTATCGCTTGACAAGGCACAAGGCTGGGGTCGAAGGTCAGGCCCTGTCTGCCTCTGGCTCTGCACTTTCAGAGCCCACCACAGAACAACATTCCCCCCCCAGACCGCGGCGAGCTCCCTCTCCGTCCCTCCTCCGGAGACCATTGACAACGGCCACAGTCATGGCTGCCGTGGCGACAGTCCTGTGAGGGGAAGTCTCCCGTGGTTTTGTGAAGGTGTCCCCCTTCCTCTGTGGTTTGATTTGGTAATTGTGATAAAGCACTTCTTGCCACGAGCAAATTGAGCTGCAGGAGTCCAGGCCTCCCCGTAATTGATCATTTGTCTCTCCCTGCTCACATCCTTAAACTGTGCTTGTATTTTTTTTAAACTTCGACTTGGAGGCTGATGGATGGTGTAATCAGTGCGTGTCAGTGTGCATCTGACACTGCCTGTTAGGCAAAAGCATTGCAGAGATTGCAATCGCAGAGATTCCATCGGCCCAGATTCAGTCAAACCGCAATGCGCTTTTTCCTTAACTTTGCAAGAACGTGTTGTGATTGCTTGCTAGCTTGCTTGTCTCTGTCTCAGTGTCTTCTGTTAACATCATTCCATCATTGAATTTATTTTTAAGCACATTGCAGTATATTGTATTTAAACATGGCAGACATTTCTTTGGTATAAACCGCCAACTGTCTATTTTAGAAAAACTACTAATACAACTGTTCTTGAGTTAATCTGCAAGGGCAATTGCCTTGGTCCTCCAAATAATAGTTTCTGTCGTGACAGTTGTCAGCATGCACATTTTGCAAAATGCGTAAACGGCAAGTTAAAAAGAACCCACCTCAAAGAAGCCATTAAAAGGGGGCTGTAAATATCCCGATATCAGACTGGCGTCTATCACTGTCATTATCGGCCGTTTTATTATAATTGAGCAGCCCGCGAACATATGCTACCCAGCGTGCCTCTTGTCTTGGGTGACCTCTGACCTCCCGGCAGCCTTGAAGAAGATAGCGGGGGTCACGGAAGCCCGGGGGCGCGGGGGGGGATCGCAGGTGAAAGGGGTTTAACCTGTCATCACCGCGTGGCCCGTAGGTGGGGGCGGGGGGGGTGGAACGCATGGGGACCTCCAATCACGGCGGGTGGGGGTGGGGGGGGGGGGCGGTGCGCGGTTCTTCACGGAGACTCCGCGCAGGAATGTTAAGACCCCTCATTTGTTAGCGTCGTCTCTGGTGGGGGAGACGGCTGGGGGCCCGGGCGAGGCCTTCGCCGCCGGTCCGCCCACGCGTTCCTCTCCGCACCGCGGTTCCCACGTTATGTCACACGGCAGCCAGAGATGCAGAGACTCGAAGAGCAATCCTCCTGTTTCCGCTGCCACTCTCTCTTCACTCAGAGCTGTCAGGGACAGAGAACCTCACACTTTCCGTCATGTAAATTTAAGACAAAAAAACTGTTGTTATATTTGGTGCACAGAAATGAAGTTTGCCTCAAAAGTGCTTCTCCAGTCCTATATGAACCGGTTTCAAGATGTCATGGCTGACTGAAGCATTCCTGTCAATGAAACATAAAATTAAAATGTTTTGTTTCATTTATCCAGTGTTTCATTTCATCCACCTCTCTACCAAATGATGTGTTTATCTGTGTTGTGCACCGACAGCAAACAGATACAGGGAAAGCTATGTTCTGGATGGTTAGCGACGAATCATCCGGAAGTTTCTTGGATCCATTGTTGACTAAACGGCAATACAGCAGACATCACAAGAAGGGCATTGGCAGAGGAGTTCAGGCTGAAGCAGAGAAGTGAGCGGGGTTTGTTTTATAACGTTTAACAGGCCGTAAATGGCAGGCGCAGGGCCCTGTTAGAGCCCATTTAACGTTCCGCAGCGTTAACACCTTCTGGAACATTATTCCAAGATTAGCGAATAATTAACATTCCTCCGGCGCTTTTATTGAGGCCGTTTTGATGAAACCCACAGATCCTCCACGTCTCTTCACAGGGTTGGGGGGGGATTTATTACGCAACGCGAGGAGGGTAGATTGTCAGGATTAGACGGTGGGGATCAGTGCAGAAGATAAGGCCCTTGTGATGCATTGCATTGCGGTGTGCAATCGGTGTCCCATCCACTGCCCCCCCCCCTCTTTGAAGTCCTGATTTAAGGTGGGCCGGATACCTCGAGTCTTGATCTCTGAGCACGACGGCAGCGGGTGTCTGTGTCATGCGTCGGTGTGCTGAAAGCATTTGGCCTTTTTTTTTTTTTCATTTCTGATCAGCCAACGCTGAAGCAAGACCTGAAAAATCACTGAGGGAACATTGAAATGGCTTGCCCATCCCATTCATCCTCTGGCTTTCTCCTCTTTGATCATGCTAATAAATGAGTTATAAATCAGATCGAAGAAAATAAAATGCAGTGAAAATGGGCTGACGGAACTGCAAACGAGGCCGAATGCAAGACGTAGCCAGTGTTTTAATTGGCTGTAATTTATGCCATTCCATTCCTTGATATTCTCAGAAATATTCCACCGCGCAAGGAGAACAGTAGCAACCTTTGAGGCCTCTGCTCTGCAGTTATGTGCATGTACATTGGATTGCTTTCAGGCGATTTGGAGGGTCTATTTGATTAGCGTCTGAAAGTGTGCGTAAGAGGTGGTGATAGCTTCACATCTTGCCAAAAGCGGAGTGCTGGCAAACATTGAACATGTTCGTTTTTTTTTTTCTTCTTTTTTTTTTTGAGCCACTGTACTGGTTCACATGTCAATACACACAAATCAGACTAAATGACTCTCTTTGGTGGAGAAAATGACTGGATCATTTTCCCTCTGTCCTGCATGGCAGTGCCGCTTTCAAAAGCTTCACTTATTTAAATGGAAGTAATGCGACCACAAATTACACACTTCAGCATGAGTAGGGTGACTAAATGTAAATATACACAGTGCGGGCAGCGGTTGAGTGTTGCAAAAAAGCACGCCAGCAGCTTGCCACCAGGAACTGAGGCCCAGATTCATTCAGACGAAAATGATCTGAATAATAAATCCTTGAATGAATAATTTGAATAATTTTGAATCTGTTACCGCAGGCTAATGTCAAAAATGCATTGTGTTTAGATTGGATCTGGGCCTCAGTTTTCTGATCTCTTATTTCCACACGTCACTCTGAAAGGGACAGAAGAGCTGGTAATTAAAGGGTAGCGTGTAGAAGAGAAGTTGAACAGCGCTGCTCAGTTTTGCGTATACAGTGGTGGTGAGCGAGTGAGAGGACCATTATGGATGCAGACGCTGTGGGGGTTGCTAGGAGACAGCCGACACCGAGGCCGGTAGATGTGCTGAACTGTAATAGCCTTACCTTCCGGGGTATCGGCAGCAAGCTGCTGCAGCTCAAAGGTGCCAGAGAGCCGTATTACAGCGCAGATGATATCGATTTTTCATTTGTGATGGTTACATCTGCACAGCACAGCAAAAAAAGCCAAACTTTTTACATTTTTTTTCTTTCCCTCCAAGTTATTAATTGCGGAGCCTTCTCCAGAAAAAAAGTATTCATTAAAGGGTACCAAGAACTGTTCTCTAAAATTTATTGAAATAAATTCTAATTGCAATTTAACATCTGTATCGATACTCCATGTATCTAATTGAACTTGAAAGTCATTCTGAAATTTCAGGTGAAGTATTTGAGCAAGAACCTTGGGGAAAGTATCAGATTGGGTGTACCCAGCACACAACTTTAGGTTTTTGTTGTGTCCAACCAAACACTTTCCCTGGATTTTCCAAGTGGATCCAAGATGGTTTTCTTTGAGAACCACTCAAGTTATCTCTTTAATATTTCATTTGCATTGCAACAATATTGCGTTGTCTAAAAGTAGTTTTCCGAAATGTTAGAAATAATTGCTTGATAAAAGTTTATTTTTCCAACTGACAATGTAAAGAAGCAATTTTCTTTTGCTGCTGTAATGACATATCTGTACTCCTCTTGGTTTTGATGTCATTATTTCTTCTAAAATAATGAAATTATGGGAGTCACTTACAATGCAAGGTCCCCCTAATTCCCCTTGAACTCGGAACTACTTTGCCACTAATGACACGGGGGTTGTTGTGGGGGTTGTCACGACAATTTAAATTGGAGCGTTATTAATAAAATTAGTTATAATTGTGGGAAAACATAAACTCAGCATGACCAGATGATCACAGGAGGTGTCCGTGGAAACGTTTCCAGGAAGATGGAGTTTGACTCGAAAATAGGAGGCGCACTTACGTTAGTTTTCCTTTCCCCCCGGCAGCTGGTGGCACCAGAGGGATGATGCCGGTGTCACTGACAGCTCGATTGCTTTCAGCGAGTCTTCCGCCCTGGGAATAGCATCAGTGCCGTTGCGTTATTCATTTACGTCAGCAGCATAGAAACGCGCTGCACGGAGGCAATTGGGAATGATGTTGTGTCATCGTATGCGGTTACGCCATGGCATTGAAACATGAAATGGCGTTATATTTTATGATTTGCTGGAAAAACAATAAAGGAAAAAAAAGATGGTTTTTGTCCATGTTGTCTATATTGTCTATTTGTCCATATTGTCCATAATGATAAGAAGAATACACTCTCATGCAGTCAGCTGTTTGGCCTTTTGGGATTTTCCTGTCTGTTGCTCAGACACATTGGAGATCCTGGCAATGGCTCCATTGCTTCATGCAGCTGATGCACCCGCCTCCCACGAGAGTGCTTCAACACCACCTGTTCAACACATATTTATTCATCACCCGAAGGAGCATAATGCCTCTACCGAAATGAAAATGGTGTAGGAAAGTTTCTTTTTTTTAGTGGTGAGGAAAAGTTGAGAGAAAAAAAAAAAAAAAAAAAATCATGGATAATTTCATTGGAATTTTCTGGATGTATATCTACAGTGTGATCACACAAAATCATTGTTTGCTTTTCCACATCTTTTTTTTTTTTCCTGTACGTGATCTTTAAATTCCCAGGTCAGTGTTATTTTCAGGAACAAGACCTGGGGTTCCTGTCACTTTTTCAAAGGGACAGAGGCCTGCAGCTGACGGGGCCACTGAATTAAGCCCAGCTAGGGGGACATCCCTTTCTCTGTCCCTCTCTGCACTGGAAATGGAAGCTCGTCGGTCTGTTCATATCAGTCACACATGAGAGGGTCAGGGTCAGAACCTGCCAACATGATCAAACTCCTACTCCCTCCCTTTCTGAGGACCCCCCCCATCTTTCTCTCTCCCCCTTCTCTATCTGTACCCCCTCTTTCTCTCTCTGCCCTGGGACAGAGCGCTCTTCTATTTTTGGCCAGGGCGATGTTTGGCTCCAGGGAGGCAATCCCTCATCTCACAGGGGAGCCAGCCACATCGGAAGGGGTATTAGCTTAAAGTGTGAGGCCAATCTCACGCCTCATGGAGACCTCTGTGAGCTTGCTGGGGCCCAATCGAGTTCAAGCATCTAAAATTAGCATCCCTGCTAATTAAATTAAGTTCTTAACATAGTGTGTGTATATGAAATTATATATTATGTACTTTTTTTTTCATTTCTTTCACTGGTTGCTACAAAGCAGATATTTCTGCTTTCCTGTAAGTGGATCAAGTCCATAATAAAGTCCACATAATGCCATAGAGCAAAAGCTCTTCTCTGACATTTATTCTGTTCAGTGATGGAGAGACCCCCCTCGCAGGCCATTGAGAAAGAAAGATCAAAGCCCCTCATCTTTTCAGCATTTCCAAATTGACTCTGATTTATATGACAAGAAGAAAATTGTCAGTTTTCACAATTTCCACAAAGATGATCTTATGGGCCCGGAATGATGGGTTCCAAACAGCATAAGGGGAACAAGCTGTCTCTTCAGCCCGGACAAAGGGACCACTGTGCCCCCAGTCTCCTCAGTAGCTTCGATTGTATGTACTTGTACAGTATTAAATCACTGACGTTGTGCTTTTTTTTTTTTTTTTGTTTCATTGAAACTTTTTATGAGTATTCTCGCTTAAACTTAGCTCTGCAGTTAAGTGTAGGTAAACCTTCAAGTGAATAAAAGAACAAGAAAACAGAGAAAAGATATTGATGTTGGTTCATGCAATGTATTTAACATAAGAATAAATGCAAGAATTAAAACAGATTTGGAGATGAGTCATTTAAAAAAAAAAAAAAAAAAACAGAACAACTGGATTCCCCTTCTGTCGAAGGCGATCATCCATACACCTCAGTGATAGCATTAGATTATATTGCGAAATCATAGATCTGAGACATTACAATATATTTCGCTTCTGAAAACAGAATATTGTTGTTTGACCGATCCCTTTCATAATCCACAAACACATTTTTCTGACTCGCCTCTTCTGCATTTCCGGTGTTGGCCTGGGGGCCGCAGCGGTGGGTAATCATTTGGCCGTGGGGCCCGAAATGGAAAGGATTTGGGTTCGGATTGCAGATTAAACGTGAGGGGGGTAATTAGCCCTAAAGAGGGAGATCATTTGGGCCCCACCAAGGCCCCTGTTGTGCTTAGCCCTTCTGGAAAATGTGGATTTTCCGATGATAGCCATTTAAAGGTGTCACCGTGGAGCCAGGCCGAATTAAAGAGGGGGACACTACGCAGTCTAAACAAGCAATCTTCCCCATTAACGCCGGGCTGACAGCGTAATAGGGCGGAGCAGGACTCTGCCCGGAGTGACAGAGGACCTGCATCTATCATTTGGAGGCGCGCCTGTTTTCGGCTGTGCGTTGTTTTCTTCTCCCTTTCTCCTTTAAATTCGGAAAAAAAATACTCGCCCGAAAATAATCCATTGCAAAAATTATTCTTTGTGGTTTAACAAAATGTAAGAAATGATAAGAGTATCATTAAACCGTCCATGGGAAAAAAAGAACGGTGTTTAAATTATGCCAGATGCTATCAGAGGGGAAGAGCTGATCAACTGATAATCAAAGCCCTGAAATTTACAATGGGCCTTCCTCAGTTGCATATAAATTTTCTAAGTTATTTGATGAAATGCAGAAAATGGTTTCAGCACCATTACTCCCTTGAGCCTCTTATGGATCATTCCCCAGAACACATTTTATTTTTAGAGCATGTTTCAGCCCGTTTACACAACAAATTCATTTTCAAACTTGCAGCTAAAAGGATCGATAACATTATTGCAGGGGAAGCAGGAGCTTTAAATTAAATCTTGATGCAAATTTGCCAAATGTATCATTTATACATAGCTAAAGGTAAGTGTTGCACATAGTACTCTTACATCTTTCTATAGCCTACAGTGTTATCATTGAGATTAGCTTTACACTGAAGTGCTGGCAAAGCAATGCAGTTTCTGCCAAGCGCAGCACGATGGTGCCAAAATGGTTCAGGAGTTTATGAAGGGTTTCATCTTCGGGGGTGCCTGGCAAGTACGCCGTGACCGGGCCGACACCGGAGCACCAAGCCGGTCCATTCTCCTCCTCCTCCTCCTCCTCCTCCTCCTCCTCCTCCTCGGAGGTGGAAACGGCTAGTTAGAGTTATTTAATCTCCAGAGACGCCCCCCCTCCTCCCCCCCCCCCCCGCCTCCCCATCCCTGCTTTTAAGTGGAACCTTCTGCTGGGAGCGAGGGCCCAGGGTGCAGCAGCTGGAGTTTGTCACGCGTGACCGGGGACATTCTTGTTAGTGTAGTGTAACCTTTTCTGCACTAACGCAGATAACACTGGCACCTAGCTCTGCTCTAATCTCCTACCAGTCTCAGCGGTGTGGAGCAGGCTGGGGGCACCGGGGTTAAATTATTCCAAACGGGGGGGGTCGGGGTGGTGGTGGTGGTGGTGGTGGTGGGGGGGGTTGGGGGTTGGGGGGTGTGGGGGGTGGTAGCTGGGGACCCCAGGAGGCTGGCCCTGGGCACACAGCTGGAGTGACCTCACTGTGGAAAGAGGGGAGGATTCTTCTTTTGCTTATCTTGTGAGATCCCCGCAGCACCAACAACACGGGTCCTTCATATACTGCTTCCCCTTTACTCAAGCTTTTAACTGTCTGCTTTTTTCTTTTTAATTTTAAATTCCCTTTTAATGGCTTTTATTGTTTTTTTTTTTTTTTTTTGATGGTGCACAAATGTCGTGTTTGATTATGTATTATTTTGGGTGAAATGTACAATGCATTTGCTTGACTGGCGGCTTTCAGCTATCAAATAATGTTAAGGACAGCACTGTGACTTTTAAGGCAACCTTCCTTTGCATCCATTGTTAAAGCGAATTCTCAATTCCCACCACAATGCTTCATACCTTAAAATAAAAGCAGATACAAAGAGTTTTAAGGATAATTTTAAAGTAGTCTATTAGATTATTAAAGAAATAATACATTCCCCTTCATCAGAAGCAAATAAGTCCCATGTCCGTGTGTGCATATATGCTTGTCCATCTCTTATTGTTCCCATAGGTAGTAATATCAAAGGGGGGGGAATGCCATGCATTTTATATTGACGTTCAATCCAGCCACAATAGGCCGTGATATTAATGCTGGCTGGGCTGGGGGTGGTTTGGGGGGGTGGTTTGGGGGAGCGGTGGCGGACATGTGTCCTCCAGATGGCCGTGCACAGAGGAACATGCGAGACTCACTAATGTTGACAATAACGCAGGGACAGCGGGTGTCAGGCCGAGAGAGGCCCGCACCTCATCACCCCGCGGGCTAATTGATTTCTAAATTAGCCCAGGTATTTCTCTGCTACGATCATGAAAGGGAGGCCATAAAAAAAAGTCTGGGAATACGGAGTGTGTGCCAGGCTTTCATAAAAAAGTCTTTTTCTTTCTCCCTCACCCTCTTTCTCTCTGTCACCCTTTCTCTGTCTCACGCGCGCACATACACGCACACCCTCCCTCTCCCTCTCTTACACACACACACACACACACACACACACACACACACACACACACTCGCTCTCCTCTCCCATTCTCTCACATACACACACACACTCTCTCTCTCTTTCTTTCTCTCTCTCTCTCTCTCCCCCAAAGTTTGCACACCTGAACTTTCACCATGAGTGGTTTCTCCACCTCCCTTCCTCCTCACTCCCACTCCTAAAAAAAAAAAAAAAAAAAACAAATGGGAACCATATTTGACCTGACTTTTTTCCTCCTTTTTTTCCCCTCAATTAGATTCTGTAACTGTTGTGATAGAAGAATTCCGCATTATAATCACATTATGCCTTTTCCCTCTCTGTGATGACGGGAATAAATCATTTTTTAGCCCCTGCATGGTGAGCCTGGGCATCTGTCTCTGCCTGTCAGGCCGTCTCGCCTAAATGAGATCCAGGGTTCGCCATAGACTGTCTCTGACAGCTCAATCGAGGTGCTTTCCCCTGCCTCTCAGCCTCGGTCGGGTGGCCCCTGGCTCTGCAATCTGAAGGTTTTAGGGGCGCAATTCACCAGGTGATGTCTCCAGCTCTGTGTGGGCAGGGCATCCATGCTGCTTTCCTCAAAAGAAACCTTTTGCTTTAAACAATCCTAAAACACCTGATTCACAGGCTATTCTTTTGCATGTTCATATTGTAAATCGAACTGTTTTCAGGGTAATGTACAAGGTGCTTGTCATTCCTTTTATCCTGTATTGATTATTGATTGACTACTGTTTATTGATATCCCTCACACATAAACAATGGGTGAAAAGTGATTATTTCAGTTGATGTTAGTGTTGTCATTGCACTAATAAATAATGCATTTTGCAGCCCTTTATCAACTGGAAATTATTTTTTAAAAATCAAACCCAAGTAGAATCTTTGCAGTAATGGTTGAGGGGAAAAAAGGCCAGAATGAAGTAACGGAGTCCAAAACAAGGTGGCCTTTAAGCAGCAGGTGTGCCGGGGGCGGTGAGAAGGAGCTCTTAGTGAAGCATTGAGTTTGGTTTACTCATCCCAAAAACCAAGGCACCTGTGAAAACATTCCCCACTCACAGTCCATATTCTCAATCCAAATTGGCTCCAGGAGTCGAGCTGCAGTTACAACAGCATTCAGCCAAGATCCTCCAATTCAGCAGACTCAGGGCTGACCCCCCAATAGTCCATAACGGTCTGCTAAACTGGCCTTAATTCCACCATTACGCACAGAGGCATATTTACAGTATCTTATGTCATTATGCATCATCCGATATATATCAGTGGGCTGCCACATTATGGAAGTCTTTTAAATACTCCCCAGTAATTTAGGGCTTTCCTACCTAATTCAGGAGAAACTTCCCCACATGCTGGAAGCTGTTTACTGCAACAGGGCTGCTACCAGCAGGGGCAGCTGATCTGCACTACACACCTCACATTTAACATGGTAGCAAGAGTAAGGGTGCAGAGACGAATATGAATTTTGCAGAAAATTAAAACAAAGCTGGATAGACTGTGCAATAATCTATATCTGAATAAATGTTTTTGCTCTGGCCTGTGTTTGTCTTGTGATGCTTTGCTCATTTGGGAAACTGCCATGAGAGAAAATGCAAAACAAAAAAAACAAACAAAAAAACACCCTTTTTTTCACAACAGAACATGGAGGCTGTTGGAAAATTTAGGCATCAATTGGTTAATTCTACTTTACCGAACTTTTTTGCTGTTGTGACTAAATTTGTATTGATAAAGAACCACAGCAGTGTGATCCAGGTGCATCATTCAGATAAGCTGTGCAGGTGAATGCTACAGTTAGATGTGACTCCGGTGCACGACCTGTGACAGCATGTGACTTCCTCATAGGAGTCTGAGGAGGGGGCTGTTTCTGGGCTGTGGGCAGGGACACCTGGCAGGCACACACGCAGCCTGACCTTGGCTAGCTGATTGGCATGATGCCCCAGTCCATGCTAATGCAGCACACGTATAAATATTTCCTTAGTTACCGCGCTCTGTTGCTCGCTGAAATTTTCCGTATTTATATTGCGTTCATAATGTTTAATAGGTTTGGGTTTGTGTGTTGAAAACAAACTTAAACTAAAAGCAATGCGACGTTCATTAATGGAACCAACAAAATTAAAAAGGAGTGAAAAATCTATTATCCTTTGAAACGAAACAAAAAAAAAGGTTCATTTCAAATGAAGACCTGAATGTTTTCCAAAAATCAGTTGTAGTCAGTTGTAACAGACAAACAATTTAAAAACTCTCAACAATATCAGTTAAAATACAACTAAGTACTTGGGGAATTTCTTTGATAAAGGTCAATTTTCTTTCTTTGGTGATTTCATTTTGAAATTTAAAAAACATTAAATAAAAAACTGATTTTATCCAATGTTTTTTCTTTAATGGCATTAAATAATGGCATTAAAAAATCAGTTTTCAGTAATGTTTGATCAGAGCTGAATTACCATTTAAATACAAAAAAAGTTTCACTTTTTAGTTAAGGTTTTAATTTTTCCTTTTTTCTTCATCGTTTTTCATCTGTTAGTTGATCAGCTTTGTTAAGGGTCAAGGTGGGCAGAACTGACAAAATGCCCAAATCAAATTTAAGCAATCAATAAATATGCAGAATTTTTGAACTAAATAATAAGTAAATGAATAATAAGAATGAACAATATTGTCGTACTGTACTACACTGCCTGTATAAGTATGTAATAAAATATAATAAAATGAAGTTTCTCCTAAGAAGACAATTTGATTTAATAATGATACTAAAAAGTGACCAGGGTCCATTATTTGTATGTGCTGCTGTTCATTAAATTGAGTCAGTGTCTGACTGAAAGGTGTAGCTTCACAGGACTTTTCAGGAATGGGTTAACATGGAATGCCTCTCTCTCTCCCACACTCTCTCACTCGCTGCTCAGTTTCCTGTTGTGTTTTCTATTGCCCCACACCACTGACAGCCACTACAAACTCCTGCTATTAATAATCATGAGAAGCTGCCACTTCGATAGATTTCATCAAATGATCCTGCTCCATTACAAAATGTGAAAAGAGGAAAAAAAAAGACTGATTGATTGATTAACAAACATCATAGTGGCATCAGAGTGCTGCCAAGGCTCTCGCTAAAACGTTTGACCTGTGTTTGGCTGTGTGGAGCTGCCCATTGGAAGAGTTTTCTTTTAAACATTATGAAGTCCCAAGTCCCAGTGTGAGTTGCACATTGCTATATTTCCTCACTTGTCCAATATGCATGCTGTTTTTTCTTGATAAATTCTTTTTGATTACTCTCAATCCAAGATTGCAAACATGTATCTTACATTCCACCAAAGGGTGCGAGAGTCAGTGTATGTGGTTGTAAGCAGGTGTAAGCCCTTTTGTGCTTGGGTATTTTACATGTACGATGTTTACTGTAGTGATAATTGGAACATTGAGGAAGAAGCGAATCGTGATGAGACCAGAGCTTGGGGATTATATTCTGTTGTGTAAGAATTTCTTTAAACATCGTGAGTTCTGAGATCATTGAAATCAGGAAATAAAAACAGTCATAATAGTAACATTTGTTCAAATTCATTCAGAGTGCATTGCAGTTAGAGTGAATATGGGATGGGAGGTTATCATAGCACTATCAGGTCTTTCCCTCTGTTACAGAGGTATTTGGCTGAAGGCCAAGGGCCAAAATTCAGTTGACCATGAACTTACTGTTGGCTCTTTATTTTTAAGCAACCAAAAAAGGCTTTTTATCAATAAATAAAACATTGCTACTGCATGTGATCCAGTATAACATTATTTGATATGTCCCAGACACTGGTGCCATGAGTAAAGATATTAGTGTTAAGTTATTTTGCTTTTATAATTATTGACGGTGGACCTGAAATATTTTTGTTCACTGTCCTTTTATTTCGTCCAAAATCACCAGCTATATAAAAGCTATGCATACTTTAAGTATATGTATTTGTATTTGAACAGATACATAGTACTTTTTCATACTCTCTTAGAAAATAAAAAGTGGAAAAAGCCTGCTGGAACGTAAAAAAAAAAAAATCAGACTCCAATGTAAAAAAAAAAAAAAAAATCGAGGAGTCCTGCTCTGTGGCATCACAGTGCCATTCTAGAACCTGGAGCAGGAGATGTGTGATGTTGGATGGCTCCCAGTGGCACCCAATGGCCAGGGTGTTTTGTTTCTCACCCTGTGTGGTTGAGGAGGTCAGAGCAGTGGCCTTGCTGCCTTTGAATTACATAATTTCATGCTTATCTTGTGAAATCCCTACAGCACCATCAACACCATACAGAGCTGTCTCTTTACTAAACTTTATTTCTTTGTTCTGCAGCCTTGTGTTTTTTATGCAAACTCTTTAAATGACTTTTCATGTTTTTTTTTTAAATTCTGTAAGATTACCTTGGCTAGAGGTCAAACAGCCCATTTCTCTCCTGTAGGGATAATCTGATTGTTTATAATATCCCAAATGGACTGCGTCTCTCTGTATAGCATAAGACACCTCAACAAGCCTCATAGCTGCCAACGCATAATTTTTTCAGATGATCAGGTATTTCAATATCTTTATTTCTATGAACATGTTGATCACTGTTTTCTCAAGTTTCTTGTTTTTTTTTAAATTGGTTTCTCAGGAGCCTAAGAAGCATCAGCTGCAAATGGAAAGTAATCACTGAAACCAATGTTTTTAAATCTCGCAGCGAATCCTATTTATCAATTTGCGCACGTGACGCAGAATCAAACGGCTCACAAACATAAACACAAAATCGCTGTGTCTGGCTTCTGTCACGACCAAATCGATGCGTGTCGGAGATAACCGCGTCTCCCAAAGGCACGGCCAACCCTCTCCCTCTCATCCCCTTCCAAGAAAAACCATATACATGCACATCAATTACAAACCCCCAAATCCAGTTAACCCTTTACACAGCAAAACCAACAGCCGATGGCGCAGCAAAATCACGCAGGGGATCGGGCTAAACGAATTAGCGTTGGGGCTGGTTCGGTATCTGGTGAACGTCAGCCGAGCTCTGTTTGTTGATTATGTTTTTGGTCCATACTCTGTTGTCAGCCGCGATAGCCAAAGATTATTATTATTTTCTGCATGCGCACAGCGCAGACAATTTGCCGAGCCTGTTTGGCTGGAAATCGGGTTAAAGTGACAGAGGGAGAAGTCCAGCAGCAGTCTGATTTAATTAGCTGCAGCAATCAGTAGTCAGGCCTCAAATTTATTGTTTCCTGTTTCCCTGTAACCCTGGGCTCGAGAATACTGTATGAGGAGGGTCATATTGACCAAACAATCCCCCTTATCAGCCATGGCTAACCAGAGGGCCACTGCTAAATGTATTTATTTAAAGATGGAGAATGTTTCCTTCAGCAATTAGGAAATCCTTAATGGCTCTTTGGCCGAGCTCCCCGCGGCTCGGAGGGATATCTCAAAGACAGCCTGTGACACAGTGCATCCCGGCCACAGTAGGAAGGCCTTCTCGCAGTGCGGTGATGAGCGTCACAATGAGGGCTTTGAGTGGGTCGGCGCAAATTAAGAGAGGAGCAAAGACACAAAAGGCTGGCCTGTGGGTTAAGCTCATTTCGGGAACTGTAGAACTGTACCACATGACGCCATTAGCGCGGTGGCAAACCCCGAGTCAAACCTGCCTGGTCATTTGCATTTATATATAGCACAAACTGCATGGAATACACGATAAGGCTTGATATTATATCCTCACACCTCTGTTTGATAGCCTCACATAAATCATGTATAGTTCACACAAAGGGAACAGCTCCAACCCCATTCTAAGTGGGTAACAAGTTATTTTGCGGTCATTTATGTTTCTACCGGGGAGTGATGCATTCTTCTGAACAATCCAGGAGCCGGCAAACAAACCCACAAAAAACTCTGCCAAACCGCAAATTCAAATACACAATATCACGAGCACAGTAGAAAATGACTAATAATGGATTTCTGCGCGATTGTTGCTTTTTCCCAGATGGAAATTTTAAATGGTTTCACTAGTTTGAAAGGATTTTTGTTCAAGATGCACTCAATTCAACCCATGTAAATGGTAACAGAGTTGATGTTAAGAAAAGCCTTTGTTAAAAATAGTTTTCACATTAATTGGTGACACAAGAGAGCCAGCAGCAGAAGGTACAGTATTTCAAAAATGAAGTGAAATAATCAATTTTTTCATAAAACCAGACCAGGTATTTAAACATAGATATGCCTGACAGGCAGGAAACAATCTCAGTATGACCACTTCCTGTCTGATAACAATGGAAACTTCTGTTTGCACATAAGATGTATATTATGAGATATTTCAAATTGTATACTTCCATGTCATGTAATATTTACCATGACATTATGATGCCATGCGGTAGTGTTTAACAAAACCTCAGTCATCTCAAATTAATTGTGAAAAAAGAAAAATAAATGGCTCAAAATACAGTGGAACTTGCTCAGCCTTACTTGAATAACATTTGAAATGGCATCCTGCTTAAACTGATTAAGTTCTACAAGTTTAACTATTAATTTAATTTTTAAAATAACTGGTTAAACTTAAGGCAGTGGTAAAACTTTATGCTGACTGTGTCTATGTATTTAAAGGCAATTCAACAATGGGAAAAGTTTTAATTATTTATTTCTTTATTTTTTATTTGCTGCCATGTCTGTTCCACTCACCCTCAGAAAAAATAACACAATAATCTGTGTGCCGGTTTAATGTTTTATAACTCCGACCAATTTAATATTGTTATTGCCTTTTAAAAAAGCCTCCGGCTTTGATGGTGGTTGAAGTCATTGGAAATGGAAAAACCCAGAGAGCAATTCACCATTGTTTTGTCCATTGAGTTTACTGTCGAGCTCTGTCATCAAGTTCGCTGTCACAATGAACTTCAAAAGCTTAGGGCCTGAGAGGCTGTGAGGCGTTTATGCGGGTCTTACTGGGGCCTCTCTGGTCTGGAAACACCATGAACCATTACATGCAAAATGCAGCATGTAATTACATAGTACCTTGAGATCAGCTAATCTCTTTTTTTATTAATGCTCAGCTTTGTAATTTGTAATGTGTGTGTGTGTGTGTGTGCATGCATATATATATATATATATATATATGTAATGTAACATCCTTGTTTAAACTATGTGTGATTATGCATGGATGAAAAAATATCATACTTATCATAGTGAAAAGAGGCACACATTAAAAACAAATTTAAAAATGAAACCAGAAGATGATAATGATAACATTATGGCTATGATTATGATGATGATTAATAACTACATTATAATGGTATTACTAGCCATAAACACTTAAAAGAGCTACATCCATCCCGTTTAAATAATTTTCTAAACAGATTGCAAAATCTGGTCTTGTCTGCTGATTCATAATTCTTTAAGATGTCATTAAACAAACTTGTGGTTAACAAATCATGAATAAGAGAGGTTATTTTGTGTAACAAGTATTGTAGTTAGTCATTCCTATTGAGATTCCAAAACTGAAGGGCAGTAAGCTGACCTGCGTTAGCCATGGCATTGGCAGGTCAGAACCCGGGCTTTAAAGTGCGGACAAACAGGGTTAAGAGGCAGGCGGTGACCTCGGCAGGGACAGTGTGACACTCGCTTCCAGCAGACTGATGTTTCCAGGGGAAACCGACGCTGCTGACCCCCGAGATGGCAACAAGTGTTGGAGATCCAGCTGTGACCCCCTGGGGAGGGGGCCACCCCCCCATCTCCCCCCTGCTGTCACCCCCCTGACAGTTTGGGTTGTTAATGACCTCAATCAGGCGTCTGCCAGCTGTCCAGATCGGGCTTTAAACCCGGCGGGTCCCGGTGATTTAGGACCGTGGAGCGCCAGGCCTCTGCGTAAACGCGTAATTGCGTTAGCCCCCAGAAACAGACGCGCTCTCTAATGACTAATCAAAGCCGGGGTCAGCGCACGCCAGCACTGCCGGCCCACCGCTGGGGATGACCGCCGGTGGACGCGCTCTGATAGCACTGCCGAGATAAGAGAGAACTTTTCAAAAATTCCCTTAACGTCAATAAAGGAAATCTACAGCCTTTGGGGGCATGTGGGTTAAATAATGGGCATACTGACAATGACTACGACAACTATTTAAAATTTCCTTTATTAATGTTAAAACACCCCACAACACCTTTTGAGGACATGGAGGATATGTATGTACTGTGGAAAGCCCTACTGGTGCTAAGGGGTTTCAGGTAACCCAGGGCTACCTAAAGAGCTTTCTCAGGTAACTTTTCAAGTATAATATGGTGTCCAGGATTTTACTGTTATCAAAGCCTGATGTGTGCCTGTGTGTGGTGTGTTCCAGTGATAACATTCTCCTTTCAAATATTTTAAAACTATCTAAAGTTCAAAGCAGAAAACAAATTCCAAAGCAGTTCATCGTTACAAGACTTGTTTATTTTAACGAAGACTTTTATTAAAAATCATGTTAGAAAACATTAAATCTCCATGCTCTATTAAAAATAGACACTCTCATATTGTTTGACAATCATACTGCTCTTGGCATCTTTGTGTGTGCCGAGTGCCAGATATTGCAAGATGCTGCTTGGAACTGAACATTGATCATAGAGAACAGAAGTATCTTTTCAAGTATTTTAAACTGATTTTATAAAATGCATTTTTTCCCCAGAGGTCATGTGTTTTTCTTAAGGGGAAAGGGTTTTTGGTGTCAGGTTGGCGTTGAGCATTTCTGGAAAAGCATCTATGGTTTTTATTTTTTTCACTTGAACAGATAGGCAAATCCATTAGGCTCAACTTCCAGGAAAGCCACAGACAGAATATATCGGTTATCTGTTTAAACGAAAGACAAAAATAGACGAAGCAAACAATTTAAGAGTCTCATTTTTATCAGTGCCAAGAGCAAAGCATTGCCAGTGTAAAATGAGCCCGTAATGGACATTGCCATTGTGTAAATTTAAAAAAAGGAGACGTCCATTACGTTTGCCTGGGAAAGTAATTATTTTTTATTTGGAACAAACATCAAGGGCAAATTGCATTAAATGATACAAGTCCAGAAATGCAATTTAAAGCTATGGAGGCACAAGTAAAAACCAGTAGCAACACAGCGCATCACATAAACTTTTGAACAGAATGCATGGTGAAAATCCCTGTACTTACACTATGTGTCTCATACAGACTGATCCCTGCCATTAACTCTGACCTCACGCTGAAAAGAGCAGTATTCAGTTCTCCTGCTTGGTGGTTTCATACATCAGTCTTGCTGAAGCAAACACAGACCAAAAATGAAGTGTAAATTATGAAAGACGGTAATTGTTCCCACAGTTTTTGGCTCAGGTAAGGACGGGCTGCAATGCTTTAAAGAACGCTATCTACTTGATCTTTTTTAAAGAAAATGAGATTGCTGGGTGGCAACAATGAGGGAAATGTGTGTATGGAAACTGTTGGGGGGGGAGAGAGAGAGAGAGAGAGAGATCCCAACATCCCAACCCATACCTTCTCCCCTCTTTCCATCAGCCACTTTCTACCTTTTGATTCATTTTTTTCGTCTCTTCCCGTGGGCCCTAATTCTACCTTGTAATCACTGCTAATCCGTGAAGATGGACAGGGCGTCCTCTCTCTCGATGGGCGGTTTGCCTGTCCGCCCGTCCTGCCTCTGCCGGTGTGGAGGATGTGAGTACCTAACCGCGGGCGCACACAGGCAGAGGTGAACCCGGCGGCGCGGGGAGGGTGGGGGGGACGAGGCACGGTTACAGCACAGGAAATGAGCATCACGTAGCGCACATACAATACGCCGTAATGAAGGGCCAGCACCATTACAGCTTTCTTTAGGGGAATTTTTTTTTTTTCCTGTGTAACGAGGCACAGTGCTCCGCACTCAACCATCCTTCTGCTTTCAGCCCCACGGGCACTGTAAGGCTCCGGCTTGTGTGATGCGTTGTGTTTTTAAGGCTTCCTGAGGTACCGGTGAATTACATCCGTTCTGTGCGCTGTTTTTGTTGTGTTTTGTTTAATAGCATCTTATTTTCTCCTCTCCTCTTACTCTTCCTGCTCCTGTCCATTCAGGTTTAGATTTCTACAATGAATCCTGTGGCCTTGTTTCTGTAAAACATAAAGCAAACTTAGGCCTTGGTCTGAACTACCCGTGAAGGAAATGAACAACTTTAACGATACTAACAAAAGCGATGAGTGTAGAGCAGCGGATAAAGGCGTTCTGCGACACGTCCGAAACAGGAACGCCCTCCTCGCCTCGCCTCCTTTCTCAAAAACAAGGTAAAGGTTCCCCGGCCGCAAACACTCCAATGGTCGAAGGGATTTTATGTTAACTAATGAGGTGTGAAGTATTTCTCTGAGTGTGTGGCACAGCCTATAAACACGGCGAAAACCAGCCCGGCCTGACAGAGATAACCAGGGCTGCATGGCCTCTCAACTGAAGAAAAAATTCAAATGGCTTGAAAATTAGGTTTACACATTGTTACCAAAGTCTGTGTTCATGTAATGGTTCCTACAACAGCCTGGTTGTGAAGCCCACTGAAATATCACGTTTGTCATCAATTATACACACACGCACACATACTTTTTTTTTTTTTTTTTTTTTTTTTGTCTTTACATTTCTTTCCCCAAAAATGGAGTTTGGTCCTTCAACCCATACATCACAGCATCTACATGGTAACGGCAAAAGACCTCTGGATGTTTGCCTACGTGTTGCCAAACGGCATTTTGGAACGCCTGAGCATTTAGCGGCAGCCATTTTCTGAAGGGCGCCTCCGCTAACCTTTTTCAGCAAAGGGGACTTATTGTTTTCGAGGAGAGCACTGTTGCCTCTGGCCTGGATTTTTTTTTTTCCTTTTTTTTGATGGTGTTTTTTTTTTCTCACAAACATGTGGTCCCCTCTAGCTGTGTGACCATTAGCTGGAGGTAATTACCACGAGGGCTACGACAGTAAGACCACACCGACGCTACTAATAAGTCACAGTAACATAATGAGAGCGCAGGAAGAAACTGTGGAGTCTGTCAATATAAAAGAGGATGTAGCCAGCTTCCACTGCTTCACTGAGGAGCTCTGAGAGGGAGAAGGGCTTGATATGACACAATACTATTTGAAAACAGTTAAAAGGGGACAAGGCCAATGACTTAGGCCTGTAAAACAGAGATTTTAAGGGGTCTTTGTGTGAAGTAGCGGCATTGTTGTGAAATGACAGCACGTACTTCTGGCTGTCAGTTACATGCCTCGCAGAGATATATCAACATTTAAGCTGACAACAATAGCGGTATCGTGACCAATCACAATGCAAACACAACACTATTTCAAGTATTTTACAGCCCTGTAATCGGTGTGACATAAATCTCAAACGCTGTTGTGACGTGGGAAAGTTGCTCTACCACCCAGGTGCTAACACCCCCCCAATCCCCACCAGACTGCTCTGTTTAACATTGGCGTCTCTTCCACACCTTTCAACAGCACCATTCCAATGCTGCCGTCCACGTTTGTGCACAAAGGCTCATGGGGGATGTAGTTTTATGTTACATTGTGGTGCACGTTTTTTTTTTTTTTTTGCGCTTCTGAGTCAGAACGAACCAAGGCTGGCCGCGGTGTAGACCGTGTGTCACGTGACCCGCCGATGACGGGGCTCTGTGAACCACTAAGCCTCAACCCCCGTGTAGTTAAGAGGTAAAAGGGGGCCGCGTCTGCTTATCCTCCACCGCGGCCATCAGTGAGGAGAAGAGACAAGGGAGCCCCGAGAGTGGGAGGACCCTGCGCGCGGTATCTGGCGTGCCCAGCTTGAGGGCCGAGGCCTTTGGCAGCGAGGTGCCCATTAGGGAGGCCCGATAGCGATCGCCGCCGATACGCCGCGGCCTCCCGCCCGCCGCACTTCAAAGCCCCCCCCCCCCATCCGCATGAAGTCATCTCTCCCCCCCACTGCCGCCACCGCCGCCGATACAGACGGCTGTACACAACCCGATTGTTTCGGGAGAAAAACAGATCGAGATATCCTCTCCTGCCAGATTTTTCCGTCAACTTTGATGCCTTTGTCTCCGGGACTGAAAAACAAAACAAAACCAACAACAAAAAAAAAAAATCCGCAGATCTCCCTTCTGAGTGTCTCCAGAGTGGAAATGCTTTTTTTTTTTTTTTTTTTTTGCTTTACTTTTTTTTTTTTTTCTTTAATTTGAAACCTAATCCACATCCATTCACGTTCAGCGTGCAGTAAAAGGATCACGGTCGCCAGGATTTACAATGCATGTAGTCGCCCTCGAGGAAGGGGCCATTATCTTTGTCTCACTACCGATGTTGAAATATATTCCCGGCTACTAGCTGCCCCAGCCAGTTCCATAAAAACGCCAAAGCCCCCTCTCTGGCTGTTGGTGGTCTCCCTCCAGCTCTGGTCTTTTACTGCGAAAGGGCTTTTTGATTGTGCTTTTCCACTAAAGGACCCTCTAAGAGGGAGAAACTTCAAAAGGGCATAATCCAGGTAGTGAGTTTACTTTTAAGTTCTGGAGGCCTACATCTGGACAAGCAGTAAAACTGTGACCACTGAAACTGGAGAATGATGGATTTTATACAGGACTTGATTAGTACATATTCATTCCTGGTTGAGCGATATATCAAAGGCATAAATTTATCGAAATGCTTTTTTTTTCAGTTGTATGACTTGTCTCACTTAGACCCAGAATCAATCTTTCCACAAAACACTTTACCCATAACTTTGAGGAATGAATTAATACAGTAATTAAAGTTTGGCAGTCAACTGAAGTTAATTAAACAAGCTGTGTAAGAAAAAAATATAAAAAAGACATGCTTGTAAATTTTTTTGCTAAATTATAAGACCGATTGCATTGTGGGTCACATTGAAATAGAGACCTGCAAGCATGGGATCACACAGAAACAGATATAAAAAGCAGCAAATATGTACCAAGCAGTAACAGTATTTTCTTCCCTCATTAAATTAAGTCTAATTTTACTCCCACCACATTCAATTTTATGAAGATACATTTGAGACACAGGAGAGCGGAATTGCTCAGCCTTCAAAATGCCTTGAAATATGTTGACCTTAATGGGGAATTTCTGAGATTTCAGCAGCGTGTTGACATTTTAGATTTCTCTTCAAGTGGTTTGAAATTTGTTTTGTACTATTAATTGCCCTCCGACATGGGGAAGTCTGGACAGTTAGAAGTAAAACAAATGACAAGGAATTGGAACTTTTATGCCATTCCCACAAAGAATGGACACACTGCTCTGTTTTGCAGCTGTAATACAGACCTGTTTGTAAAATAATCAAAGCACCCTTGTAAACCATTAGTAAATTACACACAAAAAACAAACATACCAAAAAATGCAAATGCTAACCTGGGAATGCTTTTTTTACAGCCTTTAAATAAAGGAGTGGATGGAGGACAGTAATTTCTTTTTCCGGTGTAAGTACTAAGTTTCTGAGCTTAGCTGTTTAGGCTGTTTAACGTTGTCCTGTTTTCGTTTTTCGTCATGTGCTAGGTATGCCACACCCTTTGCTCCCTCACTTTGAAAGCAGGGTCTCAATGCGACCCCTTTGCTTGTGCTGGCGCATGTTAAGGGTTTCATGCTGGAGTGTGCGCGTATATGTCTGCTCTGTGCAACACATCCTCGCACTGCTGCGTAAAAGCATCCATATGAAGGAGTCCCTGACATTAAACAATGCCCTGGCGGGGGGAGGCGGGGCCCCCGGCTCCGTCTGCCAGACGCTTTGCCAACCTCTGCGGGCGGCCCGGGCATTCCTGCGGGCGCGGCGAGGGACTCGTCTGACTCGGGCTCGCCCGCAGGGGTCCCTGGGCGGGCACCGGCAGCCGCGGGGCGCCCCCCCGGGGGGTGGGGGTGGGGGGTTGCCTCTTCCCATGGATCCAGCAGCAGAGGCTGATTCATTAGGAGAGAGGGAAGAAGAAGTGGCAGGCCAAAGAGATCAGAGCCGGGGATTAAGGGCCGATTCATCACGGTCATGTAGGCCTGTCGGTGCAGGGCATGATGGGAAATTTATGACGCAAGATCAGAGGGGACAGCGCAGAACAGGTTAAGGGGAGAGACCGGGTTTCTGAGGTGCGTAGGCTTCACTTAGGGGGTGAGGCCTTTGACTTTATCTTCTTTGAGATCAAACGAATATTGCATTTTTTGTGCTCTCTTTGCATTCAGTGTCATGTCATTCATTGCATTTAGTAACTTTCTGTGACGTTCATATTCACATAGGTTGTACACACAATTGCTACTTTACAACGCGTTTTAAAAGGAGTTGATAACGCCACCTAGTGGTAACAGAATGGCTTCCTATCATGAAGATCGGTCTACTCCTCGGGGTCTATTACAAGCAAAGATAAGCACAAGTAGCAAGCTATTCAAATAAAGTGAAGGCGTGACTTCAGCGAAACTATTTTAAAAGACCAATAAAGCAACAGTACAATGAAGAAATCTACAGCCAGGCATGTAATAATATTTTGTGTAAGACCAGGCACATGCATGTTCAAATCATTGTCACCAACACTATGAATCAAAGATAATTTGAGTTAATGCATTGAAAAATCCATGTGCAACTGAAATATTTTGTAGCACACACTCTTTAAAAAAGCCCTCAAACACGAGAGAACCATTTATTTAATCAATAGTAACGTTTTCCCTTGGATAAATTGAATGTATGTGTTACAACACTAATGAAAACATTCGCGACACATAATTTGTGAGAAAAGAATTTTTGTCTTCATTGACGAGAAAAGCCTTTTATGGATGTTATAATACCAAATGTGCTCATGAATTAATGAAGATATTTGATTGTTGGTCTTGTTTCTCTGCTGTATGTCAAAACGTAATATCCGTATTCATTGCATAGTTTAATTAAGAATATTTACCCCACGGAAGATAAACCAAGCAAGGTTTTTGAGATTTTTATATATAATAATAATATAATAATGCTAGATAGCAACGCTAAATAATTTCACCATAACATAATCATACTGAAATTAATTTAAATCAATACAATTCAAATAAACTCTAACAATTTGTTTTATACATTGAATAAACAAATGACATGGAAAGAATTCTTTGTACAGACGACCACGAGGGCCCTGTTATTTTGAGATCTGATCAAGCAGTACAATACATTCTGATCCGGTTTATCTGTTATCCCAACATTTAATTTATTATACACTTAAACAAGAAAAACATGCATTCCTTAGACCCATTTATCTACAACATTAGAACGGAAATTATATCATTTTATAATCTAATAGTTTTTGTGATAACTGTTTTATCGAACAATTCAAAAAATATTCAGACGCAATTAAAATAACGTTTTAGGCCTGCGGGACCTGCGACTCGTCCAGCAAATGTGTTATCTTTCTCCTCGAGGCAGCATATTTATCATAATTTCTTCTCGGATATTCTAAATTTACCATGTTGATTAGCGTTGTATAAGCAATCTCTGGCATTTGCCCCAGTCAGGCAACTGGACAGCGCGTCTGGAAGCCTTGTATCATCGAGTTCGAAAGCGAATAGGGGTTCCACTATATTGTACCCGGGGTATTACAGGCACTGGACTAATAATAACTGTGATAACTCCCGCTAATGGGCCACTCGTGTTGTTGGGACTGTTTTCTATGACGGGAAAAATCTACGGGAAAAATTGTTAAAAAAATAATGGAAGAGGATTTCAAGCGGCCATCGAAGCATGGCCTGTCTCTGTATCAGTTTCCTTCCAGTGTGTAATTTAAGTCATAGTTGACGCAGTCCGATGGACAGTGTCTTCGCTGTTATTGACAGACAAGAGTTGCAGCTCATACGCCCATGAGCTCATAAAAACTGTTTTATATATCGTGCAACAGATGCAGATCGCATTATTATAAAAAAAAGATCAATAGAACTACCACCCACTTGCAATTTTCTGTTTTATTAAGGGTACTTTCGAAACAAAATCATTTACACTACCAGCACAATTGTAAAATTGCAAAATTGCAAAACGACTTTTACCAATTATAAATGGTTTATTGTATCATTGTAGCATACAATATAAAATGAATGCTAAATAAATAAAATCGTAAATAGACCGTTCTAAAGCGCGCGCGTACACCCGGTCTAGCACTAAGGCTCATTTGCGAATCATCCAAGCAGAAATTGGTGCTATTTCTAGGGGTGGAAAAATAACATGAATAAGACTGTATGTGTACTGGGTATAGCTGAAATAGTTTTCGTTTATCCTATAAGCAAAATAAAACAGACATGGTTTGCTTTGACATTGTTCGATATATCGCTGCGATTTTCTTGATGTTGGTTGTACTTTACTACCACAATAAGTTTTTTCAAGAAATGATCATATAAAATATGTCAGTTATGTGTATCTATAAGCGAAGCTGAAATTTGATGCTGAACTAATAATTAGATTAAAACAACTGAAAACATGAAACGAAGAGGCATAATTCAGAGGAGGTAAAATTATCTTTTTCACTGTTTTGTGGTGGGTTTGAGAATATTAAACGATTAAAAAAAGGTGAGGAGAATAATAATGGAAGTTTTAAAATGTAATTACATCTGATAAAATGTGTAAAATAAAATGCATATTGTAACGGATCAGAATGTAAATAAAAATAAAAATATTTAATATCGTTAGGATATCCTACTTTTTAATGTGCAAAATATTACACTGTACTAGCTACTACAATACTACTAGGCTACAGATAACAATGTATTTTCAGTATGTTTGTTGGCTGACAGCGACCAGGCCTAGTTAAAACTCGTTTTCGTGTAAACGCCTTAAACCTATAGGCCTATATTTGCTCAAATACACATTGTATTACCCGAGCGCCTTTTGTTTGAATAGCTGTGACGAGTCAGTAGTGGATAAATAAGTTGCCTTGCAAATATGAAAAATACTGTTCAACTTTTTTAGACAGGATCATGTGGAAAACCGAAGCTTTTATTTGGGACTAACACGCGGCTTTAAGGCGTTTTAAAACTTTTCATTTTAGCGTGTCTTTAGTGATTCCATTATTGAGCAGTTCTCATGCGTAATTCACCAATGTTTTTCGGACATGTATACGCACCCAGGTTTACAAATGTAAATGTTCAAGATGTGAACTTCACCGACTTTAATCTAAACTGCAGCGCACTGAAAGGCCGAATGGGCCGAGATGAGCTGTGAAATCCTATAAGTAATTGTCTCTTAACTTCGTCGTAATTCAGCAGTCTGTCTCTCAAATTGCATTATTAGGTCCACAGTTGAAATTAGCCGGCTCACTTTTCCAGGGCTGTTGATAAATGTTTTTAGACCAGGCACTCATGACACAGTAATTCACCTTCCTCTGAGATGGAGCCAACAAGGGCGAAATTTTCAAGGGGGGAACCGGGGAACCTGTTCTTTGTCACCATACCCTGGAGAACCCAGGGTCCGGCGGTGGGAATGACCCGCACTGACCGGTCATGGCGCAGAGACTGATTGCTCATCTACTCTTTGGTCCTGGAGCGGACCTGTTTGAGAGCGGTATACTTTACGACAGTAGGTAGGCATGGCAGAGTTTCATACGCGTGAAAGCGAGTGAACAACCTGAAGCCATGTAGGCCTACACTGGTCCCATTCTTAAAATGTAGCATTTGATACGTGATTCTTTTAAAAAACACGTCGCTCTCACACGAGTAATAAGTAATTATAATTATCATTATCTAATATATTCGAGGAAGTCGAGTGTGAATTTAACATCGCATTTTTCAGTTTAATAGAAGCGCCTGTAAAAAATGTAAATGTACAGAATAATAAACGCTGGTGAACAAATCAGATGTTTTTCCTTCTGATTTAGATCAATACGATTAACTGAAACAACACGTGCTTGCATAAGCCGCAAAGGCAGCATAATTTGAAACAACACACAAAACCCGGACCCTTTGATGTAGCTCAATGTAAATGTGTGCATTTTGTAATTGCGCTCACCTCTGCGTTTTTATTAACACACCTTCCTTTTTTACAATGTAGTAATGTGTGAAATTGAGGTGGGCCTGGTTTTGACCAAAGCCAATTAGAACGAGAGCAAATCACTTCTTAGGCTTTTACCGATAAGGGGAAATCGCCCCGTAATGGCACAATTAATCACAGTCCGTTTTATGTATTTCGGTAGCCAGACGCCAGCGCTGAATATCCTCCAATGTTCCACATCCTGCACCTCATCCATAAAGCTTTAATACAAATATTAAACAAGCAAAAGGAACATGCTTCATTAATGCTTACCGCATTACCAACGTCAGAGCAAACCAGAAAGAAACGAGCCTTAAACTCGTGCAAACTAATGATTGTAGGCTACTTTTTTCAGACAAAGCCTCTACAAATGACCAGGCAGCTAATTTTAGCTCTTCCCATAATTAAAACAGTGGACGACAACAGAAAACGTATAAACTCAGAAGTACCTCGATGAATTTGTTGTAAAATATGAGGCAAAATTAAAATGCCAATATATTCTAATTTGACTACCGACTACCTGACGTAACCGTTTCTGCAACCTTTTTATATGTGAGCGAGATTTGGGTAATATTTTAACAAAAAAAAAAAAAACCTCAAGAAATATGAGCTAATACACAGGAAGCACATAGAGAGGGTGAGCACTTGAGGGGTAAAAGACAAAATACATCTCTCAGTCGGGACTGCGTCCATGTTTCTCAAACTATATTACCCCTAAAGATCAAACGGTTTGACATTGCCGAAAAGTGCGCTGTTAGAAGGGGGATCTTGATTGGTGTGCTGGATGGTGGCCGCGGAATGTTATGACCAAGTAATTACGCTCCTTGGACAGATGCATTAACCAGGCTCAGCACCGGAGCCACTGGATATTATTTTAGCCAGAGGGCGCGAGGAACCGAGTCTTTCCCGACGAGAAGGGTCTTAAGGCTGGTGCTTCTTCCAAGGAGCGTTTTTTGGTCCGGAGGGGAGGCTAACGCTGTTGATAAACATGCTCGGTTTTAGAGGGCCAACATCCACGGCCAATGGACGCTGCCAAACACTCGGGTCGCCAAGATGCAGTTTGCTGCCGATTTACTGCAAAAATAATGATAATAATAATGAGACGATTTTCTTTCATTTGACAGCTGTGGAAGCCGTCTTATGTCTCCTTTCTTGTTCGCTTTTTAAAATTAATATATAGTTTATGTAGATCCATCCCATCTGCCCTTCGGGGGAAGAAAACCGTTACAGATTAAAAAGCGAATCAAACCGTGGATTGGATTTCCCATGTTTCTAAAGTACTTCCGGACCGGACCTTCGGCTGGAAGAGAGCCGAGCAGACCCGGTTCATATTCTGCCGCCGATACAATGTAGTGCTAATGCGGGCCATTCATGAAGCAAACACACAATATTTGGTAACTTAAGCCCGCGTGAGTGTTAGAAAGATTGTGCTCAAATCTCACCGGATTTGTAGCTCTGAAAACATCCAGAGTACCCCCTTGATCATATGAGGTGCCTGTGAGAGAGATCCTATGAGAGCAGCAGCGGTGTAAGACAAGCGCATAAATAGCACAGGGTACCTTCTACAGATGCCCTGTGCGGAGGGCCTTGATTTTAGCACTCGCTGCTGGGGAGGAAATCTCTCAGTCTGAAATAAAAACAAACTACACAGGAGAGTAGACGCAGGCAGCAAGGACGCCAGCAGTTTATTCCCAAGCATCGGAGATTTGTATGAGCAATACGGCCCGAATTTCGCCCGGAGAGAGAGCATGGTACACCCATCCGACCCCTGCACTCTGTAAATATACATCTGCCCACATGTTGCCAGTACTCAACGCCTCTAGCAAGGACAAAAAAAAGCTGTGACCTCCTTCGCACTAAAAGCATTCCGTTTCTGAACAGGGGGAAGAGTAATACTGAAGAGAGCACTGCCATCTTTCCCACCCGTCATGTGTGTAACTGATGTAGGCCTGCATTCAATCTGACCTCCTTGTGCTTTGACCTTAAGTCTGCGTTTGTCCTTACGTGTGTGAGTGTTGAAGAAGTACTCTTACCTTCTTCAACTCTTGCGCGGCGTCATCAGTTCAGGGGTAGCTGGAACTGATGAAGAATTCTGTGTGTTAAAATCAACAAACATTTATTGCTAAAAATGGCAACGTTAAGGTCAAAAGGCATTGCGGGCAGACTGTAAGGAGGCTGTCGTTTTATGCAAGTTTGTTGAATGTGAGTTTATGGCCAATTCGATCCTTGTGTTTAAAACCTACGTGTCTATGTATGTAAATTATGTTGCCTTAGACTCTGAATGTAGGAGACCAATTATTGACAGATGTAGATTAATTTCTATTCTATTCTATTCTATTCTATTCTGCTTTGCCGCCACACTTTCCATTTGCCGCACTGGAGCAAAGTGATATATAAGAAGACTGATTATAACTGAATTCCATGGAAATGCTCAGCAGCCGCAGAATGATTCTTTCCCTAATCCTACAAGTGTCAGCCACCACAGAACGTCATTGGAGTCCTGGAGCATTCTCTCCTCATGGTGATGTGGTGGGGAGAAGCCTTGCAGAGTTGTCAGAAAGATATATAATTCCATTCTAAACATATCGTAAAATATGTTCACAGCGCTTACCTCATAAACTGCTTATTCAGGATTCATCCCAGGCCCTTAAGTAGTGCACACATAATAAAGAAGCAAAAACTCAAGTGAAAGACATGCCCAGTCAATCCACTCATTTCAAATACATATTCTCATTGGTGCACCTTTTTTAAAAAAAAGGATAATTTCCATATGATAGAACAGAACAAAAGACGTTCAATAAAAACATCAACCCGCATGCCAGGAGCTGGTGCAGTTGTCTACCCTTAGCTCAGGCAAACACAGTTAAGGATCTACTTATAGATGAATACCTCAAGCAGGTAAAGAATCGGCCCATGGTTGTCTTCTTTGATGGGTTTAGTGTATACCGACTGAGACATTCCAAAACAGCTGCTCCACAGCTGCAAGGAACTGTGAGATGTGCCAAAGCCTGACTCCACAAGACCACTTAGACTGGAGAAGACAGGGGTGAGGGAAGGGGCAACCCCTGCTCTCTTTTATGCATAGCTTCTATCATATGCGGCGCACCGACTCGGTTAACTGCACTCGCAAAGCTTCATCTCCCTGTTATATAAAGAATGACCCTATAATGTGTAGCCATAAATAAAACCATTTAAGAACGGAATACCCCTCTATTGGCTGCTTGTTTTCAAGCAATGGTTTGGTTCTGTACGCAGATACATGGCCTGTTTGTATATTTTTAGCTTCCATGTATGTTTTACGCCTGCTGGTTAGCATATCTGGTTGGCACCTATACATACATATAGTACAAAAGAAGTGTAAGACAATTCCTTTGTCTGAGCCAATGTTTAATATTAAGCCAATGGCTTATCATGTTATCCCTCATCTTGAATTTTGAGATATGTCATGATTTCAAAGCATTGAGGTGTGTGTGTGTATTTAGATGTAGTCATAAATAGGATTACTAAAGCTTTCAAATGGTACATGACTGCAATCACCTGTATGTATTTGCGGAATTTATTGCCATTATAGAAACACATGCTGCAATCAAGCCAGTTGAAGATTCTCACGTAATGACATCTGCTGCTGGATTTTTAATACTTTGCCACATTCCTTGCCTACAATTTTTGGGGTTTTGTTGAAAAACATTTCAAAGAAAAGAGTAGCCTACAAATTCTCAGAACTTTTACAGCAAGCAACTGACCTATAAAAATGAACTTTGCGCAAAATGTAAAGTATTGATACAAAACGAGAAAAAAAAAACTTTACACAGTAAGTGTCTTTTACGAAGCTAAACTACTACATTTCACTATAACCCTCAGTAGTAATATAGCTATCGCCGTATATTTTGCGCATTTCCATTCAGTTCTCACATAACAATGGCGACGCAGCCCATTTATCAAAATAGCATTTCCGGATGCTATGGCATTCCAAAAGCAGATACGGGTACGTATGGCATTGGCGGCGTTTCATTTTCATTACAATGATATATGGCTGGGGAAGTAATCCAACCTAAACAGTAATTCAGTCCTAAAGGTAGACTGCAATATAGACTGTGGTTGTTGAGGGTACAGGAAACAATTAAACAAACAGAGGCACTCCCTCTTTACCGCCTGTCTCTGGATTACGTAGAGATTATGAAGAAAGACACCAAGAGTGGCACGGCATCCTAAATAGCAGAAACGCTTTTGTCGGACACACACTAGCCAGGATGAACACTTTAAGACTATTCATTGAAAAAAACAATGTCTAATGAGAACGACATCTTGGACAGTTGTAGCAATAAACCTTTGCCTGATTTAGTCTAATGGATTAGATTTTTTCGATCTCGTCAGGCTGCTGTTCCATATGTGTCAGGGTGTTCTCCGAGATAATGCATCTGAGCGGACATTTTTACTCCTTGGTACATGTAGGCCTAGCCATAATCGTTTGAATACACGTCGCCTTGCCATTTTTTCAAGAGATTCTGAAAAACTGTTAACCATGATATAGGGACACACAACCTAACAACATCAACAACAACTTCAACAAACAACTGAAACAAACAAAAATGTCCATGGCTACTGTATAAATTGACTGCATTTTGCTGGAGCGATGACACTATTTCTGTTGACGATGACTGCGCAATATTTAGAATTCAAATTAAACGGATATGTCGAACAGTATATCCTCAAATAGTAAATTGTTAATTTTCTCCAACGGGATCATAACCACTCCAGCTAAAGCCCATATTGCCATGAATTTTTAAAAGGGCAACAGTTGGAAGAGAAGAGCCGTTAAATTCCAGACTATCTCCAGCTTTGTGGTCTGCCTGACATCCGAGTTATGTGGATCTATTGCGTGAGAGTAACACCAATAAAAACACCAAAGCGCGGTTACAACATTGGAATAAACCATTAAAACGGTCCTTTACCAAATAATGAAATGAAGATGCATGCGGTGCAATTTCCCTACGTTTTGACAATGATGTCATGGATATACTGCAAAAAAATATCAGTTGTGTTTCTGATTATGGTAATTAAGGCCGGATGATGACATTTAGATCTTGATGGTCAGTTCACCACAGTTGGTATGCCTAAAAACATGTGGCGTCACCTTAATGTAACCCTTGCGTTAATATATTATAGTCTAAAAACGGAAACCGACAACGAAACCAACACAAAAATGCATTCTATATCCTTGAAAATTCTTGTTTAAATACAAATTCATAGGATCATTATATTCCAAGTATGTATGTAAAAAGATAATCTATTAGGATTTTTATATTCATAACAAAGGAGTTTGACGTGCCATTGCTTCGTTCGACAAGTTATTGCTCTGTTCACCATTTAGTGCGCGGTGTGTTTCACTTACGTTCTGATAACGTTGTAAATACAACATTCTTCGTGATATCTATGGTGGATCAAAGGCAAAAAACCAACTTTAAGTCACTACTATTTGCGGACACTTTTGAAGGCTGCATTCAGTTTAGCTATGCATTTACTATAGGAAAATTTGTAATATAAAAACATGAAAATAATAACAATAACAATAATGTTGATTTATTATTATTTGTTGTCATTGCTATTATTAGTGATACTAGTGGGCGAGTAGTAGTGGTTGTTATTAATGTTTCTGTTTTTTTTTTTTTTTTGAAATTCCACTCCAGCATGATATCCACTCCAATTCTTCCAATTAGCATTTAGTTTAAGCATATGGTGATATTTATATTTAATGTCTGGCATGAACACCTGACAAGTTTATACATTAAACTACGTGAGAAATTGGAAACGGTTTTCGAGGAATATATATTAGTAATATGAATGTGACGTTTCCTTTTGTCAAGCAGCCCATATAGCTTTCAGCCTCTTTGCCGGGTTCAGTGAATCACGTTTTACAATCCGGTTTATCCACGAGAGGCAATTTCATACTAAATAAATGCACCAAATAAAAAGACGTAAGTGTATGTCGAAATGAAATGCAAAGCTGAATCAATTCATCGTACTTTTCACTTCTTAAAAGGTTTCTTCTACTATGTGCAACTCGTGGGATTAGTTTTTGGTTACACTGTAATCAATCTTACTCAAAGTGACACGTTTTAAATAACGTGTATGTGTAAACATACTATTAAGGAAAATTGCATAAAATCCTACTACAAGATGTTCAAGGCCAGACAATTTACATCCAATATATATATACATTATTTTTCTGTTTTTGATCTGAACGCATGTCATTTCAAATGTTGTATCGTATTTTTATTTTTATTTCATGGATACGCGACTCTTGTAATGTACTTTTCCTTTAAATGTTTAACAAATATACATTTGTTATTACTATTATTTCCGTTATTGAACATATAGCCTTCACATTTAGAAACATCAAAGAAAACTGTTTTTCGTGGACATTCTACTCTGAATATGCAAATTTCACATGAAACAAACTGTCAAAAGGCATGAGGGCATTTTCATTGACATGTACCTGGCACCGAATTCTTGGTTTGTTTTTATCTCGAATAGGAATTTGCAGGCGACAGAGAGGCGTCGCGCTCGACCAGGTTGTTGTGTTGACAAACCGCAGTGATGCCGAACGCAAGGACGCGCGCTGAGGCTCATCAATCACGCCAAATTAAACCCCAGCCTCCGTGTCAGCCGTACCGAGCAAAATAATGTTACCTGTATAAACAATATCCATCTACTGCAGTAGCTGACAGCTCTGTTTCACTAAAGAAAAAAATACAATAACAAAATATATTAAAATGTAATAGTAATAACAATAATAAACGGCCAAAAGGAGGCAGACTAAATTACACTGGACCATAAAAGCTGAACTCAGTGTTTTACCAAACAGAAAAAGACGCTGAAATAACATTTTTATTATGATATAGATGATTTCTTAAATAAGTGGTAAATTGCTGTATAAATGAATTGGTGAATTATAAACACACACATACAACCCACCTACATGTTAAATTACCGGTTATTGACAATATAATATTCTTCTGAATAAATATATCTGACTATGATAGAACATTCCTCCTGCATGTCATTCTGTGATATGTTTGTCAAATTAGTATTATATTAAAATAACAACGGCTTTTTAAGATGATCTATTATAGAAGAGCATCAAAAGTAACTCTAAAGCAATAAAATGCGTTCGCTTATTTTGAACACCGAAAGTGTTGACATTTGGCGTCACTGTTATGATACATTTGGTAGAAAATCCGCCATATCAATAAAATGGCCTTGATACTGTGGTCTACTGTGTATATGATTACTGATCAATGATTTTACCTATGCCATTGAGTGGCATTATGATTTTAAGGATTTGAATATCAAGCTGAGCCATGAACATTGATTATACACAATATTAATTTGATCTGTAAAGCAAAACTAATTACATTTTGAAAGCAGGTGAAACCGTGTTCTCCGTATGATAGTTTATGGACTTGTCCCCTATTTAACTTCACAGTATGAATCCTAAGATACAGCAGTGCCTTTAAGACGTATAACAATGAAGGAAAATCTCGATGCCAAATATGTTTACTTTAAACAATAAATTCTAACCAAGCTAGTTCACTGGACAAAAAAGACTGCGAAGCATAGGCAGTGAGGAGAAAAATAGTTTAAACTTCATGTTAAGTGCCTTGTTAAAATTTTAGTTGATTGACTTGTTTTCGCGTTGAGTCGCCTGTTACAAAAAATTCGAATATTTGTGATGGAGCTTTAAATGAACATTGGTTGTCATAATACGAGGAATTCTTAGATCTGTTTCAACCCATTCTGTTTTTTTTAAATATATATTTTAAAAATGAACCCCGCAATCCCCTTCATCACTAAAATTCGGTACATATTATATAATTAAAGGTAATTAATTTTTGTAGGCCTAGCAACCTTATATACGGAATAGCTCTAGCATTGACCTACACAGTTCAGCAAAACGCATACATTAACTCGAAGGTCACTGCATATTTTTTAACACTTGATATGTGGTTTTTAACTAAAGACATACACCTTATATTTTGGGTAATTTACAGTTTAGAACATATTGACAGACATTATGTCCTCAAGGGCCATTAACCGTAAGTGAATAATACGTTGCTCGCCACCGGTTCCCCTGGTTTTCCCGTTACTTGGAAACGCATTGAGTTCGACATCATTCCGTTATCGCAGAAGGGTGGAGCTATTGGGGTGCAATGCTGCCCTCTTCAATGGCTCCTTTACAGATGCTTGTTTTCCTTAAAACATAAAGCCGCGTGCCAGCCAGATAGTGTCCTCAGGACCTTTTATCTAATGGCTGTCTGCTTCAGAACGCGCATCCATTTAACTAATAGCACTTAAAGCGAGAGCCGCTCCGGGGTCAAGAGTCATGTTGTGTCTGGGAACGGCTTTCGCATATATATCTCGCGGCGGACGTCCATGCAAAAGGCCTTATTGCGCTCGTACGCAGGATCACACAAAGGGCTTTCAACTCCGTGTTTCAGATTGCCTGGCGCACTTGGGTACAGACAAAACCTGTACAGGGACTGATAACTACAAGTAAAACATTCATGCAATATTTTCCTCCAAGCCACAATTACATTGCTTTCATCCATTGTAGGGGTAGTATGCTCCTTCAGTTTAATAAGGATACTGGTTAATAGAAGCTGGTTGTTCATCAGATTACTATAAGTAGAGTAGTGTGGATTTACACTTAAAATCTCAAAGCTCTATGCTTTGGTATACATATAAAAAATAAGATCATGTGGCAGTACAGGTAATGACTAGACTATAAACCAATAACCGGCAGTAACCTCTTCAAAGTCTGCTTACTCCACTGCCAGATCCAGCAAAATATTTTTTTCTCAAGAAGAAATGAAACATTACATGGACATAACAGACAGCCAGGGATTCCCACAACACTGTCATCTGCCGTCAGACCAAAGGGCGAATTCATCACTGTGCACAAGATTACACTCCTCAGTGAACGCCAAATAAGGACCAGGCCAGCCTCAACCTTCACACGAGTGTGCCAGACATAAAAGTCCCACATGATGACATCAAACCATCTCATCCATGCTCGTGAATCTACGGTCTGATTATGTATTTTCACCGACTGTGGGAGAAGGAAGCTGTCTGTACTCAGGCAGATTCATAAACCTGTGATATATTGATATGTGTATCCAAGGACAAAGGATCCTGTCGTTTGGTGAGAGCAGAACCTAGGTTTCACAACTGCACGTGCATAGATATTTGACATCTTAACGTCATGGGTTTTTTTTTTTTTTTTGTAGACGTGGAGATCTGGGTTCCAGTTTCAGCTCTGACTAGATTACATTGATCAGTCCTTATCCAGTGAATTTACTGCACGCTGGAGTGTAGAGAGGACAAAGAAGGATGAACCCGAACACGCTGCAAAAATCCACAAAAGCACAGCTGTAGTACCCTCTGCAAAGGCAAAGTCAGGGACACGCACATTGACTGACAGATCACATCTAAGGCCTCTATTCAATCTAACTGCACAACACTTTGTCCTTAACTTCAAACAATTAATTCAAGCAAATGCTTTTTTTCATTGTCTTATGAAAACATTTTTCCTTTGTTACAGAGACTTCTAAACTCACAATGTTGTGATGGAAACAAGAAACAGCCCTTGATTTAAGTTTTTCCATCAATATAAGGACAAAGAGAACTGCAGTTGTATTTAATATGGGCCTAAATGAACACATCCAAGGTTAATCAGACAACAAACATGGTTCGCCTCATATGGGACTTTGTCTCATGGTTTTATTTATTATTTTCTTTTACAATCTAGATGTTTTTGTTCCAGTGTCTTATTTCAGAAACCCACCAGTCACATTGTACTTTTTTGCTAGTTGGTTTAGATGAAATAAATTAGACAAAAGTCTGAGTAAACACCTTGTTTATATCATATGTGAAGGACTTTGAAATGACCCTATGCAAAGATTTTAAAGGTTTTAAAACTCAATCAAATCAAAAAATATTACGTCTCAAAGTATACCATCTTAGGACATTAGGTCTACCTTCACTAACTTTAAAATATGCTAATAATCACAATTTAATTCATAATGGTGGTTGAAAACTGAAAAGAAACAAGCATTTGTATACATTTGGGTGCTCAAATAATTGTATCCTGGTAACAAATGTCATAGAAGTGCAAAAAGAAACATTTCACTCAATTTATAGAGAAAACATTTTTTAGATAAAATACCTCAAAATAAAATTATACATTTATAAATCTCTATACTTAAATATATACATGATGTGCAAATAAAATGGGTTTAATTTATTAATTGCAAGCCAATATTATCCTTTTCCTGTCAGTTTTCTCCTTTTGTTATTTGACTATTGGCACGTTACTGTGCAACATAGAAGAACATAGACAAAGACAGATCCACAAGTGGAGATGAAGACTCAGACATGCAACAGCTAACTAACATGGTAGAAACATCCACACTTTTTTTTTATGTGTCCCCAGGTTTAATTACTTAGAAACACATCGCCCGGAATCCCGTTTACCTAACGGCCGACAGAGCAGTAGTAAAAGTAGGGAATTGTCCATGATGGTGTTAGCACAGAGTGGTCTTTTTATCCCCCGGAGCTTATAGAATCAAGCCACTACATAAGTGCACTGAGGGAGAGGGATGGAGGGAGAGATGGAGAGAGACAGGGAGAAGGAGAGAGGAGGGGGGGTGGAAACAGAAGCAATATGGATTGTCATCAAGTCACAGCAGAAGAGTATGGACTTGGAAAAACTGCTTCAAAGATGCTAGGGTTGTTAGTCCACCACCTCGAGGTAAGAAAAAAAAATCCACACATACAGACACACACAAAAAAGTGACCTGGTCTGCAAAGGATGATGGGAAAGAACACATTCAGTATTTTACCAGGTGAGGGGTTAAGTGCTTCTTCTGTAAGGGGCAGCAAGTTCTTCATCACAAACGGGAATAAGGGAACCAAAGGTAAACAAACACAAGTCTTCATTGACCAATTAAACTTTCCTCTTTGCTATCAACCAGCGGTTTTAATGTGCTATCGTAAAATTAATGACACTCCTATCAAACCATAAAGATCCGTGAAAATAAGCTATAGAGGATATCCATGAGCAGAAATCAATGTAGTGTTCCCGATAGAAAAGCATATATGCCCCATATATGATAATATCGGTTGCGGTAATATTCTTTTCTAACTGATTTTATAGCATATGTTTCGGTATCGGTCTGTATGTAGCTAAGGTTTTAAGTAGTAAATACGAAGTGATCACAGTTAGTTGTTTTATGCGCTAACCGTTTGTGGATATGGACTGTACTATGTGAATCCAACCTGATGCTCTGACGTCACATGCACAGGTATATCCAACAGGTAGGCCGAGCGCCGCGGGGTGGGGAGGCCGCGGGCGCCGTGGCAACATGATCGCTTGTGTGACTTCGGCTAGGATGGCCGGTAGCGCTCCGACGCCCCGCTCGTGAGCAGAGTCATTCAGTCGCTGGTATTACTTAGTTGGGTTGAGCGCAAGGGGCCCCCGGGGGGCCCCCCCCGCTAAGCTGCTACGTGGCCGATCAGGTAAATGTTGTCGTAGAGGTGGCCCACGAAGTCCTCGCTGATGTTCTGGGCGGCGCGCCGGGTGTTGCGGATGAACTCCCTCTTGGACATTTTGTTTTTCACGTGCGGACTGGTGAGGTCGATGGAGAGCAGGATGAGGGAGTAGCACAGCACGTACACGGCATCTGGGAACAGGCATACGGAGAGACAGTTAGCATGTTAGCGGGAGACCTGGATTCGGCCTACCCACATTGCATTGCTTTTTGTCTTTACATTACATTACATTACATGCATTTAGCAGACGGTCTTATCCAGAGCGCCTTCCAGCACAGCATAACAGAACATAAGCGTATCCATTCAAGTTAAACCACAGTTTAAGCAAGCGCTACCTTTTTTTTTTTTCCCACCATTCACACCATACATTTCCCAATCCATTTTTCCGCCGGTTACAAGACATTTTCAGTGACCGCTAGACCCACAGCATAATGCTGCGTAAACAGCTGCATTAGCACCCACTTACTTTCATTGTTCCACATTAGGCGCAGACCCGAACGCGGCGGGGCTGAGCCCGGGGCCTGAGAGCACCAAGCTCATACCCCGCTATGGGAAAATGACCCAGCACTTTCCACTGGCGCGAGGTGGGGAAGATACACATCGCGTGAAGAGCGGAGCTCCGCAGCGTCCATTTTATCGCAAGTTTACAATAAATCACCAACATTTTCCTCCGGGATGACTGGTGCGGCCGGGGCTATGCCAGATGTTATTACAATGAACCACTTTGATTGGTCGGAGCGCTGCGCTCCTCTACTAACACTTTAAGCCTCTGAGATTACCGTAGCTTTAGAGGCCACTGACAGTTGTTAGTACAAGGATTTCTCACACGTTTTATTCAGTCCAAGGACAGCTCTCGATGCCCGCACTTCACGGCCTGTGTGAAGATTACAGTTAAGAGAAGCTAGACCGAATCAACAGAATCCAAACCCCATATTTTGCAGTTTAAACAAAACCCTATAAGATTTGTTTAGCGTTAGATTGCAAGTGGCAAGCTCTTCAACAGAGTAGCAACTGTAGCAGACAAGTGAAAGGACAGTCATGATCATGGACTAACAGAGGATTCCAACACATGACCTTTATTATTTTTTATTTTTCGCAATAGTCATTTGCTTCACAGATTCTATTATCCGTAAATACAGCTGATCACACAGTGAAGCAGCTCAGGTGAAGAACCTAATTCAAGCTTACCACAACAGTGGCTCACCTAAAAACCACATCTACAGCCTTCAGGTTACAGCTTCAACACCTCTCTGAACGTAAAGCAACATGACTTTATGGAGAAATGTTCCAGAGCCTTACGATATGCCTCATATTCCAGCATGCCCTGCTTTCACTTGGATTGAGGCCTGTCGTCTTCATTACATGAAGGTTACTCCTCCTCACCTCATGTTGTCACGGTGATCCCCCCCGCCCCCTCGTTTTACAGTAATGTCACTCTCTTACCTGGACTGTGCCCACTTCCCACACCATTGCAGGGGCTGTAGGCACAGAAACACTGAGCGACCCCCGTGTCGTCATGGTTACCCACAGCCCCCTGCTCTTTCACCAGGACTGAGCCCCACCCCTGACATCACTGAGGGGCCGCAGGCCCAGAAACACTGAGCGACCCCCCATTGTCATGGTTACACAGACAGACAGACAGACAGACAGACACACCCCGCTCTCTCTCACCTGGGCTGAGCCCCATCTCCCGCACCAGCATGGGGCCGCAGGCCCAGAAACACTGAGCGACCCCCCCCCATTGTCATGGTTACACAGACAGACAGACACACCCCGCTTTCTCTCACCTGGGCTGAGCCCCATCTCCCGCACCAGCGTGGGGTTGCAGGCGCAGAAGCGGTGGGAGAACTTGGTGATGAGGGTCTCCAGGTACTCGCCCCGCTCCTCGGGGGCGTGGATGTGCCTGAAGAAGTCCCGCAGGGCGTTGGGCAGGAACTGGTTACTGAAGTTGTGCAGAGTGACCAGCTCGTCCAAGACGTCCCTCCTGAGCAGGGAAAAGAGGGCACGCACCCTGTCACGCGGGCTCACGCTAAAAACGCACACGTACACATGTGCACACACGCACACACACACATACAGAGACGAGCGGGGGGTGGAGCGTACCTTTCGTCCAGGTAAATCCTCAGCATCTTCCAATTCAGTGTTCTTGTGTAGAATATAAACTTGGCCACTTCCTTTGGATGGTCCACCAGGATGCCCTTGGACATGAAGTAGCCCATCCCCTGAGGCCCACAAATGCAGATCAGACAAGCAGTGAGGATTAAGGAGAGGCAGGAGAATTTGCAGAAGCCAGATACAGCACTGTCACTATCTACTGCAAACTGCACCTAAGCCACATCCTGAGCAACAGTTAGAATGGTGACATTTAACTTCATGACATACAGGGAAAAGCTGTTATATTTCTGTTATGCAATAGAAATATGAATGTGTGAAACGTATACTAGGAGACCGACAGAACTGAAAGGAGAGATCAGAGATCATCAGATATCCCTGACACTGAAGGGTACCCAGGACTGTTATCTGAGACATAATCAGCAGTTATCTACTCTAAACCACAGCCTCCTGGTGTCCTCTGAGTGACGGTTAGACGGGTGATAATTCACCTCATGACAAAGGGACAAACGGTCAGGTTGCAAAGATTAACCTTAAGTGTAAACCTGCTTTCCGTGCCTTGGTGGTTCATGTCCATCGTTAGCGCCTGTCTGTAAGTCAGTGGTACTTGGCTGTAAGGCTCGGTGCATGGCTGTGGAGTGCAGTGTGCATTGAACCCAGGGTTTCAGCTTTAAATCTTGGGTGGGGCCCTGCTTTTCCCCCACAAGCAAGAATCTTAACCTTATTACAACCAATATTCAGTATGAGTGGGTCATATGTAAGCTAGTTACACTGCCCTGGTTAAGGGCAGCTGCCATGCAAATAAGAAAATTTGCAAGCATTAATTCAATACCAATGTGCACGAGAAGGTACACGCGTGACATCGCAATATCAAACGGAATGTGCAATAAAAAAAAAGCCTGCAAGCCGCCATGATAGGTCATCTGTATGCGGCGCAAGAAGAAGATAGCTTAAGGCAAAAGCAGCAGTGGAGTGCACTGTATTCACCTCCTGAGGGTTCGCGTTGAAAGTCAGACTCCCTTCATCGAGCTGCATGTAGAGCTTCCTATAGGAGAACCCAGGGGGAAGTCTCCTGTTGTATATGGAACAGTGACCCCAAGTGGATTTGCACAACCTGAATCAGACAGGATGGATACGCAGCACGATTACTGAGAAGAAATGCAGATGAGACTGAAATAAGCACAGAAATGGCTGCAAACCAACAGAATACAAATGAACCCCACAAGCTCCATCAACATAAACTAGGAAAGTACATATGAACACTATGCTTAACACAAACAATTTATGAAATCAAACTGTTTATTTACTCTAGCACATGTAACAATGACACCTAAACCTTTTTAAGCTATGAACATTATCAGTCTCAGTTTTTAAAGTAATGTCATACTCACTGTATTCCAACTTTAATATAGCCTATGTATTATCTGCATTACTGGATTTCTTGGATTTGGTTTACTGTCACTACCTCACATGCTGTAATGCATGTATCTAATCTGACCTTATTACAGAAAGGTCTTAACCTTGATTACTGGAAATAAGCACATATGACTGTTTTTCCACCTGCATGACACAGAGTTAGACTATTATGAAGGTCACCAGGAAGCACTGTGTATATAATAAAATGCCAATTCCTTCAATTCAATAATAAGGGCAACCCACACTGTGGCAGGACTGAAACCACACCTAAGACTCAGTCTAACAGCAATGTGCTCTGTGCTTAACTTTGAGTGAGTTAGCACATGCTTGCTACCTAACATGTAACAGTAAGTAGCCTAACATGTTTCTTTCATTCAGCGATAGCCAAGCTAACCTTGCGCAAGAGCCAAAAAAAAAACGTAACGCTTGCTTAAATGTGTGACTAACTCTCAAGCTCAAAACCACAATGCCGTGAGGCTGACACAGGCCCGGGTTTCCTTGAAAGGGGGAAGCTTCTAAACGGCAGAATAAGGGCGCAGACTCACCCCTGCCAGAGGTACTCGTCGTTACCCAGCTCCTGCCAGACGCAGGAGGCCAGACACAGGTCGGTGGCGTTCAGGTAGGACAGGATGGTGATGCCCAGCTCGGGGGGCAGCATTTCGAGGTCGATGAAGCCCCTCTCCTCCTTCCCCTTGCGGGCGCGGAGCAGCTGGTAGATGTCGGTGCCGCCCTGGCCCGGGCAGTGACGGCGGTGGTTGTTGAGGTTGTCCGCCACCCTCCTGCCCCCCCGCTCCCGGGGGAGGTAGCACTGGTCGCCGTATTCCTGCTGCAGCTGCTGGTTCCGCGCCACCCTCCAGAGACCCTGACCCATCTGCGGAGCTGGAACACAACCCCTACCGTCAGAGGAGGTCTGCACCCTCAAACCGTCCAATCGTCAGTGGAGGGGTCGGCCTGCAGTCACGAGAAGGAAGAATCTGACCTCAAACAATCCAACTGTCAGGGGGAGGTCTTCACCCTCAAACAGTCAAACTGTCAGGGGACGTCTTCACCCTCAAACCAGAGGAGTCGTCGGTCTGCAGTCACGAGAAGCAAGAATCTGACCTCAAACAGTCCAACTGTCAGACAAGGAATGTCCCTTCAAACGCTCAATTAGAGGCGGAATCTATACTTGAACATTGCAGCTGTCTGAAGCTCGGAAACTATGCTCTCGCGCTCCAACCTCCAGATGACATGACCTTCAAATGCTCAGAGATGGTATCTATCAAAATGCCGAGAGACGAAATCTACCTTCTGCCTACAACGTTAAATACCAAAACTGTCCAAGGAATCAGCTTTTAAACAGAACAAAATTCTACACTCAAAACAGTCTAACTGGAAGGAAAAATGCACAGTATCTCTCTGTCTGGTTGTTCTAGTGAAAAAGACAAAGCCACAAAGGAATTATCAGGAGCTGGATGAGACAGACAGTGAGAGATTGTCCACTTATCAAGCAATCTACAACTCGCGCTCAACACTGACAATATAGATGGACCCAGAGATTTATCACTTTACGAGGACAGAGCTTATCATAATGGGCAAAGCTTATCGTAATAAGTGTCTCGTTATGACTAAATTTCCTCCTCCGGTCAGGCCGAGGCTGCGGCATTGGAAAACGTTAAATAATCTGACTACATCATCCATAACCACCACAGGCCGAGTGAATCACCAAAGGCACGTGCACCTTAGCTCAGAGCTCCGCTGAATGAAGGGCCTGGATCGATCTGATGTTTCTAATTAAGGAGGAGGCCCTATTCATGAAAAAAGGGACTGGTGCTTTTCCAGAAAGTGCTCCCCCAAAAGGAGGAGAAAGCCGCATTAAATCCACTCCTTAGCTGTAGCTAAAGTGGCCCCGCGGCGGTGCAGCAAATTTGCCTGTGAGGACATGTGTAACGTGTGTTTAAGTAAACACATTCAAGTGGGAAAATGCATTAGACTCCACAGTTTCCTTCGGTGCCACACAAACCTTTAAACAGGTATGAAACAGATGAGTCAGAGGTGGGTTTTTTTTACTTGGGGGTGAGGTCAATGCTACACAGCCAGTCCTTCAAAAATAAAAGCTTAATTTGCTGTGGGGATGAAATGAACAGTGGGGTTGATGTTCTCCGCACTTCCTGCCTTAAGGAATATCAGGAATGAGGCCCTGTATGCTCCACGGTTGGCCAGATTGCTCTTCAATTTAGCATTCTCAGGCCATTGACTTCTACAAACTTGAGTCAACATGTTCACTGTTGCAATAAGAGGTAGCTGAGCCCTCTTAATGACTTGTACAAACGCTGACATCACTCAGAGGTTTCCCCATTCCCTCACTGTCAGCAACTCTGCCAACCTCGAATGATGCAAATATGTCAGACAGCTTTGGTTGGAGATGTGCCCACTCCTTTTTTTCTTTTCAGCAAGAACACTTCCACAAATTTCACTGCTAGCATGCCTAACACTGATGTCTGTGCCTGCTGTTCACAGAGTCACAGACGAACAGGCTACATCCACAACAAATACAGCAAGCTGAATCAGAATGGGCTGCTCCATTGCTGGAATAGTATTTCAGTGATACGGCTGTGCAAATACAGTAGTTTTCACAATGCATCACCTAATGGGCAGTCTAAACAAGACAGCGGCTGGTTGGGCATACAACAGTGCTAGAGTACAGCTGCAAAGCTGGTCTAAATTATTCCTGTATGAAGACTGCTGATGTCAGGTCTGACTGAAATGTATTGAGTGCCTCTGACCATAAATTTTTAATGTGATTTTTCTTCATGAACACTGTCATTTCACTGCCTTTGTTTAATTTCATTTTTGTTGAGTAGTGTATCATGGTAGTTGAGTAGTTCTTGAGTATGTTTCTCTAACCTCACAGACTACATGCTCTTAATTTGTCTGTAGGCCTGTATATAGCTGATCTCCACTTTTTGCCCACATACTTGCATTGCCCTTTTAATACCCCATTCTACATTTGTTTCCTTACATCACAGACGAGTATCAAGGCTAATCCGTTTAGGCCTACCTCTTTTAGTAGCAATGACGGGCCTTTTGCCTCCACTTTGAGAGCACACAGCAAGCAGCAGATTTATTTCCAGGCCAGTATCATTAATCCTCTTAGCAATATACATTAAACCTTTTATATTCCAAATCACAGGTTTCATACAGTAAACACAGCTTGGTCTGAGCTTCTTTTTTTTTTTAACTTGCGTGATGGCATTTTTGAATTGTTCAGCCTGGGTTTTTCGTTCCTCTCTCTCTGCCCTGCACTTGAATTACCCAGTTACCCACGCTGGAATTCCTCACATGTTTTCAATTGTTCCCCATGTGATGTGGGCATGTTTGCCAGAACATTGCTGCAATGTCATTTTGCCGGTTAGTCAACATTCTCCACAAGAGGGAATGGGCAGCGGCCTGAATAATATTCCCACTGCTGCCTTCATTCATGCAAGGCACAAAATAGAGCCGCTTCTCCGGAACTGATGTCAGAACTGTCAATAATGGTGGTGTTGTGACTCCAAAGCATAAACTAGGTGCAATGTCCTCTGAATTTCCTGGAACTTGGCTCCCAGATGGTAGCCATTTTGAAAAATATAAGTTACTTAGTTTACTTTGTCCAGAAAAGACTTCCTGGCGGCTAAAAAAAAAAAAAAACCTGTGAATGTGTTTGTCTAATTTCATAAAGGGTGATCTAACTTGTAACACAATACAAGAGTGACATATTTGTAAAAAAGGAAACAAATCAGCACAGTACAAACACATTTTTTTCTTCATCCAGTGCTTTTATGAGATTTCATGAGAGACTTATGAATTACCCCTGACACACAGACGTGATCGAGTAGTCCTGGCTACTGTCCTGATCTGAAGACTCGGCAGGGAAGGCCTTTTCAGGCAAGCTAATACTATACAGATCATTTTGTTGAATGTGTTGTATGAGATTTCTTCTGTTTAGCTGTCTGTCCAGTATTCTTGCAGAACATGGTAATCTAAGTGCTAGATTACTAGACAGAATGCACAAAACAGTAAAAATGAAAATAAATTAATAGTTTCACAAATAGACTATATACCACATAGACATTTTGATCAATTATTTTGAGCCATGGTGCTGAAATTTGTATGTCTGGCCTTGACTGCATAGATCAGTGCAACCTATCCAGGAACTTAATGACTGTTTATGAACATGGATAACTTAAGACTCATAAAAATCTTATGGTGAATATCGGGAATTAAAAAAAACGCAGATGCGTACAATGGTACAATGCATATCACAAAAATAAAAGTCTGTTGTTTAAAACAACTTGTTTTATAACAGTGCACCAACAAGCCTGAAAATAAACAAATTGTTGCATGCTAGTATTAGTCAGAATGCTGTTGCTGCCAAACAAAAGACTGAAAAGCCTAGGCACTGAAGCTGGCCGGAGTTATGACATTCTCTGAATTTTAGTCGTCAGCATTCATTCAAGTCTGGTTTAGTTAAATGCTTCGTAACTGTGTTGCGTTGTACAAATGCTAATCTATAACATGGTGTAAATACCAAATCTTGAGTTTTGTTAGGGTAATCGGACCTTTCAAAGCTGTGGAGGAACATATTTTACCATCAAGATGCATTGACGCGCGACCCCCCGCCTCTCTCTAACGTTATTGGTTAGGCAATGTCCTCAAGTCCTAAACACCAACTACGATTGGCTCGCTCGAGTGACATTTAAGAAAGCTACGGTATTTTATGTTAGATTGACTTTTGTTAGCCACTAAAACCAGCGCCACCTACCTGTTTTAATGAAATAATTCTACCGCCGCCGCGACGACACAGCGAAGCCCGACAACAACTTTTTTGCAAGAATAGTTCTCCTTGCTTTATCGGTTTCAGGGAGCGCTCATCTCAAGTGAAAACAGGAACAAAGGCTCCCCGGTCACCTCCGTCGTGGAAGGAGCAAGCACGGCGACACGAAAGACTTAATCCTCCCCTGCCAGTCCTCGTTAGAGCTTCCTCTACTCCTCCTCCTCCAGCCTCATCCCCGTGTCGCACGCACTGTTGTCGAGTTTGACGTCTCTTGTTGTTGGTGGAAATGACGTACGAGCTCTGAGTAAATTCATCTGGATAGTCAGCTAGCTATAGCTAATTAGCGGAGTCCACTCGGGAAAAATGCACAGTGTTATAAACACATTTTGTATCTCGTATGAGTTACAGTAATATCTACGTTAGGTTGTTAGGCCGATGGCTATCTTATTAATTTAGCCGACTACCTACCACAGTATGTTATGAGGCATAGCCAGATATCCAGCTCCTGCTTGAATGTCACCGTATCTAAAATCCGTACAGGTACCTTTAGCTATTCTGCCGAAAGTGCTACTCCAAATTCACAGATGGTTTGTAGCGATGCCAGATTGGGTGTTATCTGCGTTCTTCGGGGGATTTCGACTGGAACGGGACAAAAAATGGGGAAACTGTTGGAAGAACGTGTTTATTTTGAAATGGGGAATGAATCTAATGTAGGGGAAACACTGTAATTATTTGAAATGAAAACGTGATCATGATCAACGTGTAACTTCTGGTACATCTTTCTGTAATCTTTTCTACCAATGAGATTTGCTGAGACTCTGTGTGCAGGCATGCACATTAAATTCCAAAACACAACCAAAAATCACTAGATGTCATGATGGCACACTCACAAATCCTCACACTTTCTTTCTTCTAAGGATTGACATTTGTACATATCATTTTACTTGCCAGCTAGCATGACAGCCAACTATTGCATTTATAGCTAACTTATTAAGTAACCAGCAGGTGTTTCTGACAGTTAAATAGTTTTAAACGCAGGACATTCGTCTAAATACCTTCATTCAGCTGATTTTTACTTTTGAGATGGATAGAGACACGTGACAAAATAGCATTAACGTTGACATTTTGAGAGGAATCGCACACCAATCTGGCCACCCATACTATGTCCCAGTAACCAATCGCGGCAAACAACAGTCTTTAGCCGGCAAAAGTGAAGTTGACAACAAGCTACGTTAGCTATCTAATTAGCCAGTGTATTCAACTATAGATATAAAAACTGCAGTTACAAGTTAACTAACTTAAGCTACGACGTCTGCCGACATGTATTTTGAGAGTAGTAGCTAACCAAAATACACGTCCTGATGCAGTATTAGCTGGCCAGCTAAGCAGCTACTTGATAAAAGTTATAGCTAGCGCTAGCTAGTTAGGCTAGTTTTCTAAACATACAAAGTAGCTACTAGCTAACAGCTAATTTAACAAGCTATCTTCTCGCTAACTTACTTTGCTAGATGAGCCAATGTTCTTGTATACATTGGCTTACTTTAAATTAAACAGATATCTTAGCCATTATCAACAAAGCGGAGGTTTGCTTGCTTAATGGTAACTAAATTGTTGAACAAGCAGTAGCTTGCTAGGATAGTCTAGCTTCCTGCGTACACAGAGTTCTTGTATTGTGATTAAATTTTATTTGAATCGTAGCAAGATAACGTTATTTAGCTATCTGACTGCTACAAATAGCCACAGTCAGCGAAATGACAACGGGTGATTTGAGGGGATGTCTCCGGAAACTGGAATTCCATCTCCGCTCCCTGAAGTATCCCAGAGAGGCTGATTATGCAGGGTAAGGTTTCTAACCTGACTGCAGAAGTGTGACGGTAGTTAACTAGCTAGTTTGCCCGCTGTTATTGATAATTTAGCTTTCAAGCTCTTGAGGTGACTAGCCAGTTACACAAATGGATTCACAACGTCAAACTGTCTGCCTATTGGTTTTCTTTATGGACTGACACAATATGTTGCTTTTACGTGATACTAGATAAAGAAAGCGAAATTTTGATGAATTGGTAAGCTACTTCTGAAATCCCACCAGCCAACATTGGAAGGATTATAAATCATTTCTGACGATCTGTGTTACGTCCATGTAACAGCCCTCTACGATACTTTTCGCTGCCGTCACACTGTGTTCTGAAAGACAGAGCAATAAAAGATTAAAGAAAGGGTCCCAAGGCAGCACATAACTGCTCCATACCGAGTGTAACCTTTGACTGTAACCTTTACACGTCTTCGCTAACTACAGCTCACCTGTGCACTCTACTGCACTTCTCCCGATAGCCACACGGGGGCCTTATTCCAACCCTCACGCCATTGTAGTGCTCGGCAAAGGGGAGCAAAGCTGAACTTCACGAAGTCTCAAGCGCTGCGAATGTTTAGTAACAAGAGAAACATCCAGGCCTTTTGAAAATACCATGCACTGCTGTCTGTGCCAAGACTGCGTCCTGATGCAGTTGCACTGTGCAAAAATAAGAACGTTGTAAACTGCATTTTATCCTTAACAGCTGTTTTTCCACAAAGATCAACATTCATTTACCATCACAAGCCACGTGATTAGTTATTAATAATTAAAGGTACAAGAATAAGCTCACACTCTGCCTTTGTTTATTCAATATATTCCGCTGTTTCTTAAATGCAGCATTAAATTTTCCATTTTGAAGGATCACTACAAAAATGTTACCTAATGTCCAGCTATAACTCTAGTAGGTGTTAGCTGTTAGTACGCTGTGAAAGGTACTTTATAAATGGGCTTTGAAAGAGAGACCTAAAGACGCCTCCTTCAACACCCTGCAGTGCGTCGTTCAGACAAAGAGAGAAGCATCACATTTACACAGCAACGAATTAACAGTGGAATTGCAGAACACTGGAGGCTATGACCAGCATCCATTTTTAATTATAAGAGGCCCGTTTGTGTAGCATTATTCTGATTGTCAGCAGAGTGAATCACATACGGAGTTGGTTTTACTGCATCAGTTTGGCAATCAAATGCCCTGAAAGGACATCCGCATCAGATGCAAAGGCTTAGCAAATGAGGCCGTGCTGTGTTAATGAGGTAGAGAGTCTTTACATTACTGTGAGAGTATGAAAGGCGCGACGTGCAACTTCTGTTTACGAACAGCACGTTTAGCATCTGGGGTAGGTTTGTTTACGTGTGTTTCCGATGATGTCATATTTGTTTTGTGTTCTGTTTAAGCGTTTGTAGGTTGTGAGGGTCACAGGTTTGTAAGAGGAAGGACTTTTGGCTGTTATGGCGAAGTGTAATTGTCCCATTGTGTAAATGATCTAATATTATCTAATATTAAAAATCCACCTCGTAGACCTCAGTGCAATATAATATTGTGTAAGTAGTTTTTCCCCTCACATAAAGTTTTTTGGTGTGGGACATCTCTGCTTTATCTAACCATTGCCAGCTTGGTCTGCATGTGTTTGTATACACCTAGAATTTTTATCTTCTGCAGCCACACATAAATTCCGAAATGGGAGTATTCTGCCATGGGCGAAATCTAATCACCAAAACAAAATGACTTTTTTTTGTGGGCACAAGAGTATCTCTTGGCCTGCAATGTTATGATTCGCATCCCTTTAAATTCATTTTCATTTGCAGCCGACCGCAGCCGTGTGTACGCTGTGTAATTTATGAGACAATGTTCTGGCTCAGAGTCTAAACATCTTGACTTCTGTAAACAGCCAGTTTTAGCCTTTTGCAGTGTTTCATTTCCCATATTTGTTTTGAAGTCTTGGGAGCAAAAGGGGTGTCCGGGGCCCCGACCATGCTGGACTGTTTTGTAAACAAGCTTACATTAACCAGCTCTGTTGTCTGAGCAGGCCTAAAGCGCAGATCATACGCACGCAAAAGTGTTTGAAGTAAGATGCATTGGAGGCAACGTACTTGAGTATGACAAATATTTTTGGCTCATATATGTGAAAGATAAGACTGGAAGGCTACCATATTTTTTGTGGATGTAAAGAAGCACACAGAAGTTCAAAGAAGCCCTTTCTCTCTCTCTCTCTCTCTCTCTCTCTCTCTCTCTCTCTCTCTCTCTCTCTCTCTCTCTCTCTCTCTCTCTCTCTCTCTTGCACATGCTTGCTCTCTCTTGCGTTGTAATAAGGCATAAGGCAATGGATGGAATGGTTTGATTTGTGGAGGTTTAGTTTGTAATGAAGCCAAAACGTTACTATGGCCATAAAAGTCTAGGCAATATTCTGCTGGACTATGTCTAATTTTGTAAAATGAGATGGAAAAAAGGTGTTATTTTTTTGGACTAATTTCAACACCTGGTACACCCAAAACAAAACAAAGCAAAACTTGTTAATCCATCATTCAGCCACTTTTAAATATTTTGTATCTACAGCTAGGAAACACATGGATCTGAGAGAGAAATTCCAACAGTTTTCCCAGGTAGTTTTACAGGAGCATGTTTTTCAGCTTGTTACAAACTTATGAGGGATGTTTTCATAATGTTTTCATAGTTACTCTGCAGTGTATAAAATTTAACATCAGAGTTTTGATTATTTTGTCATTTTTGTTCACAGTTTGGCCAAAGGCGATCCATCAGCCTTTTTACCCATTGTGAGTTACGCCTTTGTGTCCTATTCATCATGTGTTGCCGAGCATCTAGTAGAATTTGGAGCAGAACTTGCTGGGAAGAACGACCATCGGTTTATTGAATCTGTCTACAAGGTAAACAGTCCTGTTTCACTCAGTGTGAAAAATGGGTTTATTTCAAAACAAAACACTGAACCAGAATCACTTGAAATTACTGTGGTTTGGGTGTCATTGTTAGAATGCAATTTAATATCAGAATAGAGATCATTGTATTGGTTCTTTTTTTTTTTAGACTTTTACATCTGCCCATATGATCTAAATTCTGAGGCAGATGCGATCCTGTTAATTGCAAGGCTGTCATATGCTTTGTCAGTCATTGCCTTTTGAACAAACTTCAAAAGCTACAAAGTCACATCATACACAGTGACTGCAGACCCAGGTCAAATCAAAACTTTGATCCATTTTTGAGAATGAGTTGGTAACATCATGATGCATTTATGCTGAAATTCACATGACCCTACTCGCGAGGTTTACTATAGGAAATAATTTCATAAGTGCTCAAGAGGTTAGGATGAAATGAACAGCAGGTGTTATGAATGGTGTTTTTCTTTTATTCTTGAACCGAATACCGTTTTGTCCTCCGCTAACCGAATGTATCTTGCCTTCCCGATCGCTGCGTTAACAGTACTTGCGGTGCTATAGTTTTACGGGATTTCCGCCTTCATTTCTCTTGTCATCGGTCTCTTAAACAGCAATTTTTGCTAAAACATCCCGACTCCTTTTTATCCACCTTCATTTGGTTATCTTTTAATGATTCAATATGGCAAAGTGCTTCCAGCTTGTGCCTCAGAGAGTTTTAGGAAAGTTCTGAACTTCAATCCTGGGGTCTCCCGCCTCTAAGTTTCTCAGTTCTCCTGACTTTAGACGTTGGTTATATAATCAAAAGCATACGTGAATAGGAATATAACTGCAAAAGCCACCTAGGGTCAGTCTCTGACGGGATCGAACTCAGGGAAAGAGTGGTTTGGTGTATGCAGATTTTCAACATAATTTTCGTAAGGGCCAGCTAATTACTGTAGGCTTGGGACAGCAAACACTTTATGTGGGTTTAAATACAGACTTGCTATAGGACCTTAAACATTTCAAGATACAACTGCAGATATTAAGTGAATGATAAGATAAAATACTCTATCCTACGCGCGCACGCTTTTTTGTCTCATAGTCTTCATAAGTACAGCGCACGCCTGTTTCTTTCATATTACATTGCTCTCATAACACTTAGTATACCATTTATTTTCCTTAATCTACAAATTGCTTTTCATGTCCAAATCCTCCAGCTTTCGTTTTTTAAGATCAGAAAAGCTGAATATTGCAAAAGGCGCAGTGATGCGGAGCATCTGTGGGCCCCGCGCGGCCGTGTCACGCGCCGTTCCAATTGGCAGCCAGTTGCGCTGTCCTCGAGTAATTACTTTGGGATTCACATTTCCTGCCGGGTCTTAAAAAGGAGCTTTCATCTCCTTCCAAGTTCTCATCTCGGATATTTTGCTGCGATTTTTAAGTTTAACTGTGAGTGCGAGGAGCTATTTGTCAGTGTTCCTTCATTTCGTCTGACCCCTCCGTGCGACCGCATCCGGCGGAGCAGGGGAGGGGAGGGAGGCAGATTGCGCCGATAGGGTCGGGCCGTTCACAAAACGGTATGCAGAGGGCCGACTGCATTTGCCACGAATTAAGATCGAACCCTGCAGGAAGGCGGCCTTTAATAGGTGCGTCGAAACCTGTCGATTCATGTCCATCTACGATACCAAAATCACAGTGTGATTTGGCGTTATTCATTAGTTTTTTGGCAAGCGATGGAATTCATGTTGAATTTATGTTGGGTTTTGTTTTTTTCTATTCGTAATAAAATTACATGCACTTAACTACATGTCGTCTCGTGCCTTGGTCCAAAGGTTTGATTTGGACAATGAAACCAAGTATTTGTCCTTAGCAGAGTGTTATCCAGTTTGAATTACGCTGAAATGTTAATTGGAGCAAATGTACACCTTCCGAGACACCTTTGATCAGGGTCAATTATATCGATAGCCTAAAAGCCTACTTCCGGTGACTAATGAACCGTAAGAACATGCGTCTATACATTGGCAAGCAACAATCCCGATGTAGACACACACTTACTTTTGTCACGGATCAGGACTCCCAGTGTGGTTTAACACGCTTTTCATTGGACCGCAGATAAGCAATCGTCTTTCAATACAGGTGCTGCGTGACCTCTTCAATTACAAGCCACTTCTGACCAAGGAGCAGTTTCTGCAGTTCGGTTTTTCGGAACGGAAGATCAGCATTCTCTGTGACATCATCGGCTTTGTGACCGAAAAGCACAGAGAGCTCTGTAAAACCAGCAAGGTACTGTGTGCTAATTGTGTCGCCATTAACATAAAATCATCTTTGTTAAACCCGTTCACATAAGCACGATTATCACCCAGACATCAAAAAAGTACAATTCGAGAACAAACGTCAGTTGCTGTTCAACGTGTATTCAAAACAGTAATGTTTTGAATGTAAACAGCGTAATGTAAAATAGTCACTTTAAGCACTCATATCCAGCTTGTTGACGTTATGAACTGGCACAGTTATTCTAAATTCTGGGCCCTAAAGAATTCTGACTGAGATGTAAAATCAAGCATGGGTGTATGTCAAAGTCTTGATTTTTATTGCATGATAAGTGTTAGTTTATCTATGGAGTAACTGTAAATGGCTTTTATTTAGACAACATCTTTATCTTTCATAGGCTGTGTTCTTACATTTATACTGTCCCCACACTCAGTGAACACTGCCTCTTTCTCTTCCACCAGGTTACTTTTTTGCCCTTTAGTTATTACTGATAATATCAGTCTGGCTTATAAATTATGTGTATATACTCACGGTCACATTTTTCTCCTGTGAAGGGACCATTTTTCTTTGAGATGGGCCAAGTCTTTGCCTGAGGCGAACTGAGGGAAAGACACCATGTCCAGACAGATAAATAACACGGGCTGCACTCATTAGCTGTTTAATGTAAACCTTTCACCCGCTCGCCCGCCCGCTCTCGAGGAAGAGACTGAGGAGGGGACAACTGCCTGCAGTCCACACTTGATGCACTGCACAGCTGTAAAACTGTAATGCTGCTGTTATCTCTGTGTTGCGGCCCTACTGTTTTTTTTAGTTTGACCACTTTAGTTCTGGAACCGAAAAGTAATTCACCTCTGGATTCCGGAACAGATTCTGGAACAGCTCACAATGCATACAGTGTTGATTGACTGATTTTATTTTATTTGTTTCTCCTGTATAATTTTCAGCCTAAGAGGAAGCCCCGTTTGCCATCCTCTAATCCACACTCTGTACCCGAGGGTCCCGCTCTTGAGCCTGACTTTGTAACGTCCATAGCCCTGCCAGAACAACCCCCTGTAAGAACACGTTGGTATTTGGAGTACAGCTCATTTTTTACCTTCCGCTGTGAGGCGGGGGTGATTTCCTCTCATAATTATATCTTTACTGTCAGCCCTGGCTTCATCCTGCTTTGGCGTCTAATTAGGAGCTCAGCAACTCATTCATGCTGTTGACAGTGTCAGATCAATCAACGTCCAGAGACCAGCGTTTGAAATTTCCGGGAAGGGAGTGAACAATTAAGATGGGGGGACAAGGCGTCATTCTAGGAGGAGAGCCTAGTGCTTTACAGATTCGTTGAAGCTTTGTTTTTGATGCATTGAACTGGTGCTTTGTGTTATATTGACTCGCTCTGTTCTGTGTGTGTGTGTGTGTGTGTGTGTGTGTGTGTGTGTGTGTGTGTGTGAAACCTGCTCTGGGCTCTGTGCCTCTGGGGCCCTGGCAGAAGAAGCCTCTGGTGGAGAGACACGTGGGCAGCAGCCTGCCAGCTCAGCCCCGCCCCTCCTCCGACGAGTCTGCCTCCGGGGAGCCGGATGGGGAGGAAGAGGAGGAGGAGGAGGACGAGGGCTCTGAAGCAGAAGTGATCGCCGCACGGTTCACCGCGGCTCCGGTGAGAACCTGCATATGCTCCTTCCGCCTGTTAAACACACACATGCAGACGGGCGCGTGCTGGAAGCAACACAAGCCACATGCTACCCTGTGTGACTTTGTGAATGATTTTGTTTTAACGCACATGAAGATGCAAGCGCATGCTCACCCACACACACTCACACAGGTATAAGCCCCTCTGTCTGCCAGCTTCAGGTAGTCCCATTTAACACGCAGCTCAGAATAATAAGGGGCTCATCTTCAGGATAGAGCATCATGGGAAATGGCTGATGGGTCAGAGATGCAGAGCAACAAGCAAACTCGGTTTATACCATTCCAGTAGTTTTGGTTTCCACTTGTGTAATTTTGAATGGATGGTCACTGTTTCTACACAAGTATTTTAGCTTTTGAGGCATTGGGCTGCCAAAAGGTTGCTGGTTTGATTCCCCGGCAGGGCTTTGCTGCTGTACCCTTGGGCAAGGTACTTAACCTAAAATTGCCTCAGTAAATATCCAGCTGTATAAATTAACCGTAACCTATGTAAGTCGCTCTGGATAAGAGCATCTGATAAATGACAATGATGTAATGTAATTTTGGGTGCTTTTTGGTTGATATTTATCCTTTATACTTTGGCGGATTCATGGTACAAGCCTGCTCTTAATGGCATGGATGCGTACAGTAGTGGCAATAACTGTAAGTGCCCTGGGGTGCTGCGGGCTGCTGCAGGCGGCCCCAGCCGTGGAGCAGAGGCTGCAGGCCCTGGAGCTCCAGCTGCAGGAGTGTCAGCGGAAGCTGGGGAGGCTGCACCTGCTGGAGGGGAGGCTGGAGCGTCTGGAGAGGGACATGGCCGGGAAGATCGTCATCGACAGGCAGGACTGGGAAAACCTGGAGAGCCGTGTGCTGCTGCTGGAGACCAGGCTGGCACTGACCCCAGTACAGGTATACCTCCGTCAGGGAATATATGGAGACCAGGCTAAGGCTGACCCCAGTACAGGTATACCTCCGTCAGGGAATATATGGAGACCAGGCTAAGGCTGATCCCAGTACAGGTATACCTCCGTCAGGGAATATATGGAGACCAGGCTAAGGCTGACCCCAGTACAGGTATACCTCCCTCAGGGAATATATGGAGACCAGGCTAAGGCTGACCCCAGTACAGATAGACCTCCCTCAGGGAATATATGGAGACAAGGCTAAGGCTGACCCCAGTACAGGTACATTCCCCTCAGGGAATATACAGGGACTACGCCGAGGCTGACCCCAGTACAGGTATACCTCCATCGGAATATATGGAGACCAGGCTGGCACTGACCCCAGTACAGGTACACCTCCCTCAGGGAATATGTGAAGCTAACAATGACCCCACATGCAGGGCCCCTAAGGAAATCGGGATGGAAGGGTCTTTGATGGGCTGTTTGTAAAGTCTTGACGGCTAGTGTGCTGTGATACAGATGAAAAAGTGGGCTATTTTAACTCCCCCATTCAACACCATGCCATTCCTAGCGTCAGTGCTGTTATCAGGGATGAATGAGCACAGTGCACAGAGGACCTGTCATGCAATTAACTATAGCTGCAGACTGTTAGAAGCTCATCGTTGTATGCTACACAATACAGTGTACTGGCTTGTTTGACATTATTGCTTTGTGAGTCGCCCTTGATAGGGCATCTGCCAGATGAGTAAAAATGAAAATGGCAAAAGCCACATATCTATTTAAGATGAAAATGAAACAAAATGCAAATAAGCTAATAAAAAAAAAAACTTTCATTTTGACCTCAGCTGAATGGGGAGGCCAGTTTAAATACATCTTTGGAGTACATGTTGATTTCTCCCATTGCCATTTTTGATGTTCTGTGATGGGAGATTGGTAAGATAAGTCGTAAAGATCACTCGCCTTCGGTGATGATAAAGAGGGGGATCTCAGGAATCATGAAGGGGAAGCTCATAACCAGAGCTAGTACTCATTTATCCCCCTTCCAGAAACCCTCATCGCTGCTTGGCGCGACCGCAAATCACCACGGAGCTGACGCAACAAGCCAGGAACCAACCGGTAAATAATTACGCTCTCAGTACGTGGAACGTATCATTAGCTGAAATCGCGTGTGCCATTTATCAGTCACGTCCCGCGCCGCGGACGGCTACCGGTGGCGAGGGAACGGCCGACTCCAGCATGACGGCAGTAAATCGCAGCCCTCAGCAGTAAAGAGGAGGAGGACACTGACACGAACCTAAACAAAAGGAGCCATTAACGGTCTCTGTCCTTTTTTTTTCCTCTCTCCTCTTTTTTTTTGGGTGGGGGCGGTTTGTTTCACTGTCTCCAGCCGCAGAGGCGAGTGCCGAGACGCCGGAGGGCCTTCCTGCAGGCGGGGCCGGCGCGTCCCCACGCGCCGCTGCCATCAATCCCCGTGTTTTGACAGCGGTTCCAAAGGTGAGCCCGCGCCTCCCGGGGGGGGGCGGCCCCGCATTCCTGCGCGGGGTCACTCCGAGGAGCGCACGCCACCGTGACACACTCTGCCGGGAAACCGCCGGTCGTCAGCCGCCGCGCTCCACAAGCGGCTCCCAAACCCAAATAATCACAGGGTTAAGCTACCCCCTTCCTCTCCTCCCCTCCTCCCTCCCACCTCCCCCCTGCTAGCAGTGCACAGAGGAAGTGACACGATGTTCTTTATGCAAAGATATTTAATGTTATCAGTCTGGCCGCATTAATGCTACAGAGCGAGGGTTAAGGACATGGTTTTATAGTAGCTTGTTTTGCCATGGTGCTCCCCCCCCCCCAAAGCCTGCATTCCAGACCTGACCTCCCTCCCAGCACTATGACTTAGCGTTCGGCCAATCAGATTATTTTAAATAAATAAATATATGGGGGGGAGGGTGTCAATTTGAGTGTGTTCATGCAGATACGGTGTCATAAAAATGCTTTTAGTGGAAAAAGAAGCATATTTACAAAGTATAACCTCTGACAAAATGACACTCTTGGATTTAGAGGTATGACGCTTGACAAGCATTGCAAAATAAATCTTAGTGGTATAGAAGAGTGTGCATTCACTCCAGATTCTCAGGAGGCCACTATCAGTACCAATATCAGTTAGAGACTCCATGGACCCCACTGTTTGTCTTCTCTTGCAGGAGAACATTACGGAGAGACTGGAAAGAATAGCCAAACTGTAAGTTGACACCCAGCATGCGCTGGGGAAAGCACGTGGCACTGTTGGGCATTGCGTGGTGACTGCCTTGTATAGGTGGTTGTCTTAATGCAGCTGTTTGGGCATCACTGGCCTAAACAGCAGTTCTGAAGTCTTTCTCTCAACCCGTATTCTCAGGATGGAGGACACGACCAGCCTTCTGAAAAGTGGGGAGCCCTCCATATAAACACGTCCATTGTTTTGCCCTGGGCATGAAGGATGTTTGTATGTTGGCTTTTGTTTGAACTATAAATAAAAATAATTTAATATCTTCTACATTCCAGCCTTTAGTGTGAGATATGTCTGTGCTGCAATTTAAAGAAAACACTGGGGTCCTATTGATTTCTCGCATCCTGCGTAGGTGTACTGTAGATAGATTCTGCCTGATGGTCTTGCCCTGGGTCAGTCTGAGTCTTTTTTTTTTGGCTTAATATTTGGGGATAGGTTCAGGGGTGGTTTAAAGCAATCCTAGATCAGCTACTGGGGGCCTAAAATACCTGTCACTCCCTACATCTGAAAAGTACTGTATGCTTTCCTGCAGAGGTCACTGTGACCCAAGAGCGTGTTCGTCAGTTTATGCAGCTTTGTCGCCCTCTGCGGGTCACTGTGCGTATAACTCTGGTGTTTATTGCACAGAGTAATAAAAGGTGTTGAATGTCGTTTCCTTAATCCTTCTCCTCCGTACACGTGCCCAAACACACAAAATAGAAGAATAGTTAAGTAGTTTACTTTAAAATATGACCCAACAGCTTGCTTCAGTGGTTAAATACTTTTAATACCGTAGGAGAGGCATTGTAATTTATTTGACGGTATTTCTGCTTCAAATCTAGAGGGAATGTACACGTAGCGCCTGGCTGCCCATATTAAAGCACATTAAGTAAATATATTTTCATTGCAAATAATGTTAGACCTTTCAAATCAATGAAATTTTTTGCAGAATATTCACAGAGAAGTCATGCAGTCAGTAACTTGATTTCAGCTTTGTCTTCAGTGAGTGGTGGGTCTTAATTGTATCGTCCTTACTGTCTGTGCGATCGACTGTATAATTGAATAAATTACAAGGCTCGCTTCATGGTTTTCGGCATTCTGTGATTGATTGTTTTGGGGAAATAATCGATCATTCACAGAGCATGTAATTGATTGGTCAGAAAACCCAGAAATTGATTGTTTAAAGCAACTGGTGATCATGGCGTTGCACGATAATGACAGCACACCTGTGCTCGGAATAGCAAAATATGCAAGCATAATTGACCCTTTCAGATCTGAAATAATAATGACACCACACTGGTGTGGTAGTATATAAGATCCAGTATTGTCTTCATCCATGATTTTGAACACTGTACTTTACACTGCAAGTTCTGTCTCTGTGTCCTTTACTTCAGATTCGATCTTTGGAACCATTTAAACATGGAATTGCTCTAATGGTGATAACAGAGTCTAGGTTCCGAAGTACTGTGTTGTCTGCACATTCCAACATTCTAGAACATTCTGTCTAGATTAATGTTGCTTTAAAACAGCACTCTTAACAGAATTTCCCATTTATATAATGGGTTTCTGTGAATTCACAGTAATATCGTAGGCCTATCGTTGCCATAACGTTTCTTCAGTACTGAGATGGGTTAAGTATGCTCAAGCATCTGGCGTAAGGCTTGCTGTGTTGAGCTGGCGGGCAGTCACCCTGACCCTGGTAGGAAGGTTGAACCTCAGCGCGGATCATGTTAAATGGGTACAGAGGATTGACTGGGATTGATTGGGAAGGCTGGCAGGCCCTCTGGGAGTTTTGTAAACCCAAATAAGACAGTACAGCAGACAGGACAAGCTCTTTGGCTCTTGACAGAACCCCGTTCGTCCACGTCTGGCTGTCAGAAGGCTGTCTGTTCTGGCAGAAATGTCCTCCGTAGTCTGAAATGTCTAGGGTATATCATGATAATTGCACAGGTCAGATATGTTTTAACTGCTTCTCAACTTCATACTGTATATTTGCTGAGGCATTTTAAAGTTTGTGGATTTGCCAGTGCTGAGATAATTGTTCTTACATGGTGTGTGCGTGTTTATGAGACTGTGTGCTGTCTTTAAATTGAGCACTTGAAGGAAGAATAGAAGCAATAGAAGCAATAGCAATAGAAGAAACTAGAATAAACCAGCATTTAGAAAAATGGAGGGCAATTCCCATATCTGCCTTTGGCATTTTCATGGATTGAAAATGTGCTTAGTGCCGTATGGGCTATAAAATATGATTGAAACATTAAGGAGTAAGGACATAGCAGAGCTAGGAGAATCATCACCACCCACTGGGGAGTGTGGTAGAGGAATGGAGAAATGTGGCACAGAAATCGATGCACTTTTCATGCCGATGTTATCGAGTGGGAGCTGCACTGCAAGGCTGATGGGCCTCTAATGAATGCAATTGATTCCAAACCCCTTTGTGATGTTAGCCTGTGATTCTGTCCTCCTTTGCGATGTTAGCCTGTGATTCTGTCCCCCTTTGCGATGTTAGCCTGTGATTCTGTCCCCCTTTGCGATGTTAGCCTGTGATTCTGTCCCTCTTTGTGATGTTAGCCTGTGATTCCGTCCCTCCTTTGTGATGTTAGCCTTCGATTCCGTCCCTCCTTTTTTAGCCCATCGATTCTCACCACTCCTCAGAGTAAATACGCTAACGCAGTGTGTCCTGAGGTTATTGAGCCAAAGCCTTTTTGCTTAGTAATGAGAGAGCCTGTTCGCAGGAGCCTGGCAGATGCCATTTTCGCTTTGCCTCTCCGAGAGGACTCAGACTGCCCTCTCAGGTCCTGTACGCAGAATGAATACTGGTAGCTGCAAGCAAAGCGTATGTCTGATTCTGTGGCAAATGGGAGACGGAGCTCAAGTCTGCACAGTCACGCCGAAAGGACTGCTGGTCAAGTTTGCCAATAGGACCCAGCTGTAAAAATAGCAAATTTGTCCCATCGTCTGCTACTCTCGAGTTTTATGCAAGTGCAGCTACCCAGCGTTTTCTCTGCCCAAATTATGATTCATGCTGTAATTACAATGTGTTGTAAGAGAGCTCAGGGGCACTCCACGCTCAGTGGGGGGACTGCTCGCAATAATAGGAGCATTAATAGTAACAGCAGAAAATGAGTCTGTGGCTGAGCCAGGGCCAGAGTGTCATTAGCGCCTCCTGATTGGGGCCGCAGCGCGCGGCCCTGACGTTCCCGCTGCCTCCCACTCCGCCCGTTCGCAGGCCGCCATCAATCACGCCGGCTCTGAGCGGCGGGAGGCGAATGGGCAGTGGAAAAAAACGGCGGCCGCCCCGGTCGGATCCGGATCCGGGCCCCGCCGGTCCCCCCGGGGGCCCCCCCCGCCGCTCCGGCAGGACCGTGTTCAGAACCGCATTAAACCTCATTTTCGCCCTAATTAGCCGGACCTCAAGCATGTCACTGAACTCTTTACCTTCCTGACTGGTGGGGGCCGGGGAGCCCGGGAGTCCGGGAGTCCGCTCGCTGCGCCGCTAATTAAGGCAATCAGTCATGATAATGAGACTTTGTGATGGATGACCAAAAAAAAAAAAAAAAAAAGAAAGAAAGTGCGGAGTGCGGAGTGCGGAGACCTCAGTCCGGGCAAAGAAGCGCACACGTTATCCTGTTCACGCAAACTACCTGAATATTCGAATATTCGCTGCTCACGCCGGGGTCTGTTCACCCAGACTGCCTGAATATTCACTGTTCATACTTTGGCTTGTTTGCACAAACTGCCTCAGTGTTTAATGTTCATGCCTTACTCTGTTCGCCCAAATGGCCTCAGTATTCACTATTCACACTTCGCTGTCCTCGCCCAAATTTTCAGCCTCAATATTCATTGTTCACCCCAAAACTAACTGAATATTCACTGTTCACGCCAGGGTCTGTTCACCCAAACTACCTGAATGTTCACCATTAACGCCTTGCCCCGTTGGCACAAACTGCCTCAATATTCACTGTTCATGCCTCACTGTGTATACTAAAACTACCTGAATATTCACTGTTCATGTCTTGCCCTGTTAAGACTAATTGAATATTCATTGTTCATAACTTGCCCTATTCACCCAAGCTTCCTGAATAGTCACTGTTCACATCTTGCCCTATTCACCCAAATTACTTGAATTTTCACTGTTTATGCCTTGCTCTGTTCATCCAAACTGCCTCAATATTCACTAATCACACTTTGCCCTTTGAAGAAATCTGCAATTGGAAAATGACCACTCTCACTCTCCATTAGTAGAGAACTGAATGTTGCATGTTAATTCAAATTGTACAAAAGCTGAATACTATTTTTGTAGTTTGAAAATGCAGTGGTTGATTATATTGTTTATGGAAGCTGGTGATGTTAGTGTTTCACCCGACTGCAAAATCTGTTGTCTAGTAACACAATAATGTAAATTACACCATGAGAAGAAAAATAGTCATCCATGAGCTGTCTCCATGTTATCTTTGAACAATACAATTAAATAAGTTCTGTTCCAAATTCCTGATTGCAAACTTTCTTCAGTCTCCCACTTTTTTTTTTTGGTCTTTCCAATAGGAGCCGAGTTGTTATTTTAGGCTTGGAGCCAAGGCCTCATTCCTCTGGAGTTTTCATTGGCCTATGGGAAGTCATACAATAACATCTTATCAGTCAGAATGAGCACATTTGTGAGCGCTGGGGCCACTCAGAGATGTTGTTCAAAAATAAACCTTCAGCTGATGAGATCTCCAGCTACCTGTGGTAGAGGCACGGACAGGAACACAGGCACTGCGCTGAGCAAGTCATGCCTCATCATTCACCACTGTTCAACAATGGAGCATTCATTCATTCTTTACATTTTGTTTAATTGTGACTTGTACTACAGAGCTCTGAAGAGTAATTTTCCCAAGTTAAATTTCTAATAAAGACTCTTGATGAACGCACCTGTAACTTCAGCGATATTTAAGCCATCACGTTCTCTCCAGAGATCTGACTGCTCCGTTTCAGTAAGCTCATTTACACCCCTCTAGCTCTTGTGAAGATAAAGTCTTGGAGCATGTCTGCCAAGCTCGGGTTTACAGAGTTCACGAGACAATGAACCAAATCGTGCCCTCCCCTTTATTTACATTGAAGATATATCCAACTCTGCAACGCTGGAATGGGCCGCGCACGGAACACCGTGTGCTTTCCCACCATAGTTTGCACAAATATACGAACCAACCCCCGTCTTATCTCCCATTTTGGACTCCCTCCTTAACAATAACCGACTGTTTGTGAACTTCCTCTGGTCAACAGCCTGCGAGTGCTAACGCCGACCCGCTCTGTTTCCATAACCATCCGGTGCCCTCTGCGGGACAAAAAGCTCTGTGGAAAAAGCGGCGAAAGAGAGGAAGGAGTAAGCGTGTTAGCACTTCCAGGGTAGCGGCTTCACGCCCGTCCCGAAGCACAGCCGAGAGAGGCTTCTCACCCCTGTGCGTGAGGCATACTGAGGGGGAACAAAAAATGTGAGATCTTCTTAGCTGTCCAGGTTTTAACAGAGACTTAATTTACTTTGTAAAAATTCAACCTAATCGCAAGGAGCGTTGACCTACATTTGCATCTACGTTTACATTTATTCATTTGGCCGACGCTTTTGTCCAAAGCGTCTTACAAGTAAGGCGGAGTACAGCACCAGCAAATAGCCATATAAGGAGTCAACAATATGAGAAGCGCTGCATATTTCAATTGACCTCACAGTCTTGAGCAAGTGGAACTTTTTAAAACTTATTTATTTATTTAACATGGCAACTTTCATGAACTATAGCAATTCCCAAGCTCATTAAGTCTGAATACTTAAAAGTAAGTCAGCAGAAAAAAGCCAGCACTCTACTAACTGTATCACTCAAAAGTCGAGCGCACTGCGGTCAGACTGAGTGGAGGCCATTTTGTATAGGCTGTGTTATTTGGAGTCCTGCTGGGTGTGTGAGGTGTGTGAGAGGTCCTTTAAGGATCACACGTGTGCCAAAAATTCACAGGGAAGGGCAGTTTGAAACCTGAGGGATATGTGAACTTCAAAGCAGAGGGTAATGCAAAGAGCTATTGTGCAAGATGACACCCACCCATTGACTCAAGCGCATAGCGAATGCATGTAATTAAGACAATTATGAGGGAGCAGTAATCCTGGGAAATCTTCAGGGCTTGTATCCATCATTCTTTGTGTACCTCGCTTCTAATGCGCTTATCACTGAATCCAGAACAGCAGGCAGCAACACTCATCATGGCTTTAATCTATTAAATGAGCATATGTGTTCAGTATGTTAATTTTGTTTATTAATTTGCACTTTTTTGTTTTTTTTTTCCCAATCATTTTCCATGAGTCATGCCTCTGACTCAATCACTTTTTTAAGAGAGGGTCAGGGACCGATGTTCTGGGTTTCCTCGATAGGCTAAAATGTAATTAATTCATTAATTAGTTTGAAAGACCGGCACACCCCATAATTGGATCGTTAAGTTGCGCTGTCTGTAAAAGGCGGGATTGGGTTTGGTTTGATCAGGCCTCAGACGTGGGGTGTCGGGCAGGGGAAACACACTGGGCCCGATCCCTCCGTCAGAGCCCCCTCAGAAGCAGGAACCACCCGTTCAGAACCATTGATCCGAGCTGCCTTGAGCTCTTTGAAAAGGGGGATTTGTCTTTGCTTTGACCGTGGCTCTGGCAGCTCCAGCGGTGCGTGACTGGCTCTCTCATTACGCCAGGGGTAGGAATGAACTCCTCTCGGGCCTCCCACGTCCTCCTTGTCAGGGGTGACCTGTAATCCCACTTCGATAATCTTAGCTGCGCCGGTATACGCAGGGAAGTCACTACATTACTGTACCGCTGCACTTCCACTGACACTGTTGCCATGCAGTATTGGTGAGGCCTGGGGTCTGAGTTCTCTTTGTTTTTCTCCGGTTTTCACTTTGTAGACGGAATTCTTTTGATGGTGCTCGCTTATCGGATGAATGGTTGTTTCCACCTTCGTTCGGTTTCGGTACGTTTGGAATGGGATTTCCTGAGCTCTTCCACGAACCCACCTCAGAGCTTTTATCTGGCTCAGTGCGCCGGCCGCCCCTTGCATCTGATAAGGGCGCCGCACTAACAAGCGCATGCCTTTGAAGGTCACATCAGGGCGCTTAACAGCGGGATGAGAATCGCTTCACTCTGCAAAGACCCGCGAGTGCTGTACAGCATGAGGACTTCCCCTACACACGTGACTCGTGACCATGAGAGACAAGTCGCTGGGGTCCAGGAAGCGGTTCCAGATGAATGCAGGAAGTATGCGTTACAAAGAATGAGGGAAAACATGCTTTGACGTAATTTCATGTGACCTTTCAGGGTTTGACGGGGAGTGCCAGGAGAGGCCCTAGGGAAGCAGGAGGAATGAACACCTGTGTATCGGATCAGCAGCTGTAGTGACACCATCCAAGAGGAGATCTGTATCACGCATACCTGAGAGACCTGCGTTCTGCGAGGCTCTCTGGGGGTTTTTGTGGTAACTTCACACCTCCTGCCGCTTCTGGCTCTGTGTTACCTGTTTGTGCTGTGGCCGCCCACGTGTTGGCCTGGATCACGTCGCCTCACATAGCAACGTTCACCTGATGTAGCAAGTGGCTCACTGCATCCTGCGCAGCTATGTAGGTTAAGAAGACTGTCATTGTAAACAATGACAAAATCCATTTTTTTTAAATGAGAGATGAATAGCCGTGAATCTCCTGCCAGCTCTGGAGAGAGAGGCGCCCAAACGTAGAGCTACACACTCCTCCAGCTCATTCGCTCCAGGGGGGATGGGAAACATGTATCCCATTTCAGTTTCACAGCAACTCTTTCTTTTTGCATTCCCAGCTGCATTAGCAGTGTGTTGAAATGAGATTAGATATTACAGAAGTAAATGTTTGGATCTCAGGCTCATTGGGGGATAAGGGAATGCATTGGGCTCTGCTGTATCTCACAGATGTCAGTGGAGCTGATTTTGAGGGTGGGGGGCCACCAGGTGGCGCTGTCTCACTCTGCGTGCTGTGTCAGCTGGGGGCGTTGTTTAGTGGGTCAGACATGGCCACGTCTGGCATCACCCCTCTGCTTTCAGCAAGCTTCCTCAGAAGGCATCCAGCGCGAAGCACGCGTGCACACACGCTCTCCCACACACACACACACACACACGCACGTCAGCTCACGTTCACACACACTGCCTGGGATGCTTTTGCCGCTGGCCGTGTTATGTAATGAATCACGGAACACTCAAGGACGGACTCCCCGTTTGCTGGTGACTCAGTTCGCGGTCCAGGCCGGATTAACACAGCAGGGTCCTCTCTCCCTTTTCCTCTCTCCTCTCTCAGCCTCTCTCTCTCTCTATTGCACACAGGGATGACCTCACAAGTCAGAGAGAAGGAAAGAGTGGAAATCAGTGATAAAACGCCATTGCCTGTGTTACTTGGCAAACTGGCAGCATAAGATGCACCACATTGTCAGGGTAAGTTGATAAATTGTGTAAAGGTTTGTCCAGGGTGGGCACGGTTTTGGGTGGCTAAAAACATTTAAGAGCTCTCCCCCAATGGCTTTTGAAGTGAATCGTCTGGAGTCCAGGCATAGTAAGATGTTCTGCGTTGTCAGTTTGCAGAGGAAAACCCTGAACAAATAATTGCTCATACTTCAAATATTTCTAAGGAATTTCGCACCACGAGCGTAATCATTTATGTCACAGGACTGGCCCGTGTTTTACAGAATGGCAACTGAAGACAATTTCATAAGTATATTATAATTCCAACCCATTTAGCACCAAGAAAAATTCATTCTGAAGTTGCCTCTTAAACCTACAGAACCGGTTCCCATTGGTTGACTGGGCATTTCTCATACCAGATACAATCTATGTACTCAGAAAATGAGATCTGAACTTTTGATTTCATTTGAACGATAAGACATGCATATCCATGACTAATCTGTTCAGTAATAACAAAAATTACCCACTGGTTTGGGTTGGGGCTCTGTGATTGTACCCTTGGGCAAGAATCATGACCTGACTTGCCTTACTAAAATAACAAGCTATATAAACACATGACACATACAACAGTAAGTTATGTAGGTAAGGTTACACATGCTGAGGAAGTAAATATTGTAATTGATAAATATCTACAGCTCAAGTGTTCCTTGTGTGTTGTCAGGATTGTGGCCATTCTGGTGAGGCTCTTTTCAGAGAAATACCTATGGCAACACACTCAAGATAAGACAACCTGAGATTCAAGCTGTCTCTTAGCTAATTGATGGAATTCAGCTCCAAGGAAACCTAATCTTGTGCAACAACAGCCCATGGCATAATACTCTGTCTATGCTTCATACAAGGAAACGCCACTTTGCAAGGAGATCCTCTTCTGGTCATCATTTTTTTCTTTCTCAATGATGTCAGTTAAAGCACTATCATGACTCTGTCCTTACCCCATCTCTCCATATGAAGAAGATATATACTGCTCAAAGCAAAGACTATGCTTTACATATAGAATCAAATATACCAGAGGAATTAGAAGATATATTTTGCCACTTTGACATATATATGTAGTTTTACAGATATGCTGTAGGAGGTATTGCAAAATTACGCTTTGCCCAGTATTCAACATATGTGTACAATTTTAGTAATCAATATCTTTGTAATATATTTGCCACATGAATTGATATACTAAAATATATAGTCTTCATTTCTGGGTTTCGTGTAGATCACATAATTGCTCATACAGATTTTGTAATGGTTGGCAGTAGGGAAAGGAGAGTGAGGGTTCACGAACACCAGAATGGGCGGAGCCAGCATGCTTTGTCAGTGACTCAGTGATTTGAACCAATCATAGCGCTTTGCTACAGAGGGAATCCCAATCAATGATTGACAGTATATCGTAACTCCAGGCTTTACCGGGTTCATTAAGCCTGGGTCTACCATCATTTGCTCCCAGTATAGATTTCCTCTGCACTTCGGCCCATCCTGGCATCCTGATTTAGCGTGTGTCGGCGTGTACCAGCTGCTCGGACATTTTCATTTTCACGTCAGTTACACGCAACCCTCCCAACAAGGCAGAAAATACAGCCTACGTGTTTCACAGGAGAGACTTCCACAGAATAAAACACTCTGTGGAACAAATTCGGCTTTCCCCTCAGGGACTTCTTTATTAGTTTCCTAATGTGACGTCAAAGTCCTACAGATGAAGCCATAATTCGCCGGGAGGAAAACGCAAGCGTGGCTGGGTGTGAGGCTGACAGGACCTGTTCTCATACTCTGCGTAAATTAAGAGGAAGCGTGGGCTCTCGAGACTCGAAGGAAGCCTGATGCAAACACGCCCACGGCTTAATAAGGATCTGTGACTGAACGACACCCAGCTGCTTTGGCTGCCTTCCTTTGAGGTTGCAGTGACCACTCTGAGGGAAAAGGCCCAATTAGGTGCACCTGATAAAAATGAGTGTGGCTGAAGGGAGAACCATTCGTTTAATATATGAAGTACCAACTAAAAAAGTCAGCTTACAAAAACCGACAACTAAAATATATGTATTTTATTACCTATAAATGAACTGTATCTTTTGACTTAGGCACTGTAGGTGCCCTTAAGAGTCATGAGAAATAAAATGCTTGCATTGCAGTTCCCTCCTGTGTCAATAGTACAGGTGCTTAAGTCAATTGAAGTAATGGGTTCAACAGTCTTTTTGTTTGCCTCTCAACATAAGGTTGGCAGCTACCAGAAATATTATGTAAGGATATACATATATAAATAAATAAGACATAAAAATACTTAAAGAAAGACAGGCTTACATTTGGTATTTCAAGTCCAGGTGCAATTAGATTGTGGTTAGGCTGAATCAGGCCTTTTTCATAACATTAAATGGTAATTTAAATAAAAATAGATAATGTAAATGATTTTATCTCTGATCTTTTAATGATAAACAAATGGTAATTATCATAAGGTAGATGGACTCTAAGATGTCTTCATTCAGACACCTGGCATAGGTCTCATTAAGTCTCTGCAGGTTCAGACAAAGGGGATTGTAGGTGATGTGCTTCACCTGACTGTACCCTGTGAAGAAGGTGTGTCACTGCACACACACACACACACACACACACACACACACACACACACACACACACACCCTTCCCTGGTGAGTGACGGTAAACACAGCTGTGTGGCGACGGAGGCCAGCAGACAAAGGAGAGCTGTGCACTCGCCGGCATGTCCTCTGTGTGTGAGAATGCGCGGCTTCCTGTCACGCACTTTCACACACTGCAGGGAGCCCTTCGACGCACTGCCGATGCTCCTCACACCCCCCGCTGGGCCCCCGTGGCCCAGTGCGTTTACGCACCTCTGTGCTGTCTCCCTGGCCCCGGTCTAGCACTGAACGAACTCCCTGTTCATGCAGTCAACATCGTTTATTTCAGACTGAAACGTACAAAATAGCACAACAAAACCATGGTCATCAACCGGTTTGTCTCTGATTTTACAGGTAGATATGTAACAACAGTTACAATATTGCATGATCATGGTTAAAATAAAAATATCTAAAAAGTATACTTTCAAAGGATCCTATATGATGGCTTTATTTGAAAACATCTAAAAAGTGTACTTTCATAGGATCCTGTATGAAGGCTTTATATTCCAGTTGAGATCTTGATATAGTGGCCATTTTGGAGTGTTTTAATTCATTTAAAATGGTATTGTTACACCTTTCCACTGATGACTTGGGTGGGATGTTAAAGTAATATATGGTAGTCTGGACATTCACTGAGATCAATAAATATGAAGAAAAAATGATTATGCAAATGCAACATATTTCATTAAAATATCCTTCTACACATGTCATAATAGAAAAGATAGCAAAAGAACAGCATGGGCAAATCCAGTACCAGCCACTTCTCGTGTGGAGATTAGGAACAGAGGACAATTTCTGTTTGTTTTGCTTTCAAACCAAGGCTGCAACTGAAGCACGGCAGGACCAGACTCTGTCTCCGAGGAACATGCTGTCCTCCCTGGTCAACGTGCTGTCACCTCACGGTCACTATGAGTCATGACTTCACGAAATGAATTAAGACCGGTTTGGCGGGTAACAAATAAACAAACAAACAAAAAAAAACAGCACAACGTACAAAATACCTGCTTTATAATGTTTTTCGGTTTTAAGGACAAAACGCAAGGCGGTTGGATTGGCTCCGGGGGTGGGGTTTGAGGGGCTCAGGCTGACAGCGGCTCATAGGTGTGGAAGTGAATCCCTTTGGAGCAGGTTATCTTCATGATGGCCCCGTTCAGGCTGCTGTCGGTTATGAGTCTGAGCATCCCCTCGGCGATCAGAGACGGCCTGAAAGAAAATGAAAAAGACAGAAGCCGGACGGTGACCGTTGTGTCCAGAAACTGCTCTGACTCTGACAGGAAGTCGAGCCCTGACCTCAGAGACGTGAGGAAGTCTTCTCTCATGCCTAACAATCATATTCTGGCACTCTGAAGGACTTCCATTCTGATTGGGCTGTAGTCCAAATAGTTTAAAGCCCACCTAGTGCTTTTCTCAGAGGAAAAAGGAACAAACCTATACTGCTGATAAATACATTGACGTCTATTAATTCTGACCAATTAAAGCCATTAGAAAAAAGACAGTGACCAGGTAGCTGACAGCTAATAATGGTACAATTTCATTGTGAAACTACTCTGAAATCGTTGATTAAAAAATGCATTTCTAACAGTTCACTTTTGTTGTTTTGAATTAAGATGAGTATAACCACTACAATTTAGCAAATTCCCATCAGCCAACGTCATATTTAATTTTATAATTATTAGCGTATGTGTTAAATGTTTTCTCACATTATAAGCAGGTCCTTAAAGTGTGACTCCAAAGTATAAAGGCGGTTAAGTGTTTGAACACAAACTTCAAAGAAAATGTGTCATCAACCCCGCTAACCACACACTGACTCGGCAACATTTTGGTAGCCTAAGTCACATTCATTATGTTGAAATGAAATGAAACAATGTTTCATTATTGCTGGTTGTAATTGATGACACCTAATCCGGAATAGCTTTTATGGTTTACACTAACAGAAACCTGGCTTTGATTGTTGGCAGAGTGAGCAACAATGATGTCTGAATTGCAAGATAACTTCCTGTGCAAACTGTCTGCATCATGCACAACTCTGAGCAACAGGTTACGACAGCCAAAGCTCAGATTTGATTTTGTGTGATAGCCACTGAAGATGCCTCAGTAATCATGAGTGTTTGAATGCATTTTGTCAAACACTGTAGATGCGGCTGCAAGTTGTCTGCAAGCAGCTTCACAACAACAAAACCGGCGTGATCCGGTGGCCCATCTCAAGGTCTCCAGGCCTCCGAGGAAAGAAGGGTACACAGCAAAACGGCAGAGTAAGATTGTTATTGTGTGGGCTGGGAGCAAACACACAGGGAGGAAGGCATTGCCATGCCATGGAGATGTCATCTGAGCTCTCTATCGAGGACTTCGTTAAGGGAGTGAAAGGGGAAAGAATGCTAACATCGCCCCTCCTCCCTCCCCCTCCCCCCCAGAGAGACTGAAGACGGCACTGCACAGCCGCTGTGTGAAGGAGAGCCTTAACCACCTCCTCCTTGGACTACATGCTAATTGTTAATTGTCAGTTGTGAATCAATCATTTGTTAATTAGGTGCACATGTTGGCAATTTGTTGGGGAGCCAGGCTATTGGGTAACGAGCCAAACCTGACTGATTGAAAGGTGATCGAATACAGGTGTGGCTGGAGAGCAGGGGGAAGGCTCACTTTGTCCCTGCTGTTGGCTTGCATAGGCTGGTTTCTTTGTCTGTTTGGATTTTAAAACAAATTATTGGTTTTTAAACTTTTGTTTTTGGCTCATTTATGAGAGAAGTGGCGGCCAGCTTCTCTACCTGCCGCAAGGCGCTAATAAGGGCCACGAGCACCGTCTGACTCTCTTCTGCCCGTGACCCACGCACGCTCAGTGCTCAAACACGTCTCCTTTCTTGCCGCTCGGTGAAATGCCTCTCAGTAACGCCACAGGGGTCAGCTAACCGGCTCAGGGGAGAGCAGAGCCTGGAAACCCCTTGATGTCAGCACACCCCTCTCCACAAAGAGGACCTCACTTTCTCTTTCAGTACGAGAGGTTCAGAGTCAGAGACTGCTGGACTGAGGTGAAAACTATGTGTCTTACTCATCTTTTGAGTGCAAGCGGGCAGTGTGCCCAGACAGGTGCTATCCATACGCTGCTGTATGGTAGTACTCATAAGTCATCCAATTCAATGATGCACTCGTGACCTTTGGAAAATGGCCACAGGGGCATCTAAATGCCAAGAAGATGGCCATAAATAACACTGTAAACCGGAATTTCTGCCCAGGCACAACTTCGTAAGTTTATGGCAGTGGTGGTTATGGCTATGGTGGCAGTGTAGCTAGGTGGTAAGGAGCAGGGCTTGTAGCCAAAAGGTTGCAGGTTCAATTCCCCACTGCTATTGTACCCTTGGGCAAGGTAGTTAACCCACAATTGCCTCCCTAAATATCCAGCTGTATAAATGGACAATAGGTTAGAGTTTTTTACATATGTGAGTCACTCTGGATAATGACAATAATGTAACGTAATTTATGGAGAACTTGCCCGACATAACAGGATTCCAGCAACTTTGATTCTTAGACCCCTAATATCAGCAATAATAAAGGCAAATTGCACTTACTTGAGTACTCCAAACTTGTGCATTTTCTGCTTCAGTTCGTCCTTGAACTTGACAAATTTCCCCATGTTGTCCTCTTGCTCAATGGACTGGAGAAGGGGGGTATCCACGAAGGCCGGGCACAGCGCATTTATCCTAACGCCGTAGTCTTCTTGCTCCGCAGCATCCTGTTAAATCAAGGCATCATCTGCTTTTGTCCTTATATACAATACACACGTGCCAGTGATTAGTCCTGATGGTGTCGCATGGGGGTGCTTAGACCAATAAGAGCAGAAAGTGCACTGTGCTCAAAGAGAAAGAGGTGTAAAAGGGGGATAATTTCAGCAGACAAATGCTTTGCAGAGGTGGATGTTGGGAAATGAAGTCCTGAGCTAGTTTAGAGTTACTCCACAGCCTCTGCCTTGGAACTCCACCTCCTTTAAACAAAACAAATCTTTGTGAAATGCTACACAGCATTTTGTTTGCTGAAATCCAGCGGCCACAGAGAATAAAACAGCATTTCCCTGACGAAGTTGGGATGCTGAAATGTTGGACCTTAGCCTGTTGCCTGTGCATTTGTGTTTATATTGGGCACTGACAATAGCAGTTCTTCAATTTTAAACCTTCAGAACTGTCTTCATTTGTGTGATGAGGAATAAATAAGTCTTGCAGGATGTACTAGTACAAGGTCTTCAGCTGTAAAGAAGCAGGGAAGTGCCTGCTTTAGATTATGTTGCTTCCCTCATTTACACAGCTTTGTGCTAATATCAAATCGGCAGATGCCAATAAAGACAGCAGAAACCAAAAGAAAATTGCTAGGAATTTCATATACAAAAGGTGAAACCCAGCGGCAGTTTTGACCCATCAGCTAACAAACGCTTACTAACACAAGACGTACAGCAGTTTCATTATGTTGTGGAATTAATAGCCACCGCACGGAAAGGCCAGCGATAGATTTGGCCCCGCCATTTCGATTGGATGTGGTTCAGCATGCCAACACCAATCGAGGGGAAATCTTAACCTCATCTTGTTCAGTGGTTATGATGGCAACTTGTCAAAACAGCAGACAGAGATTGGTCTTCTTGCTCCTCCTTCATCGGAAAGCTTTATCTGAGGTGACGCAGTAGTTATAAAACAGGTGCGATTTACATACAAATACATATTTTAAAAAGTGAATGGAACTTTAACTTGGAACTGCTCAATTTAGCTGATGCAAGAAATACCTTTAACCAAATGTACAGTCTCAGAGCATCACACATCAGGAGCATATGCGTGCATATGCACACACAAAGCATGTGCGCACAAACATACGTGGAGCAGGTGTGTGTGTATGCGCATGCTGTAAGTACACAGAGGACAAACTCACAGCCATGGCTCTGGTGAATCCAATCACTCCGTGCTTGGTGGCTGTGTACACAGGCTGATGAGGGGAACTGAGGAAAGCTGAAATAATAATAAAAAAAAAATCATACAGGAATCACAAATGAATTATGCAGTAAAATCACAGATATCTAATTAAAGTCCTTCGATCAGTCAAGTTTCCGTAAACATCCATGCAGCCTACTCCATTTAAAGGGCAGTCATTAAACACAATAAAGGCCTATAAAATAAGCATCAAACATTGGCAAACAGAGACCACTCCACCTGCATATTGATCTTTGCATTGATCATTTTCAGGAGCACAGCAAAGATGATTTGATGAAGGATGGTTTTCTTTATAATCCAATCAGAGACTCCTGACACAGCACAACACAGTATTTTACCCTTACACAGTACTGTGGCAGACACTGAAGCTATCGTTTCAGATATGTTTTTAAAAAAGAAATCAGCACCTCCAAGTACAGTGGAAGGGATTAAGGAATTACTGCAGGCAATGTCTGCGGTTGGACAGGTTTAGAGACCTTTCATGTGAGACATCAGAATTCAAATGCACCCCAATTTGCCCTCATAGTGCAGACAGTGTGGCTGATGTTTAACCCAAGCTGGAGGTATTTGACCAAGGGTTTAATCAAAACTCATATCCCACACCTTTTACCACGTGCTAATGATATATCCAGAGGGTGGTCTAAATCACCCTAAGGCCACTAAGAGCTGCTTCATCTCTTATTGAAGGCAAAATTCAGGGCCTGGAAGACCAACAGTAATGAGACTCACCATCAAATCCTTGTTATGGAAAAACTCTGATCCCTTTGAGGCAACAGGCTTCACTTCAGTTATTTCAGATAAACAACAAAATCCACTGGCTGTCATAACTGTTTAGAGTGGAGCTCTGTCCAGGAATTCACAGAGTGTGAAGTCACTTTCTGCGACTGCATTCACCATACAGTGCATTTTGTATCATTTTGAGTATTTATCAGACTAAGTCATCCAGCAAGCTCTTAATCAATAAAATTTCAAGTAATACAGCGTGACTGTTTGCTACAGTACCAGTCAAAAGTTTGGACAGAACTTTTATTCTTTATTTTTACCATGTTCCACATTTTAGAATAACAGTAATGTCATCAAAAGTATGAAATAACACAAATGTAATTATGCAGTGACAAAAAAGTGTTAAATAAATCTATTTAAATAAATATATAAATACATTTTAGATTCTTCCAAGTAGCCAAAAATATTTCAAAAATATTTAGAAAGAAATTCATAAATAGGCATCTGCTTCACTATTATTTGTCTAAAAAACAAATTTCAAACATTTAAGCATAGGTCTTTAGATCAAAATGTCCTTAAATGCATGTTTCCCATTATCTTAATCAAGTGTTTACAAGCTTTTGACTGATACTGTACCTCTTTTTAAAAGGAAATAATAATACACAAATAAAAAACTCTCAATGATGAAACCTATGGTGTATGGTTGGTAACCAGAAACATACACTAGCCTTGTAAGGCCCATTGGGTTGTGACTGTATATCTGGCTAAAAACTTGGGGCTCATTTTCAAACACATATTGACCCTCTCTCAAGAAAACAAAAACACACACACATGCTAAATGGTACCTGTAAGGTATACTACTGAGGGATAGGTCATATGTGCCCTGGCAAGGGGGGGGGCTAACACTTTTTGCTGTTGGTTTCCAATTTACAGCACAGAATGGTAAAGCTGAACTATTAAACCATTTTTGGCTATGTGATTTTTTTCACAGGTTGTTGACTGTTTGGTTTTAAATACCAGACACATGCTATTGGGGACTGAAAGGACTGAAATCTCCCCCAAGTCTTTATGCAACAACAGCTTTTGTTCCATCTTGTGCACTAACCTGCTCTTGAAACCTGTGTGAGAAGCTACAACATTTACTAAGCAGCCCCAATGATAATTTTGTGTTTGCTTCCTCTTGCTTGTAAAAGCAAAACGGCGATGAGGCAATCTCCATGAGGCGTTTGGGGCAAGGGCCCTGTCTGTCATTACATAACCTGCCAGAACAGCAAACATTTGACACAGCGAGTCCACCTGCATTCCAGGTTTTTTTTCAGCTAAACCAGCTGTCAGAGGCTGGGTTTAACCATTCAACAGAAATGGTGTTCTAATACCAGGTTACATGAAAGCACAGACAATGCCGTATTCATCTCCCAGTGGTACACGGGAAGGTTATCTGCTTAAGGTGGAGAGGAGAAATTGCTGTCAAGCTGTGGAAATGGAAAGAAGCCATAAACAAAATTCCTCCTCTTGTGTATAATCAAACACATCTGTCTTTTTCCCCTCTCATTTTTTCCATTTGTGTGCTAGAGATTAAAACGCATAATTACGAGACTTATTTACACTGCAACCAAAGAATGCACAGGCTGTAGGACTTTCTATCTGCATGTGTCCCTTTAAAAACTGTAGATTTCCTGCACTGCTCAATGCTACATGGAAAATTTGTACATGCAGTAAAAAAAAGAGAAAAAAAAATTGTGACATGGCAGACTTTTTGTCATCCTTCTCATTCATTTTAGTTCTGTATCTTTGCCCTTATTTTTGTCATCTTGGTTTGTTTTGTCTGCCATTCCCACAGGCATGTTCTAGGAATGTCCCATTTTGTTTTGCATAGCTTTACCCCATTCCTGGTCTCTGAGTACAAGGCAACTGGAGATATCTCTAAATTTTTGGCATAATTGTTGAGAGTTGAGGAAGCATGTATGTCTACATCTAGTGATAAAGCAGTACAAAGTGGGGTTGACAACTTACAGAGGGGAGTAACGAAAAAGTTGCAGCATCACGTAAACTTTGATGTGCTAACGACACTCTTATCCAGAGCAACAGCAAATTAATACAACTGAACATGTTGACCTGCTGAAGTTCCAATCAAAGACTCAGGAAAATAATTTACAGATGATCCCTAAGTAATTAACCAACCCGAGACAAACTAGTCCCATCCATGATTATAAAAATCCCATTCACCACTTCCTTTCTGCATCAGCTGTTCATGGCATAGCTCCTCCACCCCACCTCTGACCCTTTTATAACTATATCACATGCAACATTCATGCTTTGATTGAATGGAAATTTATAAAAAGCTGAATTCCTATTTGTTTCTACAAATTGAGTGTCGACAGCGTTGCTTTGTGGAATACAATTTTCTATTAATCGTCCATAAAATCGAACACCGCATTAGAATGAACCATTCATTATCAAATATCATTTTGCAGGGGAGCTGAACAGATCTCTTCCTAGACTCTTTTTCCCACAACCCCTCATTTCTAAGCAAATGAAACATGCCCTTGCTTTGATGTCTGTTTGCCTGTGGCATTTGCGTTTGAGTTCCCCGAAGTCAAACACTCCGCACAAAGGCGGCATTAGATTAATTAAATGCAAGAGAGAGATGCCTGACACCACCCTGACAGGAGGCAAACAAAAGCAAAGCAAATAATCAGCTCTGCTATTGTAAAGAAATAGCCTATGGCGCAGATTTTTTCTCAGCAACACGCCATCTTTGCTGGGGTTTTTCAAGCGACACAAAAAAACCTCGGTCCAATTTAATTTGCATCACATTGATTGTTTTCAGTCCCGGTCATGCCTCTGCTTTGACCAAGCCTGACCCAGTTTCCGGTTTGCCTTTTGGGCCGGCGTTCTTCACTTTGTGTGTCGAGAGCGCATAACTGTGGGTGAAAAATGACCAGCACTTTATCCTGTGACTTTAGGATGCATTTAAAATCATGGGTGACCAGAGGGAGGCAATCTGGTCAGAAATATCGCAGATTCTCTTCTATGGGTATCATGGTGCAGAAACAGTGTGGACATGTGGTCATTAACAAAGGAGATGCTGCAACCCTTATGCCTCCATCAGTGCTCCTGGGCCCACCCATGGACCTTTCCCAAAATTTCACACATGAATTCTTGGCATTGGCACACAATGTGAAAAACTGGGAGAGGGGGAAAGACAATGCAAAGGAGAGCCTTCACTTGTCCCAAAACTGCTGACTTTAACAACATTATTAGTATGTTAACATATTATGTTATATTGTTATTGTTATAATATATTATGTTAATATGTTAGTATTATACTAGTGCATGTTAATTGTATTCTAGACTGTGTTACATGTTTGAGGATCCTCAATTAGTTTACATCTACCATCTCTCCAAATAACAGACCTCCTTCCATCACCTTGATTGTAATTGCCTGTGTGTGATTCTGTCTGCTAGCCAGCCATTGGCTAATGAGCCCCACCTGGCCAATTGAATATTCAGTAAATACAGGTATGTAGCTTGAGAGTAGGGGCTACTTTTTGAACAGCTGGTTTGGTTGAGGTGCTGCTAAGGCTGGTTGCAGGGTTTTGCTGAATTTTGAAATAAGCCTTTTGTTTTTGTTAAAAAAGAAACCCTTTTGCTTTTTTATGTGTGGAGCATCAGCCAGAGCTGTGATAGAGGGTGTCACCTTTTTGCTGGTGATGGTTTTGCTAGCTTTTCCTAGTGGTTAAGGAACCATATTGGACTCAGTAGAATGAATTATTAAGTCCACATCTGTGTTCTTGGATGCTGGCCTGTCTTGGAAAAAAGGAGTCCTAATTAGTTATAATCTGGGCATTGTCAGGTAAACATAAGGACCGTATTTGGCAGGAAAATTTAAAAAACAGAATGTAGTATTAAGTGATGGGGATAAACCAATTAATGGGCTCTCAGAAGGTTCCACATAAGGAGTCCACCTTACTGATATGCAAAGGGTTTAGGACACGTACTTTCCATTGCTGTAAATAAAATTGCTTAAATGTGGATGGTTTGCAGGGCAAAACTTTTATCAGGATGGGGTCATGAGACTGTATTATTTTTCTGTATTTGCTTGCAATACTACAAATGATTGATGACAATAAAACTGCTCAACATTTGGCAAGTTCAAACCATTCAACATATTCCAGGAAATGGCTGTAAATATGGGGAGCTTCCAGGACAGCGGAGTAACACACTCATGCTAAGTGGCCCAATTTTGCTTCTCATTCTACTATTCACATTCATGCTGCCAAAGGAATCCAGCATTTCATTACTCCATGTTACTGATAAGATTTGCTATCAATTTGTAAAACTGTATCAGGATGGGGTCATGTATTTTTGATACAGCTCGAAGTCCACAAAGCACTACAGGACATTGAGTTCACAGGAGTAGTTCCTCCTGATTTATGACAGCTGGAAACTTCTTGACATGCCTCTGCATGGCTGAGTGCTGGGTGATAGATCTCTACTCTAGTGGCTAAACTCTAGGAAATGTGGAGTTGCTGGCTTGGTTCACTCCGCTGTGTCTCAGAAAAGGAAAAAAAAAAAAACTTAAGTGGAAAAGAAAAGGAGGAAGTAAAATGCTGAGAGAGTCAATTTGTCCTCATCGCTATTCATCGAATTTAAACAAGGCTTACCTTTTGCGTGTAGGTTTATTAATTTACTAGAGGCTCTTGTCCTGCAGAATGACCTGCAGTCTTTTAGACTAACTTCCTTCTTCCTTTGGCCAGCTCTCTTTGGTTTCTAAAACCATATTATGAGCTTAGTCACTGCTCATGCCCTTCAGAGACTACAATCGTCCTGTAAGACCTTATCAAGAATATGGTTTTATCATAAAGCTTGCCATGAGATTTACAGCTCTGAAAGTATTTTTAACACAGCAAAAGGGCTTCTGCTGTTTGAATGAGGAAATGTCAGATTAACCGTTCAAGAGGGCAATCAATCACAGTTTATTTCTGGACATGTGGTGCAACACACAGAAATAGCTGTTTTGTGAACAGCAATAAACTTCCATAGTTAACTGCAAACCTCCCTGCTAAATGATTTGGGAAGCAGTCAATTACATTTCAGTTTAATAGTAGGGAATGTTACCGGTGGATGCCATGGGTTTATGGCTAGAGCAGCAGTTGATACCACAGACCAATACTGCAGGTTTCAAAGGATTCTTACAGAGATAGAGAGGCCTGCCAGCTAGCACAGAGAGGTATTGTATAGAGAAGGCGGCTTACTTGCGTATGTTATTGTCGCCGTTTTCCAGCAGAACACTTCAAGTGAAACCTCAAGTTGTCATGAAAGACTGATCAATGGTAAATCTCCATGCAGTTTGCCAGCAGCGGAAGAGGGTTGTTTAAAATTTCCAGGCCTCAGACTATGATAGATGCCCAAGAGTCAAAGGCTGAGCATGTTAGAAGGAAGGTGTTTGCGGGAACAGCATTCCCCAGCAGTTCCCACAGCTTAATATCACTTTTGCAGTTGTCTACCTACATAAATTAGTTGTGTTCTTACTGCCTAAATATGATTTATGATTGGCAGCCTGTTGAGTGGCATTTATGTTGACCTATAAGGGATTACTGGCATGAGCGCAACTAAGCAAGGAAATTTTGCAAATGAGCCTCCTATCTCTCTCTATCTGATAAAAGCAGTTTCATGACTACATGGTTCTGGTTTTCAGACAACAGATAAGACCTTGCAAATGAATGAAAGTAAACGCAGGGCCATTGTCCCATTGTCTGGGTACAGCCCTCTTAAAGTAAAGAACAAGGCACATTAAGGGTAGATTAAATCTGGATCAACAAGAGAAAGAAAAAGGCAAACAAACTGAAATATAGGTCATGTTTACATCACACAGAGAGATCTAAACATGCATCAGCTTGGACTGCAGCTCACTGACTAAAATCTACACTTGCTTGAGCAGCCAAGAACATCAAAGGTTTAGCTTTTAGGAGCAGTTCGGGTAAAAAAGTGAGGTCCATTTTCAAGAGACAGCTTCTTATACAAAGTGGTACTGCAAAAAACGGCTTTTGTTTATTTAATTATAAGGCGCCTAATCTCACAGACAGTAACCGACACAGCTCTACCCAGCTGTTTCTATTTGCATTTTACATATATTGTTCACAGTAAATTATGTGTAGAGGGTTGAAATGCTTTTTTTGAGTTTGCAGGATGAAGGGTTAAGTGGTCATGCTGTAACACTGAGTCAAATCATTACCTCCATCTGACTGTAAAGCTGGCGGCTGCTAAGTATTGTGACATTGTTTCTCTGTATTTAGTGCACTGCACTTGCCTTCATCAGTGAAACAAACTGAACTGCAGATGAAAAAGATTAGTGCAGTTCAACTCCGAGTACAAGCTATTTAATCATCAGAATCACTTTTTTTATCTAACATGCAATCTCACTCTATCGTCACACTTGTAGAACATGCACAGTCCCAGCAACGTTTCTGGCCTGTGCCAAAAATGAATGCTTAATCACTTTCCAAACATGCTGGGTGGGAATTACTTTATCTTACTTATTTCTCAGCAGGTGCCCAGTTAAGTAAATAAAAGGGGGTATTTAAGCTGAGGCTTACCTCCCTGCGGTGAAAATGCATGGCTGTTGTAAAAAGCTTTAACAAAAGACGAGCACAAACCTTCGTCTCTGGTGCAGCACTACTGTGCATCGCGAAACGTAGCAGCTGTTTCCCTTACAAGCTTCTGTCACTCAACAGCGGTGAGCTGTTCTGACAGCCGCTCTGACGCATTGACTACTCGCTTTTATTGACTTACCTGCCATAGACGAGACATTAACGATCACACCCCCTTCTTTTCCATGTTCTTTGCTCATATGGTCCAGAGCCAGGTAGGTGCCTTTTATGACAGATGTCTAGGAAGGACGAAAAGAAGCTTAGGTTTCGACTGAATGGGCTGTATTGAACACAGTATCCTTTCCATCAGTTCTTTTCAGTCTGAGCCACTGGCATCTTGTGGCAATCAAGTTGTGGTATTCGAATATATATCCATTCAAATACTTTTATAGATGTTAATTAGATTCAAATCAAACAGAAGGACTGCATTACAAGCACATTGCTCTATTATGTTGTCATGTAGCATTGTCACATGTTATTGGTGACTTATGGTTAATATCTTAGAGTCTTAATAAATTTTATGAGAAGCTGAGAAAGTGCTTGAATCCAGCATCTGCAGTAGACACTTTGGCACGGGATTGATTTTGATATAGCCTAACTTATCCTGTGAACGTTTTTCACCGTGAAATCAATTGTTTACACCACACCACAGTCAATGGGTCTTCAATTGGTGTGGAATCTATAATTTAAGAACCAAGTTAAAAAATTTACCAAGTTAACTTCAATGGTTTTTTCCCAGTTCTTCTCGTTGTTGATTCCAGCATTGTTAATCACGATGTCCAGTCTTCCAAACTTCTCCACTGTGCTCTCAAAAGCTTCTACAATCACAAAATAATTGCCGTAGTAAAGTCGATTTACGCACACATTTTTATTTGAATTTTGTTTAGGAAAAAACATTTAATCTAGTTTCAGTCTTGAAACATCCTACTTACACAGAGGTCGTCGAGGCTATCACTTAACTTCGTGTGGTGACATTCCACAAATTAAATGAATCTTACATAAATATGTAAAGTGAATCCTGTACTCCTGAACCATGGAAAGGGAAACAAGTTCAACAGGGTTTCGTTGTTTTATTAACAAATGAAAAATGTCCTGTCTGTAAAGTACAATACGTTGTGCGTAAATCCCAGTCAAGCATTGACTGTACTAAGCGTTGGATGAATGGTCTTTTAAAAGCGAAGACGTTTGAGACGTCCAAGAACATTCCAAAGACATTGCCCGCGGCGGTTTCGAAAAGTCCTGCCTATAGTATCTAATTCATTTTCACACAATGCAACCCTGTTTTGCTGTTGTTGTCTTTTAAATTACATGCGTGAAATTGATAAGATTTTTGCTGTTCCTTTCAACGCATGGTGCTGAACAGAAAGTTGCACTAAACAGCGCTTAACCCTACGCAACGTCAGTAAAACTACCTAAGACTGAAGCTACCTTACCTTTTAGCTTCCCTCTATCCGTCACGTCACACTGAATAAAAATACAGTTCCCTTCTCCAAAGTCTTGATCAAAGACTTTCTTGCATTCTTCCCCAACTTGTTTGTTGAGATCAACAAGCGCAACCTGAAAGCACAGATAAGCGAAATGGAAATCGAATTAGGAGCACATCCTGTTCAAAACTTCGGGCAACCGTCAATGAAACGAGGCGCAAACGAGTTAACTCCTCAGAAGTGAAATCCTGGCAATGCCAGACGCAGCGGTAACTCTAAACTGGACCCGCGCGTAAATATTGCAGTTACGTTACCGGATCCCTTTACCTTTGACTCATTCTTAAGCAGGGCTTCGGCGACTGCTCTCCCAATTCCCTGGGCTCCCCCGGTTATCAAAGCCACCTTCCCTTGCAGAGCCATACTTACTGTTCATCCGCGAAGGCTCGGCTTTAAGTATCACTGAGCCGATCAGCTGTCAAAAGGGGCGGGTGGCGCCGTACACCAAGTCACCTAAAGGTAGTTAATAATTTGGCGTCTCTTTCGCTTTCAAACTTAACATTTTTAGAGAATGCAAAACACGTTAAACTTTACAACCCAAAACATTATACGGGGATATTTGTGTTTCTTTCGCGTCCTAGTCTCCTGCTAGATATTTGATGAAGCACCGCACATTAAGTATTATTGAATTGTACGAAGGCAGTCGCGCACCAGGGGATCAAACTTGTTACCTACTGGTTATGAACGCAGCCCACAAGAAATGCTCCCTTAAGAAAAAAAGAAAGAAATATGCTTATATGTTCTCACTTGATACAATATCTTACGATTTGCACTTATTACTTTATTACATTTTATTTAATTATTTAATGTTGATTTCCTTAGACTTATCCAGGGTGACTGACATAAAGAGTGACGTACAAAATTAGCGTACTTACCGGTGTATTTCATGTTAAGTACCTTGTTGAAGCATGTAATGACATTGATTTAATCAGGATTTGAATACACTGTCTTGTAGTCACTAGGCCAACTTTATAAACGCTAATGCACACTGCTGATGCAAACCCTAATGTGTTATGTGTAATGTTTAATGTCCTGCTTGTAAGTAGTTCATTTTTAATCCCACCTTGTGCTTAACGGTCTCTGAAATGCAGGCTGGGTGCCTGGAGAAAATACAGGGGGGTGCAATTGCAATTCACGGGGGTGCACAAAAAATCATATCTTAAGTTTTTTTTTTTTTAAGAAATACTATTTAGGCATCAGGAGACAACTGGGGGTGCACTGAGATTCGTCTCAGGGTTCAGGGATTCGTCTCACCCCTAAGCACCCCCATAGCACCGGCCCTGCTGAAATTTGATCACATTTTTGAGGAGACTGTCAGTAGACACATGTCCTGCCATCACAGATCGAGCAGCTGTTTGGGCTGGTCTTGTCTCAAGACATTGAAAATACTAATTGTAAGGACACGTCTAATTAGGGAAATGAGGAATATACAAGTGGAACTGAATGATTAAGAAGTGTACAATTGCAAGAAAAAACTAAACAATTGTAATTCACCCCAGTCCAGTATACCTACTTCAATAGAACACTTACCAATCAGCTAAGGAAACATAAACTTGGTGAACCTTTAGCCGACATTTCCCAAACATCTGTGCCGGGCCTTTCAGGGTAATGACTGAAATGTGATAACTTTGGTGTTCAGATGACAAGGTTAGGAGCTGTCTGCTGGCGATGGATTATAAGTGGTGAACAATGTCACACTCACAGTAAGAACTGCAACCAGCCACCACAAAGGGGCAAGACACTTCCCCTCAGGGCCAATAGCAGACTAGAATAAAGGTGCTCATAAGCTGGAAAGAATTCTGTGTGAATATATGAAGCCTCTGGAGGTTTTGGAGCCTAACAGATGACAGGATCTATAAATAACATTTTGATATTAAGTTCTGAGCCATGAACTGCATGTGTACCATCTACAAATCTAACAAGGATTATGGGCTATTAGCTAGTATAGGTGGGATCACTGTGAATTGATTTTTTTTTTCATAATTTTGTCTGCTCTGTCACCTGATTTTTTTTAACTTGCACACATAATAAAAATGGCAACTACTCACTCCTTCAAATAAAGGGAAATGTCACACGTTATGCACATTTTGCAAAGTACCCAATACACACTACTTAGTTTTACACATTACACATTCTGTAACTGATCTATTAACCTGAACAGTAAAGAGTATGCAGTAAGAGTAACGAGCTGATAGGGGCAATGCCAGTGACCTGCTGAGTTAATCTGACCGCTGATGATCAGCTGTCGATTTTAGACCAAGGAGACGAGGAAGAGACCAGTTTGCACATAGTCACTTCCTGCCACACGCATTCTCAGAAGACCATCAGAACGCATTGCATTGTGGAAAGCAAAGATATCTGAGGCAGTCTGAAACCATGTGACATAACCTTTAATGACTTGGTCTACATTTTCCGAGAAACCCCCTTGTTTGCGGAGATGGGGCGCATAGCTTCATGCCGTTAGCCCATATATCTTATTTTGCCGTCGTGTTAATCTGTACGCATGCTGTACAGTACATACTCTCAGAAACTTATGGACAAGTGGAAACGCTTGCAGATTTGATTTAATACGTATGTCGTATCTGTGCAGTTTTGGGCTATAAAAATTAAAGTTTCATAACAAGTTCAAATTATAATGATGGGGTATACAGAAATGTATCATTAACGTATTTTGTACAATATCTGTTGATTTTGTTTTAGTTATGGACAGGCAGAGAAACAAAGTTAAAATACTGAGCATAAAATGATCATATACAAAGATAATTCTCCAGATCTAAATACAAATTATCAGCATCGCATTTTTTCACATAGGCCTATGCGCGCTTTAACAAGTACGGTTGATATCATCACCGGAGATAAGAAGACGATGCAAAACAAGAAAACAAGTGTGCTGCTACATCTGCACGAACCACTTCGTCGCTATCACATGAAGAGTGAAATTCCATTTCCCGAAACCTCCACCACTGAACTAAACCACGCGCTGTAACAGCAGACACCAAAACAACACAAAAAATCTGTGTCGCCATGTTAACACCCCACATTGTGTCTTCACTGGGGCGAAGTGAGCCACTTTGGTCTAACCCCCACGAGGCCTAACTGATTTTAAAAATGCAAATATAAACATGCATTAGGAATTGAATAATGGTGTTTGTTTTCACTCTTTATGCTTTTTGTAGTTTTATTTATTATATGAAAAGTATTTACAGATGTACATCGGAAAAAGCAGGTTTTGCAACCCACCATTCCGCATGACTGCAGGACCAACACTTGAACAAACAAAATCACACTGTGTCCAGAAATGAAATACATCAAAATTGACTTAAATTCATGCATTACATTTAATAACTCTTTCTTTTTTGTACAAAATAAATTATGTAAATACACTTGCATTAGAAATGTACATGATTTTATTGTACACAAACATCCTTAACACTGTTACTAGATATAATTGTGTCAAATATTAAAATGAAGAAGTGGTATTAAAATCTAACAACTATCATAGCTTTGTTTTAAGGAATGTGTGAGTTTATTGATATGTCATTCCAAACATATGGCACAGTTTTGCTTATTTTCATATACCTTACAAATACGGTATATTCTAAAATAGTGTACTGTTAGTCATTTTGTCCAAATGTATGTTCCCTATTAAAAACATTGTACAACTCAAACAATTTTTTGGGCCCATCTGGTAATCTAATAAATAACAGGCTATATATTATTTTGTTGGCATGTCTGAGCAATAGATGGTCAAGAATTATAAAAAGTGGCTGTTGCAAATGCCATAGTATTTGTGTAGTTGTTGTTGTAGTATCCTGACTCTGTTTCATTTCACAGTATACAGTTCAATGACATATTAGGGTAATATTGTCCTTGCCACCTTTTCACGCAATTTCTAGACCCAGACAATATTGTTTAAATGTCACTTAGACCTGATATTGATGCATATATATAAAAAAAAACAAAAGTAAGCAAATTAATTTACTTTAACTCATTTTGGTTAAAACTCATTTTGTCATAAATCCACAGGCTTAAATGTAAAGGTATGGTCCAGAGCAGACACATACTGGCAGTGAAAGTGATTCAAGGTTAAGCTGTTTTTTTTTCCAGCTGAAGCATAGGGATTTACTTTCATATCAAAATACTTTGGGTGTGCATTTATGGCAGTTAATACGCTTTCGTTTTGGACTGTACTCTAAACTAGGGATTCCCAAACTTTCCGAGTCCATGACCCACTTTAACGAGTGAATTTGTTTTCTGTGACACATCTCTTTTTTCAGTAACCTAGCATTTGTTCAGATGTGGGATCACCCAGACCCTTCCCATGATGCACCGGTGGGTTATGGCCTTGAGTTTGGGAACCGTTACTCTGAGCAGTGCAGTGAATAAGGTGGCAGTATCTTTAAGCACATGGCATTGCCATCCCTTTGGTCCTAGAACAGGAATGCTGATCACGTGAACTTCCTGACGTGTGGTCACCTGCAGCAGGACCACACTGAAGGGTAAGGGAAGAGGAAACGTAAGGGTCAAGACAAATGTTGTAGTATTTTGATTTCAATACATTTCAGAATCTTGAAGGTTTTTTTTTTTCCCCAAATGTCTGCATTGTGCTTCCATAGTTATACAGCAATAAAGCCAGTTATCTCATTCCAAGAGTTAATGGAAGACTGTATTATATTATAATTATTTCATATTATTTTATGTTATATTATGATAAGAGGCCCGACTTTGTGTTAACATTTAGCTACTTCTTCTTTTTTTTACTGAGATGAATATAAACTATTTGCATTGGTCAAGACAATCCCATTCACCCATGCAATTTATCAACACACAAAATCACCATCTGAAGTACAAACCAGCTCACCTCATCATTGTTATTATATATATTTTTTACATATATGTTAAATTACTTAAATCAACCATATAGATGCTATGATCTGGCATCTCTCTCCAATCCGGGAGATGTTCTACTTGATCTACGCTGGGCATACATTTTGCTATCGGGAAGTTCAGCTGCAGTTTAGCTTGTTGATTCACTTTCTGAACCTCTACTTGAGGCCAGGGGAGTGTGCATTTGAGACACTTTAAGACAGATTAAGATCTCTTTACATCACTGGTGTTATGGTAATGACAGATGAGTCAGAATAAAGTGGCAGTATCTGGTCTACTGAGTGAGTGATGGGTATTTGATATGACTGGCAAGTGACCACAGAGAAACGGAACAATTAGCCAGGCACATGCACAGACAGTTCTGATGCTGAGGGCTGCTGTGCAGGGTGAGAGCACGTGGTCTCTGAACTCAAGGGGCCAAACTCGGCAGGTTTTTTTGATGTACCAGCAGTATCTCCAGTATCTCTGTCTGTGCCACTTGAGTGAGGCTTTGCCAACACAAGAATGGGCGGAGCTTCAGCACACTCTCAGTGCCACACTGATTGAACAAATCACAGTGTTTTGCCATGGAGAGGGAAGTATTTTTTGTTCATGCATGTATGTGATTGCCGATTGGCAGCTCCAAGCGTTATCGGGCTCATGAAGCCTCAGTCTCCCATCATGATCCATCTGGAAGAGCTCTTCTCCTTTTAATCAGTTTAAATCAAAGTGCATCTCCTTTTTCAGAGGGGCATGGCAATGACAGAAAAAAAAAGAGAACTGGGTATGTCAGGACTTATCTATGATGGTTGGTACCATCACAGTCGGTATACTTTCTAGCAATTCTCTGGTGCAACAAACCAAAGCAAGTCATGAAAAGTGTTAACATCTCGTCTCACTGATCCTAAGGGCACTGTGGCATGTCAAAGGAAGCTACCAGTTACTCTATGACATTTGTAAGACACAACATATATTAATATATATATATATTTTTTGGTGGAATTCTTAAACAGTGTGTCATAACCAACTATTTCAGCTGTCAGTGCCGGCTAGGCAGTTTGCCAGTAAGGGATGTCTTCATATCAAACTTATCTGTGACATCCCTGTGGTTGCTATCCAGCTACATATCAGCTAGTTATCATTTAACAGCAGGGTGTGTATGAATCTATGTATGCATAGGAGAATGAAGGCTCTCTGATGCTCTTGGTGTCAGCTGAAGAAAATGTGCTGTATTTAAGCATGTGGAATATGCACAAAGCGGAGAGAATCACTCTTTTGTTAAGAGGAGGGCAACAGCACCAAAGCTCGTTTACTAAGTGTTTAGGAAATCTGTGGACCTGATGCAAAACTACCCACAAAACTATTTCAGTCTACAGTTGCATACATGTTTCACAGCATTTGGCTCTCAGTTGTTTGTTTTCCTTGTTTTAATTGTGTTCACGTTTTATGGTAAAGATCTAAATTTGTATAACATTATTTCCTTATAAATATTCCCTTTGTTGAGCATTGTCAGTAGCTGATTCCCTGGTTGTGCTGTGATGTGGATTGTAATACAGAGGGGTATTAGTCTACAGGTTCCATGTATTGTGTGTTCAGTGTAAAGGGAATATGGCTTTCTCTCAGTGAATTTTTTTTTTTTTGTTCCAGTCTTGAAAATCATTGACTCTGCTGTTGTGTCTCTGGAAAGTAAAAATACTGTACTATACAACCAAAGTGCTTGAAACGTATAAAGAACATCAACGTTTGAAGTTTAACGGGTGCCGTTACAAGTGGTGTATTGACACACTGCGGATACCATTGGCAGTAAAGTTGTAAGACACAAGAGTTGACCAATCAGAGTCCCTGATCCCTGTCCATCTAAGTTGCTGGAACGCGGTGGTTCCTGTCCATAGCGGAGCACTGGAAACAGCTTAGGCCTGTGTCCTTTGGCTTTGCATAGTGAGCTCAGCATCCTCTCTTGGCTTCTCTTTGATGGTGGATGACTTGGACAGCACTGCACTGTACATACCTACATGTTCGTTCCTGGTTCTCGTTGGTCCCGGGATGGGAGTGCGCATGAACGAGCACTGCCCCCGGGCGTCACTGCTGGTGTACGTCCTCGTGCCTGAGGATCTTGTAGAGGACCCAGTAGAAAATGTTAAAAAACAGGAAGGCCAGCGGGAAGCCAGCCCGGGAGATGGTGTCAATCTTTTTGGCCCTGTCGATGAAGAGCTTCCTCATCTCCTCGTGGGATTTGGCGGTGGACGCAGACGTGGGCGTGGCCCCGGCCGGCTGGGCGGCGTTGTTGATGGCCTTCGGGATGGCCCCGTCTTTGCAGGCGGCGGGGGTACCCGCGGCGAAGCTGAGTCTGCTCTCTCGGGCCTCCTCCTCCTGTGATGAAAAACACACACACAGGCCTTATCACTTCCTTATCAGGACAATCCGCAGTGCAGTCCACCTGCGAGTCAGCTATGGAGACTGACAACAGCAGTCTCTATAATGCCAAGCCAAGCCACAGCCTCTGACTCAGCTTGTAATTACTTAACTGAGTCATAAATTGGACGGGAATTTGAATCACCTGTCCCCTCAGTTGCTGATTGAAAGGCATCTGTAAAACCTACAGCACTGCACATGTGAAGAACCAGGAAATGATACCACCATCTTTTGTACCATTTTTCAATCAAAAGCTCTACTTTCAGCTTAAAATATTTGCCCTCTCTTTATCCATGAAAAGTCAGTACTTCCTCTTCATTGATTTAACTTAATTTTCATGTTTATGGCACACTTAAATCTTCCTGTCATGTCACTGTATGTATATGATCCTGTGGCATGTTCTCCGGTTTCAGAAATAAGTTGGAAAAGACTAAAACAAAATGCATTCAAGTGTTTGAAAGCCCAGACAAGACAGGAATAAAGGAGAAAGGAAAAGTAAAAAATGTATTAAATCAATATGGAAGTAATTGCAATGGAACTTAATGTTAACATGGCAAACTTAAACTTTTTCCATAAATAAAGCCATAATGAATTTCACATGAAAAACTCGGCATACTGGGGGGAGAGTTAAAAAAAAAAAAAAACAGAAGTAACCTCTGCACATTTGTTTCCAGAGATGAATTTTTTGGAAAAATATCAACAGCACCAATCAGAATATTCTGAAAGTGGAGAAAGGAATATAACAAAGAAAGAGACAATTATGATGATGCTGAATAAATTATGAAGACAAATGGGATGTCATTGGTATGATGAAGGAAGGCCAACTGCAGTGTAACTCATATAGCATGGCATCTGAGGCCACAAAGAAAGACATATGCAAACACACAGAGACAGAAATCAAATCACACTGGAACTTTGTGGCTATGTACAATAAATTCCCAGCTAAGCATTTTCAATCTTAGAATATAGTCACCTCTATGTGAAGTAAATTGAATTTCTGTACTTACTGGGGAAAACACTTCACACTTAAAACCCTGCTAAAATATTTATGAGCACTTGTGTAAATGCGTGTAAATCTTGTGTAAATAGGCATCAGTGACACGTGTGTGTGTGTGTGTGTGTGTATATATATCTACACACATATATATGTGTGTGTATGTGTGTGTATATATATGTGTGTGTATTTTATATCTATATATGTATATATATATATATATATATATATATATATATATATATATATATATATATATATATATATATATGGACCCTGACAATGCTATGGGGCCAGAGCAAAGGACCAGGATAAGGACCAGCATAAGTGTCCTCACCCTCTTGTTTGTGCTAGCACTGAGACTGCATTGGAGGCACACTCATTCTCAGAGTTTTGAGCTGTGTATCATGCGCTGGGGTCGCATTCTTCGTTCTGCATCAGCACGCCTCTTTGCAGGGGCTGCAGTGGAGTTTGCCGTTCAGAGGAGTCTCCGCGCTGAGCGTGTCTGTGCTCATTCTCGCTACCCGCTGCACCACATCTGATCTTCTCATGTAACCGCTTGGGACCAAAGCCATGGGAGAAATCACGTGAGGGTCATCCAGCGGTCTGATGTGTGAAGATCTGGCAATGACTGCATTTCTTTTTTCTGTGATTTAAGTTTGCTTTTTGACTGTACATGTTTTCCAAGACTGGTTCTGGTAACTGTTGAGTTTCCCCAGCCACTTTGTTTTGAATGTCTCTTAAAATCCACAGTAGCTAGGAGTTTTCACACATTTCTCTATCATAATTTCCATCTTATGAGTTATAACAAATTTCATTGGTTATCACAGATGAGTAATGACCTGCGTGTGAACCGACATGCTGTTGTCTGTTCTGGGGTGTATTCAAGAAGGCTTATCATGGTTCATGTCCTTCTAATAAGCTGTGATGCTTTTTCCTAGAAAAACTTTGCAAAAGAGGTGATCACAAGTGCATTCTCACACCGGCGTTTAACACTGCAGCTGCTGATTCGTGGGACAAAGCTCTCACCTGTCGTGACTCAACCTGACCAAGCCTGTTCAGCTCTGAGTTTAGCAGCACAAAATCCCTGACCTCTGCCGTGGGGTTGCAATTTAGGAAATGTGAACAGTGTGAAAAGATGATCTTCTGCTTCTGACTTTGATGATCTTCTGCTTCTGTGACTTTTGAGGGGGTGTTAGGTTAACATTTTGCTAAACTTTAAACGTCTCCCTCAATATCTGCCAGATTCACACATGCTAAAAATGGTCTGGCACCCTTCATATGTGATGTTCAAAGTGACTGACAATAAAAAGCAAAGTATTGTCATTTCTGAATTCTAGCCCTCGGGGAGCTGTAAGTGTGCTACACAGTACATGGATATGAAAACAAACAAATGACAAACAAAAAATGTACAACTAACAGAAAACAATCATATTAGCTAGGTATGTTTACCCTGCCACCGGAGGTGTAGATCTGACCCAGTGATCCGTACAAATGGTCTGCACTTCTTGTGGCTTTGCCCTGGTGAAATGAGTCAGTGTTTTCATTTCCGTCAACCGCTCGGTCAACAGGCTTTCACCAAAGCGGCAGGAGCCCACAGGAGCAAACACAAAAAATAAAGAAGGGCTTTAAACTCATCACCTGGGCTAAACATGAGAGGAGGTAGCCACGGGTAGGTGTGGATGAAAAGGGATATATGTGGGAATAAATGGCCAACTCTACATGTGTTAGACAGCCCTAGAAAGATAGTGCTAGCCAGTGCTAGCAAAATAAATGAGAGGTGAATGATAAAGTTAATGACCAAGAGTGTATGCAATGGTGAATATCCAGGGGAATATGCAGGAAAGCTCATCCAGGTGTATGTGTGACAATAAGTGCTCTGTGGTATATTTGAAAATAAATATAGTAGGATATGTGTGACAATACATAAACAGTGGTATGTGTGGCACTAAGTAACCAGGGTACGTCACTTTACGTAATCGTGCCTACCACACAGATCAATAATAATAAAGGAAAAAACACTCAACTTTTTTTTTTGCAGCAGCAGCAGCAGTATATCAAACAATTAGGGTGATTAGTTATAGTTACAGCTTGCTGTTGTGGTCATAAATGGTTGTGTGACGGCCCTCACAATCCTTTTTTTTTTAAAACCCAGTAATTCAAAGACCAGCAGCACTCCTAATTGTACCATGTGCATATATTCAGTCAGATATAATGGCGCTTTAATGACCAGGCACAAAAGGATGCAGGGACTGCACAATGAGGAGGGTTTAGCAGGAGTCTGGGAAACAAGGACGGTATGCGGTTGCAACACTTCAGAAACAGAAAAGCAACAATAATAAAACCAGAATAATGTGAAATCAGAAAAACTGAAATGAATACACACAATAACGCATGAAAAAGGGCAGGCAGCACAAACATGAACCAAAATGAATGTCAAAGTAATCATCTTAAACACACCTCTACATCGGATTGGACCGACAGGATAACTTTAATAAGAACATTTTGTGAGTAGTCATAATGTCTTTTATAAGACAGTGCTGTATGTCTTGAATCAAGATACCACAAAATAATCTTTCTGAGCTTGGATTAATTGCAACACGACAAACATGTTCAGTGTGTCTTCCTGTTGTGGCTGTAGTCACACTGTTAATGAACGTGTCAAAACCCTCTTGTCAGACCCGGGATCACAGTTCTTTGTGGTGAGACCGGCGTGTTGCAAGGCGAAATGAACGTCAGTCAGGCCCACAGTGCAAAATCTCCCCCCCTTATCACCTGAAATATCTTTTTTCTTACCACAAAAGCCAAAACGTCGCATTTGTAAGCTTGTTAACATGCAGCGTTAACACTCAGAGATAAGAGCAGCACAAACAGTCCTAGTTTTCAGTGACCTGACCACTGCCTGCAAAAAGCTTTACCTTTGAAGTAAACCTGGTATGAGCCCTATTCCCCTTACGCACAATACACCTGTGCAATACTGTTTGCGTACACTAGGTGGGGGAATGGTCCCCCATCTTATTTCGGTAACGCGAGTCCTGTGTGAATTCCTCAAACTTGTACATCTTTTATCTGTATTGAACTTGCAAGATCAGAAGACAGGCCTTTATAGTTTTACACTGAGGCATGTCAGAAAGAGGAGAGGGTAAGACATGCAGTGGATTGAGCAGCTGTTTAACTTCTGAGTGGATGCTTATGTGGGTAGGTTGGTTGAGGCAGAGGGGAAATTAGGCAGGCACTCTTGCAAGTGCCTCAGGACCTTTTATGTCCACAGAGAGTCAGGACTTTGGCTTTATGTTTAATCCAAAAGATGGCTTCTCCGTAATGAGACTGCTCCCAGCACTACACTGGGGTTTTGTTTTCCCATTACTGGCCCACCAACACCACTTACAGCAACAGTCCAAGCTCAGCTGCACTTAGCTTCAGGCACCAGGCAGGAGAATGATACAGAACGGATTGGCTGTTGGTATTTGACAAAAATCAAGATACATATAAAATATAGAAGAAGCAGCGGAGCATTGAATGGGTATGATATGCAACATTCATCTTGCAAATTCTGAGTATCTTGTGATTCTCTGTGTTCTCTGTCTATACAGAGAAAACCGTACACTGATGCTTTCATAAATACCCTTTCAACTTTCCAAAGGAAGTTCTCAACTGTAGGAGATGAAGCCTCACACACTGTGACTTAAATTCAGCAGCAACAATTTTGATAACTATTTTCGGTGTCTTTGATGATTCAACTCTCTCCCACTTATTTAGTCCTCTCTCTCTCTGACTCTCTCCTCTCTCCTTTTGCTCTCTCTCTCACTGATGCCTCTGGAAAGCTGTCTTTAACATGACTGAACCCTGATTTTGAGGACTTTATCATTATTCATTGCAAATGCCAATCTACATGGCATATGGAGCCATACAGATGTTACTGCATTTTTTGACCAACCTATTTGGCCAGATCTGACTGTACAGAAAGTGTAAAACATACAAGAAATGTGTCCAAATAACTTCCCTTCAAACATTCAAACTTCTAATTGACTATAGGGGCATACCCTCTCTGCTGTCTCAAAAAGGGTCAAGAGTATTACATTTTACATGTAATATTCCTTTGTTAAAGGTCAATCGTTGTGTCATGGCAGTCAGACTTTCACCCCTTGATCTCTAGGTTTTCCCGCTTAGCCCGTAATGGTGTGGTTTGATGTCAGGGCATTTGGGGACATTCTGCCAATCATTCTGGCAAATTACATCATCACACTGTGACTCTTGCCAAGTAGGGTTACCTGGAGAAGACAGGAGACTTGGCCTCCATCCAGAAAATATGCTCAGTTTGTGGTGGCATGAAAGGAGCAGAACGAGACCAAGTTTAAAACTGCCTTTAGTGTAAGTTCTCAGCATTAATCTTATAGATCCCAAAAGACAGTCTCTGCACTAATCACTGGAGAAGTGCCACTAATCCATATCGGTCTCCACCAAGCCCAATTCGGCTGACACATTTCAAAGGGTGGCTTGGAGCAGTCTCACTGCTTGTTTAGTGTAGGTTAATCCCTTCAGAGAATGGTTATCGCTTACACTGTATCATAGATATATATCAGCAACCCTGTTCTTGAGATCAGCAGATTTAGGCCTAGATAAACTGCCTTTGTCATTTTGTGCTGTACAGTATTTCTCCTCTTCATACATTTTGCATGCTTCAATGCATTTTAATAGGATCTTTCATTGGAAAGAAGATCAAAACCATTCATGGGCATTCAGTGATACCTAATGGATCAATAACAGATGGATTTCATTTTTATTTGATTACAGTTTTCAGCTTCAAAAACTAGTGCTAGTGCTCATTTTTGTTTTTCTGATATTATAAATAAACCCTTTCTTTTCTCATCTTTGATCACAATCTAGATTAATTAGCATATTGCTGTATCTTTTTGTTTTGTGTGCATATATATTGTATTCAACAGTGAAAATGCTCAGTTCGCTCATTTGTGTGTTTGCTTGGAGCGTAGATTTTACCTTCTTCTTCTTCCTACGATGGAATCTTAACAGTTCCTTGTGTTGCCTGGAAACAAAGTTGACGGCAGCGTACTCCAACAGTGCAGAAAACACGAACAGCAGGCACACGGCCATCCAGATATCGATGGCTTTCACATAAGACACCTGAAATGACAAAACAGGAACACACACATCTGTGAAGGAGTCAAAATCGTTAAGCAGTCTCCTAACTGTCACGGGTTCTGGTCTAATGCTGCCAATGATTACATTACATTACATTATGTTGTTGCCATTTAGCAGATGCTCTTATCCAGAGCGAACTATACAGGTTACAATTTTTACAGGTTATCCACATACACAGCTGGATATTTACTGAAGCAATTCTGGGTTAAGTACCTTGCCCAAGAGTACAGTGGCTTTGCCCCAGCAGGGAATCAAACCAGCAACCTTTCAATAACAAGCCGTCCTCCTTACCACTATTCCACACTGCTGCCTCACAATGATTCTATTTTCAACAGTTACAACAGGGAAATAGCATCCATACATGCAACTAAAAGCACAATCATGACATTAAATTGTGAACCACGGAAAAAAAGTGTACCATTAAATGCTTAGCGAGCTCTTATATAATGGGCCTTTCTATACATAGACATTCACGCACATGTCACATAGACAGTACTCTGGGGTGAACAGGTGCTGTCAGCCCGTTGTTCTCACACATGGCTGACCTCAACAAGGCAGGCGGGGCAGGAGGGGAGGGGAGGAAAGGGGCGGGGCGGGGCGGGGCCGGATGGCGAGTACCTTTGGGAGGGAGGTCCTGGACCCCGAGCTCTGGGTGGTCATGGTGAGCACGGTGGTGATTCCCAGGGCCACGCGGGCGGGGGCGGCGTCCATGTTGATCCAGAAGGACACCCAGGAGAGGATGACAATGAGCAGGCTGGGGATGTACATCTGGATCAGGTAGTAGCCCATCTGCCGCTCCAGGTGGAAGCGCACCTCAATGCATGTGAACTTCCCTGGATTAACGACAACGGCAGGGAGAGAAACCAGGGCACTGAGCAGGTGCAGCAAGAGGTGGACCGCACGCAGTGGCAGGAGAAGATTACAGAGATCAGACAGAAACACTCCCCCATTACAGCAGTAACTACACACAAGTGTGTAGTAAAATATCGCTTTCATAATGTAATATGTTACCATGGCAAACTCTGTACTATGACTGCGTTTACAATATGTTTTACTTACAATGTACAATGTACAATGTATGGGGCCATGAAATTACTGAAAACAGGTGATATGTTTAAGAATACAGTTTGTAATTCTAGTCCAGCACTCTGTGATTCAGCAGCACCTCTGGCCCAGAATGATTTTAATAAGCCTGAAATCCTACTTTATAGAAGGTTGAAAAAACAACACAAACACTTTGCTATGAGGAGAGCCTGTTGGTTAGGGTGTGGACTTATATAAGGTGTATCACAGCATTGCAAACTTTGCTCCATTGATTGCGCTTATCACAAAGTTGCCCTCTCATGGTGGTGTAAATTCTCTGGCTTTGGAATGGTCAGGTCCCCAGAGGTGCCTCCTGGATATGCTGTGGATTTGAACAGTTTTCCTGAAAATTTGGCCTTTAAATTTGGAAAAAAATAACATTACTTTTTTTGTTTTAAAGTAAGGACTTATACAGGACCTATCAACTTTAAAAAACAGCAAGTAAATTTTTTGCATGACCTGATTTTCTTTAAAATTTTAAATTAGGTACCTTACCAATGAATACATAAACACTTAGCTAAAGCTACCAACTCAAGTGTAACATAATTTAATCTGTCTGGACTCAGGTGTGTTGTGCGTGTATCTTCAGCGTTCCACTTGTCACAGGTAAAAATGGTGTTCCTGTTAGAGACACTGGCTGAGGACCTCCGGGGCTTCCTGTCTGAGCCGGCACAGAGAAACCTCCACCTGACCTCAGCGCCTGACAGGATGCGATGTGATTGGTCACATTGCTCAAACAATCCTAATGCTTCCGACGCTGGCCTGGAATGACATCTTGGGGTTGTTTTCTGAAAAAAATGTCCCAAGTTAACTTTTCAATCATTGTCTAACATGAAAACGTAATAAAAGCCTGAAATAGGTTTACTGAAAAAGACAATAATAAGTGTTTGAAAATGAATAACAGGGAAAGTATCTACTTGGATATCCAGCACCAAGCACACACCAAGTCAACTGTCCTTAAAAGGAAGAATCAGCAATGCTTGGTTAAACCATACACATACCAGCATTTATATTCTCACAGAGACTGTCCCCTCTAATGACATAAAGAGATACTGTGGTCAAAATTAGGACAAAAAGTGAGTGTTCGTGAGGCCTCTGTAGCTGCTGATGTAGCACTGTGTATGAATTTTCACTTTTATAGGACTTGTGCTTGTGCCTAAAAATCCTCCACTTAGAGAAGCGAGAGAGTTGCATCTTTCTCACTCCTTCTCTTTCTCCCTCTTTCCTCACTTTCTCTTTGTCTCCCTTTCTCACCTCTCTTTCTCCTCTTTCTTTCTCTCTCTCTCTCCTCTCTTTCTCTTTGTTTCCCTCTCTCACCTCACTTTCTTTCTCCTCTTTCCCTCTCTCTCCTCTCTTTCTCTCCCTCTCTCTCAGCAGACACTCTCAGGAAGAGCGCTTTCAGGGTCTGCTGGGCTGCGTCTCGAACCCGTGGGCTAACGGGGCTGTCAGAGGCAGAGGCAGGTCTGCGGATGGAATATTCCGGCACCTGAGCGATTCTCGGGGAAGACTTTATGGACGCTGACAGCGTCTCCCAGCGGGGCGGCTCTAATTGTGACAAGCTGTCAGTGCTGGCCCCAGGTGGACCGCTGGGGAACATTCCGTGGTGTTTTTCTGGACCATTCCGAGGCCAGGGTGATCTCGCTGATATAATGCTAATAAGGATGGTGGGTGTGGCCCCTCCCCATTACTGAAAAACAGCTATCATTCCTGAGACAACGGGCATACAAACCCCAGGAGAATATTACTGGTCACTAGCTGTGCACGTTGTCTGATCCAGGGCAGCTTAGAGCTGCATTGTAGATTTCTACAGCCGGATCTGTCCCGGGAGGTTTGTGAAACAAATATAGCCACAGCATCTGTCTCAAGCATACAGAGCAGTGTCCCTTCTGGTATTCAAACCGTAACCCCTTAGACCGATGTCCAGTCCTATAACCAATGTGTCATGACTCAAACCGCTGCTCCACACCACGGCGAATTTCAGACGAAACTGCAATATGTTTCCACATGCACAGCTCATTCACACAGCAGCGGCATTGGTTTCTGACACGACAGAAGCAGGTTTTTATCAGTGCGCCAGGCCTGTGTCATTAGGTGTCGCAAACTCATCATTAAATTGCTGCTCCGTCTCACGAGTTCTGTCGCCATGCCAACCGGGAAAATTCTGTGGTCTTTTTCTGGACTTTCCGAGGCCGGAGCGGTTTCTGCAATGTAATTCTAATAAGGATGGTGGGTCGGCCCCCTTTTACCTCAACAGAGAGAGAGAGAGAGAGTAGCGTGACTACATGTCTTGCATAATTTCAGCCTGAGAAGAGACACGGCTTGTAGTCACACGAAAGGCTAGCAAAAGGAAACGTCTCCCACACAAAGGATTCAAAGGCATGCAGATCAAGGAAGGGGCAGCTCTCAGGATCTGACAGAGACCCCCCTCCCTTCCATCCCTGGCCCTGTGTAAAGGAGCCGATGTCACCAGGCCGAGGCAGAGAGGTCCTCACTATCCAGTCGATAGAGACAGATTCAATGAGAAACAGGCCGGCGAAAGCTAATTACCAGAGAGGGGTCCACAACCTTGATGACGGATACAAGACTCACGACCAAGGCCGATGTCAGTCACCGTACCATTTCGCAGAAAGCCCTGTCACCCCACACTCCCAGAGGACAGACCCTGGGACAGGCGTGTGACTGACAGGTCCAACAAAGGCCCGCGGCGCTCGGAGCTTGGTGAAAGTAATGTGCGTTTTCTGAATCCCTACCCTCCATCCTCACATTAGCTAGCTGAGCGCACCATTACTCACAATGCATTCCAAACAGACAGTCCCACACATTTAACATTTCTCTTATTCCCTGCTGTGGTATTACCACACAGAAATAAAAAGACATATGGTTGATTTTTACTTTGTGTAGTTTCTTATTTTTTTGTGGTAGTCTCAGGCATCTCTGCCTGGGTGCAGCCACGGAGCAAAGCAACAGCGCTGACAGCTGCCAGTCAGGAGGAGAGGGGTTTTAGCCAGCACGCCAAGGGAATCCAGCTAATGCTGACCCCCGCAATGGTCAATTAGAAAACGCACTTAGCTCTTTCCAGAGGCGTTCTGCGCGGCGCGTGTGTGTGTGTGTGGGGGCGGACGGTCGGCACAGCATAGCAACAGACTCGTGCCGAGCCTCCCACGCTATAGCAGCGGCATCGCCGGGGCGACGCGCTCGGCGACCGCGACTCGGCAACCGCGGCCCGGCGACGCGGCAATGCGGTGGAGGGCTGGGTGAAATCGACCGTGCGCGAGGACCCCACCCCCGCCGTCCGGGACACGCTGACATCAGCGTGACTGACAGGGCGGTTACCTCGCACGGTGACCCCAAAACGTGCCGCGCGCAGCGGCCACTGGCTAAATGACTTAATCAGAGATCAGCCCCTATAGAAGGTGCGTCACAGATGAGTACCAACTTCCACAGGGTTGGGGGGTGGGGTGGGGTGGGGGGTGTAAAAAGGACAGGGATATTCATGCGTGTACTGCATGTGTCCCAGCTAAGCGGATCGGAGACGGAATAGGCTTGGCTTTTGCTGTTCCGTTCAGTTCCAGGCCGTGTCCCACAGCGTATTACAAGACAAAAAAGACACCCCCCCCCCCACCCCCCACATGTAAACCATCCACTTCAGTTTGGGTCTTGATTTTGAGACAACCCAGGATAATGCATTTGTCAGCACTGTGACGTTTACAGAGTGTCTGAGCTTCCTCAACAGAGTGTATTAGCTTAGGGGATAGTACATTCTAAAAGAAAGAGGGGAAAAAAAACATGATTTCTGAGAAAGCTGGCTGAGTGGGCCTGCACATAACACAGAGAGCTTGTGAGAGAACATGGCCTATCGGCGGGCTTGTTACTGAAATCAGTTACTGCTACAGCTCATTACTGCTTTTTCAGTTTTTTTGTGGATTGAACACACAGATGTCTCTGACAAATACATAGAACATTCTCACTCAAACCAATCACTCTGTAAAGCTCTCCAATCAGAGTAATCTTGTTATATGCTGCATTCGTTCCAAAATCCCATGTATCAGGGTCTATGGGTCGTGTAATACATATTTCTATGGTTATTATCAAAAGATGATGATTTTATGATTATCTATGTTTAAAACATTACACCTTAATATGTAACAATATACAGACCCTGATCCAAAATGTTGCTACATATGCGAAAATATCAATATATATAAATAAAATTCATTTATATATTTCAACAATTGCTTTAACACATTTATCATTTTTAGTATATTTCAGAGTATTCAGATACCATACCTATTCTGCAATGCATAGAATATCATGCATGAAAGAAGCAATGTTTGATATAATTTTACAGTTTTTGTAATCTTATGTTTGGGATTTAATATTTTTCCATATATTAACACGAATGACTTTTTTCCTCAGGGCTGGCTATAGGACCGCATGGGGAAAGATATCCCGTCTCTGAGTAAAGGCGTCTCAGCTGAGCGGCATTACTGTAATCCTTTCTGAAATTAATCACATATAGTCAGATGCTTACAACACTGGGTCACTGGGCAAACAGAGGTGGGAAAACTGTGCCGACATTTTACCGAATAAAACAGTCCTGCTGCTCTGGGGGATATCTGTTTAATCTGAGCATCTCTCCTATGTGCTCGGTGCACTCAAACACACAGGGAGTGTTTGGTTCCTTGCTCTGAGCTCGAGCGCTGAGCCGGTGGTCTGCCATCTCCAAATCTGCATCAGGAGGACCATTGATTGGTCCGATCGATAGGTCTTTTACCAGCCACAATTGAGCAGAGAGAGCTTAAAATTGATCCAATTAAAGGAGGGAGAGATTAATATTTCGGGCCCCGGAGGGTTTTTGTCTGAAGGCCATTTGTTGTGGTGGCACACCTCCCCTCCCCCAGGCATGGTCTCTGTGGGTTTACCCATTAATTAGAGAAGGTGGAGCCAATCTCAGCCTGTCTCACACTGTGCCCCTGATGTGATTGGTCGAGGCAAGACGAGGGCAATCCATCAGGGGACACCTACGGGACCACCCGGTCCTCCTGGGACCTGCCCTTCTCCTGGCTGACCTCTGAGACTGACACGCGTTTTGTTTATGCCTCGCCTGTCCTTGACCCCCCCCGTCCCCGTCCCCGTCCCCCCAACCCGCATCTGCCACCCTCGCACCCCGCCGAAACCTGCAGCTCGGAGAGCGAGAGAGAGAGAGAGAGAGAGAGAGAGAGAGAGAGTGCCTCGCAACAGCAACTGACAACACACATCGCAAAAGATGCCGTCTCACGCATGGCTGCCCCCCTCCCTGAAAAAGGCAGAAGAGGCTCGGGCGTAGGGCTGCTTCTTTCTCAATGAAGAGGTTGGGGGGGGGAGTGGAAGCAGACCCCTATTCATAGAAATCCTCCTGTTTCCATGGATAACAGAAACAACTAACGGAAAAAAAAAATACATTAGGTCACAGATGACAGTTTCAGATTGTGTTTTATCATCAACGAGAACGTGGTCATGGCGATTTCCCTTCCACATAAGCGGAGAGTGTGAATTGTAAAGTCAACCAGAAAGACACACAAATCTGAATGACACATCAGTCGCTGGTTGAGTGGAATCACGCTGCGATTCATTTCATCGTCGTAAAGGCATGTAAAGCGATGCATTAGTATAACGGAATTAGTATTCCCAAAATAGATACCACATTATATCAGACCCGTGAACGCAAAGGCTTTAATTCACCCTCTACGTGAGAGATACTACAGCAAATAAAATCAAATACTCAAAACGATACGCTCAGCTGCCCACTGTGACATGTGACTTATCATTGACAAAATATGCATTTATAAATACCGAGCGGAAAAGGATGTTTCCCTCCGTCAGCCAGCGGTTCTCTGCGCGGAGATCCGCACGGGTTAGAGAAAGCTGTCTTTTTCCTCATTTAAGCTCAACGTCGCCCTGATTGGGAGGACTACGTGGGAGCCAACGAAACATGACAGGTCATAAAATATGGAAGCCGGCTTATATTATTTACCAGCAGCTCACACTCTACCCGCCGCGTTCAGTGCGAAAGAGCAAACGCTGGAGAGCACTCCGTTTTGCAAAAATGTGACATTTCCAAAGAGGTGGACAGAAACCAGGGGGACAGCAGGGCACACCTGCACCACCTCAGATCAGACACGGATGCATGCTTCGTGTCCATACTGTCTGTGAGCTTGTGTGGGCCAACAGCCTAGGTAACTCATACTCCACACATACTCCACAGCCCCATACATTTAAGCACTGTGTAGTGACTGTCTAAATTGATTTTCACCATTGTTTTTGTATATTTGTATTATTTTATATTTTCCTTATTGTATGCTTTTATAGTTGTAGAGTTTTTCTTTTACATTTTCTGTTCCTAAATCCTGTTGAGTTTTGCTCACACGTCTTGCCTGTGATGAACTAGATATTTAGATATTATTTGCTAAACAAGTGCAACATCGTTTCTATGGTGACACGGTTCTTGCTTTTATGCTGAATGTTTGGTGTGCACTTGACACATGCAACCTAGCGATCCTCTACGGCTTCAATCCCTCTGACCCAAAATCACTCCGGAGGGATTTGCGGTTTCTCTGAGTCAATATATTTGGGCTTTGTGGATCTCTGCCGTCTTTGTTTGTAGACACATCAATGATAGCTCATTTTTAATAATGCAAATCCGCCCGTTCCCATGCCATCTTTGTCTTGAAAGCGCTTACGTTTTTAACGAGGGAAAAACCTACGCCTCCCTGCTCTGAAAACCCGAAAGTTTGCTGGGAGTGAATTAGAGCACTTTATATTTCTAGCTCTCATTATTCTGTCAGTTCAAAGGCGTCACGCTGTATCAGATGAAAAGGTAAGAACAGAGCAAATTACAACAACGTCAAGCACCGAGCTCTAAATGAGCGATTCTTCTCCCCGCTGACTAATCACTGACACATGTACAAATACTGAAATTAAAATGCTTACTCAGAGAACACTTATGTTTAGTTATAAAGTTTTTTTTTATTGATCAAGCTAGAGTAAATTAAGTCTACTGCAGTTCCCCCGGGAAGGAGAGAGCTGTTTTCATGAAACAGATCTGAATTCTTCCTCAGCAGAAGCTACCAACTGCCAAAGGCATTGTGCCAGTACATTAGATGCTTCATATCTACTTGCCCTTTGACCTGGAAGGAGAAACACCATGACAGGAAATGCTGAAGCTGAGAGGATCAACATGCTATATCTGCAGGGCTCCCTAGACTTTGACCTTAGTCTTCTAAACAATATTTTTACATAACACAGAGTACGGGGGTATACAAATCGTATATATTAATTTAATGTGTTTCCACAAACTTAAGCAGTGGAATATTTACCTGCAAAAATAGGCCCTCCTGTGGTAACTTTTCCATGTCATTCAAAAGTCAGCTTTAATGACAGAGTAAATTCTATTCTGTATTATGGTCTTTGCTCCCTATTAAATTAAATATTAACTAGCTATTTATGATAACAAAACAATATATACTATTATCTAGATATTATGGTGAAAACTATAAAGACCACTCCTTGCCGTGTTGTCAGATATTGCAATCGTTGTGCAAATAAAACAGTCACAATGGATAGTTTTCTTCCTTTTGAGAATATGGTCAGACATGCTCATGACGCACCCCTTAAACAAGATCAATCAGTGTTCTTCTTCCTTATTGCACTCTCGGATATTGCGGTCAAGGCATATGCAGTAAAAGGTCACAGTACATAGTGTGTCCTCCTTACCTGTGTTGTAATGCTTGGTGCAGTATTACAGATAGGACTCGTCCTTACCTGTGTTGTAATGTTTGGTGCAGTGTTATGGATAGGACTCGTCCTTACCTGTGTTGTAATGCTTGGTGCAGTATCGCAGATCAGACTCGTCCTTCAGGATAAACTGTGGGAGGGTCAATCCCTCTGCAACCTGCACGGGTCCGTTCTTCTGCCACTCGAAGATGAGGTCATTCATCGTGTATCCAACTGTGGCGAGAGACAGTTTTAACATAAGACATTATGACATCATCTCAGCGTATCATTCTGACATACTAACAGGAAGTACAGTTCCATTCGCTTCTTTTTGAAATCATTTCCATGGAAAAGGACAGTGACACTTTGATGTGAGTTGTAAGGGGACTGAAAACATGACAATAACTGAGATGGATAGGTTTACAATATTTAAAATGATGCCTTCAGGTAACCGCTTCATATTTCCTTGTATTTGTATAAAAAGTATTATATTTTTTGCACAGTTAATTAGCAGGCCTGTTGTAATGAATCAATTGATTAAGATGGAGACTTTGCCAAATCGTGCTTTCTTTGTTGATCAGAGCATGAATGCCTGAAACAAAAACAATGAAATTAAATTAGATTCCCTTCATTAAACGGGAACTGATGGATCGGTCATCGATCAGATGATTAGTCAACCAAAAAGCCAATCAAAAAATAATAACATTGAATAACAATCCTCTGACAGCCTCAATAATTGGTGCTCGAGTGTGGAAGAGAAGGCTGACTGCATTTTTGAACTTAAAGCTCTGTTCTCTGTCTGGAGTATTTGAATAATCATCCAATCCATGTCCAATCTATTAGACCTTCAGGAAAAGCAAACAAGCAAGTGAATTCTGCAGTAATAACGTTCAACATAAATACAAGCCTGGTGTTAATTAGATTATAGATATCTACCTTATAGGGGCTGGGATTCATTAGTATATAGACTAAATTTATGACTAATAGGGCAAACCCAATTAGACTTCATGTCAAATAATACTTTGATATAGCATGCATAATGTTAGCAGCTGTACCCTTGGGGCACATACCAAAGGCTTTTTCATTCTGAGCAAGCAAAAGGCTCTTTGAGTATAATGGAGCAAACATGAATATCATTCAAATAAAATATTATTTTTCATGTGGCTTACACCAAGTCTTACCACTCTTTTGCTTAATGAAAAAAGCTGACATCTAAATTTAAATTCTTAATAAATTTCAAATCAATCCAATACTTTCTATTCAGTGATTGGAGGCCTGGCAAGTGTTTCAAACCTCTTGGTGTGTCTCCTGTGAATAGATCAGGATTGGTTATAGTGGAGAAATGCCCTGGATTGGGATTGGCTACAGTCAAAAGGAGCTCCACTTATGGGGTACTGTGGAGGATGTTTGGTTACAGTGGAGAGATGCCCTGTGTTATAAGTTACTGTGGAGGATGTTTGGTTACAGTGGAGAGATGCCCTGTGTTATGGGTTACTGTGGAGGATGCTTGATTACAGTGGAGAGATGCCCTGTGTTATGGGTTACTGTGGAGGATGCTTGGTTACAGTGGAGAGGTTCCCTGTTTTATGGGTTACTGTGGAGGATGTTTGGTTACAGTGGAGAGGTTCCCTGTGTTATGGGTTACTGTGGAGAATGCTTGGTTACAGTGGAGAGGTTCCCTGTTTTATGGGTTACTGTGGAGGATGTTTGGTTACAGTGGAGAGGTTCCCTGTGTTATGGGTTACTGTGGAGAATGCTTGGTTACAGTGGAGAGGTTCCCTGTTTTATGGGTTACTGTGGAGGATGTTTGGTTACAGTGGAGAGGTTCCCTGTGTTATGGGTTACTGCTGAGGATGTTTGGTTACAGTGGAGAGATGCCCTGTGTTATGGGTTACTGTGCAAAGTGTTTGGCTGCAGCGTGGCTGTGTGATACAGCTGGGGCTCCTTTGGCATGCGGACCGATCCAAAGCCTCGTTCATGGGTTTTGCCCTCTCGGTGCGCCTCTTATGTTGAAATCCAGTTACGCCAGATGCGTTTTTTCTCTCATTTCCGATGCGCAGTGTCGTTCTCTCCCTGTGCTCCATTTGCACCGCGGTCCAGGCGGGGACCACCAGCCGGCCTGGCCAACAGTGGAGCGTGATGAAGTAATGTGGGGCCCTCAAATGAAGACACATTATCTCTCCGCGCATTAAAGAGCGGCCGCTAAATATCCCCCAGGCCGCCGCTGCACTGGAAAGGAGGTGGTGTGTAAAAATGTTTAAATAAATTATAGCAGATGTAATTAGAAGGAATTTCTGTGTCTTTTTATAGCTCCGGTGGCCATTTTGTACTTTTTGACGTTTGGGGGAAAAAAAAAAAAAAGCGGGGGCGTAGGGGGTCACCCTCCATTAACGTAACCATTCACGTCAGTCACTTCAGCCCTTGGTGGCTGAGTTTAATTAAACGTGCATTTTAATAAAAAGTCTGACGAGTTTTTTTTTTTTCCTTTCTCAGGAGTTACCTAGTCCTCCTCATACCCTAAGCTATCATGTTCAATACAGTCTGCCCTTTTGTGAAGCCTATTTTTCCCATTGGGTCAATCTTTTTAAGGCAATTTCTTTTTATAGTTAATGAATCTGCAAGCCTCACATTTCGGAACAAGACAACCTCATAATCTTTTATATACCAGCAGTCTACCATTGCTGGTGCATCTTCAAATACCCGCTCAGTCAGCTATGGCATTATAAATAAACTAGAAATTAGAGATCTCATGTGATTACAGATAAATAGAAATAAATCAAAATAAACTGCAGCACTGACTGTGTGCTTACCGTATCTGCTGCTACCGTGAAAAATTAGGTGCTGGGCCATTTGTTTTTATTGTGCTGGAGAGCACCATAGGGTAGCTGATGCCCGGTGCATGCCTAATGCGGAAACATCACGGAAGAGAGACCCTTATTGAGATAAATATGCACACGGAGAAAGGGATTCTGGGAACAGCTCATGACCTGGAGAGACACTGTAATGGGAGGAAAAGCTGAATGCATTAAAATCTTATAGCGCAAGAGCTGTAGGAATGTAAACATTTTCTGCGGGAATGTTTTGCTTGACTCCAGGCAAACTGCCTGATCTGCAAATCTTATCTAGTAACTGACCGCCACTGAGGAAACCACTCGTGTTGCAATGAAATGGGGGATGCAGTCCAAGTCTCATTATCATACACTGAAATGGAATCTATTTTCCTCAATTTCAGTTTCCTAGAAGTAGATTGCACTCTTATTTAAACCTATAGCTTAAAAATAGTTGCATAGATCAAAGGAATTTCAGTAACCTCATTCTTAGAAGATGTGCACTTAGTTGTTTTTTGTGGGTTAGGTTGAGATTTAAATGTTTAGTGTGTGAGTACAACTCATTGTAGGTGCTAATTATACTGATGCTCACTGTAGATTGCATCTATTTCTGTGTTCCCTTTTGCATAAAAACATAAAACTGTATAAATATTTTAAAAATTAATTAGGTGGATGATGGAATAGCATGTTGTTATAGACAGAAGCCACAGCGGCTCAGCAGGTTTTGGTCCACATGGGACTTTAGTCCATTCAACTAGAGGTGTGGTGCAGAAGCCATCTTACCCATTCAGAACTGGGTCATTCTCTGGAAATTAACAGCAGACACTCTGTCTGCTCTTACAGAAAATGGCCATATTTCAGTCAGGTATGCAGTACAAAGCTCATGCAATTTGCAAGTGAACTCACTGTAGCCTCCAGCGAAGAGCCAAACACAAAAGTTATTTTCAGTGACGTAACATTTGCCTTACTCAGGCTAAGCCGAGGGTTACGTAACATTCTCTCCTCTCTGATCAAGGCCAAAATATTATTACTCACAACTTTCCAGTTGCATAATGCATGTCTGTACGTCCATCGGGAAATTTTTGAGATCCATAGGACAGGAGAGCGTCAGTGTCAATCTGTAATTAACAAACACAAATCAGATGATTCAATTATAATATAAAACACATGATCTGAACAGGCACTATACCACAGCTTTGACAGATGTGTTGGCCTTTCTGCCCTCTAGTGGTAAAGCATTGTCACAGCTGGTGGCGGTTGAGGGAGTCGCTCGTTCAGTGAGTGAGCGGATGCCCAAGGGACGCAACCGTTTCCACGGCTGTTTCCACAAACCCCTGCTCTGAAATCCCCTTTATTATAATCAGATACACAAACACCCACAAAACAAATTGTATTTCCCTTTCGTAAAAGCTCGGGAATTTCCTCAAAAGACAGAGAGAATCACTGGTAGGCCTATGGAGGATGACAGCTGCAAATGTGGACGTACTTTAATTACATCCTGCCCAGAGGCGCAGCGGGCGTGCATTAGTTTGAATCTCCTGTCATATCGCATCACTGCAGCACTCCGTCAACATTACATATTTCAGCTCATATTTTCGCCCATATTTCAGCTGCTGTGATTAACTCAGGTGGGCCCCGGCGCACCGTACAGTCCAAACACCTTTTGACTTACACAACAATATGGCACATTTTCGCATCAGGCGTTTGATTTTATAAATGAAATAAAATATTCATGACGGATAATAGTGATTCGTTTTTTTATTGTGCTATTTACATTAATTTTTAAGGTTGAGGAATTACTTATATAGTTGTATGTCCGTAAGATCTAAGTGCTTACAATTACTAGGCTCTTGGTTTCTCATTCATGTTTGATTGTATGCATTAACTGCGTATGGCTATGTGTGAAACGTTAGCCCACTCGCCTTATAGAGTAGAGCACATTGCCGTTCTTGAATATTCTCAAAAGCTTGTTGTCTGTGGTGACTTCGTGAAAGTGGGCACCCTTCTCGTTGGCGAAGAACAAGTCCGGCTTCCAGATGGAGTCCAACATGGAGGGGTCGAGGTCCAGGGAATCGTCGGGGTATTCGCTGTACGCTAATCGCGGATCGTTCCACTGCTGCCTCAGGAAGATATTCACTCTGTAGTCCTGTAAAGAAGGGACAGCGTTGAAATCGCCCGCTCTGTGGTTATGCAAGGCCGTCTCCTAATTTGCAGATTTCATACATTTGCATTCAGTGGTTATTCCTTGCAAACAACCTTGACATTTTCCTCTATTGTTGTTGCTTTCTGGAAATCGAAGCGAGGGACTGGCATGCAGACGTATGTGAATGCTGACCATGTGTCATTAACCCTGCGTTAATAATGTGGTTTTAGATAGCAGCATATGGTCATGGCTCTTTTTGATTGTAATATTACTCATTAAAAATATTTATAGTATTATAATAATAATGAATATGTCAGAGGAGTCCAAGTAACAATATCTTATTGCCATGCCAGTTCTATAAAATCATAATATCATGCATATAGTTTGGCATAATCATTTTTTTCCCATGAAATGTATATTATATGGTTAAAAAGTGAATAAATAAAGTGGAAAAATCTAATAACTTTTTTCCCACCTGGCAAGACAAGCATCTGATTATGTTCTCAATCCTGCGCGGTTGCAATTTAAAATAATGCGGGCTAGTTTAATATATCTTGGAAATGCAATATGAGAAAAGGGCATTTGTTGGGAAGTTGTGCAATAAATCCTCCAGTAAGTCTGAATATAAAAAAATCCCATTGGTGCCAGAATGCGCCAGCAGCGGCAGATGTGGAGACAAGTGAAACAAACATGGGCGCGTGTGGTCTTAATGCAGTCATGTGGACTTCTCACTCCTTTCAGGCACTGATTACGTTGCACAGGAAAGGTGTTGTGGACAGCTAAGAATACAGTATGCTGGCCTTTGGAAGCGAGCCACACCTCCACTGCTGGGCGGTGAAAAGGCCGATTTACATTGCATTGTTGACATTTAGCAGACGCTATTATCCAGAGTAACTCACATAGATTACAGTTTTTTACATGTTATCCATTTATACAGCTTTGTATTTAGTGAGCCAATTCTGGGTTAAGTACCTTGCCCAAGGGTACAGCAGCAGTGCCCCAGTAGGGAATTGAACCAGCAGGTCCTGGCAATTTGGGCAGGTCCTGAGTGATCTTATACCGAGCAGCTTCCAGTTCTGTGGGGCTTTTCAGGGTCAAGCCCCTGTTCATTGACTGTCCCTACACTGAGGTGGTGGGAGATTAGTAAGAAAAAAGCAACTTTATCCTCACTGCTTGTGTTGCACATGGAGAAAGGGATTGTGGGAATAGCTCATGACCTGGAGAGACACCACAATGGGGAAAAGCTGAATACATTAGAATCTTGTAGTGCAAGAGCTGTAGGAATGTAAACATTTTCCAAGTGAATGTTTTGCTTGACTTCAGGCAAACAGTTTGGTCTGCAAATCTTGTCTAGCAACTGACCACTACTCGTGTTGCAATGAAATGGGGAATGCAGTCATATCCAAGTCTCATGATCATACTCTGAGATGGAATCTATTTTTCTGTTTCTGATTCCTAGAAGTGGATTACACTCTTATTTAAACCTATAGCTTTAAATAGCTGCATAGATCAAAGGAATTTAAGTAATTACATTCTTAGAAGATGTGCACTAAAAGTTTTTTTTTTAGGTTAGGTTGAGCTTTAAATATTTAATATGTTTGTACAACTCATTGTAGGTGCTAATTATACTATTGCTCAATGTGGGTAAATGGGTCTCTAATTAATGTCCCTTTTATGTAAGCAGTAAAACTGTGTAAATATTTTAAAAGTAAATTATGCTTCTCCGTCATCCTCATAATCTTATCGACAGAAGTCACAGTTCCTTGGCTTAAAAGGTTTTGGTCAACACAGGACTACTTCAGCCTCACTGTTTGAGCTGCATTTAATGGAGGAGATGCAGATGACTAAGACCGTGTCAAAACTGCACTGTCCACTGTGCCTCGCACCGTTTCACACAGTCCTGATCGGCGATGGTGTTTGTAAGGTGGTGTCACATTCGCTTGTGCTTCGGTTGACTACCACTGCGCATTTCCAACCACACACACGCTGCGCCCTGCAAGACAGAGCCCTCGGTTCAACTGTAATTTCATTCGTGCTTGACTTTTCGAGAGGAATTCAAGCAAAAATTATGTTTTATTTATTTGGTCTTATTTATTTTCTCATTCATTGATTTATTGTTTTTGGACTTACAGTGACTTACAAAGTAACAGTACAAAGGGCATAAAGTTGAATACAAGTTGCTGGAACAATAGAACAAACCAAACTCAATGAACCACATCCAACTGTGCGTCAGTCCCTTGCAAAAATCACTGCTTTGTTTTGCTTTGTTTCCTAAATGATATTCAAGTTTAAGTTCGGTAGAACATGACTATCAGGGTAGCGCTGTAGAATGTGTAAGAACTAGAAGAAGTAATGCTTGAATTCCTTTCTTAAGATAAGTACAAAAGCTCATTATGCTCAGTTTGGTCTGGACCAGAGTTCATTGTTATTCATTGTCTTCTGCCGCCAGTATTCCAGAGGCCTTATAATTTGTCTGTCGTGTTTTATTCTCGGGCAATCAGAGTCAACTGGCAATCTCCAAAGAGCAACCACCGCTCTCAGGCAAGCATTGTGCTTCAGTGACTCCCGCAACATCTCTGAGTATCTGGCGTGAGCCCATTTGCACCAACTCAGATTGGGACCGACACTCTATGCCTGATTCACACATAATTAAATCAAGCCACGCATTTCCCATACAGGCTCTTATCTAGCCAGAGCTGAACACATGGAACAAATCCATTATTGCATGCGATTAAAATATTGATGAATTAAAAAAAGAGAGAATGAACTTGTCAGTCTTGTGTGTTTGGCGGAGACAAACAGAAATAACAGCACAGGCACTATTTCAATTAGTGTCGGTGTACCTGTCCAACACGTTTATTGCATAATACCTCACCAAATGTAGTTGTGTGCTCCTGTGAATTTGAATGACGTTCAGCTGCTGAACCATGAAAACCATTATACTTCTTGTGTTGGTTAAGTATCTTTTCATGTATGTGTCCCACAGCACCAACGCAAAGGCGGTTTCTAAAGCACATTTGGCTCGTGTCAGCTCAAAATCAAAGGCAGGGGGTGTGTAGGCAACACTGTGAAAAATGAAGGACCAAGCCCTTCTCTCGTGACTCTTCTATGAGGGATATAAAATACACTGAAACACCAGAGGTGAGGGTTGCGTGGGTGTCAGCCTTTCAGCAAAGGAACTTCACATCTCTTTGCTGAAGTGGTGTCCAAAAAACATCTGCAAACATCTGTTATTCTGTGTTAATAATTGCGTAAAACACTTTTCATTTGCGTGTTTGGCACCTTCAGCCAGGGTACCTTGCACAACTTGCATTTTATACATTTTCCAGTCATACAGCTGGATGTCAACAACCTCAACCAATTCAGGGTCCCTCGCTCAAGGGGACTGCCCCGTGAGATTTAAACCCAAATCCCTCTGTCTGTGACACGGTTTCAGTGACTTCTTCGTCACACTGACACAACTGTACAGTGTAATCGAGGCCCCGCCCAGGCCACTCCCTGAGAGCCAGAGGAGGGCGGGTCCGGCATGAGATTGGCGGTTCAGTTATGCACAGTGAAGTGTTCTGGCTCCGCCCACTCCTCTCCCCCAGAATGCATCTGTCCCTGCAGTGCGCGGAGAGCGAGCGAGCTCCCGAGCCTCTGCCTCCCTGTGCCAGATGGAGGGGCGTGCCTGCGGGAAGGGCTACAGTAATCCAGCGCTGACATATGGTGGGACTCGGTCCAGAGGAGAATCCCTGTGCAGCCGTCATCCTGCCCATCGCTCCCGCGCCTCCGCGCACCGCTGCGTTGCGTAATGCCAGCGTGCCGCACGCGTGCAGTAGCTCTCAGTCCCCTCCCAGCCCCGCCCCCACCCCCAACACCTTTGTGCTTTTGTTGTGGCACAGATTTGGAAATGTACTATAGCTGGATGTGGACTGTAGACAGCACACACAATGTATGCAAGTAGGTAAGTATACACACACTCACACATGCACTCACACACACTCACACACTCACACACTCACACACACACACACACACACACACACACCAGTAGCACCGGCACTGTCTTGGCAGTTGCCATTAGCTTGGGTGTATTCTTGAATGCTGTCAGTTGTTCAGTAGAGGAGGAGCTGGGATTGGGACACGGGAAGTGAAAGGTTAGAGACTTTTATTCTAATCTCTGTCCATCTAGAAGCAAGAGGGCACCTCTGACCGAACACTCCTGAAAAAGCCCACAGTGGATACCCATCAATGCGTGGTCAGATGCAGATCAGCGTTCGATTGAAACCTAATTCCTCTTGTTTGTTCAGAGGAGGAGTCAGCACACACAGAGTTCTGCTGGCGCCAGGACTGAGCGGTACAGCAAAGAGTGACTCTGAGGTGCTCTGTATGCACTGTAGTATTTATAAGGAGTGTCCTCTCAGCCTGCAGTACTGCCCCTGTGCATGCTGCTTGTCACAGCTAATTACTTCAGAGGGACCACTAGTCAGACAAAATGGTGTTTTAATGGTGTATTACTTATTTAGGTGAGTCGTACAAGGGGAGGTGATAGCATTGTGTTCTGCGTGATGAAGGACACGGCGCTCTGACGTGAGGGACTCTGGGATTCGCACGGATATCACTCTGCACATCTGTCACTGTGAGCAGGACACGGAGCGATGTTTTTGCACAGCGGACATGGGCAGCTCCACACTGTCTAAAGCCAGGGAACGGGCACAAGCTGAAGCCAGAGGTGCTTTCAAGAAGGGCATCTCTGACCATGACCATACACACAAAAACACACGTGCAATCACACTCACACACTCACAACAGGGACGTGCTGCATCCATGCCTCAGAGCTCCAGACTGCTTTCTCCAAATGCTCTTTTACCTCGAGCCTTTCAGAATGCCTTTATTTGACACGTGCCACATCCTTTGCAATGCAGCTCTGAGAACGGTCACACAGCTGGAAATCCTCTTCCTGTTTACATAAACCTTTCGCATAGTGTGAAGGAGATCTGCGTGATTGAAAGCCAGAAAGGCGAATATTAAATGCATACATACCATGGTTGTTTCTGCAATCGAGCCAAAGCTGTTTATGAATATGTTGCACGATACATTCACTGGAGGACCTAGACAAGAACATAAACGACATTAGATTAATATCAGAATCAAAAATAATAACAGGTACTGGTACATTATTGATGAATCGTTAAAATAAATGTATCAACATCTGTGTGCAAGTGGTTTCTATGGTTGCAATCTCCAAAGGCTATAAATAAATGTGGATGATATTTAATTTCAACAAACTGTCTTCCTATAAACCAGTCATTTTAAGCCCTTAAGTCTTTGCCAGTGAAGATCCACATTTTACTCCTTATTTTAGCTTTCTAATGAAGTTTATGGTAAATGATTCATATACCTAAGGTCTAATCTAAGCAGAGATAATTCAGGAGAGCCCTTTGTGCACAATGCCCAATACATGGAAGGCTTTTAATCACGGCATTTCTGCACTATGTACAGTGTAAATAATACATGTCTGATTTTGTAATTCAGTGTCCCAAATGTGAAATACTTATGATATCTGATAGTTATGCAACCTTTTGTACATCCGCCAGACCCCAGACATTTCACACATAATGTATTTTTAATTGCTCTGGCAGTCTGAAGGCCTTTCCTGATATTCTGCTGAGCGTTTCCTCTTTTTCTGTCTCTGTCGGCATCTCTGTCCAAATGCGACCACTTAAACCATTATGTGCTGAAGTGCTGCTGTCAGTCAAACCCCGGACATGTTCCAAACAAAAGAAGCAGCCAGCAGGGGAAAGCGTTGGTTTTTTTTTTTTCCTCACATTGTGTGTCTTTTGGGAGGCAAGGACTGCGGCTGTCACAAACTCAGAAATGAGGGTCCCCTGGCCTGGCCAGATCTCAAGAATGAGATTTTTCGGCTGTGAACTGGAAATATGATTGGCCGATAGCAAGCGATGAGGCACCATGCGGATGGAGCACGGAGAGTTGATTTTGGCGATGCGAATGAACGCTCCAGCTGGCGCTGTCCTCTCGCTCGCCGGCCGTACTGACGCAAACATCATACGCGGTCGATCTACGCTCTGGAAACCAGGGTGCAATTCAGCATCTCGGTTTGGACGCCCTCCTCAGAGGGTTCGCCTCCAGTGAAGATCTGCCCCCACGCCACTGTGACCTCAGCTCCCGCAAGGGGGGGGTTAGCAATGCGTGGCCCGGCTCGCCCGTCGGCCACAGCGAGGGCGGATGTCAGCGGTTTGTCATGGTGCGTCACAGAGACCACCACTGGCTGGCTGTCCCTGTCACCTCACCCTGTGTCTCACGCATGTGCCCGGCCATGCACGCAATCCCTGCTGGGGCTGCATCTTTTCATATGCAATTCCCCTCACGCCATACATTGCGGGCATTAAACATCAAGGGTAGATTTTACAGCCCGCAATAATTTTTTTTTTTTTTTTTTTTTCATCTACCAAGAATGCAGTCCCTGTTCTCTTGTATGTGAGAGATGAGGGGAGACTGTGTGAGATCTGGGTTCGGGTTGAAGCGGCTGACAGCATGCGAGGAAGGAGGAGATATGGATGAGAGGATGTTTGGTAAGGAGCATCTGAACCTTTAAAATTGGGTCGGATCCTGGCGTCGTAGCCCGAGGTCCTGCCCATGAGCTTGTCCAGGAAGTCCGAGGGTGACATGGGAATGGCTCTCCCCCTGGGGCTGTCCGGCTCCTTGGAAGCGACCAGACTGAAACGAAAGGCAGACAGACTGAGGTTCCACAACAGAGACCCGAGCCATTTATGTAAGGCTACACACTAATGCCATCTGACACTGGTATACATATTTAAGGTTTATTTCGCATTGTTTTTACATTTACACACGCACACACAGACACAGATAAGGAGAAAGAGAAAGAGAGAGAGAGAGAGGGAGTTACACACAGACAGACGCAGAGAATATGAAAACATTTTTATTTATGAATGCATTAATCTCAAGATGGGGGACAAAGATGGTTCTAAAAACACGAATAGCAGCACAAGATTCATGCTTCTCATTTTGTTCTGCGCAGTAGGCTTATGAGCATGCCAAGATAACTTATTAATGGTGCCTTATTTGGACATCAAAAGACAGCTTTTTCTTTCCAAAGATGTTTTTTTCATCCTGTTATTTATAACTCGCATGCTTTGTTAGTTTCAGAGACAAAATAACACTGAAAATAGCATATTCACTGGCTCCCACTCCATGTAAATCTGGGCACTGGGGTGGAAACATGTGTAACCTGTGTTTTTTAGAGCAAATGCGAACGCGGTACAGCTGGGTAAAGAATGGCTGTTTACCACACCGTCAGCTAAACCTCAGCGCTGCAATCTCTAAAGAGTCAACTGCAGTTTATTTTATGCGCAGGACAAAGATTTAAAAAAATTATCGAGGGATACTGACTTTTGACAGCAGCTGCATAATTGTTTTCACTGATAGCAGAAATGTGCTTTAAGGTTAAAAAAATACTTTCCTTCATTTTAACAATGGCCTGGGAATGATTCTTTGTGGTAACAATGCTGTGAGCACATCTACCAGAATCATCATGGTGTACTATTTCAGCAGTTTGGCAAGACATACAGAGTGGACGTCTGTACATGTGTACAGTGGGATATTTACTGAATCAATTAAGGTTAACTACCTCACTCAAAGATGCAAAGACAGTGACCCACCTGTGTTTTAAACTGGAAGCTCCCTGGTTACCAGGTCATTAATCACAGTCTCATAATTTCTGTGTATGCCTGGAAACTTAAGGACATTGTTCTGAGGGAACTAGAAAAGGTAATATTAAAAAATATCTATTGATAATCCTTGCTTTAAGTAACAGAAAGGCCGTTGTTGGATAAAATGCCACATATTATTTATTTTTTTATAAACTGAAAGATGACATTTTCAGAAGTGAGGCCTTTTATTCCTAAAACAACAAAAGATGATTCATCAGCACCATGTGCAAGTCTCTAAAGCATGGACAGTTCAGGGTCATCCACACATCATGAGCAGAAAATTGTGTGATTGTAACATAAATAAGGATTCTGCTGTTAGCATATGCTTGTGTAGTGTGTGCGTATGTGCAGAGAAATGTGTGAAAGTAATGATAATCTGTTTATTTTGACCTGGTGTGTTTCTGTGTGAGTGAGTGTGTGTATGTCTGTGTGTATCTAGGTTTGATCTGGTTCTTCGATCAAAACAAATTTGATGCACAACTATATGCTTGTTTCCATTTGGATTGTTTCTCTGCTCAGTGAGAAATTTGAATGAATAATTTATGCAAATTACATTAAATAATTTATAATTGTTTAAAAAATGATCATGGAAGGCTGTTGCTTTCATATTGAGCAGTGCTTAAAATTTTGGAAAGTTCTGAAATCTTAATTTCTTCGGTCTGATTGCTCTCTGTGATAATTGCTTAGTCAGAGGGAATTGTTTCCACACAATCAAAGCACTCTCAAATACTTCACACAAGTGGATTTTTGAGGTCTTGGCTTGATTTACGAGACAAAACTAATATGAAATTTTGAATTTTGAATGGAACAATCAAATATCAAACCTGCTTAGAAAAACACTGACAAACGTGTTGTGGCATTCTGCATCCAATTAGAATTACATGGCATATCTTATAACATGGTCCCTCATGCCGAACTTTCATTTAAAGTACAAGCCTCTTACAGCCCCAGTGATCTGCTTGGGAGCATTTACTTCTTCACAAACTCATCCTTGTGGCAGAACATGCAAAATCCCCATATCACCCTGTCAGACACTCTAGCACATCAAAGAGGATGTCAGTGTAACAAGCAGGTATCTGACACGCTAAAGCCTATGAGGTAACACCACTCTGAGGCCATCTGGTCCCCAGTGTAAAAAAAGCTACATCTTTCTCTCGTATCCCTTTCTGGCAGGGAAGACACCAAATGCCTCTGCATATGTCCACTGTCGTTGGGGGAGTTGAACCAAACACAACCGGAGGTCGATGTCACCGGAGCTCGGCGAGTCACATTTCACCGAAAGAGGAATCTCCATGACGACCTGCCGGTTGCCGTCCATCTGACAGTGTTTCGTCTCTATGTACAGCAGGGACTCTAAAGTTCAACGCCCACTGGAAATGAAGATTAGGATTACAACAATACGAATCCACTTGGGAGAGTGACACGGGATCACCGGCGCCAGGCAACAGTAGCGGAAATATCGCAGAGAAAAAAAAATGCCGACCCAGCATGCTTTGCTAAGTGTGGATTAGCTTTATTCTGTACAGTGCTGACACGCAATTCATGTTTATTTTTGGACTGGTCTTTTTTTTCTTTTATTCTTGAAAATCACATATGGGATGGAGAAACATGTCTGCAGCCGACACCTTGACATCTCTTAGCACATGGTCAGTTATTTATTTATTTATTTATTTATTTATTTATTTATTTGTGTATTTATTTTTGAGAATGGATCAACAAATCTGATGAGAATGAATGAGGGCCCTGCATATTTTGTCTGAATTTACAGCATTGATTCAACACTCATGGTGTTTGTGTATCCAGAAATCTATCATAATCCCAGCTGTGATTATTCTGTACCTCTGTAATGTAATGTCTATTCAACCTACTCATTGTAATCTTGTGTTGGGTTCAGCATCTAAATCCATGCCATAACTTGAATTACTGCAAGCACAGCGGTGCAGTCTAGGTCTCAAAACAGACATACTATGATATGATCTAGCCTATGCTCAGTAGATAAACTTATAGAAATGTAAATGGTACATTGATTCAAAGAAGATAAACTCTCAGAAATTCAGTTATTATGAACAGGATCAAATCTTGCGAATGACCGCCCCACTAACTGAAGGGTATTCTTTTATGTTGTCAGTCAGATTAATATTTTAAAACATGATATTTAAAATATGAGAAATACCTTTTTATAATGTGCTGAATACATTTGAAATTATATCATGTAATGGCACTTTTATGTGTGTTGAATCCTATCTATATGCTGATGATTACTTTGTGGAAGTACACTTTCATGTACTTCCCCATGGATTCTACAATGTGTAATTGTATTTAAATGCATGTAGAAAAGTAGCTGTATTTGGTTTGTGCAGCAATTTTTGTAATACATTTGTGTCTTATATTTCAGATTTTATTATAAATGTATACTATTTGTATGATAAATACTATAATTTTATATTATAAAAACAAATACAGTATGTCTACATACGTATGAATGAATGAACTGTCAGCGGAGAATGCAGTCAGTCAGAACACTGCCGGAGCTGAACTGTCAGTCTTGACTGTGGTTCGTTGACCCCTAAACTCAGACTGGCAGGTCCCTTTTTGTGGAAGCTTCCAGAGTCAGCTCAGACCATGTGTTCTCTCCAGCTCTCCCTCAGGGCCCCCTGAGCTCACCAGGAGAAAGGGCCACTTCCCACCCCCCCACCCACAGAGAGCAGCTCACCACCGAGGTCAGTGTGGGACTGTCCCCAGGCATCCCCCACCCCCCAACCCCCCCCAGCCTCTGACCCCCCTCCAGCCAGTGCTGTGGGCGCAGATCCCAGCCTACACTGAAATGCGTCCTCCCGCCATCCAGAAACCTCAGACATCCGCCCCCACCCTCCCCGCCCACTCCGTATCAAACGATAGTTGCCATGGCAACTGCCCATACCCTAGCGACAACCCCCCCTCTGCTCAGGTCAACAGACCGGAACGTTACGGTGGCTGCCTCCTGGAACTGATCAAAACGGAGCGGGATTGAGCCAGACGCCAGCGTACGGGAGTTCTTTCCTCTTCATTGATTGGATTTCTCTCCGTTGCACCGGTAATCAAAGGACCCAGGTGTTGCAAATTCCAATAAATGAGGCTTTCAGTCGTTCAGAGCTCATATAGCCGTAAACTGGCTGTGGCAGGACACGTCGGGGCCGGCTTGGCACTGTTGTCAAATTTCATTCTGTGATTTAGGGCTATGTTTCCATACCTGACTGCCTCTGCCAGGTAACTGCCCTAACAAAATACCTTTTTCCTATGGAATTGAAAAAAAACAGGGCACCAATGACATCTGTATGTCAACACCCGTCGCCTTTAGGAGAGGTTTCCCAGAAAGTTTTTTTTTTTTTTTCCTGGTAGGTCACACAGATAACGCTGACGGAAACTGTGGCGGTTAAGTGAACCCAGACAGGCAACGACATCCCACAATGCATCTCTTCCATCTCAGACCAGAAAGGTCCCAGCTTTCAAAGATGAAAGAGATGCCACATCATAAAGGAATATGGCCTGGTGACCATTGGGGGGGGGCGTAACACAGAGTGGCAGAGAGGCTGTCATGCAGAGACGTGACTCAGAACCACTGAGGCGTTCACAGGGACACTCCGTGACACTCTGCGAATTGACAGCTAAGCGAGATTAACCAGAAGCAACAGTGAAGCACAGCCAGGCAGGGGGAGTGGAGCTGGAATTGGGGGTGGGCATGGCTTAAGGCTGGCCTCAAACTCCCTGACCGGAAACCTTCCCCATTAGAATATCTGCTCCTCTGCCACAGTGAAAAAGACTCACATTAACACCAACAAACGTGGCCCCTTTGATTGACAGATGAACACTACTGATGGGAGATCGAAGCTTTATGAACCTGAAAATGGGTGTCGATGTCATGTGTGAACCTTTACCCACTGCACCGGACCAATCACAGCATTTGGCTGTGGCATTTAAAGTCTCCTGATTGGTTCGGGTGAGTCGGTGATTGACAGCACATGAGAGCTCTGCCCTTTTCAGAATCATGAAGCTGCATTTTTTCACAGATGGTTAACTTGTTGTAACAATGCATTGTGCACTCTATGGTCTTTCATGTCAGTGGTAGTAAGAGGTCTTGAATTCATATCAATTGTTATGAATGCCATTTAGCGGTCTGATTATTGCATTCATTATCATTAATCATTGTGCATAACCATTATGTTTGGATGTTTATGAAAGCTTGTGCTGATATATACTTTATTTTAGGGCTGAATAATCCAATGTACATATACAGAAGTCCATATATCCACATTGTTGGAATGCATTTTGTTCAAAGACCCCACAAATGCAATACTTGGTCAGAACAACATTCCTAAGCTTTCTGTTCCATGCTCTAAAATAATAATAACGATGATTAGTGTTCTCACAGAATGCATTCAATGCCTAAAAATACAACACTGAAGGCTGAATAGTTTGTAGATTCCATAGCTCTTGATCATCAGTGCTATCAATGCTGATGGATGTCAGCTGAATCTTACTTTCATCACAGATTCTCCCCGGAACATCAGCATTCAAAAGACAAACAATATCATTTCGCTTCTATTCACGCTGACAAATCACAAGCCCACCCTTTTATCCACTCAAAATTAGTGAATGCATCCCCAAATGCACCATTTCATTATATTCCTCTTGTTCTCACTCATTAGGTGTAGGAAACTATTTGAATGCATGGTCTCCCTACACCGCATATTTAAATCATCAGTAACATCTAACAACTGAATTGGTATGAGAGGTATGGCTCAGACATGGGGTTCAAGTAGCCAATGGGACACTGAAAAATATATTATAAAAGCTGTAAAAAAAAAGAGCAATTTTTTTTCTTCCCAATTGATGTGAAGTGCCATTAACACTATTCAGCTTTGTGCGGCCCCTTAGAGTCCAATTCTCATGACTGCACACTTCAGTGGGTTCAGCCGGCTCCCCCAAGGACCGGCTCTCATTGGATTGCCATTGCTCCTGGACGTCATTCTCCCCAGAGTTCAATCGGTTTGTACAACGCTTTTCACATCCCCTATGGTGCATATTACCGACATTAGAGGCATCATTTATCATTTTCCCGTGTGTTCCGCTTCTGCGAGGACTCCGTTCTCCCCTCTCCCCGGACGTCGCCTGTCGTCGCGTTCTCTCATCGCGCCTGGTGCCCTCCCGCCCTCCCGCCCTCGGCGACCCCCTGCTCACGACCGCGCGGGAGCGACTGTTTAGACCTCATTCGGCAGGCACCCGCGGCCGCCGTCACGTCCCATTAAAATCCCGGGAAGGGCACGTGGTCGCGGCGCTGTGGTTCCGCGCGGGGGAATCCGAGCGCCGGAGCCGCGACGAAGGGAAGGCCGCTTCATGAAGCAGCGCCTGTGAGCCGCGATCCTACCGCCACCCTTTCAGATGCGATCTCACTCATAACCACCCGGCTTAAAAACTCAAGTGTGCAGTCACCACCCACAGCCCGTGGAAGACATCCGTAGAGGCAGATTTTGACAGTTGTCAGCAATTTTCACATAATAGCTTCCAGATTATGATCATATTTAATGTAACGAGGAGGGAAGACTGTTCATTCGTTTTATTTGGTGTGTTGATGTAATATTTTAAGGCCTTTTTTCTTTTTGTTTGTGCTTTCTGTTTTCTTTGGATATACAATATCCTATCAGAAGTCATGGGACATGGGCAGTTATTTATGAAACGTCTTTATTCCAAGCAATAAATTGTGTGTCGGCCCACCTTCGGCTTTAACAATTGCTTCAATGCATCATGGAAGACTGTGTACTAACTTCTGATAGAAAGCTGGTGGTATCGTGCTCCTCTCATCTTTCAAAGCATTAGTAAGATCCACTACTGAAGAGGACTTCTTGGGTTTGCCCTAATTCTGTGTTCCTAATTCATCCCAAAAATGTTCTATCAGGTTGAGGTTTGACACTGTACTGACCACTGCCATGTTCAAATGTTATTCCCTTCAAACCACATGTAGTCACACCCATTTTCCTGCAATCGGATGTGGTGTTGCATGACTTTTGGTAGGATACTGTATATATGTATGTATGATACATATATTACATATGATACATTTAAAGTTACATTCCCAGACATCAAGACAGAACACATTCTCACCAAACTGCCCATCATCATGTATACAGCTTAAAATGTCAGGTGATCCAGCACTAATCAGATTGAGTTTGACTTTAATGAAGCTTCACTGCAAAACACACTAATGGAATTATAATGGTGCACTGTCAGTCGCCCGTCCCAACTCAAGGGTAAGGAAACAACAATTTTCTTTCACGATCTAAAAAGAGCAACATTTTAATTGTGACCTCAAAAATCCACTTTCTGACCTTTTTTATTTCTGGAAGTTTTACATTTCTGGTGGGCGGTTTGAATCACATTTCCCTTTTTGGCTGAGAATGGAGCCCTGCGATACCTCGTGAATCATTTTCCCCCTGCTCTTAAACCGTGCGGTTAATCCGCCCTCTAAAGAACTTTCAGACATTTCAGAAACACCTCATTTTACACTTGACCTTCTTCACCGCACACTTTGTTGTTGTCACAAACACTCCAGAACACATAGAGCTCTTTGCTTTCCATAGAAACACGCTGTTGCTTAGTTACAGGACCCTCCCGCCACTGCCCACTGGATTATGAAATGATGTAACCCGATGCTGGTCATGCGCATTGATGGAAGAGCCAGATAAGTTGTCATTTGCACCACTCGGGCAGCATCTTTTGGAGAATGCAGAGGCAGTTGTTTTCTTACAGAGACAGATGACTGATGTAGGAAAGGGATGAAACCTACCATACAGTATGTACTCTAGGTCCCATTCCAACACATGGAGCATGAAGGAAAAGAATAAAAGAATAAAGCTACATGAGCAATGAAGCTATTCAAAACAAGGAAGGAAATCAAACAGAGCAGCGTTTCCTTTGCTCTTTTCTGAAGAAAAAAAAAAAAGCCTGCGGCGAAAAAAAGTAAGCAAGCATAAATCATGCACTCTGGAAAAGTTTTTTTCTGTCGTTCTTTAGAGGCAAGCAAGCTTTTCTTTTCATGCCCATGCTTTCAGCCACTCGCATTCCGGTATCTTCCCTCCGAGCGCCATCATTCACCAGGCATGCTACCATTATGTCGGAATACTTACTGTCAAGCGCATGGAAATAATGATGGTAATAGATGGGGGAAAAAAAATGTCCCTTAAAGTACATAGTCGTCAGGTTCAGGTGTGCATCGACTCAAATTGATGTGTATTTTAACTGCTCTTTTGGTATGATGTACACTTAAGCCAGGGGTGCACACCTCCAGTGCCGGAGGGCCATAGGCCACCAGGTTTTCCAGGTCTCCTTTTCACCAGAATTGTTGTCCCCCTTAGAAGGCTCCTTGATTTGTTCAATTATGACAATAATGTATCTAAGTAGGTGGTTCAGTGCCTGGCTACATTGAAAACCTGGACTGGATTGGTGCTCTCCTGATGTAAGGCGTTGTTATAACCACAAATTCACATGGTTATAACCACAACATTGCACAGACTACCAGAGAATGTGTATGGCAGAGGTTAACTCCAAATGTTCCTTTGCTAGACTTTAGGATCACAGATCACAGGCAGTTCTGTTGTTATTCTGAACTCTTGTGACAAAACCGTCAGGGTGCACACTGTTTATCAACAAGGAAAATGTCTTCAGAAATGATACACTTCTTTTTGCCACTGAACACCCAGTGTTGCATAAGTATTCGAAAAAAATCATCCTCAGTTTAAGGTTTTTATGCCAAACTTAAGGACAAAGCATATTGTGGTGAGATTAAACCTTGGCCCTTCTCACAGTAGACATTAGCTGCCCACAACAGGTAGTTGGTAGGTAGATATTAAGATGGTATTGTGTCATGAGCTCTCTCTGCAGAATTTTTCATTATAAAACATATGTTTTCACCTATTTGTGTACAGTCTCAAATGACATCAATGGTACACCATTGAAATGCGTAAGTGTTCGACCACACACTAACATCAAGCAGCACAAGATGGAGTAACAGTTTGTCCACAAGCTGGACTGCTGATGAAGAATCCAGAAGGATTACATCTGTTCCATTCTTATGGAATCAGACAGTGTGTGCAGGTACTATGCATGCTGTTAAGAGGAGACGTTACCTGAATGCTGGTGAACATATTTTTGCAGTCAGTTCTCATTAAAGCACCCATTAGAAAACAAGGTACACATGCAAAGGGTTGACATCCTTCACCTTGAATCTAGGCCAGGCATTCTCAGAACTCAGGTAGAACAGGTAATGTAACATGTCATCCCCCCTAACATGGCAGGGGGTAAAGATGCAGCACATAAAGATGGCCACGTTGGTACGCATACATCAAATACAAGACAGGTACACATTTAGAACAAAAATGATTCTTTCCGTTCTACAGTGAAGGCAGAACAGCTGTTCATTTCAAGCGGGTGACAGGTTTTTGTTGACTCCTGAAACATATTCAGGATTCTAGAAACATCTACTGCAAAACTGCAAGGAGCTAAGTCAGGTATTTTATAATGGTTGGCAATGTTGGAATGTTACTGTCAATCAATTTTGAAACCTGTATACACATATGAGTATGTATACATGTGACTACATAACACCCACTTTTCCTCACTCTATTCTGTCAAAGTTTCCCAATCTCAGCCAAACCGTATGTGGTTGGCTGGATACGGCTGAATGATGTTATTACGAAACAGAAATTCTGTGAAACATTGCTCACAAAGTCAGCGTCCGCAGACAGGCGCGCCTACCACATGTGTAAATGCAGAGTCTGCCAAGCATTGCGTATTAGCGCTGAGTGATGAAGTCAGAAGAGCATAAGCGCTCCTCTGTGTTTAATAAAGCTGAAGAGATTAAAACACAGACTGAGGTCTGTGGACATCCTGCCCTCGGGGGTCCCGTCAGTAATTAGTGCAGATGGAAGTCCAACAGAATATTCAATCCTGCTCATTTGCAACTAAAAATTCCCCCCCAAAATATCCTCGCTCATGTTTTCATTCATCGGCATCCAGATTATTATTACCCACAAAGCACAGCGGTTACACAGGAGTCATCCCGGGCGTGATTCTGCATCCCAAATTTCTTTTTTAATTTTTTTTCCTTTTGTTTTGTTTCATTCTGCTCTGCATCAGGTTCTCAGACAGCTGGTAAAATTGCTCAAAATACAGAAACTGGCCGGGAGCATAGCCTGGATCTGGACTCTGCAGCTTCCTCGCTGGTGGAGAACAGGATGGGTACACAGAATTCACTTCTGGATCTGGCTGCCATGCTTTTCCCCTGCTATTCCTTCCGTTTCTCATGCTTTACTGAGGTTATGTTCGTAACAAACTGTGGCATGTACACACAAACTGTGCCCATGGAAAATGGATGTACCTTTACGAAAAACTGAAAAACTAATATGTATTGAAATACTACAAAATATGCAATTCAAAATACAGTCTAAAATGTATCAAATATTGCCATGGTAATAATTGTTTGTGTGTGTAAATCAATTTTCATTGTGGTAATGAATGCTCTCGACTGATAATGTTTTAGACAAAGCTTCCAGTGTCACTGCCAGTCTAAATGTTCTGCATGCGAACTCGAAAGCGGTGGGCGGTCATATTTTTTTGTGAAGATTCTGGTCTGCTGAATTCAGACAGCTGGTTTGCTGTCAACCCCCATCCCAGAGAAGTCAGGGTTAAAGTGGCCAGTCAACCAGATCACCCTACAGGCATCACTCAGTGAGGACCAGCAACCACCAGCCTTTACGCCAAACAGCATTACAGAATATCTGACTTGAACGCGGCTGCCTATGAGTGCTTTTTGACACCCGCGGAATTAACTCCACTGACAAAAGGCATGATGTCGCTGAATTGACAGCACATTGATTCTAATGAACTGATGACACAAGTCATTTTACTCAGCCGACAGGAAACCTGATTTCGCGGAACTGACCGTATGCAATTTTCACAACCAATGTATGTTCATTACCATGACAAGACGTGATTTCACAGAAGTGACAAAGAGATTTTATTCAGCTGAAGACAAAAATAATTTTGAATTCGCAACAGATGCCATTTTACTGAACTGACGGCCAGACTGACAACTCCTGTCTCAAAACAACGAAGTAAAGGACGTGTGAGGGCCATCAATGTGCCATTTGTTTCCAAGCCTCAAGACACTATCCGCCCTGAGACGACTTCTGTTATTAAGGCAAAGAGGCTGTCTGCTCTCAGGAGAGTGTTTTTCAGACACATCTTTTCTGTTGCGTACCACTTATCCAATTGTGTTTCTTTTTCAAATGCCCATCAACTACAAAGAAATCACTGATCCATCCCGACACTCTGCATCGTCTGAAAACGTCAGTTTTGTAAAACCCGTTTTCTCTTCCCTCTCTCACCTGGGATTGCTCTCTCTAATCACCCTGGAGTGCTTGAAAAAGGGAGGGAAAGTCCCTTCAAACAAGCCCTAATGTGCATTGTCCTTTTCCCTTGAAAGTCCTTTGTGCAACACATCACAAATTCAATGGTCAGTGAAATTAACGAAAATGTTGGTGTTAAGTACCGAAGAGAACAAAACACCTGCTAAAACGTGTTATTCAGTGCAATGTTAAAGGCCAAACCGCATTGCAGATACACTGAATAAAGGCCACAGTGTTGAAAACTCCACTCTGGAATGAGAGAAATGCTCCACAGCATACTTTCAGTATCAACTGCCTCATTATAGTGCCACTCAGTATGTACCAGCACTATGTCACCCTGATCAAAGGGTTAATATTGCTCTGGAATGACAGCATGGCCCAATTGCTCAGCCCTCCTACACGCCTGCCCACTGGCTTTCATTATATTAGCCATCACACCCTGTGACCTGCTTGGTCTTGCTCTCCATATTTTATGCAGGATGCCCCGTGTGCTGCACCCTCCTGGAGCATTACAATAGCTTCATAAATCTGTCGGCAATAGCATTATTAACTGGTCCTGCCAGATGTCCGTCTGTCTCTGAAAATCAAAATGCCCTCCATACCTGCTGTTGGTGAATCCACAGAGACCTCCTCCTGAACCTTCCTCTGACCCTGCTCTCTCCACCCCCTGCCCCCCACCTCCCCTCGGGACCCTCACCCCCCTGACCCCTGCCTCCGCTGTGACCCCTGGCTGGGCGGCGTGCCCTCCGTGACCTCTGCACGGCCGGCTCGCTCTCAGTGACTTTGCCGGAGGCTTTCGGACTAGCTGGGAACGGAGCAGTGGAAGGGAGGGACGGGAAAGGATATAACTCACCTGCTTTAAAGAAATCGATGCGAAAACACACACATACCGATGTGAGCCTCAGAGCACATCACACATCATATCTGCTGCTCTCGCTCCGTTCAATCCATTTTCCTAATGGCCTGCCCCCAACCACCTCCCCACCTCCACCCGCTCCCACCCTGTGTAGGATGGCACAATGAAGCCATTCTCATGCTCTAGGAAGGAACAGGATGTACAACATCAATACTCCAGGACTGGATCAATTCCCCAGACAGGATCGCTTCTCAGAGCATCAATGCACTCCCCCAGGTTTATAATATTTCCCTTAATTTAATGTCTCCTCTAAGTTAATTTAAAGCCCCTCATCTGTAGCACGAGCCGTACGCTTATGTTTGCGTCTCTCGGCAGATTCCGCCTGCCCGCCGGTGAGTTGAATTCGCGTTTTGGCGCAGAGTGCAAACGTTTGAGGCTCCTTTCCGTGGCGACTGACGCTGCTGGAGTCGATGGGAAACGACCGCCGTGTTCTGACTCTAAAGCACGCAAAGCAGGAGCGTCGCTATGCCAGGCAGTAGGGGCACGCAGTAGCGCTTTCAAACACAAAGGGGATTGCTTCGATCTCTGGCAGCCAGTGCAATTGCAGCGTAGTGTAGTGTAGCACAGTGTTTTTTGTTTGCTGAATAACAACTTTGCAAAGTTCTGCACGACAGATCGTGAGGGCATCATTACAACACAACAGTATATCTTTCCTTTTGAGTCATCTGCTGTTTCGTGAGTGTGGTCCCCACAGGACTTGGCCCTCTATGTAGTTCTGTTTTTAATTCTCTTTTTTTCCAGGACAAGCTTGAAAGTGGCTTGATTTTCTGTGCCTTCACAGCACTGTGAGATACTAACATTTCCCAGAGGAAATGTATGCCGTTTGTGTCCTTTCACGACTTGTTTTTGTGACACAGAAAAGATAACGGACATCAGACCATCTCCTGTGACTCAAGTGGCAAGAAAATAGAATTCTGAGAGGGGGAAGGGGGGACACACCGAAAAGCAGTCTCTTTGAAGCGGCCGCAAATTTTCTTTTTTGATAATCTGTTGAAAGAAATACGTCTGGCTCAAACTCTGAGACACTTTGACCTCTGTCAAACCAACCTGCAGTCCCGGCACTCGCCGAATGCACTAACGGAATGCAGAGCAGGTTTGGGTGGACAGCATGTGTCCCTGCCTGAATTTTATCATCCAGAGGGCTGGAATATTTCTAAGTGAACACAATGAAAGGTCACCAAAAGGCCACTTATCCTTCACCTTCACATGCCCTTTGAACTGAATGTGCTCATGATATGCTCCTGGTCACAGTCCACTTTGAATCCTTTAGGAAATCACATCTCAAAATACAGAAATGCCCTTTTGCCTTTTATAAATATGTGCACCCGAGAATTTAGCACTGTAGATGTGTTCTAGCCTTTTAATGTCAGACACTGTGCTGTCGTTCTAAAGGACAATTGAAATCAGCTTCATAAGTCCCTGCATCATGCCAGCTAAGAGACTTGGCTTGGCTGAGCCCAAGGGACGTTTAATGCAGACCCCCTCCATAATGGACTCACATAAAACTGAAGGCTACAGGAGTTTCAAAATCCCTAGCAGCAATTTAACATCCCAGTATATTATGTAAGCAATTCACCCATGCCACCTACATTATCACTGCGGTTGGGCAGAATTAGTAGCGTTGCTTTTTATATCCAAGTGCTACATTATAGGCATAAATCAATCATAGCAAGTCATTTCCTAAATGCTGAAGTAGGCTGGTGTACAAATAAGCTCTTATGCACAGGCGGTCAAGCCCAGAATTACATATACAGCATTCCTACACAAAATCATTTCCTGCCTGTATTTCAGTTACATAAATGTGTTTGTTTATGCTGGAACTGAGTTTTTCATAGGTCTCCACAGCCAAACAATGGGACTTTCAATTTTAGTCAATTACATGTTTAATATCATTTGAGAATCAGGTAAAAAATTTCTTAGCAGGTCAGTTGTAATAATAACAGTTGAGAAGCCTCAGTAGTTAAATCTACACTCGATAGAATCTATACTCTTGCTTTTCCCAACCAGTCAATTATTTTTTATTCAGTCCGCAACTTCATTGTATTATATGGGAATTTGTTATAATTAATGCCCTCTATCCCTTATTAAATCAACCTCATAAGTTTGTTTTACATAATTAAGTTACTTATAATGCACCCTGAGTAGATCCCAGTGCATTTTGCTATGTGTAAAAATACAGTATGGGATTAGAATCACTCAAGTGCAGCAGAGTGCATCACACTGAAATATTTATTATCTGTGTTTGTCAGATGCCTATAACAGGGTGATATACATAGCTCATAAACTACAGTACTACACTGCCACACATTCACTGAAGATGGCAATGAGTCTTGTAGGAAGGCATAGCAACAGCCTTCCACTGCAGGATTTGAACCTGCAGAGGTCTGACACTACTCCACATTGATAGAACCAATGCGCAGACTTTCTAGCCTTTTAGAATAATGGCGTGGTTTCGCAATTTGCACAAATGTTGTGTACTTTTTCATTTGGTGATAATCACTGACCAAACAACAGTGTATAATATACCCACACATTTATATATCATAAGTATTGATATTTACAGGTACCTTCCTGAATGTAGCGTTATCTCCAGACATGACTACTGTGTGTCCTCAGTGGTGTGTTCTCCATGGTGTGGGTGGCAGTGTGGGATACTGATAAGGAGCATGGCTCATAACCAAAACATTGCTGCTGCTTTGATTCCCCACTGGGGCTGATGCTGTACCCTTGGTCAAGGTACTTAACCCTCAATTGCATCAGTAAATACCCAGCTGTATAATGTAAAAATTGTAACCTATGTAAGTCACTCTGGATAAGAGCATCTGTTAAATGGCAGTGATTCAATGTAATGTTTGCCTGGCACAGCCTTGGCTGCTACCCAGGAAAGCTGTGCTCTGCTGTGTCATTCTGGTGGCTCCTGTATCCTTGTCATTCCAGGGCTGTAATACCTGGGCCTTCATACAGAGCCAAGCAATCATGCTTGCCGCAGCTCTGACAGCATTGATATTGACGTGCGAAGGATTCAATATAACACCACCGCTCCGGCTTCCAGGACCAGATTGAAATATTACAGCGGAATAATGTGATACAATCTGGGTACATGTGTGCCAGTTATCTCTTTTAAGCCCATTCTCCTCTTTGCTGATTTGGCTGAAAGTGTGAGGTTGAGTCTGAGGTCTCCAGGCAAAGAAGCCAAGGTTAGGTCTGTTTTATAAGTAAAATATTACGCTTTTGACTTGGACATGGCTTAAATGTACTTCTCCAATTTAAGCACGTTCCCTCATTTGCAATATTGTACTTTTGAGTCATTTCTGTTCACACCGCATGCGTGGTGACCTCCACCACCACTAGGTGGAGCAAATGTTATGTGATTACCCTTTGTCTGTTTGTCTGTCTGCAAACAAGACAACTGTAAATGATTTCACAAAATAAATGCCAGTGGGATCATTTTAGGGCTGCTACAACAACCAAAGTGTGGTGGAGGCATGCACTTCACTGAATATCACTCTATTTGTATGTATACAAGGGGGAAAAATATTAAGGACAAACCCACACCGCAGTTAAATTGAATAGTGCCATAAGTCTCAACATTGGAAACATCTAGAAACTGCCTTTTTGGGCAATGATTTCCCAGGCTGATGGCAATTCAAGACCAATAAACATGAGTTCAGGTCCCTGAGGCTCAGTCTGCAACAGGATCCTGAGGATAATGACCTGCTGTAGCTGTGACTTCCACAGACTCCTACTCAATATGCAAAACGCACAGTGTATTAAAGGAAAATTTCCATTTACGCATGCACGGCTGCAGGGAAGACTTTGGTTATTGATTAAATGCATTTGGCACTGATTTGATTAATTGAACTTTCATTGATTGTTAATTAATTGAACTTTATGCTTGAGTGGTTTTAACCACCCCTTAAGCACTACATGACCTCATTAGTTGGAGACATGGTTGGGCAGAGGTGTACTGAGGTGACTGCACTGATTTGTTGACTGTCTGGTGAAATTCCGGAACATAGAACTTAGAACACAGAATGAACCCAATGTACCCAGTTTATCAACAGAATGATGCCTTTTTGCCATTTTGGAAGCTGGACAATGTCAACATGTCTGTATAACTCATCTATCTATAAGCATGTGATGCTCAACATTTGACATTATTAAGTCACAATCATTTAATTATGAACACGGTTGGAATTTGTGAGAATATCCCGCCGCATTTGAAGTACAGATACACATGGCTTGATCTTAAGTCACCGGAATCAAAAATACATGCACATTAAACTGATCTAGAAATCTGGAGGCATTGAAAATGAAGTGACCACATATTGCCAAGATAAGATTAACCACCCACGAAAAGACACAATGTATAAAACACAGGATGGCTTTGTGGCACTATGTTTCAGAATGGGATTGGGGGTTCAAATCCTAGTTAGGGTGGTGCTATTACACCCTTGTCCAAGGTACTTAAATATCTCCAATAAATATGAAGCTCTATGAATGGATAATATGCAAAATGTCAACTATTTTCTCTGCCCAAACCCCTGCTAAGTACATAAATGACATAAAATTAATTAATGTCACATGTTATCTTGTATTATTAATATGAATTAATTAATAAGACATTAATAGCATTTGAGTAATTAGAAGAAAAGAATGTAATTGGTGCTGTGCTGTTTCCACAAGGCCCTTCAATTTTATATGTGCATAACTTAAACCCTTCCAGCGAAATCACTGTTTGAATTTCTGCCCCAGATATGGTATGACTTTAAGATAACTTAAATCAACATTTTTTTAAGCTTCTTATGAGGAAAACCTCCCTGTGAATTTCAGAGAATCAGCAGGAGGTATTCCACAGAATAAATCAAAACTGACATATAGACATGTTACTATGCAACAGATAGATACTACACAGAGCAGTGTGGAGAACCAGATCAAGCACAAAGCAAAAGCCAAAAACCATAATTATCTATGTTCAAAGTAATCATTTGCTGGAGTACATGCCAACAGAATTATCCAAGTGGTGTGTGCCTCTGCAAAAAGCCTGGGTTTGAAACTGGCTGTGCCATTTGCAGACAACTACCAGGAGCCCACATGGGCAGAAAAAAAAATTGGCTTTGTAGGGAGAGGGGTGGGTAAGTTGACCTGGGTCCCCTGATTGCTTCACTCCCTGCATCCTTCAGCTGGCTTGGGCACCCATGAGTTACTCAGATAGATAGTGTCAGGAGGATGTGCCCATCCTCTGATGGTGTTTGCCTTCCAATGCATCATGGGACTTTTAGTGCAGAAATAGCTGCAGAAGGGATGCCCGGCATTCTTAGTGGGTTCAGCAGTAGGTATTGTGATGCCAATGGTGTTAAATGCATAACTGGCATCTAATAAAAGTCAGCTGAAGGGGGGCAGGCAGAACATATAATTAAAAAAATGAAGGGTAGACTAAAATCTGCCCCCATTAAATATACACCAATGAGTCCTATTTAGACAGGACTGTCTGTACCTATTTATACGGGGAATATCTGTTGAACTGCTGAAAGTTCTGCTCCACTGAGCAAGCTGCGGACAGGGCCACAGCTGGGTCCAGCCATCATCATTATCATCTCGTCAGATAGTTTGCTCATTTATTATTAACCGATTGTTCCTGTGCACTGCGCCATTCACCTCTTCTCTTATGCTTTTTTTTTCCCCATTGCTTTACGCTCGATACAAAACAAGCAGAGGTGGGAAAGTCAGGAGCAGGCTGTGGAGGTAACACATCGTCTCTGTCTTTTCGTGGAATGGAGGAGCGGTTGATGATCTCAAGTGGCAGGGATGGAGGGAGGGAACAAAACTCATGACAAGTCCAGTGGGAACCCCACTGCTGGGCTTGCGCTTTCATGTCCGGCCATGCATGGAAGCGTAAAATCATGGGTGTCTTGCCATCCAAATTATACTTCCTATTCAGTTCACACCTCTTTCCTGCCTGGTCCCTTTGTTTTCATAGCACCTTGCACAATCCTATCGGGCTGATCCTTCTTGATCCGGCACGTAGTCCTAGTGTGAAAGCAGGACGATAAGTCGTCATGATGTGGTTTTGTGCTTGACGGACCTCCAAAACCATCGTAGCAGTTTGCAAACTGGCCTGGCGCAGATGCTGGTATTACCACACGCACGCTAGTGCTAGCGCTTGTTGTTTCCTGTTTCGTCCATGCTGGACACAGCCCCCCTGTTGTGACAAACAGCAGGGAAAGCAAACTAAACCAGACTTCAGCCGCCTGTGGGTTACATCCAGCCCAGTAACTTGTGTCAGTGAGAGAGCATCACTTGGGCTGATTTCCCTCGCGTCAGTCGTGCACCGCAAGCAGATTGCCAGGTGATATTTTTTCAGCGGGTTTCGAGGCACAGAGTCCACTTGGATAAACCTTAAGTAAAGACCTTCGGTCTCTCCCAGCATTAGGGCGGCACTGTCGGAGGGTTATGAATGAGGCATTAGGGCAGATAGCCCCGCCGCCGCACAGAGATGAGGCCAGAGATTGAGCTCGGTGACACACTGAAAGTGGCCTTTGATCCGCAGGGATTGACACTGCCAATGTTTACAGTGGTTCAGCAGGCAGTCTCTGTGTGCAGACTGCGTGTTGTGTTTAACCACCCGAACAAAAGGTAGAGAACTTTTTTGATTCTCCAGCAAAAGGCTTTAGTGGACTTTAGTGCCTGGTGCTGTAAATACAAAGTCCTCGTGCTCTAACGTTAAAGGAAACTAGTAAATGAGATGAGCCTCCTAGCTAGGATGAAATTCCACTCAAAAAACGGGCACAACCTGATCTCATATTAATACAGCGATAATGACAGAGGCAGTGAAAATATAACAGCTACCCCCAGTAACTTCATGGGAGGAAGGAAGCAAAATTTCAATTTTCTTCCACTCTGCATAAATGTACAATCAGTATGATTGCTACTCATGCAATGAATTCCATGAATACATAGATATTCATGTGTGTCTATATCAACATTATAGAGCACTGCTTCAATCATGAGTGTCAGATAGACACAGGTGACCAGACAGTCAAATTACCGTACACCTGAAGCAACCGCACAGAGAAATTAACCATTTTTGAACCAATTTTTTAAGCACTGTTATCATTATTATTACTCTTCCAACAAAGAAGCAGTACAATATTTAAGTCACATGAAGAAAGACCCATCTACTGCATGCAAATCTCTCATCAAGTACGAACAGCTCAGACCTTCCACGGTACAAACACTCCAAACACAACGCATTCAGAAGTACCACAACGGCACGCTATTCACAGGCAGTTCAGCTCACACTGCTGACCTTGACTGAGAGGAACACTGCGATGTTTGAATTATGTGATGTAATGTTTTTTTTTTTTTTCCACTGTGAACCAGCGCAGGTTTCAGACTCCCTGTCCCCTGTCACCCAGCGCAGAGCATGCCACCAGAGCTCTGTGACTAGAAGCGGCACCGCGGACGCCGGACGCGTCCGAGAGCTGAAACCGGTCGTCTCCTCTCATCTCGTCTCCCTCTCCGATCCGGCGGCGGCCCGCGAGCCCTCGTGACAGTGTTTCAAGCAGACACGGCAAAAAAGCAAAGCAAAACACATCTGCGTGTGGCCGTCGCCGATGCCCGTCGCAGCCGGTGCTGGACTCTTCTGACTGTTTCATATGGGACATTACATTGCATTATTGGCATTTAGCAGACACTCTTACCCAGAGCAACTTACATTGGTTACACATTGGTTACACTTTTTTCATAATGTTATCCATTTTTACAGCTGGATATCTACTGAGGCAATTGTGGGTTAAGTATCTTGCCCAAGGGTACAACAGCAGTGCCCCAGTGGGAAATCGAACCGGCAACCTTTCTAGCACAAGTCCTGCTCCTTAAGCACTATGCTGGGACTCATGAGGACTCCAATCCATCTTAGTGCACAGCATGGAAATGTGCTGATCAGAGGGGATCATCAAAATGAGCAATGACCCCCCCAAACCTCCACCCCACTCACCCACCCAGGAGTAGGAAGGTAAAACAGCACGGTGCAGGAGGGAAACGCAACAAAACCAGAGCGAGCCTGTCAGATTTTGGGTGATAAAAACGCCGAGAGCGCCAGCTGCCATTCTACACTCCACTACGCTCCAAGCCCAGCAGTTAACGGTTTCTTGTCAGCTCAGAACCGCCTCGTGAGGTGTGAGCAGCGCGGCTACTCTCCACACAAAAGCATGCTTGATTACAGCCAAAACCCACTGCAAGCAAAACAACAGTTCATTAGCGAGGACTGACCAAGAGGCAGGGGTGGAGAACTCTGAGCATGGCATATGCTTCACAGCCAACTGGCAAATTAAACTCTGCAGACATTAACAGAAATGATGTATAGATGGATTATAAGAGACATATCCTGTAGAGTTGCTTGAATTCTTTGATTTCAGGGAGTAAGGTCTATCCTGTCAAAAAACCTAGAGGGCAAAATCTCTGATTATGAATCTAGGCATATTCCTCACCGGGGACCTGCTGATGGTGAAATATTGATGCTCTACTGACTGGAAACTCAGAATATCTCGGTCTGGTGGAGTGGTTCCCCTCTGTCACTCCACTCGGAGAGTGCTCTAATGACACCTCCCCAAGTCGAAATCCTCAACCCCGTTCCAACGGGGGTCATTAAACTTTGAGGTGCTCGGTGCTGACGGAGACAGAAGGACAAACACAGCACAGAAAGGGGACATTCGGGGGCCACGGCGGTGGGATGGCATCAGAAAAAGGGCAGCAGACGCACAAAAACAACCCAGGTTCAAAGTCCATGCAGTGCTGGCATGCTGCAAGTCAGAGCACAGAGGCGCAAAAAGAGGCGCAAACATCCAGGCACTGAGGACGGTGCAGACCGACAAGCCCTCCATTTGAGAAAGACAGACAGCGGCAATGGCAATCCGCCAGCAAAATGACGAGTTAACAGAGGGCATTCCAGGCCGTTTGTGACACATCCGTCACTACTGTACAGCGCTGGGTGCCTGGTGGCCAGTAAGTAAATCACCTCACAAGACAGGGGAATGGACCCCTCTACTACATCCGGTTAGCAACATTATTCAGGCAGCGTATCAATCTCTGCGGCCGACAGAATGAGATGCCACACATGGATAGCGGTTAGCCAGCGTTTTTCTAGGTACAAAGTTTCATTTGCTGAAACACAAATAAAAAATACAGTTTCAATAGATGTCAACATAAATTCAACAACAGATAGTGGAATGGCAGTTTAATATAAGTGTTATTTATACATGTATTGTAAAAAGACATATGGGGCTGTTTCTCAACTGAATATTTGATTGCATGCATGCAAGTGGTGAGAACTGATACATTTTGATACATATTAGGAATATATTTTGACATTGACATTGAAGACAAAATCATAACGTTTTGGACTGCATATTTCCCATACATCGCCTTTTAGTGTTTGTTACATATGAAACGTTTCCCTGGGGCCTCAACACAACTTCGGGCGGGTTTTCATTCCGACAGATCACATGGTCACTCACACAATCGAAATCACACAGGCTATCTATGCTCTCTGTTGAATCGTATTAAATGTCAGGAAATATGCAGTAGGGACAGGGACATCGCAACAGCCGCGGCATCAATAATGCAAAACAAGACGGGGATGTGCCACGATTATGGATCCCTATATCACAGATAAATGAAATATAAATAATTCATCACAGCACCGACCAAGAGGGACTTCATAGGAAAGGAATTACTACTGGAAACAAAGCCCCAGTGAGAAGGCCACTGCATTACTATTCTGGGGGCGCTACCGGGAAGAGAGGTAGTAGTCGCGGGCGAGAGTGTGCATGCGTGTGTGTGTGTGCGCGCGCGCGCGTGTGCAATCCACACGAAAGCAACTCTTAAAAAAACAAGTGGTTATGCTACAGAGAGTGAATCGTTGAAGTGTGTATATTAGACAGCGGACTATGTGACGCATGTCAACCTGCTTGCGTTTGAAGGTCTCGGGCAAATACAGGATGACGCAAACCTCCGTGCATCGGTTGCGTTTCCATAGCGTGTTTTTATTTGACCGCACATCTGCGCACGTCTTAAGTAACACTGGGTCGAAACTTTATCTATTGGCTGCGTTGAGCGGCAGCCAGAGTGGTAGCCTTTCTTTCAACGATGCTGCGTTGGATCGAAACATCATACGTATTTAGCGTCTTTGAAAGGTCAGGTAATATGAATGACATTGCAGTTATTTTTAAGTAGATTTAAAAATATCTAATTCTGGTTTAGGGGGATGGTGGGATGAAAGCTTGTTTACCACTAACGTAGCATGTGATGTTTTACAACTTGCACTACCATTCTCCAGTTATACTATTTAACCGTGCATCAAATGGAGCAAGGACCTCATCGCTATTTGTAGTCATCAAAATTAATCAAAATGTTGGCGTTGTGATTACCGGAAATAACGTTAACACCTATAGCACGGGCTGACATGGCCTCGCAGTGGAGGAAAAAAAAATGTTTCCAACAAAAATGCATTCCTAAAGTCATATACAGTTTGCTGTGGCCCGCACTTCGTCCTTCCTGATATGGAATGTAACACAGTGGAATAAATTGGAAAAGAGCTGTATGTATGACTTGAACGCTCCACGTCAGCTCCTACACCGTACACTCAAAGAAACACTGTCACCTGTTACACGCGAGCCAAAAAATCCCTTGAAAAACTTTCCTTCCCATTATTGCGCGAAAAATACGTACTGGCTTGGGTGTCTGATTTTCAAATATATAGGCCTATACGTTTCCTTTGAACGGTCTGTATCTGATGAGATATGAAGCGCTGGTCTCTGTTATCATGAGTGTCAGGGGGCGCTGTGTTTTGCGTCCTACGTGATTTTGCTGGACAAAATTCCAAATCCTTACAGGATCGCAGCTCATCAGCCTTTTTCGTAAAAACAAAAGTTTTGAACAGCGAACACAAAACCTTTTATATCTGCCCCATCCTTAACCCACATTCTCATTTTGTTTTATAATCCACTGCTCAAAGTAATTTATCTAAAGTTGTAGTATCGTCTGTATGTTCCTGAAACTAGTAATACTTCCTCTCTATAGTACGGTTAGATACGATATTCCTTTAACTGCCGATGCACAATTTCCAGAAATGACATCGTTTCCCGTCACAACAGCAACTTAAACCCCAAAGTATGTGTTTTGAATGTAAACATCTGTTTGTTGAATAACGTGAACAATGCCGTTTCCTTACCTCAATAAAACTGCAATTTCCCATGCGAAGAATCCCCAAACAGCTACAGAATGCAGCCTTTTCCGACTCATCTCAGGGATTGGGTTGCGAAGACATATACCCACGACAGAACGACTGCTCTCCCGGTCTCCACACTTCTGGGTTCTTGAGTTCAGCACTCAGGACAGCGCTCCAGCTGTTCTCTCCACAATCCAGTGAGGCACACTCGCTGATTTTTTAAAAAATATAACCATATCAGTTTTTAAATTCCACATAATCTAAAGGGTTGCGCCCTACATAGTCAGCCACGTAAAAAAAAAACATTAGCGTTGATCGACGGACAAATGTTCAACACAGCTGTCTAAAAAAAACAAGCGGCAATGCTGAACGCCAGGCTGCAGCCGGAATATTTCTTTGACGCGCACAGTAAATTCGCAACAGTCCTTAGCAGCGGAGGTAACGTGAGCCCGCCCCAGACGCGCGCCTGACTGACACAACATTCCTCCACTCACTCAATAACTATGCGGGAACGACGCTTGATTCAATGAAAAAAACATCGAGGTGAAGAGAATTAAAAAAAGAAAAAAAATGACTTTTTGCCTCTTTTTTCTTTTGTGTATGGGGGGTTGCAATAGACGTTAAATTGGACATAATATAATGCGAAATTCGCATCTGGACTGAAATCGCCTTTTATTCTTGTAAGGCGAGCGTCAATTTATTTGAGTTCCGTTTGTTGGGGCGTCTTCCATATTATGCTTTGAATTGATGTAAATAAAAGTATGGTATTGATTATTCCAACAAAATCATTGTCTGTCCACATTATATTGGAATGATCATAGTACAGTACGGTAGATACACATTCAGCACGTTTTGGAATGAATGCCTTCCCTGACTGAGGTATCTTACCATACAAATTCACGCATTCATCAAAAATAGGATCCGCTCAGTCCCAGGGAGTTTATTGGAAATATAAAACTACGCCGCCTCAGTCCACCTTTAGTCACGTATTGTTTGAAGTGGCTCTCCCAGAGTCCAGATTTCCGTGATTAACTGAAGAGTGCTTGAAGGAGACCACACTCTGAATGGTGCCAGTGATGGTATAGTTTAGGGTGCACACTGAACAATGAGAATCGAGTTTCAGGAGACAACTTTTCTACTTCCATTCTATATTGTTAGCACATTGGTCTGACGAAAAGCTAGGGAGACACGTACAGGCGTAGCTACGGTAGACGATAGGATCTGGCAATCAGTGTTGTGGGCTGTGCGCCGTGCGCTCGGCGCAGCTGCGGTCAGGTGCATCTTGATTGCTGTGTTGACCCCGTTCCCGGGTCTGCGATTTGTTTTATATTGGAAACCTACTCTGGAACGCGGATGGTAAGCAGGGCGATCGCGTGCACCATTTCCACATCCAGGCACTGCGATCGCGCCCTGTATCAAACCGGACCGCCTGATGTTTGGCACATGAGAAAGCAAATTTTCTACATTCTTCATACATTTATAACCATGACCGTTTTGGTATATCGCAGGCTTTCAGAAAACTCTTACAGAGGGGACAGAAAGGGTAATCCCCCCAACAAAAAATATTTACCCTAACGAAATATATACATGAGAACTTCAACGTTTACCGGAAACAAAATCAAAAGACTGCCTCCTCTCTTGAAGAGTGAAACACAGCTTGAGGCGGGGCACAGATTTCTTTGCCCCAATGATCTCAGTTACACAATATTTGATATGTAAAACGATGTCCTCCTCTAGCCGTTGTGTTAAAGTGGCATGAGCAATCAAACGCGCGGCTTCGGCACGCATCCAGCGGGCTTCTGTTTGATGCCCACCTGGGAACGCCCAAGTGAGGCGCGCTGCAGAGACCCCGAACGGTTCAAGTTAGGGCCACGTCTCCTCCAATCAACATTAGCTCTGCGCGAGGTGGTGAAAAGTATTGGCGAAGCGTCAGCGAAATGGTTTTGGGGGTGGGGAAAATTCTCAGTATTGACCCCGGATCAATTTTGATTCTGAAAAGATTTATATATTTATTTTTTGTTGGTGCAGTTATTATTTTTTGAGAACATGTATATTCGCTTGTTTGCCTTTGCGTCAAAGATGGTTGCAGTGATTAAAAGGCATGAAGGGTTTGATTCTCACGTGAGGGGCTGCTATTATTCTGTGCAGAATATAAACTGCTTCGTAATTACCCAGTTGTATAAACAGATCAGAAAAATGTATAGATATTGGTTAGATAAAGGCGTCTGCCAAATAAATAAATAGTACCATTATCATTAATAATAAATTCATAAATTCATAATCACCCTGCCAAGATGTTAGGTCTGTGTATTGCTCCGAATGAATTATTGCCTAAAATTGAACTGATTCACGGATCAGGGGTTGTCTTTGCCAGATTGTCTGCGTCTCAATATGACGGTACCTTCTCTTTACAAACGGTTGTTTCAATGGAAAATAAAAACTCTTGCCCGTAGTAATCTGACTCGTTCATCCCCAGATGTGTTCATCTTTCATATAAACCAATTTCTCTATACGCATCAAAGGATATACTAATTGCATTACTGTATCGTGTCAGATCTATCTTCTCACTCGCCAGAATTAATTGCTTCAAAGACAGATTTATGGCACGCGCTGCAAGCTTTTTAACAGCTGAGCTGGACAAATGCGTTCCTGCGCGTGCAGTTGAGGGCATGTCTCCGAAAGATCCATGAGGAAACCAGCGGGGCTTCCTGGGATTACACCTCATTACGATTCACGATTAGACTGCACTAAACTCGCGCGCTAGTCCTAATGAGCAGATATCAATATTAACATTTTGTTCATGAATAGGCGGTTGGCGAAATGCTTAAGTGTTTTCAATAGTAAATACCATTGGGATTTAAAGACGACACATACCAGAAGCGCACATAACAGAAACCTTCTAAAACATTTGGGTCGTATTATTCATAGTAAAAGTGTGGGGGGAAAAAAGCGTCTGCATGCGTGACATCGGTTCCATATACACAGACTATGGAACCGCATCCAGTGGCAAAAGATTAATTGCTCAATTACCATTTGGTGGTGTACCATTATAAATCTCTCCCTCTCTCTGGGATGCATATTAAATAACAGTTTATTAGGAAGTTGTCAGCGCGGGTGCGGGCACAGTTCAGTAGGTCTAAGCGCTTCGAGGAAAGCTGGCCCAAGATGGTGTTGTGTCACGTGACGATCTCTTTCAAATTCCAGCCCCACGGTCAAATCAGAGAGGGTACGTTAAGGTAACAGGCTACATTTTGCTGGTAGTTAAGAAAAGGAAAGCATGTGACTTTGCACAACGATGCCAGTCCCTACTGATAAATCCAGGGAATGGCAGTCCAGATGGATTTGCCTGTCTTTTCAACCTTCAACAGTGCACAAGGTTGGCCTGTTATCTTCGTTGGCCTGAGTTGTCGGCCTGTTGTAGCGTTGGCATCTGCTGATTGTAACACAACACAAAAACCTTTTGACATTGTTCAGTAGTGACATTGAACAATTTCCATAATCTGAATTTTCGCTTTGGTGACCATTTTCACTCTTGGATACCCTGTTCTGTCTGGGCCAATTAACCACTGCAGACTGTGTGCCCAAACTGGGCATCTGCCACTGGTTCATCGAGGTTGACTGCCAAGCAGACTGTTCCTTACACCAAAGTCCCCTCAGTGTCTCAGTGGATCCACATGGTCTTAGATGAAAGTGTTGCCCCGCACACTGTCCAAACAGACATGCACATACATGTGCGCACACACACACACACACACACACAATTACAGTGTCCATATCAGGTCACATGCAAATTAAGGTACTGAGGATATTATTGCCATCTGCTGGAGATGTAACTGTAAGCAAAATCCAAAATGACCACTTCTAAAATATATCAAATCTCAGACAGCGGTGCTTGGAAAGAGCTATCATTAAAAATTTTACAGGCTGTAAAGACACCACATTTTGATGTCAGTAGTGTTGCCAGATGTAGAGATCTGTCTACTGTTCTGACAAACTGAAGGTTACAAACTGAAGGCTCAAAACTGCATTCTATTTGCAAAATAATAGCAATTAAAAAACTCACACATCTCATGGGGAGTTTGTTTTTGTTTTGACATGGTATTGATACAGTGACGAATGCCAGTGACTTATGGCCTACCTAGCACATGTATGAACATGTATGCCTGATCACATATATTGTCATCTGATGCAGTTGCTGTTGTCTAACAATGCAGAAATGACAATAAGGAAAATGTGATGTAATAATTTTGAATAAGTGTACAATTTTGTACGCAATTTTTCAAAAGGGAAATAAAGATGAACTGGTCATTCTCCTTGTCCCCACAGGACATCTGTATTGCAGAGTGGAAGAGGGAGAAGGGGAAGTCTCAGGGTACAAGTATAGGTCGACACTTTCCGTTCTAACTGCATGCATATACGCATTTACGCCCACACCCATACACACAAACACACACTCAAACACACACACACACACACACACACACACACACTCACGCACATGCACACACACACACACACACACACACACACACACATCAGAAGCCAGACAGCCTGAAGCCACAGACGACCCTGTCCCTCCTGTCTAAAGCTTGTCCACGTTTTATTAAAATTTGGGGCAGAAGCTGAGAGGGGAGTCTTATTTGTGCTCCATTAAAAAGGTATGGAGCAAACCGTTGGTTCAGCTCCCAGTGGGACGCATGAGAGAAACATAAACACAATGGATGAGCGGGGGTAAGGGGGTGAGTGGGGGGCGGGTGTGGGTTTGGATGACAAGCGATTAGGAGATTCAGTCTCCATTGAGTCATCACAACAAAGCAATCACCGGTTAGTCTGATGGCTCTTTTTTCCCCATAGGTTGAAAACAGCGGTTCTCAGCTTGGTCTCAGTTCTTTTGGCAGTAGGGAGAGATGCGCAGTAGGTGAGGCTTACGTATGGAGTGGCCAGAGGAGGAAGTAGCCTGGCCCAATGGGAAGTAAATATACCTGCAGCAGGTAAATCATTTTCCCCTTTTTTCATCTGACTTTGGACTCACAGGCAGGGATCTGAGCTGCTTTCCCTTTGCATGTCCTACACCTGTGCAGAGACTTCTGATGTGGAGCATGCACAATCCTCAAGCTGCTATTTTATACACTGCAAACCCCACAATGCTCTACAGAAGAATCATTATTACATTACCTTACTGTCATTTAGCAGACACTCTTATCCAGAGCAGTTTACATAGGTTAGTTTATCAATTTCTGCAGTTGGACATTTACTGAGACAATTCTGGTTTAAGTACCTTAACCAAGGGTACAGCAGCAGTGGGTCTATGCTACACTATGATACACTGCTGCCCACAATAATCAACACTGATTAGAGGACAACAACTTGGGAGCACGTATGCATGTGAGGAGTTGCTAGGATGTGGTTTTGTGTGATGTGACAAGAAAACAGTCAGCTCCATCTTGTTGCTGGTTAGAGTTGATCTTAGCATGACATAGCCCAGCTTTGACCTAAAAATGACTGCACTGCAAGGATCAGCCTGAATATGCAAGCACCTTTACCATTCAGTCACCAAAAAGCCTACACAAATTCTGTAGGTTAAAAATAGGGTGATTAAGATTAATTCATAAAATATCTGTACTCTGTGTTTTTCAGCAATCAGCATACAGTACTGCCATCTTCAGTGTAACAGTGTTACTCTGATGGTCAACCTTTTATACTGAGTCCTAAATACATCAAAGAATTTCAGAGGAATATTCAGTGTGAAATGGTATTATTCTGATTTGCTTTTCCTCGCTTATTACTCACACACCCCTGCTTTAAACCTACAGGTTAAAGGGAATAATTTCAGATCCTTACCATTGACTTTGTAGTAGCCCACACTTTTGTGATTTACAACAGATAGATGATGTAATTGCGAGCAAAACTCTTCAATGCCTCTTTGGCAAATCAGTTTTATCAACAGAGCGGTCTGCAGAGGTGTGGACCATCCAACATCACAGGAAAATACGGATCGGCAGACCAAACGCCGGAGTCACATTTGTAATTTACATGTAAATGGGGAACGCTGTACTTCAGGGAACGACGCCAAAGTCGGGGAGAAATTAATAATATAATGCGTTTTGAGCGGTCACATTAGGCAACATATTTAATTCAGTTGTGCCTCCCTCTGGATGTTAATCCTTGAATTTTTAATAAAGTCACAGTTTTCTCTAATATTCTTTTTTTTTTTTCTCCGAATAGCCTGGGCTTAATTCTGACCATTCCAACTAGACTCCAGGCAAATGATCAAAACACAGCAGCATTTACTGTTTTAAGAAGCAAAAAAAGTCGTCATGCTGGAGACACAAGCTCGCAGTCTTTCAAGAAATAAGAGACATGACCATAATATCCAGCAGAGAAGATATGTGCAGCTGGAAAAAGACTCTTTGAAAGCACAATACATCTGGGGAGGAAAGCCACTCAAATTCTTGTTCTTGCATAAATTGGATGGGCTCATTCGGCAAGACACAGATCACTGAAATATGGGCGTTGCTCCTTAAATCGTTGCTACATGCCGCAGAGAGTTGTGTCTGCTGACAGAACAAAGTATGTGTCATTGATCACTGGGAAAGACTTACAGGCCCATCCTGGGAAAGTAAAAACGCTTCTGAAAGGATATGAGACTGAATCTGTGGAGATGCCACAAAAGCTTAGCTTGACAACAGGTTCCTCATACCATTATATTGTGTGCAAATACATATGGTTTATATGAGAGGACTGATAATCAATCACACACTGTAGACAAAACAGATTTTGACATGGACATAGGCAGCTGACATAGTAGCTAATCTTATTGAAATGCCATATGGTGAACACATTTCCCAGACAATTTAGTCAATTTAATATGAGATGCTGTAATAAACTGGCAGGTCTTGTAGAGGCATCTCTGTCAGTTGCTGGAGGTGGATTTTGTCCTGAGATTGAGAATCCATACACTTCCTTTCCATTCCCCCTGCTTTTTTAGAGGAACATTCAACATTAGATCTCCTGTCCCTACATCAACACTCTCATTCTGTTTTATAAGAGATGGGCCTAAGTATGTACTCTGATAGCCATTATAATGTTTAATGTTACACAACATGTTAAATAGGAATTTAAAATGGAAAGCATGACTGACAATCTCAGCACAGTTTTTTGTACAAGTAGTTTTGAAGTCTTACACTTAAAGACAAACTTTGTTGAGTGTCCTCAAGTTTTATCTCCACAAGACACCTTATATCAACCAGCCAAGCATCATGATTTTTTTATTCAACATTTTTATCCCCCGATTTCAATTAGCATCACGCATGATTTCCTCCCGAAGGATAACTACTAATGGAAAACATTAACTAAGAAGTGCTGACACGTCAGGAGGTTCACTAATCACCAGAAGGGGTCATCTGGCTGTAGCCGGGCCCCCGTTCAAATGAAACATCAATAAGCACATCCCACTGATTGCTGTCCGAGGTGCCGTTCAGCCTCGGGCCGATTAATAAACGTGCCCCCGGTGCGTGTTGGTCACACGGCGCCTCCGCCAAACCCCTCCCTTCTGATGACATCAGCGATGTGTCACAGTAGGAGCTTTCTGATTTAATCAAGCGGATGTTGGGCGCGTGGGGCGGGCGGTCGGTGGTGGGGAGCGGGGGTGGCACCGATAATCTCGCCCCCCCCGGTTTCCGCTATCCCGTACAGTACGCATGCATTTTTAATTCGCAGCCCTTTGGCTGATGCGGCACCAGGGCTGGTTGACATGCAACGCGACATGTCATGCCACATGCGTGACACTGAGTGAGGATTATCGTTCGCTCGAGCATCACAACAATACCACTCGCAGACAAAGGACTCTTGGAGTCGGTAAGAAGTTAATGTATTAGAAAAATACTTATCGCAAAGCCATTGTCCCATAGCACGTTATTGACTGGGTCGGACCGACTGAATCCGCTCTAAAAAAGAGGGATCACTTGCTCTAATCTTTAATCTGGCATAACGCCAAACTAAATATGTTTGCACATATTTGTAGGCATCTTCTCTAAACAACCATTTCCGTAAACAATTAAAATGATATTAAATAACAAAAAACACATTGATGGCACACAAGTTTAAACAGTAATTTGTGAGAAGCCTGGAAATCCCTTAAGCAAGAAGCCACAGAAATACAAATACAACTGAAATTGTATCCAAATTCAAATTCAATTGTATTGTGATACACTACAAATTTGAATCTTTGCACGGAGATACAAAGTGTGGAGCTGCACGTTAGTGAGACCGTGCCAGCGCAGTGCAGAGAGACATGCGTCTGATGTCTTTCAGTCCTCCAGCCAGTACCCCTGAGACCCGGACCGCTTACTGCTGCAACGGCTGGCTGACCTCCGCCCCGGGGGAGCTGCAGCCTGACGGTGATGGCCCGCAGGTTTGATTATCGTTTCGAACGCAGTTTCTGGGCTGTTCCGCAACCTTCTAGTCAGGGGAGTGATGTTCACCATCTGCCATTATTGTATTACAGGGGGCGGAGGGACGGATTGCTTTCGCAGAAGCGATGAGGAGGCCTCTTTCCCCCTCTTTACCCTTTCAGAGCAAGGCTCCCCCCACCCCAGGTGGCAGTCAGTAATCGGGACATGGTCTGACGGGAATTTCAGAAAGGCTCATTTCTGCCCGTTGAGGCTCGGCCTGTGCTTTACTGCCCATAATTGCCATTAAATCGCTGAGGCCAGCTATCTGGCCGAAACCCAATCTGTGAAATGAATCTCCCATCGTCCCGCTGAGGAAACACGGGTACGCCTCGCAAATGAACGACCCGTCCGGCGCATCACATTAATGTGCTCCTCTGTGCGAACGAGCCCCGGCAGTGGAGTTCCCCCTGCTTCTGGGCTGTCAGTTTGGGTTTGACTGATATCCCCCCCCGTTCACGTGGGACCTTTCTCGCCCGTTTCCCTCGGCCCAAAAAGATGCTCATGTTAGACCGGATTGTTTATGCAGAATGACTCCGCTCGCTTCGGGATTCGCCAAAAATAACCAGCACCCGAGCCGCGATGGGAGTTCAGCGCTAATGCTCCACTGCACTCCAGTAGTGTTTGAACTTTATCTGTGTTGTGCTTTAACCCCTGTGAAATTATGAGGCGGTGTTTACTTTTTAAATAGCATTTCTGCATTATGTGTGACAGTAACACTTTAAGTAGGAAATTCCTTATTCAAATATGCAGCTGTATGTAACCACCTTCTATGTACATCTAGGTTCATGTCATCATATGTTATGCAAAAGCAGAGCATTTTTCTGACTGGCCGCTACTCTCTGCGGTTTAAAGTTGTACCTACAGGAAGAGAAAATTAAAAATACCTCGGTGTGAAGGAAACATTAGGCAGCATTTTATCAGGCTGCTTAAATAATTTAGCCACTTTTTTGGACATGTTCTCATATATGCAGGCAGTGTGGAGAATCTTGGAGGCTTTTACATTTCACAGGTCATTTGGAAATGAAAACAATTTGTGCAATGTGTGTGACGATTCCCCTTTAAGATTTGAGAGGCCAGGTTTTTAAAACCATGTCACCTTCTCCCATCTCTAACCTTATGTGAAGGAGCTTGCGGTTACCAGTGGAATCTGATCACAGTTTGACAGGGCCAGTGATGAGAGCAGAGTTTTCATTATTTGGCAGGAGGATGGGCAGGGGCATGGCAGGGGCTCAGAGAGGGTCATCAAAACTGTGCCGTTTTCTTGTGGTCATGGTGACTCTGTGTGAGTCTTGCAATCACACCACACCACCAGTCACCATTTTCAGGGGCAAATAATGTTAAAGTTATGACAAATTGCACAGTCCTCTTTCGGTTAAATGGAGGAAGATATAAAGCCAGATATAAAACATCTCACACAAAAGCCACCCAGAACCAGTAGGACCTGCCATGAAGCTTGTATGAAGAAATGACGACACACGAGGTCTACTTTGGGTCAGGGAAAATGGAGAATGAAATGTAAAAATTAGCAAGCATGCCGCCCCATCACAATATATTTGAGTTTCTGAGTATCATATAAAGACTTCAATATCCATCATTGGTGTAGCTTCGAAAGCATCTTGCATTGCTAATGAGCCTCTTATGAATAAGAAATGGTGGAGTATAACACTGTAAAATATGCAGCATCCCAGCCGTACTGTTGTTTCCCAGTAATGGGCTGGGTTTTAAAAGCTAAGCAGGACGAATGTTATTTCAATCTGCACCACATTAAAAATTGTGAACTCAGACATAAGAGAGTGGGAGAAGCAAAGAAGCGAATTTTGAAATAAGAATATTCCCTTTCTGCTGAGAACCATATTGTCATCAATATATGAATTTTATATTAAGACTTGGAAATGGACAGAGGTTTACGGTATTTTCTTTTGTTTTTTCCTTCAAAAATGCTTCATTACAATCAACATCATTAACTTTTGAGATATAATGTGAATTTTTTTAATGAAAATACATGGTAATATATGAAGACTAAAGTAATTTATATATCTGTTATATACCTGTTATTTATATACCTATTATTTATATAACCTGTTAATGTTCCAACAGGACCCACTACCTATGAAGTTGTGAAATGAGACCATATTTCAATCTCAAGCCAGACAGTATCCAAAATGTGATTGGTCAAAACTCCTCACAATTCCATCAAACAATTTCCACCAAGAAACCAAACCATAGTGGCTGAGTAATCAATGACAATGAAGCTAATTTATTTATCTCTTTATTTATCTTTATTCCATTGATACTTACCATTGATATTTATATTTTGTTGTCAAGAGAGATTTGGCCAAGAGTTGTCAATAAAGGCTTACATTCTGAAACACATTGGAACAAGTGAAATGGCAAATGCAGTAATATTACAAGAGACACTAAATATAAATCAATGAACATTGCAATGGTTGTCACAAGTTAAAACAGGCAAACTCCTCAGGTAGAGCACTGTAAAGTAGGCCTATGTACTTGAAATAATACTGGAATAATACATCTTTATGTTATGCTAGATTGTGAAGATGATAAAATCTTTATTTTTAAGGGACTTGCACTTTCCTCCTTTTTTTGCAAACCATGCAATAATCAAGTTTTTCTGATCTGCTTCCCCCTGGCAGCATTCAACTGTGTGAGAATGTGAGCATACACGAGAATGTGGGTATGAAGCCATCAGACAATTGCTTATGTCGCCACATCTCTTCATTAAAACATAATTAAGATCATCTTTTTTGATATCTCCATCCTCAAGTTAGAGATGAAATCCAGCCCTTCATCTTGTCATTGTGGTGTCTTCATCTTTTATCTTGATGAAAAAGATCCATCTAAAGGTGCATCTAATTCTGATAATTCCCATATAGCAGAGACTTTTGCACTTTTTACTTCGGCATTAATATTTACCCAAGATGTAATCCATGAAGCAATAAGTAAGTATCAGAGTGTTAGTCTTGAAATGGTTTTATCAATATTCATAGACTGTAATTAACATCACTGAAAGCTGAGGCGTTGCAATATGTGGGACTTCAAAAAGGCAGACAGACCCTCAAATGCATCTAATTTGTTCCAATAAATAATAAATGGATACACTTTGAGTTCCAAAAAGTATCTCTTTGTTATGACAATGAAACACTGATCCTTTGCTTATTGGTTTTGCAAAACATGAATTATTAATGTTTCAATTAAAGTGCTTTCATTTCTTAATGGTAATTTTGTGCATTCATTTTTGGAGGCAGTTGTGTAAGAGAGAGAAAAATAAATTACATTATATTAAATGAAGAAGAGAGCCTTTCTCAAGTGTAGTGAAAAAAATATTGACATGAAGTGAGAAGGCAGGCAGTGCTGATGAGTATGGTGAAGTGCATAATATGCTGTGAAATTTTTTAAATGGCATCCTGAGGATTCATTGAGCCAGGTATGTAAAGACCTTCTTTTCGCTCATAATATCTGTATTTTCATGGTGTTACCATCTTAATTTACTAATTTATTCAATTGCCCACATTTATCAGAGAGCTCCTTTTTTACTCCATGATGGATACTACTCAATATCAATGGTCATAACTGTCATGACATGTCACCGATTGCACCTTAAACTGCTAAAAACTCCTTTATCCTAATCCTGCTTTCTAACTAGTTTGTTTCCGGGGGAAAGGTTTCTCTGTGTTCAAAAGAGACCAGTAACAAATGCAGTAATGTGCTGGGTCTAGTGTCTGCTTAAAGTTTCTGAGCTCTAAAGCATGTATCCATGGAAACAAAAAGAGCATTTTTATGAAGAGCAGTCAGATGGGCTGAGGGAAAAAAAATCTTGCATGTATGACATATTGTATTAACTTGTTTTAACGTTCATCACATGGGAAAAGTTTTGACGCACACACATAAACACTTGGATCCTCAATAAGCTGAATATTTATTAAGTAATCATAAGAAAACACACATATATAGTTAACCTCTTACACTTGAAGCCCTTATTTATAGTTTATATTTGTGTGTTGTATTAGTCAGTTAGACATTTAACAATCTTGCCAGTTTTACCTAAGCAACCTTCCCTTTAATATATTTTCATCAATACTCTGCATTTGATAGGAAGTCATTTTTATTTTTTTATTTTAAAATAATTACTTGAGGGGTGGGGAAAACCTTGTTGATTCTCCTTAAACTTCACTTTGTTCAAATTATACAGTAAGAGAGAGATAAGGGCCGTTTATCATTTTTCAATATTGCTCGACCTCAGGGAGAGTTGTGTGGGAAGATATGATTTTATTGCTTTTTTGTTTTCTGAAAGGGAGTGATCACCATGGAAACAAACTAAATGCATTAAAAGTGAGACACTGAAGTCAAGGTAAGTAAAACAACAAGTGTACCTGTATGTAATCTTGGATATATTTTAGACACAGCTGTCTGAAAGAAAACAGAGAACCATATCACTAAAGTATGGGACATGCGCTGATTATTTCTAAAGAGCCACATTTTCTGTATTACAAAGGCATAATCATAATATTAAGAAAACAAAGACTACTGGTTTGACAGGAGTAATGAAAGGAAAGTCATGACTGACCACAATTTTACCCTCTGTGGCATCATGTCTGGGTAAAGGTTAATAATATTTCCAAACTGGCATCGTAATGCTGCATACATTAATCATAATAAAAAAGTAATATATCTTCATGTCACTGGTTTATTCCTGGCTTCACTGTACCAGAGCTGGTGATCAGAGACCATTACTGTAGACATCTGCAATTCTGCAGTTTTCCACAGCCACCTGTTCTAGTGCATACACCACTAGCACCTTATTATTGCAGACATATTTGCTAATGTTAATAAGCTGCAGTCATTTTCAGTATGCTTTCAAATCCACTCTGTACAGGGGAATTTTTCACACATCAATCACCTTACATGCCATACAGTTAAACAAAGCAGTTAAGGGATTATAGATTTGAAAATGCATAATATTTTTGTTACCATTCAGCACAGTAGGGAGGACCACATTCCTACATTATATTAATTAAAAGGTTAAATGTGGTATATGTAGTTAAACATGAATATTGCTGTTCCTTGATGTTCGTCCCCGGATGGAAAATGACTGCAGGTGATTGTTATGTTCTTTGCTCAAATATCACTTTAATTCCAAAAGCTTAGATTTACCAGGTCTAAAACATTTTAATCTTTGTGTGAGATCAAGAGATCATTTTCATCCAATCACAGCGCTTGGTGTTTTATTAAAAATGAGCTCAACACATTTATGTGTGTCAACTGATGAGTAAAGATTTTATGGTCTTGTTTTGGTTTCCTGCAGTGTTATAATTATGCATGAATACAATTATTATTTCCTGTTTTGTGCCACATTAAGCCCCCTATAATGGATTTTTCGAGGGATGAACAAACCTATCCCTCTCTGACTCAGTTGCTCTGTAAGCGATGGCAACATTATGTAACACAATGCATTACAGTCTTAGGGATAGGTATTAATGCCAGTGAAATCGGTAAGTCACTTACGAGTGCACACTGCAAGTCCTATTATTTAAATTAGATTGCGAACACCCCTGCTGGATTTGGTACAGCCTGCAAAGTCAACACCAACACCTGAAAGACCACCCTGCACCACAAAGGAGATGTACCATTGAGTGGCTGTGGGGGGTGAAACCACAGTGGGAGACCAGTAGGGACTGAAAGAAAAGAAACACTGGGCGAGTAAAGAAGGAAACTGAGAAATTGAAGTAGGTCACCTATTCTGTAAAACCTGCTCAATGGGTCAAGTGGGTAAAACATGTAATTTGACATTGTCTGTTATAGTACATTCTGCAGTGGTCCAAATCCCCTCTGTCAGAGTGTGTGCATAGGTGTGTGTAAATGCACAAAATGATGCATGAAGTACTGCTTAGGAATTACATTCGGGTATTACGCAATACCTGCATTATGCAATATCAGCATGCCCTCAAAATGCCCTCATCATTAAAACAATGGTATTTGTCAAGAATTCCACACTCAAACATTCCATTCATAGACATTTGTCACATGGAGGTTTATGACACTCTTCTACATCACAATACACTGCACCTGTTCTGCCAATCAGAAACATGGCAGGTGGGAAGGGGCAGGGGGTGGGTGTGGTCTGATCATGGTCTGAGTTGGGAGGGTAAGGAAGGGGGGAGGAGGTTTGTAATTAACAAATGAAACAGACTGTTTTATGACCTGAAAAATCAGAGTGAGAATATGTGTGCATGTGGATATAATCATATACTTTATTGATCCCTCATGGGGAAATTCATCCTCTGCATTTGACCCATCCTACACACACAGTGAGCTGTGAGCACACACACACACACCAGCAGTGAGCACACACACACCAGGAGCCAGGAGCAGTGGGCAGCCACAGTGCAGCGCCCAGGGACCACCTCCTCCAGTTTTTTTGCCAGTGCCTTGGTCAGGGGCACTGACAGGAGTATTGACCCTTACATGCATGTCTTTTGATGGTGGGAGGAAACAGAGCGCCCGGAGGAAACCCACGAAACATATGTGGAGAACATGTGGATGCAAACTCCACACAGATGTGTATGTATGTATGCATGTGGCAAAAGATGGCAGTACGCATATACAGTGTGGGACCTGGTATGTTAGGAATACATTTGTGCAATGTTGAGCCCAGGTAGCTTTAATTATAATTTTCATGTCTTGCCATGCAAATGATTACAGATGAGTTTATGACCCCAAGATATGTGTAAAAAAAAAACAGTCTAATGCAGATCCGTGAGTCTAATCAGACCATGAAAATCTGAGTTTCACCATTTATGGAAAAAATAAAGAGACGGAAAAATTCTCAGAACTGCCAACAGATATCATCTCTTATTATAAAGGTATCACATGATTTCCAGTATGTTAATTGGGGTTTGCAATATGAAAACAAAAGCAGACGACCTTCTCCCTGGGGTATTTGATCTTTCTCATTTAGTCCATTTCACTATTGACATTGACGTGCTTTTTATAGTTTGGATTAACCTTCAATATGCAGGCAATGCACGTCCAGCCTGGGCCCCCTCAGCAGTCAGCCAGATTAACGGGAACTCTCTGTTATCGAACAACCACAACGATATGCTCCTGTTTTATGCAAATGAGCACAAACGAAAGAAGCACACTCTACATGTTGTGTAAATCGGGACAGAGCAGGACCTGACAGTAGAGGGGGGCTATGTACACTTAGAAGTGTCATTGGCTGTCCTGGAGTATGACATTCCATTCTGGCGTAATTCATTTTTCATCCTCGGTCTCATTGACTGATAGGTGTAATTCTTCACAGCTTTTAGAGTGACTCACTGCTGAGATAGACGGCAGACACCAAATCATCTTCAGAGAAGGAGCTGGCTGAGGGTAAAAAACCTGCAATGTTGCTCTTCGGTTGGACGTACCAGTCATCACTAACCTTTCCGTGAAAGGACAGTTTACTTGCTGTGTGATTAGATTGCCCAGTAAATCACTTTCCTGGGATTTATTAAAGAATTATCATGGTATTTTTATGTAAATGTAATGATGTTCCATTCACCTAACATAGTACATGTTAATTGTAAAAGTAATTTATTCATGTTTGTATCCTTCCCTGAAATGTCAAGGAATTTGGGGTCAAACTTTTAGTGTGCATTCATTTAAAGATGCTTAAGGACAGCCAGGGAAGGTACTGTATGTTTGATACCCTTAACCAAAATAAAGTTTTCACTCCAAAATTAAAAATGAGTGAAAAGTAAGCTTTGTAACTCATATAGTCAGCCTAATTTTTGTGACACGTGGGGCAGAGAAACAATGGCAAGGGGATTGTATATATTGTTGCTGGACGAAATATGAATAAACATGCAAAACTATACAGAGCAGTATTTAGCACACTACTCAACCTGAAACAGGAGGATGATTTCACAGTAAAATTTCTTATCAGTAAAAAAACAACTGTAATGTTAATAATGTTAACTACAGAATAATAGAATGTCATTATGCTATACTTTAGCTAACTAGTCTACTGTAGGTGGTGAAGAGTAATGTTTCAAGTTTGTGCAAGTGGAAATGTTCCAGAAATATTCCTCTCCCTAACCTCACCTTCCATAAATGAGGTGTTGCAGTTATATGCCAATATCCATGATATCTTATCTTGGTCTGTCAGTTTAAAGGGATTGCACCAAGACAAATTCAAATATATGCAAATAAGCAGCCAGTGGATAAAACCTACATGCAAATCGAAAAGTGTAGATACCATGAGGGGGAATATATTGTTACAGCTGGATTTAATGGCTCTCCTGTGTTTAATTGGCTGAAAATAACTAGGATGGTTGATTTAGCAGCCTTCTAACCTACAGCTTATGGAGACTCTTTGAGCTGTTGCTTAAAGCTGGATGGAGCTACACAGGCTGGAATGTACCGATGGAAATCAATTGCTACATTTCAGAGCTTTAGAATATTATTTTATCAGAGTTTGCTTTTTCGTTTTTTGGATTACTGTATTTAATGTACTATTTATGCATCACTAATTATCATTTCATTGCCAATGCAAACTGGATCTGATTATGTGCATCCACTCGACTTCCTGTAGAATTCTTGTACATTTAATGTATTTCAAAGCCTGTGACCACACCTGATGAGCAGATATGAATGAAAAAGGAATCAAGTATCCAGTGGCTGAATGAACATAGAAGCCAGTTGTGTAACACATTTTAGCAATCAGTCTAACCACAATGGCTTCCATTCCTTAATTTTGACCAATTCATGCAAGCATTGTTTTTTATTTTTACCAACCTTCAAGATTGTGATTGAAAATAATGCAATAAAAACATAACATCATGCTCACACTTAGGCAACTCATTGTGTGTGCATGTGCAATTTAAATGTATATCCTTGAATATTATAATGCTGTAATGATGTTTTTGTATTTTGCATGTAGACAGTATGAAATTGCCATTGCTAATGCCATGTTCACATTTTACAGGTCAGGATAAAGGTAAAAATGTGGAAGCACTGCAGTGTTAAGCTACAGCTACCTGACCTTCTCCCAGAGCATGTGGCTCAGAACACAGAGACAGATCAAAGCGACGCTGAAACATTTACACACCAAGATGTACATGTTCACACTGAAAGGTAAATGTCTCCTCTGGCAGAGGTGTGTGAAAGCAATCACACAGACCGGCGGCGTTGGAGTCAGCAGTGCGGCGGCCGAGGCTTCAGAGAGCCATTGCCTGACAGCTGGCATTTTGGCATCGGTGCCATCACGTCTGTGCTGGGCGTTTTCCGCCTCCTACTTGAACTCTCCCGGCGGAGTGTGAACGAGGCCCCTCCTGCCTGGTTTTTGCTGCACATTCACGCTTTCCTCTCCCTCTCTCCCCCCTCCTTCTCTCTCCAGTGGCGCTGGTGCAGACCGTAATCTTGCCGCACGCGCCAGAGAAGCCATTAGGCCAGCTCTGCGGGAGTGCTTCTGCGGAGGAGAACTCCCGGAGCCGAGCGCCGTGTGGCCCAGCCTCGGCGAGCAGCTCGAGCGTCTGGCGCTGGGAGTTCAGGATCATGCCCCTCTTCGCTGCGCTGATTTTAAAGCAGAGCCATAAGCTGAGCACGCGCCCTCTCCGTTTCAGCTTCACAGTCAGCGGCTGCATGAATAACGATCGCTTGGTGTGGGGTTTGAGTTTAAAGCTAGCGCTAATACCGTGAGGCTGGTTCCGTTTGTGCCTGAACAAAGGAAAAGGTCCCATGGAATTCATTTGGGCCTTTGCTTTGTGTGTGCGTGTGTGTGTGTGCGTGCGTGTGTGCGTGCGTGCGTGCGTGCGTGTGTGTGTGTGTGTGTGTGGGGGGGGTTTCTGCAGCCTGAGCACAATGGGGGGTCAGTGGGACTCACTGATGGAATCAAATTAGGGGGCCGAAAACCGTGATGAATACCTCCAGCGCTCTTCGCTTCTCACAGTGCCCTCCCTGCATGTGCGCGTGGCCTGTGTCCTGTATCTGCTAAGGACGTGAGAGGAGCTCGCTGGGCTGTGGGGAGAGAGGTGTGAACCTGCAGCCCAGTCTCGCATTCACACCACTCGCTGGACTGGGAGTCGCGGGAAGCAAGATCCAAAATGGCGGCCGTAAAAACCTACCCAATGTAATGTTTGAAAACACCATGAGAGTGCTTGGAAACATCTCTGTTTGAACAATGTGAAATGCCCAATGCTATTCATTTCACTCTTACTGCAATGACTGTACACACCAGCAAATTTCTATGAAGAGTGATTTTTCCACTGTAACATATATTGTAACATACATGACCCTTAATGGTATGGTCATGGGCAAATGTGTCTTTTGTTTTGTGACAGGAACATTTGCTTATTTAACTGCAACACACTCACCAGTTTGTTTGTGAAGAAAGTGAACTTGTTTCAGTCTGGCTTTGTGCTCACATTGACTGATGTCATCACATACTATGACATTAGTCACTGTAGGATAAATATATTTCCCGATTAATATTGGGGACTTGGGAACACTTCATGTCGGGGTTAACATTTGATGCAATACATAAGAGCTCATTAGTGCCTGATTAGTGGCAAAATCAGTCCCTAGCAATTAGTAGGCACTTGTTACATGACTTCCAAATATGTCTTCCTAATTTACTTAGCATACATTAACTAACTAACATTCTTCACTAACAATCATTGATCATTAATTCTTTATTCTGAGAGTATGCTTGGGAAATGCAAATACCAATATATGTGAGTCTCCAATATAGCCTGCAGACTGTATGAAATATGAAATGTATGGAACCAGCAATCACAGATACATTTTCTAAAACATGTGTTATTTTTTTGGGTTTCTTATTATATCATGCTTTACATTTCTGTTAGATTCTATCAAAAAACTGAGTTGGGCTTGACTTTTTTTTTTGTCATGATAATTCAACTGGTTCCACTTCTAAAGCAGCTGCGATACATGTAGCCTTTTGTAGCCTCTAAAGGGTACTACATTCAAAATGTCCCCCCTCACACACACATACTGTAGAAACACACATCGACACACATGCACAAATATACACTAGGGTTTTGCTGTCTTCATACTGCATGCCACCGCTGGGAGAAATAGCACAATCAATCAATTAGCAAGTCCCAGGCACACACTTCCATTAAGTCTGCCAGCCAGTGCTCTAAGTGATAGTGCTTGTAGAAATGATTGCCTGCTCCTTCCATCGATGGGATGTAAATAAATCACAGGGAGAAACCACAAGGAAAAAAAAAAACAGGAATATGCCTCTAAAACTGACAAAGAGATACATCGAAGGGCTTTTCCTCCTCCCTGTGTTATTTCATCGCGCCGGAGCCCAACACAATCAGCTCACACTGACACATTTGCAAACCGCCTCTCCCTAGCTGTATAATGGTGATGGCGCTATATTATCTAAGCAAATTGGGCAATTTGGTGTCAGGGCGCACGGAATTGCAACACACCGCAGGCCATTTGCGTACGACAGGGCCTTTTTGTCAGTCAGAGTGGAAGCGGGATTAAAAACCCCTCCGTAGCTTCAGCCACTTCAAAGAGAGGCTCATAAACTGGAGAGCCAGTAATCTCCCGAGCAAAAACCGCTCGCTCGTGTCGGGAGGAGCGCAGGCGTCGGCGGGAGAAGATGAGCAGATGCTGATGGATCCAGCTCGCGGGAGGCCAGCTCGGGTCGGCAGTCAGCCGTGCCCCCTTCATCACGCGAGCAGGGAGACGCGCGCAAAAGGTACGTCCCAGAACAGCAACAAAAGAACATCAAGCTTTGCCGACGGAAAGGGGAAAATAAATCCGCGCTCCCCCCACCACCCCCCGATGCCACCTAGGGTCACAGCAGCAATCAAAGCCTGCCCGGTAATTTACGTCTCTCAGAACCGCCAATGTCCCTGCTGGGCCAATCACGGCCCGGCTCGTGCGGCGATCAATCATGCCTTGATTTGGAACCCCTGATCAGCTGAGTGGGGGGGCGTTAAGGCGCAGTGGAGAGATTGAAAGCCGCGAGATTCGACGAACACGCGGGCGTGCGTCAGCCATCAATGACCTGCCCACAGTCGTTCGCCGCGCCATCAATTTCATCAACGCGCACATCCACGGTCACACCTGAAAGCCTCACGGGCCCCTTCCTCTCTCTCTTTCTCTCCCAGCTCTCTCTCCGTCTCCCGGCGCTCTTCATTCGACGGCAATGCGAACGATCCCACGGTATTTTTAGAGAGGGACTGTCCTCTCGAATTGCCACGCTTGGCCCTCTGTTTTTCGCGGCGCCGTTCAGGGTGCCCAGCTGCCTGTCAGTCAGGCTGACGCCCGCTTGGAACCCGTACACCTGTATGAATGCGTCAGTGTGCCGGCTGCTCTAATCCCCCGCTACTCCTCCCGCCGCTCGGAGGGGGTGAACCGAGGTGAGCCATCTCTACAGATGTGCCTGCGCCCGAGTGTTTATTGCCGCCATCTAAAAAACTCATTTTTGCCGTGAAATCGATGTCTCAGCGTGGAATTTACTCACACAATGAATGTGGACAGTTATCCAAGTAATCAGTTACCCGTAGATGGGTGTCTAGATGATAACAAATAAAAAAATGTATATATTTTTAATTCCATGTTGCCATCTAAAATCCAAGCCAACAGAATCCAAAGACCACTTGACAAGTAAGTCAGTGCTTTCTTTTTGGACATACCTTTAGATAGGAGGGGAAGTGAGGTAACAGCATTTCAGACTTGTTAGTGAGAAGCCCCATGTCTGAAAACTTTTGCCACTAGCTAGGTTGAGGATTGTAATTATGCTGTATGGAATGATCTCATACAAAAGGTGAATACCATAGTCCAGTCTAAGCTGGCTGGTGCAGAGCTGGTCACACTACCCCACATATAAGCAAGAGATGGCATATAAATGTTCTTGCTGAACTTGCTACTCTTGCAATAATAAAAAAAAACAACCAGGCATGCATTATGTTTTCATTGAATTATGATTGAGGTAGTGCCCACAATCTTCACTGATAAAGATCTACTAAACAACACCTCACATTTGAAGTGATATATCCAAACACATTTGTAACATCCGTTTTTAACATCCCTGATACAAAAACTACTTGTATACCAAAGCCTTGCAGACATGCCTCTACACTGTGCGCACCTAGCCCATCTCAGGATGATTTAGGCTAATCTGAACAGGTTAACCAGTATCAACCAGCTAAAGATTCAAAGCTGCATTCACCCAATTTATGACCTTCAACTCAATTCACCGAATCCATGACCTTCAACTCAACCTGTCAGACGAAGCATTCAGTATTCCGGCTCAATCAATCATTGCTTTATTTTGATAAGTTAGCTGCCGTTAATCATACACCTTGGACAGATATATTTCAACACCCAAGGTAATTCAACTGGTTTGATTAAATTTTAGATTATTCTGGTAAAGCAGTTCAAAATTAAAAAAAAAAAAACTGCATGCAATTTTAATACACTCTTAAAATAGCAGGATGCCAGGAGTAATCTCTCTGGGCAACAACAGAACTGTTTGAGAAACCTATAAATACATAATTGCAAATTTTCTATAAATTTCCAACAAAGCTAAAGTTATTCTTCGTGTAAATCAAATCTTGCTTATTCAACCTTTGTCATTTGATATTTAATCCAGATCATAACTTCACTGCACTTCATAATTTGGTAAATGCAACACATTTCAGTACCAACAATTTATTTCTCATGTTTCTCATCTGTTTCTCATTTGTTTATCCAAATCAACCAGGTTTAAGTGACCAAAACAATCTCAGATTAATTACATTACATATGATTTCACCCCAAAAATTTAAATCAGATTTACCATTTGTCAAAACAATAAATGTCTTAAACATATATTCATTTAAAAATAGCACACTGGTGTCACAATAGCAAAGGAGCCCACTTAAGATCCAGAAACTTGGAGTGGGTGATGACAGCCAGGAAAAGATTATGCATTTCAAGAGCTATTAATCCCTCTTCAATCCAATTTAACACATAGATGACACCAGACTGCTCCAACCACCTGACACTAATGCTACTGTCCAGGCATGACCAATGAAAGGGCAATGGCTGCAAAATATAATGAGCTCCATCACTGGCCTCCACCGCAGTGTAAATATCAGGTCATTGGTGCCATCAACAGACACTGAACCAAGGACACAGGCTCACTGCTTTCAACTAAAATTGTGAAATGCAGCAGAAAAGTTTTAAAAAAAGGAAACAGAAATCTGATGTACAGCATTTTATTGTGTTTGTGTGTGTGTGTGTGCGCTTACATATTGGTGTGTTTTTTTTTCCTCTCAAGCTGCTTGTTGTAACATATACCATTTATGATTATGAGTAGAGAACCCATTAACTATGGACTGGAGGTTGTGCATTTAACAACCTTAAAATGTCCTCTGATTTATTTTCATTTATTTTACTGTGACACAACACACTGTATCACACATGATAGTACCACAGCAGGTGATGTTGGAACTGAGCCAACTTTGGATCTTATAGATGCCATGTTTCAGTAGTGCAGTAGATAACTGACCAACCGAGGTCTGACAGTGGTAAATAGGAGCATGTATGGAAAGACAGTTTTGCTTCTCAAATGTGTTTATTGTACTTAAAACATCTTGAGGCAAAATGTATTCTTAAATTACACACTTATACCTGCAGTCTTGATTAGCAGTATTTTTGTTAGGGGGTCTTGAGTATTTTGGCTTTAGCAGATGAAATTACAACGGGCCAACATTCAGCAATGACAGCAATGTGTTTTGCCGTCAACTATGAATATAAGAATACATATTATATATAATTATTTCTGTTAATTACTTTTATTGTCATTGACTGTCAGAATGTCAAAATGTTGTCTGAGATATGATGAAAAGATGACACTGATAATGTCTCTTGAATGTTATCTTGTATGTCATTTCAACATTGTTTTTTCGGTTGTTCCCTCAAAGCAGTCTCAGATCAGTACAAACTTTTCTGTGAGGTGTGAAATGCAGAGGTAATCATTGTGTCATATTCTGTGGCGTAACTGTAAATTTGGCGCACTTCCAGGATAGTACAAAGGCCCGCCATATCAATAATTCAGCTGCTACTCGGTTTCAAAAGGAGCTAAACCCACTGAAGCAATTCTCTCAAGAAAACCAAAAAACTGAAATGCCCTGGTATTGTTCTTAAAACACCGTCCAATATGCCACAACGTTCCCTTACTGGACAAGCGTGATTGCGCATTAACACATTGTCTGCAGGGTCGGTACCCTGCGTTTAAAAACCAGGAAGGAAAAGAACAGCATTGCCTTCAGGTGGAATAATGCTGTCTCATTAACAGAAAATGCATGTGAACAATAACAAAAACCGCATTTGACGGGAGGGGAACGGCAGAGATAGGCCGGGCCAAGAGGCAGTCGGCGCCTTCTTGGAATCTGATGAGTGAATTTCAAGTGTTACCACTTTTCCCCCTCTTCTTACAAAACATTTTTCTGTTAATGTTGAATAAGAAATGAAAGAAAATGTCTCATTTCCCCATATTTGTGACCAAAAGTAAAGGACGAAACAAATTATGATTTAATACCTGGAAAGAAAAGGCAAAAAAAGCTGAACTACTGGAATATGAAATCCTGTATGTCAAGGCTGGCAGTGATGCCGTTTTGAGGTAAATGGTGTGGGATTCTGAGATAACATGAAATAAACTGCCCCAGAAGGAAAGAGCTATAAGCAAAACTCCATTAGTTAACATCATTGTCTAATGTTATCGGGGTAGACTAAATTAACCATAAACATTAGAGACACAAACATTTTCCTCTGTCTGATAACGATAGTAAAGCAAAAACAAAAACAATAACCTCCCTCTCAAGAGACGCAGAGTAATTTTTTTTTCCACCAGTGAAAACTTCGACATTCAACAACCAAAGTGCTATTTATAATAAATGATAGCATGTATTTATAGCCATCTCCTTCTGGGGTTATTTCAAGTGCCTGCACATTAAATCCCGAGTCTTGATCTCTTAAAAAATTCACTGGACGATGCAAGATGCATTTTATCTCCAAATCGCATGTGATTTCAGACAAACTATGCCACAAAAGAATGACGGCTGAACAGAGACCAGGTGTAACATATAACAACATTGCAGCTTCATAATTCATGTGAACTTTAGACATGTACATCATAAACTGAAAAAAGCCATTTCAAGTTCCTGTATGCACTGTACTTGTCGTGAGGCATTTTGTCATTGCAAAATGTAACTATTTGTTTCTCTGTCTTTACTCAGGGCTAGATTCACTTAAAGTGTGGTACAGTTTGCCTATAAATTTGAATAAGTTTACAAATTTAAACAGGTTAATTTTTTGTAACTTATATTTTAAAAATTCATTTCAACGGCTGCCAAGCTCAAAGCAAAGCAACATAAAAAGTAATACCTGCTCAAAGGTGTTAGTCAAACCTAACACCTATTGGGAATCTTATTAAATGTTCAATTGCTGTCAAACTGTCAGTTGGTGTGGCTGAAAGCAAAAGAGTGAATTAACCCAGCTGAACCCCAAACTGCCAATCAATACCAAAGAGTGGGTTGAAGTGGTTAGTTAAAGTTTGGTTAGTTTCACGTTTTTAAATTGACATGAGAGACACAAACTCATTTGTTTTGTTTTTGTGTTCATATATATATATATATATATATATATATATATATATATATAAAGAGTAAAAGATTAAAATGTTTCAGCATATTTACTTCATCAGAGATATTACTGTTGGAAATAATACTGTTGGCAACCATTGTAAGCATAACATTATGTTACCACAAGTACAGAAGTTAACTAGCCTGTTTTCACTGAGGTTATGTACAAGTTTCTAATCCAATAGGAATTCAAAAAAAGAGCAACACATTTTCTATAGACGTGGGGGCACTGATTAAAATTCTCCACATGGGTATATATCTGTGAAGAAATTGTAACGGTTGAATACTGAGGGAAAAAATCTCCAGAGAATCCAATTTGTTCATGTGGCTTGCACGGTAACATCAGGGAGAAGTCACCATGTTCATTGGAAGATTGATTCAGTGTTCAGTGCTTTTAAATATATTGCAATGCACCAGCATTGTATACTTTTAATATGCCACAATGCATTAGAGGTAGATGGAGCCAGTTCTGAACGTCCATTAATGTATTCCTGTTCATTTCCATCCCAGCAGCAAACTGATGGGGCTTCTATGGGAGAAGGATGGGAAGCTCATTGGCTGCCAGCTGTCAATGATAGTGTTGCCATGGTAAATTCTGAAATGACACAGGCCATTTGTGTGTGGGGAAAAACAATATATCTATGGGTCATCCTATCCCCCACAGACTGAGTGTATGTCAAGTCCTTGTGATATGCATCTCAGCTTCAGTAAAGTAAGGCATGATATTCAGCTACTTCAACACATGGGTACTTAATCATCGACCTTCACTTCCCATAAAGGCTTGTTGAACCGTAACCTTGCAACACAAACTCGTACCACACACAGAAAGAAAATCAAGAATCAATTTGTGATTGAGACTGAGATTAGTGACCCATAAGTCAAAGTGAGGAGAAAATGAAACACATTCTGCTATCAGTCATTCACGAGAGTGTGTCAACCGCACTCAAAGCTGAATTACTTTTTTATTCAAAGAAAGAGAAGGTGTGTCCTTCATGCAGAGTAATGTAACATTTGGGCAATAATTCACCTTCACGGCACAATAATTTTGATGAGATGCAAAATAGAAATATTCAGCAAGACATGTGAGGTGAAAGTTGCAGCATAAAAAATGTTACACTGTCTCTCACTTGAGACAGTGAGGCAGGAATTTGAAGCAAACCTATTACTTGCTTTTTGAATTAGGTATTTACTTGCTGAGATACTGTTGTCAAGCGTATCTGTTGTTTGTGTGTTTGAGCAGGGAAGAAACCTTGCTTTCAAAACTGCCTAAAGGACCTTGGTCTTAGATTTATTTTTCAAGAAAGTTTCCATTGTTTACTCCAGTATAAGCTTGATTGCTTTGCGGTTCAGCTGTTGAACTTTGAACCATTGCTTGTATCCACTCCTGAGCCGGCCACACTAAAATGCCACCTCTTTCAGGGACGGATCCACACCCCCAATCCATCACAGGGGAGAAAAACCCAACGGACCTTGCCACCAGGTGTTCCATTTTGGGATTTAAAAATGGGTCAAAGTGCCCCAAGAGGACCTTCGGGCTGGGAGTTCTGTGAAGAGTGAGTCTTGAAAAGACCAGGGGAATGTTATCTTGGGGTCCACATCATGTAGAATTTGCTTCTTTATTGTGTTTTATTTTTTTATTTTTGAGGGGAGCTGAGGTGACTGTCAGTGTGAGGTAAGCACACGGCTTTTGAATCTTGTTACGGGCTTGTTAAGGAGGCAAGACAGCGGTGGAACCTCTCTGATTCTATTACCGTAGCCGTGAGGGCTTCCTCCCCGGAGACACACCTTCCCCACCCCTCCCCCCCCCCCTGTCTCACCTCACAACGAGGCATGAGAGACGTGTAGGCTGAGCCCAGATCCTCATTTAAAGACACACACACGTGCACACACACACACACACACACACACACACACACACACACACACACACACGTTCCACCTATTTTTCCTCATCTTATCCCCCTTATATTTTTTTATGAATTGCATTGAGGTTTGCATAATGGATGAAAGAGTGAATGCTTGCTTGGCCACTGCTTGAATTTAGGTAAATGCTGTAATGTGACTCTTTAAAATCGAAGGCATTGGTCGTGTGCATGTACGTGGCTCATACAATAGGTTAAAAAGTCAGCTGACAGGGGAGAGTAGCGCAGTCTTTAATTGGACTACCTGGTTCTGCGTATTTCGACAGGCTGAATTGCATACCCTGCGGGGCTGAAGAAACCTAGCAAAATGCTAACGACTATCCTTCATGTGCTACCTTTTCTGTGGAATTAAACTGACTCCAGTCAATTTTGAAGACAGCCTTGGAATCCATCCAAAATCCAGATTCTGTAATTGGTTGCCTTCTCTTTCTGATATGCAGTTGTCTAAATTTTCCTGACAAAAAATTCTTTCTGTGTTCATATGTGCCATCCTGGCCCTCCCGAAATACACTGATTTATGGTTAAAATATAACAGGCTGTTCGTCTGTCATATTGCAGGAAAGGGCCTGGATTTTTTTTTACCATTCCATTCCGCACTTCCTGCCATTAAAATGATGTTATACAATGTATAATGTTTTTGCATAATCCCCCGAGAAACCTGGAAACATTTACATGAGAGACTCTTTGAAGCTAACTCCATGCAAGTCTTTTCATCTCAAAACGTCACATATGTGTCAAGTAGCCATTGACTTTAATACGCAAACACAGTGTTCTCTTCTCTCAGCATAGCTGTGGAATGTGCTCATCTTGATGTCTTTAAACCTTCACTTATGTGAAGGTTTCTGTGCCAGAATGTTGAACTGTGTCATTTGTACTCCGTCTTTTATGTATAATGTGTAAGAAGTGATTATGCACCAGACGGGACTGTGGTTCTGTCGTGTTCCTGCTGGGTTTGGAGGAGCTACACGTTGCGAATCCCTTCCTCTGGACTCATCACTGATGCGGTTTTCATGTCTTTCAGCGTTTTGGCTAGAAAATGGAAAAAACAGTGCTGTGTACATTGAACTACCCTGGAATTTAATGTATAAGAGATTCGAGACCCCTAGCCACTGGCGGAGTTAAAAGCATTGTGGGTAATTTGCATCTGCGACGGACGGCCGGGAGAAGATGGGTGGTCGTGATGAGAAGTGACGTTTTGACTCTGATGCGCATCACTCTGCGCTCGGCTCACGCGGTTCGTGCGGGAAAAGTAGGTCGCTCAAGAAGACAGCCCACTCCGACGTTCCATTCTTCCTCTAATTTTGACCCGCGGCGCGATGAAGTTCGCGTCGGAACTTTGATATCGGCACTTCACCTTTAAAAGCCGGCCTCTGTACGGCACGGTGTAACCGAGACTGCATTAGCAGGAAATGTACAGTAGCCTGTTCATCTGAAATATTAAAGAAATTTATGGCTGTGAAGGAAACGAATCGCTGTGCACTTAAGGTCAAATATGCATGCTTTTGAACTTTTATTTAAAAAGGATCGCAGCAGAAGCAAGATTTTGGGAAACCCAATGTTCATAAAAAAAAAAAACTGAAAAACTAAAAAATGAAAGATGAGAAAGAAAAGTAAATAAATAAATAAACAAAATAATGTAAACACAGAGTAAATGAATAAAACTAAAAAATCAAAACCACCACAATAAATAAATGATCCCAGCACAGTTTCCCCTGTTCCAAACCACATGAGAACAGGTGCTTTTCCTAATGGACCAGATGAGTCAGGCTGGTGCAGTAGATTCAGATAAAATGAATGAAGCTTCCTGTTCTGCATAATGTAGCCCCCCCCCATGGGATCACCCCCTCCTCCTCCCCAATTCTGCACAGAGGATCGAGACAAGAGAGCAACCCCCTCATATGGAAGAGGTTTATAACAGCGGCTATAAAAAGGCTTTCAGGTAATTTGGTTTTGAATTTCATAAGGTCAGGAGGGAAAAAAATGCAGGTGCCAAGCAAGAGTGTGGGAGGAAAGCCATTAAGACTTTATCTGATTTTATTGGCCGATGGTTTCAGATGGTAAAGTGTGGACGGCGAGCGTGGAGCAGACCGGAGGAATGGATCTCGGGGGAAGCGGGTAATTTAGTGGAATGAGAACGTATACATTTTCCATGTTCCTGCCTGGGGGGGGGACGCTCAAATGAAAATGCTCTTGGGAGAATCTCTTCTGCATTTTAATCTATTTTTAGAGGTTTACAAGAAACATTACATTGTACCTGAGGGTAAAAAAAAATCAATCATATAGTGTATAAACTGTGGTTATGTCTGGTTTCATACATTTGTATCCCAGTAACTAATCAGAATGAAATTGCATAGATCTCATCCGCTTGGGAGAGTAAATTGTTTTGGTTGGCAACAAAGATTGATCAAAAGGCCTTATGATAAAACAGGACAAAATCGATGAGTTAGTAAGGCATTTATTTGTGAAACAGCTTGGATTCTGCACTGCATATAAAGTATCTTTTGCCAAACAAAACTAAGAGATGGGATAATCTGTATTCCACTCAATTTCCTCCTAATATATTAATAGCTAAACTGATATATTATAATGTCATAGCTGAAGTTTTACTGAAGAAACTCTTTAACTCTGTTGAACTCTGCTACAGAACTTTTCTATTTTAGAAACATGTGTCAAAAGAAAAAAAAGTTTCAAACCAAACTTTTCTTAAAAGATTAAACCATTTAAGATGGACTGAGTCCCATATCAGCTTGTTTCTCTCTCTCTCACAGACACAGTCTGTACTTATAAAGACCTTTTAATGTCATTGTGAAAAACAACTTAATTTTTTAGAGAAAAACCTAATTAAATGAACAAAAAAAACACAAAGCTTGTATCTTATGCAAACCGAAAGTATCCAGGCCCATTAGTTATTTAACACCTGTTCTTCATAACACCATTCTTGCATTTGCAGAGGTGAGGTCGTACAGCGTGCAACACCTGCTGGAACAGAATATGCCAGGATCATCAGACCAGGAGGCCGCGGTGGTGTAGAGGCCAGCATGCGGCCACCATGAAATACATACCTGCCATTCGTCCTTATGTGGGTGGAGCTGGACATCAAGCCATACACAGCGAGACAAAGCAAGGCCATTAACTATAACTGAGTGTGACACAGGGGCCATTGGGGGGGTATAATACTGCCCTCTGATTGGTGGTTCTCAAAACAACTCTACCTCCTAACAATCCCTAACAAAGTATTTCTGTCCCAATCAAGGGGACAGGATTCCTTTCATTGCATGCAAAGGAACTGGATGGCTTCTTTTTAATATTAATTTGATTAGGGCTTCGGCACAAGGCCATTGGGAGTTAGACCAGAGAGCAGCACACAGCCATCTTGGAAGACTTGTCATGCTTCCAATGGTGCCCTGTAATATATCTGGTAAAAGCCTTTTTTTTTGAAAAGCTGTTCAAAGCTACTCAGTTGCTTTGAATTAAAATATAAAAGCAGGGAGGGTCACAGATATTATCTTTTCATGAAGTGGGAATACTTCGTCTTTGAATAAATAATCGCATTCACTAGATCTGATGCCGCTAACTCACAGCCTCTCTCTCTCTCTCTGTCTTTCTCTTTGACAGTTTGTCATCATACAGTCCAGCCAGTTTGTCAAAATGAACATGCATTTGCTTCCCTCTGCTGTTTTGCCCGTGACCCCAGAACGAAGTGCATCTCTAGAGTAAAACGACACTACATTCATACAAAATGTATATATTTATTTCGCCATTTATGTAGATAGATTTATTTACCTAGCATAAGCTCTTATCCTGAGTAACTTCTACAAATCTACCAGATCATTTTGTCAAGATATGTTAAATACATCCCACAGGAAAGCACAAACACCCAATAACAGTATCAGTATCAAGCTGAATAACTTCCATGAAACACAAGTGTAGCAACAGTTTGTTGCAGCATACATGTACAGGGATGGGTCAGAAAACAGGTGGTGTTGGGGTTGTTTGTGTTTGTGTGTGTGTGTGTGTGTGTGTGCGTCCTTTTCGTCCAAAGGTCAAAAGTACCCTTTCGTGTCACATCAACCGCTGCTAAGCCGTGCTCTTTTTAAATTTGAGCCCCAGCCTCTGGAAAGCCTCTGCATGGCCCTAGAGCCAAACAATGATCCACAAAGCTTTCATCACACTGACGGACTCGGTCAATAAATCTTTCATCATATTAACATCTGGAGGAGCAGCATTAAATTATTTCAGATTTCACTCAGGTTGAATCGAGTTTCGTTGAGCTGAGCTCAGCTTAAGGCTCCATCCATCCTAGAGGCTGGGATTTGAAGAATACCGTAAGACAACTGCTAAAACAGATGTCTTTACACAGTGTACTCCTCATTCTGTTTGTTTAATTTTGGCAGCAAACCCTGCAGTTTATTCATCATTCGTATCAGCCCAGAATATGAAAGAGAAAGACAGCATATGAGAACTCAAGAGGACCAGGAAGACAGCTCCTGACAAACTGCTTCGATAAACAAAACTGAAACCTGCCGTACCTCAAAAAGAGAATTCCATATTTGCAAGATTAGAAATGATGGCATTTCACTGTAATTGGAAGCTCAGTGTGACTATTAGCATTTGTTGTTTCTGTTGTTGTACCATTTGGTCCCACTTTACTCTGGTGTGATACAATTAAGCAATTAAGCTTAATGCATATTCACTTATGTTGTATCACAATTAGTTTAGCCACACTTGCAGCCAGAGAATTACTTGTTGTCATTACTGTATATGACAATCCTAACAACAACCTTCAACAGGAAGTTACCACTTTTAAGAAAGTCTGTGTAAAACATTCTCAAATGCTGCTATAATTGAGCTATTTTTAATATTTTGGCAACTGTTTTTCAACAGAACAAACCTACAGCTGTTATGAACGATCTGAAAAAAAATCCCTTGATGTCTGACTGCTTATTGACAAGGAAACATTCAGTCAGCTACATAAAGCATGTCTTCCGCCGACTGAGATGAGACTTGAGATTAGAGTTACAGAATCCATAGCTGATGTCGGAAGGGGTCCAGTAGGAGTACAGAGTGTGTTGGTCCTTTCTGCTGTGTCCCAACAACCTGGGAGGTTTTAGGACCTGGGAGAAAAGTAGCCTCACAGGCAGGCACCTGCACAGCTGATGCTGATTGCTAATCAGCCCAGGTGCTGCTCATTGCCTTCCTTAGGTTGGGTCATAAAGGCACAGCCAGCGGAGGAGCCCTGGAAGCTGTTTTTGTGTTGTGTGTTTTGAGATGCTGTGCTGCTGCAGTTGAGTTGCAATTAAGTAAGGCTGTTTATTTTATTCATTTTCCTTTCTTGGTTTTATAGCAGAATTTATCACGCTGTTTGAAAGAAGCTGGGTCGGGCCATAATAGCAAGTTTAACGGGGCCAACTATGCAGTAGCTTACAAAATATAATCACTTCAGTAAGGTGCTAAATATTTAACAGCAGCTCTAGAGTGGCTGAAATCAACCGCTCCTGGCCAAATCTTTGCTCTGGATGTTGTGTTCCTGTTGGATTTTTTTTTCTTTTTTGAAATGAAATCAAATCTCTGTGCCAGACTATCTGAGGTGTTGAGTGGTTAAAAAAAATGCAACTAATATTGCAATTGTAGGAGAAATTACACTTCATAGGATATTCTGCTGTCGAAATGTCGACATTGACGATTCGAGTAATGACAAAAAGAGATGAAAATCCGGAATCCCTGCTCCGCTGTTTCGTGTCTTCAGAAGGCAGTTCCCCAAGAATATTTTATGAAGTTATTCTTATAACAAGCTGAGTCATAGCGGTGCTCTCGTTACGAGCCCAGAGTGAGGCGAGTGGCACATTTAAGTCAAAGCCTCTTCACTTTTTACCTTTTGTTTGTCTTTTTTGGCTCCTCTCCTGTTTCAATGAAAATGGGATTTAAGTGAAACGAGACTGAGTGCTGACACCTCAGCTTCTCGCAGAGCTAGTGGGAAAAGGAGCGCTGAAACACAGCACCTCAACAGAGCAATTTACAAGACACTTTGGTTCCGTTCCAAAATATCAAAAGTATTATTGATGATATTAATGATATTAAACTTTGGGTGAAGATTGTGTTGTGGTGGCTGCAATGATTGGATAGATGTCATTTGTAGGTGCCTCTTGGGAGAGACTGGAGAGAGGAGGGAAGGTGTTGGGGAGGTAGGAAGGGTTAGTGAGGGGGAGGGGGAGAATGGTGTTGGTGAATTATGATTTTAATGGAGTCCCCAGTGACTGCTTTTTTTTATGGGTGCTTTCTTATACTGTAGGGTACAGGAGGAGCCCCTGGTCTATAACAGATGGAAACAGTTGGAATTTACCTCATTATGTCTGAATAACAGCCAAGGAAACAAAATCAGCTTATAGCATGACTACTATATTCTGTGCATACCTGAGGAAAAATAGGAAGAACTGAAAGAAGGCAGGGTAGGCCATAACAGAAAGGTTAATGGGGGTAAACTATGCAGTATCTTATGAAATCTAATCACTTCAGTATGGTACTAACTTTTTAAAAGCAAGGGTACAGCCTTAGGTACTGAAAGGCATTTTCCATCCACTGTTCCTTGAACAGCTATTAATTTACACAGTGCCGTTTCTATTACACCAGTACAGACAGACATAGGTTGTGTTCTGTTGTGGTATCACATGATTTGGGGAAAATCCTTTATGCCATAAAATTGAAATACAGTATTGGTGTCAACCAAAATGGGTAAAAGTTTTAATTTAGCATTGAAGGCAAAAAAATGTTGAATAAATGGTTTGGATTAAACTGTGTCACGTTTAGTCATCCTTCGTCTGGAAGCTTATTTTTCCCCAGTGGGGGGCAGCCGCACTTGAATCAATCAGGCTGATTGCCATCTGATGGATGAGGTGGCTTATAGGGACACTACGCGATAAATTCTGACAACCGCAGTGGCACTAAGCGCACACGAGGCAGCTGGGGACAGCCCCGCAACGCTGGTAACTGTTCAGCTGAGAGGTGTAAATAAATCCGTTACAGACCTTTTAAAATGCCCAACCTTTCTTCAGTGAGTCTCAAAAGTGTAGATCTTTGGGGGGGGGTTTCGGTTCATTAACGCACGGATAGGGCTGTCAGAGTGAACCTGAGTCACAGAGTGTTTATCACGACTTTAATTCCGCTCCGCAAGGACACTGCTCGTCAATGTAACGGTAAAGGGGAGGGGTCAAGTTCACGGGTAACGCACAGTGTATAAGTAGACGGTTGATTATCGGGGCAAACAGGTTGAGGGTTTGATGCGGCCTCATTTTGAAAAGGAGGATGCATTTGAGCATTCAAAGATGACGGCTCCCTGGAGTTTAGCTCCAGTCTAAACCAATAAAAACAATCTGCATGTGTCTCTCCATATCTTGGAAGTGGATAACAGAGGGGGGAAAAAAAAACAAAACAAGAAGTAAATTCAATTATCTAATATCTTAAAAGCCTGTATCCTCCAAGTCTTACTCACCACAAAGTTACACATAAATTGCCTGAGGCACCATGAAAAAGGATGCATGTCAATTCGCCTCACTCAAATAGACTGAGCCTGTTGCTATAGTCCCTCCATATTTAAGACGTTATTGTCCTGAAGGAATACTTTTTTTAGCCGGGCAGATGTCCTCAGCCGGGCAGCTTACAGTGCGTATGACTGTACACCTTATACACTGCAGCCTATTAGCTGGAGTTTTTTTGCTGGAGCAACTGAGAACCAAACTTGTGCTCCCGGGCAACCACTTCCTCTAAACTCCACGGTCACAATAGCCTGTGTTAGTGTTCCGGTAATGCGGCTCAGGGGTACGGTGGTTTAAATTTCAGTGCTGATGTCATCATAGGGTACCAGGCCCGGCTCAGTGCTCCTGTCTTGTTTTCAGCGGGGTCTTGTTCCGCAAACAGCTCACGATTTTCCTAGAGGGTTAGAGCATTCGGTGTATCCCGAAGGGTCAAGAAATCTTGAATCCTACATCTGCTTATTTATTGTGCTATGGATTTTTTGTTTGCTGTTTTTATTATTATTTAAAGCTTTGGATATCTGGGTTAGTGGGATGCACCACATTTTGTCCAATAATTAGCTACTGCCTGTCATGTTCAGAAATGATGTGCTGCCTCTTATCTGTCTGTTCCATATTGCTCCAGTTGCAGCGGTGAAGGCCCAGGCAATTTCTTGGGGCTGCTCCCCCCAACCTGTAGGAGGCAAGATATGGCTTCATCCATTGTGATTCCCTTATGATGCCAATTTATCTTAATGGCAGTCAACCCCATGCCCTGAGAGACACCATTTAGGATAATCGAATCAGTGCTGGTCCAGAGGGAGCGGGCCTCCCTCATTGAGTGTTTAGGCTCTTAATTCTTATATTGATTGAGTTGAACTCGCCTCTTTTGCAGGAACTGTGCGAACGTTATTTGAGGGGTTTCCTGGGAAAATGCTTGATTATCCAAACAAACGTGATTTTTGAAAATACTCATTTGTGAAAGACAAGGAAGAAGGGAAAAATGCCCTGGGAAGAAAAATGTGCTTAATTCAATGAAAATCAATGGAAGAGAATGTGTTCTTTTTTTACCCAGAATACCCCTTCATTCTAGAACACAGTCCCAATGGTTATGCAACAGACCAAAACAGCACGGGTGAAATACACTGACCACAGGTCACTGACACAGGAAGTGAGTCCTTGCTTATGTACCATGAAAATGGCTCTCTATTCTCAACATTTTTACATTTCCTTTAAAAACAAGATTTGACCAAAAACAAATCCAAACAATAATTGTCTGTGAAAGTCTGAAGATGTACACATAAACACACCTGAAAGCATTCAAATGTAAATGGAGTGTATTAGCTAGTGCAAAAACTGTGCCTACTGTAAGATGGCTGTTCATATTAAAGTATATGGTATTGTTCATTTTTAAGATGGACTTTGTTTAATTGTCATTAAACATAACATATTTTAGTACTTTATGGATACAGCTGGTATTTCTGAATTCATGAAGAGACCATTCTAACTGATGAACGACTTTATATATTCTTTTCTATACTTCTTTTACGTTCACATGACCATCTATCGCATGCAAACGCGGACGCAGTCGGTTTGTCAGATGCAGTTTCTAATTTGCTTCATTACGTCCTCATACACATCAGGTGCCACTCTTGCAGCATAAAAAAGACAGAGAAAAAAATGGAATTTGGAACCTCGGTGTACACAGCTATGAGAATTCCGCCTTCCTCCACAGAGTAAAAGGCTACATAGCCATTATTATCATCCAGCCGATAGCTGCCTGAATCTCTTTTAGCCCGGGGGCTTTCTGAACTCTCTGTGTCAGAGAGCTCGGTGCCATTTCTCTGGCAAGGTGAGGGAGAGTATTGCCACTGCTATCAATCACAGGGAGCGGGTTTTCCACCAGCAGGCAGAATGCGATCCTCCTGAGAATGCCTGCGACGCAGGTGCTTCAGCTGCGAGGCTGCAGGCCGAGGGACGGCTCTGCGTTGCACTGGGTTGCTTCACTGCGATAACACTCTGTCACTGGGAAATGTTTAAAATTGTACGTCTCGGTTTTTACGTTGCAGTGACCTCGCTCACTGATTTAGGCTGCATACAAAGAAAAATGACGCTGGACCATGTGTGAGTCACATGTCAGGGCAGAAATGTGAGATTCTGTGTCGCCTTGCAGAATCGTGACTATCCATCTAGATCCAAGCCCTTCTGCAAACAGGAAATGTTTAGCCAAATTTGAAACAATTGCAACACCGGTGCATGCCTACATACAAATGCCCTTCTGCCTATGTGTGCTAATCAGAAAGCAGAACTCATGTAATTACCTGACTGGCTTAATCCCCCAGTCAGTGGCAGGATAAACAGACCTTCCCTTCGGTCAGCATGTAGAGAGAGGAGCCATAACATTTAAATCCGAAAACCAAACCATTCTCTGGTGCTGAACTGCAGGACAAACAAAATCATGGTCACCTATTGCTCCACTCAAAGACCTTCCTGCCACACAGTGATGATCTCAAATAACCCCCATGTAACAGTATAATACCAAAACCTGCCCATGTCATCAGGGCTTAGGTCCAGATAATTTACACAGATCCTATAGTAGCTCCTAAATTAGTATGTCAGCAAATAATTTCCGTGGAAAGATTGGCTCAAAATAGCATTAAGGATGTTTTGTGGTAATTATGTAATTCTTGATTCTAACGCCACCATTTCCGCGAAACTGCCGTGGCTATTGCTTCCACCATCAGGAAACCTGCGTGTGTTCCGTGCGGGTTTGCTGGTGAGGACGACAGCGAAGCCATATGTTACCTCCGAGGCAAAAGGAAGTAACGCACCACTGCAAAAGAAATGAACATCCACGTGTTTAACAACAGGAAGGTGTGCCTCCCCATCTGACTGCATTTCCTTCCACTTTGTAAGACAGAGATTTGAAGAAATGAAAGCTTATGGGTTTTTTTTTGTTTGTTTGTTTTTTTATAATTCAGCTTCAAAATCCACGCCATGCGCCAACACAAAAGTATAATCCTGGAAAAACGATGATAAGATCACGACAGGAGCGCCGATTCGTGGCAGGTGAAGCTACTTTTTACGCCGAGGGAAATACGTGTAAAGGCTCCATCCGATTTCAAATGCGCATTCTTGCAATCCTACGCGCAGCCTTTCGGAAATCAGAGATCCTCTTTCGTATTTGTGCTGAATACCATCGCCTTAAACAACATCAGGAGCTTGGTGGAGGAAGGGAAGTGGCATGCCCCCAAAACATAAGACCCAGAAACAGCAGTGCTTGAACTTGGCTCCGAGGTTTTTTAAAAAAAAAGCTCGTACCGTGGCTTCGCACCCAACGGGAATTTAAGACCAAAAAGCAGCTCACATAAAACCATTAATGATGAATGACACATGAGTCACTGCCACCACGAACAAACCTTCCTCTGTCCCACGTGTTTGTTGCAGATGGCGAGATTTTCTGCGGTACAGATGAAATGGTTTTCACTGTGAAAGTTTTTATCAAGCAGGTCAGGTGAACATGTTTCAATTGTTTTGAAATTACGAACGTCTGAACCACTAAAGCAATGCGAAGGATATTCTAAAGTGTACGTCGGAAAAGTTATTAGCTGTTTTTCCTCTCTGAATCAACATATTAAATATGTATCCTTTATGAATAATTCAGTCGCAGTTGCTCAGAGTGTGATTCACAGCTGTGAAAATTTAAAAAAAAAACGGGGGCGGGTATTTGGAGTTATAGTTGTTGTTTAATGCTTTCTTCCCTTCCAAAATTAATGCTGAATGCGTCGCCAGCAATATTAACGGCAATTAGTCTTCTGCTACGTTTTTTGGGAAATATGCAAATTGACGATCCTCCCTTGGGACTATAAAACAGGGTTTAGCAGGATACCAGTGAACTTCTTTTATTCAACATGCTCAAATGAAATTTAGCATTCAGTGATGAAAGGCCTTCTTTTTCTGCATGCCACTACAAAGCAGTACTGTCACCAGTATTCACAGAAAACATATGTAAACAGTGCATGTTATTGTCAGTTATTTTTAGTGATATCCCTTATTTTCTATATTGATTACATTTCATTTGGCAGATGCTCTCAACACTAGCAGCTGAGAAGACATTCAGATACTATTTGACTTTTTCCTCAGGTAAATGCAGTGTCTTCATGACTATTGACAGATGTCCCAAAAATGCTGTCCTGTCTTCTGATGACTCCTTCCAGTAACAAAAGGTCCATCACTCTCTTTCATAGTCCTCCCTGTATCCCAGTCCTGATGGATCATAATCGGTGGTTAACATACTGAAGTAGAGCATAGTTTAGCTGTCTCATCATTCCTATCAAATGCGCCTTTCATAAGGAATAATTGAAGCACAGATTCATTGTTATTCTTCAACTACTGCACTTCCCAAAAAAAGCAGCATTGTGCCTTGTAATGACCCAAATGGACCTGGACACCCCCAACCCATCAGCACACTGACACACAAGCACAGCTAAGCAACAAATAAAAGCGGCTTTTAGATTTTTCACAGTTATAAATCAGCAGTTTATTACATGGATCACAGTCAGGCTTTCACTGGAGTAACCCCCAATTCTTGCTCCCCTCCAACAGTATGCAGCCACATTGCAGTGACCACCCTCTTTGGAGATGGAGCACCCCCTACAGGAAAGCATGTGCACATCCACCTACAGTGTGCACCCCCTCATGATTAATCCCACTCAGCAACATGGCAGTCAACATGCACTGTTACCCCCTATGGCTATCACACCCTTCCCCCAGCAGACTAACGCTCACCCCAATGACTTGGGAGCACTGTACACTGCCTCCCTACCCCCCCCACCCCGGTCCACACACACCTGGAGCTAAAGCAACCATTGGAAAAACCCTGCAACCCCCACCCCCACTAGACTGCTGAAAAGCTAAAACAAACTTCAGTGAATACATGCTTAAACTTCAGAGCCTGCCTGTGGTACTATGTGTGTGTTATTAGCAGAGAAACACTGGCAAATCAAGCTTCCTGTACTGCCTTGTCTTTGTGTTATATTAAGTGTACTGTCATTGGTAGCTAAACCCCCTCATTTTCACATCAGAAAAGGTAGCAGCTGTCTAGAAATGGAGATATGTTGGATTCACACTGCGAATGTTTATCTCTAAAAAATACCTGAATTCAGTATTAGTTGATGTCACCCGCGTCTGAATGCTTTCTCTTACAGTTTGCGAGATCACTGTCTTCTCTCCTTCGGCTGCAGAAGTTTAGTTTCAAAGGCTGTGTTTGGGCAAAACCTGATATCAGCTTCGTGCTGTTAAACTAACTTCATATTTTCATTTTCTTTACATTTGTGTTGATCGGATCACAGGTGCCAACCAGGCAGGTAATTCTGAGGAGCCGGTGAGCGTGATTGAACCTCACAGTGGTGGTGTGTCAGGATTCAGTCAGGACATAGGCAGCGCACTTTATTGTATTGATCTTCACACTGCGGTTCGGTGCTTTTTTTTCCCCTCAGATAACACTCTGTCAGAATGTTCCCGTTCAGTGGAAGTCCTGTTCTTTCTTACAAGGCTGGAAGGGGAAAGTAGTAGGCTGTGTTTTAAAAGGCAGGTAAGATTTTTGGTAAGTTTAGTAAGTTTCTGTCTGAAGACTATACCTAGACTAGATCACTCAAAGCTCAAAGTAAATTGACTCATTTAAATCTCTCTTTTTTTTTTTAAATAACTTGAACTTGTCAATCACGACATGATTATTATATATTTCCTAATTCTCCACCAGTAGTGAAAAGGTCACTGGACACTCTGAGCAGAATCTCCCTTAGGGTCCTGCAAAGAGCTGGATCTGGTCTTGTGTGAGCGTATGGCTAAAAAAGCCTTGAAGAATGACTGCGCAGCACCCTACAATAAGCAGAATCAGCTATTATTCACTAAATCATTTCTGGCTCCAGCAGGAGAAAGCAGGAGAGGTACAGGTGGATAGAACCATGAATATATCACAGCATCTATGAGAAGATGTGATGGAAATGGATGAATCCGGAATCTCAGCTTTATGAGAGTGAAATATTAAGAGCATGTTTGTGCATGCATCTGCACCGAAATGAGCTCAAAGGAGGAATGGTGTTTTTCTCACTGCTTGTCACATCGAATATTGTTTTGGGTGGAATATTTTGCAGATGTCACTTTGGATGTTCCTCCCCGCGCCTTGTGTTCCCACAACACTTCCGACGCCGCAGCATTATTTGTGGAAGTGAGAGAGCAGGCACCGAAAGCTTGTTTTTGGTGCCGACGATAATTCGAGCAGTGACTCATTCTCTCCCAGCATGTAACGGACGCAAACAAAAACAGCAACTCTTTTCAGATGTCCTATTTATCTCTGCATCGGATTCTGGAATTTAGGACATTTATGAATGCGAGGACGCAGACTTTCGGCACTTTTGTAATGTTTGCCGCAGATGAGATGCTTCTCCTCCGCAGTATCACAAAACAGTTCCGCTGGGATTTGTGCAAAAAAGAGCAACGTATAAACAAACGGCACAGATATAGTTACAAATCAAAACTACATCTGTGAATTATGTGAATTATCAGAGTGGTCCTGACTATATGTCTTAAGATCACTCAGCATTGCAGCAATGTGGCAAAGATATGTGTCCAGTACAGTGATCATATTCCATCATCATGTGTATGAATTTAAACGATCTGAAAAGTATGGTCCAGTACTCTGTCTCTGGGCAGGCAGCTCAGCTTATCACACTGGATGGTATAAAAGATCTCTTAGTTGAAGCAGAGGCTGCAGTGAGTTACTCAGGCTGTTGCCATGCCAGCCCCTGTTCTTCACTAATTCAGGATGGTGTGGCGTCCCCCCTCTCCCCTGCTGATGCAGTGTAAGAGTCAGGAATCTTAAATGTGCAACGCCCACAGTCTTGCTGTCCTGTCTCACCTCCCTCCCCCCGGCTGGCCCGCAAACCATCGGCCAAGACCAATGGAAAGGCGTCACCTGTATGCTAGTAGCTACTCAGCTGTACCTGTCTGCAGTCTACTTTCTCCTCATCTTCGTTCTCTTTCTTTTCCTCATGTCTCTCTCTCCATCTGCTCAGGGAGACAGTGGGGGGAGAGAGGAGAGAATAATCACTCCTGCACACTCACCGTGCTAAAAATGAGCATCCCAGGTTGGGATCTGTTTCAAATACAAAATGCACTGTCTGTGACTAGGAAGCTCCAGTGATACAGGGGAGTCCAGATAATTCCGTGCCCCTTCCACCATTGCCACTATGGTAAAGATATTAACAATCAGTTGAATAAATATGTGCAATATGCAGTGCAACTATACTGACACCTGTACAACACCATATGAATATGTTTTAAGCAGGGGTACAAACAGACGAGTCAAGACACTTTTACTTGAGCTAGTGGAAATGTGTCCAATATAGGTACATTGTACCTAATTTAATTTCAGATAACATGCATTATATATAATATAAATGTATTTACACAGGCAAGCTAGATAATGTTTGTAATTAAACAAACGTTACATGAATGTTAGAGCCAGGTTGCAAAAGGGGTTTAGTGTTGTAAGGCCTGGAGTTTAGTAGTTAATTATTAGAAATAAGTAGAAATGTAATATGTTAGTAGATTTTCTCCTTGTGGCACTTAACAATGTCCTTTGTGTATGTCAGATAGTGTCAGTGACAACCAATGCAGTAGTGTTGGTGGCAATCATTAACAGAAGTGCAAATGGGACATTTTCTTGATCAGGACAGTAACATTACTTCATCAGCCCGAAACACCCCCACCCCTGGTTAGATTAGGGCTGATAAATAAATAAAGCGGGCAGATGTCTAGTTGGATTTTTGGCTTGCGAAAAAGATTTCCGTAGCCCGTGCTGAAGTGTGCTGAAAATAAACGCATTGCTTTTCCTAGGTGTCTGCTAAAAGCGAGCACAGAGACGCAGGGGGAGCTGATCTGAGGGCATTCCAAGACTCACGTCAGCACAGATTTGCTACGCGATACAACGCCGGTCTGACTCATTTACCCAAAAAAAAAAAAAGAATAAATAAATCCAAAATATGGTTATTCTGAAAGTACCTCTGTACTTGGTACAGATTTTTAAATTGTTATTTTGCAGTCTTCTGCAGAAGTCCTGTTTTAATGTCCCCGTCAGTCCTGCCTCAGGATCAGAATACCTTCATAACTTGACAGCAGAGAGTGGTGGTTGGGCTGAAGTGACAAGATGTGTAGAATGAAATGTTGTTCTCTATTCTGTCAACTCTGAGAGAGCAAAGAGTTATTATTTGGTCCTTCCAGAATATTCTGAGCTTGGCAATCACTGAACTTAATGAAAAAATCCTGAGTGAAAAATATAAACTTTTATGAAATGATTTATCGTTCAAAAAACACAGATGAACTATTATGGTTATACTGTATACCTGGATATATTCAAGCCAAGTCAGTGGCCTCTCCACCAATAAAGGCTTAGCTATGGAAGATGTCAGAGAAATATATCAGTGTCATTTTCGTGTTGTCTTTATCGTGTCATGTCGTCTTTAATATGTGATTCAATTTCTGATGAACATAACTGGAACTTAAGTGTGAGGACTAAACCGTCTATAGAAACAGTGATTCTGCTTCAACCAACAAGGAGATTAATGATCTCTATATCTGCCCTAGTGAGAGAGAGAGAGAGAGATAGGGATGGGGGGGCAGTGCTTAAATGTTTTAATTTTTAAAAAAAGTTCTTTTGATGCCTGGTTTTAAAGGGCAAACGAGAGAGTAGAGTCAAACTGAATGAGCTGAGACCTTTGCCTGTTCTTTGAGGGCCGCCACGCTCAATGCGGCTTCCAATCTCATCGCCCTGACAACACAAAGGTTATGCCCCGTACAAAATCTTCCAGGCCAGTTTTCGATGAAGATGACATTTTCTGAGAGGTGTGCCTTCTCCGTGTCTTGATGGCTTTTTGGATTTCTCCCCTCTCATCATTAGCATACTGTAACATTTACTCTAAATCTTTCGTGAGGTTTATGAGGAGGTGTTTTTTTTTTTTCTTTCTTTTGAAATATCATCTCTAATCTGGTGTGGTATTTATAGATTTGATCTTTGAGTCTGAACGACAGTGGAACAGAGTCTGCTCAGTGGAAACTGTTGTGGGAATTTCCACTCTATTTCGCCATGTGTCTGTTGAACACGAAAAAGTGTCATACTCGTGTTTGTAACAAAAGTAATAAAAAGTAACTGCCCATGAATGCAATGCATTCATTTCAGTCTATCCCTCAGTTTTTAATTGCATTAAATTAATTACAATTACAATTACACTTAATTACTATGACCCATCAACCAGTCAGAAATGGGAGACCACTCCCATTACAATTCAAATGGCATCAGCAAAGCTGGAACCACAACATCAACTTTATTCCTGTTGGTTTGGTTCCCTGGAATGACTGAGCAGACGTCATGTTCAGCCAGTGCATAGTGCACAGGTTTGGAGCAGACAGGGGCGCTAGCAATCATCTCCTGGCCAGGAGTTCACCCCACTTGCAGGGCCATCAACCCTTATTGTATCTCTGATAGGTCATTGGGTCATCCTCTATTACATTACAAGAACCTTTTGCCATAACTATTATCTGTGTTTTTGTTTTGAGTTTTTTTTTGGTGCTACTCCTTTTCACTCCCACAATTCCTTTGGTTTTCTCCGGCGTCCGCATATGTTCCGAGGAGGATGTGTTCATGCCGCTTGACGAAGGGTTACATCATCCTCTTGCATGGCTGCCCTTTGGGAGTAAAGTCCGCTGCATCTCTCCAGCGTTTGAGTCACCAGGCTCCCCACGGGCACGGCAGGAAATGTTAACTCCGCACACTCCCCCCCCCCTCAAACTGCACAACCCCCCCTTCACCCCTCTCCCACAGATGTGCCATCTGGGAAATCGAACGGGCGGCACGTCTTTACACGAGCTACAGTAATTGTGCTCTAGTAATGATTCTGCCCGTGTAATCCCGCGTGTCATTTGTGTTTGATGAGCTAAAAATAAATAAATAAGAATCGTCTCCCTGTGACTGTTTAACTCTTGGAGCCCTGTTTCCGACCGCGGCCGTGCAGACAAAAAGGAAGCAGGTGCACAGCGTGCAAATTTGATGTCTCCTTTGAGAAGTGGATGACAACAACATTAAAACAATCACAATATAAAAAAAACCTGGTGACCACACCAGTTCAATTAATGAACATTAACTCTTATTTTTGTCAAGTGAACCAGTTTTCTCCCTCCAAACACCCCTGAAATTCAAAGCTTCTTGCATATTTGTGTAATTCAGATCACTGCCTTACAGGCTGTATCTTTGAATCATTAGTGATGTGAATCATTATGAGTAAACATATGACCCAAACCCTGGGTTGAGCATACGTGTAACAGCTGGCAAATAGAATTATGTGCACGCCATCATCCTGTTCTGCATCGAAAGCTGAGTTCTGTATTGATGTAATAAAGTTCCGCTGCATGATCTCCTTAATTCTAAGGAGACATTTTAAATTTTACTGTTCAGTTATATCAGTAACCAGGGAGAAAGGCAGAGTGTGTTGTTCTTCATAGTCATAGTCATAAAATGGTGTCCTCTTTTATGCTTTCTGACTGTGCTCCTATCCTCTGCATGTCATCGTGTGCCGCACTGCTACTTTTGACCAATGTGTTTTCCTGGGACTCTTGAAATCATGGTATCACAGTACAGCCCTGGCACTACCTTTCAGGCTCAGTTGGAGTCATGCCTTTGCGTATATGGACTGCAGCGAACTGCTGAATGGATGGTGAATTCCAGTATTGGCACACCCTCTTTTGCTTCCTTGTTTAAACCCCTGTCCCCCAGGTATTTAGCAATCTGCTAAATCTCATACCATATCTCAGATGTGCCGCCGTTGCTTTCTCCTGCGCCGCGGCAAAAACGCCCAGGTGCAAAGATCCCCTGTGTCTCGGCCTGGCTGCAGCCTGTAATCAGTCACACCCCTCCCCCCACCCCCTCCCTTTTTACCATGTTAATGAAACATAGCCCTGTGACACTGGAAGCGGGCAGCCCACCCCTTTCTGCTTTGCTCCAGTTAGTCTCATTAAAGCAAAAACGGCGACGTGAACATTACTTTAATGGGAGTCCGAGATATTACTCATTAACTAGCTCTCGGAAAATGTCATGGCAAGCCCTCGGGGCGCCTCCTTTTTTTCCCCCCCCATCATAAATACAACAAAGTCATGCTCCCTGGAGTTAAAAAAAGGAACGGGCCGATATTACCAACATCAAGAAACCTGATTCATGCAAGATGACATCACTGCGGGCAGTTTGTAAATATATCATTAAGTTGTTAAGCAACATTTCTCGTAAGTCTATAAGTGTGCTGAGCCGTGGAGCGACACCCTTTTGAAAAAGAACATTTTAGCCTGTCAGCTCACTTGTGGCTTCTTTTTTACTAAATCCATTACAGAGTATGGAACTGGAATGAATGAATGCAGGGTGTGCTGTATTGTGGCATTGTCTGATTTTGATTTATTTCATCGCTATGGTTTATGAAGCATTGCACAGCCTTATACTGTGGCTGGTGTGAATCTAACACTGCTCTGGAGGACCAGCGAGCGCGGCTCCTCCATACATTACTGTCAAACGCATTACCGTCAAACGCATTACCGCTGTGACGCGGTGACTGCCCCCCCCTCCCCCGGACCCCGTCTTGGTGGCCCCCGTCACGGAACGCGGACGCTTCCTGCTGCCTCTCTGTCTCCCCGCGCCAGGTTCTGTCGGAGTGTGTTTGCTCTGAGCCGAAGTTCAGCCTGTCCACACACTCCTCCAGAGAAACAGGTGGACTTTTGGAGATGTTTTTTTTTTTTCTTCCTTTTCTTCTGGAGAAGGTTTTTTTCCACCAAATTCACTGTTACAAATAATTAATGCATACTTCCTATAAAATAATGAAAGCTGCTGAAGATATATTTTACCAATGGCACTGACTGCCTGGAACCCAGGGGGTGCGGAGCCTTTCCATTCCTTTTGCTTTGCATCTGCTGTTCCTGTTAACCAGCACCCAGCTGCTTTGATTCATATTCAACAGAGGCCCATGGCAAAACATGGTGTACATTCACTATTCCACAGGGGTTACAAAAAAATTTAAAAAGTGACCCAAATCTGCCTTATATAATGTTATTCCTAGATCCATCCATGTATAGATGTTGGTTCAGGGTGGGGAAAAAAACTGCACTTGTTTGCAAATGTTCTAAAAATGGGACATGTCTCAGTAATATTTCATTGTCAATGAATATAGCTGTCCATTTAGATATATTTATGGATTTATATTCCAGTGTTTGTTAAAGATTACTCCATTTTGAATGTGAAGGAAATATGCACATTGAAAAGCCAGCAAACAAGTTCAGAGCCAGTGAGGCCCTGTCAGACTGTAATAGAAGATTGTTCCATGGTGACACTCAGCGCAGTGGATACTGTAGTTTATGGGATGGCAGATTTAGGTTTCTGGATGCTGGAATCCATGGAAGCTGCTGGCTTTCAACTAGGCTGTGTAATGTGACTATAAACATAGTACATCTGGTCACTCTTGTACAAGTCCATAGCATTCACTCTTCTATGTTCTGGTCACGTTTTCCTCTCTCTTCAACAATGTGTAATGTGAGGAAGTCAGCTGTAACCAACGGTGCTCTTCTGTTGCTACCTGCAATCCCAGGATTCTTTGCACAAAAGCCATCCAGGGTGAAACAGTCTCCTCCTGTTTGAAATGTAGTACCTGACCACAACAGTGCACAACAACATTGACTGTAGTGCTTGACAAACAGGGTTTGATAATAAGATTCCTGCCTGTGGATTTAAACAGCTTTATCTTCACTAGGGCAGGGTCATTTTCACGTGGAGAATCTGAGAGCTCAGTATGCCTCTCATTCTGGCTAAATGTCACATCTCCTTCAAGTGATCACTCAAAATGAGATGGCTGCATTAACTGCAGGCTTTAAAAAGCCCGAGAGAAGATGAGAGAGATGTCGAATATGTATGACTCCCCCCCCCACCCTCACTGCAGAAATTTGCGCTACCGCGGATCATTTCTCCTCAATTATCCCCATTGCAGCTCACGCAGAATGACATGGCAATGTATAAGGAGCAGCATAGCAATGTATATTAAACATTTTAAACATTTTATTTAACATTTTAAGAAACAAAAAAAAAAACTGTTCTTTGCACACCATTCTCTTTTTCAGAATCAGAATCAGACTCTATTGGCCAGGCATGCTTTTACACATGCAAGGAATTTGACCCTGGTTCCAGTGTCTCTCGTAGTGCTTTCATACAACGCCAAAGTGACAGCAACAAATACCAAACAGTAGTGTTACAACAAACAGCAACAGTCGTGCAGGACACATACATGGAATAAGGAAGGAATGAATCTTGATCTCCCAGCATCAGAGATGCCACCCTGCTACACAAGTGACATCACAGGAGTACAGCTGGAGAAAACTCTGCTGGGAACGAGAGTCTGAAAGTTACACAGAGCTTTGTGAGTAATTAACACCTGCTGGCGATGCAAAGCAAACGCCATTAAAACCCAGAGCTGACAATGGAGGTTTCTCACCCTGCCAGCCCATGCGAAAGGGCATTAAAGTAGCCATTTACCTTCCAAAGAACAGTTATTGTACAAAATGAAAAAGAAGAAAAAATGGATTCATATTTCCTTATATTTTATGTATGATAGACCTGAGGCCTATTGCACTTAAACTTATTACAAAATGCTGGTATTTATATTGGTTGCCTGACAGCAATATGGTTTATCACAAATGCATATTTATGAAGGCATAAACAGTTATCATATTTTGATGGGCATTTTGAAATATGGCTCATGAAACAAGAAATTAGATAATATAATATCATACATGAAGCCATATATTAGTGACGAAATATGATAATTCTTAGAGAAGTGAGAAGACAATGGAAATTATAGGCAGCTCAACAAAGAGATTTCTTTTGACAGAATGTACAGTATTACAGTTTTTATTCTTGACATACAAATATTTATAAGGTATAAAAGTGTCTAGTATTTTGCATAAAATTGAAGAGCATGCATATATTTCAAAGAAGGGCTGTCACACCTCTCAAAAGCACAGTGTGTTACATGAAACATTCTGCTGGGAACATGAAATGTCAAGGAAGTTTGCTCCAGTAAATTCCCCTATGTTTGGTTAGGTAATGTGGCAGTACATATATTTGGAGAGAAGGACACAAGGGTATTGGCCAAATCCAGGACAGTGTGAACGATGGACTCGTGTTTAGACTCCTCGCCCCCATGTGGGCAGAAGGGCAGAAAGTGAAGGTTGAGTCTGCTCACTCATGGAAGGAGACCCATCTGTGCTGGTCATATGGAAAGGGGCACAGGCTGAAGTGAGAACAGTACCTGGGGGAGATGCAGATTGAGGGCTGTACCTCCAGGGCAGAAATCACCTGATTCAGCCACTGTGACCTGTATTTACCCCTGCGCTGTCCTGAAACGCTGGTCAGATTCACATTCCACCTCTGTATGTGACTTCAGTCCTTCTTCTACAACTTCTACGTGTGGGGAACGACCTGGCACAAAACGGTGGGTAGATCAGTCATGGTTGAGGTGAGTCACCTCTACCTTCACTGAGAAATACTTTGAGATCTTTGAAAAGGGATAGTGGGCACTACATTATTTGAAATAATCATTTAACACCTGTGTCCAGTTGGAAGGTGAACTCATTTTGAAGATATATTTGAAGATGAAACTAAAAGAAGGCATTTGGTTTTACACACCAGGCACAAAGTTCAATGGACTGATTTACAATAATTATTTTATTTTCTTAATTCCCTTGCTGGTTTCTCCATCACGAGATTGGATTCGGCCCCTGCATTTGCCATATAACTAATCTAAATGATTAAATGATGCGTTGAGCGAGGATGACTTGTGCGAGGGAACAGACGCTAATGTGTATTTACAGTAGCTCTAATTGGAAAATGATACGACTGATGGGCAATCAGGCGGTGACAGGCTGAGACGAGCCGATGCCTTTTATTAGCGTTCAGATTTGTGAAATATGCCCATCCGAGACGCCGCAATTAAGGGCTCCAATCGGGCTGCCAGTCGAGCAGTCACTTCAAGGAGCCGTCTCAGTGGGCACAGTTTGATTATCAGCTACAATGGCTGCTTCCTGACTGTCATCGGAGCTGCGGGTCCACGGCTGCATCTGATTGGCCGCCGCCCATGGACTGCCATGGAAACGTGGGGTGATGAGTTTGCGCATCATAAAGGGCTTGTTCTGGAATTCAGCACATGCAGGCTGTTCTCCACGGCTGTCTTCATTTCTGCATGCGCTTTAGGAAAGCAAAGTTTGTATCAATGTTTTTAATTAATCTGACAGTCTGAAAACAAGACATTAATCAAGACAGGAATCTGTTTAAAATTCCCTCACACATTAATTTACAAAGGGGGGGCTGTGACAGGTTTAAAAGCTAATGAATTTTTTCCAGATAAGGCCGTACAACACTGGTCACTGAGTAAAACTCAGAGATAAAGAGAAGAAATATTGCTGAGTGGACTAACTATTATATTAATGATCATACCTCAGGGATCATACCTTAGGGACTATGTTTATATGGATGTACCAAGCCTGTATAGTGTTTGTCAGTTTTTTTTTACGTTTTTTTTTCAAACAGCAAGTTTTAACGTTAGTCTTGCAATGGCCATTGACTTGGTGCAGGCTTGATACTTCTGATCAATCAACTAGCTCTGTGGGTTTCATCAGCAAACAGCTTATTAGCTTGGTCCAGGGGAACTTATTTGTTATCTGCAGCTCCAAATGATGTTAAGTAACAATAATGAGATGTGCTTTAGTGCTTCTGAAAAAAAAAAAGAAAAACATCCAAGATGCACTTAAACATGATAAATACATAAAGCTGACAACTATGCAGCTGGTCTTTGTCCTGTGGGGGGGAAGTCTTTCACTGACAAGCAGCTATAAAAATGGATTCTGTTCATTAGATTCTGTGGCAGCTTTTACAAATGGTACTGAAGCATTGCGTTCGTTTCTGTTTAACCCGAGCGCAGGCAGAGTATCCGTCCTGATCTGTGGGGAAGCTGAGATGGAAAGAGATTCCTCGCATGTCAGCATCCTCAAGGTCGAGCGTGTCCGGTAGGGAATATCCGGGCCCTTGGCTGCTGCCACCGCAGCGGATGCCTCCAGAGGCCAATAAGCCAACACTGTTAAGGCTGTTGGTTTAACATGGAGGTTTCTGCTTTTGCTCTGGGGACTCTTGCAGTAGTGAGTCCTTGATTCCTGGTGGCACACGCTGCAGTGACCGTAGCCAGCGACGCTGTAATGTTCATGTAACGTTATGTTTCCTGGAGGGCTGTTTCCAAGTGAACTCCTATTTTTGCGAGAGGCGTTGTAAGCTTAGTCCAGTGGGCCAGTCAGGAAATTATCAAAGCAAATATAATTGTACCGAATTAACACACCCCGCACCCATTAAAGCATCGTGTCACCCCATAATCAAGACAAAGGTAGCAGGGGGATGTGCAGTCTGAATAGTTCAGAATCCTTGATGTCCCTCTAACAAAAGACAATAAAGGAGGCAAATCCTCTTGGAGCAGTAAGTGGATAACAGTGGATTACAGTTCAGTGACCAATGTGTGAGGGCTGACGGTATTAGTGGACAAGCAAAGGGGACCCCTGAGACCTCTCACCTGCCAGTTTGCCGGGACCCAAAATGGCAACCAAGGAGGCTGATCTTGGGTCCAGTAATTAAGTGTCTGCAGCATCAGCAAAGGCAGAATGCATTTTTCAGCGGTGAATAAATGATGGGCCGTCCATGACAGGGACTTGAACGGAGCATCGTGCGGTCTGAGGTCTCATGCGGTCAGCATTTCCTCACTCTGGTCATTTCGCTGGAGTCCAGCTATTGCCCCCGAGGGGCCGGGCGCCAGGTCTCCTTCCCGGCCTGGTGTGAATTAGTATGGAGCATGCACCAGGTTCAGGAGGAACCGCTCCCGAAGCATCGCCTATTAAACCGCTGTAGGGAGGAAGGGTAGAAGTGGTGGGGTGTGGGGGGAGGCGCGGAACTGGAATTGATCCAAAGTTCCAAGTGGGGGTTTCGGAATCAATGCAAAGCTATTGGAGCGGAATGCATTTTTCAATACCCTAAAGTGCGCGGCGGAGCCGGCGTTCGACCGAGCACATTGTGACAGACAGACGGGGAGGTTTACGTGAGGCAGGGGGTGGGGGAGAAGGAGCGGGAGGGGGGGGCTTTATTCATTTTGTGGTTTAGATCAAGTGACCGTGCCGCGCTCTCTCTCTCTCCCTCCCTCTCTCCCTCCCTCTCTCTCTCCCTCCCTGTCTCTCCCTCCCTCTCTCTCCCTCTCTCTCTCTCTCTCTCTCTCCCTCTCCCTCTCCCTTTCTCTCTCTCTCTCTCTCTCTCTCCTCTCTCCCTCCCTCTCTCTCTCCCTCCCTCTCTCTCTCTCTCTCTCTCTCTGAGCTGTCATGTCCACGAGCCCATTGCGGTGACTGAGGAATCAGTGGGTTCCATATTAAGCGGGACCTTCAGGAAGATGAGCCAGGATTCTCTCTGAGCGCAGGGAGACTGATTTATGGAATACGCTACCGATCCACGGGCTGATATGGATTTATGATGGAATTTGTTCCTGTTGAAACATTTATGACGGCCTCTATCTCGGTTCAGGCAACCAGCATTATTCACATGGGCTAGCTTCCACCTGAATATTATTTTGGTTATGTGCAAATGTATCCTTTCCTCTCTTTTTTTTTTTTTTTTTTTTTTTTGGTCCACTCTAACATGAGTCAGATCATGGTAAGACATTTCAGGAACACTGTTATCTCTGTGGACGGAGGTGTTTGTCTACAATAATAAATTTAATATTTCCAGACAGTTAATGTGCCCTTATACCACTGGCCACCATCAAATGAAAACAGACATCCCCAGCTGCAGCTGTATAGCTCATGGACACCTGTGTGGTGTTATGAGAATCTGTTGATGTTAATAAGACTTTTGCGGTTTGCCTAAGCACATGACAGAGTAGCTGAAAAAAATCTTCAGGCCCAGTAATTAAGAAGCTTTCCATAGTAGGCTTGCACTCTTTTATCGATAGCAACAAATGCAGGTACTGTATATGGAAAACTCCCACACAAGAGGACATGAGCAAAATTAGATTCTTTCCCAAGTTACCATTCTTATTCCTTTGATGGCCTGTACATGTTTCAATTCATATTTGTATGAATTGAAACACACATAAACATGTACACATTTCACACAGATTCCAATATTATTTTCATAAAGAGGTAATGGATGTGATTCTATGTTGAGACATGTAGGGTATATGATTTCACTGTACATCATATACACCACCTTTTCAGGTTTAACTGGGATGTACTTTGAAAAACCCATTTCAAGTGGAGGGGCAATTGATCCCCAGACATCTGGAGTGTGTGGGTTCAGTTCCCAGAAGAGTCCTGCCAAACGCTCTCCGCTCGGCACTTAGTGTTAAAAGAGAAGGATTATGGGTAATTGCCCTGTGATAGACTGGCATGTACTTGTAGAGAAAGTGCTTTAATTTCCCAGCTCCCCAGTTCCTGCGGGCTTTGTGCTAAGTGACTCAAGGCCAGGTGATTGGAGCAGTATGTCATCTTTTTTTTGTTGTTGCTAGTTGTTGTTTCTTTCTTGTATTTCTTCTTCACAATTGGCAATTACTGTACTTACATGACACGCTGTGAAGAGCCAAGCATCAATTGGAATAGCCTGGGGAGTTTGTTTTCGGCAGCACACTGTGAATGAAGACATATCACCAGTCATGTGCACGACTGCTCTTTGACATTTAATTCACATTTACCTTTAATGTTATTAAATGGCTTATCTGTGCTGTGCTCCCATAAGGGTGATTATGACGGAATGTAATAAAAAAATGATGAAGTTTATTGCTGTGCGGGGCATGCAAGCCCATCTGATGCACTGTTTATCCACAGCGGTGGCAAGCATGTGTTTATTTTTAAGGACTTCACTGCCATCATATGGTAAGATCTGATATTGCAATGGTCAAAAGTATTTTTGAAATAATACCATACAGTACTGAAATAGTTACACTGCTTCAAAATAAGCACAAATTGAATGGCTAAAATATTTTAATTCTGAAGTGATTTACGATAACTTTTTATACAAACACCTTCCCAATTTGCAAGAACCAGCGAGGGTTTCATGGCGATATTCGGCCACTAGGTGGTGCACATTTTCCTGAGCAGAATTCTCGCTGTGGCACTGCGTGGCGGGCGTTGCCATGCTCTTTGGTGAAGAGGTGTCGTGAATGACACGCGGATGAACACACGCAAGTAAATGGACCTGCAGTGCCTAACAGACAGGTGAAAATTTAGTCTCTTACTCGACCTCAATATAATTATCAAAGCATGTAACTGTAATTTACCCCGTCTCAATGTGTTTACCGAAGGTTCTGTATCTAAATCCTAAACATTTCTACCTCAGCGTGAGACTGACACTGAGCCCAGCTCTGAAGCAGCTTCTCCTGTAGAAACAGGGAAAGCATGTCCATACATTCTCCTTTCGACACTTTGGACACAGGAACAGTTTAATATCATCTCCATGGTGTCTCACACTCTCTTATCATGTTTAATTTTTTTTTCCATAAAAAAACGTGTGCCAATTACCCGGGGTTCATTGAAAACCGATTAATGTCACTTACCGCCATATGTCACTGGCTCTGTCTGCGGGGCAGGGGTGACATTATCAGCGTTCATCTGTTCGGAGTCTGATGTGATCCGCACACCAGAGGGGTTGGCACAGGTTAAGCAAGGCAACTAACATGGTCGTGGCCTGAACTTTAAAAACCCACAGAGAGGAGCTCGTCCACATAACTGAGGATGAAAAAGGGGGAGGGGTTTATGCCTGGTTTGCATCCTAGATGAATAAAGATGGCCATGGAAACGGCAACCCCCAAAATGCCTATGCATCAAATGAACACGTGGCTGGTTTGATCGCCTCTGTGTGTGTGTGTGTGTGTGTGTGTGTGTATGTGGGACGGGGGTGTGTGGGGGTTGATTATTGGAGATGAGTGTATGACATTCTCATTTCACCTAGGAGCGTATTGATCACTCTCAACACGCGGTCCACAAATCTCAGATCGCAGGTTTAGTGTTGACAGGCAAGCCCAGTGCACTCTGACATGGGGAAAAGCTGCTATCGTTTTCTTGTCATCTTCGGGGGGGGGACTTGAAAAATGAGGGGGCGGCGATTGTCATCACAGCTCAGGCATCACCACTTTGGAGGGCAAGTGAGGCGTACGGACACCTTAATTCCTTTTGATTTCAGTTTGTGTGTGTGCCATGAGAGTTAGGCTGCTGTCACCCACTGGTTTGAGTGGAGGCCTTCCTGGACAGTCAAAGTCATTGTAAATAACTACCAGTCTTTACTCCTTCTTCACCTGTATGGCCACACAGCCTTGAGGTTGCATTTCTGTTCAGTCCTGTTGGCTTAAAGCAAAGCACTGACTCCTGGTTAAGTTCTCTGCTTTGGCAGCAGTGGAACTGGGGGCGTTTGGAGTGAATTCTGATTCTGCTGCTGGGGTTTGGAGGGAAAATTTGCTGTGAGCTCAGTAGATCTGAAAAGGTTGCTAAGGGTTATTTCTGACTAAGTATTTTAAAAATAACTTGTGACACTAATGTGTCATCGGTCTAATATTCCATTATCAGAAAGGAACACATTTTTTCAACATGGAAGCTGATTGTTCTCTACCATGTAGTGTGGTGTTAGAGGCGTCGATACCTGCTGGATGATTCTATAGGTCCCTTGTCTCTGCTCAATTTGTAGGGTTGGATCAGGGAAATACAACTTTCTCACCTGCTTTAAGTGACGATGATGATGATGATGATGATGATACAGCAGACTCCCCAGAGAAGGTAGAGTCTGTGACGTGAGCACTCTTCCGTGTGGCACTTCTGTCCATTGCTCTTACTGTAGCTGTTGGACATAATTACTGCTCTGTCTTTTCACCATTTGTACAATTTTCTTGAAAACAGTGAGTTTTTTTAAACTCGGTGATCAGAGTGAGAAACAAGCGTGGAAGGCCAGCGCTGTGCCTTATGGGAAAATGTAACATAACTGAGGAGCACACATTGGGCAGTATTGATTACACCCAATGGCCTCCAAATAGCAGCTGTAAACTACATATCCCATGGTTCCTGTGGCCCATTTCTTAGAGGACACAGAATGTGTTGTAGTGTGTCACAATACTCAGAATTCCAGTCATGTTCTTTATATCATCTGAATGGCTCATATGGGGCCCACAAGGTTAACTGGCTGATCCATATGCCATACAAGTTAGTACATCTGTGAAGCATCTGTGCAGCTTTGACTTAATGGGCTTGATAAAAACATATATAAATAAAGATCAGGCCTGATAGTTCTCTATCGGGTACAGATGACATCATCTTCAGCCTCACACGATTCTTCCCCCTGATTCAGTGTGTTTCTGTTAGATGGTGCGTGGGCGCAAGTCTCTCTACAAGTACTGTGTCAGAACACCTACTCTGAATGGAGAATTGCATGCAGAAGATAATTATCCTTTGGTTTTCAGCGTTACAACTCCGTTCCTGGCACTCAGAAGACCTCGTCTAATGAGGAACTTACACATTATGAAACTCTGCTAAAGAGAAGTATTTTTTCCCCATGGCTCTACACATAATTTGGTTTTGAACAGGCATTTCATGAGTGTAAAATCAGTGTTTTGAAAGTCTTAGTACAGAAAAACAGTACACCACTCCCTGCTCCTTGGTGTAGATTCTTTTCCCAATTTAACTATGCAGGTGATAGTGGTTATCCATAAACACATGTTTTCTCTGGTCCTGGAAGTATCCCTCCTTCATTATGTTGCAAAACAAGTTACCGCACAAAGTCACACTTTGGAACCTTTGCGTCCTGACAATTTAGACGAGAGTTTAGACGGGTGAAAACCATTCATACTTGCATTTCAGCCTTCGTTCCTTTTTACGTTGTATGAAGGCTGATGATTGCTTTTAACAGCCTGTATGTGTGTGGATGTTCAGAGGAAATAATGACACAGAAGCCGTGTTAATTATTAACAATTACACAAGTGTAGTTTACTTACGCAAGCAATTTGTTCCTACAGTTCAGAAAAAAAAGCCACTGTCAAGCTGCTGGGACATTTCTGTACAAAACAGCCTGCTACTAGCATTCTTTGTGAAAGTACAAAAGACTAATACGAGGAGAGAGCTGAAAGCATCGTCAGGTTAATACTGAATACGCAACATCATTACAAGTATCAGTTTAAGACATGGTTTTAAAATCATCACAAACTATATAAAGACACAAATCAAACACTACAACCTAGTAAAGATATTTAGCGTAATACCGTTTAGCGTAGTAACTGTTATATCGCACATTTAAGAAAACAGCTGACCCAGCAAGACAGTTGAAGTGTAAAAAAAAAAATGAAAAAAAAAGGAAAATACTTTTGAATCCGTAAAATTATTACCATTTAATGCATAACCATGCCACAAATAACAACTATAGTCACGGTCTTTACCTACGTTAATACAAGTTCGGTTAAAAAACAATGCTGCAAGACTAGTAACAGTACAGAGATTCCTCTCTGAATTGAATAAAAATGCACTTACACTGAGAAAGAGCTCACAATGGTTCAATAAGTGCACAAAACTAGCTTTTTTGAAACACTGACAAAACAGGTATTGTCAGGCAACATAATCATGAACACTGTACTGCACCCCTATAGCAGTATAAGTAGGCAAGACAGAGCCAAAACATCCAGTTTGGTCCATAATCAAGAATAATATAGATTTATACTTTTTTTTTTTTAAAGTGACATTTAATGTCATTTTGTAAATAGCTTAGCAAACGAGTTTAGTTACCTGTCGTGTGTGATATTCACCAGATCAGGGCAGAGACCCACGTCTACCACAAGGGCGGAGACGCCAGTCACTGGCACACCTTATCTTTTTTTTTTTTTTTTTTTTAAACATTTTCAACCAGCTGATAACTTTCACAAGAATATCACCCAACTATACCCACTGAGATGTGTTTTAAGCTCCTATGCAATGACCTGAAATTGAAGTGTTTGACATATATGTATATATTTATATAGAGATATATATACAGTGCAGAATACTGACAAAAAAATGAACTTTTTTTCTGATTAGTTGCATTTAAAAAGTCTTGCTTAAAACGGAAAGAAAAAGCCTTGTAAAAATGTTATTTGCATGTGACCGTATGGCTTGCGATGGGTGGAGAGTGAGGTTATGTACAGAGTCTGTCCGAGGCAAATCCTAAGAGAGAAAAAAAAAAAAGCCGACCTCTCAAAGAAAGGATTCGGTTTTCCTGCAGGTCCCCTTATAAGTCATTGCCATAACCCTCCATTGACTCACTGTAGTAGTTATTCCCTTCTGCATCACGCAAGCTGACATTGGCACAGATCAGTGTCATTACTCCAATGCAGACTGGATACAGCTACCGCGCATATAGCTACTGTTCTCTTGCAGGTAAGCCACGCTACACTATGACAGTATGAAAAAAGTCACTTTAAGGTACTTCTTTTTTTTTTTTTTTTTTAAGAAAAAAAATAAGCCATGGCACTCTTATCCAAATAGAGAATTTGCTGGAAAAGAATCTGTACATGTATACTGTTGGCGCTTACCGTACGGCAGCTTGGGTTAGTCACCTGTAAATGGTCAAAATTTGGTCTTGTAATTAACAACCTGCATGTGAGTGGAGCCCTGTAAAATGAGACCTTTTTTTTAAAGAATGTACAAATCAGTTACACAATGGTGAGAAATGTGATAGACACCCATGGAGGCCCCCCAACGCCACCCCTCCAAAATGAGCAGAAATAAATATCACCCAGAGTGCTCAATGACATAAAAAAAAAAACAAAAAGAAAATGATGGAGTGTCTCTGATGTAAAGCCAAAAGCGTTTGTGCAGTTGAAGAGGAAAAAGAGGAGGACGAGAAGGAGGAGTAAGAAAAAGAGAGAGGTAAGTGTGTCGTCATCAGAAACGTCGTCAGGGTGACCGGGGGCGGCCACACCCCACCACCTTTCTGTGACTCACTCTAAGCTCAGTGAAGGACATCTACCCCAACACCCCCACCCCCCCTACCCCGAAAAAACGAAGCAAAGCAGAGACTGGCGTGCACGCATGTGGGTGTGTGTATGTGTGTTTGTATGTGTGTGTGTGTGTGTGTGCGCGCGAGGATGTGTGTGTTTTATGTGTAGGCGTTGAGTCGCTCTTTTGAGCGAGTGGAATGGATGTCGTGGAGTTCCTGTTCCTCCTTAGATTTGATATCCTCGTACTTTTGCATCCTGCATGCGTCCTTCACATAAGCCCAGTTGGCAGAGAGCACCATTAGGTAATGAACCTGCAAGAGACCAGCATTACGCAGCGTTAGTGGGAAGCCAACACATGGCGGGAGGGTGTATAACATTACAGACACAAAGTGAAAAAAAACCCACACTCCTGAGTAAGCATTATCACAATTCAAAAGTAAGAAACGGACACACGTGTCAGCTGTGGTTATTGATTTGCTCGTACGGGATAAAAACGGAGAGGTAATTAGTTTATTACACCATAGGGTAAATCGGGTGCAGTGACGGTGTAAGTGTAAGTAGGCTCGGGGGGAGGCAGTTTGTGTAAATCTGGAGTTAATAGAAACGCATCGCTTTGGCGATGTGGCCGACGCTGCACCCCCTGGTGTGCTCTGAGGGCTACAGCCGAGAGGGAGGGGGTCGGGCGGGGAGGGGGTGTCGGGGCTCATCCTGACAGCTAAGGGCGTCCAGAGCCGTCTGGTGCCGCAGAGGCGCAGCCACCTTTAGAAGCGGGTGCAGTATTTCCCCAGACTGTGCGACTTCAGGGTGACAAAGTTTCGGATCAGAACCGAAACACCCGTCACCTGTTCAGCAGCGGAAGACAACGACAAGAGAGAAGACAGGAGATTAACATGGAGAAAGGGACCCCCTGCAAACAATGCAGGCAAGCATTTGGCCCCCAGTGATGGGATGCTTATGTACATACTGATACATTTGCGAAAAAGAACACCTGTCACATGGCCCAGTCCTGTACAAAGAACTTTGCACTGCTTTAAAAAAATACAGCTTGCAATATCGTTCTTGGCCACAGGGGGGTGTTTATTTTAAGGCACATATTCGGAGCCCGAGGATGCATGAAAAAGTATGATGTAATTAATTAAAAAATGTGTAATCTACATCTACTGCTGTAATTTTCAAATCATACTACTGTAATTTATTTTATATGGTATATAATACAATCCTGAGTGTGTGAGAGAGAGAAAGATCGAGAGAGATACCACACGTTTTATCTATTCATAGCAGAAGCTCAAAAATAGCATCAAATATACTATGCTTAACACCTACTGTTTAGTTAAGTAGGTGTTGAGAATAGGAAACTGGTAATCAATTTCAAATGGGTATGATTCATTCTTTAACGACGGCAGCGCCTGACAGATTCTAACAATAACAATGAGTGATAGCGGAGAAATGGACGGGATAGTTTCACGCCCTTGCGTTTCCAGCTGCAGCCAGCAGGTGGCGGTATGGGACAGAGCCCAGAATCAGGGCTTTGTGTCTCACGGCAGCGGCCGCTCCCGTTTTCACAGCCGCCATCGAGAAACAGCCTCAGCTTCTCGACTCCTCCACTCCTCTACCAACAGAAAGTCACCGCACCTGACAGACACACAGCTTAGTACCTCAGCGCTTACTTCACAAGGTGTGCTTTTCTGTGTGGCACTTTATGATTTTAATATTGTTTTATTAATTGCCATTGTAATTGCCATCAGTTCTTATTAACACAATGACTTCTTCATTGTTGTAGCACTTACATTGTCTAGACTGTTGTAGCATTTGGTTTAAAAAGTACGTCTTTAAGCATGACACTACAGTTACTGTAGCACCCCCATTACACAGTGACAGTGTTTAAATGTGCCAGTGTTGGTTTTCTGTATCTGGGCTGCTGTATCCCTTTCATACATGCTCACATATGGTTGGAATAATCACCCAAATTACACCAATTTATTCATTGTTCAGTGTGACCTCTCCACTATTTCAGAGATTGGTTCATGTTTCAGGGCTCTTGATTGCGTCTAATTGGCACTGGTCTCATGTTACACCTGGTTGTTCACGTAAAATGCACTAGAAGGCTGACTGGTCTGAAAAAACCTCTCCCTGTTAATGGTGAAATATTACAGCAAATTAGGCTCAAAATATCTCTGCTTTACATTCTGCCTGTCAGTAATTTTAAGACTTCCCTCTAGCTAAACGTGTTTTTACAGGGGGTCAGTTGTGATAGGTTGCTGTTATGCCTTTACTTTACTTTATAATCTTCTGGAATCACTCCAACCCATCTTGATGCACAAAGGAACACTTTAAATGATTAATCAATACATATAAGAAATACATATAAGCTCTCTGATGAATATAACCAAGAGAACACTCCTGTTTAAGATGCACAGCCAGGTTATGTAATTCATGCATTAACTCATTGCTGCTGCTGGTTTGTCTGCATCTTATTGCAACTACTAGTCCAGGGTTAACCCCTGCTGTCAACACCCTTGACCTGAGACACAAGGTGTAAACCTGTCTCTGGTGGGTCAGCAAGGAGGCTGGTGGCCATAGACTTTATATAGTAATGGTGGTGGCCACAGACTTCATCTTGTAATGTGGTATGTTTCTTGTGTTTATTTTGTCTATGAAAGTATATACACATGAAATGCCATATGCTTTAAAGTGTCCTGCAACAGAGCAGCTGATAAATGACACATGCTTCCCTGGTGGGGTGATCATTGGGACTGATTAGGCTTAGCAAGGATTGTTCTATCAGCAGTGACAAATTTTCTTTTTCGTTGTCATTAGATGTGCAGTTCACACTTTGCATTGTCATACTTTGCAGCTGCAACAACTAACTGGAGTGCCTACAAACTCTCATAACATCTTAGTTGCTCTTGTCACATCTGAATGTGTATTTTGATTGTGCAGTCCATTTGAATTGTGCTGAATGTGAAACGATAGATTTTGGTTCCTCTTTCCATTTAACACTTCCTAATACATGTGTATTTACAGTGTACCTACTTAGGTATTACTGTGTACCTACATAGCAACCACAGTGTACATACAAATGGTTACATGGTATTTCCAAACGTTAAGCCTGTTTGTGGCTTGTGTAATTACATTTGTCCACAGTTACGTATGCACAGTTTATTAGGTAGGTGGCCAGTGAATGTCAATTCTAGGCCACTTTACATAGTTCTGCATTACAGAATCCATATAATATTGTCTATTATCACATTCATGTTTATGAATCCTTGTGCGTTTGGCTACAACTGAATGAAAGCTCTAACCATGCCCTCAGCCAAGCCATGGTTTCCATTGACCACTGATGCACTTTTTTATATATTTATTCATTTATTTACTGTCTAGGGAGCAAAACGAGCAACAGTACAGCTTAAAAGGTGGGTAAAATGAATATTGACCACCTTTTACCTTGTATGCAATGGCCTGCACATTTGGTTCTCAAATGGATAGTGTACAAAACTTAATCTGAACAAATCCAAGTCTTACAGGGAGTTAACACAGCTGGAAGGGAGCTGTTGTCATGGCGAGTTCTATCTTATTGTCTATGAGATTTGAATTATTCTCCCTCAAATTTCCCCTTCACTCCCAATGTGGGGATTACCCCCAACAAACCACTGCTCATTGAAATGATCAACAGTAAGAAATATTAACACAAGCACACAAACGATTTGCGATGAAATAAATCGATTTGGTGGAAGAGTCATCTGTTATGTTTGTGTTCACGCCCGTGTTTGGAGAGGGGGGAAATAAACCGCGTCGCCGGTAGCCAATCAGATCACACCCAGGAAAAGACACTCCCTGTCAGCCTTTAACGTTTGTTTTAAGCAAAGATGATCTTTTTGGCAAACGCGCTCGCCTTCATTAAATTTGGAGCCATCATCCCTGACTGCAGGGCTGCCATCTCCCTCCTCAGAAGATGGCTCCTTGCAATCACTTAGCGATGTTTTCAACAAGCTCCTTTCTTCTCCCAGTTTCCATGGCAACCGCGCCGACGTGTGCTCCCAGCGCCGAGGCCGCTCCCGGAGACTGGAAGCCTTGTGTTTTCTCGCTGCATGGAAATAGCTCCTTCCCAGCCCACTCTTTTTTTTTTTTTTTTTTTTTTTCTTTTCAGGGCCCAATCCAACGCGCACATCCGCCGCTAACGGCGTACAAATTAGGCTTAGCGTGGCCGTGCACGCGCGCGCGCGCGTGTAGATACTCTTGCATTAACCTTTGACCCGGGCGGAAAGCCTCCCTTATCACACAGCAAGAACAAGGGGGTTTCGTGTGCTTTGCTGTCAGCATGAGCTACCGGATGTGCTTTTTTTTTATTGTACCGTACGTTACCTTAAATAGCACAATAACTCACATCAATTACCCGTGGCAAGTAGCTGTCTTTGCACAGCCACTGGCCCCATATACTATCTTTATGTGCCCAGACGGGTGTGGAACACTGGGGCGGCCATATTATGGCAGGGCCGGCACCAGAGGCCGGTCGGGCTGAACAAAGCCCCGCGGATAAAGAAGGGGAAGAGATTCCTGGCACTCACCATGGCGATGACCGCCGCCCCCGCCCCTGCCAGGGCACAGATGAACAAGTGGAACGTCAGGTCCAACTGCAGGATGACCAGAGAGACAGAGTTATTAGGGCGTTCTTAGGGATGGGAGGGCTTTACATTACATTGCATTATCATCATTTAGCAGACACTTTTCCAGAGCAACTTACAAAGGTTACAGTTTTTACATGTAAAAGCCCATCTATACAGCTGGATTTTTACTGAGGCAGTTCTGGGTTATAAGTACCTTGCCCAATGGTACAACGGCAGTGCCCCAGCGGGGAATCGAACTAGAAACCTTTCGGTTATGAGCCCTGCTCCTTACCGCTACGGCACACTGACACCAGGGCAAGGCAAGGCAACGTGGTACACTCCACAGAGAATTGAGGGAGTACAAGGAAGCACACAACCACCCATATACATAACATTTTATGACTGAGAAATATATTCCAATGGGGTGTAGATGTTGGGTTTACATGACAAGCTTCAACATTGGCAAGGGTCTCAGAAGCCATCAATAACACTGACAGGACAATCCGCTGCAAAAGGATACAGGGAACACCAGCGCCATTTAATATTTAGGAAATGCTTTATGCTGGTTGGAAGACAGCAATGAAAATGCTTTACTGCCAATCGATCAATTAAACTTAACGAGAAGGGCTGTAAATCTTTGAATGGCAAGTGCTTAGCATAAATGGATATACTCCAAGTCTCCAAGTTCATTATAGGAGCGCCAAATAGAATATAGATGAGTCCGATCGCTCAAGTTAATGCCCTTCCTCATATATCTCACTACTGACCTCGTTGGATTCGCACATCTTGAAGAATTTCTCCGAGCCAGTGCAGACCTTCTTCTCTTCTCCAATGGTCACGATTCCTGAAAAAAAAAAAACTAAAATAAGATGCTGTAACTTTCTGAGTTGAAAGCTCTAGTGGTGTCTCCCCTGTGCAGCTCAAGCACAAATGATAGTCTCTTTGTTTCCTCCAAAGCCAAACTGAATCACTGTATTAAATCTCTGGATGCCTTACATTAAATAAATAAATTAAAATAAATAAATTAATAAAAAGAACACTGTGGCACACTGAACACTCTGAATGGAAAGTTCTGTCCTTGCACTGTTCAACCTAAAATGCCATCATTGGGACTTCAGTTGTTTAAATAGTGACAGGAACTCCTTAGCTGAAGCAGGAAGGAACACACTGTGTGTAGTCTCCCTAGTAACAGAAGACCTTGTATAAAAGCTCATTTAATTAAAAATAAGCAGATTCTCATTGCTGAATGTAACTGAAATCTAACCTGTCATGTTACCACCTAGTTGATCTTCTGTAAGATTCCACAAATGATAATTATATGTATTTGTAATGCACGGATGCATTTTAGCTTGCTTATCTATGGTGCAGCACACACGTTTGGGAAATGCACCCACAATGCACAGTTACAGTGCCCCATGTGTAAAAGCCTGCGGCGGGTGGGCGGGTACCGAATTGACGCAGGTCGAGGCACAGGTTGGCCCCCTCCACCACGGTGGTGTTCTGGCAGATAGTCCAGATGTTGAAGTACATGAAGACGGGCAGGGAGGTGAAGGCGGTCACGCCCAGCCAGGCCAGCATGAAGATGTAGGTCAGCATGATGAACTGGAGGAGAGGAAGAGGAATGAGCATTAGCACTCAGTGCCCTGTGCATCACCGCCTCAACCTGAGCTGCTACCGCCCCCAAACACAGCTCCACTAACTGCCCTGTGCTCCTCAAACCGAGCCACAAATACCCTCACATACAGTTCCACACCACTGTCCTGTGCTCCTCAATCTGAGCTTCACTCACTGCCCTGTGTCTGTTCACCTCAACCTGAGATTCCACTATAATCACATACAGCACCGCTGAAAGGCCTTTAGTGGTGCTAGATGAAGGCAGTGTGTTTAACAGGTAATCATTCCAATACAGGACTGTTGCATAGTAGTATGGTTGTGAAATGCCTTAGTTCAGGTTTTGTTGTAATATTAATACTGCATTGGAATGCTACCAAATAATTTTTATAGCCTGTACCCACTGTCATATTATTCATTTCTAATATGATGTGTATGTATGTGTGTGTGCATGTACGTGTACATATTTCTAATGTATGTGATTTCTAGATGTGTACGTCAGGACAGACTGTCTCTGTAATACTATTTTCCACTGTGGTGTGTGTATTTTACATGTGTTTGTGTGTGAATAAGACTGTAAAGACACCCAGAATGTAAACCTGTATTGGCGTTTAATAGCCCTTTGTACGCTTGACACTGCTTGATAAAAACGCCACCGCCAAGAGGTCCCTCTTACCCAGGCGCTGACGCAGCGGCCGCAGGTGGTGATCTTGAAGTCGCCGTAGAGGTCCCGGATGGCCCCGGTGGTGAAGAAGCCCTCCACCATCAGCAGGATGCCGTACACAAAGAAGGCAGCCGCCACGCCGTAGATCACGTACTTAAAGATGTCGATCCTGGAGAGGCCGGGAGAGCAACCATTAGGCTTCACACCCAGGCGCTTCACGAGTGCGGGAGTTATCCAGCGCACACTATTAAGCCTATCACTCAAGTGTAATGCTTTACAAATGAACAAAAAATAATTACATTTACACTCTATATGATGTAGAAAAATATACATGGGTGCCATGATAATATTGTATTATACATCTAATTTGTAAGTACTGCCTGCATCTTAATGCAAAGTTATTGATACAGAATGAAAGTTTGTCATTCATGTAACTACACAGGTTATCTGAATTAGCTTAGACCTACTCTTCTCACTTGTGCCTTAAACACAAGCTCAAATCTACCCTGAAGCCACAAGCTAAACTCAGTCAACACCCAAAACCATAACTTATGCTCAGCCAGCACCCAAAACCAATATAAAGCTTCCATGTAATTGCAACCTGGCAATGGAACTGTTTGCTTGCAGTGACATTCTGCTACACATTTTTCTCATTTTGCTCCATTTATGGCTTGCATAAAATGCCTCCTTACACAGTGAATAAACCAAAAAAAAGTGACAGCAGGTGTGGAGAATCAGCATGGGGACAGTGTGTTATGTGTGTCGGGGTGCAGTTTGCTTCCACAGTTCCGTCAGCAAAGCAAAGTGGTGTTTACCATTTGTTTCACTGCATGGATTACCCATTCGCTTTGATCGTCTCTCTCTCCCTGCTCCTGCACTCCTGTAATTAAGAGCCCTCAGTCAGATGCTAGGCCTGCACTTCCAGCTCTGAGCCAGAGGACACCGGGCTGCGGGTCTGTGGAGCTCAGGCAGCTGTTGTGTAGAGTGTAATGAGTGTATGCAGGGAGATTAGCGAGAGAAGGGGGCAGAACACCTGAACACAGCTGATTAAGATTTACATCTCGTGCTAACAATGCTATCCCTCCATCTGCTAACCACATTATCCAGTTATCTGCTAACAATGTTATCTACAACTAGGAGATCAACCTTTGGCAAACCTGTGCTGATCACATTCCCTGAACCCATGCTACCTGTGTTGGAATGTATTTGCGAACTGTGACATCTGGATTTGTGCTAACCACGACATCCAGACTTCTGCCAGTTTCAATATCAGCACTGTGCTAAATATGACATAAATATGAACCATGCAATAAATAAGACATCCAAAACCCAAACTTGTACTAGCCAGGCCCAGCGCTAAGGGGGTGTTTAGGGGTGCACTGCACCCCTAAACGGATCTCAGCGCACCCCCAGTGGTCTCCTTATATCCCGATGTCTAAATAGTATTTATTGAGTTTTGTTAAGATATTACTTTTTGTGCGCCCCCGTGGATTGCAATTGCACCCCTCTGTATTTTCTCCTGGCGCCGGGCCTGGCACTAGTAAGGAAACCCAACCTTGTGCCAACCACATTCTCCAACGCTGCATTCACCTTGAGGGCAGATCTTGCCCCGCTCTGTGACAGGATAAGGTGGCATGCCAAATCGGCCCAAATCCCCACACACACGATCACGTTGGTTATTTGCTTGGCAGATGCCCTTATCCAGGGCACCTTGCAGAGCTTACAGTTGCACACGGCGTCCACTTATACAGCTGGATATTTACTGAAGCAATTCAGGTCAGGCTTCTCTTGCGCATTGCTACGAGCGGCTGTTCCCCACCGGGCCAGCTCTTTAAATACTACACCAAACTGCTACCCTAATTATGGGTAAGAACAAACAACCAGCCATGTTTTCCATTTTTGAACATCTCTGGTGCGCTGAAATTACAATATAATTAAAAATAATTATCTTCACTTTCCTCCATGGCAGCGGCCGGTTGTGAATAGCACGGTGCTCGTGTACTGACAAGCTCACTGTAGGATATGATCCACCTGCCTACAAGAGGCCTATTAGTGAATCTGCTGCGCCTGTCAGTCTTTGGGAAAGGACCGCGATGGCAGACGAGTCTAGGCGTGGCGCTGACGTGACACGCCCCGGCCACCGTGGTCACGCGGCACCGCCGCGGCGTCTCTCAGCTAGCGGAGTTCCGGCGAGCAGGTGTGCCCCGGGCGACCCGGAGGGATTTCGCAGCGCTTAATTCCGCCTGTGGGACGGGAGCCAGCGCCGCCGCTCGCGGCCCGCGGTGCGTCCATCTCGGGCGCTCTGCTGCGTCAGGGGAAGTGTCACGGAAAAATCCGGACATGTTCCGCCTCGCCTGCCAACCAGGGGAGCCGCCGCCATGATCCATGCTGTCAAAATGACGACTGTCTGGCCACATGTTCTGTAAATATGTAACGCAATTCTCATCTCTTTTTTTTGTTAGCTGCAGCCTCGGTTCTGTTTGTTGTTGTTATTGTTTGGTTATTTATCTCGGTACCTGGTAGGATTTGTTTCTCAGTCACCAAACACACTGGCTGTCTGCTTCTTGTTTGTGTTTACCACACCGATGCCAGTGTAAAGTGTTTGCTTTACAGGTATTGGTCTGAACCGGGCCATGGTTATATATGAATGACTTCAATATGGTAGTGCATGACTAAGTTAAACAAACGTCCAGGAAAGAGAATTACCTGCAAAGCAAACACTTTACACAGTGGCAAGGGACAGCCGCCTGAAATGGATTCAATGTTCTGCTTGGAGAAAAGGAGCTGCCAGCGAACCGGGGCAAAGAACGCAATGTCTTTTACAGATGAAGCATGCAAGAGTAAGAGCTGCTAATTTGTTTGGTACATGTGTCATCTCGAAGAGAGACCAGATGCTTTCTAAAAATGGAAAGACATTATGAAGTCCACACTTTCAGGATTAGTGCATTACAAATGTTTTGTTCTTGTGTTTACTTTCTTGTTCTTGTTTACTTTCAGTGACACACAAAGAGTGGAGTGTTACCTTTTTAAAGCTGAAACAAACTGAAATGCATACAATCCCATTCATGTTTGAGAGCACATCTATGTCTATGCATACTTAAATTCAGTCAGGGACTACGGAACCTAAGACAGGCTCATTTTTTGGGCCAACGTAAATGGTTTGGAGCATTTTAAAATTCCAGGTGGATATCCTGTTAAGTAACAGTGAAAGCATTCAATTACCTAACTGGAGCCACAGACTGAAGCAGAAGTGTACACATACAGCTAAGTGCTGTTTGGTATCTGGTAATATCTCACCCGTCTGGCCCCTCTGTCCTCGTTAAGTGACCCTTTAAGACCCCCTGAAAGCAGACATTTACACCTGATTCCACAGTACAACATGCACAAAAATTTGGGCTGTAGCAAATAACCGATTAATCCTCTCAATTAAGATGAAGATGATGGTGATTATGCTGATGAATACGAAGATGATGATAACTGTCATCATCATTATAATAGTACCATTATCACCACTGTGTAAATTGACAAATGGGTCATTCTGATGGGTAATCTGCGTTTTGCCAAATTAAGATTTAAGGTTTTTTGTGTGGGCGCAGAACACACCCTCCCCACAGCACTTCACAAGCACTGCATTATTGTCATTTAGCAGACACTCTTACCCAGAGCAACTTGCGCAGGTTACAATTTTTTGCATGTCATCCATTTACACAGCTAGACATTTACTGAGGCAATGCTGGGTTAAGTACCCTGCCCAAGGGTACAGCAGCAGTGCCCTACTGGGGAATTGAACCTGCAACCCTTTGGCTACGAGTCCTGCTCCTTATCACTATGCTACACTGCCGGCCGCTGCTGCTCAGGGGTGGGCTATCGCTCCTGTCGGCCGCCTCCGGGCCTCTGGCGGAGGGTTAGGGTTAGGGTTAAGGTTAGGGCTTCTAGCGGAGGCATACTCACATGGTGAAGACGTCCAGGGAGTCGACGGGTCCCCTCACCACCTCGAAGTAGTTCTGCAGGATGGTGACGGTGCCGGAGAGCGCCTCGTGGCCGCAGCCGCAGAACAGCGCCACGCCGGCGTACAGCAGGATGGTGGCGATCAGAGACGCATACGGGATGCCACCCAGGCATTTGATGCAGCACTCAAAGCACCCTGGGTAAAAAAGGAAAAAAAAAAGTACAATGTGTTAAATTAATACAAATGGATCGAGCCCCGGGTTCAACTGAGGGAGCCAAGCCTACACAAGGGGGGGCTGCCGTGGTGCTGTTGCCGTGGCAGTGGGGTTACCGTGGCACTCTCCGAACGAAATTGCCGTTGGCAGATTTATTGTTTTAATATACAGCGAGTAAGTGGTATTGATCTAGTGGCCTGTGACTGCGGCCCATGAATGGGATCGGGAGCATTGCGAAGCAGCAGCTGCGACCGCCGAGGGCACGCAGGATTTATGCTTTATAGTGAAGCGCACCGGGCCTGCAAAGCCAGGCAACAGAGCGCCGAAGCACCGCACGCCACATAAAGGATTGCAAGCGTAAAACCAAATTTCATCACCTCTTTAAGGATAAAAACCGCCCGTTTTTTTCTCAGTTCATGCATCACGCCGTCTGATTTTCCACACAAAGCTCCTGTGAGAGCTCCAGCTTGTTTCAGCCGTGCCTTGTTTGGAAACAGCTGGCATTCTTGTTGAAACACTGCAGGAAATGACTTCTCACCCAGAGATCTTGCCGATGTCCCAACATGCCATCATAACACATACATCATGCCTCAAAAATAGCCCATGCTCTTCACTGGCCAATGACACACTCTGTTTCAGACCTCGCCTGGCTGCAACATGCTTGCACAATGTTGCAACAAGTACTCTGCTGCACCCGGGCTCTGTGTTGAATTTTAAAAATGTCACGGGAGGACTTCCAACAGGATGGCTGGGCGTGGAAACAGACCCTCCTGAGGACGAGCTGACCCCTTCACATCTGCGCTAAAGATAGCGTAGCATCAAAGGGACGATGCCATACACGCCACGCTAATAAGCGCCGCCTGTGTGTCCAAACAGCTGAGGAGAATTTCTGATCATTTCTCATGTTTTTCCTTGTTTGTTTCATTCCGTTGCTGCAGAATAGCTCATGGATTTCTGTCCTCGTGGATTTCCCGGGGGCGAAACCCGATACGGTCCGCAGAGACCCAGAGAGTGAAAATGAATAATGAAACCTGTGTCTGGGCTTTGATCTCAGCAGGCTGTAATTTCAAATCAATACCCCACTGGGGCAGTCTGCTGGTCTAACTCGGCTAAACGTACTTACTGTCCATTCACTGTAAATGCAGGTATTTGGCACTCTGTGCCTGTGTGTGTGTGTGTGTGGATGTGTGGATGTGTGTTTGGTTTTGGGCTCCTTTAAACACTGATTAAAAACACAAATGGTTGGTGATCCCATCATGATCAGGGCACACAACCCTCTCCATCTGAGCCCAGACAAACCCAAGGAGGCCATGACTACCACACCTCACCCTGCCCATAAACACAGACACGTATGATTGGAAACTAAAGAAATTAGCTCCTAGTGCTCTGATGCCTTTCTTCATTCTGATGATCCTGCCACCATCTGATGCCAAACACTCACCATTCTAAGCCACACCCACAGTGAATGAATACCTTACAGCTGCTCCCGAGTATCACAACATTAATATCACTGCGTTTTCTTACTCTAGAGGAAAAAGCAGAGTGCATGTGAATTTTCATCAGCTCTGATGCCCTAAGGAATCCATGAAAGCTGAAGTCTAATGCAAAACTGGCTGTGCGATATGAGCCATCTAAAGCCTGAGACCCATCAAGCCTTTGAACAATCGCAGCTTTGCGGGTGGCGCGGTGCAATATGAAGTGTTTGTTTTTGGCTACGCGTGGACGGGCAGGAGATTAAAATCAGCCCGAATAGGTCACGGTTCTGATGATGTCTCCTCATTAACATAAGCACTCCAGTGAGCAGAGGAGTGCAGGAGCACTGAGCAGGCCGTCTGGCACAGGCTGCGACAACGCCTTTCTCCCCGGCGACAACCATCTGCTAAACTCCACCCCCCCACACACCCCTCCACCCCTCCCGACACCCCTCCAGTGCCCCAGTGCCCCTTTTACAGAGCCACAGGGCAGTCTGCATGCATTTTACCTTCAAACACACACACATACACACACATGCACGCGGGCACGCACACACACGCACACGCACACGCACACACATATGCACATACACACATGCACGCGCGCACACACACACACACAAATATGCACATACATATACATGTGCATGCACACACACACACACACACACACACACACACACACAAACACACACACAAGCACAGACATCCCTCTCCCTGTGGAGTCATGACGAGACACCAATTAGGGCCCCCCTCAAACCCCACTCCTTTCCTCTGAGACATCTCCACTACATCAGAGAGAGATGTCACAGCCTCTTGATCCAAAACACCCCATCCGGTCGATCTAACAGACCAACCCCCAACCACAAGGACCATACTGCAGGGATATTTCTGAGGTAGTGCAGCCTCCTGTCACCTGCGCCATTGACTGCAAGCTCCATCGTGGTCTCCAAGGGACGTTATGGAAAGGCATCTCCACCAAGTCCGATAATCTAAGCAGTTATCCCAGACTGGCCCCATCACTAGCCCCTCCCCTTCCTACCAATGTGACTCTGGCACAGGGCAACAGACTCTGCTCTCAGTAACAGAATTTAGCGACTGGCACCAACAGGAGTGACTATGTGGATGTGTTTCTCATTTTTATCAGCAGATGGAGAACACATCTGAATATTACGTGGCCTGCATTACTAATAGGACTCCATATGTAGTCAATGGTTATAAACATTTTTTCACCACATTGTTGTCTAAACTAATTTTGCATTGACATTCATTCATTTGGCAGCTGCTCTTATCCACAGTGACTTCCAAAGCAAATGTATCTTAGCACACACAGCAAGGCCACATGAACAACAGTGCAATTCCTCAAACATCAGTAACACATTTGGGGAAAAAAGTGACACTGTATAACTCGATGTAAAACCACAAAGCTAAACCTAATGTTTCGACATTACAGAAAGCTGTCTCTGAGCTATCTTATACATAGCCTCTCCTACAAATAATATCCCCTGTGAACTCTACAGGCTGGGCCAATTTTCTCCTGTATTTAACAAAGGTTGCTAATGCTGGATTACATCTCGGCCAGTGAAAGATGACAAATGCGTCTCAGGGACGACTAATCAACCATTTCGGAGACAGAAAATCACCACGAGCCAAAACAAGGGCTACGCAGCACATCAATCACCGGCACATTTTAATAGAGGAATGACCAAACTACAAGAGGTAATGTACGTTTTAATGTCACGCCATTTGGAGCACTATGCTTTAGCAAGGCAATTAAAACTCCATGGCACCGCATATCCGATGCGATGTATAAAACGCTAAATCAACAAATGCAGTATCTGAGCAATGATGCTCTGATTAATAGGGCGTAGTAATTTCCTCTTGAAAGTATTGACAGCAGGTGGCTGGGAAAGGCAGGGGTAATGTACACCCGCTGCCTGAGCAGTGCTTTTCAAAGAGATGGATGGCTCTGCAGGTTCAATAGTTCCTTATCAGCAGAACGCTATTTCAGGCCTCTGACCACAGAGGCAGGGCGAATACACCTGCGTTTAAACTCATTTAAATGGTAATCTTCTACTTCGCCCCCCAGCCGAAAATGTCTTTAACTAAACCCAAAATGTTGAATGTGCTTTGAATATGAGTATTTATCCACAAAATTCACATTTTCTGGGGGGCTGCGTATTAGTTTTCCTGTTTCTGAAATCCCAGTCTGCCTGCTTTGTGGGGCTAAACAGAGAGTGACAACATGTGTCTGGAAAGAGTCCATTCTTCCTTCTGTTTCACACATAAAGAACTCCATTTTGCATTTGGATAAGATCCAGATTACTGTGTACAGACACAGTCAGTGCAATGGTAATGTCTTTTTTGTTCTCGCTTGGAATCTGCAGAGAGGATTCCAGAACATTGGGCATTAAAAAAAAAAACATACGCTAGGACATTTAACGTGTCCAAACACAGATATCAAGTGAGCGTAGTGGCCCAATGTTAATAAATGTCCAGCGGGCAGCAGTTCCCAGCGAAAGCTCTGACCCACCTTAATGCCCATGACCTCAGAGCTGAGGTTTACAGGACACAGGAGCAGCACGCCCCAGGAGCGGAAACTGCCAGTCATGTATCTCCACTGGATCTCAGCCAATCAGCTACAGGCCACAGGCTGAGCGGCAGATTACTGTGATGGCTGAGCGCGCAGATGAGATTGTACCCCACACACACACACACACACACACACATACACAGGCCCGTGCATACACACCCGCCTGCGCATGCACACACAAATACACACACACGCCCACACACGCATATACACATGTACATATGTATATATATGAATACACTCACACAAACGCACTCTGAGCTAAGGAGAACACTGCCTTTGTATCCTTATGGTAGGCCTACTATTTGCCCACTCTCCTCACCATTGCCAATGGTAAGCATACTACACTACATGCCCTACAGTGGAAGAGGCAGACTATAGTTCACAAAGAAATCTGATTAGAAATATAACAAAAATGCATAACTTTCAATTTATTGGTGTTTAAATCATCATATATTTTTAGAATCTTTCTGAGGTCAGGAATCTGTCTGAGGGCATATCTGTAGTGCTAAGCGACTACCTTTCATTTGAGATCTCATCTGTTTCTCTATTCATGTCTTGTTTCCTGAACTGCAGCTACCAGGACTTCGACATTTCTATTAATGTAATTAAATATTCATAGCAAAGTCCTGGTGAAACCTCCTTCTGCCCACCAGCTCGTCTGATGAACTTTCAAAACGCCCTTGCCCAAAACATATTTTTCCTAACATATGAATATGAGAAACCACATAACACCATTGTTAGTCTGTGGCAATAATTCAACCACTTTACTATTCTGTTATTACACTTCTCCGTGGTGACCATTTCCAGAATTTTCTTATGCTCTCACTCACAATGCTGGTGCAGATTCCTTTCCCGGTGACCACACATATGTGAAAAGTTCTTGTTAGTCAATTTCCGGATTGATTTGTAAGTGACTCCGCCCGCCTATCCGGGCCTTTTATTCCAGTGCGTTGGACTGTGAAATGATCTCATTTGGTTCGCCACTGATTTAATTAAGTAGCAGTAAAAGAACATGGCTGCGCTGAAGAGTGCAGCCAGAGGAATAAAATAAACATCATTTCCTTTTGTTACACACTCCACATACGCGGTGGCGCTGGTGATATTTCACTAATGTCTTTTCTGAAACATTTTGGAAAAAAGAAACTATAAAATAAAACAAGAAGTTTTCAAAATGAGGAAGAAACTGCCTGAGTATTTTTTTGTCAGTGTAGGCACACTTGAAAAAGTAATCTGTCAATGTATGTTTAAATCAATGATAATGAAATATAAGGATCAGATTTTCAATATGTGTGGCATAGGCCATATCACAAAATAAATTCGTCATCGACACTTTCATATATTGAATTTTAATAAATTCAATATTCAATTTTAAGCTTATTTTGCACAATATATTTAAGATTAATTCAATTTCACAACACATTCTTGAGTCTCCACTGTTCCAGCATAAATCATTAATGGAAAGCTGGAAATAGCTGATGCAAATTTAAATATGAGAAAGAGCTGCTTTTGTCAGTCTCTGTTTCTTACCCAATAAAGTCCTTTCTAAGAATGCTTTCACACATGCTGTTTGTGAGAATTCCTCAGAACTATACTGGACCCTTTCTTTCGCAGGGAACAGGGTTTCTGCCATTAAAAAAAAAAAGTCTGTTGCCTTGAATAATTGGACAGGACTGCGATCCATTTTTCAGGACTTCCACATACACGCCCTGCTAAGGGAGCCAGTCTGTTTGGCCGTGTCGCTACATCTGATTACGGCTCGGCATGTTTAGCTGCTGAACACTGGGAGACCTGTGAAACTATTGGCAATCCTACGTCCATAAATTAATATCAGTGCAATCTGGAGACAAGGGAAATGTGAACAGATGTGGATGGTGCTGTTATTAATACTCTTTAGCCTCACTGTCATGGAAGCATAATGACATCAATGACTTTTCTTTTATTATACATAGTAAAGATGTCATGGTACACTGGTTTGACAATGTGGTGTCATCTTTCATGGTTATCATGCCTTTGACATTTCTTTATATCATGATAACGGAGTTAATAATCCACCTTATTTGACATATTAAAAAAAAAATAGTTAAGAAACCCATGGTCATCTTTGATGTGAATGATCTCACTTGATGTCATGTATGAGGTGTGCATTAAATGGCATGTACTCTACTGCTACAATTGCACCTTAATAGTGGAAAACCAAAAATCTTTCCCTCCAACAAATAAGTAATGAGATTAAAGGGGTATTGTGCCCCCCAAAGAAAAAACAATCAGAGGAACCAAATCAAATCAGACAGGTGTCCAATAAATAAGACATGCTGGCAATAAATCACAGCAAAAGGAAACGTGTCTAATTTATCCTACCTGTGGAGCCACCTGTGGGACTACCCTGCATTACTCACTGGGTTCACAGAAACACGGAAAGGCCCAAATGAATAAAGCTAATGAATCTGGTGTAGCATGGATAAGTGATTCCCAGTGAAGGTTACAGCTAATTTGGCCACGGGCCAATCTCAGAGTCCACTGCTACGGGATTTGTGTGTCTCGTAAACAGCTCTGTAAACAGCTGACCATTCACCTTGCTCAAGGGTACGAGCAGAGTCTCACCCATAATCTTACAGTACTTAGTCACGAGTGCAGTTTCCTTAGTAACGGCATTCATCCAGAATGATGCTGTGATGTCAGCTTGCTCAGCGCGTGCCAGCTAAACTCTCGTAGCATTTCCCCTACCTTTCTGACGGCGTTAACACGGTGTCCTGCATGCGTTTAGCGCTCAAACAGCCCTGCTCCTCCCAGGAGCCTGACCTGACTGATAGATGCAGGAGGCTGATGCTACAGGAGTTCTTCAGCATCCTTTTGGTTTACTCTGCCACATCAGACTCGTGAGACGAAATCCACCAGATGCCCATCTCAGGAGTCGCAAACCCTTTGGTGTGTGCTCCGTCAGCTTGCCGTTTCGCTCTTTCGAAATGATGATGTTCAACTGCATGCGGGTCTAAAAGAATATCACTGCGTAAACTCAGCTAGTGTCACAGGTGTCAAAAAGCCCATGGAAAGGGGGAACTTTCCTGGGAGATCAGCCTCGGAGGCCAGGATCACCGTAATGCATCTCCACTTTCCTGGGATCTGCTTGGTTTATTCTGAATGGAAGAACAAGTTTGGCTGACATCATCGGTGTTGTCACAATGGAAACAATTGATTGTCTTTGATTGGCTGACTGCTCATAGATCACAAAGGACTTATAAACACGCAGGACTTTCCGTAAACTACTCAAAACAAAGAGAGGTTCTCTCTAATATCATCGGTTTCAGTGCCTCATAAAGTATCTGAATGACAGAAACTTGTTGATTTGCCATAAATACAATTCTTGTTTAGAGTGTTAAGTAATGTAATAATAAGTCTTGTGCACATACACATGCGCGCACACACACACACACACACACACACACACACAGATGTTTCAGTCTAAAAGCCCCAGCGCACAGATCAAGAGCCATTCTCACCGCTGCTCTCGCACTTCCAGCTGCAGACAATTTAAATAAGAAACGATACGAGCCCCCCATTTAACGCTTCCATCAGGAGGTGAAGAGCGGTCCCTGCAGATCACCTGTGAGATACAGGGATTCATTGTTCCAGCAAAATTCAATCAGCACTGAGAGCTGTTTGGAGAGAGGAGTCAATAAAATGTCAATTTCTACCACTTTTGAGTGGGAGGAGTAAGCTGAGCCAGCACACCGCACACAGACACAGACACAGGCAAAGAGCTGCTAGCCCTGTGTGTGTGTGTGTGTGTGTGTGTGTGTGTGTGTGTGTGTGTGTGTGTGAATGTGGTGTGCTTATTATTCAAAACTAACATATATTATTTATATCTATATTTAAATGACAACTTATTTATATATAATAATATAATTAATATATATTTAAATGATAGCTAAACATACTGAAGGTATTATTGCATTCGATCATTTATGCATTTATTAATTCATTTATTTATACATTTTTTCTCCTAATCTCTAAAGGGTCTTGTTTAAATCTTAATGAGAGACGCTATACTTCTAGTTTGTCAGTACTTGCACGAAACGGTATTTCAGCAAGGTTGTTTTGGCATTTTCTTAGGAGGACAGCCAGGCAAGTGCAAACTGCAGTAGTGCAAGTGTGCATGTTGAAGATACAGCCAGAGATAACAGATGATGTAATATCCCTGATACCAAGACTGGAGTTCAGAATTTGTGACTCTGTTGCCATAGCAACTACTGTTGTAAGCCCAACTGTCTGAAAGGGGTTTGGAAAATAAAGCCCTGTCAGCCACCATGATTAGAAAAATGCTCCAACAACATCTGACTTCCTCACTCTCTAACTGTTTACTCCAAACAAGAGTTGTGACAGTGCAAATGTAATTCCTCCTAATTTCATCGCCAGAACATACAACACTTTCAGAGGAAAAAATGTAATAAATACCAGGTCTAGTACCTGATTACCTCATAGGTTGCTGTGTATTTCATTTGAACTCTAAAGCTGGTTAATTCTTGTAATGTCTGGTAAATCAGCCTATAAACTCATAAGATTTCTAATAGTGGATGAAATTATCCCCAGAAAAGCAAGCTGTGAGGTTTTGATATGATAAGCCACACCGCCTCAGGGCTTACTTCAAACTATTGCTTGTTTAATGATTTATGAAGCAGTTATTTAAATGAGGTGGAAAAAAGCAGAAACAGGGGAAAATGAAAAAGAAGATGAATAATTCTCAGCCACCGGTAACACAAAAAAAACAAATTTTTTAAAAAACAGATGCTTATGTTTTTTGTAAATGCCAGTAATGACATTTAAATGTGTTTCTTTCCATGCGGTTACGCAGGCCCTGTCTGTGGAAAAGCTATCTGAGGCGTTTTGGATGAGCCTGGATGCACCAAGTGTGTGTGAAAGCAAGAGCAAACACTCACTGTGCCTCACTCACAGTCAGCGCACGTCCTCCATCTGGGACCTCGGACCCAGTCTGTTTCAAAGGAGGCAATTCACTGACCCCAGAACAGCAGAAGAGCTGGAGAAGCAGCCTCCCGACTGGGCCTGAGATTGTCTGGGAGGAGCCACGCAAAGCCCAATTAGAATCTATTAATCAGAGAGGGTGAGTGGCCACGATCTCGGGAGTGGAACGTCCAATCACAGCTCTGACCACGTCTCTCACCCCCACAACGCTGTCAGCATGTACGTCTCTGCTGTGCGATGTACACCACTGGCCTGTTTAGCTCAGGACGCAGGGGGTCTCACGTCCCGGGGTCACCCCGGCACAGGGGTGTTGGGGTTTTTCCACCCCATCTCGCACTGTGAGCTCACACTGGCTGTAGCCTCCCGGCCCTGATTGACACTAAGTGGTGCCAAAGTGGCAGGCGCTTATTAAAATGTGGACAATGCGCTTCACTGCTTTCCTCTCCGAGCAGATCGCTGTGCTGTGCTGTGCTTTACGATGCGGCCCCTGTGATTCCAAAAGGAAACGCAAAGGAAAGCAGCTACAAGGAGTCGAATGTGAGAACTCCATCCAAGCCGGATCTTCTTCTAGGCTTTTTTTTTTTTTCTCGGATAGATTCTTTCAAAGCAGCGCGCCTATGGAGTCTTATGATGGGAGTGCTTCAGGGAGCAGGGAGCAGGCCACTCCGGTTCAGAGGAGTGACACGGAGTCTGCACGGGGGCAGACCGACGGCAAGCCGATAAGTTCAGACGGAATGTTGGCTACGTCAGCAGGGGGATAACATTCCAGCTGGCGCAAGCGAGACCTGCCGAGTGAGAGTTCTAAGGCTGCGCTAAGTAGCTCAGTTCTGAGTGCTCTGAGGGCTTGCCATGTCACTTTCCTGGCGAACGATTATGTCAAAGGGAAGTCTGCAGTTCCCCAATAAAGAAAAGCGAAAACTTCATGCGCGAAAATAAGTTCATGAAGACATATTCATCTGAGAGACCGTGGCCCAGATTCAGTCATACTGTAATGAGCATGAGCAAATCTGAGCATTACAAGAGTGCTACCAGTGGTACCAGTACTTAATAACATGATTCTGATGATACCTGAACTTAACAAAACTGTTGTACGAACTGCAATAAAAAAATTTTTTATACGCGCTTTTGTCACTCAAAGTTAAGGACAAAATCCACTGTGTTGGGGTCGGATCGGGGGCTATGATTGGTTATGAAGCCTAGCCACACCCTCTTAACCACACCATAACACAAAACCACTGCTAAGACCCCTACATCTGGGTTTTCAAAGAGTGAGCCAAAATAAAAAAGCAATATAGACAAAAGATGACAGACAACAGATGACAGATTTAACAAATAAAAAAACAATGACAACCAGATGATAACTGAGAATGGATAAATACAAACATTCTCAGGTCAAAGCAAAGTGCATTATGGGAATGGTAGCTGAACTCAGGGATCCAGAGAGAGCTGTGAGGTGCTCTGTGATTTCTTAAATGTTCCCTTGCTAGTCCCCAGAGGCTCCATCACAGTTGGCAGTAAGCCCCAGCCTTAGAGACCCCCACCACCACCCCCTCACCCCAAAGCATGCTCCTGAGGAGAACTCCCTCATCATCTGGGACATTAAGCACCCATTAAGCCACCAGCTGCGCAGTGGAGCAGGGAGTGAGGGTCTAGACCTCTCGTGGCACAAAGAGGTCATGTGTTCACATCCCCTCAGCTGGATACTTAACCTTGTCTCTCTTTACAGCCTGGCAGCATAGATGAGTTTCAGACCGCATCCAATAAAAACGTCAACTACGCAGCATGACTGATAAGTGGAGGTATCTGGGTGCATGTTTCAAGAATATTGAGCTCGTTGAGCTCGTGTTGACCAGGGGTGTAATGTGTGATTAAAGAGAATCGTGGCTTGGCTTCCACCATTAAGAGGTTTTAAATGATGGTGATAAGGACGTCCCGCTGAACCACAGGTGAACGCCATTAAATACAGCAGTGAGGCGCCACGAATTCTGTTGGAAGCACAGCCTGTCCGTGTCACCTTCTCTGGCCTCGCAATAGCTCTTTCACCAGAGCTGTTTGCTTCAGTGAATCTCTGCAAGGGAAAATGTGATATGACTTTTCCAACTCTGGAGCCAGCAATTCATATAAACATAGTTAGACCCCCTCCCCAACCCCAGCCCCATTATTACTCAGTAAATTGAATAAGACATCAGAATCAGGGGGCTCACTCTCCACAAGCGACGGTCCCAGGATCACTCAGCAGCTAACTTATCGTCCACTTTATTTTTTACAATGAGTTTCACAAGCGTTTAATTAGGCCGAGGGCCCCTATAAGCGAGCGTTATCGAAAACAACAAATGACGGGCTGAATGGGTTGAAGGTTCAGGGTGTTTCATCCATAATTTAGCAGCAGCTCAGTGCTTCCCAGAGAGGTGCCTCCATTTTCATAAATAATTCAACATCGCTGCGCCCCCCCCCCCCCGCCCTCTACGCCACTCTCTCATTTGGAGGCCTCCCTCAGAAAGAGATGGCTAAAGGAATTCACAATCACGCCAGTGTGTAGCTGCTCTAAGCTGTGAGTTCAATGGTATGTCACTTCCTGGAAGGTACATCAGAGCTAACAAAATGTCAGAAATGTCTCCTGTAAGCATTTCAGCGCACTTAAAACACCGTCATATTTCTTTCTTTAATTACAGGAGAATGAGAGTCACAAGAGGAATCACACACACAAGAGTCCTCTCAGTGATGGTGTAACATTGCGGCAATGTCCTAACGTTGCTGAAATGTTACAGAAATGTTGTGAGAATGAGAATGAGAATGTTGCATGTTGGCTGGCAGAGAACTCTTCCACATACTGAGGAACTCCGAACAGGATCACATTAGAATTAGCCCTCACCCGGCATCACTGGGAATATAACTCAGATTTGAAACTTGAATCACCCATCATCTCTGTGCCAAATACAAAGCCATTAGAGTAATTGAGACAAAGATCTGAACAGTGGTTCATAATTACTGTACATTTCCTTTAAACATAACTAGGAGCAGATTTACAATCTGAATTTTATTGTGGGTTTTACTTTGCCTTAAAATGTAGTGAAAATGAATTGGCAGGTTTCTGACTGTGAGCGATTTTTCCGGACGTGCACACAAAGGGCCAGAATTAAACCGAATACACAGAGGTCCCGCCTCTAATTTTAACATGACCCAGATCTGTACGGCCGGGTTGATGCGGGCAACACGTCGTCTTACAAGCAACAGAAGGCGTCACCCCAGTGACAAAGGGGAACCCCCTCACCCCCTTGTGCTCCCCTTCCATCCTCACCCCATCTGCCAGGGCCCTGACAAACAGGCGACGGGGGGATTAGCGGCTCCCTTAATCCGCGCGGGGTCAGAGGTCATAATTATCTAATGGTTACCTCTTGTGGCGGGGCGGGGGAAGACAACACAAGGCGTTTTATGGAAAGGCCGGCCGGTGAGTGATTCAAAGGCAAAGCACCTCAGCTCGGCCCGGCTCCTTCATTTACGAGCTGACGTTTACATCACTAAATGTTCACAGCGTCGTGTAAGGAGGGAGCCTGGTGTGTGTGTGTGTGTGTGTGTGTGTGTGTGTGTGTGGAAATGCAGGAGTGTGCAGTCAAACAGCACTGCAAACAGCCCAAGCTTTAACTGATACAACCTCCGTGTAAGGGGTGACCGGCCTTTTGAATCTGCATCTTGAATCTTCATTGAGAATTGTTAACATTTCTACACATAAAATTCAGTATCAGTTGATGACCGACGGGGGCATGTTTCAGTGACTATAATAGCACCTGTGGTCGAACACGTCCTAAAAAAGTGCACTTGAATAACTCTCAGAAACAATGCCAGAAATGATTCAGGAAGCGAGATGGGGGGTGACTACGGTTTGGCGAAAGTACGGATATTAAGACGGAACCACGAGGCATCGGCAGGTTTGTTAGCGTTTAGCTCCCTCCCCCCCTGAAGCCAGCAGGTTTTGAACTCTGCGGGCTCCTGAATCATCTGCGCATGTTTAATCGACCAGCAGGGTTGCCATGCCAACCAACGGTGCAAATTCTACTCGAGTGCAGTGACCCACTTACTGTACGTCAACAAATTCAGTGGGACAATGGCGAATCAGACACATTACAAAGATTGCGCTCTGGGGCAATTAGGCAGAGGCTCAGGTCTGAAAGCTCAAACAGTCATTTCAGGGGTTAAAAAAACATGATCAGTGAAAATGCAGGGATTTTTTCTGTGCAGCTGCTTTTGTGGCTGTGAGAAATTCAATGAACAATAGTCCCCCTACAATTGTTTTGTTCATATCTTTGCTTGATGAAAGCCTGCATCTGCCTATGCATTCAGAACAAATAACTCTGCAAGATGCACATGCAGCCCTCAGTTTATGACCGTGCACGTTTGCATTAAAGAAGACCGTAACATCCATTTGTTAACGAGGTCTGACAATTAACCGAGTGTTCTTTAAGGTTACGAGTTACTCATCAAACCCCCCTACATCAGACTGTACCGGCCACATCCAGCCTCAAACGCCTCGTGCGTCACGCGGTGGTTTGACTATTAATAGGTGCACTGTTAAGCAAGAATCAAGAACAATCTGTGGACCTCCCTAGAGCCAGGCTAGGGCGGGGATCACTGCACTGGGGAAACAATTGGACAGGAGTGCTAAAAGGGCACACAGTCCAGGGGGGGTGGGGAGACTGCACTGTACCCTCTTTCAACAGCCCGCTGCAGGAAGACCCACTCCCTGCGATATCAGTGGCCTAATACGGTTAAGACTGGTTTAAAGGATGGCAGGCGGTAATCCCTATATGAAAAGCCGTTCGCGTACCTATTGTCAGAGGGATTGGGCAGCTGTCTGCTGTTCCCCCAACAATGCAAATAAATATTTCACGGGCTGGTAATGACTGTGTCGGTCTCTTCTTTTCCTGGCTAAGACCGCCCTGTTTGTGTACTTCTGCTTCAAATGGAACAAGTCTAAATCTGTGCTCATGTGTAATTCATGGCAACTACTGTATAAAGGTGGCTTTTGCATGGCATTTTCAAATACCTTGTATACAATGGTATTTGATTTACTGAAAATACGCTCTTATGTATTATGAAGGAAATAACCTGTAATGTAGATATTTTTTCTTTTAAGAGTTTACTCACTGGTGTGCAAAGGTTATTCCTTATTGCAACAAATGACTCTGGTCTCCAATCACTGTAGGCACTCTTGTGCTGTGAAACTATGTTCAAATTACAGATTTAAGTCAGTGTTTCATTTTTAAGAATTTTTCATGCATGGGTTTAAAGGTAAAATTAGATAATAACCAAACACACTGTGGTTAGACTGAACATGGGCACATGCACCATTTCACATGACTGCTGCCCAAAAGTCAGGGACCTGGTTTCATGGGTCGGGTAAAATGAGGATGCTTCGGTCCCATTTGTCTGCCAGTCCAGTCAGGACAGAGCAGTCTGGAAATGTTTATTCTGCATTGTGTTTGTCTGCCAGTTGCTCATTTCGCACACAAATGGGCAGCCCTCGCCCCATGGACAACAACAAAATGACTGAGCGAATGAGATCCTCTGTCCAGCTCTCATGCTTTTATTAAAGTGATTAGCCCTTCATCTCCAGCCCAATATTTTCATAATTATGTGTGGGGAAAAAACATATTTTGAATACCTCTCTCAAACTCCCAGGCTCTCCAGAAAGGTTAGTGATGCAGTGCACTGGAGCTTGATGGAGCCTGAGAGAGAGTGAATGATAGATGTGTATCGCTTGAGGAAAAAGTGAATCTTGAGGATTTTCTGCTTGATTTCCCCAACAGGGAGGGGGAAGGGGAGGCGTTACACTGAGTGAATGGAGTTCTTGGACACCTTGAACCTCCGTTGCCTTTTATATCCATCTATAGGAACATGTGCAAGTCATAAAGCTAAAAATAAATCAAAATAAATTCCATGCAAAAATATATTACATAAATACATTACATGAAAAGTCACTGACACTTTCATATAACTATTCGCAAACTGCAGAATATACTTTGCAACAGGTGTAGCTTTACTGAGACAAGTCCACCTGGTGCACCTGAGTAGAGATTGGCTGGCTTCACAAACTGTCCTGAGAACAGTCAAGGGGCATAGGAGAAGTGAGCAGATTGGTCAGGATTGATAACGATGATGATGTTGATGATGGTGACATTGGCAGGGCTCCAGATGACAAGCTCTACTTTAGAGCCCAGCATCTGTCATCTTCTCTTCCTCGCCTTGCTCTCTTTCCTTCACTTTCTCTCTCTTTTTCTCTCCCCCTCTCTCTTTTGCTCTTTCTCATATCTCTCTCTGCCTGCCCTCTCTCTCTGTCTCTCTGTCTTTGCCACCACTTCTCCTTTAGGTTTACCATTTAGCAAATTAATTTTAAAAACCCTGGATCTACCATGATAATTAGGTATGAAAACCTCACTGAAACAACCTCTATATTTCGCTCAGCATGGTGTTGCCTTTGTGAGCCAATGGGCAATGTAAAATTCCATACATAAGGATACAATGCATACTGTGAGTTAATGAGTTAAATACAAAAACAAAGCATACACTCATCATAAGACTACTGGAGTACAACAGAAATTACACAACAGAGAAGAATGACACTAAAACATACAATCAGTTTTTCCCCCAGATTAACTGTGAACAGTTCTACAGTGCTGCAAGCTCTCCTGACTTGGCAGTATTGTAAAACCCGCACTGGCAGTGGGATGTCATTGTGAAAAGAATTACGCTTTAAAAAGGCATTTTTTTTGTCCATCCACTCAGTTTTAGGCAGTCTGATAAATCCTCTGGACCGGCCCTGGCAGGATCCCCCCAGCCATCCGGGGAGGGTAGACAGATTGGGCTGGGAGGAGGGAGGGGCAGGGGGGAAGGGGGATGGCTGAAGAAAGCAGCACATTCAAATCATCCTGCCCTATTAACATACAATAGACACTGGGGGACAATAAAGAACAGAACACCGGGCCACACAAACAGCCACAAACAGCAAAACAAGAGCCCTTTGTGTTTGGTGTTGAATTACAAATTAACTACGAACGAGCTAACACCACCGTTTTCTCATCTCACATTAATCGAGATGCATGAATCACCCACTGTAATTGACTTTCAGAGAAGAAAAAAAAAAAAAACCCCACTCCATATTAAAACAGTGGTGCTAGCTTCACCAGATTTTCACTTCTTATTTTGTGTCGTTGATGTATATATATATTTTTTTCCATTTCACTCCCAGAGGCTGCGACCAGTTGAGTTTTATTTTCTGAGAGTGTAGGGTATGATTTAATTTCTGCTCTCGCTCGTTGGCTCATTTTGCTCTCTGGTAATGAATGGGGTTTCAGAGACTGGCCCGGCCTTGCGCACCCTTTCAGCAATGCATCAGCCCATCCTGGCAATATGAGAAAGAGCGCCATCAACCCTGGAGACACGGACGAGTCCCCTGAACCCACTTCAAATGATCCCTCACACAGCCGCCCGGTGGGAGGGAAACGGGACCTGGGGAGGGTGATCTATGCCACACCGCTGGGCGTTTCGCCCCGATCCGCTTCACCCACCCAGCAAAGGAAGTTCTGCGAGATAAGATGTGTCTGCTGGGTGACGCTTAAAATTCAGTGCTGGTGAAATAAATGTAATGGTCTTCAAGCAAAGTGCCTTAGCATTTTTATAGCTTCCGACTGCCTCTTGCCTATTGAGTTGTGAACCTGTAAATGCTTAATGGAGTCAACCTGTCGTACAAACTTGTGTCCCTTTAATGGAGTATGCATGTCGTGCAAACCTGTATCTCTACAATGGAGAAAGCGTGAGGTACAAACCTGCATCTCTTAAATGGAGTAGGCCTGTAGTATAAATTTGTCTCTTAAAGGAATTAAACCTGTGCTACACACCTGCATCCTTATAACAGAGTCAACCTGCAGCACAAACCTGTCTCTCTTTAATGGAATAGGAATGTGGTACAAACCCGAGGCTCTTCAATGAAGTCAACCTGGATTACAGATCTGAGTCTCTGCAAGGGAGTAACCATGTGGTAAAAACCTGAGTCCTTTAAATGGAGAAAGCTCTGTCTTTAATGAATTAGACCTGTAGTACCTGTGAGATAGTATAGGAGTAAAGCTATAGTCTATATGACTCACCATTAGACTGGCAGTAGTATTAAGCCATTAGACACTGACGGAGTAAGGCTGCAGTATCAAGATGTGAGTCATTATTGTAGTGGCTGTAGTACAAAGCTGCAAGACACTAATGGAGTAAGCCAGCAGTATAATCCCACAGTATAAAGACGTGACTCGTTATTGGAGTGACCGTAGTATGAAAGTTTATGGATTAATGGAGATAGTGGCACAGCGTAAACCTTTGACTCCCTAATGGATTAAGGCCGCGGTATTAACGGCGACGGTGGAACGTCAATGACTGGGGGGAAAAAAAAAACACAGCCAATGAAGACAGGAGCCACTGACACGGTGCCGAGACAGAATCCAGATGTCGTGTCATTATCGTCGCGCTCAAAACAGTCATAATGCCTCCATCACCCATCTCCTGCTCATTCAATGTTTAATGGTCGCCAGATGGAAAAATCTATGACCCATTAACCAAAACAAGGCGGACCCTGATGGTCCTCTTAAATGAAAATATCACCACATTTACTGACCTTCTGACACAAACCCCCCACCCCCACCGCCCTCTTTTCAAACCTCTATATCAGATAGGGCAAACGACTATACTGAGTACATACTGACAACTATATGGACGCCTACAGATGTGATCTTGCATGATTAGTGCCTGGGGTGTGTACTTTTTGATATTGTTCTGGCCTTGAGTCCAAAGCAGCGCAAATACCTTTCTTTATGTATTGTCCACTGAACAAGAATGACGTGCTGAAATGACAGATTACACCGGGGGGGAAATCTCATGATGAATGTCATGTGATGCTCTCGGTCAGCGGTGAAATAACATGCATTCCCTAAAACAATTTTCACATCCGTCAATCAAGAAACTTCGATGACATTTAGAACGTGCAGTCCTGTGTCCGGCCACCTTCCACCAGCCTCCCCAGACTCAGGCTGAGCAGATAATCACCCACACCTCTTTATATTAGGCTTTTTTTTATACTCAACTTATTTTGCATATAACGTAAATTAGCTGTTACCATACATCAGCTTTTAACAAAGTGAGAAGAGCAATTTCTTCTATCATAGATGATGGTGATGGATACATTGAAATCTGAAAGAATAAAAGTACTCCCACATTCTACCACCATAAAGAGATTATGAAAGAGAGAAAAAAAGATCAAAGACAATGAATTGTGACAGCATTATCAAAGCATAATCAAAAATGGACATGAATGTGTCAACCCCCTGTCCATTAGAGGTGCACTCACATGTGTCATCTGGACAAAACACTACCAAATTAAAGATAAAATCCTTTTTAGTCTGGGTCTGGTTGCTGTTGTTCTCCTTCTCACTGCCACTGTCATCCACTGTGTAAAATGATGATTGTAAGGCTTATTTTCACACAAAAAGACTGAATTTATTCATAGTTACACTGTAGTGCAAACAACAATGCCTGTAGCTGATAATTTTTTTTCAGTATGTTTGTAGGTTTCAAGAAACAATCTCTGGCTGTCAGTCTCTGTGATGAATCGTTTGACATCTGAATCAGATTAACCCGAGCACAATACAGTGTTTTATGACATGACTATGTGATATCACATGACCTTCTGAATATGACCTTCTGACACTTCAGTGAAAAAGTATTTTCCAGTGAATTAGACAGAGCAAGTCATTAACCACAATTAAGAGATTAAAATGGAGGTCAAAATGGGCTATTCCAATTTTAGTGTGTTTTAATAACACTTCATACTATCCATCCAATTTGTCATCCAATTTGTCTCCTTGTACACGGAGTTAACCCTTTTCCTCCCGTGACACCTGTTCACTGGAGTCAGTGTCCCTCTCAAAGGGAATGTTGGAAAGATTAAATGTGCATCTCTGATACTTTGTATTTTCCATGGCTCCAGAGTATGAATATTTATACAACCACACTTCACCTCCCAGTGATCATCATCAGGACCACAGCTTCATTTTTTGTGGTTTTCCGTTGCAGCACTTTGTGACAAAGCTGCATGAACTGATGTGAATCACGACCAAAGCAATCCGCTTGTGGTCTTGTGGTCAGCGTATGTGGTCCCCCAAAGGAAACTCAGTATTACCACTGTGATGGTGATTACTGGAAGCCCCAGCATGCAGCTGTGCTGCATCCTACAGCAATTTCCATCTCACTGTCAACACAGGCCAGGTGACAGGAAAGACAGCCGGCTTCCTGGATTGTGACCACACCTGTGACGCTGGCCCCAGTCCCCTGTCCAAAATCTACCCCCTCCCTCCCTCTGAGGAACAGTAGACGCCATCCTGGACTACCCTGATGGCGGACCAGGAGGTTCAGGGCCGCTGCAGCAGGGAGCGTGCTTCATTTCGCTTGTCCCCTGCGTTTGAGTGATCTGCTCCCGAGCCCACAGAGAGGCAGAATTCAGCTCTATAAATAACGCTCTTTCCAATCAACAGTTGCTCTATTTTATTATTGATGGCAAAGAGTCAGCCGTGAGATGCCAATGCTGATGCGATGAATGTTGGCGCAAGAATCCTCCAGCTATTTAATCGTGATGATTACCCCAGATAGCCCCCCCCCTCCACTTTATGGCATGTGTGACAAAAGAGAGACGTACATCTTCAGAGGAACCCGAATTAAAATGTAAAATGTATTCTCTCCCTCTCTTCACTCTGTCTCTCTCTCCCTCTCTCTGTCTCTCTCTCTCTCTGGTCATCTGTGTGGAGTGGATTCCTGGCAGTATATCAGGGAAACAGCTGAAAAGGTTAGCTTCTTAAGTGTCAACACCCTCAGTGTAAGGGCCCCCTGAAAACTGAGTGCTCTGATTTTCAAAAGGACACAAGCTCAACACCTGCCTTAGCTGGTGCCCCAACCTCACACTGCAACCTCAGCTCTCGTACTGCAGAAATGTGCCCATTATTCTGGGTATTGACTCAGGATGGCCACTGACTGCTCCCAGGCCAGGCTTCTCTACCTGTGGCCATTTTCTGCTGGACAGAAGAAGCCTGGATTGAACACCTCCACATCCTTGGTTTCTCACCAGCTCAAACTTAACCTTTGGCCTTCAACCTGCCAGCCAATTGGATGATTGGATGTATGGATGAATTAATTAATTAACAACACCAGATCCCTTGTCAAAATTAAACATACACATTTTAATTTCAGCACACACATTTGAACTGTTCCTTGACTCTTGCAGGTTTGGGTGGCTCAAACAAAAGTATGCCTGAGAATTCACTGTTACACTGACACCTGATGTACAGACACATTCAGCCAACATTAAAGGAATACCTTGAGGCACTGACAGGTGGATGTGTTGTCCTCAAATTGCAAATGGTGCAGTTAAGCAAGCTTTGAACCAGGTATATTGAATAATCAAAGTATGCTGACTTTTTGGGCCAAATACCGAAATATCACAGGCTAACACATTCACAGAGTAATAATGTATGTCCTCACATGCAACAGCACCCCAGCGGAACCCAACAAAACTGTGCTGTTTCAATGAAAAACCTGATCATGCAGGCAGAAAACCAAGCACCTACATCATCAATGCCATATAATGTAATTATCTTGCACCTTGCAAATATTTCATCACACACTGCCTATCAACAACAAAACTCCAAGCAATAAATGAATGCCCTAATATGCAGGGGCATGCATGTATTCTCAAGGTTTCTAAAATACAATCATTTTGCATGAGAAAATAAGTCCCTAAAGCATACATTTTAAGTCCATGGTGATTTGTGAATTTTAAAACTGACGCCAGTGCACTGCAAAGGAAATGCATTGATATTCCAGGAATGTCATTTTGCTGTAGGAACAAATGCAATGAGGACGGCTGGACATAGCTAACAAATCTCCTGATCTTCTTATTTACTTCTACGGGACCTTTTATGCATTATAGCATGACTCATTGAGTGAGTCACCAGGGAACTCTTCACATGCACACCTTACACACCGATAGCCATCTCTCGCATTTTCCTCAAAGATTCGTGCTGCGTCCCGTTGTACAGTTACAGACAACTGCGGCTCAATGGAGTTCAACTGAGCTTGACAAATTGTGTAAAATAAACAAGCAAATAGACCAATAGACAGTGCTGCGTTATGAATATGAATGATTTAGCTTTGCCATCTGTTGTCATCACGCAGCAGACCTGCAGCTGCAGAGAGAGCTGCTCTCTCTCTCTCTCTGAATATGCAAGTCAAAAACTAATACCTGTGCAAAGTACCCCAAAAAGCTTCTTAATAACACATTCAGTCTACAATATAAGAACAACTCTTTCCTCTACTCATATTATTCATGCATGAAGCAGATGCTTTTATCCAGAAGAACCTGTGATTGGATATGGCTGGAGGTGAACTATACCCATCAAAAACAATCGCATCACCTGTGTAAACCAGTAGTCTTTTTAGTATCTATGCAGAACATGTATTACAGTACAAGTGACTGTGCTGTACTTGAGCACCATCTCTTTGTGTTGAGAGATTTGTTGCATGAAACATGCTTCTGGAGAAAAAAATGGAAGATTTTTCCAACAAAAAATAAATAACATCTATCTGCAGCTCCAAAATCTGGATATCTTTCTCAATTGGTGAGAACCACTTTTTCTCAAAAAATGCAAAACACTGAATGTTTTTTTTTCCATCTAAACCAAATTCTCTTTCTGTTGCTAAAAGAAATGTCTACGATTTTTTCGTTCATTAAAGCTGCTGGTGAGAAAAATGTAACTGCCGGTTGCTCCTGCATTGGCAAATTGAATTAGTTTATGGTTCTGTGTAGCGGCACTGGTTAATTAATTAGCACTAATTATACTGCCGTTGCATGAGGTTGCCATTTAGTTATATCCCCGACACATTCACATGAATAATTGCGAAAATGTAAAAGCTTTAAATAACGTGGAGGCAGTATAAAAACAAAGTGTGTACGGTGTTAAAATGCCTCCCGACAACAGCGCCATTAATGTTATTATTCATTTCATTAGTTTTTAAGAGACAGCAAGATTAATTGAGCCTCTGTAGAAGGGCAGAGCAGTTCCACTCTTGAGACAAAGGATTATGTGAGCATCATTCAAAGAGGGCAGCCAATGAAAACGGTGTTTGTCAACATCTGAGAGAAGCACCGCTCTGTCCTCTCCCCTGTCATCCATCACAATGTTTAGAGCGGCAACAATATCCACAGCAGGGATGCAGCATCAAGCAATAAACACCTGGGCAGAGCAAAGAGCAAGCCTCTTTACTTCAGCGATACCAGCTTTCCCAAAAAATAATACAGATCAATCAAAGGTGAAGTATCCAATTTTTTGAGCCGGTGAAAAATCCATCATGTATCTTGAGAGAGTTCTGTGTGTAGATCTTGAAATAACACTCAAAATTCAAACACCAACAGATAAATGTAGAAGAACAAGCCGGGTTGAATAGATCTATGAACTCTGATAGAATTACAGAAAAATACAAGCTTCTTTCAGAGCAACAATAATTAACACCATCACCAGAAAATAAAAAAAATCCACTTCCATACTTCCATTTCTACAACCATAGTTTGTAATTTGCCATTGCTGCAGGGGTCAAGCCCCTGGTCTTGATCCAAAGCCTGATTATTCTGTCATGGGTGATTTACTGTTATGCCACTGAATGGAACCCCACTCCAGATTGGAATACATATTCACCATCATTCCGGCACTGTTGCTGCTGGTATAACAGTACTTCATTAAGGCCTGTGAAGTCCTGTGGTACATCTTAACTAGCCTCCCGGTGGGTGACAGCATAAGCCACACTCTCTCCTGTGACTCCTCCAATTAATTGCACAACCTGTGCAAATGTCTCTTATGGGAAACCACTGTTAGTGTGCCAGATCTGCTAGGCTGTACAACATTCAAAGGAAGGGAAGTGTATGTTTGATGTTTGTCAAAATGTCATGCATTTCATACATCTGACTCTAACAGTGGATAGTAAAACATCAAGTATTCCAACTTCCCTGTGCCCTGAATGGATCCGAACTGTGTCCATCTCACCTGCGCTGCAGACCCATAGACACACCCATCTCACCTGGGCACCAATGAACAGAACCCATTTCACCTGGGCTGCAGACCCATAGACACACCCATTTCACCTGGGCACCAGTGAATAGCACCCATCTCACCTGAACACCTGTGGACACTTGTTCCTGCAGGAAAAGCCCTGTGACAGGAATAAAGGACTCTCCCATACCAAACCTCTTCCTCAGTTCCACCGGAGCCCATCTTACACCAACATGGGGATTTGTTAAGACAAAAGCTCACTGAAGATCAAGTCAATCGATCTGCTTGCTATTGTGTTTATTGCTTGGCTTTCTAGTATTGCATTTATGTTGGTTAACAAGAGTACAGGCCACATACATTATGCACCTCAGCCCTGCCTCCACCCCTTCTGCACACAACATGCATGGTCACGTTGGGCACAGCCTTCCCAACAGAAGCTGTATGTATGTATATGAAAATATTTGGTTTATTTCTTCTTTTGCCATGTTTTGCCACTTATTACAATTGCCACATATTATATTATATTATATTATATTATATTATATTATATTATATTATATTATATTATATTATATTATATATTTGACTTTAGCATTTATTTTGTTCTTTGTAAGGGGCACTGCAGGTCTTGAGTACCTGACATTTTAATGCCTGCATCAAGAACTTTCATCTGGCACACTGCTTTCCAATGCAAAGAAATCAGTGTAAAAACGTGCATCAAAAACAGTGCTGACCTCTTTGTGAGAGCTCAGCGCTCTTTAGGCAATGCAAAGATTAAGTCATTAACATAATTAAAGGCCAATGCATGCAGAAGGTAAGTCATCTCTCTGCCCTGGATTTAATGTGCTGCGTGTTCCAAAGGTCTTCTAAATAAAGCCTGTGAGACCGGCCTACTTCAGCCCGATGCAGCCATTTCCAAGGCCTAACACACTTCTCTAAAGACACTGTGAGAGGCTCCCTCTGTTACCCTTTCCTCGTGTGACACTCCTCCTAAACTTTTCAGACAGAGGGGATTAGACTCCACACGCAAAACACAAATCCAAGGCAGTCAACCAGGAGGTTTTGGGTTTTAACCCCAGGTGGTGCACTACAGTTCTACAGTAATGTTGAGTAAAGTTCAGTAAATATAAGAATGGGCAAAATACAAAATATAAGATGTGCACGGAGCCCTGGATAAGGGCATTTGCGAATGCATATAATTAATCTGACAACACCAAAATGGCGAGACAATTTAGGGGTAAGTGAAAGTTGTGCAAACTGATACATGCAATATGTACAGAGTAGTGTTGTTCATTATTATATTACATCCTTACAGTATACATTATATTATTATATGCAGTAATAACCTCAGTAGCTTATACCTGTTTGGTTATATTTAGACAATCGGGGTACTGTGTGCATAGAAATATCAAATCAAATTTCAAATTTTTACAATGCAGATTAAGAAAGCCTTACGATTTTCAGAATGTTTGGTGAAAAAGGCACTCTGGATCACACTCGGTGTTTCTATCTAAAATGGCCTACCTATTGGTTGAAGCCATCAATAGCCTGACAAATAACAAACGATCTTTTGCAAGAATGTTTCCACAGAAACGAACAAATTACACTGTTAAATACGAAGTGATTCAATTTTTTTAAATAAACATTGGTATACTAACAAATACGTCTTTAAAACAGTGTACGGTTTTCATTTTAAGGACTAAACCATTATTCTTCGTTTTTCATATTTTAACTTAATACAACTGCAGCTATAGGTATTGTGAATTCATACATTTGCATGCATGATTTTAGCAACACTGAGTGACTGATTACACAGAGAAAATGAACGCTGCACGGGCATTGCGCTTAATTACACAGAGAATCCAGCTCTGCGGATCGGAAATCGATACGTCTTTATAGACTACATAAGAATTGCCTCCAAAGAGAGCGGATGGCAGGATGTTGATTTCCAAACGTGACATCAGACTTTCCGTTTTACAGTCTTCGATAAACAGATAGAAAACACGTAACCAATATAGCAATATGATAACTTTTCCCACCAGCATCATCACTATGTACATTTTACTCAAGAAATAAGAGGGGTTTATAATGACGTTACTGTCAAATTATTTTTTCACGTTTCAGTGAAAGAGAGCGAAAAAATGTATCGTAAAAAATACAAAGAATTAAATCAGTTATCGTCGTCTCCACTACCATCACCATCCACATCAACACCACCACCACCATCAGGAGTATGTGCACCCTGCGTGAGTGATTTTAGCCCTCCTGGCCATCCTATGAACTGGGGTCTAGGGGAACGCCTTCCACAGAAGCTCATCTGTCGTTTGATCCACTTAAGAGCACTAACGGGGAAAATGAATCTGGTGCTCTCTGCCATCTGCTAAAGATGGATGTTTTATTTATGTGTTATGAAGATTTGATGGACAGGCGACGTGACAACGGACCCCGTTCTCACCAGAGGGGAGGGAGCGAGGGAGGGAGGGGAGGGAGTGGGCGTGAGAAGACTGTACCGCCATCGAATGCAGCGCCATTACTGCTGTTCCCCATCACGGTGTTTCACCCACCCTTTCCCCCTCCCCTCCACAACAAAAACATTGGGTGGAGGGATAATTGTGCTTCGCGTCTCCCCTCTCCACCGCGCCGCTCGCACCCTCCCTTTGTATCCTCCGGAAAGCCTACCTCCGCCGTGCCACCACCCCTCTCTCTCATGACAATCCAACAGCGGCGACTGTTTATCAAGTGGATTTGCATTGATGGTTTTGTTGAGTTCGCCCCGATTTGTGGCCAACCAACCGTGCGTTAATGAAATATTCTAGACCAGCAGCCCAAAGATAAATCGTTGCTTCCCTTTTCTGGCCGTCCCAAAGGCATTTGTTATCTTTGGGCAGTAACTACTCAAACGCCCAGTTCTACACCCTTATTTTAGCACTTGCTTCCAGCATTGTAAAACTGAAGTTATGGCACGATGACACCCTCATTCAAGATTTATACTTTGGCAATTTAGCCGCAGATGGAAATGATGGCTTGGAACCCCATTAGTGCTGCTGAATAATTAGTGTAGCCCGTGCTAATGGACACTTCAATGGGTGGCTAATTCCACAGGACATGGTTCTGCACAACACACGGGCGCGCGCGCGCTCGGTCGCGCAAACATATACAAATACCAACACATCCGCTCGATCTTACAGAAAAAAGTCAATGGGAATTTTGCATGCAATGAAACCTGACGGCCAGCAAATAAACCCTTTCAGACAGGTTTCACGGAGCACCGTTTCACCGCGATGCGCTTTGCCATATTAACTGCTTTGACATATGGTTAGGAGACAGCTGTGCTCTTAATTTACCCTCCTGGCAGTCAGGAAAAGGGAGCTCGGGATGAAACGAAAATTCTGCATGCTTAAAGCTACCCTGTCTTTTTCATAAGTGGGTCAGATCTAATGAGCAAACGTAACAGTTACTAAAGAAGAGCGAAGAATGACTGGCAGCTCTGTAATTATGGCTGAACTTGTCGCCTCTCGCGGTCACTCTCCCAGTTCACCCATTACCGTTACCAAGCAGTCCTTTAAAAAAAAAAAAAAACCTTAAATGACAGATATCTGCAAGAAAACTGCAGATGTGGCAGCGGGTGCGGGGGTGGAGGGAACCGAAGAATGTGACGGGGCTAAACATGCCAGTGATTTGTTTGCTGAAAATATTTTCCGTCGGTCTTCACTGGTCCCAAGCGTTTCTGTTTGGTTTCTATCATTAGATTACTATTATTAAAAGTTAACGATTTTCACAATAATTTCACTTTTCTCATTACACTCTGGTTAGAACTGACACGCTTATCTCCTCTCCAGCAGCAGCCAGTTCTGTCACAATACTCAGACATATACATGACAACCCTCTGCAAAACAAACAACTATCACAGAGACACAGAAGACCGCAACCGTTTATTGTACCGAGTCTGAAATTGGGGAAGAACGGCTCCTTTGTTGCCATGACTTGTGAAAGAGCAGTTGCAGATTCAATTTACTTTGGTCTACTCTAAACCATAGTGACAAGTGTGAGAGCGTGAAATAAATGGTCGACAATGCTTTTGCTCACGCCACACTGTCGCCGTGCAAGGGAAAACAAAGGTTCGCACGAGCATACAATCACGGTGAAGAAAAAAAATACTACAGTGTCTATCCCAGTGATTGTATTTGCACGTACGTTTCGCACTTGTATCCCATTTCGCGTCAATTCGACGGACAAAAATACAGAATGCAAACCAAATAAATACGTATGCATGGTGGGAAAAAATATTTTTCTCACCTTTTTGTGTCTGTCCCTCTTCCATGTTCTCTTCCATTGTTGCTAGCTTTGATTTGGAGCGGTGGCACGGGATTCAACAAAGCCCTCGGCAAGATGGACAAAACCCCGTTTTTTGTGTTTTGTTATTTTGTTGTTCCCAGGAAGCACCCGCGATAGTGACCTAGGACAGTCCTCGCAGTTTAGCTGGCAGACTCTCTCCCTCCTCGCTTCGCTCTGAGACTGCTTGTCAACAGTGATTTCATTCAAATTACTCTTCCGTGAAGATTATCAATTTTTCTTCCCAACGCAGTCCATTGTAAGCCACTACGGCCCGTGTGTCGAAGTAAACTCTCCCAGGGAATCGAGGGGCCAAAAAATTGTACGCCGTCTGCAAGGGGGGAAAGAGGCGCTAATCTTCCAGCCGCTCTCGACCTAAGCAGGGCAGGTGTTTATGGAGATGGGTTGGGGTTTGTGTTGAAGTAGATGCGCCCGCACTGAAAACAGCACTCAGCACTACGAGCAGATGGAAAGGGGGTGGGTGTATCGCAGAGGCAAGCGGACCACCAACCCACGTTCCCCCTGTGTCTGTAAGAATGGAAAAGCCCGCCAGCCCCCCGGCTAAATCATGCTGCATTCACTTAATTCCCACCTATTGAAATAATGCATTTCTTGCTAAAGAAACGAAACGGGATTTTCAAAGGCTCGTTTAAGTGTTATGTAGCTCCAATCTGGGGAGGTACGAGCTCAATGAAGGATACGGGATTTCTGGATTAAATCCAATCAACGTCTTTCATTTTCTGTTTGCAACACACGCATGCACAAACACAGATAGCTGACAGTCCCATAGGTGATCTTGTAGTTGGGGGTAATGCCTCGCCTACAACAGACGTATCCCTTAATCCGCGATTACAACATTTCCACCTCTGGAACCCCACTCCTATCTGAGGGATTGCGCCGCTAGAACTCTGCATGCATTGAGCAGGCGGTAGTCACCATGATGCCTTTTTGTTCCCTGTTCACTATATAATCTCTAACAAGCGCAACTGGCACAAGTCAAAATCTAGGTTGAAACAGTATAACTCTGATTAAAATAGTGATTATTGCAGAATTAAATCACTGCTATCATGTTCGTCATCATTATCATGCTATTAGTAGAATCATTAATGATAAGAAGAAGAGGGTCAAAAAGACACTGTGACAGACAGCAATGTTTGCTCAGGTTTCTGATAGAGAAGACCATCAATCAAACCATGCAAATGTTCTCAACACTGTGAAACTGTATGTCAGTGTAAGTCATTTTAAAAGAGCACGACGCGCTGGTAGACGCAGGTTGTGACCACGGACATCATTACGTGGTGCCTAGCAGCAAAGGTGGAGTAGAGTATTCCACTCACTCTGCCTGCCGCGAAATGATTGGTTCCGGGCGGCATGTCATTCACCGTCCAACAGAAACACGAAGATGGAGCAGATATAAGACAGGAATGAAAGAGAAGGCTGGAGCCCGCAGGGTTTTACGGCTGTCGCTGGATAATCACATCATATCCAGAACAGGTAGCGGAGAGGGTGTGACGTAAAGTTAACAGAGTGAAACGTGTGATTTCTTCAATCAGCACTATCATGTGTAGATACAAGGATGGATAGGTTGATTAGGGTTGCACTGTTGGTGGGAATGGGGAGGGGTGGAGGGGGGGGAACAGCCCCTACACTTTCATTTTAAACTGCTAAATGCACAATAAATAACATTTTAACCTGTCATACATATTGTTTTATATCTATCTCTGCAGGCAATATGTGTTGCCTAACATGAATATTGGAACTATCGCTCACTATAACAGTCTGCAAGGAGAAGCCAAGGTATGCTTGCCCAACACACAGAGCTGGTTGTGGCTGTTGCTGGGGAAACGACGCCCTGCCCTAGCAACAGTTGTTGAGAAGCAGAGCATCTCTTCCTCAACAAGCCCCACCGAAGCAAAGAAGATGTCTTTGTCAATCACCTGCTGCCAGAACATTAGAAACAACCTCTTGCACTCCTGTCGAAGAAACACTACATTTCAGAAGTATCTGAATGGCAGTATTGAAAAAAATCATGTGATGCAAAATCATGTGATGCTAAGGTAACTACAGGACATGGTGAAGCCTGGAGGCTGAGACATCAGTCTCTCCACTGGATTATAACAGCAGGATATCAGTTTGTGCTCATACAGTATAAATAGTGGAAACAATGCAAACAACAGTTCAAACAGTGAACTGCTGAATGAATAAAGAGTAGCAGGGGTATCCCTTAGACCTCATATTCCCAACACAACCAGTACAAAAAGGAATCACAGCTCAGCGTAAGAGTAAGCCCTGCAAACAGACCAAAAACAGTAAACATAATGAAATATGAAATACTGAAATATGACTCCTGCTGCTTTCCTTTTACACCAACACAGCAACAACAACCGTTACTGTCACTGTTTTTTTAAATAACAGCCACACCCTTGTTAACTGTCTTGCATTATTCTCAATTTTTGTTGTAATGACATGGCATACAGGTCGAAATTTACTCAAGTAAATAAGTAATATTTTTATTTCTGAGACTGCTGCTTCTTGCACCATTGGTTGCTAACCAATATCTGTACTCCTATCCTACAATGCAAATTAAACTTAGGCCACATTTATGAGTTAAAGGGATGCACTGCCAAATAAATAGTCTGCAATGTTGTTCTTTATCTTTAATACACCACAATTATCCTAAGTATAAGGTACTCCCTCTGTCATGTATCCAAACCCAGGCACCGTTCAAAGCCCAGAGTCCAGCTGGAACACTTCCATAGCAAGCCCAGTACGGTGCACTTTCAGTGGAAGCAGAATGCAAGGCTGCAGGAGCAAAGAGAATGGAGGGTCCCTCAGAGCTGACATCATATTCATAAAAATATCTACAGAGCCAAAGTGCACATGCATCAGTTAAGTATGGACTGCTTTACCATGACAACCGCACCATCTGGGACTCAGTAGGGCTCTGTGATTCCTGTCATGTTTTTTAAAACCTGCAATTCGTTTGCAATCCACCAGGCATCTCTGTGACTGACAAAGGCGGCAATCTCTGAGCAGGGTAATTGGCTTTGACTATGCAATTTTTAATTAGATAAACAGATCAATGGTAGCCCAGCACTAGGGTTAGGAAACACTGGGCTACACTGTAAACAGATCATATAAAATGCTCCCGGATACATTTTTTTCTTCAATAAACGCACCACTCCTCTAACTCACATAATGTGTAGCAATTACATGACTAACTGAGATGAAAAAGTTACCTCAGATGAATGCCTCTGCGCAGTGTAGTTTCATTAGGAGGCTGTATCGGCACCTTGGTGCAGGAGGACTGAATTGCAGGACACAGAATCGCGTATCAGGAAACAAAGGCCCTTGGGCATCGGGCCTCTTTCAAAGCATTCGACTCAGCTCAATTTCAGAAGGAGGCAACACTCCAGTCCTGTTAAGGAGCCGCAGAGAGCTCGGCTCCAGAGGATGCAGACACAATCTCGAGAAACGCTGAGCTTTTGGGGCTACACGAAACAATCCCACTCACAAAAGATATACACTCTTTTTTTCATCTGTTTTTGTGATCGCTTTACCAGCCAAACATTTGTCAAGGAAAAGAAAGAACAACAAAAAGTAAATACATACTAGTGTGGGTCAAAGTTAGAGGGGAATATTGCTTGGGTCCAAAGAGAAAGTTTCAAAAGCATGTCAAATTATGATATTGGCCTGGTGGGCCTCTTTACTGGAGCGTGACACCCTGATTCTGAAAGCCATAGTATCCTTCACTGCATTACTAAGATGCAATGCTATGCAGCAGCGTGAAAATCAATGGGAGTCACAAATAAATAAAAAATAATGCATATATGTAAGTATAACAACAGCGGAAATGCTTGAATTTACATTTAGTCACAACATCAGATCTCTCTGCATTTGCATTGAACTCACTCATACACAGCAAAAAGGCATTCAAATTATATTTCCATATAGTAAACAGGTGAAAATTACACCTAGGTTTCATATTGCACTAAGGCAGGCACAATCTTAGGGTGATTTCAAATTTTAATTTTCATCTATTAGTTCTTTCCAGACAAAAATAATACCCAAATACCTTCCGTGGTAGTATGTGACTTGTTGACTTGTGAAAGTGATATTGCTCTCTGTGAATGTTCACATTCTGGTAGAGTGAACGTTGGAGGCTAATATCAATATTCATTAACTGTGCAACTGCACGGCCAAGAATTCCCTCTATTCCTTCTGCAAACGTCCAGCTGCACAAAGCCGGTGCTACCGCTCCAGCCAAGTCGTCCCCCTCCCCCTCAAAAAAATTCAATACTTATACGTCTGCATGAGTAACCATACTGAATGCACTCTCTGTAAGTCAATCTGGATAAGAGCATCTGCAAAATTAATAAAAGTACATGAAGAAAAAATATAAATATTGGTATTGATAAATAGGCTAATGTTGAGCTGTTTACCAATGCAGTCATTACAAACAGTGACACTTACATGGAAAAAAAATCATTCAGTTTAATTTCATATAATGTCAAACCACATCTATTTTCTTCTGCTGTGAAACTGCCTCTCAGAAAGGATATGAGTCATGCTTTGAGTCATGCTCCTTTGCTCCGTATTAATGCACATAATTGCAGACGCTGACTCGCTCCTTTACTCGTGAAAAATACAAACACGGCATTAGCATGACAACCCGAGAGGGCCCGTTCTGATTGGCTGCCGCGCGCTAAAGGTGGCATTCACCTTCTGCGAGTGAGTCATACCGGCAGGTGGGCGGCAGGCGCAGGAAGGTGCACTCTCGCATATGCCGAGGCATTTTATCTGCAGGGCCTTTTGCAAAAGGCTACCTCGTTGCTCCGCGCGGCCTGCAGCTAACGGTGTGGAACGGTGTCGAGGAGAAGGAGGCGTGTGTCATTTCAGAGGTGATTACTCAGAAAAAGAACAGCCCGGCACATTTCTGCGCTCATATGCAAGGATGTTTACTCATCTGCAAGAGTAAAGCTATTAATGCATTTGGGGAGGTGTCATTTACTATGATTGCTTCAGTGGATTATTTAATATATTCCTGTGTTACTTTGGGGGTTAGTCTGAGTGCAGATTTTTATTAGAATGAATATGGCCCTTACAGAATCTAGACAGCTGAGTGTAATATTTGTTCAGAGATCATATCCTTTGTCAGGCAAACCTAGGCAGTAATGTGTTGCATATCATATGAAGCAGGTTGATATGAGTTATAAGGAGATTAAACAGCATGCCTTGTTATCATGAAACTGTTTTCCAAACCCCAGCCAATACTCAAAATCTACCAGATGGTGTTATTGGTTATTTTTTGTTGTTGTTTTTGGGCTTTTTGATGGCCTGAGAGTTTCATCAGAATTACTGAAGTTAAAAGTGTCTCATTTCACTCCCTCAAGTGCTTAGATTGTATGCACTGCTCATTATGTGACTATGCACCAGAGCAATGCCTAATGCCATATTACTTATTATAAAACATGACCTTTCCCACGTGTATGTGTGTATAAGAGAGGGAGAGAGTGTAAATATGTATGTGTGTGTGTGTGTGTGTGTGTGTGTGTGTGTGCATGCCTGTGTGTGTGAGAGAGAGAGGCTGTGAGTGTGTGTATGAGAAAGAATGTGTCTGTCAGAGAGAGACAGAGTATGTGTGTTAGAGAAAGACAGAGATGGATGCAGACTTAAGAAATACAGACAATGAAAAAGACAACCACACACAAAGTTCGCACTGAATGCCGAAAGCTCTGCTGCATTCAGATAGCCCGCCCATATCTTGATTTTGCTGTCTGGTAACACCATTGCCGGGATCCAGCGGCTTATGCATGAATGGGCTCAGACAGCACTCCCACTGACATCACCGTACTCCACACCTCTCAGTCTCCACAGCTCCTCTGCTCTGCCTTTTTATAGACTCCTCGGCCCTCTGGCAACATCATCTCAGCATCCCCGCCTTATTCCCCATGTCTGACTGACACCCACACAATCCCCTGGATTCAACCTAAACTGCCAAGCCATCTCAACCGAACGCGCTCTTGTGCCAAATAAAAAAAAAAAAACTAAATCCCAGATGAATCTGGCACCGCGTTATGATAGTAATATTATATATTACTAATATTAATCAAAACCACCGAGTCAGCGGTGAAAAGGTCACAATTGCTGTAACACAGCATTGGGGAAAATGTAGATCTGCTGGGGGTTGTGTCTGACAGAACAGCACTTTCTCGTAAGATAAGTTTATTTGACTGAATCCAGGCCGATTTCACACCGATATTCTGTATATCTTTTTAGATGAACAAGTACAGCATGAGAGGGCCACTTTAATTTTTTTGGGTCAGTCTAACACTATAGTGTTCATATAATTAGCTTTTCCACATTAAAAAGTCTGCAGGCTTACAAGTGCATTAATGTTTCAGACCGAGCTTTAAAGGGCAAACAGAGTGGTTTCTGTGATGCTCTACAGATAAACTGTAAATGGTCTTTTAATGTGTATGGCTAAGAGGATCTGAATTTTCTTCTTTCCAGAATAAGCTTGCATTTGAAAACACACCGCCACGGAAAGTATTCCATTGGATGTTACACACACTTGCACACATACACAGACACACACACACACACACACACACACACACACACACACACACACACAGTGTAGGCTCTTAAAAGGCTGTCCGATCAGATGCTTTCCCTGGGTTTAATGTTGTCAAAATGCCACACTTGTTGCGTTTTAAAGAAGATTCACATGAGAAAAACATGCCCTTCAGACCAATTAGGCTCATCACTTTGCCTGTAATCAATGTTTTACCCAGTAATACACCAAGCCTCTCTGTGAATACTCTAAGGGTCTGTGCCCTCACAACGAATCCTAACAAGCCATGCAATAGTGCTCCTTATTGGGACACCTCTTGTTTAGGTATGCACCTGGTCTGTCAGGTGCTTTACAAAGTACAGTAGGCCATCAATATGACAAGAGACACTCCTCATTCATATTCAGTGCCTAATAGGGTGTTTTTAAACATGATCTATTACATAGTTTTCCAGCTGCCACTGTGTCAAAACACAGTATGACAGTTTCACAGTAGCACATGTCTTGTGTCGTCCTCACCCCCCCCCCCAGTCCCTCCATCACTGAAGCCCCATGAGGGCTACTCTACAGATGCCTGCTGCCTGAACCCAGCAGAAACACTTCCCAACGCCAGTGTGTCTGAGAGCACGGCACCCTCCTCCCTCCTTTCCACTCTGCGTGCATTCTGTACGCCGCGGAAGACGCAGCGAGTGACAAAACGCACTCTGCTTCCCTTACAAACCGCACGCGTCGGCAGGAGCGCGGCAGGAGCGCCGGCAGGCGCGTTGGCAGGTCTGGGAGGCGCGTTGTTACGTTGTCTCTCCTCACTTTGCCGTTTTTTTTTTTGTTTTTTTTTCCCTCGTCTTTGCTGGCAACCGGAGGGGCTGAGTGGAAAACTAACGTCTGAGTAAATTTCTCTCTCCTCCGTCTGTTGCTGTGACCCGTATGAGAGTCAAGAATGAGTACTCGTATATCAAAGCCAAGACCGAAACCACAGCCTGACGGCTCTAGGCCTAGACCTAGACCACGGTTAGAACCAGGCGTCAGGGCTGTGGCTACACCCACCACGCCTGACGAGAGAGTACCGCCTCATGCACCCTCTGAGCCTCCAGAGAGCAGAGTGCTGGTGCACAGCTGTTTCTGCAAGATTTTAAAAGTGTAAATACATTACACAAATGCAATGGAATAAAATTCTTTAATTGTGAATGATATGATTGTTCAATGCAATGATGTTGGGATTACAGTATAATGCTTGTTTCTGCAAGCAAGCTAGTGGGATTTTTTTCTGTTATATTGTGTTTTTTGTTCATATATGTAAAAGGGGTATGAATATACATAGAGACCATATATATATACATATATATATTAGCAGAAGTAGAATAATAATTCCTTTGCACAGTATTTGATTTCCCAAGTGGACTTAAAAGCTGCACTACTGCTCAGGGTACCGAACAGACACATTATATGTGCTGACTATAGGAGATTTTCAGTGCTGCATGACACAGACCCAGAGGTCAGCTACGTCTTTCACTAACACAGAATGGGCTAGCATTAACAGACCATGTTAACAAGATAATATCCAGTCCGTATCCGTCAGGAGTGCTGGGTGGTGACCGACCCCTCCGGGGCTGGGGGAATCTCCCATGGAACCACAGACAGCCAATCACAGCACACCAAACAGGGAAGCAGAAGTGACAGAATCGGGCCTGCACATGCATAATATAGTGAGCCGCTCTGAAACAGAGCACCTCACTCACCTCTGCTCTGATTGGCTAACAAATACCAACCAATGGGGAAATACCTCATTTCATCTTTGTAACTACCAATAATCTTTCAAAAAAAGCATATGATAAAATTCTAACCAGCAAATGCAGTTCATTACTTGAAGTCAGGAAAGAAGTCAATAGTTTAAATTAGTATTTCCATCTCAAAGCAAAGTTTCTTTAAGATGCTAGATTATGCTCTATCCAAACCACAGATGGATTTCTCCTCCAACTGAATCCTGAATGGTTTCCTCGTTGCTGCAGGTTATGGCTCACAATTCTACAGTTTCGGTGGGATCTGGATTTCCCCTCGATGAAATTAATAGGATGTAGGTGAACCCCCACAGAACTAGAAACCAGTCTTGTGGACTATTATGGTCTATATAAATTGTGTATTTGCAAGCACAGTAATGGGTGACATCAAACATGCTGATACTTTAAACCTTTGCTGAATGTAAAAACACATCAGTAGACTTTCTGATTCTTTGTCTTGGTAGACTTTCATTTTCATTTCATTGCTCTTGTGATTTACATGGGTCACAGTTTTTACATATTATCCATTTATAGGGCTGGATATTTACTGAGGAAATTGTGGGTTTAGTACCTTGACCAAGGGTACAACAGCAGTGCCCCAGCGGGGAATCAAACCAGCAACCTTTCAGTTAGAAGCCCTCTACTTTTCTCTTGTTTCCTCTGTGCAACAGAGACATTTCTCATAAAAATGAAACATTTATTAAAGATAGATGCTAAGATGCTCTTTAATGCTAAAATTTGCTCCCTCTGCTTGCTCTCCATAGTGCTGTAGTATCACTGTTGTCAGCTGCTTTCATGGACAGTAATCAGTAAAGGTAGGAATTGTACATCTACAGACAGAGGGAAACTAGTAAACAGACAAAAATTCAATACTGGACGAAATTAGGGTTTTCTTGTCTCATGAAATATGATTGATCTTCAGTGTGCGCTTAGTGCTACTTGAAAAATGAACTAAAACTGCTTTTCTGAAAAAAGGCAGAAAATCTGTTCTTCAGGAGCTTGTTTTATTTTACTGCACCATATATTGTGACCTACTTATGAAGAGTAACTGTACATACCCTCTGGATAGTAGCCAGGGGGGCTGTGAACCTAAAGGTATCTCTGAGGGAATGAGTCTACCGACATTGTTTTCTCCAAATGAGCTCTTATGCACTGCTCTGTCATCAACTTATTGTGCTTTAAATCTTTGGGGGTAAGAATAACCATAAGCTTTCAGCAAAACCATCTTTAATATAAAGAGCATTAACAATAAGAACACGATTATGAAACAAAACAATGAAAGAGTGGAAAACATTTTTGATTGGCCCTGTGTTTTCTTTGTAACAGTGACAACATCTGTGGCCTACAGAATATCCTTCTCCTGTTCTACCTCCTCAGCAGACAGCATAGATTGATATGAATCACAGGACCATTTAATTGGATTTAGAAGAAAACTGGCGATTTGACAAGAAGTGTAATGGTACTGATAGCAAGCTTTATCCAGCTCTCACACTGATTGGCCAGAGATGACAGTCCTCCTCTTTCACCACGAGGAGAGACTGGATCACAGTTACTAAAAACATTGATGTCACACCATTGCAAACATTGTCTCTGTGTACTATAATTCAAATGAGTTACATGCTTCAAATTTAAAGATACAACATCAGGTAGGATTAAATATGATTAAACATTAGGTTATAACCTTAAGAGATTCAGAGAGTCAGTGGATTTGATCCAATTGCCCTGTTCATGGACATACATTTCTATATGCTTGTGATTAACATGTTAATAATTTTAGCAGGCCTTGTTAAATCCTAAAATGATGTTTACAGGGATCCAAGTGACAAATAGTATTAAAGAGGAAATTCATAGACAGGTATTCTTTTGAGCTAATGTTTACCTACGTATATGTTTCCTTGCTCTTGACAAGATGGTCACAGATGGAATAGTTAAAGACTGAAGACACTGTGAGTGGTGTCTGGGCTATATGAACATGGGTGCCAACAGGCAACAGAGGCCTGGGTCTTACAGTGAAAAACTGTAAGTATTTATCAATAACCCACCTTGCAGGGGGCATATGGAGGTAGAACATATGTTGTGGAGATGAGGATTTCATGTCTAATGGGAACCCTGTCAATGGATTTTCCTGTCTGGTTTTCTCTGTGAGCCCCAAATGCTGAGATCCGTACTTAGATTTTAAGTAAAGTTGGGTTTAAACTTTGATCATGATTCAATAAAGCTGGGCAAAAGCAGCAACCTGGCCTGGCCATGAGGCAAACCTTTGATCATCCCTCTAATTATAGTACCCTCTACTGATGGCATCTTTTCCTGCTTTGTAGAGAGCTTTTGGTTCCCCTCAAAAGGGAAATCAGCCATCGACACAGCTTTCAAAGATTTTCACTCAGCATCTGGGCCTGCACTGGTATGAAATGAAGATTCTCTGTACTTGTCGTCTATCTCTGTGGGGGATGAGAAACCAGTGAACCGTCTGGAGATAATACCACCAAGTCATCAAATGACACTGGTTTGAGTTAAAGGTTGCCTTTGGGGCAAAACAGTCCCTTTTTATTGTTAACAGTGGTCATGTTTTTCATGTTAGGCTTGAACATATTTTACGGTTACTTCTGCATTATTTGGATAACTACCACAGGAGCGCTATAATACACCCTTGATTATTCAAACCACCAGAGTGATTGACACCTCTGTTCAGTCAACTCTTAATTTGCTTCATCAAGCATGACTGAGGTGGGGACTGAGGTGGGGAAACCATGGTAAAATATCTGGAGAATGATTAAATGTGTTACCCAGAACTGAGCACATCACAGACTGACAAAAACCCCAGACTGAATCCCCTACCTTTACACTGAATTGCCTCTACCTGTTGTGAAGGTGGAGGGTTTTGGCTTGTGGTGCCAGTCCCAAGTGGGCCACACCCTTCCTGTGGCACTGAGGCTCCCAATGCATGCTGGTCCTTCATTGAGCATGTGCAGGAGTGTCCCACTGGTGGCCATGAAAAGGGATGGAGCACTCACAAAGGCGGCCAGGTCTACCCTGGGAGTGCAGCTCACGTCCATCTAATAGACACTTATCCATACAAATGGAACATCCATTGATTGTTAACTTTACTCACCACTAAGGCATTAAACATTCAGAGGCATTAAATTAGTCCATCACAACGGTACATTAATAGTAAGGGAATTATTGATAGTGTGTTATAGAGACACTGAGGCGGAAGCTATTGCAGTGAATCGATGGATGCACATGGCCAGGTGGTTTTCCTCAAATAAAAACACCAAGGAACACGATTTCAACCCACTTCTTGATGTAACTATTAGCACCTTGTTTCCCAACTAATGATTTACCCAGCAGTGTACAAAAGAATTTAGCGGTCTTTAATAGGCTTTTAACCACAATGCCTGATTCAATCTGAGTGGGTTTCAGTCATGTAGTAGTTCAATACTGACAAACCACTCATGCTCAATAAAGATCTCCTTTATGTTGTAAATGGGCAAGAAATTATGAATGAAATAAGGTCCTACGGAATAAGACAGATACTAATCTGTATTAACGTCACTGTAATGCGCGTGTCCTTTGTCGACTTTCCTAAGAAGCGGAGCATATATTTAAAGGGAACACCAAGGCCTTTATGTTCCTTCCTGTGAAACTTGTATGGCGATTAATGTTCGCATAACACTGGGGGCCAAAGCCTGCATCGCTTAGACTCGGTCAGACAATGCTTTCTTACATCTCCCTGTGTCACTGCCAATCTCCCAGACAGGGAGCTGGTCTCTGATACAACGTTTCTGTTCAAGGTTTCTCCTGTCAGCGCGGACCCCCGAAAGCTTCATTGTAAGTGTGCTGTTTAGCATTGAGCATGCAATTAGTTATTTTAGGGTTACTTAGCAACCAGGATCGCCGTAACTATAGAGACCCGTCGAACCTCTGCCGCTGCAAATCGACAGCAGGCGTATGCTCAGAGCGTACTCTGGAAGCGCAGGAAGGCCTTGCATTGCTGTTTTTCTCACCACCTTGCGATGTTCACCTTACCTAACACCTGGTGGATAACACTTAGCGGGAGCTGTTTTTTCACAGTCAGTGTTGAAATCACTCAATTTAAAAACAAAAGAAGCAAGAGGTTTATGAGAAACAGAGGCAAGAGTGGCATAACACTAGAGACATCCATCAGTCTCACCCAGTTCCAAAATTCCCCCGATCTTCACATGATTTTCATCTCTCACCTGATTTCACATTTCAGACCACAACTTTGCTTAACAGGTTGATGTTACTCCAAATATTCCATTAGACACATTTTTGACAGAAGAAAATTACATCTAAAATGGCTGAGGGAAGCACTCTGCTCCTAAACTTATAGCCCTCCTGTAGGAAGACCCAGTGTGGTACCTACATTTCACAGTCCATTTGTCCTTAAGTAACCACAGAGAGCTAATACTTTTTCATGGTGTGACTGTATAAACAGACTCCAGGTACTTAGAAGTTTACAAGGGTCGTCATGCCTACAGATCTCCCAAATGCAAAGACACAGTGGGACATTACAAGGTTGAGAATTACAATGGTGTTTTTTTGCCATGATGTGTATATATTTCATAGACTGTATCTCTCCTGCTCTCTGACTAACCTCACCTAAATCAGACACATCTTTAAATGCTCCTTCCCTCTCTACTTCGTTTGACTAATTAATTGTAGAGAAACTGTAATTAAGGACAATTAAACAATCTGCCAGTCTCTTAGCTCGGGCAAAGGTCAATCATGATTTCCAGGAAAGCCCCTTCATTCTCCTGGCTTCATTAGTTACTACAATACCCAGAAGGGCAAAACACTAAAAAAAAAAAAAAAAAAAAAAAGAGAGAAGGAAAACAACACAGTCCATAATGATTCTCGCTAGCTTTCTCAGCAGTCATACACAAGGCTGTCTTTTGATGTTCACGGGACACCACCAACCAAATATCGGCCATTTCTTTCTGAGCAGTCAGGGTGTGTGGTTGCCAGGTCTCGTCGCCGTTGCCGTTGGAACACAGAGAGTTCGCAGAAGCATTTCTGTTTCCTCCAGATACCGTCTTTTCCAGATGACAAGCGCCAGGAACAGGCCGAACCCCTGGCTGACACGTTTTCGAAGAATTTTTGGGCTAAAAAAAAAAAAAAAAAAGGGCCAGCCTGTGAGGAATTCAGCGAAGGCTTTTATGGGGCATCGGTGTGTGATGTGGAAACGGGCTTCTCCTCAGATAGCAGTGGACGCGTTTCCCTCAGACACTCCCTGGCCCTCGGCTTACACTGTGAAACGGAGAGATGGTTACGGTCCGAATGTGTGGAGTATTAAATTAGGATAGATCTAATGAAAATGCCTTGATGCTGCGAAATCAGATTCCGGCGAATAGTTAAGTGGGGGTAATCCATTTGGAGCCTGCATATATGACATAATGCAATCACCCGGCAGAGCGAATTAAGTCCGTGTGTCATCGGCCACCATTGACAGAAACAATCGCGGTCGTAACCGCCGTGATATGATTTTGAAAACTACCTTAATGGCATTATGGAAGATGCTTAATGCATTGGCCAGCTCACTTCAAATGCCTGTTTCTTTTCCAAGCCATCCTCCTCCAGACTTCCAGACACATCCGTGCACGCGTTGGAGACACCAGAAAACAGGCGCGCAGAGACAGCTGGGGCAACGGCTCTCTGCTCTGCTCCCATGCTATTTTTCCAGGCAGTCAGCAAGCATCACAGCAGCATAGGAATCCCTTGATGTTTTAAATAGCACTCTGCAAACGGGATTAAAAATTCATTCATTTTTATTCTCAAACGCCACCACCGAACCGCCCCCACCTCATCCTCATTTTTTTTTTTTTTTTTTTTTTCACCAGCAGGCACCAGGAAAGTCACAATGCTTCGTGTGTGTTCATTCTCAGACACACAAAGAAGCACAGAGGCACGCATCTGTGCACGATGCAGGCATCATTCTGTTTACGTACGCGCAGCGCCGCTTGTATGAATTATTGGCTGTAGAAGCGGTTGACAAAGCAAGGCTCCGATGGAATCTGCCATGACCAATGCATACGTAATGCCCAGCAATATGATAATGTAATAACTGTGTCCGAGATATATTTATAGCTCGGGGAATATTCATCATTTTCTCTCGTTTAGCACACGGGCGATGAAAACATCAATTCCGACTGCCGAGAACCCTCTTGGACAGCCATTAAAGCATAATTGCCTGTTTCGAGTTTGATTATCATTATTCACCCTTTTTCGGTGGGGCTTACACCATGTGCCACAATGCCCCTTACATGCGTGCTTTTCCGTTCGCTCGTTCAGGGCGGGCTCAGGTAGGAAGTCGTCAAGCGGTTCACATCAAAAAGGTCAAATCTGCCTGCACCGAGTGGGCGGGGTACAGCACATTCGACAATACGGAGCATATTAATGCCATGTCTCTCAGGCCACCGAAATCATACCTATTTGCAGCCTTAACAGCCACTGAAGCCAGCAGAGCACTGCACTTTGTGCCGTACAGATGGAAATGATACGTGGGATGCTGTAGTGTTCTGAATGCTATGCTAACAGTCCCCGCGGTTAAAAACAGACCTCAGCAGAGAGACAGGAGAGCAGGCGGAGAAGACAGAAATGTGAAGAGGTAATGACTAAATGGGTGAAATCATGTACTAGCAGGTAACATGTGTGCGCTAGGTAGGAAGCAGGCAGTAGGAGAGGCAGAGATTAGGCAGTTACTTTGACTGGCTTATTTATAGCAGTCCTCCCACCCTCTTTCCGTTTCTTTTAGATGTCTGATATTCCAGTCTGATGTCATAGCAAAGCACGGCTCGGTGGAGAGCTCTTTCGTGCTCACAGACGCATCACCTCCGTGTTGAATTTCTGCAAGAGAAAATCTGTACCTGTGTACATAGCTGCATTAAATAAAAACATCTTCAGTGAAACTTCAGCAAGTGTGGGTATATGCATGCGTGCATGTGGCATGTGTGTGTTTGTGTGCAAGAGAGAGATAGTATGTTTGTGCATGTGAATATGTATGTCTGTGAGTGTGTGTGTGTGTGTGTGTGAAACAGAGAAAGAGAGAGAGAAGTTAAGCAAGACAGAAAGAGTGCATCTGTGTGTGTGTGTGTGTGTGTGTGTGTGTGTGTGTGTGTGTGTGTGTGTGTGTGTGTGTGTGAAACAGAGAAAGAGAGAGAGAAGTTAAGCAAGACAGAAAGAGTGCATCTGTGTGTGTGTGTGTGTGTGAGAAACAGAGAAAGAGAGAGAAGTTAAGCAAGACAAAGAGTGTATCTGTGTGTGTGTGTGTGTGTGTGAAACAGAGAAAGAGAAAGAGGGGTTGAGCGACACAGAAAGAGTGTATCTGTGTGTGTGTGTGTGTGTCTTAGTAGGGGGGGAAAAGGGAAGGGAAGGTCAACTGGGGAATCCTCCTGACACCCAATGACAGCCTATGACACCCTATGACAACTCACATTACCCTGTGATGCTCTGTGAGGCCCTATGGCATCCTGTATAACCTCTGTGACACTCTGTGACGCCCTCTGGCTATAGAGATGTTCCAGTCTGAGCCTTCAGTGGCAGCCCACCCACCCAGCTCTGCAGCCCTGCGCCGTCATTCCCAGGCTCTGATGGAAACGTAAGCAGACGATGCAAATGGGGGTTACTGGGTTATCATCATATTAGGCACATATTCATAATAGTGCCACGCCTAAGCACATATGCCCACAGCAGATGGTTTAGCTAAATAGAAAGTGACTCGCATACTGCGCAGATATACCAATAAATGCACGGAGATGTAATATGATTACCCAGCCAAAGCAGATATTGCTGCTTCTTCCGCTGTTTTGAACAGAAGGAGTTAAGGAATTAGCTCAAAGCAAGCTTATCACTGGCTCCTGGTTCAGTATTAGCTAGTAACCATGGCAACTAACTCTGGAGAGCTGTGCCGTGGAAAAAAAAAAAAAATACTAACTGAAAAACAGACTACACCTGATGTGATCCTACCGCTGTCTTCCTTTTCATTTTTTCAGAACTGTTTACATAAACATACAATTTTTGGGGGCATTTTTCAAGCTGGTAATTCATCATATGCATTCCAGTCAGATGTTCCAACATGATTTCTGCGATTGCTACGGAACAGATTCTTTTCTGTGTGGATGTAAAAATGCTGCACCCATTATCTTGAGATGAAACGCCTTTCACAAAGAGGGCTTCACAGGGACAGATTCAGCGTCCGTGAGGGTTCAAGGTGATGCAGTGACAGGCAGCGCAAACACATATAAATCTCTGCGTTATAAGCCGAAGGGGAGTCAGTTAAACGATCTGTGAGGAAAGGGCTGAGGGATAGCATAGCAACAAGAGCATGCCATACTGTCTCCTGTGATCAAATCACAGGATCAGACTGAATAGCCATGCTGTTGTCCCCTTCCTTTCCCTCCCTGTCCTTACACAAAAACGCACTGCCAGAGTGACACTGCTATTACTGGGTACTACTAGGTAACGCTGTGTGTTGTTATGTTGTTATTACCAAGCTCTGAGGCGTGTCTCCAAAGGCATTTAGGTTAATACACCCTAACGATCATCAAATCGGCAGTCTAACCTAAATGTGCTTTGATCACTGACTTGTGCAACATATTTAATTGAAGTTCCAAATGACTATTCAGAAGAATTTTTCAGGCCTTACATAATTAACCACACTGAGAAAAACAGTCCCATCTACAACTATAAAAATCTCATCTGAAACTTCCTTTCCACGTCAGCTGTTTGTGGCATCCCTGCACTCCACCTCCACCCCTCCTTTCTTTTCCCTCTCTATGATAGCCACAGAGGGGGGGTCAACAACCTCGGCCTGCAGCCAGGTGCAGCCCCTTCACTGGACTCCAAGCCAAATAAAAGTACAGCTGTAACCACCTCAAACACAACCTTCATGCTTTGATTGTATGGAAATTTGTTTCAGTAGCTATGAATCAGCTCTCTCCTTTTTATTTGCTTAGAAATTGTTGAAATTAATTGAAAATGTTACAGAAATGAAAAATAAATGCTTGCTTAAATCAATTGCTGTGATGCATGGACAAAGCCTTTTTGTTGTTTTACTGAATATTTGCCAAATATGAGTAAATCATACATAAAAAAACACAGTTGGTTCTGTTTCTTCAAGCACAAATGTACTAGTTCAAATAAGTTTCATAAGTCCAGAGGACTTCATTTACCATACCTGTAAATTATATGGAAAATATTATTGATGATACAAACTAATGGAGTGATTTGGTTTTTGCTTTCTGTGCGCGTGTAGGGGTTGTTTTGCATAAAATGCAATACTTCACACTAAAGCACCGTCCGCTCAGAAATGACCACAAAAGGCCTCATTGTACTCTGGACAATATGAATCAATCTTGCATATGCCCGTGTCCCATGAATGCTGTCCTTCTTCTTTGGACTAAATATGAGGATATTTGGCAGTCGCTGGGACCGGACAGATGACCGTTAGAAAAGGCCAGATCATTCCCGGTTTACACAGAGGGGCCTCTCTGCTGGTCCTGCCCCAGATCAGACCAGCCACGCTGCCTAGCGGTGAGGCATTCCTCTGGATCCGGTCAAATGGTTAATTGGCCTCATGCATTATTTAAGGGGCCCGAACAAAAGAACACTGGCAGGCACAGACACGACTGTCAAAAACTGGGCACGTTTGTGCTTTATTGAATGAAACAGAATGCATTCTTACCCACAGCAGATGTACTATGAAGGCACTGGATGCAAAAAAACAGACACAAGAAATAAATGTTGCATTTCCTGTGTGATGTTTCTCTTTGGTCATTTGGCTAATTGCTGTTCCTCTAACAGGTTCGAACATTGTCACAAATTCTTTCTCGTTTTGCTATGGGAAGCATACCAACGTTGATACTAAAAATACTACACAACAGCATAGTGGTGAATTAAAGGTAAAACAAAGGGGTTCATTTATAGGTCTAATGCCAAATAAGGGTCTAACTTGCTTATCAGGATTGTGAAATCATTGCATTCTGTGGTTATGAAACCACTGCAGTGTATTGTTTCAAATCCCAACTGAGTTTCCCAGCTCTCGGTATTTTGTGCTCCTAAATGTCAAGGATTTATTTTCTGACCCTCTACCCACCACGAAGACCATTTTTACAACTCTTTTCATTTGAGCTGGAAAAATGAAACAAAAGTAGAAAACAAGGACTCTAAGCTGTTTATTAAAGGTACAAAGGCAAGGGGCCAGTGGCTACACGACTCCTCTAAATTCCTGTGAGGACTCAGCCAAGAAAGAGGAAACATCACACTGTCTCTTTGGCACGGTGAGTTTCTATGGTTCAGAGGTTTGACGGCACATTAGTACAATGCAAAAACGCGACAGCAGTGCCCCAACTGGGATTTGAGCCCACAAACCCTGGTACAAGCCAAGTTTCCTACCCACTACACCACACTGTAGCCCCCAGAGGACTGATAGATTCATACCCTGCCATTCCAAAACCTCCGGATAAACTAGCTGAGATCACGCTAATTACATGCATGATAAACTTTTGTGCCAGGCATAAGGCGTTTAGTATATCCTTGAATTAAATCACCCTCATCCATCAAGGCCTGCTGTACCTTTCTCTATCCTATCCCAGACTCAGAATGAAAACCTGAAACTTAGACTATGCATTTTAGATTTTAGTTCCTTGAAAGTTTTTTTTTTTTTTGAGAAACGCACACCTCAAGGAATATTCATTAAAAAATTTCCTGACGAAACACAAAAAAACCACCTGCCCCAGCCTGTAGAGCATAAGATGTAATTCCAGCTGTTTCAACAGATCCCTCAAATTTCAGATCAAGACTCCCCCCTGCAGCCCACTTCAGCTGGTTAAATACCTGATTTCCGCTGCGGTTCGAGCCCAGCGCGAACGGAGCGGCCCTAAACGACCAGAGACATACGGAGGGATATTACTCAAGGCAGGGGAGGAGATTTATGGGAACCAACGGCAATTACTTTGCCATGACAGCCGGCGGGACACGGCAGAGCTCTGCTGAGCAGAAGCATTACGAGTGTAAGTCACGTTAGGTTTAAAAAAAAAAAAAACAGCAGAAATGCAATTTCACGGAGGTTGCACCATTCACACATGCTGGCACTGTCCATGTTGCACACACAAAAACATGTTTTAATAATGATTTGTTGTACAGTAGCAGTTTGGACACAATTTTTCTTCCTTATTTTTACTATTTTTCACATTTTAGAATAATAGTAAAGAGATCAAACCTATGACATTCATTCACAAATACATTTCAAATGGAATTGCACAGTGACCAAAAAAGTGTTAAACAGAACTATCTTATAAATATATAGTATAAATATAAATAGTATAAATATATCTTATAGATTATATTTTAGATTCTTCAAAGTAGCCAAAAATATATATTTTTTTTAATTTGGGAAGAAATTTATACATAGGCATCAACTTCACTATTTACATATGTCTAAGAAACAAATTTCAAGCATTTAAGCATAAGTCTTTAGCTCTAAATGTCTTTGAATGCATGTTTCCCGTTATTTTAATCGGGTGTGTCCAAATGTTTGACTGGTACTGTATGTGTTTCAAGTTATTTTTCTTTTGATGTAATAGCTGGTTGACTAATTTGTTAGAGACAAATGTCTTTTTTCACTGAGAGAGTGCTTTAGATCATTAACATGTTCATGGAACAATCAATACTCTCCCCAGTTAGAGCGCCTACAAGCAATTATACCATTAAGAAAATCCCTCTTTCACAAGCTGCAGGCTTGCCCTGTGTCTGTACAGAGATGGTGCTAGAGAAGAAAGATGTGGGGTTTTCACAACCCACTGACAGAGCAGCTCTGAACCTATGAACAGATGGATTTGTTTCCAGGCTGATAGATCAGAATCTGTGAAGCGCACCACGTGCTTATTAGATTAAACACTCAGACACAGTGCAGGAAGGAAGAGCAAGGGGGGTCAAACTGGGCACTCTGACAAGAAAACGAAAGTGTGTTTTTTTTGCACAGCATGCCCATTGTTGCTGAGGAAATCCAACACCTCTGAGCCCAGAGCGAGACTGGGGAAAGAAAAATAGCCGCCCTGCCAAATGGCTTGCTCAGATTTGGCCTTGTGTCGCGGTATACTGTCTGTTATTGAAATATGAGGTTTGTTGTGCCGTACCGCAGAGGCTGGACAGCTGTCTTTGCGCCATTCACACTCTCAGGGCTGGGAATGAGGGCTAAATGAGTTCAGTCAAAACTATAATGAGCTGGATCAGGTGGTTAAGCTGGGGTGAAAGCCTGCAGAAATTGCAGAGTAGCCCTGCAGACACTGCGGCCCTCAAAGACCAGGGTGGAGTATCCCTGCCACTGAGAAGGGTGGAAAACACAAAAACACACACACATGCGCACACACATGCACGGGCACACACACATGCACACGGACACACACACACATGCACACACGCACGCACCCACACACGCACACACACAAAACTTACTCACTCCTTCCATGAGGGGAAATAAGCTTCTGAACAATGGAATCTCTTGGCCAGTGGTCTGTAGCTTTGATTACTATTCCATACAATGCTGTGAATTCTGCTGTTTCACCATAAATCGCGCAGCCCCTTCCCCCACGGCAGGAACGTCTTGGCAGCACTTCCCCCTGAACAGCGTGAGATCCAGGATGAGATGCCGTATTAACATGCTGTATCAGGTATACGGAAAACTCCCAAATCAACTCCTCTCTCCCAATCCAATCCGTTGCGCCCCACCCGCAAAACCCAGAAAACGCAACCTCTCCATAACGTCTGTGATACATTGAGGCAGTACCATTGTGCTGGTTACATTAACTTCACAGATGGCCCTATCCAGCATACCACACGTATGCATTGTATATGATCCCTTCCTACAGCTGAACACTTGCGTAGGCAGTCCAGGTTAAGTGCCTTGCTCGAAGGGTACAAAACCAGGGGCCCCATCTCAGATTCCCCCATGCCTTTGGCTCCCAAACTGCTGTGCCACACTGCCACGTTGCAGCTCCACTGCCAGACAGTTAAACTGCATTGTTAGGTGAGGCATTGGAGGACCCCCACACCAGCAGTGCTCCTCGGAAAAGCTGAAGACCACACTCATCACATTAAATTGCTGTTACTTAGCAGACGCTCTTATTGAGAGCAATTTACATAGGTTACAATTTTATCCATTTATACAGCTGGATATTTTACTGAAGCAATTGTGGGTGAAGTACCTTGCCCAAGGGTACAGCAGCACTGCCCCAGTGGGGAATCGAACCAGCAACCTTTTGGTTACAAGCTCTGCTCCTTACCACTGTGCTACACTGCCACCCACTCAACACGCATCCATCCACCGCAAGCGCCAGCCCCCTGGCACCAGGCCGGCACGAGGGCCCTCACTTGTGTTTCCACTCATGAAGTCAAGAGAATAGGATGCCTGGCGAGCCGTGCAAAGTTATGCGCATTAAAAAAAAATCCCAGTCCTTAGCGTGAGGTGGGGGAGAGAGAGAGAGAGAGAGAGAGAGAGAGAAAATGCTTACGCAAACACTGTAACACTTGTTGAGCCTATCAAAGGCCCCACACAAGGGAAGAACACAGGAGGGAGGTGCGTGCACACGGCACTTGCGCACACAATGTGTCCATTTAGCCCCTCATGTGACTGGGGCCCGCATAACATGCGGAGAACAACGCGAAAACAAAGCCGCCGGAGAGGACGATGGAATGGGGGTCCTTAACAGGCTTCCTTTCACAACCTGCATTCCATCATTTCTGACAATACTTAATTCCCACATGGAAGTCGGTCTCCCAAAGAAAAAAAAAATGGACTGCGTACCAATTTAAGGATATTTTCTTGGGTGGGGGTGGGATAGGGCAGAGGGAATTAAAAAACAGCTAGGAACTGACTGGGTACCAATTTAAGGGCATTGTCTTGAGGGGAGGGCAGGTGGAGGCAAATATAGCCAGGAACTGACGTTACGATTAAACAAACAAAAAAAAAAAAAAACTCCTAGTCTTTATGCTAGTCGCCATAAGATCACAGCTCTTTATGAAATCCATGTCTGTTCTTTGTTTGGGCGTGCTTTGAAAGCATGCAGTTAAAAGGCAAGGCCTCAGTAGGTCAGTCAGGTACCTGGAAACAATGTACCAGCTCATGTTTTTGAGTTGAGGCTTACGGCACTTGTTTTCCCTCTATGTGTGAGCTGAGAAGAGCTTCTACTTCCCAGCATGGCCTCTGATTGGCCTATCAAAAGTAGCTGTCTGGTGAACAGTGCAAATACTCCATCCGCATTACCTGAGAGCTTTCTTTTTTATCTGGCTATAAAGTGACAGGACATTTCTGCCTTCTCTCCATTGTGGGGCAAGTCAGTTCAAATCTTCTAAAGTCACTTTCACTCTCCAGCTAAGCAGATCAAAACATTTCCTGCTATTGAGGGCCATTTCCCTGACAGCCTGTCGGCTTGGCAGTCACCTCAGACCAATAATAACAATGATAGTCCAAAGATGACAGAGGCCAGTGTTCAACAAAATGAGAGTCAAGAAAATAAATGACCATATTATAACCAAAGGCTGATATGGGACATACTCTTGTCGCTGTTCCTGACCATTTGACAACACCTTGGGTATTTAACCTTGAAAATTTTTTATGCTTTTACAGGCAATATAAACATTGCCTTAATCCATATTTGTTCTGTGTGAGGTTGACACCACAAAGTCAATGCAAAGCCACAAATGTTTTAGGGACGAACTAACTAGTTTTCATGATTTAATGTTTGTATATTTGTGTGGACAGTCTAAGAATATTAATATGAGAAATTCTGAAATATGTAAAGTGCTAAATAAATAGCACACTCAGTTATGGTTGTCACTACCTTCCATCTACCAGACAGCCAGCATAATCTGATTATCCCTTTTAGCCGCTTAGATTACTACTTAATGGCTGACTAATTTGGAAAAAAATGCAGAATATGATAGTATAGCCAAAATAAGTGCAGTTCATTAAATAGCCTGACCTGGGTTCATTATTTTTAAAACATCTCTCTCTCTCTCTCTCTCTCTCTCTCTCTCTCTCTCTCTCTCTCGTTCTCCCTCCACCTCAGTCTCTTTTTTCTATGTGATACTTGAACCTTCTTGAATAAGATTTCTGAAGGCTTTTAAATGTTAAGGTGTGATCTTAATGAAGGAGTTTTGCCCATTCACTTTTTATTTATGCTGTTTATGACATTCCAGCTGTTTCGTAACAGAGCTTTTAAAAGTCAAGTCTCTCTCCATCTGCATGTGTGGGGTGGCCGAGGAAGGGGCAGTGAAATTCCATTTTTGAGTCCTCCTAGGAGGGTTGTGGTTTTAATGTTTTTTTTTTTTTTTTTCTTTTTATTGGTTTATATTGTTCTTTTTAATGTTTGTTTCTTAGACTTTTCATTTCTTATTTAGCTTTGTCTTCCTTTTAATTTATGAACAGCAATGTTTGTTGAGTTTTGTGAGTCATGGTTTTAAATGAGGGAGGCTTAAAAGTAAGTCTCTTTCATTCTTTCTTTGGGCTTTATATTTTCCCCTCTTAATTCTTGCACAATATCAGTGTCTCAGCATCCTTATCGTTATCTCAGAGAAGGTTGTTTGACCTAATCTAACTGCTGTCCAGATGTGCGAGTGCACCTGATGGCGCGGGGAGATTTATCCCACATTCCGACGTTTTAGACTGATGCGGTGCATCCTGCGATTAAACGGAACCCCGCGCGCATTTCTTCTCCCGGACAGGCAATCACGCAACTCAGAACGCAACGAACGAAGCAAGCTCCCGTGGGACGCAGAAATGTTGAGTCTGCCCAGTTAATTACTGCCTTCTTTCATCTACTATTCATCTCAGATAATGTCAGTCCCGTGCGGTTAAGTAAATTTATGCTTTTCGGTTTTACATTTCAAAAAACACGTGATTCTTTCGTGGGCGACGAGCAGAAAGGTGTGCTTTTTAATATAGTCATTATGGCTTAAGCACAACACTGTTAGATAATTAACGATAACTGATGTATGAATATATTCATTTAATTTAACGTGATCCATGTGATTAGGCGGGCAGACGCTCGTCCGCTAGTTTACAGCTCAATGATTCCGCTACCTCAGCGCGGTTCCCAACTTCAAACAAATCCTCCAGATTTCCAGAAGTGGTTTTTAACACTGCACTTCAAAAGAAAGTAATGTTTGCTGTTTACTCACCCATTGTGACTTCTTGTGCCCCAAATTCAACGCCTTGCAGAGCCGGCTCGAGCTTTATTCCACAGTTGTAACTTGTTTGGACGTTCAATCTTCGTAAGGGTCACAAAAAAGCTTACTGCGGGACCGGGTGACGTCACTGAAACCAGAAGCGGGCGGAGTTCTGTACAGCATAAAGCAGCTGTGTATCAATGGGGTTTTGTGGGCCCGAATCAATCAGCCACTAGTTACAAAAGTGATACTGGAAGTACAGTATATTCTGTGTTGTCACAGTTGAGAAAATCAACACGCCAGTCTTCTTTGCAGTCGTAAAACATGGTGATTAAAAAACAACAAGAAATTTGAGTGACATCTCAGATTCACACATTAACGCTTAATGATCCAGGTATTGACTAATACAGAATTACATTTGGTTACAATATAAAAAAAGCAAGGCTGGTCAACAAAATTGTTCATGGAATCATTTACTCTTCCATTTCACTCATGCAAACATAAGCAAGATTGCTTTTTTAACATAAATATGAGAATTCCAGATCCTAAATTCCTTCATGTTTGATTAATTATGCTTGGCCTTCCATTGACTTCACCAGTCTTGAAAAATGAGAGCACAACACAGGATTTAATCCTTTGACCAGAAGCAAATGTCCAAAGAAAAGTTGTAATTTATGCAGTTGTAATAATTAAACATAGAGTTCACTCTAACATTGTCCTTGCCATATCAGCACCAATGAGTGCAGGTCATTTCATTCCACCTGAACTCCAAAAGTCAGTCTTCCAAAGTGCAGCTGAGGTTTGCATCAACATTTAATAATAAATCTATGGCAGTGTTACTGTTTGTTACCTTTTTTAATTATGACAAAATAGTGACAATGCAAGTCTTTGTGACATTAAATCTTGTGACTCCACATGAGTCCGTGATGATTCTGTACTTCTGACTTGCTGAGATCAAGTCTTTCCTGTTTCAGTTCCTAATTGACGCAAGTCCTCTTTGTCCACAACACATTGTTTCCTATGTCCAAGAGAGTACAAAGCAGCTGTCCATTTGATCTGAATCTCTGAAAACTGACTATTTTTTTCTTGTTCACTGCCATAGTCACTGTAAAAAACTATAGTGGCTGTTCTGCATGCTCCTAGGTTCCTCAAGGTTAACAAATCACAATGAGAAGTGGTGATCCACTTAATCTGTGGGCTGTCTGGATCAACAACATAACCTTAAGTGACCAAAAAGTACTTTTAAAATCTTTAGAATACTCGCAGCTTCCAGAGTGGGAATGATGTAGGAACTACTCAAACATTGCAGAATATCCCCACAAAATGAAGGAGGACCACAAATGAAAGCCATCTACAGTCCCTTGCTCCTAGTACAATACCTGGACAGGCACACAGGGAAAACTGTACTGTTTATCTGTACTGTACTTTATATAACTGTTCTGTGAAAAGTGTACTATTTACATTGCAGTTATCACTAAAAATGTATATCTAATGGTAGCTTAAAACTAAGTTCAGAGTTTCTGAGAAATAAATCTGTGTGTGTGTGTGTGTGTGTGTGTGTGTGTGCATGTGTGTGAAAATCAACCCCAACCCCAGGGATAACTCTCTTTTGGACATTCTTGGCAAACCCCAAGTCAATGACCCTTAAAAAGACTGATGCAATAGTGGTACAAGTGACTGTTCCAAGAGTTTGGTATGTCCAGCTAAACACTTTCCCTGGGTGAAACTGTATGTTCTCACAGAATCAACCTTGCTGGGTATTAGAAGGAAATCCAAATTTAGCAAGATGATATGGGTAACCTGGGACTCATAAGTAGGTGATGACCATGACCTAGTTTGTGGCAGTCCTCGGGGTATTTCTATAATGCCTGTTAGTAGCGAAATTCTTTTTCTCTGTGAAATTGGTTGTTTTTCCATAAAAATATAAAACTATTATTTTGAAAATATTTTAAGGGAGCTGTGTGTCTGGTTAATAATCCGCTTTTAATAAACTTGAGATAAACAGCACTTTTCCATAAAACATCAGTGAACTTATCTTTGGTTAGACTCTGATACACTAAGAAACAGAAATAAGTTATGCGAGTCATTCCCAGTACCCAACTGATGTATGAATTTCTCAAATTCAGTTGGAAAGATAGTTGCTCACCACAGAAAGCCCAGAACTGTCATGAGAGGTAAATGTATTGTTGAAATTGAACATCTCCTAACATTCCAGAGGATTCAACTATACAGGTGCCCTGCTTTAATCAGTAACTTCAAAGGGGTATTAAATGTGCTAAGAAAATGTTTTGTTGAAGGTGTTGCAACACAGCTGCCCACTCATATGCAAGTCATTATGGAAGTAAGTGGCTTATGATTTATGTCAGCAGAAAACATTACTGGGTAAGGGAAAAAAATCTGAATACATGAGCGCAGTTTTTTTATGCTGAAAGATGAATTACAAAAATAAACAGGTTCCTCATTGAATGGGATATAACTGTATCTGTATTTAATTTTGCAATCTGTATTTAGTTTTAAAAGGCATCTTTCTAGTACACACACAAAGGCATTCTTCAGGTTTTGGAATTCCCATCCAATTCCTCTGTGTGGGAACATTCTTTGACTGCTCCATGCATTTCGACGCCTTTCATTCAGAGCTTTGTAAGAGCACGTACATTCTCTGGGAGAATTCACATTTCATATTTCAGAAATTTCAGACTGTGTTATCAGGGATCACGATGACAGATTTAAGGGATTTCATCCGGAAATAACTTAAATGTGTTAAATTTTCGATTATATGTGTGTTAATTCATCGTATCAACGTTGCAGTCGATGTGCTCTAATCTTTTCATTCGATCTATGGCCACCTATCTTTGCCGAACACACCCTTATCTTCTGCACATAAAAACAAACTGAAAATGTCATTGACGGTGCTAGCAGCGCCATCTGTTGGTGGACCTGTACGACTGCAACAAATATAGACGAGGAGTGTTCATTGCATGTGCAAGTACAAAAGAGGTTATGAATGCTCACTTTTTATTAATTCAAATATATCATATTGGCAAGTGGGACCTTTGACTGATCGTGGTTTGGGAGCTGTTTGGTATAAGCCGGTACAAATAAACCCTTTTGACCATCTAAACAGCTCCTGCGAATTCTGACCGCTTATACAATAGGCGTGTGTAACCGTCACAACAATAGGCTGTACAGCTCCCAAACAGTAAGGATAAAGTAAAGCTCCGCTACTCATAATCTATCCTAGTAATTTACTACGAATTTCAAATGAACGTGAATGATCACGCCTGCATAACAGAAAGACGAAAAGATAGGATTGTCTACATTGGTGCTACGCAGTGCTATCCACTACATTATGTATCGATTTATTTCTGCTGCAAACTTTGTCCGTTTGCTGACTCTTAAAATAGCGTAGGCACGGCTAGCAGAATTCTGACGAAACACGAAGGTGTGTTGTGACATTTAAAACCATCTGCCCAATGCCAAAACGGAAGAATCCTGTTTATTAGCATCCAGTTAAATAATGCATCACCCAGCAAGTGAACATTGTGAAATACGTCTGTGTCCACTATATTGCCTACAAATTCTGAGAGCCAAATGCAACAAAACATGGCTGAAGACAATGTTTAATTTAAACGGACCACGTTAATATGTGTTGCATTTCTGTTGTTTGGTACAATCGAGTCGGATCAGTTTGTCCGGACTACAAATTCGTGTATCCATGGCGCCTGGTCACCGCCTTCTGTTGAAGATGAGCCGGGACGAAGCCACTGGTCTGTACTAAACCAAGAGGGAGAGACGTTTAGCTCATATGATTGACTCGTCAGCTACCCAATGACCGCTCAAAATGGAACACTGTCGCGACAAAAACGCCTTGAATTGTCCAATCGTTGCTGCGATACGGAAGCAGCAGCGACGCCACTGTACATGTACCAAGTGTTTCTGATCAGCAATACACCTAATTTCAGCACCACTTCGCTGTCCACTGACAGAATTAACCAAGGTAGGTGAATTGAAGATTTCCACGTTACTGGGATTCTTGTAAATAACGTGGGAGAGGCCACGATGTATGTTCTGTTTTCCTTGTGTTTTGGTACAGCTGCGGCGGGGTTCTAACGCGTGTGTTACTGTGATTTATTGTATCCACCTTAAGATTCATTTTTTTACATTTAGGAGTCTAACTGTGTACACCGATGAAACGCGAACAACGAGGCAAAACATTGAGCATATCAATATTATCACCTTCTGTGTGCGTGCGAGCGCACGAGTGTCTGTGCGCCAAAATGATAGCAACTTTCGTACAAGACTTTAGGATTATACGTACCTCAGCACGGAAACGCTCGTGCTGCACATTTAATGACATGATCAGACACAGGTTGTGTTTTAAGTCAATACTTTTTGTTTCCCTTAAGGGAAAAAGAAAATCTATTATAATGTGATTAAACAGGTAATGTGTTATTGGTAGTAACAGTATTAATGATACTACTAGTGGTATTAGCGTTTCTTCTCATGATTTTTTTGTTTCGGTTGTAATTGATGTTGCACAGTTTGTAACATGTACGTATGTATGTATGTCTAACTACGTGAATTCATACACCTTTAATATGGTATGAGGGTGTGAAATAAAATTTATATAATTAATCAAGAGAAATATTGTCTATGGGAAAGTTTGACAAATATATTTACCTATTTGGTCCATACATGTACCTGCATGGTAGTTGCTAGTAATTACACTCATGGCCATGTTCTGAAAACTGACATGACAAATCCACATACACATCATAAGGTGCCACAGGTGTCTGGAATGTGGTTACTGTTCCTAGTTTGAATTCTGCTCTTTAATTAGCCATTCTGTCTTTAATGGCATGATGTTAAATTCCCAGGTGCCTTAAGTGCATTCATTCAAAAATGAAGGCAATTATAGCAGGCGCCCAGGGGCCCCAAGGCCTCAGAGCAGGTGTCTTTTATAACAGTCAGTAACATAATCAAAGGAATTCAGCTTTGGTTTGTTGTAGAATAAGGACAAATTAAACCAGCAGAGAGGAGACTGATTATACATCAAGTAAGTTGATGTCATTATGGCAGAGGAATGACTCTTGAATAATCAGGCCTAGTTGTTGAAAAAAGAATATTCAGATGACTGTACAGAAGACCTGATCACTGCAGAATAGGCAGGTGCCTTCTTCAGTTCAAACCTGGGCAAAAGTGAAAGCATAAAAAGATAAAGTTGAGATAACCAGACAGAATCTTTAGTATACAAGGCACAACTTTTTTCACTTTGAGGGCATTAACTCAGACACAACGTGAGCCCTTTTGTACCAAGAGGACTTGACCAGCAAGACTAACTCTGCCTGGCAATTTAGCTTGAGACTTCTGGTGGGTGAGTCTAAAGCTGCATATAGCTTTTTACCACGACCTCTGCAGATATAGTCGGTCGTTTGTCTGTACATTGTTGGTTGTGATATTGTTGAGCTGTGACAAGTTTTCCACAAATTTACATTAAGTTTAAGTGGACCATTAATTGTAGTTTCAACAGGTGTATCTTGAAATGATACAGATTTCAGCATTTGATTTATTTGATTTGAACTGTGCTATTTATAATGAATAGGACTGATTCAGTTAGTGGCAGAATGTTGCATACACTGATAGCATACTGCATTCTGGAAAGTAATTGTAATTGGTGATGTAGAGGGCCTTTTGCTTTCCACAAGGTGCAATTCAAAATTGTGGTTTTCTCATTATACTGTCTCTTTATTGTAATTTTGGCCTGGTTAGTAATTAACAGGTGTCTTCAGTTATATGCAGTAAATCATTGCATCATCAATAAGTCACTGGAGAAGGGTGCCGCATTGCCCTTTGGAGTTATCCCCATTGGGGTTGGGGCAGCAGCAACAGACTCTGAAGCCAAGGGGAGCTGGTTTCAGCTCTGTGTTTGCTGCTGCACTTGTTGTGATTCTCTGAAAATGGCATTGAGAACCAAAGAACCAGAGAGAGAACCAAAGAGTCTGCATCTAGAATTGCATGTGGAAGATGTACGGTAATATCAGGCAAAATTCACAATCATGTAAAATTGCCATGACTGTCAGCAGCTACTTTCAGTGGGAAGGAAAGAGCAGAAACATAGTGATGGCTACAACAAATTGATGCATTAAATGCACCAAAGTGCAAACTATTGGCACTTTTGTGGTGATCTGTGTATGTTCAACCCACTACTTCTAAATGGGTAGGTAGCACATTAAAGAATATACCAGTACAGGCACAGGTAGATAGTTGCATTAATGAGAAAATCTGCTTGTGCTGTACTTTTATGTTGTTTACTCTCATTTGATCTATCAAGTCATTGGTACACATACAGCTATACGCTGATAGCAAAAAATAATGTCTTGTAATGATTTTTGTTGTGCTCCTTAAAATGCATTGTATTCACTCCCTGTTTTTTTTCCTCTGGTATGGGTTACTGTATACATTGTGTTAAATCTGAATCATAAATACCAATGTCACATGGTTTTTGGTTCAAATAACTTGCTGGCCATTGATCTTTCACAATGGTTTACCATGTACCATTCGTACCATTTATTTCACAGAGTTTCACAACCATACAGACACACTGTTGTACACAAGGTTTTTTTCTGCATTCTTATGTGTATAAAAGCTCATTGATGTTTTCAGTGTTTTTGAACTGTTTAAGGAGGCAAGGGCAGTTTAGGGATTTTGGAGAGAGAGGGTTGATTTCAGGGTTGTTTTCAGAGAGAGAGAGAAAGCGAGGGTTGATACACTGTCTATTTGACAGCTAATCCTTTCACTGTATTTAAATTGTTTTGACAGGCTCACTCTGCAAGGACCTTGTCTGATACAAAAAATCTAAAAGAATGTGCCTGCCCATTCTCTCAAAGAGAAGATAATACAAGGTTGTGTCCACCCAGTGGCTGAGTAGGTAAAGGGGCCACCAAATGATGCCCTTCTGGCTGGGTACTGATCAAAGAACATACAGCAGTATTGCTTTCCCTATGAATACAAACACTGTCTGAGATTTACCTTGCACCTAGGCTCACCTTCTTCCACCTTTAATCTGAAATGCCCTGAAGGGCATGCAAACTGCTGTTGCTTAAAACTGCAACCTAGGAGCGCCCCGGTTTCTATATTTGTTTTAAGCCACCGGGGCTGTCTGAAGCCACCGCTCGGCATGGTTCCCTTTCTCACTCAAATGTGCAGTGTGATAATAGTCTCAGAACGGGCTCATCGGGGACACGAAGACAGCTGAAGTCGTAGGCAGTGATAATCCCCGCGGGACGCTCGCTGAATGCTGACAGGCTGGTCGGCCTCGAACGCGCACGATCGTTATAAGAACCGAAAAGTGCCGGAACGCGCTACTGTCAAACCGGCTTTTGAATGGTCGCGCGTCGTCTCGCACCTGTTGCTTTTGCGGGAGCGGGTCAGCGCAGAGTCCTGCAGCAAGCGGAGGCCGGAGACTCCGTCCAACCCGCGATCAGATTTGCGAAATCCTGCGCAGGGCTCTTTCACTTTCAATCACGGTTATCCCCTTTGAGCGTGTATGGGGCAAGACGCCAGCTATGCAATTCTCTACGCGTGCCGGCTTTGCCTCACGCAGCTCGCATCTGCTTTGTCTTGCTTCGTAAATGTTTGTAGACGCAGCAGTCACGGCGCGTAAATAATAATAAAAAATAAGGTAAGGTTATATGGAATTGAACATTTCACTTATTTGGTTGTTGTTTTTTTAATTTGTATTGAAATTGTTTCGTTTAAATGTTTGAATCAGTTTAGTTATATTACTAGTATGTGATCCTCCAGTAAAGTAGCTGCTTTGGGATGCGGCGGTGGTACATTTTACCAGCTGGATGACCTAGGGTCTAGTTTACTGTTTTGCAAATGGTATTACAGAAAGTCATGTATTTCAAATGCCTACGCAAAGCAGTATTTTATAAGACAAGATTATATAAAACCTCATTGCAATGGGTTGAAGACATTGTATATAACCGTTCTTTCTTCAAAAATAAGCAGTACCTACAGTACCGCATCCATGAGTGAACTGAGGGGGTGTCAGAAAGAATGTTTAGTTTATCTGTATATTAATCCAATTGTCAAGGGCTGGATACTCATAAACCAACCCAGTGTTCCCTTTAAGTAGTATGCTGGGACTGCAAGTTGTATTTTGTTGAAAAGTGCCAAAAAAAACAATGCTTGGCATGCTTGAATAGATAGAGTGGAAGCATGAACTTTCAAGAGGTTCTCTATAGTGCGCTCACTATTCACCAGTGAAAGTGGCTTTCCTAGAATAACTTTTTGCTACCATTTCTGCATAGACAAGGCAGCTCTGTCTTCAATTCACCAATGAATAGAGGCACACGAAGCAGTGAGTATGTGGCAAGGCTTCTTCTATGGTCACTGGATTAGCCTTTCAGCACAGTGGGACAGTGAATAGGCATACAGTGTACTGTTAGCGCACCCGGCGGATAAAGGTATAAGGAGTAAATATGCTGTATTTATTGCACTCCAATATACAATTTGACATTAGCAAATTGTATTGTTTACATCAATTACTTCGTCTTGGACAAACTTGGCAGATTAGTTAAATAATGCATGAACCCAAGGTTAGTTTTTTTAGGAGTTCTTTGATGAGGATTCATTATGATGATGATGATGATGATGACAATGATGATTGTTATTGTTGTTGTTGTTCTTGTTGTGAAAAGTTGATTGTTTTCCCATGACTTTAACCTGGTAAAAGTACAGAGTTTGCATACAAGAAAACATACATATTTGAGCAATTAGTAGGAACTGTCAACATTGGGGAATTCAATGATGTAGGATTGCATTACTGGCATTTAACAGATGCTCTTATCCAGAGCAACTTACATCAATTACAGGTTTTTAAATAAATATCCATTCATACAGCTGGATATTTACTGAGGCAATTATGGGTTAAGTACCTTGCTCAAGGGTACCACAGCAGTACCTTAGGAGTGATGTGACCTTTTCAGAAAATATCCTACAGGGCAGGACAGTGACAAGGAAATTGATAAATTGTGGATTCATTAATGCTGGATGTCAGAAAAATTAGCTTGTTTTTTGAAACATTTCTGTAATGTGGCACTTCTATGATTAACTCTCGATAAAGGTTTCCACCTTAATCTGGACCTTAAAATGTGGAGCACAAATACAAAGAATTCCATTGTCTTCTGCCGTGGTCTGTTTGTCCAAGCCTATGCCTGTATGTATACCATAATTCCGATTAGCCATAGACACAAGAAACCTCATTGTGCCGTTGATTATTCAGATGTGGGCTGTTGATTAGTCATCAAGTGGTTGATGCCCCCGGTGAGAAGGTGTATTTTGGGTTTACTTTGATATCGATTGGAAAGGCAGACGGCTGTGACTACGCATCTGAGGACTACAGAGCCTACCTCCCCTCTGACTGAGCTCGTGCCACTTCAGTTTAACTGCCACTCAGTTTCTGTCTACATCGCCTAGGAAACGGTGCCGTGAGTGGTTTCTTTCGCATTGTTAATTTTCAACCAAGGGAAGTGTCTGTCCGCGGAGGCAGGGGTTCCTTACCACATACAAACATCCCACAGCTGTGAACTCCATGTCACACAGCACAGAACACGCTAACACGCTAACCTATCCAAAAAAAATTACGCATGAAAATCAGGTCAAATCAGGACTTGCACGTCTTCCTTGACACCCACCCCCAGCACGGATCCAGCATTAATCATACAACAGCCTGACATTTGCTGATGCTCATCTAAGAGAAATCGTGACATTTCGATCTCCGCCCAAAAACATCTTGTCATTTGTTGAACCATCTGTAATGTAAAACAGCCGTCCAAAATTACGCTAATAATTCAGAGTTCGCACTTGGAACCTGTGGGCATTTTACGGCACTCCTTTCGCCAGTTGCTGCTATGTTTCTGTTGTTATATAGGCAAAGGAAACTAACAGGTTTTGTTTTAGGGGGAAGGAGGAGTGGTGATATTGGTGGTGTGGCTTACTGGCATAGGTGTGGCGCAGAATGAATTATATATAGAGAAACATATGTAATGAGTGATGTGAGGAACTCAAAGAAAGCACCTTTAAGGAGTTGACGGGGGGAGAGCGTAAAACGCATCACTGAAATAAAGGGATCCGCAGTTGCCTGGCTACTGACTGGGGCTGCTTCACCGCTCCCGCCTCCTGCTTGTCTCGCAAGGCGAAGCCGCACCGTCAATGAGCGCACACGGGGGTCTGCCGACTCTCTCCTCCCGTTTGAAACCAGAAAATCAAGCGTATTTCCGCAGTCTGCGGTCTATCGCAAGCAACACCGTGCTTAGGGGATCCTAAAAACGGAGATGGAGGTTCTTAAGTGGTTCACTAAGAACGATGCGGATGTAAAGGTAGGAATCACAACGGCTATGCTCGCAGGCAGTCCGTCAGTTTCGGTAGGTCGACGCTCTTTTCCGTCCGTAGGCTGGTATAGGAAGCAAGGTATTCCTGCTTGGTCTTAGCATAGCAGGCTGCACTTAACTATCAGTGTTAGGAGATACATACTTGACACTATGCGTTGTTTGCATACCTTAATGCGGGTATTTAATGCGCGATGTAGAGTGTCCACTTCATTTCGCCGCTTTTTCGCCTCATGTCAATAATTTTAAACGATATTTTACATAAACTGTTTCATGTGGTACGCATCTGAAAAGGTTACACGCCAAGTTTTTGAAAATCGTTTCAAAATCGGTGTGAGCGAAGGTATTTGATCTGGCCGGTTAGGACCCGAATCCTGTAAAATTAAATGCGTGCGTGTTAACAGCGAGGGTATCTTTCTTATTAAGTCCGTAGTAAAACACGTTGTTGTAATGCACTTGGTTGATTCCTCTCCAAGACAGTTGCAACATTGTTTTATCGCTGTCACGAGTCTGAGGCCTACATCATCTTTTTATTTATTTGTTAGATATTTCCTCCTATCCTCTAGAACTGTAATTATTGACCCAACAAGTTGTATGTTTTCATGTGTAATCTATGTTTACTCAGTTATTTGACTCATCATAAGGGTACAGTGTGGCTTAAGGACATTATTGATTGAAAAGAAAGGATATTGATTGAAAAGAAAGGATATACCTTATTCTCATGATACACAAATGACTTCTGTATGTTCCCTGCTGAACTGTACATGTTACTGGTCATTCCGAATTTGAATTTGTCTCAGAATAAAATCCTCTGAGGACTGTCACAGGTTTCTTCCAGAGAAGAAGGAGAGAATGGACTCTCGTTTAATCTGTGTTTGAGACACTAGACCTGGAATGTCACAGTCGCACAGCATTCCTCTTAATATGCCCCCCGTCAAACCTCTTCATTAAATGACCAAGTCCCTCTGGTGTGTGTGACCATTTCACTCATTCGAGTAATGTACCTCATTGTTATTGGGTCCTGAGCAAAGCACTGAAATTGCCCAATGGGATGCCTCCAATGGCAAGTGTCATGTCCAGCTTTCTTCAGATATATGTATCATGAATGTCATGCAAAGCAGAGATGTGTTTTTCATAGTATTTGTGTTTGCTGAGAAATAACAGGAACACATTCACAGTAAATAAACCAGAGACAAAAGAGAACTTCTGACATCAGCTAAGGAGTGGTCATTACAGCTACCTTCATTAATAATTGCATGTTTTGGTGTGTTCGATCACACTTCTGTAACAACCCCCTGAGTTTCCATTAACCAGTGTCAAACTTCTTGACTGCAAAACATGAAAAGGATGTTACAGTGGGTGCAATTGGCTTTTCTTTTGCGCAGATAAAAATGTCACAGGTGAAACAGGTGGGCCTTCTGGCTGCAGGATGCCAACCCTGGAACAAAGATGTGTGTGCAGCCAGTGGAGACAGGTTTGCCTATTGTGCAACACTTGCAATATATGTTTACCAGGTATGTGCTTTTCTCATCACATGATTATGCCTTATTGAGTTCAGTATGGTGTGTGTGTGTGCGTGTGTGTATGTATGTGTGTGTGTGTATATATAGATAGATATGGAGAGAGAGAGACATAGTTTATTATAAATAAGAATAATTATAAATAAAACAGTTCATTATAAATAAGATTTTGAAGTATATGTTCCAAAATGTTGGTCTTAATTTTCAGTTTCTGTTCTGAATTTGGTGTGGAATTGTCTCCCCAGCTCGATCACAGGTATAACGAGTTCAAGCTGCGAGCAATTATGTCTGAACACAAGAAGACCATCACAGCCATATCGTGGTGTCCGCAAAACCCAGAGGTGTTCGCGAGCGCCAGTGCAGACAACCTGTTAATCATCTGGAACGTGGCGGAGCAGAAAGCCGTGGCAAGGCTAGATAACACTAAAGGTAGCTTCCCTGCAGGACTGAAAAAATCGAAGAAAAGACGCATTTACATTACATTATATTTTTGTTCATTTTATTGTCAGACGCTCTTGAAATGCAGATATTATTGTCATTTACACTTTTATACATTTGTACATCCATTTGTATAGCTACAGTTGTTTACTGAGGCAGTTGTGGGTTAAGTACCTTGCTCAAGGATACAATAGCAGTGTGTCAATCGAACCAGCAATCTCTTGGTTACGTGCTTGATCCTTACCACTATGTTACACTCCCGCTCAGGGAGTTGCAGTGAGATTTGTTCTGACAGTGATTGACAGCGGTGTGTGGGTGTGTCCGGCAGGCATCCCCGCCTCCCTCAGCTGGTGCTGGAATGCAGGGGACGCAGTGGCGTTTGTCTCCCACCGGGGGCCGCTGTACATCTGGACCGTGTCGGGGCCGGACTCGGGCGTGGCTGTGCACAAAGAGGCCCACAGCTTCCTGTCGGACATCTGCCTGTTCCGCTGGCACCCGCTGAAGAAAGGGAAGGTTGTCTTCGGCCACACGGATGGGAGTCTGTCCATCTTCCAGCCTGGTAGGAAGACGCAGCAGCTCAATGAGTGTGGCTTAATTCATAACAAACGTAGTCCCAACAGTCATATTCTTATTCCTAGTGTGGTTTCCTTTTTAAATGTGTAATCCTTCCTAAAAAATAAACATGGCTTCCCATCCCTAAAAAGTATGTTAACAGTATGTTAAAGTGTTGTATGGATTATGTATTCAAGACTTGTCAAAATATATCACATATGACATACTTTGCCACTTTCACATGCATAGTATGTGCAGTGTGTAGTTGAGTAGATTACATTTGTTTTACTGTAAATGCTGACAGTGTATTTTATTTCAGACACAATAACATATACTTGCTTCACTGTTTTTTTTAAGTTGTTATATTGTATTATACTTTATCGCTTGCATAATTTACCATACGTTGACATTTATGACTGTTTCATATGGGTGGGTTTCTGTTTCAGTGCTCATCATTTCAGTTGTGACTCATGGGTTACAGCTTTTATCAAATTAGGGTTCAGCATCAACACTGTCTTACCCGTAAAAATTGTACTGGAAGGACATAAACACACAGCATCACAATAGTCTGTTTTGGCATTTGAATTTGATTTTTGGACTGTGGAAGTCTTTACTCCCTGAAAGGTCAGCGTGCAATTTTCCTATCTCCAGGATCTAAGAATCAGAAACACGTCCTGAGACCGGAGTCATTAGAGGGCACAGACGAAGAGGACCCGGTAACTGCCCTGGAGTGGGACCCTCTGTCCACTGACTACCTCCTCGTGGCTAACCTGCACAACGGCATTCGGCTGGTGGACTCCGAGTCCCTGACCTGCATCACCACCTTCACCTTCCCCAGTGCGGCCGCTTCAGTGCAGTGCCTGGCATGGGTGCCCAGTGCCCCTGGCATGTTTATTACAGGAGGTAAGATGGCTTATTAGAGTGGGAATGTTTATTACAGATGGTAGAGTTTATTACATGAAGTGACAGTGTTTGATATGTGGTGTAAGAGGTTTTATTACAAGATAGAAGAATGTTTATTATACACAAGGTAAGACTGTTTTTAAAAGAGGTTGTGTGTTTATTAATGAATGTAGGAGTATTCATTACAGGTGGCCAAAGTGCTTACTGCAGGAAGTGTTTAGTATAGGAAGTCATAGTGTTTATTATTGTTGGTAAGACAGTGTTTGCATGTAACAAGTATAACTCCAAGTTTTTAATTATGAATGAATTTTCTCAAGATTCACAGGTCGGTGTGTTGCGGGTATGGAATGTATCCAGGACAACACCGCTGGACAATTTCAAGCTAAAGAAGACTGGCTTCCATGCATTACATGTGCTGAATTCTCCACCCGCCAAAAAGCGTGAGCAACCTCCAACACCTTGACATATAATGGGGTTTATACTGGACGCTGCTACCTTCTATTTGAATCCTTCCCTATTAGAATAATGAAAATGTAAAAGTGGAATGTGAGCCTGTGTTGTACCATGTGTTATGGCCAGGGGGAAGCATGTGTGTAGAGAAGAGGAGAGACAGAGACCTTGAGGAACACCCAGAGTGACAGGGTTCCAAAACTGATGTGAAAGTGTTAGTCAAAATGGTGTCTGTCACAGTAGTAAGAGCTGAACAAGCAAGGCACTTTGGGATTGTAGCTGTCTTTACTCAAACAAGGTATGGTGAGCTGAGGAGGTCAGTACACAGTAATTACAATAATCAGAATTACAGGTTTTAGAATAATCAGAATGAAGGCCAAACGTCATTGAGATTTTAAAGTCACTTTAATAGCAAGAATGAGGCCATAGGTATAGCTCCTGTCACCAATGGTACCTCCATGTATAGCTCCTATATTTCATCCACACCCAGCTAAGCAGAGTTCAGTTTGTCCAAAGCTGGGTGTAGCAGTCTGATTCAACAGATTGAATTCACCAGGCTGATGCTAAGGCTCAAGACCCACTCAAACATAACAAGCTTATTCAATATCAAGGCTACTGCCGTAGATAATTTCACAAAAGTAGATTGATTATTTTCTGTGCTGGAGCATGTCTTAAAACTTAAAAAGTCCAAACTTTGCAGGAGTTTGTTTACCAGTGAAAAAGGATTATACAATATTATAGGGTTCTTTTTTAGGAAGTGTAGACAGTAGAAATGAACACCTCGTCTGTGTGAGAATAGCTCCCAGTCTCTGATTGGACGAGGCAGATGGAATGAGGTCAGCATGCCCGTAGTTTTAATTAACACTGTGACAAGAGCACAGGGGATTGTGGAACAAATGTTGCAAGAGCAGCAGGTCAGATGGTGAGTACTTCAGAGTCATTGTGCATGTGGGAAGGTGAAAGTTTATCTGTCTAAACTAAACTAGATCTGTCTTAAAATGAAAAACCTGGAAGGGAAACCACTGCCACTGGTACTGGCATATTCTCACAGCTTCCTCTGGAAATTGCGCGAATCCACCTTCCCAATCTGTCTTTGCTCTAGCCTTAACGACGATTTCCCCAACCAAAAATCACCACACATCCTCCACCAGTGAAGCCGTCCCCCCGCCGACGCTGTCCCAGAACCGGGCCTTTTCCCTCCCGCCGGGCCACGCCGTGTGCTGCTTCATGGATGGGGGTGTGGGTCTCTACGACATGGGCGCCAAGAAATGGGACTTCCTCAGAGATCTGGTAGGAGTGCATGGATTTACATTCACATAACATTTATTACATTTATATTTATTCATTTGGCAGACGCTTTTATCCAAAGCGACTTACAAGTGAGGTACAGTACAACACAAGCGAAAAACCATACAGAGTCAACAATATTAGAAGTGCTGGATGACCAGCTTTCAGTGACCAGATAAGGTACAAACTAACAGGTAAAGCTAAGGAGTGCATTAAACCATTAGATTACTTTTTTATAGTTTAGTAGGAGACGGTTTGAGACATGAGAAGTTCCTTTCGGGGGATTTAACCACAGGTGTTTCATACATGGTTCTACCACAGATGTGTGGACTAGATATTCAGGCTCTTGTCACATCTTGATAGTTCTGTCACTGTCATTGTTGAATAAGTGTTCTGATCTTCTGGCTTGTTAAGGGAGCGTGGTCGAAAAGAGAACTTCTATAGCTAACATGGCAATGAAGATAGGATCAGAACCTCCTGTCACCAACCAAAGGCTGGAAGACATGCAGAAGTTTCTGGTCATAATATATAAAATTTGTGGTTCTGCATTCTGGATGTGGAATATGACATGTTTAACTATGGTATGGCAAAACAGTATTTTCTTTAAAATAGTGAATAGTGCCAAAGCAGCCATGTTGTGGTAGTCTTCTTTTCATCTGTGATGGAAGTTTTTATGCTCTTCCTTTGCTGTTAATTTTAGCTGTGAAATAACAGGAGATGTCACTGTTTAGGGACATGTGGAGACAATATTTGACTGCAAATTCAAACCAGACGACCCAAATCTCCTGGCCACCGCATCATTTGATGGGACAATAAAGGTGTGGGACATCAACACACTGACAGCAGTATACACCTCGCCAGGAAATGAAGGGGTGGTCTATTCACTGTCCTGGGCTCCGGGTAAGACTGAGAGATGAATGTTGTGTGTTATATATGTTTGGGTCAAGCCAAAACCTGATGAATATCTATTCCCTTAATATTAAAACTGAAATGATATCATAGCATACAGAAAAGGATAAGCAAGAAAAAAAATCATTGGGGATAGTATATTAATTAGTGTAAATGTATTATTTGCATGCAGCTTACTTGCTGCTTTATTACTGTTGTGTTTTCCCCTTCTCAAGGAGACTTGAACTGTATTGCCGGGGCCACATCTCGAAATGGTGGTTTCATATGGGATGTGAAAAAAGGCAAAATGATCACAAGGTTTAACGAGGCAAGTTTTTATCATCAATATTAATTACATCTACTGGTTTGTTCATCCTAAGAGTACAGCAGCCTAGAAATATTTCTAGGGCATGTGGCCCATTTTACAGAGATTGAGGACCAGGGTTATGCTGGTACAATTACTAGTGTTTGAGTTTCACTCTGAGGAGTTTGTTCTGTTCTTTCATTTTAAGCACGGGAAGAATGGGATCTTCTGCATTGCGTGGAGCCACAAGGATTCCAAGAGAATAGCCACCTGCAGTGGGGATGGGTTCTGGTGAGCAGCTGTCTGGAGTGCTTTTAATCTTCTGTTTGTTTCTAATCAAATTACACTGGAACACAGTCTGGAGCAGAATGTGCAAACTGATGACACAGACGCTGTGTGTACTCAGAACAAAGGAAACTGAGCCTCTGTATTGGTTAAGACAGCTATCTTACTTATTTGTTGGAGGTGTAGTGTGTTACAGTGTAGCATAGCGGATTCATAACTGAAAGGTTGCCAGTTCGATTCCCCACTGGGGCACTGCTGTTGTACCCTTGGGCAAGGTACTTAACCCAGAATTGCCTGAGTAAATATCCAGCTGTATAAATGGGTAACATGTAAAAAATTGTAACCTATGTAAGTCGCTCTGGAGAAGAGCGTCTGCTAAATGCCAATAATGTAATGTAATATGTATCAGCATGCTAAAATCTCAGTCTCTTATAGGACAGATACAGGATAGTTAAGGCTCAGAATGGGAAAGTTGTTCAGCTATGGCCTATGTTACCTGTATTTTTAGAACCAGTCCTCAAATGGGAATGTTTCTCCTTGTATCCTTTTATATTCCAATTTGTGTTCTGTTGTCATCGGTTGCAGCATAATCCGCACAATTGATGGAAAAGTGTTACACAAGTACAAACATCCTGCTGCAGTGTTCGGTTGTGACTGGAGCCAAAACAACAAGTAAGGAACAGCTCTTCTATTGTCCTGTGCTGTTTCCACAGCTCTTCATTTTGAGCAGAATACAACATTGCTCAAATTCCACAGATGTATACTGTTGGGGGTGGGGGGATTACAGGGAACTATGCTGATCAGACATTATGGTAAAATTGGTAAAACTTTAAATGTAAATCTTTGTAAAATATAAGACCTAACAACATCCAGCATATCAGATTGGGTGCAGTAGATTATCTTGCAGTACACCTTTTGAGGAATGTAATTCATTTAAAATCAAGCTCTGTTTGTATTGATAACTCTCAATGCTTCTGTGAACGTGCTGCCATGTGATAGACCTCAGCTCTTGTTGTCATGTTTGCTCTCTCTCTCAGAGACATGATTGCCACTGGCTGTGAGGATAAGAACGTGCGGGTGTATTACCTGGCCACCAGCTCGGACCAGCCGCTGAAGGTGTTCACCGGGCACACGGCCAAGGTGTTCCACGTCAGGTGGTCCCCGCTGAGAGAGGGCATCCTCTGCAGTGGCTCTGATGACGGGTAAATCAGCAGAGTCGTCATGTGATCTGTATGAGGGTGTTGGGTAAATCAGCAGAGTCGTCGTGTGATCTGTGTGAGGGTGCTGGGTAAATCAGCAGAGTCGTCGTGTGATCTGTGTGAGGGTGCTGGGTAAATCAGCAGAGACGTCGTGTGATCTGTGTGAGGGTGCTGGGTAAATCAACAGAGTCGTCGTGTGATCTGTGTGAGGGTGATGGGTAAATCAGCAGAGTCGTCGTGTGATCTGTGTGAGGGTGCTGGGTAAATCAGCAGAGTCGTCGTGTGATCTGTGTGAGGGTGCTGGGTAAATCAACAGAGTTGTCGTGTGATCTGTGTGAGGGTGCTGGGTAAATAAGCACAGCTTCATGTGATCTGTGTGAGGGTGCTGGGTAAATCAGCAGAGTCAGGTGATCTGTGTGAGGGTGCTGGGTAAATCAACAGAGTAAATCAGCAGGTAAATCAGCAGAGTCGTGTGATCTGTGTGAGGGTGCTGGGTAAATCAACAGAGTTGTCGTGTGATCTGTGTGAGGGTGCTGGGTAAATAAGCACAGCTTCATGTGATTCATATGATAATGAGGGTAAACAGTAAAAGCTGCTACATGAGATGTTTAAGTATTTGCAGTAAAAACAACCATCCCATGATTCACATTATGGGTCATTAAATTTTCCTGTTATGTGCTCAGACATAACATATACAGTATGAGGTAGCAGTGGTTTTGTCTGCTTATACAGAATCTGCAATGGCACTGTTTTCCTGATGATGTGTCTAAAACCTGTTGAGCGCTGAATTATTGAAGGCATGTAACCCAGCTGTTGGCCTGCAGGACGGTGAGGATTTGGGACTACACCCAGGATGCCTGTATCAATGTGCTGAGCGGGCACACACGGCACCTGTCAGGGGTCTGATGTGGAACACGGAGGTCCCCTACCTGCTGACCTCTGGGAGCTGGGACTACACCATCCGCGTTTGGGACACCCGAGACGGGACGTGCCTGGACACTGTGTATGACCACGGGGCAGACGTTTACGGTATTATCTCTTCATGGTGTCTTTTAATATTTCTCACCTTCTAACTTCTTTGTAGTTAAACAGCACAATCTAAAATTTGTGCTGTCGAATTGTTTCTTCCTGAAAAAAAAAAAAAAAGATCATGATTTCTGTATGGATATATTAAGGTTAAATGAAAAAATAACTTTTTGATAAAAAGTACTACACTGAACTTATTTATCATAATTTATCATAAGATACAGATGTCTTGAAAACAGTGTTGAATGTTTGTTAGTTTTATGTTTCAGTTGTATGGATAGGTGAGCTGTAACATATATTAGGTCCAGTGATGTAGAGTTGCCATCTGCTCCTTTGTAGGGTTGACCTGTCACCCCAGCCGTCCCTTTACGATGGCTTCTTGCTCCCGAGACTCTACGGTCAGGCTGTGGTCACTCACCCCACTCGTAGCCCCTCTTCTGGTCAACATCTTAGCTGACCGCAGCTGGGATGACATCATCGGAAATACAGGTGAGACTGTCTCTTTGAGGATTCAGTGGTTTCACACTGTGACCATGAGCAAGAAAACATGTCAAAACACTGTCACGGATATGATGATGAAATGAATAAAACGCATATGTATGGTGATGATCAGGCATGGTTTGTGTGGCTGCAGAAGTTGATTTAAAATCATGTTCTGTTGTACTGATAATTCCACTACTGATAGTGGCATCCCCCCCTCTGGAGTCACAGCAACAGGTTGCTTAGTGACCCATGTGACATGAGCTAGTCACATCCCTTGTATTGATGATGAGCAGTGAAGTTACATGGCTACCTGTCCACCCCTGCTCAGATCTCATTCGGTTACAGTTTCGGTTAATGGCATTGTGTCTTGCCCTACATTTGTCCTGTTCTTTCTGTAGACCGTGCAATGGTGCCTGGTGCCCCTCCCCTCCTGTGTGGTAAAGTCTCCAGAGACATCAAGCAGGAGCTGGATAAACTGTCGAGCGATGTCCGTGTGAAGAAGCTGAGGTGGTTCTCCGAATGCTTCTCTGTGAGTGAAACAAAAATTATTGATTTTCTCACTCCTTGGATGCAGGCCGTGTTTGTTCGGAGCAGACTGGGCACAAGCAATCAGGTGTCAAACAGAAATCCTGGAGGACCATGTGTCTGTGAATGTTTGTTCTAAACAAGGTTCCCTGGGGTAATCAGCCCAATTAATTAGCTAACGGTTCAGTTAATTAGCCAGGCATGTTTACACTTACATAGTTCTGCAAAATACAATGCGGGAATATTCACTGGGTGAAGGGTGAAACTGTACTTTTCAGTTGTGATTTATTATACGCGTTGTAGGAAAATGTAAAAACATGCAAATGACTGAGTTAATTAATTAACACAGGGCAGAGGTTAGAGAAACAGCCAGAGTACATGTGGCCCTCTGGGAGTTTGACACCTCTGCATTTCATGATATTTCTCAGATGTCATTCTTCATCTCCGGTTGTATGTACCAGAATAAACTGATTTTGGTTGTTTGTTTTCAATGCCACAGCCACCAGGAGGGAGTAACAACCTATGGGACTTGGTGGCTGTGATGACCGGCCAGGACGACAGCCTTCTGCCCCAGAGCTATGGCAAGGGCATCATGCACATGAGACACCTGGTCAGGTTCAAAACCGTAAGTTCCCCCCGGTACCCTGGGGCTTCCCCAGTTCAGCACACTGACCAATGCTGTGAGCCATTCTGAAGAGATGGGCCAATGAAGGGTTTGGCCTTTGGAAAATGTGATTCAGTCAAATGTTGATTCAGCCAAAGTCAAATAAGACTAATAAAGCAGACTGGAAAACACATGGCTCTTGCTTTGTTTTATTTTCAGGAACCTCCATATTCACTCTCTGTATGTGTTCCGACCCATATGAAACACGTCACATTTCTATTTATGCAGTGTATATCTGAGGGTTACACACACAATAAAACACCATGTCGTCCATGCTTTTAAAGGGGGGCGGATCATATTGTGTCATAAATCATAACAAATGCACTTTATTTTTATTTTTTTCTATCAGAACATTTGTATATTCCCATTCAGGCAGAAAAATGCTTGCATTTATAAATCCAGGACTTTGACACTGGACCTCTCTGACAGAGGTTTTCTTAAGTTTATTCCAGTGATTGTTGTTTTGATGAATTTTTTTCATGTTTGTTCTCCAGTCAGAGGCCCAAGAACTGACAATCGTGAAAATGTCCAAGTTTGGAGGCGGGATTGGAGCTCCAAGCAAAGAGGAGAGGCTTAAGGATGCAGCGGAGATACACCTGAGGCTGGGCCAGATACAGAGATACTGTGAACTCATGGTGGAGCTGGGAGAGGTACTGTCACAGCATTACATTACCTTACTGTCATTTACCAGATGGTCTTCTGAGACGACTTACATGGTAAGACGACTTCTATAGGTTACAATTTTATCCATTTATACAGCTGGATATTAACTGAGGCAATTGTGGATTAAGTACGTTGTACGCCAAGGGTACAAGAGAAGTGCCCCAGCAGGGAATCAAACCGGCAACCCTTTGGGTACAAGCCCTGCTCCTTACCACTGTGCTACACTGCTGCCATACATCCGTATCCAGCCACGCTTACTTCAAGTGATTCAGGCCTACAGTGTTACTTATACTTAAAGTGTTTCTTTCACATTATTAAAATGAATAATTATATTAACAAAAAATATTTTTGAAGAAATAAAACATTTAAGCTGCTCTCTTAAAGTCAAGGACAGTCTGTATTGTAGTTGGGTAGAATTCCAAATACTGATGAGCATGCCGACTGTCTATATCTATCTGTCTCTCTGTCAACACACTCTTAATTGTTCATCCATGTTTTGTTTTTTAGTGGGACAAAGCACTGTCAGTCGCCCCTGGTGTGTCTTTGAAATACTGGAAAAAACTAATGCAAAGGTAATTTAAATTCAAAAATGTACTTTCTTATTATTTTAATGATATTAGATATGTGGTGGAGACAGTGAAGATTGGAGTGGGACAGTTTATATTCATTACACCAGAGAAGCCCAACCCTGGTTCAGGTTCATAGTTCTCCAGGTTTTCCAGCTCTCTGTAAATGAACAACAGTCTCACTCCTGTGAGGACTGGGAAATTGGTAAAAGTCAGCAATCTGTGAAATCAAAAAAGTAGAAAAGTGGAACTCCTGGATCAGGGTCCTGTAGGATCAGCATCTGGTGCTCTTAAAGAAAATAATGGGGTTCCTCCTAGTGGCTTTGTGAAACTGCATTGGGATGGATAGGGTGCTCACAATGGTTATTACTCATCTGTAGGAGAGCTGATCAACTCATGCAGGAGGACAATGATGATGTCATCCCATACTGCATTGCAACAGGTGATGTGAAGAAACTTGTCAATTTCTTCACCTCCAGAGGACAGCTCAAAGAGGCCTTGCTTGTCGCTCAGGTACTCCCAAATAATTCATCATATTGAATATTGGATTGCAGTTTTGCAAAATGAATACTAATACATTAATGCAGGCTATTGTATACAGTACATGCATTTTTTTTCTCAGATGCACTTACAAATTTGTAATGAGAATGGCATTAACAGGATTAAGATTTTATAAATATTGAATGGACTGCTAAAGTTAATGTAAGATCAGTTATAATGGAAGCAGGTTTGTCTCTGTAATATATGCATATGCTGTCCTGTTTGTGTCCTGACTTGACTGCCTGTCTTTGGTTGCACAGGGTGCGTGTGAGGGTAACATTCATGTTCCACAGACCTCTTCAATAAACCACTCTGTGAACACAGACACTGACAACATCGAAATGTACAACGGGTATAGTTTATAGTTTTTTATTATTTTTATTTTTTATTATCTTTTTTTTTTTTTAATAATCCACTTCCCGTGCCCAGCATGCTGGTATCGCTCACCCTTTCGTAATGCGAGCCGAGAGGAGAACCGAGGCGAGTTTTGTGTTCTTCTTTAAATATTAACGGCAAGCCTTTGATTGTGTTGTTCGCTTGTTCCAGGCTGTTGCACCGCGTCTGTAAGGAGCTGGCAGAGTGGTACTTCCAGGATGGACGTGCCATACTGGCAGCCTGTTGCCACCTGGCAGTGGACAACGTCGAGGTACGGACAGACCGTGTTGACATCCGCCTGTTAGCACCACCAGCTAACGCCATACAACACGGAGGTCCATTCAGAAAAAAAAAAAATCAGTGAATGGCTGTTATGCACTGTCTGCTGTTTGAGTATTGGGTTTAAGTGTTCACAAGCCGTGTACTCCAGCTAATGTACAGTGAGCAGAGCAGGTTAGTGGATTCAGCTGATTTCAGAGCAGAGACCTCACCGACGATAGAGGGCTGTGCTTAGTAAATTACTGCTCTTACCCTTTGCCCAGGCCCTACTGCTTTAGAGCTGTTAAAAGTGTATGAAGTGACCCACATATACCAAATGGATGTAAATATATGTGACAAAATCATTCGCTTCTTTTAACTTCAGCTTCTTCTCTTACTAGGAGAAAAAATAGTTTAATCTGAGTTCATCCTTGGACGTGTGAAATGAATATTATAACCTTTTATTTTGGAAAAAAAAGACATTTTCACACGTACAGATGGGGACTTTATGACCATACTGCACAAAAAAAAAATGAAATGAAATAGTTGTTGCACCCATAACAAATGTGACAGCAGCACAGGAGCATTATTGGCTTGTGTGTAATGAGATGTGTCTTCTCTCTGTGCAAGCTGGCAATGGCAAGTCTGATCAGGGGCAACGAGCTGGAGCTGGCCGTGTGTGTTGGGGCGGTGCTGGGAGAACCGGCCAATCAGGCGACGCATTACGTCCTGGAGCTGCTGGCCAGGAAGTACATGACTGCTACCACCTGGTAAGCACCTTTTACTGCTCTCATGCTTCTGTATGTGCCTGGGTAATATAGGAAATATAAAAGCTTGTGCTTATGGAAAATGAAATATTCATTTCCCTTGAGAATTAGGAAATACCTATTATTATATAACAATTATTATAAGTATTTTTATTATTACTCAGGTAAAGAACAGCACAGTTTTTAAATGTAGATATAATCATTTAGCAGACCCCCTTTTCCAGAGCAACTTGGTATTTGAATAAGATTGAATGCATTTGAAGTGAATTATACTGCCTTGATTTCAATTCATTCTGTTACTTTGATGATGTATCACTGTGGACGTACCCAAATATTGACTCAGCTGACACTGTAAATAGAAATTGTCAAAGAAAGCAGTCATAATGACATAAGTAAGTACACATATTCACATGTGCTGCGCTAACATCTCTTAATGAGCAGACTGTGTGTACTATGTTTTGATCATGTTTTCTTTCTTACATTGTCACGGAAAATTCACTTTTGGTGTTTATTATTTCCATTTTCTTTTAGCTTTCCATGCGTTGGAAACAGGTATTTTATATCCTTAAGTTAAAGATTAAAAAAAAAAAATCAAAGTTGCATGCTGTCCCTTTGTGTGTTGAGCCTTGTCCTTGTGCTGTCACAGAGATGCTGTACCAATGTATTTTAATGGATTTTATCCACATTTTATCCATATTTTATTCATGTTCTGATGTAGTTCTGAAATTTTTCGTTTCAATTTCATGCGTTCTTCATTCTCACCAGTTTATGGCATGTCTCAGTAAATATTGGTAATTAAAGTATAATAAGAATGGTAAATTCCACAAGACCAGAACTGTTCCAGAAGAGCACAAATATAAGGGCTACTGTAGAAGAAAGCTAAGCCTCAGCACAATAAGGTCTATTTATGAAGCAAGAGCTCAGCCTGGAATTTGTTTAAAACTCAGATCAATTAAAAATTTCACTTTACATCTGAAGAAGCAGGCTGTAACTGTGACTGTGTTAATGTTTATGTAGCTTGTATTGAGTTCTGACATCTCTAAAGTTTGAAACAATAGAAACAAACTGTTATAACTTTAATAAGAAGAGGCAGCAGATCTGAGATGGCAGTACTGCTTTATTAAGATTTCCAAAATCAAAGCCAATAATTTGAGTGTAGAGTTGCGTGTTTCGCCCATAGAAATGTTTTAGCATGCAAAGCATTTCTGGACAACCTGTTAGCAGTCCTTCTTGTGTCTGTCAGTAGAACTAACATGATAACACTTATCCTCTTGTTCAGGGACCTGGCTGCCAGTTTGTTACAAATGATTCCAGACAACGAAATCCTGCTGGCCAAGCTGTGTGCTTTCTACCCCGGGAGTGCTGCAGAAATCAATGACCTTCATGAAAAAGTACACTTACCATTAATGGCATTTGAGTCTATATCTAAAAACCTCTCATAGTCCTGCTGCAGTGTGTTTTTCACTTGACTACTTTTAAGTTTATACCTGCTTTGGTCCACTTATATACTTTGACTTTTAATTTGTTTTAACCTCTTTCTGAAATGATGTTGCTATGTCATAAATATCAACCTCAAAGCATTTTGCACTTTGATTGAATTATTCCCATTTCTTGCAATTACATGAAATAGCAGCCAGACTAATGTTTTACCACTTAACATGCTTACTCAGAGAGCTTAATTAAATTAATCCCCTCAAATTAAATAAACGTGTAAATATTTTTGAGATCATTTAATTAGCAGCGCTTTTCAATGATTTCATTTGCATTTCAGTGTAATTTGCCAAGTTTAGAAGAATGTAAAGAATTAGCTGAAGCTGCACACAGTGATGAGGACATCTTCCAAGCTGTTAAATACTACCTTCTGAGTCCAGAGCCAGAGAAGGCCCTGCCTATAGGAATTACCTTTGTTAAAGGTATGTCAGATTCTGATAAAGCTACTGTACCCTCTACCAGTCTTTTAATCTATGGCCAGATTTGCACATTTCATTTTTTTGGATTTTAGCTGACACATCCTGTGTTTATAAATCTAATGGTTTAATGCACTTGTATCTCTACCAGTTAGCTTGTATCTTGTCTGGCCAACTACTGAAACTTGGTCAGATTGTTGACTCCTTAAATGGCTTTTTGCTTGTGTTGTACTTTGCCGCCCTTGTAAGTCACTTTGGATAAGAGCGTCTGCCAAATGGATAAATGTAAATGTGATGTAAATTTAATTTTGTCCTTTAACAGAACAACTTAGCAGCTCAGACTGGACCCTGGACTCAGTTCATCCCATCCTGGACCTGCTTAGTTATATCCGAACAGACAGACTCCTTCTTCCCAAAGTCAATGAGTAAGTGTATGAGGCGGAGTCTGACCTTTACCTCACTGCTGCCCAGAGATAAGTACAGTACCAGTCAAAAGTTTGGACACACCTGATTAACATACTGGTAACCATGCATTCAAAGACGTTTTGTTCTAAAGACTTATGCTTAAATCCTTGAAATTTATTTCTTAGACAAATATAAATAGTGAAGTTGATGCCTATGTATGAATTTCTTTAAAAACAATTCTAAAAAATATGTTTTGGCCACTTTGAATAATCTAAAATGTAAGACAGTTTAGATTTGTTTAACACCATTTTGGTTACTGCATAATTCCATTTGTGTTATTTCATAGTTTTGATGTCTTTATTATTATTCTAAAATGTGGAAAATAGTAAAAAATAAAGACAAATCCTTCTATGAGTAGGTGTGTCCAAGCTTAAATGTTTTATCTATCCAGATTCCACTATGAATAAGAGTTTTAAAACAGCAAACAGAATACCGATTAAAAGTAATGTATAAATATGCTAATGAATCAATAAATTATTGACTAAGATTGACCTTTACGCAATGTATTCTACATACCACCAGAGATACAGCCAGCTGTTTGGGTGCCTCAGTGTAAAAACTGAGCATTAGACTGATTTATTTAAGTCAGCGCCTCTTTTCTTCAGAGATCACAATGAGCTGCTCATTCTCTGTGGTTATATCGGTGCTTTGTTGGCAATCCGAAGACAGTACTCCAGTATTGTTCCTGCACTTTATGAATACACAAGGTAAGCATCCAGCACACCTCTCTGTAAAGACTTTGCTTTTAAATGTCCTTAGTGAGATCATGTTTTGCTTTTCTGCTTTGACACCTGTGTGAACATTTTTCTGGAGTTCACCAGATTTTATTACAGTATTGTCATTTAGCAGACACTCTTATCCAGAGCAACTTACACAGGTTACAGCTTTTATATGGTATCCATTTATACAGCTGGATATTTACTGAGGCAGCTCTGGGTTAAGTACCTTGCCCAAGGGTACAACAGCAGTGCCCCAGTGGGGAATTGAACCAGGAACCTTTTGGTTACGAGCCCTGCTCCGTAACACTACGCTATGCTGCTGCCAGTTATTAGTGTGAAAAAAAAAATCCGCAGACAGCAAGTGTTGTCAGAGCAGCTGTTTTTGGTAATTTCAGGCCAAGGAAGTAAAGACAAATAAAACCACCACCAAGATTGCAATTTGCTGCCCTTTGGCTCATTGTAGGAGGTAGATGGGTGGTGAAAATCAGAGGTGTGGTGGTATTTTGGGCCCAAAGCAGAAAGCATTTTTCCCTTGCATTAAACTGGCCAGGGAGCTGGCAGAAAGCCCAGCAGACTGCCCTCAACATCTGACACTGGCCATGTAATTAAAGTAACGGTAAAATAATGGTAAACCGATGTGGGAGAGGCATCAGCTGATGAACACCAACTTAATTTAATTAACCGTGTGATTAACTGCAGCGACAGCTTTGGTTGTTAAAAAAAAGCAGAGTTTGAATATTTGACCTAAACACCGTCTGTAACCTGACATTAAAAAACAGAAAAAAACATAGCATTCATCTGTCTTGTATGACTGGCCACAATGCACTGTCTGTATAAATTGCGATTATAGATCTGGTAAATAGTCTTCCTTGGTCAAATATTAAACACTGACAATCAAGCACAATATGAATACGGTTTCAGAGAGAGCGAGGAACAGGGAAAAACCACCACACAAAAATTAGCTGTTATAGAGGGCCAGGTAAGAGGTAAGAGGAGTGGTCAAACATGTACTCACACTTTGTGTAATGCTCTGGATAAGACTGTCTGCTAAAAGATGAAATTGTAATGTAAATGTTAGAAGCAGCTCTGACGGCTGATCTTTGCCATATTCTAATTGTTTAACCCATTCTCACTGTCTAGGTCATCATGTTTCATGGATTTTCAAAATGCAACATTTGTATAGCATCTAAGAGTGTCTGGTAAATAACAATAAAGTATAAAACTGTAATTATAACAACAATTTCACTGCCCCCCTCTGTCTCAACTAGCATTTGAGGTCTATGTTAGCTTTAGAGGAATACATTTCTGTCGGAAAAAACAGCCTTACCAATCTAAAGGAGCGGTGCTGTGCTCCATAGGGGCCATAGCTCTCAGGTGCCAGAAAAGTTTAAAGGTGTAAAATCTGATTTGTTCATTGGCTCTGTTGGGTGACAACGCCATATATTTTAAGATATGTTAAATGTACAGTGTGTATGTTAAATAGTTTATGCTTGTCATTTGTTGATATAGTTACTGCATTTTTTAGGAGGGAATGGTTGATGTTAAGGTGTATTTTTTGCGCCCTGCAGCCAGCTGCTGAAGAGACGAGAGGTGTTGGTCCCCCTGAGGATCGAGCAGCTCTCTGTGGAGCTGGAGGCATGGCGGGCATGCACACAGTCACACAACAAGTGGGTGCTGCGGCATTACTTAGCATTGTTAGCGCTGTTTGTTAGCTTAGCACAGCTCACGTTTCTACATGCACTCTGTTTATTCAGACTAATGTTTTACCGGAGGAGTTCAGGTCAAGTGCCTTGCTCAAAGGTACCAAAGCTGTGCCACGTCTGGGAACTGAACCTGCACCCCTCAGGTTGTTGTGTGCTCATTCTTTTGTATTCCTATATCCACGGGTTGACCTCACTGAAATGGTTTGTAGTTTGTAGAGTCCTCTCTTTTTTTAAAGTGAATTATGAAATGTCTCCAGTGCAACTACAGAAAGCTAAGAGAGGGTCTGGAAAAGGTGGAGAGTCAGATCACTTTTCCACTGTTGTCAGTATGCAACACATTTTGCCTTTACTTTGCTTTAACAAATTAAATGCAGTATTATTTCTTGGTTAAGTTATATTCTTACTTTATTTTGAACTGCAAACTACAAAGGATTTATAGCAATTGAAAAATGCAACAATGCTTTCGATTTCTAATTAAATATCCAAACTGTTTTACTGTCAAATCAAATCTGCCCCAAGATTTTAACTTAAAAAATATGGCCATAGCTGTCGTTTGCATAACTATTGTTTCCTTGAGGATGGTGGACCTGCACAGTGAAATGTGCAGCGTCCAGTGAACTCTGGTGGAGTGCATTCTAGCCCCTGTTGAACTCGTGTGAACTCTGTCAGAGATGATTTCATTTCATTCCGAAATCTTGCCGTTGTTATGGAAAAGCCTGTCGAGTGTATTCATTTCGCTCGCGTCATCACACTCTTTCAATGTTCTTCGCCGCCAGGTCCCCCGAGGGGGTGACGTACACGCCCCCGTCCGAGGCCCAGAAAGCTGAGTACGCCCTCCTGCTGAGCAGAATTAAGGAGGAGCCTCTGAGAGGCATGGAGGGGCCCGACTACGTCACCGGCTCCAACCTCCCCAGCCACTCCGACGTCCAAATCTCCTGCTTCACGGGGCTGCGGATACAGGTCGGTCGCGCGTCCGTGCTTCACGTGCACGCACTGGCCTAACCTCACATCCCGTGTTGTGTCCTCCCCTGTGCTCTCCAAGTATGTGTTCTCATGAATTCTCTGGTAAGCTTTCACGTCGGGAGATTTCACGCAAGCGCACCCGTTCTGTTTGTCTCACGCAGGGCCCCGTATTTTTCCTCGAGGACGGCAAGTCGGCGATTTCGCTGAACGACGCGCTGATGTGGGCGAAGGTGAACCCGTTCTCCCCGCTGGGCACGGGGATGCGCATCAACCCCTTCTGAACGCAGCGCCACGGAGACGCGGGCTAACAGCGTTGGGTCATGTGACTCGGGGGGAGTCCTCTGCATAGATGGGGGACAGAGAATGTGCAGTAAGTGCTTAAAGAGCAGTGATAGAGGCTAAAAAACTTGCCATCCCACAATATGTGGCTTAGAGGTATTCACAAAGCGTATACACATCAGCTCGTTGGCGGTGCGGCACATATCATTGAAATAATCGTTTAACATTTATGTACAGTAAGTGCTTGTGCTCTCAGAGTAGAAAAAGGATGCTTAAATGCTAAAGCATTTGAATTACATTTTATATGTATAAAAAATATAAACATGTATGTATCACTTATTTTGGCAGAAAGCATGACCCTGTTCATAAGAAACCCTTTGGAAGGAGAATAGTATATGCCGTCACTATCCGCACATTTGAACACTACTTCCACAGTCAGAGAGTCATCTGCCAAAAATCAGCAAAAGGTAGTCATTGCTCCAATGATCATAGAAGAGGTCTCCTTTTAATACCCTACCCTCTTCAGTGTCTCTCAGAATGTCTTAAAAAGAGTATTCCCTGTCTTTTCTTCCCTTCTCTCTTGTTTACACATTTCACCATTTTTGGAGTCAACACCTGGTCAAAAAAGAACAAAAACTCACAAACATAAAAGTAGTCTAATGTTAATTTAATGAAAAACAAGAAAAACAAAACTATCCCAGCTGAACAATCTTTATGAAGTTCTGTTGTAATTCATGCAATGACACCATTATTTATTCATTGAAAAAAATAGTCTGATCGTTTAACTAATGAAAGATAATCAGAAGCCTGCAGTATCTGTGAGATTGAAAATAAGCTTTAGTATGACCAAGTTGCTTTGCATTGAAACAGGCTGGCAGTAGTGTGTGTTTTGTATTTGACTGTGAATGTAAACATTATTTTTGTAGTTCCAAAAGATAAGATCTGTAAAGTTGTGAATTTTCTTTATTAGCTCGTCCTGTATATACATATTTTTTGGTTGTCCAGTATTGCCATATCAGGGATGACTGTGGTCAGAGATGAAAAAGACAAATTGTTAAAATGAAAAAAAGAATATTTTTCCATGAAAAAAATCCAATATAATAATTAGACATTGTCTAACTTGCATCATTACATCTTCATAATTCCTCGCTAATCTCTGAGTCTATGAAGGCATGGTGTTTTCCCACTGTTAAAAGTCAAGGCTGGGAAATGATTTGCAATCAGAATATCCCAGTTACAATGGGGATGTCTTTTAACACGAACAAGCAGAAATACATAGAGAGCTGTTAGATAGCTTGTCTTGAATGAAGGAAGCCAATGTCCTCTGCACCTTGAGTAGTGCCGTATAGTAGTTACTAACTGATTATCATTATATCTGCAAGTTGTGCCTTAATAAAGTAGAAGACAAAACAAAATTTATCATCCTTATCCTTTAATATTGTGCGTGTTGAATGCGTTAGCTGTGTTAGCCTTTACAAGCTTTACATTGCATAATGTGCAGTTTCAAACACAATGCAACTGAGTATGCCTGGTAGTTACTCTGAAGCGATCGAATTATTTATCTTTTTTTTACTACAAAGATTTTGGTTCAAAGGTACCATGCTAGAGTTTGTTTGGTTTTCCTCAGGTTACACTGTGGTATGTATCTGTTTTTGTGTTTATTTGTCTATTTATTTATGCATTTATTTATTTATGTTCTCCATGTATACGAGTTACTACACTGACATTGTATTAAACTGCAGTCAATTGCCACAATTATTGCCTGGCATAATAAAGGTAATATTATAGTTTTCAAAAATGAATACAGTTGTCAGAATTTGCCCTTTATCTCATAATTATTTGGTTTTGGTTAATTATGGGATTATTACAGATTTATCAGTGAAATCACACTTCCTATTTTGCATTATTATTATTGTATGGGTATAGTGAGATTAAAACAACGGGTGACAAAAGGACAGGACGACTAAGTTCTGGATCATGCAGCAACACATTTCTTTGCATAATTGCAAGAATTGCAAACATCGTTTTGTGTTGCTTATTTACCTTTAATGTGTAAGCAATATAAACAAAATCTTTTCATACAGTACCATAGCTTTTGTACCTTAGTTAATGCACTGTTGTTTTTACTACTACTACTAATAATAATAATAGTAATAATAATAATAAAGACCAGGAGTCTTCATGTGTTTACATTTCCCCACATTTCCCTGTGTAATTGTACAGTTAATGTTTAAATGTCTGAATAGCCAACCTCAATAGATTCAAATACAGTTTCCAAATGGCAGTAATTAATAAACCAGTTTCAACAGTACTAATGAATTACTGATCATTGTTCCTTACACACGTGCGCACGCGCATGCGCACACACACACACACACACACACACACACACACACACACACACACACACACATATACACACACACACAAGCTGCAAGTCAGGTGATGCATATGCACTCAGCTCATTTACAGATTGGTTAGTTCAGATGGTTAAGGTTTATGGATATATGGATTTGAAAGCCACCTCGATCAGACATTCACATTGTTATAGATAGTAATCAATTAAAAACTTTTTGATCATATTTTTTGATATTTATTACCTGATCAAATCCTAACATACTCCCTTTGAAATGATACATGTTCTGTTACATACATAAGTTGACATGGCTGTCACTGAAGTGGTTACTCGCAAAATGGGTTGAGAAAATGGGAAGGAATCCCAAACAAAATAAAAGCAAACTGTTATAGAAACAAGAGTTTTTGGAGAAGGGGTGGGGGCATGCGAAATGGTCTGGTGCTTTGTGTTCTGTACAACAGAATCTGTCTTAGACGTGTATACTGAGAGTGTTGTGTAGAATAGACGATTGCAGGGGACTCAGGAGGATGTCAGGATGTCTAAACATGTTGCTGCATAAAAACATCCCTGGGAAAGGGGAGGATCGAGGGTTAAAAAAGAAAGGAAAAGGGGTAACCTGTCGTTGGTAATCAGTCATTTAGGACACCTGGAGACAATTAAGTCCAAGGGGAAGGGACAGTGTTCAACACAATATACATACAAGAAGACAATAAGTGCTCAGTTAAGAGTTCTTTCCTTGGTTGCCTTGTTGAGTGACAACAGGTGAAGCAGGAACGGGTTTATCAGAGCAGAGAGGTTCGTGAATCAGAAGCTGCATCCCATTTACACAGAGTAGTCCATTCAGTCAAAATCATCACAAAATGTAAATATGAGAGAATCAATCAAATACATACAGTCCAAAAAGGTTTTGCTGTGCAATGCTTTTGATTTAGAAAGAATATACTGGCTGTAATATTCATTTCACCGTCACCGAGTGCATTTGCAATAGCCCATTTAGAGAGTGATTGGGGTAATTTTAATGCAGGTGGGCATTGGTAACAGGTGTTTGTGAATTGGTTGATTGGAACATTTCCAGCTGAAGCTGCTTTGGTAATTGCCAGGAACTATTTAAAGTTGAGTCTGTGAGCAACACAATAGAGGGGGGCTGTGGAAGTAGGGTTTATGCTGGCAGTGTGCTTTGTTTTTGGATCCCTCTGGTTATTTTGGTACTATTTATACAACAAAATCTTAGTGTAGGTTGCCAATAGTTTTAGCTTTTCTTTTCCTTTTTTAGTGTTTAAAAAGATTTATTTTTTGCAAGCATTACTTTTAAAACCTTTAAAAGAGATTAGCTAGCTTCATGAGACATTAAAAATAGGATTGTCTGGGATTTCTTTGCAGGGATATAAATGATTTCCTTTTTTATTGAATGGATTGAACAGTTAACAAATTAGTCAATGTGTTTGGGGAAAGGGGGGCTGATCTCTCACTATCTGAATTAGAGACAAAGGGTCTTGCACTTTGATGATCAGTGACATACCATTCTTTGTGTCTTGCTTGACCTGGAATCAAGATTGATTCAAAATCCTTTGCAGAAACATAATGTGTTGTGCTGCTGCATTAGAAAAGTGATGTATTGAAACAAATCAATATGACAATAAGCCATCCAATTGATGACATTTAAAACTGTAGCTGATGGAAGTGTGATAGGTCTTGCTCAGCACTAACTAAAGAGAAGTGATCATAGGAAATTTTAAAACTTGCTGGGGGATTTAAAGTGTGCTACTATCTGTGATAGGGCGCCCCCTAGTGTTCAGCTAGTCCTTTTTGCCTGTTACAGCTGTAACCAGAAAATAGACAGACTGACAGAATTATGGTTATGGTAACTTAAAATATTTCTGCTTAAATAAAATGGATTCATACTCATTATGAAGGAAAATAATCAATTTTAGGTTCATAATACAGGGAAAATGCAAAATTAGATACATTTACCTGAGAGTGTTCTGGAAAGAATAAATCAAGGTTTTGTAGCTCACTACTACCGAGTAACATTAGTCAGTCCTGTATCATTTTACAATAAGGTTCTCTATAGAGTGTGCACCTTTATCTAACTATTCTGCACACTTACCACAGACTTACAACCTTAACTTTAAGTTGAGCAACACAAACCGAGTGTTAAATCATGACATTTCCCCCAAAAAAAAAATGCCAAACAAGTCAATTATATTTTAATCATATATATATTTTTTGCATACATTAGAATTTTTTTACATGAAGTAGCTTGGCAAAACATTCATCGATGACTACTAAAAGTTGACATTCAGAATACAAACATTTGGCTCTGAAATACCTTGACAACATCAGATGACACACCAACAGCAATGAATAAGGTTACAGCATCATTGGGCCAGGTGCACAAAGCAACAGTACTCTCCTGAACATGATCATCATGTTGACGTATTTTACTTGATCGTTTGGAATCTCCTGTGGTCTTACGCAGTTTACTCTCTCATTTCCCCTTTAGCCAGATGTGTGCAAGTACCTGAAGTGCACACTTCACACAAAAAGAACACTCTTGTGAAAAGGCAGTATATGTTCAAAGGTGCACTTCATAAAAAACACTGGGAAACTAAACTATATATGAACTCTAATCACTGCATATATTACAAAATACACTGATTATTGAGAATTATTGAATATAGGCATATACATGTATTTAATGTACAACATTTACAATATGGAATTTTACAAAGCTCTCTGCAGCAGATGCAGGAATCACATATATAGAGATGACATTAATCATTCATATTTTCTAATACATGCAGTATTGTTTAAAGCTGGAAATATATTCGATATGCAATATATTGTTTTTTTTTTTTACATTTTAACATGATCATTTGATTCAATAATCTGATCAGTCAGAGGGAAGGTGGTAAGCATATAAACTCTCTAAATACTTTTTTTCCCCACTGCCAGGTGGACATTTATCCAATTAATCTACTGGACTCAAGTAAGTGGGGGTTCGCTGTGAATGCATGTACTTTTTGGACTGTTATTGGTAAACTCAGTGGAGATGTATACTTTTCTTCCCACAAGAACTCTCACTTTACATTATTGGCATTTAGCAGATGTTAAACTTACAATGTTATGCACTTATACAGCTGGATATTTTACTGAGGCAACTGTGGGTTAAGTAGCTTGCCCAAGGGTACAGTTAGCAGTGCCCTAGTGGGGAATCGGACCAGCAACCTTTCAGTCACGAGTCCTGCTCCTTAACCACTATGCTACACTGCCACCTGCACTTAGAAGCATGCAATGGCATAAGGACATGGAGAAGCACATTGTTATACCTCAACACAGCAGCTCTTCACAGGACGAAGAGAACGAACACGTTCACAATGACTGAGCAACAGACCCCTGGGCAGAGCAGTGTGGCCTTTTCACAGTGGGGCATTCAGTAATGACGAGGTTTGCACTTGACTCTGTAACACTCATTACATCCTTGTGTTACATCCTTGTACGATATTCTGCATTTAGCAGTTACACACAAAAAGTTCACTTCGGTGTCTGGCCAACTCGAGACAATGTGTAAGTACCAAAAAATATAGCTAAAATTGCTTAAATTTGTTGCTTAATGTTAAGGACAATGATGGCCCTTGATTTATTGCTATTTTCATTTTTTCTCTACAATGTGAAAGATATTTTAGTTTGTACAGCTGACACACATTATTGTCAGTGATTTTTTTTATTATATGGCAATACCTCTTAAAGTGACAGTAGTACAGTTAACATACAGAGTAAAAATACAGTGGTGGGCATGCTTGAGGGATCACATAGGCAGGTAGTATCTGCTCTATCTGTACTGGAGGAACCTCTTGAGCGGGGTTGGCAGGTGGAGCTGAGGAATGAGGTGCAGTCTGGAGCGGCCCAAGCACTCCCTGATGTTCAGGCGGCACAGCTGACACAGGGAGCGGGGCGTGGCTACAGGGAGGGGTAGGAGGGGCAGGCACATGTCATTCAACCTGTCCTCCAATCGGGAGCAGTTCCATTTAGAACACCAGACTAGAATTCTGATGCCCAGAATCTTCCACTCTCACTGCTGAGTGTTTTTTTGTTTTTGCCCTCAAGCTCTCAGAACAGACACGTTTCAGCTTGTTAACAGTATTATGTCACAGAATGCATATCAGTAATCTGTCAAAAATGGTAAGAAATTACTGACAGCCAATTTACAAGACTTTTTTGAATACTTCCACAAATACTACTTAAATAGACCTCACAAACCAAGCAAAGATTATTTAAGATCCAGTATTTCTGATCTGAGAGCAGCCTGGTGGATGTTTCTTTTCATAGACAGCAATGCTCAAAAAAGAGGCCTACCTTCATACAGCAAGAGCAGTCCTTCTGCCAGACTGCTAGGAGGTGCTGTCTCTACTGGGCGCTTCAGCTCCAGGTTCTTTGAGTTAATGTTGGCTCCGAACTCCAGCAGGACCTTCAAGATCTCTGTGCAGTTCTTCTGAGCCGCAGCATGTAATGGAGTTTCCAGGAACCGTCCTTTCTGTACGTTCGCTCCTGCATTGAGGGGTAAGAGTGGAAATCCCGTCACTGTGAATGCTGAGATCTGTAGTCCCTCAGAGCTCCACACTGCTCATGATATTCAACTCACTGCAGCAAAGCTATAACATTTTAATTACAACTACAGTGACACAAAGCGAATCGTCAGAAGAATGATGGAATTAGAGTCTTAACCTGCACTCCAAAATCACATTATCTCATCCTCATTTCCTCATTTTTATGTCTTTTAAACCTAATATTAATATGTACGCTTGATATTATTGATAACCCAGTCATAATCCAGATTCTGGTCATAAGAAGATGGCACATTTTAAAACATAATCGTAGTGAAGAGAAACGTTTTCTTGCAGGAAACTTGGATTATCACAAACACAGTGTGTATGCATGATATACCATTAAATCAACGAGTTATTGATTAAATCGGTAGGTTATGGGTTTGTAGCCCCTCACCTCCGTCCAGCAGTGCACGAGTGCACTGCAGCTGCTGCGACATGCAGGCGATGTACAGGGGGGTCCCCAGGTGAGGAATGTCATAGTCCACGTCCGCCCCCCAGGCGATCAAGGCCTCCACACACCCACTCTTGCCTGGGGGTTGGGGCAGAATGACAGGACATGAAAGCAGCTTCCAGTACTGATCCTTAGAGGGGGGGATGGCTTTTTCCCTCAACTTCTGATCCCTTACACATTTAACTCAGCACTTCACAAATGATCCAGATCACCCAGAACTCGGACTCTTGGGTAGTTAAGAAGAGATGTTAACCCTGACAGACTGTAAAATTCCTGGACCCTGGATCAGGCTTCCCTGCTCTAAATCTAAGTGCATTTTTCACACCTCATGTTCTTAATTCTGGGAAGATAATGATTACATCATAAAGCTCTGTACTATGGAATGGTATATACTATGTGGTATACTATTGGTATGGTATACTATACTATGGTATACTAATTTAGAACCACGTCCTGTGCTCTACTAGTGAATGATTCTCCTTATTTTTTCAATCAGTGCATGGAGTGAAATAACAAATCTCCAATGATTGCCGGTGGGTGAGATATTTAAAGGCCTCTTCACTTATTTTAAGCCTTTTTAAAGTTTAATCACGAAGCAGAGTTATTTTTAGAGAGTACAGAGCCAGTTCTTGCTGACCTATCTAAAAGAAGAGGGAGAATCACAAGGAACTGAAAGATGGAAAACAGAGATGGGCAGCAGTGTAGCATAGCGGTAAGGAGCAGGGCTTGTAACCTGCTGGTTCGATTCCCCGCTAGGGCACTGTTGCTGTACCCTTGGGCTGGGTACTTGACCCAGAATTGCCTCAGTAAAACCTCCATGTAAAAACTGTAGCCTGTATAAGTTGCTCTGGATAAGAGCGTCTGCTAAATGGCAATAATGCAATGTAATGAACAGAGACTGGGAGAGTACAGTTAACCCTACCTTTGCTAGAGGCCTCGTGAATAGGGGAAGGTTGGCACACTTCAGACTGGGGTTTGGCACCGTGTTCCAGGAGGACCTCTGTACACGTCACGCTGCCCGAGGAGCAGGCGTTAAAAAGCGGCGTCACCCCGTCGATGGTGGTGGCGTTTACCTGTCGAGGGCGTCCACATGTTCTGACACTGCAGGTGACACGGTCTTGCAACAAAACGTCTTTCTGTGTTCAACTCACCACACCTTATGTCAGATTGCAGTGTGCGTATTACAGATTTGAGACGACTACTGAGATGATATGACAATTCCTAGCTAACACGTGCATAACATTGCAACAATGTTACCATGCAGACTTATCATTACAACAACATAGTCAGAACTTTCTGTGCAATCATGGTTGGATCAATTTTATACATATACATGTTTATGCTCTGTCTGCATGTTTAGCTTCTTTTTCGGAAAGGCCTACATTGGCTCCAGCCTTTATGAGCGCCCTGGCACAGGCCACATGGTCTCCCAGGCAGGCTTCATGCAGCGGGGTCACATGATCGATGGTGAGGATGTTTGCACTGTAGCCCTTAGGTGGGAGGAATAAAAAAATAATAAAAAAACAAACACTGGTTTTCAAATCAATACCCTGTATTCGGTTTATACACAATCACATTTTAACATGTTTAGGACACATTTTCTGGAGAAACAGGGCTGGAACTTCATATGATTTAGTCCATTGTATGTGTGTGTGTGTGTGTGTGTGCGCGCCTCTGTCTGTCATTCTCTCTGTCCCTCTGTCCTTCAAGCCCTCTGACATCTGCACGTGTCACACTAACTTAGCACTTAACTTTGTATCTTACTCACCTCTTGTAATACCTCACGATGTTTACTCTTAGCATAGTGATGCACTTATTTGTAAGTCGCTCTGCTAAATGATGTAATGTAATGTAATGTCTCACCTGCGAGAGCAGAGTCCGGAGGGCCAGGAGGCGACCTTGTGCTGCGGCCTCGTGCAGCGGCGACCGGTCCGCCCATGACCCTGCAAAACAGCAACACACGCCCCCCTCCTCAAACATTCCGTCTCACCTCATCACCCCTCCCACAGACGATTAAAAACCAAACTACTAAAACCCCCTTCTTCTCTGCCATGGATCGCCTGGCAGTTTCCTTTGTTAAAATCATTTATTACAACAGTGCCAGAGAAATACAGTTAATTCAAGAGTAATTTCTACCTGTCTCCCTAAACAAAGGTGGGGAAAAAAAACAGAGTGAGAGTTAGGTAGAATGATCATCATATTTGCAAAGAGACCTGTAGGGGTTTCGCAATTACAGCTGAAGGGTGCTCTTACGCTAACAACCAACTGCACAGAATGTAGCTGAGCTGATTCATTGTTGTACGAGAACCTGCCAAATGACATTAACAATGAATTTGCTCGGTCGCGCACGCAATCGCCCCTGCCTGACTTGGAAAGAGGTATCGTTTGAAATAACAATGGCAGCCGCTGCCGGCCTGAAGCAGCGCCACTTGACTCAACGGCTGTTCTGCAGTCATGGCAGGTGACTGCACCCAAGGTTAAGTTCAGTTTACACACCTGAGTCAATACTCAGACATAATGGCTGCTGTGCAGAGGGAAGCTAAAATTATATTATGCAGAAGTGATGATAAGGAATTAAAGCAAGGCTAAAGCAAAGCCTTCACTGAGCTGAGTTTCAGTCAAATAATCTCCTCCTCCATCTTCATCATCATCAACACATTTTCTCCCAAACAAATGTATTCATGAAATACAAAGTCTGGGGAAAATATCTGAAGAGCAAAATCATGGAGGGTATTTGATTGATTGAGTGGTTTTTCTATGAAACCAAAGGCCAGAAAAGGGTTTCTTTGCATTTTAGCACTTTCACAACTTCTAAATTGGTCTAGTATACTCCAGCCAAACAGCCTTAGTTTTTATTTTATTCTTTGGAAAAAAGGATTATTTAGCACTACGTAGCTCTAACACTGTAGCTTCAATCAATTGATTGCGACTCATTTCAGACACTTGTGAAATGCCAGATTAGACAGCCAACATCAAGTCTCCCCTTACAAAGAGTATCTGCTGTTAAACTGTTCTGTCAGAAATGTGTACAGACACAGGCATAGAGTTTTGTAGCACTACAGCATCAATGGATTAACTGTCAGTCTCCTTTAAGTCAAGTGATAACAATTTTGATTCAAAATCAGAAACGCTTTCCTTGAGGTGAGCACCTGCTCTCACCGAGCACAATCAAAACGTCGACGAACATCAGAGGACCTCTGGATGCATTTCATACTCAGTAAATCAGGGGCTATATTTAGACATGCCTCCCTGTGAGCCATCTGGGCTAACTGCATTCAACCAGCAGCCCCGACGCGTTCCACAAACCCCGTCTATCTGTGGATGCCGGAGCGAGGCCAGTGGACGCCGCTACGTACCGAGGTCGCCGTCTCCCCACGGCACATCAAGCCAGCTGAAATCGAGCTTGTCTGACATGGCCTGCGGAACAGAGGACGCTTGTCACCTCGAGGCGGCCCTGTCCCCGAGTCCAGAAACGGCGGCCATCTTTGGAAACCGGAGCTGATTTGACTGTGAGATTCTGCCAGATGGCGACGGCTCAGCAAGGACACGTTTTGCATTCCTAACACTTCGCATTTGGGGTTTTGTTTCTTAGTCCTGTGGCACAAAATGTCCCCAACACAATCCATTAAAGATATTGAGATATTAAAATAATCTATATCACATAAATATGGAAGTTTTTTTTTCAATTGCATCAGCATGGAGTTGTGTTCTCCTCTGTGTCCTGTCAGCTATAATGACTTGTTCCTGTTTTTTCACTGAATGGTTGCACGTGGATGTTATTTTAAAATAGACAAACATCTAAAGTGTAAGTCTGATGGAGTTAAAAAAAAAAAAAAAAAATTGGGTGCTGATGGGAAATGATGTTTGCAATGGGTGACGGAAAATCCCACATCTCAATTCAATTCCCGAAGGAAATGTCACTGCAGAAGACATGTAGAGGAAGCCTGCGACAAGTATTCTAGTGGTTCATTCAAGCACCAATAACAGTGTACCAGTTCTTTCCTGTTCTTGGAAGTGCCAAAAAGCTTTCCACTCATCGAACTCCCCCCAGTTACCCTCCCCAGTTAACCAGGGTGCTGAAATGCTATTCAGTACCTGGCACACCAGGCGTCAGGCGAGTTCTGTGTCTTTTAAAGGATATCTTTTCTTTCCATTAAATTGTCTTTCATGAATATTTCATGCAGACACACAGTATGTCCCTTTGTGTTTTGAAGACCATGCATGCGTTGATACACCGGAACAGAAACTGACCAATGAGTGATGAGAGGAGAGGAAATGAGATATTTAATCAGGGTGCTCTTATGGATTTTAGCATCTCCAATGCTAACAGGATATATAGCATTGATAAATGTAGCACATTTCTTTTATTATCATTGGTGGGAATATTACAGTACAATAAGAATACAATTACATTGCAGTTGAGATAACGTGCAGCAAATTACACTGCTTGGAACACATCCTTTTATACATTTGGATTTTTAAGTGTGGCACCATACTTAAGGTTACAACAGCTGTATTAAACAGGAAAATCAAAATCTGCCACCATCTGGTCTACATTTCTATTAACTATACTAAACCAGCTTCAGCATATTTGTATCACAGTATTTAGTACAACTACCCACTTTATTACAATACATTTTGATGACGCTATGACTGAAATGTAAAACAGCTTGTATTTATGTTGTTTAAAGGTTAAAAATGCAGATATTTAAAACCATGCTCAAGAAATTCAGTTCACACTAAATCAGTGAAACCAACTGTATTTATTGTACGCAAACAGTGGCAAGATGTTCCTCTAATATTAACTGGTTAGATGGAATTAGCAGTAGCTATGACATTAAGAGCTTGCGTTCTTGGCCTCTGCAGTACAAGGTGTGCAGTAGGCTTGTTTGTGTCAGTGTGGGGGCTGAATTTCGGTAGGGGTTCCTCTAGCTGTTCGGGTTCAGATGTCAACTGTCACATGACTAGACCAAGATAGCACCCCTTTTAAAGAAATGCTTGTTCAGAGATGTTATATTTCTAGGTTCTAAATTTAGTGACAACTTTCAGGACATTAAAGAACGAGGAGAAACGAGGCAGAAAGAGAGACTGAGGGCTGAGAGAGGTCTTCTGAAGAGATGGGCATCATAAAAGGGTTAAATATGACCTTATGTGCCAGGGAACAATTAGCCATAAATATGACCCATGCTGTTATTTACACGGCCTTTAAAGAGCTACTTTAATCAAAATGAAAGCCTTCTACCATACTGTTTATAACACACATGCAAAGGTTGCGGTTTTATTGTGCTTTATCAAATGTTTGAAAGATTAACATGCTACGTAAGTCACAGGGTGATGACATAAGAGGCAATGGCTGAGTACTGTCACTGAAGATCCTAAAAACAATATTGAGGAAGTGAACAAAGTGTATCTCCATCTCTGAAAACGCCTTGTTCTACAGGATGTGCAGCAATCCTTATCCAGGATAATGGCTCATGTGATGTACGTATTTATTTATTTATATTTATGTTATGCAACCACTCAAAGGAAATCCTCACAGCATATGTGGGTAATCTGCATCTCACATTAATGAAACCAACAAACGTGTGTACACACGCCTGTATCGGCGAGAGTTGCAATCAATACATTCTGTGCTGACAGGTTCGAACACTGCCTTTGTATTCTGCATTAACTATTTACAATGTGATATTAGCGCAGTTGCTTCATCCCTTATAATAGACGGGTCTTTCGCAGCAGGCAGTGTGGCAGGAAGACTGCTCTAGCTACTGGCTATACTCCCAGTGTCACTGCGTCGGTATGCTATTTACAATGCGCGGGTGACACATTGTCATGGCACTAATCTTAGTTTACCCTCACATTTGTAGTGTTTACACAGTGTGCATTCTTAATGTGAATGGAATCTTAGGTCACATGCATACAGCCTTTAAACATCGCATATTAAACAGTAAACATAGTAAAACACGTCTGACTTATGATCTGTACCCTTTCCAAAGCGTTCAAAGGTTAATCTCTGGTAGCTACCTGCTAGCCTCTAATAAAACTTGCTCCAACAAGCAGCGTTGCAATATTGAAATGGGATAGCCTACACTCGCAGTGTGGGGGAAATTCATAATCATGTAACACTGACCTTGACTAGTTAAAATACCCCAGCAGGCTTTCTTTTTCGCAGGGAAATCTTCTGCGTTTTCTAGCGTCCTTTTCCTTGGCGTTTGCTCTCTGTAGTCGCTCTCTATGGATGGAACTTCGGGCATGTTTGCATCAGCTATTTCTCCTTGCAAAACCCTCAGTAGCACGAGTCGAGCCTGCTCGCTTTCTGATTGGCTGCTGCTTTGTTTTTACGGGGTGCTCTGGAGCAGAACGCGATAACATGCGCAGGCAGCGCCGCCGAGAGCCGCGGTGGGGGGGATGGAAAAGAGATTACATAGCTCGCTTCTATTTATAAAACACGTTAAGCACTGGCTTGACCTCGGCGCAGGCATTAACCATACTAGCTCGTCGTGGCAGGAACGCTCACGTTTGAGGATTTATGGCGTCTGATGCTTTCATTTTTGACTCTCTGGCGCGAGTTGGTTCTGTGCCACAGTAATGATCGGTTACTTCACACGAGATTCGTTTGTTTACCAAAAAGGAATTGCGCACAGTGAACGGAGATGCGAGCAAAACTGGTGCGATAAACAGTTTAAAAACATCTGTAGTGCATAGCTTTCGGTACAAATCAGTCAGTCCCTCCAATACAAGCAGCCACGCTATTAAAACATGTCCATTAAATATGAGTAAACAGTTAAAATTAGTTACAGTTCAAGAAATATAGTTCAGTCCTACAATTGGTCATATACGATGTTCAGCTGTAATTTGATACTGATGTTTTATATGAACTTCTACAAATTCTAGCCACTTTTGATGTATTTTATGCAACAAACTAATTACATTGCAGTACGGTACACAATTTTGTTCTGTGCATCTAGAGTCAGCAGAAAATAAATGAATACTACTCATAAAAGCAGCCTGCCACTGTTATATGTCCAAGACTGCCATTGTACTACTGATGCACTAGCTGCATTTGTTGGGTCTCATGCAAGTGTGACATCTGACCCAGATAATTTGCCCCGTGTGTGTGTGTGTGTATTGTGACCCTTATTGTTATTTCATGCCATGCTCTCATGCCATTGACAAAAGTGTACATCACTGTGCTGAAACTACCATTTTAAAGATTAACATTCAATGATTGAATAGATTTACTCGTTGAAAGCAACTTGAATATGTGAAGCTTAAGGAACTACACAGACACTCAGTTACACAGACTTTTAAGTTGTATGAAGTGACTGATTATAGAAAAATCTTGTGATAGTGACATCCCATAGGGCAGTCATATACTGCAAATTAATGGGAAGTTATGAGAATCAGGAACACACTGACTCATGAGCCGTGGTGTTAGGAATATGTCTCATCAGCCAGTTTGTCTGACTGCAAGGGACATCTTTTTTCTTAGCCCAAACATAATTATAATAGGAACAATACATTTTAACTCTGGCGAGTATAGTTCAGAGGTCACACTGAGTGGTAGTGCAATTTTCGATCACCACATGACCTGCACACAGTTTAAACATCGCTGCCCTATTTAGATAGCTGATTTAATTGCAGAATGCAGTTGCACGTGTGCAGTCTAGAGCATGCATGGAATGAGCCATTGTATTTTTAGTCCCTGCTCTCTTATCCTGTTGTCAGTGTGAAGTGCATCGTTTTTTTTTTTCCCAGCTGACTTTGCTGTATTCCTTGATGACAGATGTGCGCTATATGTGAAACACAATACAAGTGTTTGTGATGGAGCCCGTTCAAAGATGACATAAGCACTATACTGTTCAAGAGGCAACTTGCTAATTTGCCAATAATCGGTATATTTGAGCGCGTATGTGAAGGATTATCACATAATGCATCAAGTCATCAAAAGGCCAGGTATCAACCAAACTGCAAGAATGTAAGGCTCACTTCTATTGTCCCCACTAGATGTACTGAGCTTTACCGTAAAGTGGACAAAAAAGATTGTATAAATCCAAACAATCAGTTAGACATTATTCTATCACCATACATAAAAAGTATATCAAGCCAAAAAGAAGCTAGCCCAACCTGAAAGTATTGTAGAAGAAATGTAAATGAAAACTCATATTCTACTGTAATGTTACTTACCTTAATCATATTTCTAATACAACAGAGAAAACCAACAGCTTAGGATACAAACACTTTCAATACTTTGAAAGAACTACCAACCTTGTATGCGAAGAACTAGCCAAACCGTAGATGTAACACTTCCAAAAATAAAAGTAAAGTCATGTTTTGTGAGTACTTACACTCTACCAAAAGGATAAATTGTATAGCACAGAGTAAAATAGAAGCACCTATAAAAAAAAAGGATCCCTAATTTCTAAAATGAAAGTTAGGAATAACTGAAAATAAGAAATAATAGTTCATGATGTCATGGCCCATATTTCCCAGCAAAATATTTTCTTTTCTAACTATATTTGTACTAATGTTTGTCTGACCTGAAAAGTATCACTCCCTCCTTCTAAAAACTTAAGTAAAGCCGCAGCAACACGTGCGAACGAATACATCCCCTGAAGGAAGGTACCCTATGCTTACTTAAGACCAGACAGGCAGATCTACAACTTTGCAGACATCCAACTTTTCGCTGGGCTTTAATCTTAGAGTTTCCATTGGATGGATACGACATCTAGGACTTTTGTGACACGGCCATGATTGTTTTCTTTTACTTACTGTGCCCTTGACCAAAATCGTAAAACTCTGCAGCGATCCGGGCAGCCTCCTTGCGGTTGCCTTTGACAACGTAAAAGTGGGTGAGGATATTGAGGCTTATCTTGATGAAGAGCTTGAAGCAGAAGAGCGCGAATATGCTCAGATAAACGTTGGTGTACTGCGAGCCGAACGGCTTGCTCTCCAGAATCTCCGTCATTGCTCCTCGTCGGTGGCTCGGCGTGTTTTGGAATGGGTCTGTGTTGAGCCGACGGGATCATATGCCGCGCGCAGGAATTCCCACGGCAGCTGGGTCTGGGCTGCGAGCAGAAATAAGATAAAACAGCTGTAGCCCGGCCTGTGGAAAACAGCGCTGGGTTCGCTGGACATTGTGATGGGCTTTGTCACGCTGAACCGAGACCAAAGGGCACGCATCGTCTTCAAATTACAACTCCCCATAATGGATTGTTGGAAAACTTTTTTTGTTTTGTTACCTGGAAACAAACAGCTATAATTCAAAGGGGGGCAAACAAAACAGAACATTGGTTGTAGCGCGCTTGCTAAAAGTTATTCGCTATCTGTTGCCAAGGCCTGTTCTGCCCTGGTATGTTCTAGTGCTCGTAAATACGCTTGCCAAATAATTAAATAAAAGGGTGACATTTTGGTGATTGTTTCAGGAAATGGGCAGTCAAGTTATATTATTTGCATAACAAAGCCTGGTATCGTTTACACAGCAGTCATTATATATGTACAATGTTGTAGTAATAAGGAGGTTTTAAATTTATACCTGAATGATACAAAGTGCTGTTTGTCAGCACATGTACAACCCGTAAAGTGAAAAGGCAACGGTCAATCATACCTCATAGGAAAACATGACAGGCTAGAATGTCACTGAAAACTGAAACAAACCCTGGTCAATGACATCATTTTAATTTTAGCAGCTCACCTCATTTTGTGCCAAATGAAAACAGTTTTACAGTGAACCTGGAGAATCAAGGTGGACAGGAAATGCAAGGGATTGCATAGTTAATCAACCAGCCGTAGGGGATTGTTTAGGTGGCCAGACACCTGGAGCCAGTTTGAAAATTGGACTAGGACACCAGTGTTAATACGCCTACTCTTTTGAAAAGTGCCATGGTGTCTTTAATGGCCACAGTGAATCAGGACCTTAATTTTACATTTTAGCTGAAACAAGACAACTCCTACAACTCAGTGTCCCTACCACTGGTCTCAGGCATTGGTCCAGAGGTAAGAGATGCCCTCTACAGGCTCACCAACATCATTTCCAGTAGCAACTGGGTGTTTCTTCAAAGGTCTCCTGTCAAACTCCTAACCAAGTCCAGTCCCAGCTGGCTTCCACTGTGTAGCATGAGAAGGCCATAGGGTATGGCAGTTTACACAGGATAGTATGTTATGGTCATGGCCATGTTTGTCAATATTGCTAATGCTAGCATGGGCTATATGAAAACAAATCACTTACATCATACAACTATCAAAACTACATGATTAAGTCTCCGCAGCATGCTTGGATATCACAAGTTGCTCATTTATTTTCATAAATGAGGTATATAAACCAACACATTGATTTCATAATGGATATTTCAAGTCTTCAATCTACTATTACCACCTATATTCTGTTATGACAATATATAGAAAATCGGTGCTACTACTGTTGCTATCAAAGTGGACCCCTGAAACCCAAAGACAAACGATTCTATTTTCCAGTGATTACTCAAAACACAAGATAGGGGCACACAAATGCAATATAGCAAAGGAATTTATATAAAAGCTGTTAGGTTTTGCTCAGGACAATGTCAGGGTCTTAAGTTTTGGAGTGAGGTCTCCGAAGGGTGCGTAGGACATTCGTTGCGCCGTCGGGATTTCTTTAGTGAGACCGATACAAAGTAGTACAGTGAAGTTTTCAAATTGACTATCATGCGACTCCATCTCCACAGCAGTAGGTGGCGACGTGAAATATAAATTCAAACCGTTATTACGTCAAACGACTAGGTCTTTCTGTATGAGCACCGATTCACAGCAGGGACTGCGCAAATAATTTAAGCGGCATCTGAAGTGGATAGGCTGAGTACATGTGAACGAGCCCAGTAACGTAGTCGTGCTACATACGGATTAGATTTTCACTTCCGTGTCTTCAAAATCTCGCACACTTCCTGCACGCAAGAGCGTTGTGGGTTAGCAGCTGGCCTTAATACCTGCAGTTACTTTCCCCAATTCGTTTAGCTAGCTACCTACAATTGTGACGATTTAATTACAGTAACCAGTTGCACTAACCAACATGAATACAGTGTTATCGAGGGCAAATTCCCTCTTTGCTTTTTCGCTTAGTGTAATGGCAGCGCTTACTTTCGGCTGCTTTATTACCACGGCTTTCAAAGACAGAAGCGTTCCGGTGGAGATAAACGTATCCAGAGTGATGCTGTAAGTGTACTTTCATTAGCAAAATACGCTAGGTGGCTGGGCTGATATTTTGTTTATTACTACATCGCTTTGCATGTGTAATTCATTGTTACTAGTTGGGCTGACTTTATATCGGTGTGTTCCGTGAATTCGCCACATCTTGTAACACTGAGTAGTATTTCCGCAGTGCATGCAGTTTCAAGTAACGTTAGCTATGATGCTTGCATTTAGTTACATACCTTGCTAAACGCAATAGTCATGTCGCTATAAATTTAGACTAGGTGGTCATCGATATCGTGTACTAAATTGCTAACCCTGACTGTTTTGTGTAGGTAGTGAGCTAGCAAGCTAACTAGCTGGCCGGATAACATTGGGTGTCTTTATCCAATAGCGGTAGAGCACGTCAGATGCGCGCCTGTGTGTGTGGCAAGTCCAGACCCAGCTATTTTCGCCAACTTCAAGAGAGTTCATAGCTTGCTGTCCTTATGAATGTAGCCAGCGCAGTTAGTCGTGTAGTGTTGTGTCAGATTCAGTAAAGGTGGCATGCTGGCTATAATTTTTGATCAGATGTCGAAATATGAAATTGGTTGCCAGACTGCCTACACAATGTATTGTTGTCCGCTGACTACTTGGTTAAGGGGTAGCAGCATCATCATAATGTCTTACCTAAATCAGAACTTGCATTACGGCGCGCCGTCCATTTCACTGCATTTGGCAAATGTTAAATCGCTAATCCCAACTGTTTTGGATTCGAATGAGAATGTTTGTTTCTATCCAGCTATTTACATACAGTAAATAGTTCTGAAATTGCTCCAGCGGCTAATGCATGACTGCATCTTTACCGCTTTCAGGGAACTTATGAAGTTGCATTTGGGTTCAGGGACTTGCTACCTACCAACCAAGCTTTAAATGAATCTACTATTTTGCTGTGTAACATTGAAAAGATTTATGAAAAGTTTAACGAAACTCTGAAATGACAGTAGCATTTGACCTGTTCACATGACTCAGTTGTCGGCGCAGTTTGGCTAGGAACTGCTTCAGATTGACGCTTGTTCTCAAAAAAGAAGAAACCGTTAACGTGTAACGTCAAATCCATTTCCACTATTTGTGTTGTGCATATGTCTCGTGCACGTGGCAGTGCAATCCAGCAATACAAACCTGGCAGATATGTGATGTAACCTCAGGAAGCAGTTCATCAGCATCTGGATCTTGAGCTGTTTCCAGGCTGTGGACTATATATTACATTATATTACTATATATTACATTATATTATTATCATTTAGCAGACGCTCTTATCCAGACCAGCTTGCATAGGTTACAGTTTTATCCATTTAGACACCTGGATATTTAGTGAGGCAATTGTAGGTTAAGCACCTTGCCAAAGGGTACAACAGCAGTGCTCCAGCAGGGAATTGAACCAGTAACCTGTTGGTCATGAGCCCTGTTTCTTAGCACTACATTGCATTGCTGCCACTAAAACTCTGTTTACTCTCAGGAAAAACGTGGACGACTTCACCGGGCCCAGAGAACGAAGTGATCTGGGATTCATCACTTTCGATATTTCAGCTGATATCCTTTGACTCCCCCTGTCTCTTTGTGTGTGGTCGACTAGACCTATGATGTGCAAAGAGCCTAGTTTGGGTTGCTAAGTATAATATTAAAATAATAAGAAGATCTGGAATAAAATGAAAAGATGTTCCTGCTCTTTCTGGTGACATGTTAAATCATTCTGTTCGAATACCAACTAATGGATTTCTGTTGGCCAACATGGGACCATCCTCTGAAGGCAGCTAGGGATGATGGGAAAGTAAACCTCAGGGAGGGTGATTGGTTGGATGCAAGTGTTTATAGCCTACACCTTCATAGTGGGGCCATTTACATGGTGTATCCAACCCAACGCTTTCCCTTTGAGGCATAGTTGTTTTTTTTTTCTTTCTTTAACTTTTGTTTTTGTCCCTACAGAACCCTTGGCTTTCAGAAAAAAGTCTGTAGTTGACGTCTCTAGTAGTTCAGCATTGTAACAGTGTTAGTCTTGACGGTTTGCAGTCTGCTGATGGTTTTGTGGTTTGTGCTGAATGAGGGCAAGTGCTGGTTTTTTTGTTTTTTTTTTTTTTTTAACTTCCTCTTCCTCTCTCCCCAGCACAGCAGAACTCAGCCAGTCTTTGTTTGCATGGTTATCAGTACGGTATCAGTTTCATTGCTTTGGCTGCAAGCGTTCCTCTCTCCTGGCACTGACCGACATCTCACACTGTGATGAAAGCCACCCCTTCTGCTGTTTTTTTTTAGTTCCTTAACCCTCAGTACATCTGCAGCCAATATTTGACTGGAATGTCAAACAGCTCTTCCTCTATCTGTCAGCAGAGTACACCACCAAAAGCAATGTAAGTGTACTCTCCTGTTCAGTAATCCTGACTCCTTTTGTTCTTTGTCTATTTCATTTTTAATATATTGATATTTGTCTGTCTTTTAAACAGTAACCGAGGATGTGTTTAGCGTTATTTCAAATGTACTGTTAAGTGAATCTGCTTTTTTAAAAAGCAGGAACCCTGCATCATTGGTTTGAAGAATTCCGACAGCTCATCATATAAAATTTGAGCTAATCCTGAAGGATTGACATAGTGAAATGGGTATAATGTATTTTCTTGATGCACTCAAGTGTTTTTATTAATGGTAGTGGTAATTTGAGAGAACCATTTGTATGTAAAATTAATGAGATGGTGTAAAATACTTTCCTACAGTAATGTGGGCGGCTCTCTCCTCTAGGTTCTGAACCAGGTGGTTCTCTGGGATAAGATCGTGTTGAGAGGGGACAAAACAAAGATCTCTTTGAAGGACATGAAATCCAAATATTTCTTCTTTGATGATGGCAACGGCCTGCGGTAAGCAATGCCTTATTCTCGCTCAATTCAGAACAGACTTTAAACTTTAAAGATATGTCAGCACATGGGTAGATTTACTGTACAACGCATAGCCAAGTGGTCTTTTATTTGTGAATATTCTTGGCTTCATAAGTAAAATTATTAATGAGAGGAATAAATATTCTTTCAAACCTAGTACATATAGATCATAATTACATTACGTTACATTATGGGCATTTGGTAGATGCTCTTATCCAGAGCAACTTCGAGGTAACAGTTTTATCCGTTCATACTGTATGGCTGGATATTTACTTTAGGCAATTGTGGATTAAGTACCTTGCCTAAGGATACAACAGCAGTGCACCCGCAGGGAATCGAACCAGCAGCCTTTCGGTTACAAGCCCTGCTCCTTACCACTATGCTACACTGCCACCCCACTGCTGCCTCGAAAAGTATCGGTGAATATTTTCGGCTTTATAAGTGAAATCATTAAGGAGCGGAAAACGGTATTGTTTTAAACCTAGCACCTACAGATCTTAATTCTTAAATTGCAAGCAAAGTTTCTGCAAGTGAAACTCTCACATCATGAGTGGGCTGCTGCAGAATTGGGACTCGTGGCTGGCAAACCACACGAGTTTGGAAATCAGGGGGAGTCATGCCACCACCTCAGACTGGGCAATGATTTCGGCGCCATACGATTCCTCCCGCTGGTCACTGATGCTGCCCTCACTTGCTAAGCGCCCACGAAAACTTTGGAGCACAAAACCACGCGCTGCCTCTGCCAAAAGCTATGGAAAGCTATATCTGCTACTTCTATCTCTGCATGCATATCTTGCCCCTCCAGCACGGCAGCCAGCAATGTTCCACTTTGATAGGTGAAGGGGGATGCCATCAAACACATTAACTAGCTTTACATTTCTTCATTTATTGTTAATCAGCATGCAGGTCTGTTGCACAGGGTATATTCAGAGTAAGCTGTTCCAGAGTTTGGTTACATCATGGATAAGTACTGGCATGCTCAGTAGTTATGTCAGGTTTTTATTGGAAATGCTGGTAGAAGTATCTGTAATTTGTTTTTCTGGCCTTGCAGCTATTATTAAAAGTTCATTGGCATCATTGTTGCTACAAAATTATAGGGCTAATGCCTCTGAAGCTTTTATGCTTACCATCATGATGGATTCTCATGTCAGTGCTATACTCTCAGTGAACAGCAGGTGGTGGTGTGGGAGTAATGTGGTGTTTGAAATTGTATTGTTTTGCCATCAGTATTTATGGAATAATTTGTGGCTTGAGCGTTAAACTACTGATTTACAAAATTAACACAAACATTAACACGTTCTTCATTCGACACCCAAAGAACTGATCGGGGCCTGGCTAACCTGTCGCTCTCTCCTGACAGGGCCAACAAAAATATCACTTTGACGCTGTCGTGGAACGTGGTGCCAAACGCTGGAATCCTGCCCCTGGTCACAGGCGTTGGACACAAATCCCTGCCCTTCCCGGATATGTACGAGACTACACAGAGCTACTGAACTGTCTGATCTTGTTTGAAAACCATGTGATTTCTTTCGTGACTTTTAATAAAGGTTTACACAACAGAGCCCCAGGGTCGAAGTGTGTTTGCATGCAAATATAATTACGTCAGCATTTCGCCTCATTGATGGAAGCTGGAACAGGCCAGGTTGCCTTGGTGTTCCTGGGGTTGTCAACAGGTTAGTTTTAATGATATGTTATGCTATCTAATCGTGGTGATGGTGTTTGATTTCGTTCTGAGGTAAGATTTACCTGTGACACATCTGTAGCTGCAGCTCATTTGAAGTGTTCTGTGGTGTCTTGACATCTGTCATCACTCTGGGTCAAAGGTCTTCAGCAGGACACAGCTGCAGATGGTAATTCTTACCACAACATTCAGAAGGGGAATCTGCTCTCAAGAGTGCATGCAAATTCAAAAAATATTGACCGCAGATGTGTTCGAAGAGGCCCATGGCATTCAATTCAGATTCACAAAATTCACAATCTGGGCAGGTGTGGGAAGGATAAACACCTGAATTTAAGCAGTTCAAGCACAAGCACATTCTGCATTCCAAGCTAGTCTGTGGGTTAAACAGCCATTTCAAATTGGGTAAATATTTAGCTCAGTTTGTAGGCAACGGAAAGAGCATCACTCAATCAAAAATAAACCATGGTTTCTTGTAGGTCTGTGTGCTGGGATAAGTCTGTTCCAATCACACCTGTCAGCACACGGGAATGCCATTTTCCCATAGAGTGGCAGTCACTCCAGCGGTGTGTTGTGATGGTCTATATCATTTCCTATGGTCTCCTGTAGGTCTTTGTCATTAAACCATGGAAACCATTATGTAAGCATGATATCTGTAACCATGGATCTGTGCCATTATGATCACTTGTTGTCAGATGGGGGATAAAATTTCTCCTACCCAGAAATTTAGAAGTCAGAATTTTTACCTGTTCAAGTGATGATGCCACCTTGACTATACCCCCTTGTCAGTTACTGCAGTGTAAATGATATTGTGGGACTTACATTTACATTTATTCATTTGGCAGACTTCACCTGACCATGTTCAAGGTTCTTTAAAGAGAGCAAAAAAGGGCCTGTTAAATTATATTCCCAATGACTTTTATTTTTTATATTTTTAAACAACCACAGCTTCTATTTCTTTGCTTTGTACTTGATTATTTATTTTCTATCTTGCTTTAATTGGCAAATAAATTGCAGTAGAATGAAGGCACTTTATCAGCTTCAATTGTTTTTTTTTTTTTTTTCATTCTAGTCTATTCAGTAAAGCATATGCTAAGTAATCTGAATCACACGGAGATGATTTGGCAGCCTGGATGGTAGTACAGTATATGGTGAGGGAAGAGCGTGACAAAATTTGTATTGACTGTGTTTCACCAGGGGGTGGCAGCAGAGTTCTACTGCTCTCCTGCAACAATGACCTTCCTATCTGTCCATGGCTAAACTGAATGTCAAGAAAGTTCATAATTTTGTGGGAAATGGAAATCATGTCACCATAATCACGCTTTCTAACATGATTAAGATGACATGTGGTCGTGTGTTCTGCTTGTGAGCATATTTCTGAAGTCTTTTGTGGTCAGTCGAATATGAACAACAGATGATTTACGAAATAGAATAATTGAGGATTTGGGTCTAAGGTCCACACTTTCCCATTTCTATATGTCATAGTTAAGTGTTGCAAATTCAAAACGTATTGTTCTGACCTCTAAATAACAGCAGCAGTCCGGCAGTTTCCAGTTTCTCAAGATACATTGCCAAGAAACAATAATTTAGGTTGACTCTGTGGGCACTTAAAACAGTTTTGATTCAACAGATACAAATAGTTTCACTGTTGTTGCACATTCATGTTTATAAATGAGGGAAAGAGTTGGTGCTGGAAGCTATCGATGGCAGTATGTTTACCATGATCTGGTTCTTTTCCCTGAGCCTATATGTGCAATGGTTTTCTCTTAAAATGTCCTTCAACTGTGCATTCTAGAGAACCGAAGTGATAAGAATCCAAAGTATATGAAATCACTCTTTGCTTGATGACTCGCATGGGTGTGCTGCATCTTTACACCACCTGTGGATCTCATTCATGTACAAAAGGGTGTTTTCAGATGTGGATGACCCCAGTGGTTCTAAGGCTGTGTGGGTTAGGGCATGCTTATTCAGGTCTAGGTATGGATTTTAGATTTGCAAGGTTATGCCATATATGCATAAATACATACTGGATACATTTGCCTATTGTGTCCAATGTATCTCAATAGATTTTCACCTTTATAAATATCTTAAACTATTGTTTAGAATTTGCCTGACCAAGGTAATTTTCTACTTTTATTGCAACTGGTAAACGTGGTATTTTTGGGTTCTTGGCTAATTTGTCATTTAATTTTGTCTTAGTTTCAAAAGATATAAAATCATAAGCAACACAATGCAATGGAACTGCGCTCTTATGAGAGGTTTTTTGTGTCAGTGTGGCATGAGATTCTTTTCTTCTTTTCTCTTTACCAGGTTCAGAAGGCTCTGCTAAATCTGAAGCTCAAATTACACTACAGCATTTAATGAATTATTTTTTAGATGGCTCTTTTAAACAACCTTTGCCATGTGGTTTGAGAAACTCCAGTTGCCTTTATGACTTCTCTGCCTGTGATGGTGGTGGTGGGGGGGTGGCTATATACATCACCTGGAGGAAACGCACCCAAAACCCCTCAGTTCAATACATCAAACCCTGACTGGCCTGGAAAATGTTAGAAGTATGCACCAAATGAAACGCATTGAATTGAACATATGAATGTTATTCATAAGTGGGGCAAGGGGGAGGGGGGGGGGAGAAAAAACATTAAAAATGACAACATATTAATTCCTCTGGCTTTTGAGAGAAAAATACAACTCTATTGTATTCCATACAATGCAGACAGAAAAACCCCAAGGCTGCGGGCATTACCACTGTAGTCCAGGAGAGGTGTAATTACAGCAAGTCAAACATTTGCATTCAAAAGACTGATTTAATCTCAGAAAATAACTCTGACTGCAGTTTCTGCAATCACAAGCTCCTATGAGCTGTTCTTCGAACATCTGCGGTATGCAGGGGGTACAAAACAAGGGGCGAAAGCAAAATTCAGTTGTGTAAGCTTGCTGTTTACAAAGGGGCCGAAAAGAATGTTCCAGACAAATCCATGCCCGGTGTTTAATTTAGGAAAAGCTTACCAGAGTATTCCCTAAACTTTGAGCTGCTGGTGTAATTAGTTTTCATGGAAAAAAAAGTCTTGAGCAATAAAATGTCTTCCTAATGATAAAAAATGGCCTCTTTTGATTTCACAAACGGTGTGGTGTAAACGTCTGACAACCGTCTCATTCTTTCGGCTGTGTTCCCGTAGAAACCCGCCCGTAATTGGAGCGTGGGGCTTTGTCTGAGTGCGGAGTCACTGTGCGGTCGGCCTCGTTGTGACACTCCGCAGACGCTCCCCTGTGAGGGCTAGCAGAGGCAGGGGCCCGGGAGCCACACGGCTCCTGTTTGAGCTCCAGGGGCTGCAGAGGCAGTTAGCGGCTACCGTGCTTCCGTAGCAGGTCTCCTCTGTGTGCGGGTCCCTGTCGGAGGAATGGAGGGACACGTTCCACCTGCCCTCCCGGCTACAGAATGGGCCAGTGGTTGGCCACTGGGGCAGCAGTGTACTATAGTGGTTAAGGAGCAGGACTCATATCCAAAAGGTCGCTGGTTCAATTCCTGCTTGGGGCACTGCTGCTGTATTCTTGGGCAAGGTACTTAACCCACAATTGCCTCAGTACACTATCCAGCTGTATAAATGGAAACATAGTTTTTAAAAAAAATTTTTTTTTTTTTTACAAAGTCACTCTGGATAACTGCATCTGATAAATGCCAATAATGTAATGTAATGCCTACAAAGATGCACTCCAGAGTCCATGACACAGTGAACAAGCCCATGAGAATATGGGCCAGGGCTGTGAGACTCAGAAGTGGAAGGTACTCTGGCTTTATCTGAGTACCAACAGCCAGTCAGTCCCCTGAGTGAACACTGTTTGATACTTTGTGTGGGGAATGGGTTTTTGGGTGCACTAAGGGTATTAGCGACTCTCTTGTTTTCAATAGCTTGAATGTTTTCAGATTGAGAATAGCGTTTCTTTTTTTTTCTCACTATTTGGATGATCCCCCCCTAGACAGCAATGTGAGTGTGATTGAAACGGCACAGGGCGCACCCACCACAGCTGGGAACCAAACCCAGGATTCCCACACGACACCACATCATACCATACCACACCAGAGCCGTTACCACAGTGCTCCCCAGCCTGACAGGAATGAATCTGACAATATAAACACACACATGCAGTACAAGAGCAGTGAACAGGCAAAAGATGACAATTCAGAGCTCATAAAGCACGACATGACTTATTCTTCAAAAGATATATGACATTTTTGGTGTAAAGCCGTCACTGAAACAATCTGTTCTAAGATGCAACCTCCGACCTAATGGTGATTCCACGAAACAGCACGGGATGTTCCTTGCCGTTTGTTAATGACGTTTGCCTCGTGCCAAATGATGCCTCTATTCAGCGCTGAGATATCTGATGTGGAGTGAAGTGTTTTTCGCCAGAACAGAAATCTCGAATTTGTGACTGAAAGCGGGGTGAAACAACAGATGTTGGTGTTACGTGGATATGAACTCATCCCTAAATATGGGAAGTATCCCTCAGACTGCGACCGTGAGGGCTTTGGGGTAGGAAGTCCCCCAGGATATATCCCTGTTTCCGAGCAGCATGGCACATCCATGCAGCTGTCATTGAAATTACGCATTCCACATACTTTCGTTTGAAACAACCTTCCTGTATCCCCTGTCGGCACCCTGACTATGTTGAAAGCAGTTTAAAACAAAATTTCATTTCATTCAAATAAACAACTTACCTAAATCTGTGATTCTTTCCAGTGTTTTCAAGGGGATGAAATGCACCGGGGTGTCAAAGAATCATTGCCCCAGTCAGACAACTACTAAACAGTACATTTCCCTTATTATCAAAACATAAGAATGCTGAGGTTTAAAGATTACTATTATACAATGATTCCACACTCATACACGTAAACAGAACATATGGAGAAGCCCTGGCTTACTTGCTTATCTTGACTTGATTAAAAAAAAAAAGCACCTTTCACATTGCGTGGCGTTCAGACGTGGCTGGCGGACAGATGTTTACAATTACGTGTCATCTGGTGGAATCCGTGTCACAATGCGCAGGGGACATTCAGGTCAAAGGTGGCTCCACTCACTGCCAGTATCAAACCTTTCAAGTTCAACGGTGCTAATTCCTTGTGTAAGGCGAACTCCATGCGCACTTTCCCAATGCGATTATACAAGTATTAAAAAAAAAGGGAATAATTTCACGGTTATGTGAAAGAATTCAAATGGCTGGGGCTTTTCGGGGCATTTGGAGGACTTCAAAGTGATACAGGTGCTGTTGTACTTGGGGGTGGGGGGTGTGTGGGGGATGCCATTTGGTCAGTGCCGAGCATTACATTCTCAGATCATTTACAATTAATTGATTGCGTGGGGAGCTTTTGTGCCTGCTGCCAGTGGAATGTGATAATATGGCAAGCACATGACTTCGTGGGACTGGTGGATTTGTCCTTGGTAGTTCAGGCAGTTTTAGCCTTGGAATGATTGGGGTCAAATGCTGGGACGCGCGCACACACATGCACACACACACTGCTGTTGCACCCTTTTGCCCGGTCACCTCACCTCAGTGGCTCTGATAGAAATGCTCTTGTTTAAATGAGCTAATGAATGTGTTACATTAAGAACTACTGGGTATGTGCATTTCCCTTGATAAAGAAAATAACGAGACACATCACATCTGTGGAAGCCGTTCGAAGCTGAAATGTGGACAGCTCAAAGGGTTAGGGCTGCTCCTTTTTCTATGGCAGGCCAATGCTTGTTTGTACAAGTCTGCCCCCTGCCCAGTATATCACAGTGCAATTACCCACAATTCATATCTCTAAATTTTGAGCACCAAGCAGAGAGCTACTGGGGACCTTTTTCCAATGATAGCCATTCTGGGTTCCTTTGATGATTTTGTATGACTCAGCTAGATTGAACCCACAACGCTCTGGGTTCAAAGCAGCGACTCTGTGGGCTGTTCGGAATGATCCTTTCATATGCTACACCATGAAAATATATCCCAAACAATTACACAAAATACGTGTGCAATTCATATTTTATTTCCACCTCTTTCATTGTAGTAACCACCATTAGCCAGAACTGAGCACAGAAGTTCTTAATGATCTTGTAAAACAGTACTGTTGACAATAAAGATTAACATTATGTGTCCGCTCTGAAATGAGCTCTGTAACTGACACACTTGCTCGTCCATCCATTCGGCCCAGACAGCATCTTTGTAAAGCTTGCCTTTTGAAGATGAGGCTTTTAAAAACATGTGATTGGTGGGCCAAACGCATACCCCCACCCTCTGATTACCCCTGATGATGTTACACCGATGTCCTCATTGCTGCTGCAGGTTACACAACAATGATTAATGCTGCAACCTAGAGGCTTGGCTACAGCTCTCACCCCTTCCTGAAAACTAGACTCTTATCATATCTTTATGATAACTGATGATGATGGTAATTGCTGGTGTCAATAATCATATAAAATATATTGTAATATAATAGAAAACATCTGTTTTAACTTTCGGTACAGCTCTTTAAAACACCGTCAATTTAAACTTTTGTTCCCTCTCCAGCTTTTACTTGAACTCCCTAATAGCCAACACTGAATAGGGAGAAAAGAGCAATTGCTACGCGTTTAAAATAACCTTAAAATAGCCTTCCTGTCCTGCTAAATCATTCATACGGACCTCCAAAAATGTTTTTTTTCTTAGCTTATCCTTTTTTGGGGAATTGCCATAGATGGTACATTGATATGGAGCCCACTACGTTGCCAAGGGGCCATTTGTTTGGTTTACATTATATAAACCAAGTAAAGTGAGCAGACTTCCTGAGTAACCTTGGAGTACAACTGCGGCAGCTCAATTTGTTCCACTCTTTTATCTGCCTTTAGGCCGGAAAACGCATATATATTATTAGCGATAAGCAGAAATGAAGGGCACTTTGGGGACAAATGCAGGGTATTTCTTCGAGCATTCTGGAATGGTGTTATGGCATAGGAATCTACAGTGACCCACCCACCCAGCTGATTGCAGTAGGTGGCAAGCCATGAACAAATAAACACAATTTATGAGGGAAAAATCAGGCTTTGAGGATGGCAAACACTGGTACATTATTTAAAGTAATTCTTTTGGGTTTAACCCCATGGGGAACAGGAGAACTTGTGATGTTTGTGGGACTCCACTATCGCCAGGCATGATGTGATCTCACTCAAACCGTCTCAATGCCACCCTTTGTGTTGCCCACGCCTGGACAGAGGTTACATCAACTGAGGCATCTCAAGAATTTATTTTATTCAAATAGTTTCCTTTTCACGCGAGTCCCATCAAGGAAGGAATACAGGAAAGCGTGTCCTTCCCATTGATATTGAATGGGGCATGCATACTCGTCATAGCAACCTCGTGGGATGGTGCAATTCAACCTTCAACAGCATGACGTTACAAATAGCTGACATTTTTAGGAAGTGTATGAAATAACATTTGCTCCCTTTGCTGTTGTTTGGTCATTCATTCCGTAAATAGAGAGATATCCAGTCCAGCTGCAAGCTGCTTTCTGCTTTCTGTTGCATACAATAGACAACATCACAGAGACATTGGAAATGTAAATGTTGACAATATGAAGGGCCCACAATTTCAAAGACTGCTGAAATTTATTCCAGTAATTCTTTTCAATATATGATATTGAAGTGTCCTCCAAATTTATTCTTGCCCCTCATAACCCCATAAACTAACAAGATGAGTGCATGTGACCGTCTTGACGTCACAACATGCACTCCGTCCGACTGGTCGTATTATTTAATACATAAACCGGCACTGTGACATTTATTCATGAAAACAATAGCTTTGTTCAATAAGCTGATGGATGTGATTCACAACCTGACAAAACCACATCTTAAAGTTGGATGTTGAATGCTTTATCCTGTTGTACCATAGATAGTAGGCTAGACAACTAAGACAACTTGCATTGTCTTGATCCATTAACTGACAGGAAAAAATGGTTAACCCCTGAGCTGACTTCTAAAACAACAGGCTACGTGTCTAATGGTTTGACACAGAAGCCTTGCAAACAGTACTGCATCTGTTTCACAGTTGCAGAGTGTATTGTTGTGTTTTTTTTTTTTTTTTAATAATTCATTTTCTCAGTTTTGTCCTTCTGGAATTTTGTCTTCCAGTGATTGCAGCCTATGCTCTGACGGGTTGAAAGCTGATCCGTAAAGGATCGGTGCATCCAACAAAAGGCTTCCTGTGTGTTTAATTCTGTAATTGCACCACCAAAGGTGCCATAAATGAACTGAAATGAACAAAGACAGGGAACGCAGGATGTTTTCACGTGGTATTTCTGCACATCCTGCACTGCTATCTGCTTAAATCATTAAATTAAGTCCGCAAAGGCACCAGGCGTTAAGAGCAGCACATTGTCCTGACCATGTTCAGGCCTGATGTGTTTGCGATTACTGTGCAGTTGTGCGCACAAAAAAAAAAAAGCTTTTGTCGTAGTTGTGGACTGAAGAGAGACCACACCCTGTCCCTCAAACACAGTGCCACACCTAATGACAATCTCAGGTGACCCCCTAAAACCAAGGTCAGAGGTCGCGTGGGAATTTCAATGGCAGGAAAGACGTATGATGGTAAATTACGGGCTCTCTGATGTAATATACGGTGTGAACACTTGTACCGCTGTGATATATTGCCCTGTAATCTGGAATTCTGGCACTTTACACAGTTTCCTTCCCTTCCTGGAGGATATTGGCCATCCTTGAAGGCATCATCAGGATGGCTAAGTCTGTTGTTAAAGTCAAACGGTATCCAGGAGACAATTAATTGTTTTCAGAGAACATCCCCTCGCAGTGGTCTGGTGAAATGACATTTAAGAAAGGTCACATATTAGTTGCTCTAAATTCTCTCATTTTGTTGCTAAGAAACTCTGGCGAAACTTGCATGCAGTGGCAAAACACTTCCATGCATTGTTAATTTGAATCACAGCACTTACAGACTGCTCAACACTCCCAAGTTCATAACTTTACATGTAAACCCTGCTAAATCAACATTTTGCAGAAGTTGATTTTGGATGTGAAAAGCATGACTTTGTCGGTTGAACCTGATTCTTCTTGCCTCATTGCATAATAAACATTTTTCAAGCTACTGGTTGTTGCATTTAATTTTCTGCAGGCAAAACGGTCTCCCACAGAAGAAAGAAAGCAACTGTGCAGTGCTCAATAGCTTTGAAATCATTACCGACACAGCAAGCTATTCATGGTAATCTAATAGAGGAGCTTTATAATGGCAGCGATGGAAACTTGTCCCTTTGTTGTGTTATGTTTTATGACCTTGCGCTCAGCACTGTATTTTCCAGGTTTAAACGTATTATAAGGGCGATCTAAATATGTTATTGTTATTACATCCCTTTGAGAAAGTCTGACTCATTCCTTCTTGGCTCAAAGCAGTGAGGAAAAGACTATGGTGGAACAGAGTCCGTTCTGTGCACCTGTCAAATAATTCTTCAGCACACCCACAGAACCGAATGACAGAACGATGTAGGCTCCTGATTAAAACAAATGTACCCTCTTTTCACGGTGCATTTCTCTCCTTGTAACTGCTGTTTCTTTGAGCAATGTGGAAAAGCTGACACGGGTAGCTCTAAATGCATCTGTGAAATAAGCTTCTTTCTGTATGGTGATTCAGACCTGGCTGCCAGTCGCGGAGAAGAACATACTGCATAGGTGGAGCTTTCACAAAGTAAGGGATTGAAACATTTGCCTTCATGAAAATGGTTGTCTGTCTGTCATTTTGAACACTTTTCTAATCAACAATGACTATGTGCCTAGTATGTGCCTAGCTTCAGAGTGCTGGTATTATCAGTTGCATTCCTGTTTAGTGTTGAAGTGTTCCAGTTATGACTGGTGCAAGCTATGGTTGATTGTTTCTAATTGATGGACCTGCTGATTTTTCACACAGCCCATGAATGCAGGTGGTAGGTGGTGAGTGTAAGTCAAGATTGGCATCTTCTCATCTTTTCTTCCACGTTTGACGTGTATTCAGCCAGAGGTTTGTTTTCCAATGAATCCACTTGTAGACATGGACATCATTTGTAAAATAAGCATTGGCCAGCTTGCTCCTGGTTGCTCTGTTGCAAATGCAGTTACAGCATACCATGGTGGCAGAAGCTGACGGCAGGGAAGAACAGCAGGTCTGTTGCTGATTTCAAAAGTTGGCCCACAAAAATAGGCCAGAATTATTGGCCATTCTTCGGCTAATAGCATTTTATTATGTTATTCGCGTGATTTGCGTTTGACTTTCAACGCTTATGCAACCTCCTGGTCTGCACGGAAATTTTTGGCAGTGTTGAACTGCTGTCAAATGAGACAAAAGGTCACTTTTTTATGGTGTTGTCAGTAAGATCATGAGTTAAAGGTATGGGCCAGGCCAGGTATCCTTGGGAAAAGACACTTCTTTCTCAAAGGGACTTGCCTGGATAAATGAAGGTAAAATAAAAAGTATGAATATGAATGCCATTCATGTACATCATTTACAACAATGCCACATGAAGGGCTAACCTGCATTGTTGAAAAAAATAATTATACTCTGCCCTGAGATTTGATGGTTAATTCAAATAGCTCTCCAAAATATGCAAAACTCCTGTCAGCCCTGTTTTAACTATGAGTCTGTAATGCCAAGAGGGGAAATACTGGACTGTTCCTTGTATATGTAAGAAAAAGTGGCCCACTTCTCGAGATCCAAAGCCCAACAATAGGCTGTTGCAATGAAATGAATCTCATATGTGTGAAGATAAATACTAAAGCACTGGGAAGGTGCTTCCTTAAGCTGTGTTCTGTTTTTATGGCCTACTCCACTCTGTTGTAAATGGGGCGCATGCCAGTAATTCTTTCTAAATTTCTGTCCAAGAAAAATCCTTTATGGGGTCCAGAGCGGGCCAAAAGCAGCCGTAACTTCTGGACAGATGGAAGTTATCAGACAGCTTTGGAAATCGAGGGTCATAGCTCAGGCATAAAGACTCACGATGCACGAAAACTCTCTTGAATTAAGTAGGGGGGGAAAAAAAAACATCGGAACACAATATTCTCCTCTTAAGAGCACAGCTCAGGTCCTGGAGGGTCTCGGAGGCTTTTTCCCTCCAGCAAAGTCAGAGGATATGAATATGATATGAAGTGAACTGTGAAACAATGAATCATAGATCATGTGACTCAGAGGAGCGCGCTCCTTGCACCGGGGGAAGGGTGGGGTTGCCACGATCTGCCGTGGAGTAGGAAGTGGAAAAGACACAGGGATCCAAAGAGGCTCGGACTGCACAGTGTCATCGTTGCCATTTTACCTTTTTAATGAAACGCAGAAGGAACAGCAGGTTTCTATTTGGCGTGGCGTTGTGATTGGGGGGGGAGGAAGGGGCACAAGGTTTGCAGACCTTTGAGGTGGCCTGCAACATCACACTACCACTGTAGCCAAAGATTCAAGACCCCTCAGTGAGGTCACTGCCAACTGTGAAGGTCATGTCAAGTTCAAAGGGCAAAACATTTCACAAAGGTGCTGATGGGAGATGAAGTCCACAGCTGGTTTAAAACACTCCTCACTCTCCAACATTGGACATCAATCCTCGCATGGCTCTGGTGTTGCAGAAAGTTTGCCTGTTGACCTCACCTCAGGTGTGACATGTTACATTTAAATATGTTATGATGTTGGTATAATATTGTGCCCTCAACTTCCTTAACCCAAACTGACAGTTATGGCAGTGTTTCTCAACCCTGCTCCTCACGGCACCCTGTCCTGCATAGCTTCTATCTATCCTTGCTGCTTGATTAAATCAGGTGTGCTCAGCTAATAAAATGTGCCACTGATGAGTTCAGTCAGGTAGGCAGAGCAAGGATAGATAGAAGATATGCAGGACAGGGTGCCACGAGGAGCAGGGTTGAGAAACACTGAGTTGTGGCATTAATTCAAACTGGATCAATCCCGTGATGAGGCGTGTTGTCATTCAGAATGGCAGTTCTGACCCAAGCAAATTTTCGCAGACCAATACGACTCAGTGTAATACCCTGTTGGAGTCAACTGGTGGGATGAGACTTTAGTAAGCACAAAGATATAGCTGACTAAAAGATGGACAACTGAAAGAGGAAGAGAAACTGCAGTGTCAACACATAACAAAGAACTCCACCTTCAAAAATGTGCGTGTTCATTTTTGTGGACACAGACCTGGAGTTCTTCCCTATCATTAAAAAAGAAAGTGGGGAAAAAAGCAACAACAACAAAAAAACCTCCCAGTTCCCACCAACACACCAGAAGGTCTGACCTCCCTTTGGCTGGCAAACAGAGCTAAGACATTATAAGCATCTTTCCCCAGTGATTTAGAATAACCTTGGCAGCAATACAGATAAGCTGCCACGCACAAGAACAATGTTTTATAACCTTTTGATCCATTGGTAGGTAATATTGTGAAATTATTTTTTTCCTCATGATCATAAAAACAGATTATCTCTCTGTTCATAAATGACATTGTTTTTATGCCTTTTAAATGGTACCAGTTTGTAGCTGGAGATTTGAGACCTTTCCTTGGAAATAATAGATTTTTTTTCATTTTTCTAGCAGGGGACTCGTTGCTTCCGTTGTAATTCTGTTTGTTTAGGTTGTATTTATAGAATGGTGTGACACACTGTGGGTTTTTGTGCCGACTGCACACTTTGTCAAAAATAAAGACCGCACGCAATAATATACACATTTTTCTTTTTTTCGAAGTATGTCTGGTTTAGTGGAGCTGTTATTTTAACAGGGCAGTCCTTTGTAACCAGCATCACCACAGCATTGAAATTCACAGGGCCGAATGAGAGTTTCTGTGATTTGCAATTGTGGTTTAGACAAGTTTCACAATGCGGCACTGTTCAGAGTCGCCTCCAAAACCATTTGTGTATGTAAACATGTCCCCTGAAACGGGGAAAACAGTCATTTTGATTTCCCAGAAGAGAAAATCATGCCACTGGCACATGCAGGCAGTTTGACCCATTTCATAACGAACAAGTATTATTGGTTATTGATTTGAAGAAATTCACTGAGTGAGTGTATGAGCGGGATGTCAGAGGTCTGTCTTGGCATGTCAGTTTCTTTTGCTAAAAGCTGATCAAGTTCAGAAACTTCAGTGTGATACTGATCAGTTGCTTTTTCTCTTTTTTTTGACTGAAAAATGTGAGCCTCTCATCGTGGAGATGAACATAGTTTTGAATGATTCACGACAACTGTGTATGTACATTGTTAAATAGCACATTCACAATGAATTAGCCTAATTTACAAAATTTACAGAGGCATGTAACTACACTGACTGTATATGTGTATGTATATACACTGACCCTGTGCTTCTGTATATATGTATATACACATACATCTAATATGTGACAGTAACGTGCTGTACAGAAAATATTTACAATGATTTGAACACAGTTGAAGATCTCTCAGATTTTACACCAGCCTGGACTATTTTGAGATCTTTGAAGTTTCAAAAAAAAACAATCTGAAAACATGCTAAGTATTACACTTTTACGGTAACCAGAAGAAATCCATCATTGCTCAACACAAATTAAGATTAAAGCAGACGTGTATTGCCAAGCAAAACAAGAGAAAAGTGACTGGAAGCAGTAAAATTTGAAGGAGCGGGAGTGAGACTACTAAAGAGCCAAACATTTTTAGAAAATTTGATTGATATCACATCTACTTTGTTTTCGACAGAAAAACAGTGGGCACCCCACTGTGGAGTAAACTGGTGGATGACCTTCACGTCCCGGAGTGGCCGTTGTTTGGTTTTCTTGATTAGCAGTTTATGAATCAAACCCGTTTTGGGACCACCAACATTTACTCTGTCTTCTTCATATGCAGGGTCTTCACCCATAGATTCCCCACAGCTGTTGAGGCAGCAAACGCACTGTGTGATTCAAAAGTTATGGTATTGCCTTGTGTCCAGGGAGAATCTATACACTGTATTCCAAAAATAACTGACAATTAAATGAACTGCCCGTTTTGTACCTGCATGACTGCTTCGTTTGACTCTTTTTACATTATAATGATAAACATGTCAAGTGTTAGCTTTAGCATAGCATATTAGCATTAGTATAGCAAATCAACATAGCAAATATTATAATACACCATCCATAGATTATAGACTTAGAGTATTTTTGACCTAAGCACTTGCAAGATGGTAGAGAGGTATAGGCTGCTTGACAAGTGGCAAAATAATCAGAAACCATATTAGAGGTGAGTGACCTTAGTGAGTGAGTGAGTCATTTGCAAGCTGTTGACCCAAAGCATTGTTTAACTGTAGGATCCTGGTACTGGAATTTAGCTACTCATAGGTCTCATGAATGCTCTATCCGTTCAAACTATAAGCTGTACCCTGGTCGGTCAAATTGCAAACATTGCCCACTCAACTCAATCCAAGAGACTGGCATGGATTGACCCAATTAACATAGGAAATTGAGTCACTCTTAGGTTTCTTTGTATGCAGGCCTGACAATAAAAAAACATTTTATGTTATTGAAACACCTCCCAGAGACGCATACAATGGTGACCAACACAGCCATAGCAACGCACTCAGAGCAGCATACCGCTAAAGGTCACATTCTAATTAGGGTTAGGGCACGGCTTTTCTAATTATTTATTTGTTTTCTTTACAGGTGGACGCGCAAAAACCGTTTCAGCGGGGAGAGAAAAACAGTTGCCCACTTGCCAATGTCCACATCCTCCTTTTCTTTGCTTTAGATTAATTTTTCATTAGTGCTTAATGGTTTCCTTTCCCACAGCCTAAACAAATACCACCAGCAGAAAACCCGTTGCTTATTCTGGCCCATGGGTTTAACCACCACAGATAAGTTCAAACTGTTCCGAGTTTCTGAGAGAGATTAGCCTGGCCTGGGTCTAACAATTGCTCTATAATTGCCTAACGTGCTCTCTTTTTTTGTTACAAAATGTATTCGTTTTAATAGATTTGAATTGGTGTTGATGCTAGCGATTGCTGTCTGGATGGAGGCAGGGAGTCCAAACTTGACGCAAGCTTTGGAAAAAAAGGGGCCCGCCAAATCCGATCCCCTCCCTACCTCCCTCACTCTCTCCCTCCCCGCCCTGGCAGAAGCTGGCCCGAGTAACGCATTGCTCACCCCTCCCAAGAGAAATCTGCGGCGGCCAGCCGAGGATACGCTTTTTATTGGTTTTGTTTATTGTGGTCCAGGTCTCAAGGAAAAGGCCCCTGGGAGGAAGAGGGTGAGGTCGGGCTGCAGGGGGGACAGCTGGCTGGAGCTGCCTTCCTGTGGCCCGGGAGAGATAACTCCTCCGCAGGGTGGGATTTCAAAGGAAACCCCTTTCCTCTCTGCGAGGGTGAGATTGAGTCTCCCTCTGCACCTCCGCCTGAGAACCAGTGGAGGAGTGGGGACGGAGAACAGGAATGGGCTGGTGCTGAGGGAAATGTTTCTAATATTCATATGTCCCTCCTGGAGATACGCTGATAAGACCTGAGCATGGACTCACAAACACTTACAGAGACACAGCGGCACAAAGTGGCACTCATGCATGCACACACACACACACACACACACACACACACACATACACAAAATATATACAAACAAACACATATCAAACACAAACAACATTCTGCAATTCTGCAATTTGGTAAATGTGTTTGCGCATTTTCAGGTGTAATCTATTGGCTCAGCTGGCAGAGTTGTAATATTCGTTAAGGAAAGAGAACTGTGTTGAAGAGAAGCTGCTGTTTCATGGTTAAAAAATGTGAATTTTGTTTGACGTCTGATTTTTGGAACACAGGCGTATGTCTCTTGTGTTAGATTGCAGCTTGTGTTGGATTACAGGAGGTTGGGTAAACAGTAAACTGACCTTTAAAAGAAACCAAAGAGGAATACCTCTACATGGGTGGAAGCTTCAAAACAGTTTCTCCAGTGCAGAACTCCTTATCTCCAAACTAAACCAGATGGACAGCCTTGGCCCAATTTTATGTTAAGGATTATACTCTTCTAACTTGACCTAGACTGCAGCCATAGCAGGAACTGTGAACAGATACATACTTGACTGGAAAAAAGCTTTAGTAGGAGAATTGATGAACTGTCATTTGGTGCGGCCATCAGAATTTTCACATTAAGTTGAATTAAAACGAGGAAATGGATGGCATTGAACTGTCAAAATGACAATAAATCATCTTCCTCGGAGGGATCCATCATCCTGAAAGAAGGCCGGAGAAAAACGGATTTCAAGCATTGAATCCCACAGTAATCTTATGAGCAATGTAAAGACAGGAAGACCCATAGCCTCCTTCTCGTGCCAGTGAGGCAGTCCAGCAATTACTCCAAGGACATACTAAATTGACTAACCTGCTGCAAGGTGGTAATTTCTACCATTCCACTTAGGTTTTGGATCAATGCTGGAAGGAAATCCATTCTGTCTTTGGAAAGCTGGCGTGCATGTAAGCGTCCCTCTTTGTGATTGTGTGAGGAGAAGAACCAGACACACAAATCAGCCGAGAAAATAAGCAACAGTCTGTAGATGTTTATATGAACGAACAGACAATACATGTTCTCAGACTAAATCAAACCCAAGAGCATAAAGAGTAACATGAAACCTGTGCAATAAAATAAAGCTCTGCCATACAGAGTATACATCACACACTCCTTTGTGTTACCTCAAAGGAATTTATAGGGTTTTCTATTCCATTGAGAAGATAACTATTCCTTCTAATGAAAAAGCAATGAATGTTGAAGAATCAAATCCAAAATGTCAGTTACTGCCATTTTGATATATGTTGCTGTATGTCTGTATATGTTGCATATTGCTGCATAATATATCAATACTACATATCTGAAATGAATTCTTCAATATTTAAATGAAATTACAGTTAGGCTGTGCAGCAATAACTCCCTGTAAATTTGTCCTGCCTGATAGCTGAAGCCAGGTTGGGCTGGGCTTGGTTAGGACATGGATTGGATTGGAGTCCTCCTGGGAAAACCAGTCTGTGGCTCTCAGTGGTGTTGATGGGTCAGTAGGGGGCAGTCTTCCCTCTATATCAAGCAGATAACCAATGCCCCCATGGCAATGATGGGTACAGCATGCTGTTAGATGCTGTGGTTTGGATGAAACGTAAATGCCAAGTTCCAGACTGGGAAGGTTCAGATCCCATGGCCACACAGTAGGGGTTCCCCAGTGTCCTGGCCAAATTCCCCAACACACACACACACACACACACACACACACACACACACACACACACACTGTAATTCAGTTAATAATTAGTGGTAGATGAGGTGATTTAACTCTTTCCTTCTTTACTGCAAAACACTTTAACAGTAATGAATGTCACTGTACAAATGCTCGCCAAAGTAATTATTCAAGTGCCCTTTATCTGGTTTTACAATGAGCCATGTGTGTTTCAGATCAAAATGTGACGTACATTCCTTTTGTTCTGGACAGCGTTTCTGTCGCAATGACACATCACTTTTTGCATACGGATGTGGTTAGCTGCTCTGGATGATGATGTCGGTCCCTGCCTAAGACTTTCCACAGCAGAAAGCCTCGCCTTTGCGATCAGAGGTATCATTGCCTGGACATACCGCTGGCAGAGGCAATGACAAGAACCTTCCTTCAAATAAAACACACATGGCTAAACCTGGAAAAGAAACGAAAAATCCTCGAGCCAGGAGCTGAAAACATGTGTTATATAGACTACAACAAAACCCCAAAAGACTGAGGACACAAGCTAAATGACTTAGTGGTTGTATAAACCCATATTTTGGCCACTGGCACCAAATAACCTGAATTTAGGAAAAGCCACTGTGCTCTGATATACATGTAAAGAGAAGGCTGACAGGTGTGTCAACAAACAATATCAAGCAAATGTCCACATAGCTAATATTTCGGCAGTATTCCATTTCAGAGCCACTCTGTTTTAAAAACTCTTATGTTATAGCTGTCAGGAAACCTTTAGCAAGAACTGGAAGCATGCCTTTTTTTTGAAAAACACATATTAAACTAGTAATACCAAAGAATGAAACGCAAATTATCCAGAGTCATGTTTGTCCATTGCATTTCTGCATTGTTGGTTGATACAAAATGAACTAGGCAATATGCCTCTGATGGATTAGCATACTTTCATTCTTATGAATTCTTATGATTGATGGTAGCACATTTGATTCATCACCTGCGGTACAGTTAATGAAAGCCTGTTAGGCAGGTACAGCGTAAATCCTCCCTGCTTTGCAAGGCCTAATGGCTCACATATCAACAGAAGAACATGGTAAACACACAGAGCTTAGTGCCACACCACTGTGAATGCAAGATCACACGAACATGCCGAATTTGACGTTATCTGAGGCTGTCGCCTAACAGTCTCAGAGAGCGATGAAAAATGGCTGAGAATCTCTGAAGGGCTCTTCCTGGTGTCTGAATTGTTTGGAAAGCATTAAGGGACGGCTCGCTGGCTTCCAGCACTGTTAGTGCAATGCGGGGCACATAGTAAACAGCTTTGTACACTAATCTATGGGAGGGTTTCCACCAATTCTTTTGCGTAATTGGTGTGCTTTGAAAAATGGACGGAGGGCCCACTTTGTCTTTGGGAACGGACAATGTTTATGGATGTGAGAACACAGCCACAGAACTGGTCTAACATGCTGGTACCATGTTATTTTAAGGGCATGTTTCTATTTGTTTGTTTAGCACACAGTACTATTTATTAATAGAGTGTAATTTATAGTAATTTAAGAGAGTAAGTATGAGTAATAATTGGAAATAAGATGGGTAAGAAGATTTCTACTGGCTGTTGGCGTACCATTTTTGTCAATAGGTGATGTGACATTACTAGCAATAAATGGAAACATTTAAGAAATACATTTTTAAGACCTATGTAAGCTGTGGAAGGTGCACTGGAAAAGAGGATCTGCTAAATGAAAATAATGTAATAATTTCAAACAATGTCTAAATAATTTTATTTTGTAAAACTGGAATTTCATTACCCAGTTGTCTGTATAAATGAGCTCTTCAAATGAAATGTGATGTACCTCTTAATGCAATGCCTAGTCAGATTTCACAAGTTAAGTCATGCTAGGGTTTGAATGGTGTTATACTCACCCTTACTGGTTTGGGAGCAGGGCCAGCGCTATGGGGGTGCTTAGGGGTGCATTGCACCCCCAAATGGACCTCAGTGCACCTCCAGTTGTCTCTTTATATCCCGATGTCTACATAGTATTTATTACATGGATTGCAAGTGCACCCCTCTGTATTTTCTCCGGGTGTAGAGCCGATCCTGTTTGGGAGTGTTGTTAGCCTGGTCTGACACTGCTTCTCATTTAGCTTGAATGGATACACTTACATTTTACTGTGATGGAAGTCGCTCTGGATAAGAGCACCTGCTAAAAGCATTTAATGTAGTGTAAACAAAATGCGATGTGACTATGTATATAACCTATGGAGAAAGACGAGAACATGGTCTGATAACCCACCTATGAGCCACCAGCAACAGCTAACAAATCTGTGCCATACCTCTGTGTGGAGGAGGCAAATTGTACATTACTGAGTGATTGACATATTGTAAGAGAAATTTGTTTTTGAAGCTAGAATGTTTTGTTTGTTTTATAGCTATGGAGCTCTGGAACAGTCCATGGGCTGGCGCGAAGGAGGTGTGCAAATGGAAAATTACACTTGAATCAGGAAGAATGAACAGAACTGATCCAATTGCACATATTCAACAGATATGGAACAGAGCATGTGTCCTTATTCCTACCAATGGTGTAATGATAAAACAGAGGAGATGGATCATTCATATGACACAATATTCAATATGTATTTGCATTTTGCCGTGTTCACTTTGAATACCAGACCCAAGGCAATTTATTAGTGTACACAAGAACGATCATGTTGTGCTCTTGCTGGATTGGCTTGCATCAGGTATGCGCTATTTAAACTGAGCAAGTTGATCAGGTCAGTTCTAAATATTGACATAACATCATGTCAACTGCTGGGCAACATAGTGTTCATATTGTCTAGCTTCCAAATCCAGCATTCGACATCCAAATCATTTCAGCCAGGTGGCAACACCTTTCTCTGATGTTCAGCCTCTGCAGATACACAAATCCTTCAGTCAGCCCAGGAGATGATTCATTCTTTGTAGGTGGAGCTTGGCAATTTAGCAGACAAAAAAAAAACCTTCTCCCACGGGTAGAAAATGCTACCCTGTCGCACAATGGCTATTCTGGTCTGTGGAGTAGACCATACACAATTGAAGACATCTCAGTTTCAGATATCTACAGAGCATTGTTAGTTATTACTACTAATTTTGGGTTCTATGGTCTCCATGGTTTTCTATGGTTATGTATTTTTGTTAAGATTCTTTGTTTCACCTAAAGTTTATTTTGGTTTCTGACTGAATAGACATGTCCTCAATTCTGGAAATACAGTATTTTAAAATGAGAACAAAGAGATTTATTTAGTCATCTGCCTGCTCTGTCCCACTGCTATTTCTGTTTCATATTTACTGGAAAATACCGCAACAGTATAATAAACTAAAACCAGCAGATTTTAGATATGCCACTCAAATATCCACCTCATTGGAAGCCCAAAGAGGCAGAGCAGTTCCACTGAAAGGCTAGATGTGATCTTTTTTTCCATTCTGTTTTAATGTCTGTTGCTGGTTATTTCATGGTGTCAGGATCTATATCCTTTGTTTTCCAGACCTCCTCCTGGGGTTGGACAATCGGCAAATCAGCGGCGTCGCGGCCGGCCGTCTCGCTCACCCGGTCCAAGAGCGCGGGAGGGGGGCAGATTTCGTACGGACACGCCGCATCTCGAGCAAACCGCAACAGGATGCGTCCGGACGGAACCGGAGAGGCAGGGGTAAACGCGCACCAGATGTAGCAGGGCCGTGCCGACCTGACGGATGACCTGACCTGTGGTCCGGGGGGGTCGGGGGGGCTCTGGAGGATAAGGGGCCACCTGGTGTTTAAAATCGCAAGATGAAGAAGGAGTAGTGCTACGATGCCGCGTCTCTCCTCTACTAGAGCTGTAATTTTTTTTTAAGGCTTTGTGAGAGAGGCAGTGAACTCTAACCTGCTGCAGTGTGATCGGCATGCCCCATGTTCCAAGATTCACATGTGCACAGTGATGAATGCCATATAAACACACCAGGCTAGCAGATAGTAGACACACAGATACCTGCATGTGGACGTGGTAAGCAGGACTGTCATCAGCTGGAAACTGGACTGATTTATCCCGTGAACAGCATGTGGTGAAAATTGAGCCTAAATATCAAGGGGAAACCAGTACAGCCCAGATTCTTTTTTTTCCTGTTTTGACAGATGAAATCAAGATTTATTTTCAGCATAAATGTTCTGTTTTTTTTCAATATTTATTTTAAGAATGACGTCACATAACCAGGTCCGTGAAGAACAATCATTTGAAAATGGAAAACCACAAAGGAAAAAAGGACCTCGTGCCAAATTGTACAAACTCAATAATATTAGTAAAAAAAAAATGTAATGAACTTTGTATGTTCACTCGATACAACAAAAAAAAAAAACAGAACACCCATCAACATTTTACATCACAGGAGCACAAAGTCTATTTTCATCATACATGTCTAATTACACTATTGATAATAACCTGTGTGTTTATAATAAATATCCCCGTTGAAGTACAGAAGGTCTGGCATTTTTCTGGGTAAACCTATGATGCTGAACACAGACAGATGTTTGAAGGCGTGCAGTGGACAGGGCTCATGCTGACTGGGCTTAGCTTTTCCACTCTTCCGAAATGCATTTGCAAAATTGTTGACATCGCCTCAGTTAAGCTGTCACAAACTCAAGATCGGGGTTGTTCACTGCAGTGTCTTGTACAGACTTTGGTTTTAGGGGTAGCAAAGAAATAAGTGACTATAATGTATATCACATTATGCCATTCAGCCTCAGGACTCCCCCCAATCTCTGAGACTTATTACTTATTTTCTTGCATCGTATGACACCAAAGCACTCTCTCAGGTGGAGCTCCAAAGCAGCTGCAGTTCCTTCCCACCTTTGGTGTCTGGGTGTCTGTGGCAATTTATGGCACTTCCTCCTGTGGGAATATCTCAGTACAGTCCTCTCTGTCATCTTTAGCTTGACCTCACCCTCTCACTTTCTTTATCTCTGTCTGATGGGTTGACCTTCAGCTTCACGGGAAAAGCATCAGCCTCTTCAGAGTTCCTAAATCATCTTTTGCTGACTGTCACATGGTTAATCATAATCTATTAAGCCAGGGTGGTTTCTGGGAAATGTAGTACGGATACATTGTGTCATGTTGGCCAGTATCACAGCTGAGCAACAACAAAGCCCTTCCACCAAATGGGTTTTATATGTTGCCAGGTCAATTTTGAAGACAAATTAGTCATAATGTGAACTGCTAAAAGTTGTTTAGGCCATACATTGTGAGCAGTGTGTTCAGGAAAATCTAAGGATAAAATGCGTTTACATATGTTTTCATTACTTTTCAAGCATTTTGAGTTGGTGGGTAGATTCTAGACTACATTTTGTGCCTTCCATTAGAGAAAATATTATGAAAAAACAAAGGTTTTCTATATTATATAACTGTAAATACTGTCTGCCAGATTTGTGACAGAATAGAGATATGTGTTCATCTACAATCCCATACTTGACTACAAATAAGTTAGCAATATATAATACAACTTTATATTTTATTTTAAAGGTACTTCACATGATACAAAAATATTGATCACAGTGTATTTTCTTGAAAAGATTGAAATTGCTATAAACAAGAATGTTGCAAACATTTAGTGGCAATAAATTATATAATCATTATCTGACAAATAAGAATAACAAAACCAACCAACCAAAAAAAAAAAATTACAAATAAAAGGCTTTAATCTCTCCCCAGTATTCAGGTCTTCAGAAAGTTCGTGACGTGATGCTGGGGTCAACCTTAAAGTTTGCGCTGGTTCCCCAAAGTTGCCAAGGTAACGCACATATTCTGTGTCCATCGAGCTGTTTGTGACCTTAACTTTGGTCCACATTATAGTGTCTTTAAATTGACCAGTTTGTTACGCTGCGTTGGTATGCTCAGTCCAGTCTTCGCCAGTACGTTGGTATGCAACGGCACACTTCCTCGCTGAAGTAAAGTCCGGCCTCGCACTTTCTCCTCCGAACTTCGCACGGCGGCCGGTAGCAGCTGTTGAGTGAGAAGAGAAGACTTAGTTTTCCTTCTGACATTTACAAACATGATCTTCATGATGTTCTGTTTTTTTTTTTGTTGTTGCTTTCAAATGTTTTGTTTTAGTTGTATTTCTTTCACATTCTGCGTTTCAGTTGTATCTATTTTGGAATTACTTATAGCACAGCCATTGCCTATATTCTTACAGTCACCCCGTCATGTGCTCTGAACTGCTGTGCACGTAATATGTATACACACATAAAAGGAATCAGTAAAGTAAATGGGATTAAACTAAGAACAGCAGCATACTATGCAATAAAACAGAATATGCAGTTACAGGGAGTTGACCGTACTCCAAAAAACACTGCAAAGTGCAGACAAACTGACTCACTGAAAAGCATTTTTGAGGTTAGCTTCACATAAACAGTAATTAATCTAAGTACACAATAATCAGTACACACTCTAAAAGGCTGTAACAAACTAAAGGTAGACTGAGTTGTTCAGCAAATATTGTTGTTGGAAGCTGGAGACAAGAAAATTTCATTGAGTGGTATGAAGTACTGGGGCCCAAAAGCCATTCAGAATGTTTCAAATGACACCAATGTCCATTGTAGACATGCAGTTCTTGCTGCTGTCAATAGAACCACAGAACATACTTAATGAGAAAACAGTGCTTATTCCTTTTTAGGTATGGGATACCAGAATTTGACACCTACAGGCTGCCATCTGGAAACCACACATCTGCACTGAAATGTGATACATACGCATATGTGTATAATGTGTAAGTGTGTGTGTTTATATATATATATATATATATATATATATATATACATATACATGTATATATGAATAGGCGGATTTGTTGACCGACATGTTTGTGGAGTTAGTGAAGCAGGACCACAGCATGAACGCTGGCAAGAGAGAGAATGATGTCACCCCTGTGTTGGCAGCTGCCTCTTTGGCTAATTACTCCCTAACATGATGACAGGCTTGTTAAGGGCTCCTACTTTACACAGACCGCAGCCAAGCAGGCTGACCTCCTGTCATCGAGACAGCCTACCTTGTAAACCATTCCTCACAATATAAGTTCAATTCTTTATTGTGTAAAAAAAGGTTAAAAGGTATTGGAAAAGATACTGAACTTAGGCAGTAGAGACTCGGTTCTCAGAAGCAGACGCAGTGCGTACACTAAATAAATGCAGTAGAATCACAATCGCTGTCGAGCAAATGTTTTTATCCTTGTTGTTTATTTACTTGCAGTCTGTATTATACGTACTTTCTCATTGTTAAGTGAATTTTATGTGATATCACGTTATGCTGACATTGTGTAAAATAAACTCGCACAGAGATTCAAATGCCGAATAAATTCCTGAAAAAGGCAATAAATTTCATATGTGTACCACCCACCTGTGCACACATCTGAAAAGCATAGTGAGCATTCCACACCTCAATAACACAATGTGCCACTGACAGCTGACAACTGAAAAATATTGGATGTTTTGGATTTGTGGGTGTGCAATGTGCATACACACACAAACACTAAAACAGTTGGGAAACAAATGCATGCAATTATTTGTTCTGATATAACAATTTACATATTAAGCAGTATCTGCGTGTGGATGCTTATACTGCATTACATTCATTCTATTCATCATCTTCTATTTGTATCTTTTATATCCCTAATTTTTCCCCTGTCAAGTTTTCTGTTATTACCGACACACTGCATCGTTTTAAAACCTCCTTTTACTTGTGGAATACTTAGTATGGTCGGAATGCTGCTTCACTGCCCAATAGTGCACACTCCAAATTATTGGTCACATCCCTGTCACTCCAACTCAGTGCATGTGCTGGGAAAAGCAAGGAGGAAATTTCAACCTCGCAGTCAGAGTCATATTACTCAGTCTGGACTGTTCCAAAATACCAATATTTCACTAATCACTTGCATGTGATGTTTGCGATGCATTTTTGCATTCTCTTAATCACGACCACTGAATTCAGCCACCTGAGTATGCAGGTACAGTACAGTATTAATGGCTTATGACTGCCTGATGGAAAGCCATGATAACAGTTTAGCTAATGCTTACCGAAAACCTATTTCACTAAAAATTTAGGTGGACTCTGAATTTAATTGGAAACATTGTGTCTCTCAGATGTCCCCACGCTCCATCAGATTCCGCAGAATGAATGAGCGGATTGTCTGACTTGCCTTAAGGCTGAAATATGATAGACGCTCTTTCAGTTTTACATTTAGTGTGTTGGCAGCAGACATCATTTTAAAGCCTGTGATCAAGCATGGCTTGAGAACACACAATATCACAAAGGATGAAATTCCCAACAAGCACGGGGGGTGTCAAATATTGCCTGGCTTGTTCCCAAATGGGTCAAGAGGGGCACAAATCTGCAGCTACATTTGGATTTCTGAAAAGAATGCCAGGATGTTGTTGATGATTGCATGATAAGCTTACGATGTGATGGTGTGCGATTTGTGTCCGTGCATGGTCAACAAACAGTGAACAAAATGCTGCTGCTTTTAATTTTGAAACAATTTCAATGAGCTGTTGGTTTTGTGCCTCATGCTACTCCAAAAAAATCAAACCCAGATAAAATAATACAATGCTTTTTATGATGGATTAATTTTTTATGAGTACATCTTGATTAAATCAAACACCATGATAGGTAATTACAGAGTCAGACTCCACAAGAGAAGGAATCTGAACGCCAAGTTGGGTGATTAATCAGTCAATTGACGTCTCCTTCGTCAACAGAGATGCACATTTTGCTTAGATTAGATGCAATTATTAGCAGAGTTGGACTCCCATTTTCTCATGTGGCTCATTTCACAAATTACATGAAACATGCACATGAAAAGATATTGCATACACAAGTCAATATCTTTTTTATGCCATACATTTACTTCATTTTTTATATTCTTTAATATTCTTTGGTATATTCTTTCATATTTTTCTAATAATTTGGTCCAAAGAAGTTGAGTATCATTATCTTTCAACAGTGAATTATTGTTTATTTTATCAAATTTTTAGGACTGGATTGGATTGGAGCGCTGACATTAAGTTTGCAGAATGTTCAGATTCTTAATGAGAAATACAATTGTGGATATTTTGCTGGACATATTTTTCTGAAACCAGAGACATGTCAGCTTCATTTAAAAACACAACCCATGGCTGTGATAGAAAACAGCTGTTTTGGATTTTTCTTTGAAATATTGCACAAAGAGATGTTTGATCTGGCAAGAAGAACTCTTTCGGATAATATAGGATGCACATAATTGGGCAATCAAGTGAAAAAACAAATATAAAATTATCAGTATTTTTTCAATCAAAATCATGTTTCCTATAAAAATATACACGGACTTGTAATTTCCTGAATTGTCCTTTCCATGGAAGCAAAACCTAGCGTTGGTAACATCATATATTTTGAATGTAAAATGATTATGCAATAGTTATCTATATTTGTATCAGTTTTATAAGTAGTGCTCCTTGATTTGAGTCTACGCCACTGCCACAATAACTTGGCAGTTCCAAGTTCCAAACTAAACTGGAAATTAAAATGGACACTTTAAACCAGAACTGCAATCCCTCAGATTCAGCTGAAGTTACACAGTCCAGAGGAACGTTCTCTGACTAAGCAACAGTCTTTAAGCCACTCAAACATTATTTCAGGTTTGTAAACTCTGAACCCTGAGGAATCAATTCAATAAAAACCACAATCTGGCACCCTCAGACCTAAGGCACTTTCAAAGCATACATCACTGAAGTTCTCTCTGACTTTCAGCTATGCAAGGCTTTCCTAAATATCTGTGGACAGCTCACAATGCATACTGTGAATAGACACTCTACCTTGATGTCTGAGCGGTCCTACTGGATAACTTTTTTTCAGCTACCTCAACTCAGAGCTATACAGATGTGCATGGGACAAACAAAAAGGTACATAAAAGCAGACAGCTTTCTATCAAGCATTCGAGCTCTGAATTGAAAAAAAAATGCCACTAGCTGTCAGTATAGCTGCCTTTACAACTGCAAAAAAATCAGCCCTCATCCGAACAGAAAATATGAAGGAATATTTACAAATAATTATTACGTTGACCGTTGTGGTAAGATCTGCAAGTATCAGTCTAAATATATGTGATGGGACAGTGGGGAGTCATGAACACTACAATGAGATCAATACTCTTGATCACTGACTTGCACGAACATCAAAATACCATAGATCAAAATACAATAAGTCAGTGACAGTTTCACCCATTTATGGTTTCCCTAAGCCTCACTCTCCTATCACTTTCAAAAGGAAAGTTTTAGATTAGCGTCATTTAGCAGACGCTTTTATCCAGAGCAACTTACATAGGTTACAATTTTTACATGCTATCCATTTATGCAGCTGGATATTACCTGAGTCAATTCTGGGTTAAGTACCTTGCCCAAGGGTATAGCAGCATATGGTGTGGTGCCCCAGCGGGAAATCAAATCAGCGACCTTTTGGCTACGAGCCCTGCTCCTTACCACTATGCTACACTGCTGCCTGTTTTAGCGCAAAATCATTGAGAAGCTTCTCCGGGTTACCTGCAGGTGGCTTGATGAAACCTCTTCCCCTTCAGAAAGCATTTGTTGGGCGACTCGACGCACTCGCAGACGCACTTGTTGGGGTTGAGCGGCTGGTGCTTGGGGCAGACCTTGGCGCAGGTGCACTGGCAGGTGTCCTTGTTGAAGGCCTGGTTGGGCCCACAGGGGGCAGCCGGCCCTTTGCAGACGCACTGGCAGGAGTGTTTGTCCAGCTCTTTGTTGGGTCCGCAGCTGGACGACCGCAGGTGTTTCCTGCACACGCACTGACACGTCTCCTCGTCCAGCTCTTTGTTCGGCCCGCAGATATCATCATCGAATGATTCTGGATGGAATTTAAAAAAAAAAAAGACACGAGTAAGCTTATTACTTATATTTCCACTACTTAATTTCTTAAAAATCACAATAGTACCAATCAGACATTAAAATAACTGACGCAATGACTTGTGTTTTCACAGGTTATAGTAAAGATGATTTCATCATATAAAATTCTTAATTAAATGTCCATCAGGGATTCATTTGAAACCTTATTACAGGAGTATGGTGGGGTATTTCTCAGAAAATATCAGTGATTCAGCCATTTTTTTAAATTATTTTACTTTGATTTATCAATAGGAACATTCTTGTTTTAACACTTACAGTTCCTTGGGCAGAAATTCAGTAAATATTAGACCCAGGAAAAGTATTAATCAACTACAAGCTAAGTGGATGGCCTTTCATGCCTTTAGGGTGTCCAACCAAACACTTTAACTGGGTTTTCTTTTTTGAAAGAGTAACAAAGCCAATGACTGTGCAATTACAACAGCAGGCACTTCAACACATTTAGAGTAGAGAGGTAAATACACCTAGCACATGACTAATCACAGCCTCTTTCTCTGTTCTGTGATTTCAAGTGTATTCCAAGGCCTGTAAAAATAGTCTTACACACAAGGTATTTAGGCTAGATTTCAAAGTAGACTGTTCATCTCAAATGCGCTTTACAATTCTCCCACATGTTTTACACTTTACCCTTTCAGACTAAAAAAAGGTCTAAAAAAGATGATCATGGTGCTCAGTAAATTAGATTCATGATAGGAAAAAATCCACTAGTTTGTCTTTCACACGTGACAATCGTAACATTGATGATGCTGCTCGTGATCAGGCAGATGATTGACTCTGCCCAAGAGAAAGCCGTCTGCTTAGGTTTCGCTATTTATTATTAGTCATCGGCTGTCTTGTGGATTTTAGGCTTAAGAGTTGTGGTCTGGTGGTTCCAGCATCTGATGGTATGGAATGCTTCGTGGCCCTTTTTAAGGCCTTCTCCAAGAGCTTATATAAGGGTCAGCTTGCTTCACGCATCAGGTTCCAGTTGTTGTTTGACTTTATGATAAACTATTTGAAATAGAACATTCCTGCTCGAAATTCCTCACAATACATTTTCCCCTTGTGGCACAAACAGATGTTTTCCTTTTCTATCCTGGCAAATAATTTAACTTGATAGCTAATTCTCTTACTGTTTTCTACAGGCTATAAAAATACCCTGGAATTTGGCTATAGCAAGCTTCAGATTCCTACCATTACAGTGTTTATGTGTTTTTGATAAACACATTTTGGATGACAATAGCAAAGTATGTGTACACTGCAATTTTTTCACTGTTTTTCCAATGTAGAAATCTGTATCAATCTATTGTGGTATGTCATTATCCAGATAAAATTTGTGGTTATTATTATTATTTTTTCTTCAGTGTAACAAATGTTTAGCTTTTTATTTATTGTGATTTTAATACTGTGAAATGAGCAGCCAATAATCTGTACAAAGCGAGACACTGTGGTTTGCAGTGACTAGAGGCACAGAGTGGTTTCTATAGACAGCAGCTGAACTACCTCATCTCTTCATGTTTTCAGTTTAATTCATCTGTTCTTTATTGCCCCAGAGTTCTGTGTGAAATCTAATTTTCGACAGGCGAGCTTAGACAACATTGTTGTGCAAGGCCACAGACCTCCAAAATCTCAGCTTTATTCATCACTGAATCTCACACTTGCTAAAAAAACAACCCCTCTACTGGATTTGGGGCGTGCTGGTACCACCACAATTTAAGGTAGCTGATCAATGAGTGCCTGGGTCTTTTCTAAGCACTGTATTCTTCAACTGATACCCCTACAGCATCCATATTCATTTTGGATGTTAAATCTGAGTACTGTGCCTATTCACTAGGACTCCCTCTCCCACAGGACTGTCGGTGCCTTTTACTGGCCCATGGCAGAAGCATGGGCACAATGTCTCAGCTTCATCCAATCACGAGCAGTGCCAGCACAGCCCTGTCTGCTCTAGTCTGCTCTGTTCACTTCCTGCTCTGGACTCTCCGTGGTGTTGGGAGAGTGTGAAATGTGCCAGCTTCCGTCCGGCGCTCCGAGGAACCCAGCCAAGCCGGTGGGGTGGGAGGGTGAGGGGGGTGAGGGAGGGGGTGGCGGGCCAATGAGGCTGGCACCATCAGACTTGCCACAATGCAACACTGTCCTCCTCTACAGCCATGTCCAGCCGGGCCTTCAGACAGCCCTGGCTGATTAACACTGTCTTTGGAGACTTCCTCATTACACAGCAGCAGAACAGCACCGTCTGACTGGGGAATTCTCCTGCCCTTTGCATTTTTTTCCTCCTGTATTTTCGTAATAAGCCCTGCCTGTGCATAGAAATCACTGTGAGAGGCACAACTCTTATCAATGCATGTTCCTTCATGACGTAAATGTGCTTTACTCATATTATTTGTTGCCTATGGTTCTATACAGGGTAGGCTGTACAACTACAATCGCAGGAAAATTATCAGATATCACTGATGTCTCTCATCCAGTCAATAACTGAACAGGGAAAGTTTCCACAACCAGCAGTTTAGCGCCTCCCGTTCACAGGTTTCTCTTCCTATTAGACTGATGCTATCTTCGATTAAAAAAAAAAAAATAAAAAAACGGAAGAGCCATTGTATGGCAGTTGGTGGGGTCCAGTTTGAATAAAACAGGTGGGACTCACCGGATCCAGAGTGCTGTGAAGGGAAGGCGATGTCGTGCTGGAGCACACATCTGCACATGTGATTATTCCATATGTGATTCTTCGGGCACGTCTTGTTTGCCACGTTACATCTGTAAAGTGGAAATGAAAAATTAGCTCAGAGGCCTGAAATGAGGGAGTGCATTCAACATGTTTTGATGTTTTGTTTATGCGCTACGCTAACATCTGTTGACAAAAGGGCTAGGACATCGATTTCTTCTTAATTTCTCTGGGCAGTTGTATCTGGATGAGCAGAAGGGCGCCAAGCAGAGATGATGTCTCAGGAGAGCACACCTGAAAGCGGATGCGTGCCATTGTTTTTGGTTCTGATTAGCTAACGATTAGCTAATTTGCTCCACGTCTCTGCCCAACTCTCTGTGCGGCCACCTCCTCTGCAAGTTTTATGATCTGTGAAAGTTATTAGACACTTCCTGGTCAATAACAATATGCTTGCTTGGCTCATTTATATTGTGTCTGTCAGTGAGGATTAAATTTAGGAGAGGAAAGCAGATACAACAACAACAACCTGAAAACCTCTCTGTCTCCACTGAACATGCTGTAATTGGCATAAAGATCTTTTCCAGCATGGTGCTTTGGAGACACTTTCCAGCTTACAAGGCCAGGCATAAAACATAATTTATGTGCATGTTTCCAAAAGCCCAACTTTTTCTTTTGAAAGAGCTGTTAACAAACATAACACAAAATGTGATATCATTTGTTTTATCTCTGTTTTCTGGAAATGTACACAATGGATGTGAAACAGTTGGTTGTGAAAAACAAGCCAGTGCTGACTCCATAAATTCTGCACTAGTGTTTATGACCAAAAATATTGGCAATGCTCCTCATCCCCATTCAGAACATACATACGTCAGCTGAATCATTCAAAGGTTATGAAAAGTCATGTACAAAGACACATCACCATTCATGCCATGACATTTAGCTACTCATTAGCTATATGAGTAACACTTTCAATGGCTGCCTTTTTTCTGTATCTGTAGTATACCTGTATGGTCTGACAGATCTGTTTGCTTTACAGTTTTCCTATGGTGGCTTTGGTACTTCATTGAACATGGGGGCCGTCTCAGTATGATCAAGTGCCAAAATTGTTATTAAACACACCTGTTGTCTTCAGCCATTTCAAAGACCACAGGCTTCAGTTAGCTTTTACAATAAAGCAGCCATATACAACAATATGCAACGTTTAATGTAGCATTTACAATAGGCCCGGGCTGAGCGGATTTGAACAAAATAAGAGGGTGCAGATATCATTACGGTTTTCCATAACTGATGTAAGACTCTTATCTTTGACATTATCCACCATCTGGAAAATACCACTGTAATGACTGACATTTTTAAAAAATCAACATAAGTTGTGCTTATCCAGCAGTTCTGTTATCATTTTGATTGGACACTGAAAAGCAGGCTCTTCCAGGAGGTCTCACTATTTAAGTCCAAAAACAACAAGAAAAGGGAGGGGGCCCCTGAGTGACTCAGATGACAACAAACTTGTCCTGAGCGCAGGCTTAGCCCTACGGCCCAAAACTGGCTGTGTCATCTGTTAACGTTGACTGGGATTCCCGCAGCAGTGGAACAAATTAGCCTCGTTCCACCAGAGGTAGGGAGGCAGCCTGATCAACCCCCCATCACACCAACCCTCAACATCATGCGTCTAACTGGACACCTGTAAGCTGCTCAGATGATGTCAGTGGAGTAGCACCTATCCTCCAATTAGCGCCCAGATTACAGCAGTGCACTGTGGGACTTGTAGTGTGCAGGCATTTCGGGGGACTGCATTTGCCTCCCCAGTCTTCCATGTGAGTGAAGATGCTGTTGTTTTGAGCCAAGCCTAAAGCAGTACAGTTGGCAATCACAAACATTTGGGTAAAAAGGGGGAAAATGCCAACCCCCCCAAAAAAAAACACAAAAGGAGTGAGGTTAACCTTCAGAACCATATTTTCCACAACAGGTGGGTATTGCATCTAAATGGCTCATGAGGGGGTTTAATAAGTTCTCAAACCTGCAATCACTGCCAATGTGCATTCATCACATCCCACAAAAAACAAAACAAAACCACTTCCAACCCCCAAGAAACCAACAGCTAACTTAACATAATTCTAAATAAGGAAAGCTGTTGAGATCCTATAAAATATAATTACAAAAAACCCTGGGAGACAGACGGGAACAGGTGGCACTCAACGTTTAAATTTATGCTAAGAAAAACATATGTCTCAAATTAATTACTGCGTTTACTCAAGAGTGCGTTATGCGTGCTGGGGCAAGAAAGCTTTGAGATATGGTTTCCGCTATAGGTGCTGACATAATGGGTAGGAAAGAAGTTCTGAAATTCCAGACATCTCACTTCAATTCCCGCAGCAGCGCAGTCAGAGGGTGTGTACCGTTCCCCTCGGACGCGGTCGGTGGCTCCGCAATATTAGGGCAACACGCTGGACCGCTGGAAAGTGTTTCTCCTCTTAAGGCCCTCTCTATAATAAACCTCTGCTGAGGAAATGCCTGTCAGAGGTGAACTGTCAGAGCGGGGGGAATTCTTTCAAAATTGGAATGCTTCGTCCTGGAAGCGAAGGGGACAGGTCTACCTGCTCTGGCTGTGATTTACGGGGGCTGCTCTCCGCCGTGTGATTTAATTGGCTCGTGGCCGAGCCAGCGACGACCTCACGGCCCCCGCGCTGCCCGCCGGTGTCACCCGGAGTCCGCCGGGCGCAGATCAAATTCCCAGCAGGCCTTGCGATGGGGGCGGGGTTGCCCCTTGCCTCCACTATCTCCCAGCCTCAGCGGAGGTGGATACACCGTGGCTAAGATTTACCCTTTCTGCAGTTAACAGCCCTGGCAAACAGCCTGTGAGGAGTCACGTGGCCCAGGCACCTTATCAGTACCAGACATCCACAGACTCCAGGGGGTCTAGATTCAGTACACCCCCAAACAACCACCCCCCACCCACCCCCTGGTGGTTTGCTCCACAGGGTTACGATTCCAGCGTCTTCAAAAGCCCTGTGATGTACAACACTCCGCCTGGGGAGGTTAGCGCATGAAAAAAAAAAAAGAGCTGGCCCTGACAACACTTGGGGAGGTTCTCCTGGAGCCTCACACTTCCAAAGAATGAATCACTCCAGAGTGCAACTGTTCTCCACGCGATGACTGTCAGAGAGCTCTGATGCGCTTCGAAGGAGAGAATTATCCTTTATTTTCAAATGATACAGCAGAGCAGAAAAAGAGCTCAGAACATTACACTTTGGAACATAATGAATTGCCTAAATCTGCTTTAAATTTGGAGACATTTCATTTAAAATGTACTCATTCAAAGCAGCCATAGCCATAATTAATGTTCTCATGCTGTTTATTTAGATAAACAGAAACAGACTGGGGACTGTCGTGAAAAAAAAAAAGGGGGAAATTTCCAGTAACGGTTCAGTGGCAAACTACACCACTGCAGCGCTCGTCAATGTGTTTCCAATTACGATATGCTATGCGGCTTAAAAAGACAACACATTCCTGCCGGCAGAAAGGATTTCATGACATGTCCAGCAATGTGTGTGGAAGACATGTTACCTGATGACTAACATGTGCACTTGCACCTTGCATAATGCTAAGCAGCTGCGTCTGGTCAGACTGACAAGGTGTCAGCATGATGCTGCATAAGATCTCAAGAGCACATTTCGCCATTCGCAGATTGACTTAGATCTTGAAAATGCAGCCTGATTACAATTATACATAGTCTACATTGAAAAAAAAAAAAAGACAAAATACATGTATATCTTGAAATCTGACCAAACACATAACTTGCAAATTCCACACATGCATGGAGGTTGTGACATTAACGTCCAGAAAAGAATTGTCTCTATACTGAAATTCTTGAATTCCCTGGCTGTTATGCAGTTGTGCGTGTGGATGGACTAGCTCTTAGTATTTATGATGATACAAGTTTTAGGACAGCCTTCTTGGCCACTGAGTACTGTAAAAATCTTTTGCATAGTTCCCATCCGGGGAAAAACATAAGCACTGCAATTCATCTGTATTTCATTTGCCTGTAATAATGGACATAGACAACACATAATATTATTATTGATATTGTTTGGAGGTATTGGCTAATGAGATTAGTCTGTCAAATCAATACCAACACTGTCTTTTCATCCTGTAAATCCTCATATTGGATGCTCTCATTGGACAGAAGAAGGAATGCACACTGCATATTTGTTAGGCTGTGTAATTCAGAGTAAGCTGCACTCTCTCTGGCACAATGTCACATCTTTCACTGACAGAGCTCCAGAGCACATGTCATTTTAGGTAACAGAGGGAACGCTCTTTGAGCTTCCTGCAAGCTAAGATAACCAGCGCTTGTTCTTACGAAAACCCCCTGTTTGCCTAACGTAGTGACTCAGTGCTCAGTTCCAAATACCCCAGAGTACAAAATGTATTGCCAGACTTTAATAATTAATACCATCATTTTCACAAATCCCCCAAGCACGGACAAGACAGAAACAACCCAAAGTGTGGTATCTGACTCAACTTGCTGCTCCTCCCAAACACAAAATTTTGAATGGTTTGCCTGTGCTTTTATAACCCCTGTAGTTTTACTCTTCACTTTACCCATTAGTGTGTTTGAGGGCTGAAAAAATTAAGGTATTATCACCTCTCTTTGGCCCTGTGTCCGGCTATAGATATCCCCTGTTTGACAGCTGGTTTCCAGATCTGCACAGCAACCATCAAACTGTTTACATGAAGGCTGTGTGCACTCGGGAACTTTCCGCCAGTGTAACTCAGGATGAAGACCGGATGAAAAGAAATCCACCGGGGTCACAGACACCAGGTTTTCCCTCTGATGTAGCGGCACAATGACATGCAAATTAGGCGGGGGTCATGCCAAAAGGCCCCCTTTCCTTGCAAACAGGGTGATAATCAGAACAAGCCCACACTTCTATGCCCAAGCTCCTTCCTGGGTGGAAACCATCCAGTAAAGTGGTGTCAGACTGTGAACTGGAAGCAGCAAGGGCATTGGCTCGTGGGCAAGGTCCATTATGATGTCATGGCATAGAGCCAGCATCCAATTGACTTCCACCTCCAGGGAGTCAAAGATGTGGGTTGGTCAGAACTGAAGGTGGCTATAACGCAGACATAATCGCCCAGGGTAGTTTGGAAATGCTCTGGAGGTCCTGCACATTAAACTATAACCACAGTGATGCAAGAGACACCAACCTACCACCCTCTGCCATAATTAATCCCACTGCTGGCATGGGGGTTGTTTGCAAGAGGCTATTCTTAAGGTCAGGACTGGATTTTAAATGTCTACCCTCAGCACGTAAGTTGAACACCCGGCATTACTCAGTGTATGACCCCTCTGCACCAAACGATGTGAACACATGATACAGTTCCAAATGGTTCCCAGCTACAGAAGGAAGCCCATAGATGCGTTGCAGCTTATCACAGAATGCAGACAAAAGAAATGATATATTATTTGCCTGCTGCAAAACATCTGTTTTTTCTTACATGAGGCCTGGCTTTTGAGGCTGTCCCAAGGGAAACATTTCCCCCTTGTTTTCATTATTGCAAATCACTCTGACATCACAAAAATCACCAAAAACCCACAACAACACCGCAGTATTAATAAACAACCTTTCAAGGTAATGCAGCTCACAATCTGCAGCTGAACCTAATGCCTGCCACGATGAATGGAGATCTCGATTAGAGTAATTCCTCATTATTTCAGAAACGGTCCCTTTCACATTCTCCCATTACACCGTAACACGGTCGTGCCACAAGCCGTCTAGGTGAGCGATTGCGAGAGTGAATTTTCTTAACAGCGTCTGCAAAATATTACACAATATGACAGGGTACGAAGACGTTGGACAAGGGCCTCGGGCAAAAGGTTAAAATCTGACTGTACACATTGACCAAGACAAAGGTGAGGCACAAATCCTGACAAAGAAAGCCACTCATACAGAGAGTAAACACACAAGCGGAGAGCGGGAGAGCGGACGTTTCAGCGCCTTATTGACAGCCTTTGGAAAAGGCATTTCAGCTTGTTGTTGATCTGCTTTTGCATTACTTCATGTTTTCACATTGCATTCCGGTTGAATAAGCGGGTCCTCGTGCGGGCTGCAGAGAGGGCTGTTTTCCTCATGCCTCCAGACCGGCGCTCCCCCCACGTCCCAAACATCATTCGGGGATGCGGTAATGAGCTGGCTACGAGAGCCGTCCATGTGGGATCGATCTGAGCTCCTGGCAGTCCTCGCAGTCACCAGAGCTCGCAGGGACACCAGCGCACCCAGAACGTGGAAGGGTTGCAGATTAGCGGTGTTACTACCTGGGCCGGCTCCAGCTTTTTCAGGACCCTATGCAAGATCTTGTTTGCCCCCCGACCCAACAAAGCCCAGCCCCCTGCAGCAGCACACAATAATATCCACAAACACACACTGCATAGATACGCAGTTAAGTACTTTCTATTGTTTAGAAGAACTTAATAAATGGAGCTTGAAACATAACAGTATGTGGAATATCACGAGTTATTGCACTCAATGAACTATAAACAACATTACTCTGTTGTCCTACATAACATTTCTCAGCACCAGACACATACTGTATGTCCTTCATTTAGACATCATTTCTCTTTCTTTCTGAAATAGCTTACATACTGGCTGTCACATTACTGTCTTCTTGTTTTTAGTGGTGACAGGGAAAGTAAACGTTGTGGAGGTAAACACTGGTAAACATTAAGGAGGTAAACATCAAAGATAAATACAGTAAAATAATATAAAATCATGTCAGGGCAACTCAAGGAAGCTACAGTTGCTTTTAGCCAATAACTAACTATGAAGGAGAGCCTTCACTACCTCTGCCTAAGGACTAAATGTCAATTGTCAATTACTAGTTAATTGTGTCATTCATTTGTCACCTGTGTTAATTTGTTTGGGGAGCCAGCCTATTGGATAACGAGACACACCTGACTAATTGAAAGGTGATTAAATACAGGTGTAGCTGGAGAGCAGGGTGAAGGCTCACTTTGTCCCTGCTCTTGGCTTGCATAAGCTGGATTCTTTGTCTGTTTGGTTTTTAAAATAAATTATTGTTTTTTTTAACCTTTTGTTTTTGGCTCATTTATGAGAGAGGTGGCGGCCAGCTTCTCTACACTAACCCAGAGGCGTTTTTGAACAGCTGATAGTAGTCATAGGTTATTTACAACTGGTGTTAAGAGAGCTGATCCCAGGTCAGTTGCAGAAAGTAAGAGCATGTCGATACAATTGGAATGACCCCCTTTTATTTTCCTTCGCCATTGCAGGATTTTTTTGTCGGGAAAATGAATACAAAATTGAAAGTTTTGCGACTGATAAATGCCATTGATGGGGCCCTTGGCAATCACAGGGCCCGTTGTAGCAGCTTACTCCGCCTGTGCCAGGAACCGCCTCTGGTTACTACGGTGCCTGTTTTAGAGGGTGACTCATTTCTGAGCACGCTTAAGCACATGTCATGACCCAGTGAAAGGGGAAAAAATGTTATTCTTCAGTTTTGACCTAGATGCAAGGCGGTAAACATTTATTCTATGCAAGATAAAACTGAGAGCTGGATTAAAAATCTCACAACGGCATGTAAGCAAGCCTGGAAATGCAAAACATCTCCCCCAGGCAGAAGCCAAAAGCAAAAAGTGTAATATTCGCTTTTACTTTTAGTGAAAGTTGAACCCAAAACAAACCCAAAAAAATGTTGCATGGCCTGATTAAGTGAACATTGTGTATTTCTGAGTCATGATTACTAAAATTACTTGCTTGCCAAAAAATAGTAGCCTGAAAGCTCAGAGCAATATAAAGTAATCGAGAAGAATGAATAAAGATGCAAGTAAAATCAAATACTGTAGCACAGGAAACATTTCACTGCTATCCAAAACAGTATCAGGCTACCATTTTGCCTCTAACATGTATGAAATTTGTCGGCAAAGACATAAAATCAATACGTGCAAAATGTATTAAATGAGATTCTTGCTCTTTGTCTTTCTATGTGGTGGTTTGACCTTAAAATGGGTTTGGTTTTAAAAACCAAAGACTCAAGTAAATACAATGATTCAGTGCATTAAGTGCATCAAATTAAGGCTCAATGGCTGTCTCCAAAAAGAAAGGGAATGTACATCACAGCACTTAAGTTCTTCAGTTCAGGTTTGAAAAGGTGACTCTGGAGTAGGCATTACTGTCTTTGACCTGGGAGCTGAGCCTATCGTACTCACGTGCTCTACAGCCTACGGGTCCTGTGCCTAACTATCTGATCTCAGCCGCACTGATGCAGTTCTGCTGCAGACTCTGGAAATACTATTCCCCCAACATGTTCTGATTAGCCCGACAGCATAAACACCCTCGCAGTCAAAGAAAACCATTGTAAGCCGCTAAATGCGCTTGTGGCATTCGGCTGAGGCCAGGCTGCAATGGCAACACTAATCCAGCTGTACGCTAACCCAGCAAAGGCCTACAGCGGCCACTCTGTGTAAGCTGCAGCCACAACATAAACACTATACTGTCGGTTTATTCTCATAAAGTATATGCTGCTTTTGGCACGGACACAATGGAAAAACGATTTAAGGTCTTTCTAAAAAAAAAAAACACAATGAAGAGCTGACTCCTTCTAGCAACTACGGCGTACAGTCTATCAGACTCCGCAATGTGGGAAGTTCATTAAAGTCCACCAAGGAATTTCCGCCTGCCACCGCGTTCTACAACAGCACATTAACATGAGGTTTTTGGAAGAACAATTGATACTGTCACCGCACTGCCTATAGGCATATGAAAGCGGTACACCCGTGTGAGGGAAAATATTGTTTCCGTTCAAAGTAAAACCCCTGTGTCCTAGAGGCATGCCAGGAAAGCCAAAAGGAGATTATAAAAGGAGTCTAGCACCCACTGGACTCGACCACAGTGATTAACCTGGAATGGTTGCTCACTGATTATTCCAACCACAGAGTCCCACAGTGGCCAGTGTTACCTTTCTATTGGCTAATGACTTACACCTACAAAGCCAACCAGATACTGGCTTCAATTAATCAGCCGAGATTCAATATGGAACCAGCAACAGCGCTGCACTTCTTAAGGTCTAAAAGAGCCCATGCCTGCTGTCAACATTATGTCGCCTCAATGCTGCACATCAAAAGTACTCATAGCTGTAATGGCTTAAAATTATGCACTGCGAGATGGAAGCACACTGACAGTTTTATGCAAACGATTGCCTTTGTTGTGGAAACATGGAAGGCGAAAAGGATAATATAAATATTATAAAAGAGGCACTTACTCTGGTAGGGCCCGTCTTATGATGGAGTGCACCTGCCTGTATACATCCAGCTTCGACAGGCAGCGGCACAGGGTGTGGTTGGCGAAGCTGACGGTAACAGGCTTTGTTCCTTGCGTAATTGGTATGGTGATCTCAAAGAGCTACAAGCAAGAACAAGAGAGGAGAAATGTCAGACGAGAGAAACAAGCCTCCTCCGGGCGGAAAGCATGGTTGTCATACCAACCAAACACACAGCAAGCCCTCTCCAAACAAACAAAACTTTTTCACATTTCTCCTTTTTTGTCGGTCGTTGCGTGCTATTTGCGTTCATTAGCGTGACCGTGGATTCGATCTGAACGCAACTCCGATAACACCGGCTTAGAGTGTGCTAAGAGGTTGTGCAATTCTGAGTCAATAAACTGCTGACTACAAGCCACACTTTATAAACTTTATATAAACCCTGGTCACTGTCATTAATAGACATATAAAGGGTAAAAGGGGCAAAGAATGAGGAAAGAACTAATGGGTCTTATGATTAAGTACAGACAGGAAGAACACTCTACATATCATTGCCTTTCCTTTTACTGTCATAAACGCGGCTGTAAAGATGCCATTAAGAAAGCATGCCATAACTCCTCTGCCGGGGATCTGAGCACACTGTAAAAATGTTAAAGTTTTAATGAGATATTCCACTAAAGCATTTACATCGAGCCCTCTGTTCTCTCTGCATCAGTTTACCTTTGTCCTTAAGTTTGAGGAACACGTTTAAGCAAGTTTTCAGGCCGTTCCTGAACGTTCTGAATCGAGTCGTAGCTGACATTCATAGAAAAAAAAGAAACGACAACAAAGATGTAGCAACTACTTGAACGCATTACTTACACGCACAAAAAAGTTATTATTACTTATTTGTAATAATACTAATTACTCATTAAGGACAAATCCAACTAGGCTAAAAATATAAGCTAAAAGTGCATAGCGATAGATTCTGCTGTTACATGACTTTTGAATATTTTTGTGATTTTCAATTTTGAATTCTCGTGCTTGATGTTTTGATTGTACTGGTGTGGACAGTCTCCTTAAATGAAGAAGCCTCTTCATGCTTTTGCCTTATTTATCTTCCTCTTTAGCTCCAATAAGAATGCTGCCCCAGCGCAGATGCTGCCAGAGCTTAGTGCTGCTCACAGACGACCCCCATGCCGGTTTGGTACGGCGAGAGGTTCGCTCGCTTCATACCTTGGCAGCACGTCTGATTTTTTTTTTTACGACCGCAAAAAACTTGGCATGTGCTCCCCTCACCGCTTCCACGTAAATATCAAAACCACATCTCTGCTCCTGATCGGTATCGCAGAGCAGCACCACAATCTCACCGCTGCAAGCTGACCTGAGATCAGTCGACACCCAGCAGCCCAGCACTTCAGCAGCTTTGCCTACACGGGGCAGATTATTGTCTTTGTCCGAAGACAACATGCTCTGCCCATTAGTCCCCTGCATGAGCCCTCTCTGTGTCCTGCCGTACCTCTCCGCTGTTTCCCGTGTCAACAGAGACGAAACATTAACCAAGCTGGCCAACTCCGAACGACTCTTTCTCACCAAACCAAGTAATCCACAACAATGAGGGATAAATTCTCCCCAGAAAATATGATTACACATGTAATATATAATGTAGTGAGATGGTAAAATATTTAAAAACATACTGTCTTCTGGGTTTTTGTTTTTGTTTTGGGTTAACAGTTAACAAAACCAGCCCTTATACTCTACCTAAATGTTGGCTACCTAAATGTTGGCTAACGTTTCATGATACCACTATGTGTTTTTTTTCCCCCCCTGCGGAAAATGTCACTTTGCCAAGGGTTTCCCACAATAAGCAGTGAATGAGTGACTGAGAGAACTGTGAAAGGCCAAGCGCTGTCAGCTTCTAACCATATCAACTCCCTGTGCTCTTAGACAATCCGGCTCGTCTGTCTGTACCAGCGTCTGCCTGCCCTGTCTAAAATTAACAGGGCTCTGTGCTTGTGTATCACATTTGTCCCAGGTGAGAGTGCGGTCAGACGAAACGGGAGATTTATTTGATCGGGCGACTAACCTGGTCGGGGGTATAGAGGCAGCGCAGACAGGTAATCCCCACTGCTGGGACTGAGGTGTCAGGTGAGCAAAGCTGACAGGACAGGGCGCCCACAAGCTCCTCACTTTTACAGCTTTATTAATTCAGAGAAAGGGGACACTCTTGCGAACAGCTGTGCAAAGACTGCTGTCGTGTAGAGAGTGGGTCTGTCTTTCACCATCAAGTGTCGGCACTTGAAGTGTGTCTGAGTAGGAAGTATAAGAAAGGTCGTCCTTCATTATGAAGAGAGTAGCTCACGTACAGGGTAGTAAGTTCAACCTGATCTCCGCTGTGTGTGTGTGTGCGTGCACGCATGCTTTGACACAACATACTGTTGGTGAAGTCAGTAAGCCACCGCAATTGACAGAGGTTTATTTGTTTTTATCTGGATTGGTCAGAACAGAGTTAGGATTTACTCACTGTGATATCTATACAACGGTGGGTTATTGTATTAGGTTAGATTCATGCTGATTTACTTAGACCCTGACTGAAACCTGCTTCAAGCTGACATGTATCAAAAACTGTGACAGTTTAAGGATTGGCCTCCTGCAGCCGGTGTCTACACATGATTGTCAACTTGCCTTGAAAACTGGGTCTTAGTGAAGGCTGCCTTCCTGTAGACTGTTCCAGCACACAGGGGATTTCACCTTTTCCATCAGATCGCAATGCAAACCCACGCTGAATTTACTCTGCACGTACTGTATCAAAAACCTCTGCACCATGGCTATGGATCCTTATTTAGAAAGGTGTCAAAATGCATCCACAGTGCCAGCAGGGAACTCTCGACAACCTGTGTGACACAACTACACGAGCTGCATTACCGTCAGCGAGCAACAAGACAAGCCCATTACATCAAACTAGACATGTCCAGCCACAGTCAAGCAATCTGTCAACCACACAATAAATAACACAAACATACAGTCAGACATAAGAGCTGGACATCTGTCAGTGGAGGGATTTACAGGCTTAGATCTTTAAGAGCTTTTTTGACAGAGGTCCAGCCGAACCACTGAACTTGTGGTCATGTGACCCCACCCCTTCCATCCCGCCCCTCCCCGCCCCGCCCCAGGGCGTAACTCACCGTCTTGCTGATGTAGGAGGTGCTGATATTCCTGCACTGAAGCTCCTCGCTGTTGCAGCAGCCTCCACATCTGTAGACAGACACGCAGGGTGGTTTATAGAAGACGTTTGTAGCCGCCCCAAACTCTCTCCCCACATCTAAACACACTTCCCGAGGCATGCACAGGGTCTTTCTCCATTCTGACTCAATACCTGTTGAATGCACGGCAAGAGACCAGACAGGAAGGGGAGACGCATTAAAATGACATCACAATACGCAATTCATTCACGTTCAAATGTTATCAAATGCTACACCTAAAAACCCCCTAGCACATTATGGTACAATCCTGCTAAAATGGTAGTCTCTGTGCTACTTTGACCTGCAGCAAAACAATGAAAATGAACTCTTCCCAAGCTGCTGACAGTAAATTTAAGATTGACTTGTTTTCTTAAGATTGTGCTTCGTCTACAGAATCAGCATTAACCCGTTAAGCACAGAGCCCTCAAAAGGTCAGAATAACAATAGGACAAAAAAACGTCCCTACATGCACATAAAAACTGTCCTACAACTCATGCAAATGACAGCAATCAAGACACATGAACGGGGGGAGGGAGAAATGACTTACTTTTCAGTATTTCGAAGTTGAAGTACGCCGCCGCATACACCAGAGGCTCCTCGTTCCGAGCCTCGGAGGAGAAGCGTTCCCGGGGGGCGAAACGCAATCCCCGCTTTGAGCGGCACTTCATCATAGTCCAATAGTTTGGATAGACTATTTTCATCAGCTCGTCCACGCTCGACGCAGAGCGCAGCTGTTGCTCTATATCCGGCTCTGAGTGTTCCTGGAATAAAAAATGAAAACACAACAACGAGATTAGGAGCGTAGTGCTTCTGCAGTTGCGTGCCATACAGGCTGATATGATAACCCTGAAAAAATGAAACCTCTATGTCCTAAAGTGTCAAACTATTGCCTAGAGTCAACATAGTATTGTCACTTTCATACATACAGTAGAATTTAAAATGACATATTTTGAAACATTATGCAATATGCACGCACTTGGTTGTGATGAGAGAGCAAAATGTTTAGCTGGTATCACATGACACTTTTACTGGTATGACAAAGAGTGAATGAGACTTCTTCCTTCGGTCAACTCTAAATGATGTCATGTTGTCGCTGGAAACAGATGCCCAAAGGCTATTGGGAGCTAAGGATCTACATACATCTGAACACAAACAACCAAAAGAAATAACCCATGAAATTTTACATCAGCTACAATGAAAGCAAACAGCTCACTCAGTTATGATAACATTGTCTATTTGAGGAAATCGATTCCAGCTGTCTGTCACACATTGAACACATCTAAAATATTATCATGCCTACATATAAATGCCGAATAAAATGCTCTACACTTTTCGGTCCATGATACCACAGTAGACCAATAGATGGTGAGACGTGCTATGCATTTTCTGGCAGAAGTGAAGCTGTCCACACAGACAGATGCTTTGTTAAAGCCCTCCCGAGCCCTGCGCCGTTTTCACACCCAATTCACCCTAGACCTACTGGTGATTAAGAGGGTGCTTATTCAGTAAAGGGATCCAGGTTCGAGCTGGTGTGGGAGCTGACATGAACCGGCGTCTGGGACGGGGAGGTACTCCGTACCGCGCGGCTCCGCTGGGACTCCGATACGCAAAGTGTGAAAACCCGAGCGAGCGTCTCCGGGCAGCCGGGGGCTGGGGAGGTGCTGATGAAAAGCGATACTCCTGTCTGGAACATTCCAGGAAACATGCCCAGTTACCCTCATGACTGATTGGCCCCTACGATAAAAAACTCCAGAGATTCATCTCGGAGGCGTCGACAAAATAAAAAAAAATTAAATCAATTTAAAAACCACAAAACCCCTGTAATTGATTCTTCCTCTTTATCTCGGCAATCCGTCATATTTTATTACATGTGACTGGTCTTCTCTAGACTATGTTGAGATTATTAAAGAGCTAATATGATCCCACACTGAATGTCTCACTTTGCCTTGGCAGTCATGTTTAGAGTTAGAAATATAGTTAAATGGTTTCGAATGGCTTTTTTCAAACCACAGGATAAGTATACAGATACAGGACTGCACACACATCTTGGCAACTAGTTCATTCCGCTGTTAGGGAGAGCAAGATTTAGCGGTGGAGGTAAGAAAAGATTGAAGAGCTAGTCCAGCGGGAGATGTTACTCTCAGGAGATGAAATGGAATGTACTAGGAAATCTGGAATGTGGAAGGCACCTTGAGCACCATGCATGAAATGTTCTGCATACATTTTCTATTATTATCATTTCTAATGTTTTTATTTTTGTTGTTAGTAGCAGTAATAATGCCTGAAGACAGAGGAGAAAAAACTGTAACAGCAGTAGAGAACAAGAATAAGTATTTTTAAACATGTTCTGGCAGCAACAGGGAATAAGTGGAAAGAACTAACTTTTTTTTTTTTTTTGCATCTCTTAAGATAGATAGATATCATTCTAGAAGGGGGGCAGAGAAAGAGAGAGAAAGAGACAGAGGGAGCGATGCAAGGAAGGTTGCAAGGAAGAGACTAGCCAAGGAGCAGAATTCCACATTAGTTGAATGCAGATGGGTGCAGAGAACAAGTGGGAGGCCACCCCAGAGAACATTACAGTACCAAAGGTGAAACCCGACCGCCGCCTAGACAAAGAGCTGTGCAGAGACAAATTCTATAAATACAGCTTTACAAGAAATAGCAGTCAGTCAAAGGGGGTAATGTGTCATGGAAAGGACAGGGGGCAGTCTTGAGCAACCCCCCGGGACATTTCTCAGAGTGCGAAGGGGGGAGAGTGAGAGATTCCAGAGAGTTCAGGACAAACGTAGGGAGAAATCAAACGCCCGGTTTTCAGATATTAGCCTGGACACTGGTGAATGCAGCAAGAAATTAAAAGACAGGTTTTCAAAGATTGGCGTGGACAGTATTGAACACAACTGGTTTGAATCCAGGCCCAATTTTCCAGATGACAGGAATGTGCGCATGAGTTGTCCAGTAGATAAACTGATAGCCAAGAGAAACTGTAGGGGAGAAAAATAACTGCGCAGTGTCCGCAAAGACGTTCTAGGGAAAAGCCACGGAGGAAACAAGATAACCCAGCCTGCTGAGAGAACAGATGCGGGCGTAAATGGACTTAAATCATCACTTCATATTAACCAGCATCTGCCAGCACTTTTAGCAATGGGCTAAATTAATGCAGACATGATATTTTAACAGTCTCAGTTACCTCTGCTCTCTGCGGTGGCACTGAGCCATATATATATATATTTGCATCCCTTTCCTATTTAAGATCCTGCCTTGACTCATATCCTGAAAGCGGGCCAGTCAGCAATTAAGTATGTGTGAGTGGATTTCACAAGCTGTAGCACGTCAGACAGGCACTGACACAGTCTCCGCCAATCACGGCAAAGTGCGCTAATTGTTTAATTTACTAATGGGGCTTTAAGTCAAGAGGCCCACATGCCTCGTTTCATAAGGTTTACCGGTGTGTCCTGTGGGGGTTACAGGGTTCAAAAAACAGCCTGCTCGGAGGCAAACTTTTCTCATCGAAGTGCTGCATTAAGGAGGAAGACCGCAATCCTAGAAGGAAGTGAACATTCCTTCCCACATTTACTTTATTTGTTCAGGAAACTTGAATACTACAGAAAAGACCCAGCAACGCCATTGTGTTCAGTTTCTTCCATGTCTTTGTTTATAACAGTTCCTGAGATAACATCCATAGTCAGTTTCCTACCAGGAACAATAGAAACTAGGGTGTATAAACATGTTCACACATTACTTGGTCCCAGGCCCCAGGTTAAGGTACTTTTTTATTGTTTTAGCACAATCTGTTATTTTCTCAAGTCCTTGACACAGTAAATCATTTCTGAATCTCAAAAATGCAGTGCTGCATCTGTAATAAACCCAAAATAGCACCTTTTGTTATCTCAGTACTAATAGAAGTCAGTGGTAGTCTATTTAAGCTGGACAAATATGAGTCAATTCAATGATTTAATCTTCAAATTTTTTTTTAAATCATCTGAGATTTATAGCAAGTCAGAATTTACAATTATTTAATCGCTAATCCTTAAAACATACTGCAGTGCAGTAAAGCTTGTTCTGAACAATGGAAACAAATCAGACTAACCACATCACCTTAGTCCAGTAAAAACAACCTGAGGTCAAATAATTTGCTATATAGAAAATGCAGAGAAAAGTATTACTGGGGTTGTATGTGGTGAAAAGTTTAAAAACTCTATCTATCAATGACTGACAAGGTATTTAAACTGCTGTTAAGGCATAAATGCAGTCAGCTAAAACATTGAATTTTTGTTTTCTAATGAAACTATTTTTAGAATGCAGGAAACAGGGACATAATGGCTGGATATACTGGTGGGAAGTATTGTGACACATGGGTTAGCACAAAAACCTGACAATTAATAGATTGCAGTCAGGGATGGTCAGCCATTTTTTTTTCTGCTGACATGTGTTACCAATTAATAACAGTTGTGCACGTTCCAGCACTAATGAACAGCTGTACTGGAACCGCAACGCAGTGCTGTTGTTTGGATTCCATTTTCACTTTCGCTGCTTTACACGTCTGCCCGAATGTTGTGTGTAGTGCATCACAATGCGGCGGAACCTTCACTCAACTCCAGTGTTCTTTCCAACACCTGCTAGGAAGATTGACCTCAATACAAAGGGCTGGAATTGGGGGGCAGCACCAGATTGTGCTGGTAAATGGACCGTCCTTTTCATGGTCCATAGATGTTTCCTACTCTTACCGTAAACGGCAATCGCGTTTTTGTCCGGGACACAAAGCACTGTTTGTGCTGCCACAGGGAACTCGCAAGTGCACGGGTCAGGGGTTTGCATTCAACCTCCAGATCACACACTCCCCAGATGTCCTTGGACACAGCGGCCAGCAGGCTCCCTCACAACTAACAATTCCCTTACCATCACCCTTCCTCATTTACTTGCAGTCAAACTATTTCACCTGTTTTATCTCATATACATTCAAATGTAACTCATTCACAGCAGAAAACACATTTCTTTGAGTTGTGCATGCTGTAATATGCTGTATGATCTGTAGATAATATCAATTGCTGATGCTGACAGAGATGCTTTTGAACTCTCAATGCTACACATGGTGTGGGGTCTAAATGTCAATCAAAGTGATGGATAAGCTATCGACAACTCAACAGAGATGTTAACGAGTATAACAGGTTTTGAGGTTACTCTCTAATGGCTACTCAACCAGTGATGCTTAAAGGGTAATGAAAAATACTTTGCTGGACTATGTATCAACCATATGGGATTAAGTGAAACAAGGCCAGCAGGGCCATAGCTTTCAGTTCTGGTTCACAGCTCTTCAATAATGTCTGTAGGCAGGTGAGAGGCTCAGCCACGTTACAGCAGAGTGGCCAGCAGTACAACCAGCTAATCTTGTGCTACTGAGTTGTCATATGGCGCACGTCAATGGGAAATGCTGACTGGATGTAAAAACGTTCCTGAATGATACAGCTCATGACATGTTCTGTCACTTTACCCTCTTAACATGCTGTCGTGTTGCGATGTCAAGCTCTCAGTGAAGACAACTCACCGCACTATACTTTCAAAGACAGGATGGGCCAAAATGATTTTTAAAGTGAATTGCACTGAGGTGGGGAACTCCACTTTTATCATTAAGAAGTAACCAGATACTCACAATATTACAGACATGTGACCAAAATACTTGCCAAACATTACTTGCATACCTGCAGCTTGAGGTGATGTGTGTACTGTGCAATAAGCTTGCAATAGTATGTGCCATAATGCGATACATAATATATGCATGCACATACAGCTTGTTGGCACCTAGCATGCCACCCAGATATAATGGCTTAGGAGTGCAAGCAAAGGTAGCAGAATTCACTTATAATGCATAAGCATTAACACACCACACACCACACCGAGACATCACACTGTATCGTATTCCAGCTCACCCCTCCCACACATGGTAACTACACTATTTGCAAATTTTTCGCGCCCCCCTCACACCACCATTTAATTTTTCCGTTTACTTCGGACAAATGCATTCCATCTGGTTGATCCCCCGTCCAAAAACATCAAATTGTTTTAACAGATTTTTTTCACAGAAATGTGAGCCCTTCACCACTTCTCCCCTTGCACCAGTGAGATGTAACCGTTCGCATCGAAACAGCAGCACGGTGCCTTTTGCAAACGCTGATACAGTACTTTTTGCGCAGGGGAAAGGCCAGCCCAGATCAAAGCCGTCCCCGGTCCTCGAGCCGTCAGGCAGAGTTGAAGTTAAAGGCATTACAGTCTAGCCACGGAGGCTTAAAACCCCCACCCGAGACGGAGAAAAAGATGTAGATTAAATACTCTTATCTTCAGAGTATGACGATAAATCAAAGCGAAGCCAAACAAAATCTCACAGAGTGAGTGCCGGGTGAAATGGAGACGAAAACGAAGGCTGCGGCGGGGGCATTCGAGGGGAGGCGAGGTCAGGGAATATGATGTGGCACCCCAACGCCAGCCTGCAGCTGATACAGGCGGCCGGGGGCACCAAAAGCAGCACCACCCAATGCAGCTGTTTCACTTGTTCGTTATTTATGAATCGCGGGATTAGCGTTGACAACAGCGCGGAGATAAATGGATTTAAACAGTCGTTGGGCTTTACACACATGCTCTCCGGGTGACTGAGCGGGCCTGACTTGCGGTGCATCGGCAGCGCTAATTTGTTGCTCAGGCGAAATACAGCCAGGCATGCCAGACATTCATCAGCATCTCCCGAGTACCCTTCGGTTGCGATATTCGGCGCTGCCAAGGGGTAAACTGATTCTAATTACATGTGAAAAATGACGTTGGCAAACTCAGACAGGACAACCCGTATCTGCAGCCAGCTGGACCAATGCTGGATCGAGCGATTCGCCTGAGTAACAGGCCTCCCCGTTCAGCCTAACCACAATGCTTATTGCCATTCTCTTTGAGCAATGACTTTAAGCAAGTGCTATGTTGTTGTTGTTTGTTTCTGTTTCTGCAGAACAGTATGAGCTCAGCCTGAGTTCAATGCTGCAGAAATGACAAAAAAAAATCATACAAAAAAGGAAAAACTGGAACATGGGATCTCCTTTTTCAATTAAATAGAACACGATCTTTGTTTTTCTTCGGTGTCACTGAGATGTAAACTGAAATAGACACACCATGTATGTTAGGTTACAGTTCAGCACTTTCATCCAATTCCAGTTGTTGGAAATTACTTTTCCAGCCACAGAATAAGCTGTTATATCCATCCGAACACACACAGCACCACGACAAGCACAAATGAGAAACAGTACTGATGATGGCAATTAAATGTAAGACTTGCAAATACATAAACACTCATTCATGTAAATAAATGCACATTAACTTGTCAAGTATGCTCAACTTCATCTGGTTATGATGGCACAAGGATGCAACTAAAATAGAAACAATACTTGTTTGAATGTATTGCGCAACATGTACCATGCATCACAAAATAACACAAAAATTACTGACGCATGGACCTGTTTGGAAAGTTATGTCATATTTTTATAATGTTACCTGGGAGGGGTAATAATGTCAACGAGACATAAGATGTGCTTTATCAGGATTATATGTGCCTACTGCGAATTCCTGCGTGGTTTAGGTTACTCTGGTCCAATAAAGCAATTAACTCACCATATTTCACTCCTTTCCCTGCTCCACAGGGATGTCAGAGGTAATGAAGCATTTCTCCTGAGCTCCAGGCCAAGGCGTTCCTCTCGCCAACACCACATCACAGAGCATCGGTCTCTCTAACATTGCTGCACATCCTTAAATGGCTTAACTAAACCTAACCTCCTACAACAAGGGCTGCTCTGCTCTGGCACCTGAACAGCTACAGTCAAAGTGGTTTGCAGCTCTCTTTGAACCCTCTGATGCTCAAAGTGGGTTTCAATGGAGACCGTAATTCATCAATATAGGTGGTTAAATGCCTTGGCAAGAATCAAAGCATATCTGGGGGACTGAGTACAGCATGAGGGCTTAATATTACGTTGTGATACTGCAGGATTATATCCCAAGCAGAGCCATGTTTGTGTCAAAACCGCAGCCACTATAAACAGTGACCGTCACTACTACTTCTCTGTAGTGGCACTTCTCGAACAAATCGCAATAAGTCACTCTGTCTCTGGCAGAAGTTTTAGACAACAAATTTAAGGCAGAATTTCTCTTTTTCACCACAGCTGCTTGTTGTAGCTTGAATGTTGCTAACGATGATAGCCAGTTCCTATGTCTGGACATTAATTGCGAGTGGAAGCCCATGAGTGTCTGCTTAAAGTGATTTTAGACTGTATATGTGTGGGCTTGAAATACCTGTTACTGATATGAAGATATCCACACACAGCGACATAGGGGCTGTTTAATATTTACTGGTCCCACACTGACTTCATAATTTTTTCATGGGCAAGTTTTATGCCTTTTAAAAAATGCCTAATCACAAAAATAACAGAAAATTATGGAAAATTCTAAATGTGAATGTACACCCATCCACCTTTTACTTTACACCAATGCTCCCAGACTCTATCGCTTGGCCAGCTAATTTCACATACAAAGTGAAGTCATATACACACCTTGTTTGCACCAGTTCCGTGCTAAACCATGCGCCTTCCGTCTCACAGAGAGAAGCACCGCACCTGCTTCTGCTCGTCCTGTCTGGCACTCGCTGGGCGCTCCTCTCTCTCTGCGCTCACCATCTTTGAATCGCCTCCGTCTTTCTTAGATCAGAAAACCCTGGTGCTGTGGGAGTCCTGGCAACGGTTTAAACTGCAGCACAAGTCAGAACTCCTCGGCCGTGGTGTCCTTGTTAGAGGCTGCTTACTGTGGGCTAAAAAAAGCGCCCTAGGCGTTCAGCAGGATCAAGTACAAGCACAGAGGCCCTGAGAGACCATCCATTGTTTCAACTTGATGCAATTCGCTAATGAAAAGTCAAATTACATGAATAATTTCACTGTAGCTCAAATAAACTGGTATCCCTCTAGGGTCCATAAGGATATTAGGAAGACTAATTTGGCTTTATTATGTGAGATTAAATACACAAAACATGTCTGAAGCGTTTTTTTTAGACCACAGTTCACTGTCACAGTCACCAAGGAGGAGTTCATTCTGGTTTGATGACATCAAAGGTTGGCTATTTGAAACATTTATGAGTAAGCAAAATTAAAGAAGCTTATCCCGAAGGAAGAACCTTTGACTCACTGTGTTTTCTGACCAGACAAAGGTCTGACTAAAGGGGCAAATGTAGCCTGCTAGCTCTTAACCGGATAAGATTAGTTTCTCTTCAAATCTTCTTCTGAGAAATCCAATGAAACATTTCCAATAAAACAAAATGATCCATATTTGTTTTTGGATTCCCACCTGTTTTTCTGTGAGGGCTGGCTTCTCATACGTCTACCTTATCACAATCAGGAACACTTGGAATGCTGATTACCAGGAAAGCACTGCAGCTGCCTTCTGCTGCTGACCGCCTTGCGTGTTTTCGTGTTCACTCATCCCCGAGGAGGAGATGAGCATGGGGTCTTGTGATCGGCCTTTGGCCTTCACTCTGCTCACTGAGGTGAGTCTGAGGAGAGCAGCGCCCTCGGCTACCGGCTGGGTGCTCTGGGATGAAACCCTGTGCAACCATCTTAAAGCCTGCGTCAGCGACAGAGGTGGCAAATGCTACCACAGCATACTTGTGTGTGGTTTCACTCAGGCCACTCAAATATTGTGGGTCACACTTTCAGTGGCGCCATCTACCTCCCACACCAATGGGCACATTTTCCAGGGTATTATAAAAAAACAGTCACATTCCACTGCAGCCAAAGGTGCCTTCTAGAACACCCCCCAATGTTTGCCATGTGACTGCTTCCTTACTGTTACATCACACTGCTCTGTGCAGTTTCTGCCCTCTCTAGACAGGAAGCGCATGATGATTCAGGATTCAGGTGTGGCAGCAGAACTGGACAGTGTGTAGCTACCTTAAACAAACCGCCACAGGCAAACTTTGCTTTGGGAAGCACGTCAGTGAAGGATTCAGGTGTTCCGCTGTAGCCAGCTGCATCACTATGCACCCAGAGTTCTTGTTCCCTCAGCCGACATCTGAAGAGGGCTTACAGTGTCATGGGTTGCCAACCACCACTGAAGACTTTACAAACAAAAACGGCCTTCAAGTAAAGACCACCTGCTTAGCTCAGTTGTTTATCACTGATATCTCAGTGGCTTAGAGGGAAAAGCAGTAATACAACGCATTTGTCAAGATAAGCTGCAACTTCCTTTTGGCCAAAGGTCTAATTGTTCTTAAGATTACAACGGCAGAGTAAAGCTTGAAGTAAACTATTTAATAGATTCCTCTCAATGAAAGAAAATAAGATGCAACTGTTGATAATCAGACTGCTTTCTATGGGACAAGGAGTGGACCATAAAAAGCAAACCAACAAAAAAACCATCAAAGTCAAAACAAATCACAGTACTGCTTAGTTCCATTGCTCTTACTGGAAAGTCCAGACCCGTTAAAAAAAAAAAAAAAAAAGAAAAATAAGAAGCAAATAAAAGACAAACCAGCAGGCCTCTGCCCCCTCCCAGAGCTCCTACCAATCTCTGAAACAAATCTTTAAACATGACACCGAAAAAATATACAAACCAAACTTCATGAGTTTTCCCTCTCTACGCACTTCTAAATGGCACGTTCTCCTGTTGTCAGTTCATTAAAAACGATCTCCGAAGACAAACCTCACTCACCTCCCTCTGTTCAACTCCACTGAAATCCGTATGTACACAAGCAAACACCCAGAGGTCGAAAGTTGAGGAGAAGGTGTGGGAACTCAAGAAGCCTCCCCTTGTGCATTCATCCTAACTTGAGTGTTTCACTTCTGCTGTGGGTCAGCTTCAGAGCAAACAAAAATTCACCCTCTGAGTTTAATGGTTTACTTTCTTCGCCAGGATATACAGTCCTGAGCTGCCCCGTTTGCAGAAAAGCTGTGAAACAGGAGGAGTTTTGATTCTTAATGGCTACCGTCCATGGGTGGACCTAATTGCACCAGATGGTAGGAGTGTTTGCCTCCTACACAAAGCTAACAGCACGGATGCAGAACTTGTCTCCATCAGCAGGAACTATCCAAACACCATCCCATTGTTTGAAGAACCGCAAGTAAAAGGGAAAGAGAGGTCTGATGGATGCACTCACATTCCCGCAACCGGTAGCTTTCTCAAGCCCCGTTTGAATCACACCGTGCATTCTCTCAATGAAATATCTGTCTGCTTTGGTCAACCTCATAACAGCTATCAGTGCATTAAAATTTACTCCATCGTATTTGTCCAGGATGATGTGTACGGTACGGAAGTAACAATTATTGATGTATTATGCAATGTTATGAGGACAGGCTGGCAGTATAAGGTTGCTTCTTTTTACTGTGATTGCAGGGAAGAGCTGTTATCTCTGTATCAGTTACTGGCAGCAAAACAAACCAAAAAAAAAAATGAGACATCACATATTGTAAAGTGTCTGACTTCATATTCTGGGGGGGGTTAAAATACTGGTTGAGACATGCCTTGTGTTTTGGCTACACAGATTCTACTATTGGGATACTGGATCAGTCTGTTATGGTCTCTTGCCTACTGTTCCAACATCACATGTGGTTTCCGTAAGCTCAGAGCCTTGACTTAGTCATTTTAACTATCTTTCTGATTCTGGAAGTGCTAGTGAGAGAGAGCTGGACAGCAAATCTGACCCCTCAGAGCCTCTGCTATAAAGGTTACAGAGCGCTGGAGATCACCATTGAAACAGCACGCAGGTTTGTGTTAACGCTCTTACAACCATAGTTTTTTTTTTTCCCCCTTGGTGCTACAGTACATGCTTATTTGTTCATTTGGGACTCAACCCAAGGGCACTAATACCTTGTGAATAGACTCAGTTTTGGTATTTCATTATTAATAGAGTTGTGTGTTCTTTGTTAACCAGTCTACACACAGTGTGCTGAAAGAAGCTGATTATGGTATTAATGTTTGCTAAAGTAGGTTCATGAAAGTCTTAGGCGTTACACAGCAAGAAACAGTGTCAGTAAATCAGCAAAACACTCCGGGCCAGATGTTTAAAACAATAATATCCTTAGTGCTGCTTGCCGGGGCAAACATAAAACAATTTGCTTTTTTATTGCCGCTATTTGACATATAAACGCTTGGCTCCACGCACACTAAGAAAACATTGTAATGAATGTATGCGCTCCTTAAATATCGGTTGTGTCACTTTCAGGACAGGAATTATGCAAGCTTTTCCGCACTTCTCTCAATAAACAGTGGTGCTTAGTTTGATGCCGTAGAGCTCCATTATGCTGGCCCCTGAACTCAAATCTACCAAATCTTACTACATTTGCCGAACTTATGTCAACCAGAGCAATGCTTCCCTCCTTTTGCCTCCACTTCAAGCACTTCCTGGAACAGTAGGGGATTGAGGTATCAGGGAAACATCATTTGTTTTGATGAGTAGAAAGAATGTACATCTCTGTGTTCCAGGAACAATTCGAGCAGTTAGAAACTGGACAAGGAAATGTTGTCAGTAATACGTGTTTGCAGAATCAACAAAGCGCTAGTAGATTTTCAAGACAAGGCTGTCTGTTTAAAAATATTAGTATCACCATGTTTATATGGACATATTATTAAATCATGGGTGTTAGAATGGAAAAAAAAAAACTCCTGAAGAAACTACCTGAAGAGGCAAAATATGCTATAAGACTCCTATTTTTCTATGAATGATGATCCCTGGCCAAGCTTGAATGTCAGTCACCCAACAATGCCTCTGTTGCTGGTCTGTCAGTCATGTGACCTTAAGGCTGCCATGAGGGAGGCAGTCTGCAGATGCAGTCTGGCAGATGCTGAGCCCCCCCCAGCCGAGGGCCACTGTCCAAAGGCGCATTCCTTGGCTTGCAGAGACCGGGGTTCATTGACTGCTTGTGTACTGACATCACGGGTGCTGACCCAGGAACAGAGGGGCCATGACCAGTGTTGCAGAATCACTGTGAACTCCATCACATGCTACACGCCTTTTTTTTTTTTCTTAAAAATCCTGCTTCCCTTTAGCTTAAAATGTTGAGTGTACTAGAGGGCAGAGGCCATGCATACACAAATATTCATTAGTTAGCTGGCACATGTTCGCTGAGTTTAAATAGATAATGCTAAACTATTCCACAGAATTGCAACAGAGCAAAGGAAATGAAGATGGCTGTCTCCGCACAAGAACGGATGCAGTGGCTGTATCTGCACGACACGTATGCAACACGTTTCAAATCACAGGTAGTGAAGGAACTAGAGTTACACCCATCGCTTCCTTTATGAGTCACCTCCAGTTATAATATTTCATGCGTGAACAATGAAGTGCGCCACAATTGCTGGAATTGAACATTCATGGAACACTGCTGAAGATTAGTTTCTCTCGAATCGGTGACAACTCAAACTATCCCGAGGGCACAGTTTCCAATTCAGGTATAGCTGCATGTCAAACAGATGAGCACAACATGAAAGGAGCCTTGTTTCAGTTCCTGAAGCACTGTGCCTGTCAGCGATGAGTACTGTCTTCCAGAGTCACATTTAGACAGAATGCTATCGAAGTCAGCCACGCTGGATGACAGTTGAGGTTTTTGGACTCTCCGCGGGTGTACCATGGAGATAAGGAAAACAGATGTGGTGCAATGCATAAGAACATAAGAAGTTCAATGACGACAGCAGGCAATTCCACCCAGCTAAGCTTGTTCTTTTGTCCATAGTCTGGAACTGTGTCAGTCCTGGCCTTGTACACTCCAGGTGTTTCTGCTTCCACTACAAATCCCGGCAAGCTATCCCATAACCCTCTGAGAGGGAAAAAAGTACTTCCTAGTATCAGTATGAAATTGACCTCTAATTAATTCCCTCTTGTGTCCTCTTGTTCTGCTGACACATCTAATCTTAAAATAATTGAGATTCCACCTCTTCTCTTGTTGTTTGGGGCCCTCCTCGCCCTCACCCCACAACCATAACAGCTCACTGAAATAAAATATTCTGAACCATTGAATGTTTTATTAGACCAAAAAAAAAAAGTGTCATTTGATTTTTATACCCTGCATCATGTGTTACTGCCCTGGCCTTTGGGCTGAATGTTTCAGCAAACCAATGCAAACCTGAGGTGTGGGGCAGTGATGAAATCAGGAGCACAGCCCCGAAGCAATCGCCGCCTCGCAGCAAAGATTCCATTAGGCAGTATTGTGACACTCGGCCCCCAGCGCCGTCTCTCTGCGAATACCATGGCTGGGATGAAGTAACCTCAAACCCCTCGCTGATCACAAACCTGCTCCCCTACCCGCTCCAGAGGTCATCTACGAGTATTTCACCCCCTGTCTGTTGTCTGGAAAATGATCAGTGGTTCACATCACAATTTCCATTTAATGTGTCTATATAATTAGAACCTGAAACGTTTTTTTCTTGAACACAGTAATTGTGTTCTTCTTTTTTTAATGACCTCCAGAAAAAAGTGATTAGTGCGACATTTCAGTGATTAGTGTGATTTATAAATTCTCGGTCAGCGCAATGACTTTGCCGAGTGTATTTTCTCATAAAGCACTATCTGTCATATGACTTGTTTAAGAAAAATTCCATACATTTATGAACATTAGAAGTGGCGTAGCGGAGCCACAAAGCTCGGGTAGAAAATATAATTGACTGCACAATGTAATTTAGAGCAATATCAGATGAATCACTGAGAGGCAATAATCCTTTATGTGGTCACGTGTACTTTGGGTTTGTGAGTAAAAAAAATCCAGAACTGTACCATTAACTGTAATATAAACATTCCCTGAGTAGGATAAAGAACAGATTACACATTTAAGAGCTCTTGTTTTTTGAGCCATTTTCTACCTATGCATATGGAATTCCAAACAAATTAATTATAATTATATTAGTATAGTATGTTGACCCCAGGGGTTAAACCCCTTAAAATAACAAGAATATTAGGTCTGCACCAGAATACCCTACATGATTAACAGTGCAAACATATTAAGAAGTATTCCAACTTTTGTCATGCTGTCAGCAATACACTGCATATGGAATCATTTATAGTCATTATAAATTGTATAAACTCATTTTATATTTTCTAACAAGGGAAGTCGACCGTCACCCTCTGTTTGCAATCACGGAAGGAACTTTTATTCTAAACATGCAGCCACGTGTATAGGGCTCAAAGGATCATGTCTCACACCTTACAAGTTCATTAAAATCACTTGAGCGAGGTTTACTTCATACATGATCAACATCATAAAACATTAGACGCCTGGCAGGAAATTCAAGTTCCAAAGGCTGAGAGGATGTTAAGAATGTAAGAGACTTTTTCGGGCAAAGTACCAAGATTCTGTGGCATAAGACTAGGTAATGTGTGCTATTGTTTATGGGGGTTGGGGGATAAATACATTGCAGTAAATGATATGGTTTTTCAATTCCCAATGCATATTAGTGAGGAGGTTTAATGTATGTTGTCACTTGTGATAAAACATCATTTCCTATGCTGAGAAAGTCTGATGTTTCTGTCTACAATGGAGGGTCAGATAAGGCCAAAGCAATCCATCTTGTGGTCTGTGGAGACCTGATCTGTAGTTGGATGATGGATGTAGATTGCTGGGCCACTCAAGTGTTACCACAAACACAGGAGCAGGGCAGTTTGGGACAGTTTCTGGACAGATTTTGACTCAAAGAAGCTGTGCTTCTGCTTGTCGGACACTTAAACACTGGCATCCTGTCCAGACCAACTACTTTTGTAATCTGACAGTATTGTGATATGTACTAGCAGAATTGCATAAACTACTTGTAGAGCAGGCGCATTTTTGTGGCTTTTTACAGAGATGTCGAGGGTAATGACAGCAACTCCTACTGTAACAGCTGAAAAGCTCAGCTATCTCGTTAATGCAATATATGCAAATAGGATTTGCAATTGTGAAATAAGTGTGTGAGCAATAATTACAAACTGAGACTTTATTAGTAGTGTATGCAAATATTGTTATGTGGGGAAAAAACATCTACACAACTTATTACACAAATGGGCTTTTAAAGCAGTCACGTCAAATTAGAAGAGACAAGGGGTTAAAGCACTGAAAACATGATGAAAAAGATTTTTTGCCTCAAGCAGTATATGGTATGACTTCATTCTCCAAAGTACACAGTAGGCAGCATGCTAATTTCAAAGTGCCCAGCAAGTCCTATTGTCTGAAGCAAGAATATGCAGGTGCCAACAAAGTTTTTCAACATCCATGGATGCTGCTTCATATTTCACATCCCCTAATTTGATGTAAACTCACTCATCACCGATTTATGCATCTTGCATAAATATATTTTCCGACACACCTATCGTAATTCATATAATGACACGTGATTTGATCCTGAGTCAGACCTGTTTTCTGTTCCTGGATCTTCAATGTTGCTTGTTGTTACCAAGTAATAAGATGTGCTTTTTAATATTTTTTCAATTATATATATGTGTATGTGTGTGAGAGAGAGAGAAAGAAAGGGGGAGAGCGAGAGAGAGAGATTAGCACAAGGACTGTTCTTGTTTAGAAAACACTTTCGTAACTCACGAATAAATAAATAAATAAATATAAATAAATAAATATTTAAAACCCAGACTGAAAAAGTCAAAAATTTCTGTGTAATACCAACACATGGATGAATACCTCCAGCGCAAAAAAGCTTTTTGGGAATACAGCCACTCTATATAGGTTATTCGTATCAATGAAATAAAATCAGATGGGCCAATATGAGGCAAAACTGATGAAAATACAACTAGTGTGCTACTACATTTTAAAACGAAACGTGAATAAAGTTGGGGAAAAAATCTCTCCCTGAGTGTCAGACGATCAAAAGGCCACGTGTTAGAGATTACCTCTTATCTCTTTCTCTAATGCTTCTCCAAAAGAGCGCACCCACACATCGGGGCTTTGACCCACTGACACCTGCCTCCTCCTATTTGATTCCTTTCCTTGAAAACTTTCCCCTCTATTACCTTAGTGTCCCGCCGTCGAGGGGAGTTTAAATCCGTCTGCAGACTGCAGTGCACCATGCGTGCCCTAAATTAGAGGTTTTAACAGGTACAACGCCAACAAATTCATACTTTACTTTTCAACTGTGTTCAACTACATAAAGAAACTATGGCTCACGAAGTCGTATCTGGCCACCAACAAGTCATACAAAAAGGCATTTTCATTAAACCTTACAGCGCAGCATGAAGCGGCTAGCGATACGACCACACTAAACAGAAATACTCAGATCCGCTGTGAAAAAAAATACCCATAAAAAGACAGTGGTAAATGGTACAAGCAGGCTGTCCTAATGCTGTGTTTTGGTTGTCCTAAAAATGATAAAATACGGTAAGTGTACATGCAGTTTATATCCTCCGAGGTTAGCACACAGTAGGTTGAATGTGCAATAATGTTACTTTGCTGTCCAAACGCAAATTATTAATAATGAAAAATAGACATACATACCCTGATATCTCCTTCATCTTGGTCATATTCATAATAATCATGGACTGATTCAGTTGCGAGGTTTGTGTAAAATGCGGTATAGACCAAGAAAAGAGGTAATCCCCAAAGGTGCATTTTATAAAGTCTCAGAAATCCGAGGCAATAATTCCTCCTTTCAGTTTTGACGCTTCTTGGTTATTCAGAGTTTCTCAAGCGTAGTTCTCCTCCAGACAAATTAAAATTCAAGAGGGTATCCAAGTTTTCAAGAGCAGACGCTCATTAAAGAAATCGGAGCTGTGGTAATAGTCGTGAGCTCGATGGACTCGCTTGTGGAAAAAAAAATAAGACGTTCAGTATGCAACCTTTTCACGTGTTTGTTGGAATGAGGCTTTCAAAACAGCGCTAGACATCCAGTAGGCAAAAACTTCAGATGGCGTGAAAGTGCAGAGAGCGGAGAATGGCATGTTTAATGCAATTTCACGGTGTCCCTGGCCTGCCTGCCTTCTCCTCCCCCTTTTTCGGGTCTGGTCTGCGCAGGATTGCTGCTACTTACTATTTATACAAAGCAGGAGGTTTGGGGAAAAGAAATATGAGTTGGGACACGTGCGCCTTCTCCAGGAGACGTTTTTACACAAATCCCTTGCGGTTACATGAACATTGAGCATAATTGGGTTTGAGCAGTATTTTCATACAGTTATGATATTTTACAATTGGATTCATGTGTGTCATTTATTAATAAACTGTGATCGTTCTGACAGTATGAGAACATCAGTGTGTGCCTTTACAAAAATCATAGAAATGCATATTGATTATTAAAGGCTAACACGCTGCTTAAACACGAAATCCAGACGGGATTTTCGGCAACGTATTGCCGCAGTGCCAAGCCTTTCGACATTCCGTTATTTTATGGTAATTTGGGATTCGGAATGCCCCGAGTATTGCTGTCGTCCTGTGTTATTTTCACTTTAGTGAGCAACAATGTATAATGAACGTCCTTTGCTTCGTACAAGCACGATGTTTATTAACTAATCCAAACACATATACCCATGACACGACCCGCACGACATTGTTCGTTTCACGTCATTTATGTTGTTGGGTGAGAAGTGACTATTATGGTTAGAATCTGTGCGTTGTTCATATCTTCTTTGCAATGACGATACGTTACTGTAGCCTACATGGTGCTGAATAGCTGTTACATTTTGCTCACTGTCAAGTATTTCAGACGCAGTCTTAGCTTCTAGAGTGCCTGTTCTTTATCATACAAATACCACACGATTCAAACAGTTCATTACCATTTTTAGACTGTTTTCGTAGCAGATGAAATACAAGGAGCAATAAAATCTGTGGCTCTGATGTTGTAGTGCTGTGTTTTCACTCGCCCATGTTCCATCCCATAGCTATCTGTCTTTTTGAGAGACATCCTATGATCTTTATTCAAGTTCAGCCGGTCATTACAATGCCTTGGATCAAAGGGTTTCACTGTCTCTGTTACCTTTCCTCCCCAAAGATGTAACTTGTTAGAACTGAAAGGTTTATAATGAGATTGAATTCAACCTTGGAACCACAGTGAACGTACAGACCCATGACTTATGGAGGCTTATTAATCGGTCAGTGTCCTTGCAAGTGCACCGTGAGTGTGGATAATTACTGGGGCAGATGTTCGCATATGACCTGGCTTAACGTGATTCAGAACAGCACCGTCTGCACGATAGAGCACAAATGCTTTGTCAAAGGCTCATCAGTGATCATACCCCTCAGAATTGTCTAGTTGTCTGTTGGAGATGCCCTGTCATGCTTTCATTGCACAATGAGGACTCTAGTATGCATGAATACAGCTGAGTCACTCTGCTCTCCTGGGTACCAGTGAGTGGCCAGTGACTTTGGAGAAAGAGGTTACACTTTTACACTGATTTTACACCAGTCTGTCTGATTTCCATTACTAAGGCTTTAAAGAACAGACTGCTGCACATGATCGGTGACCATGTCTGGGATGAAATGCAAATTCATCACGTACCACTAATCACAAATATCAGTATCATTTTGTCTATTGTTTCTCTAAGATATGCTGCCAAAATGAATAAAGTGATAAATCGTACAGACCACCTCACATTTGTAAGAATGTTTCACATTCTTAATCTTGCTCTCAGCGTACATCTAATTCAAAACATAAGCCAGGAGCTTCTTGTAAAAATGGTTTAAGACAATGAAATACACTCATGGAGTGTCGTGTGTGTATTGAGGTATTTGAAGAGTATTAAGGATAATTCACTGCAGTTGCTGCCACATTGAACCTGTTTACTATTTTTACATATGCTATCATAAAGCATATGTAAAATAAAGTTATAACAAATGACCACACCCCTTCTGAACTCAATGCCCCAATTGCTACAGGAAAGCTTCTCCTTATAAAACAGATAAAACAGGCCTCCACTCAGTCCTACCTTTGCACATATGATACCTTTTTAAGTACCTTTGTCATTTCAGCCACAGATGAGCTTATGATGTCGAGTAAGATGGAACACTTTCTCAAAATTCTTAAACACAGTCAAAGACAAAGCCCTTTGCCTTTAGCTTTACCATTCATCATGCAGAGCAGTGGTACAATATTGCTTGCAGTACTTTTAAAGGAAAAGATAACAGGCTATTAACTAAGGTATTGTTGAACCTGTCTATAGCCTATGAAGTTCTTGACTACAGACACTCTCATTTGTATTTGTAGGTTTCTATCAATGCTCCTTAGAACACTTGCTGTCAATTTGCTCTAATGAATGGAAAAATGAAATGCATAGCTATGGAAATTGAGGGGCCTAGGCTATGATGGTAAACATTTTTGATGAAGGTGATAAATATGTTATAAATATGTGTAATATGTGTAAATATGAATTATGTCTTGGTGCAAGGTCAAAAATGGTCTTAAATTTGCTTGCCTGTTTACACAGGCTTCCATCAAGCCTTTCCAAGGTCACTGCAGCTGGCAAATGTTGGTGGCTTTACGTGCAAGGCTGAATTTAAGTGAATCATCTTGTTTTTGGACACAAAAAATGCTCATATGATCCTTTAGCCCAGCTTGTCAAAATGTATTTTCAACAGAGCCCTGTAATCCAATCCGACCCATTTTAACCTTTATGCACATAATGAACTTTGACCCCACGATTCTGTTCCAGGCTCATTTTTTGCTAAGACATTTATTTTGCTGCTGCTTTCCTCTTGATCCTTGCTGCATCCGTTATGGGACCCAGCAGAAGTTTACAATGGAAACATTTTGACATTGATATGCTGACCACTGCAATTCCCCTTGCACGTTCCCAGGGGCTTCATTTTTTTCATTTTTCCATACCTGACAAATGGCATGTTTTCCTCAACCCAGCAGTGCACGCCTGACGTCAGTGCAATGTTTCGAGCTCCAAGGTTGAGGGTTAACAAGCCGGAGCTGGAAGCTGGCTGGAATGCTGGACTGGGAAGTCCAGAGCTTGATGGCACTGGAGAATGTGGCCATGGATCAAACCTGCGCCCGAGGGATGGAGCCCTCATGCTAGCATGCGAAACTGAACTAAACTGAACTCTCTAAAAGCCACCTCGCTGACAAGCAATGTGGTTCTAGAGCTTCAAGGACCTAGGCTGTCACTCATAATTCTCTGTCTTTAGGGTTCTGTGCAGAGTATTCCAATAGAATGCTATTATATACAGTACCAGTCAAAAGTTTGGACACACTTTGCTGTCTTTATTTTTACTATTATTCCAAATTTTAGAATATTACTAAAGACATCAAACTATGAAGTGACTCAAATGGAATTATTCAGTGACCAAAAAGGGTTATAAAAAAATCAAAACAATCTTATATTCTAGATTTTTGAAAGTAGCCAAATTTTTAAATGTGTGTACAGGTAGTGATGATTAGCATGATGATCTTTTTCATGTCAAACTCAGTGCCATGTACATTTGTTTGTTTGCCTTAAATGGCTCAGTAAATGTAATCATCAGTGATTGATTTTCTGGTTATGCTTTTCATTTCTGAATGTCTGCAGCTGGATTAGGTATAGCAGTCTTCATTCAAAATTAGGCCTTGAAGTCCTTTTATGCCAAAAAGGTTTACCCACAGATAACAGCACAATGGGGCAGCCACTCATCTGTGAAGCAGTTAAAGTCTTTACACAACCCCCTCAGCTGACTTGCTTGCCTCTTCCTGCAGAAAAGGGTTGCGGTCCCACCTCAGCAAACTCCAGAAACAAATGAGGGAGGTTGGAGTGTCACGTGTTATTAAACATAAGCACTCAAGTCAAGCTGGAAACTAAAGGAAGTGGCCATGGAGGAATGTATACGAGGGTTCTTGTAGGATCCTAAACCAGTGAAGCCAGACCTCTCTGCTTGTCTGGAGATGTGTGCACAGCTTGGTCCCCCAATAGGAATTGCCCTAATGGAACTGGCTGACAAAGGGAAGCACTATGCGAGACCCGTCGCCTCTGTGTTCCGGAATTGGTGGCCCCTGTTAAAGACGGAATTCACCACATCGCCTTAGCTTTGAAAACATCTTGGGTCAGCCTGGTTTCACTGTGGGGGCAGGGAGAGAGAAAGAGAGAGTCATTCTGCAGTCACCTCAGTACAGATTTCCCATGTGGCTTTGCCCAAACACACCAGTAGGATCCAGAAAAGGTATATATCACCCTAGACTGGAAGTTTGAAACTCTCAAACAGAAAAACAAATAAAAACTTCTTTAGCAAAGGCAGAGAACTCAATACGCATGCACACATGCACGTTGTTAAGATCGCGGTGACCTAAAACATACATGACATAGATGCATCCATGTGTCCTGCCATCATTTGAATGAAGCAACTTGGTTTACTAAAGGGGGTCAAAGATGGGGCTTAGCAGAGTGCACATAGAACTGTCAGTTATATTTTGAATGTCTTCATGTATGAGTCAGTTATAGTTTTAAAATGTTTTTTGGTTCTCAAATGTTCACTTTTAAAGAGTTTGCACTTGGCTCTCATCTTCATTTAAAGCTACAAGCAACACATGTTTATTTCGACTCTGGAATGCCGTGGCCTTGAGCTTCCCTCAAACCTTGGCACAGGTGCTGATAGTGAAACCGTGTGTTCCTCTTTTGAAAGACAAATGTGGAGAGGCAAGGCCTTGCTTCCAGAATTTCTTCTACGTTCAGTTCCATGCAACGTTTCCAGACCGGCGAACGCACTGCTTCGGGCTGTGTATGTGAAGGAAACCGAGTAGGGAATATGAACAATTTTCACATTGTCTTTGAGACCTTGCGCTTGCATTGCTGAGTGTGACGAAGATAATTAAAGACAATTGGGGCGTTGCTGTGTGGTAATCTACAGAGTGTGCAGGGACTGATAAGACTGCTCTGGGACTCCTTTGTTAGGAAGTTGACACCAAGCACAATTAATTGGCCAAACACCCAAACACTCACTGTGTGTGGCCACGGTTACTTCTTGCTCATGACTGCTCCTTGTCCAGCCAAGAGCATTCCCTTCTACCTAGGTGGGCCTACTCTTCCCTTATCGAAATCTAATATATGTCAAAATGCAAAATCAATATTTCAACAAATATAGAATTTATGATACATCAAAATACAATATGTGTGTTAAAGGTATGTAAATTATTGCTGCAGAATATACTGTAAAACATCGTATTTTTGTAACATATTCTGTATACTTGGGCACGTATTCAAAGTACATTCCTTTAGTTTTGAATTATGAATTTCACTGTGTATCGAGACATTCTTTTTTTCATAAGGGAGCAGTGTGTCTTTCTATAATGGGAAAGAAAAAAAAAAAGAAATTCTCAGCTGAAACTTGCAATTTTTGGTCTCACGCAGCAGAGTTCATCCACCAGTGCACCTCTGCTGTCTGGCTGGGCCTGGACAGTAACATGCAAAGACAGAGCTTAAAAGCCCATTACCGATGAGGTAAACCCCTGTGATGGAATAATGAGGTGTCACAAACCGCTGAAGCATTGGTGGTTAGTTATTATCTCTCTTGCTGTGGAGAGCAAAGTTGTTTTTTGTTTTTGGTTGATGTAATTCAGTTACTGACAGGTCATGGTAGCGTCACATATTCCAAAGTTCACCAAGCCTCATACTCAGATCCATAGAAAATGCTGCATTGGTCAGTGATGATAATTCAGTGATTGACACTTTATGAAAGCTCCACCCGTTCAAAAGTTCACAAAGCGTCACACTCTCATCCATGGGAAATGCTGTGTTGTGTCCTGTAGAAACAGATGGACATGTAAGGATTAAAATGTCATATTACGTTACGAATGTTGCATCTTGGGAACACCCAGATCAGCACACACCCCTGCTCATCGAGTAGGATGCAGATCTCACTTCTGTCTTCTGTGAGTTCCTGCCAGGACACTTGTTGATCAGCTCGTCTGTCTCAAAAAAAGGGCTGTGTAATTCCACGTCTGGATGCTGTTCACATTTGAATGCCTGAACAAATCCCCTCAATCCAACTTTAAACAACGCAGTGGACAGAGGGAGTGTGGTCTGTCAGTGTATTTTCGGTATTGTCAAAATATGCTGACCGTGGGACAATTTGGAACTTGCCAAAATGACTCCATCACTCTCAGAATTCAGCTCTGTTTGGCGTATCAGTCACATGGAATATACATGAATCTGGGACTCAGCGGACAATTTGCCTGCCGTGACACAAAACATCACAAATTGTGTAACGTTTTACCAAAAGCATCATTAAAGCAGGTTTATAGCTTATGGCCTAGTTTCAGCATTTGACCCATGAGATGTTGATGTATTCACTGGGCAATTTAGTCTCAGTGAGGTTCTTCCAATACACAAAGCAGGTGATTTGTCCCATGCACAGCAGTACACAAGATGGATAGATTCTTCTGTTGCCTGGCCTCATTTGTATGGAAATAACTCACTGTGGGCAATTGGTTAAAAGTCCTGAAAAAGGAACAGTATGACTCCCTGTTCATGAAAGCCTATGGTTATGAAAAATAGACCTTCCTGACTTTGACAATCCCTGTAAATTTGTTAGATGTCATTTTTACAAAAATTCAAAATGAGTCACATGTCTTTTTTATGCAATTGTATGTGACAATCCCTCCCCCAAACAAGGAAGATACTTGTTCATGCTGCAGAGTACACCAAAAAACATACTTTGATGCACTACATAATTGACTGGACAAGCAACAATTAGCAGATGATCTTTAGTCCAAATTACTCTTGCAAACACCTCCTGAGAAGACATTATGGAAATTCATATTCGAAGAACTTAACTGTAGCACTACAAGGCTATCATCTTTCAAATATCTTAAATACCTTATAGCAAATCACAATCATGAAAGTAATTGGGAAAAAAATCAAATGAATAGCTAGCTAATACAAATAATATTTCCTTTGTTACTTTTATTACACTGAAAATCTACAAAGACCATAAATGTAGATCTAATATCATCTTTTATTCACAATTCTGATTCATTAGTAGTACAAACTAGGCATATGCTCAGGTAATGTTTGTATAATTCACATATGTAAGCGAATATATTCACAACACTGGACAGCTCACAGATGCAGCATATGTAGCATTGTTGGTTCAAGAAAATATTCATTCCAGGTTTAATATATTACACAGAATTAATTGTACTCAGCTAGATTGTCCATTATTTTGTCCATTTGTTTACAATGTAAAGTAATCCAATTTTTCCAGTTTTCACATTTCCTATTTCATTTAAATAAAAATGACAGACACACTGAGAGATATTCAAAACTATCAACAAATCTATTGCTGTCGCACCTCCTCCCCCAAATAAATACATTGCTTTGCATTTGACAGTAATTGTTAAGAATTGTGTCTTTAATGACTTAGAGGATTACAATGCTCACCGTAATGATACTGAAAATGTCAAGTTGTTTATAGAAGTTTAAGGATTTATGTAGTACTAACAGAAAAGGCTTAGGGGTGTATGCATGGTTTCTTGTAGGTCATTTCTTTAAATGTTATACTTTAGCTTAAGAGCTTTGACAACTGACTTGCCCTAGGGCATGTTTGATTACAGGGCCTTGAAGAAGTCATTACCCAGTAGACCAGTTCCATAGGTTTTCGGTTGTTTATGTTAGAAGGGCACATGGAATGGCAAGGTTGTCAGAGTGGAGTCTGGTTTGACAGCGGTGAAATACATCAGATCTTGCTTAATGTGCAAACAAAAAAAAAAAAAAAAGGAAAATAAAGCCACTCTTTGCTCCACTTTTGTCGGTTTATGGAAATTACAACACCCAAACTCTAGGAGTTAAAAATCTGACAGTCTGAATAAAATGGATATTTAGTAAAGCCACAATCAGGAGGGAATCAATGGAGATTACACCCCTTAACAGACTGCAAATTGTGGCAGTATTGTTGCTTCTGTGTTAGTCCATCCACTCTCTGTGAAATGTTCAGCCACACTAAATGGAGGAATGTCAGACCTCCGAAGGCACAGTGTGTGCTAATATTCTGCGGCCGAATAGGTGGCATAATATGTAGATCTGGGTTTGCACCAAGAGGCAACATGACCCAATACACATAAAGAGGTACTGACACCATGCAACATCGTAAATGAAAATGTGCGATAAGGCGAAATAGTAGTTTGACTTTCTGTGCACTTGAAGACTGTACAATGTTGACGTGTTGCAGTGCTAGCCAGAAGGAACATGCCATATCAGATGAAAGTTGTGTAAGGACATTCAACCGTGGACGTGGCGTGGATGAAGCTGATTCACTGTCATCTTCAGTTACTTCGCAGACTGTAAAATTAAGAATAACTGCAGCACAATGGGTGCGAGGTCAGTGAGAGTGCACAAGCTGATTCAGTCCATCGATCTACCAGAGTTATTAAAATGCCATAAAATGGTCTTGGTTAGGAATTTGTGCGGACTGACAGTACTATTTCTTCTGACAAGAGTCTCCTCGGAAGACTTGTAAATTCCTTAAATATCTTACGAAATTATATATTTGGATATGTCAAAATATAGCTCTTTGAGCCGGTGTGTTTATGCAGCGACTGATTAGTGTGTTGTTAAGTTGTGTCTACATTTCAAATGTGGTCACACAGCTTCCCAAATGTTTTGATGGCATTGTTGCACTGAGCACAAGGTCTGAGTAAACATAATTTATGGTGACACATTGCTTTCGCGAAGGATAAACTGGCCTTGCAGGACATCTAATTTATGCCTTTCTGGGTCAAAAGCTATTGTGAGCACGTCCCACCATAACAAACCTAAATCAACAGCGGGGTTCTCGGGTGTGAAGGTCCGCTGCTCATAAAGACGGATTCGAATTACGAAAGACCGTATTTGTGTCACTGGCTCAGAAAGATCTATCCCAGTTGGGGAGCCATCCGTGACACTCTCTGACGGCTGAATTTCCAGGTTTTCCCTCAGGAAATTCCAGGCGGGCTAATCTTTCGGGGTCGGGTAGCAGCCCAGACGGGTCTGCAGCACCGATGGGTGACCTCAGCTTACTTTTTACCCAAACAAACCCGCCGGAGTGAAGCACCGCTGGCCGAGACATACCAGGGGCTCCATCTTTCTGCTCTCGCAGCCCCGCACAAGTGGCTACGGCGGGAAACCGAGAAACTGCCAGGGTTAAACTTTACAGTCAAGATCGAAAGGAGAATATATCACCGCGTCCTGATTTATGATAAGAGCATATATGATCCCCTTTATGTGAGACAGATGTACCAACTTTTTTTTTTTTTTTAATTTTTATAGATAAGATGAACAAGGAGCAACTCTGCAGAAGGAGGTGCAAGTGACACAGAGAAACTGAACCTTTATGGATTACCATCCAGCATAGGCACCTTTAGTCTAAGTTTTGCTAATAACTATGCGATAAGCAGGGCAGTTTGTCCTTGAGACGCATTGAGAGGACCCATGATCTCGCCCGCTTTGGGTTTATGTCATAACTGCTTTCAGAGGTTCTGTGTCCTCAGCCTTCACAGAGGTCGTTGGGCAAGAAGAATGTGGTAATACGAAATGAGCTTCATGCGAAATCAAATCGCTGTTGCCAAAAAAGGATCCAATCCCAAAGTGCACCGCAGGACAGGAATGCCAATAAAACCTCGGCCTCGCCACTTTTGGCCCCCTTTCTTCTATTTAGATATGTTACAATTCGATACTGTTTGTCCACGATCGTCCTGTCCAGAATGCAATTGAGCTGAGGGATCACAAATTAAACTACAGCTGTGTAAGCAACTCTGACCGCTCAACGCTCCAGAGATTGACAGCTTCCTATGGTCATAGGATGGACACATTTATTTAAACTTAATTAAGCAGCAAGCCATGCATGTCAGTCACATAATAAGGACCGAATCGAGCATCACAAAGACAGAATTCCAGTCCAGCTGCATGTTGTTAGTCCTTTATTTTGAACAACATTTTATTCCACATTTTTTTTACTTTTCTTTATGTAATGAAGATAAAAGTTAGGTGCAGGCTGCTGCTTGCAAAATTGAGCTTTTTTATATTTTTTACATATATATTATTCTTGCAAAATTCTTTTGTAGCAAATTTCCATTGTTTCCATCTCATAGCCTTTGTAAGGGCATTCTTTAATGATGCATCTCTTCAGTGTAGTTCATTATACCTTGTATGAAAATGTGCTCTGTTTAGTTACTTCGCAAGCTCAATGTCAGGAAAGTGTCTGAAACAAACTAACTTTTGTCTTAATTTGTGACAAATGCATGGGGGCTGCATTATAGAGAGTCTTTCATTTAATGCAGTAATGTGTGTGCATATTTGAACCATCTTGCATGCAGTACTGTAACTGCTGCAGCTGTCTGTCAGGTGCTGGAATTCACATGACCGGAGCCATTCTCTCCTATGTTAGCCATTCCCATTCGCCCCCATCATACACCCCTGCCTTCCCCGCATCACTTATCCTTTGCTATTTAACCCGGCTCAGATATAAACACTCTCAGTACTCCGTCCAAATCGCTGGGCTTCAAACAGGCATGAAGACATGAAAAGATGCGTTAATGGGCTTAAAGATACTGGAGGCTCATCCAGGCACTGATTACCCAGGGCGTTGGCATGCTATCTAATCTCAGATGAGGTGGGAATATAATCAGGCCTCTCCAACGCCAGTGCCAGCAGAGTGTGGAATGGGGCCTGCTGCCGTGGCGATGGGATTTGTGTTAGGTCCCCCCCCCCCACCCCCAACGAGGTGCAGTGAGCAGCCACAGTAATATGCATCTTGCTGACACGTATGCCGCACTCAGACAAACAGGAGTTGTTCAAACCATTGGCGTAATGCTTCCACCCTCTTCAGTAAGTTACAAAGCGTTTCGACCAAGGAGGGTGTTCATAGCAAGGTTGCTTGCTTTGTTTTTGGTTCAATCACTCTTTAAACTTTAAGCGGCCCTTCAGGTCAGCACCAAATGTAACAGGTTTAAGGGATGGTACATAAACCAGGGATAAGATAGTGACTCCAGGAACTAAAAAATAGTTATATGCAATTTCATTTTTTGTTCAAAACAAGTTTCAAAATCAAAAGACAGCCATTTCTGACATGACACATTTTAACAAGGACTCTGTTCAATCAAACAACAATGCTTGACATTTTGGAACATTTTTAACCAAGTACCTTTTTTCCTGCCTTAAACAGTCTGGCTGAGGGAGTAAATGAAAGGTGAGAAAAGCTTGCCTCAGATCATTACTCTGAGTTACGGACAAAGCGCACAGGCTGAATGGAGGCCTCGGTCTGGCGCTCACACAGGTGAGGCCATTCATGGAGAACCCAGCACTGCCAAGGTTATTTACAGAGCCATGGGTCAGAGGCGCTTCGGGAAGCGTCGCATCATTAATCCCAGGACGCTTTCCACTAGCAAACCCCCCCACACACACACACGCACGCACGCACACACTCCTCACGGCCCCGCTGTTACCCAGAGGAGACATTATCAATGAGGTCTGATGAAACATCAGCCAGGATCTGGAGTGAGGTGGTATCAACCATGCTGAGTTGCGTTCCACGCCACTTAGGACACAATAGGAGGCTCGAGCCAGTTGCGAGCAGACATTGCTGAAACCAGAAGGACTTCAGGGGAGAAGTGGCCTTCTTTTTTGCCATATTTTATCAATAATAATATAAAAAATTATAGGATCTAAAATCTGTTCATTTATCTTTGGCAATGTACTTCTTACTCATCCACACATTTATGTTGTTTTATGGTGCTATCACAGGGGAAAAGGCTTAAAGCCACATGGTGCCTAAATATGTACAATTGTGTGAAACCATAATAAAGTCCTTAGATCATAAAACAGCACTTTGATCATTCTGCACCCTCATGTATATACATTAAACTGAATTATTCACACGCCAACACACACACACGAACGCACACACATACAGACACGCACACTCTGTTTTCAGGAGTTTTTATTCTTTGGCTCAGACCATATAAAGCACTTGGAGAAAATGAGAAAGGTTGTAATGAGGCTGCATTATGTGCTGTAATTTATGGCTGCCAGAAGTACGACAAAACAAGCAGTTTTCTTCAAAAACGTGGGACAGTGCAGACCCTTATGAATGTGAAATCAGCACTTCAGACTTGCCATGGAGTGAAAGAGTTATGTAGGCCATTTCCCAGGAAGGGTTGCCAAGTCTGTCATGTTAATCCCCTGGGAGAAACAAACCCTCTGTTCTAAGCCCTAGTTGAGTAATGAGAAATTCCTTCCTCAATCTTTAATGTGAGAAACCAAGTTTCTTATGAATACCCAGACATTAGTCGCAGTTGTCACAGTTATATTATTCATGCTCACAGTCCATATAACATCTTTATGGTGCAACTCAGTGATATTCATCTCCTTTCACTGTGACTTTACAGTTGCCTATGGCTTTATCATGAGAACCGACATCCACCATTTCTTCAGTACTGAGTTTACTCTCACTATTTGTTTGAATGAGTGGGTCAACCTTTTGCCTTATGGAGACAGCAACCTGAAATGAGGCTTTGAAGATTATTGGGCTTAGAGGCGGAATCGGAGATGGGTTCTAACCGTGCCAAGCAAAGCCAATGAATTGCTTTACTTTCTTATCTTACATTATTAAAAGGCCAGGGGCTTTTCACTTACCATATGTACAGAATGACCCATGTTAATCCGCATCAATTGAACCGAGATCTAACGATTAATGGTGAAGAGGGGGCTTCCCCCTTCCGCCTTGACGCTGTGTATTCTAATTGCTGCCCTGAGTTCCAGCGCGAGAAGCAGTTCGGCTTTACACGATTAGCTATTGATCGTCGGCCCTTTAGACCGGCTTTGTCCGCGCAGCTCTGTGTAGAAACAGACCACTCGTGTTGCTCTAGGAGACCTCAGTCTGAATTGAATCCATTTCCCAATATGCACTGCTCCGGATCTCCTCAGGTGGGATTTCAGCTCTGGGACCTCCTCCGTTGGCCCATCAATAATAACCCCCCCACACACAAACTGATCGCCTGGGACAATGAGGGTAGCAACACCGTCGTAATGGTATCATGGTGGCAGCAAAAGCCGGCAACATCTGTGTTAATTTAAAGAAAGACATATTTATGTTTAGGTAAATTGTTATTTAGGTTATGCATTCATTACATGGTAAATCTGTGTGCATCTATGTAAACTGTCATTCATGAACAATGCTCCTCTGAATACCTACTTCCTGTAGTATGTATTTGTTTGGCTGCTGCCTGCCAAAGTTACCCGATTGTGATGTGAGACAAATTTCTGCTTAAGGGTGGATATATACATAAGCAAAAGTAAAGTTTATTTGAGATGAAACAACATGTTTCTTTTTTGTATCAAGGGAGCTGAATTCTTTTGACATAGAATTGCATTGTTATTCTCATTTTTGGTTGTAACTCATAGAAACATTTTGATGTAGTGCTAGGTTTATGCTGAGGCACTCTCTGAAGCCAGATAATAAAACTACCCGTGTTATATTTATGAAAAATCCTTGGGTTGTTATCAATTTACAAAATTTACAGTCCAGCTGGACTTTGCTGGCGTAAGACACAGATGACAAATAACCAAGATCAAACCTGCAGTTTTACTGCCCCTGGAAAATCACTGAAAATTCTGAAAGAAAAAATGGCAAGAATTATAGATGCACTGAAATTCTGCAATCAGTGAATAAGATGTCATCTTTGTTTATTGTGTAATACAATAAGAGTGTGGAATGGAAGTACAACTACATTTAATTATTATTGTATCATTTAGCACATGGGCTAAATAATAAACTGAGACCACAAAAAATAAATGGGTTTTTCAGTGTAATTCAGTGCACAGTTTGGGCCAAGGAAAATGTCAGCAGATGCCCTTTCCATTGCAGTATTGTAAGCATCCAGAATAAGAATTGAATCTTTTTTTTTCCTAAAGACTTTGGTTGTGAGTTTTGCATGGATGGGAATGTAATTAGTGGTAGTAACAGAGAGCCCTCCAAGAAAGGGATAGCTCCATCTACAGGACAGATCTGAAAGGGCTTTTATTTTTATAATCTATTTGCTCCAATTAATCTGTGTAAACTTTTCATTCCATACCCCAGATTCTGTGATATGACACCACAATCTACAATTATGCATTTCATGGGAACCTGAAGTTATTAGATTCCAATGGTATGATGTATTTTGGTTATGTCTAGTTGGACCTTGATATGTAGGACTAAGTTAAGATCTGATTGTGCTTGATTTGTTATTGGCTATCATTGCTTTGGAGGTGATTGTGATTTGATTTCTATTATTGATTATAATGCACCTACTCTTTACTGACTGCAACATTGAAGAATCCCACTGCTGGCAATAGGCATTATCATTCTTTGTAATGCTGTTGCCACTTTATCATTAATTGAACTGAACCTGTGGGGTAGTGCATACTATCAATAAGTACATATGGTAGCCAAATGAACTCATTACAATAGTGATTTTTTTTTTCTATATTCATTAATCCATGGGGTGGATCTCATTGATACATTTCGTATGCCAAGTGTGCTTCCATCTTTCAGACCTTAGATAGAATATCATATCATGTTTACAAAAAATGTTCAAAAGTTTATGGACAATAGTGTGGAGCTATGGAATATGACAAGATGCACAGGTTGCAGAGAGAGAACTGTCTTAAGTGTCATATCAGAATTAGACAGGCTTAAGTGTCAGGTCAGTGTATATCTCAGTTGTAAATGAGTTACACTATCATTTAAGGCAACCACCACTTCAGACATGCATTTCCCACATGGGCCACTTAAGTTGCCATGTCAGAATTTGCATAGTGGCAACAGAGCTGCAGAACTCTTCAGGGAACCACTTAAGTTGGGGCTTATGCAAAGTCTGAACCAGGCTCACGATGAACAAATGAGATAAATGATGTGCAAATGGATGTAGGCGCACATGCACAGGTTTGATTATCAGAGATCTTCTTTTGCAATCATTACAAAGCAATGCTTATCTATTCTGCTGGGAAATTAGGTTCCATAAAAGTCAAATGTAATTTGGCCGAGTAGTTATTCGCCACGGTCAAATAATGCAGTAATGGCAAGTTTATTGAGATGAATTCATAAAACACAGCCGCAAAAGAAATTGCATTTTAGGAATTGATCATTAGGTAATGATAACCACAACAAATTTGATCCCCTGGCGTGCATTCCCGAAATGAACTAAAAGCTGTGACAAAGATTACTTTCTGGGAGAAAATTCCTTATGGAATTCTCCAGCACTTATATCCCTCATATTTTGTGAATGAATAGCTTAATCTTTCTTTGGAATTGGAATGCAGGCCTCTTAAAGTGCTATCATGACAACAGCAGACTGTGCTGTGAGGTTGATGTGAAATTTCAAACACTTACAGGCTTAACTGCTAAAGAATTTTATATGGAAAAAGCGTGTGTAATTATACACTGTGACAAAAATAGGCCAAAATGATGATGTCTGTGTTCTCGAATTGCTCATTATTGTAGGTAATTTCAGCTCATATCTCTGTGTATGTTACATTACATTAGATGCTGTAGGATCAATGAATCAGAGTACCCTTGTTTTTTGGTTATATTCTCTGTTATAAATATCACATATATGTATATAATCCATGCATTACCCTGGGGTTCTGTTGTATTTATGTATATAAATATGCATATTATATGTATACATAAATCACTGCATTATGTTTAAAAATACTGCGTGAAGGATGTTTTTAAAGTGACATTACAAGCAGCCTTCCTTGAAGACTCATTTATAACCTTTTAGAAGCCTACCCAGAACCATTTGAGACTGGAGAAAATAATTCTGAGAAATTCCACTGTACATTCAAGGAAAAATACTCAAAATTCATTAGTTCCCTTAAGGATGAACTCTTATGTTTACTTGTCATGCTGTAATATAGCACTTAAACACTCCTGTGACCTCTTACTGAAATCTAAAGAATTTTAAGCTCTCTGCAATACATACAAACTTTCAGGGAAGTCATACACAATTCTATACAAGTAATACGTTTCAGTCCTTTGGTAATAATTCTCCCTCATAACAACTTTAAATGGTTTCTCAAATTGTGTAGCACAAAGAGAAAATTACCTACCCTGGAAGTAAAATAGTGTATCACCCCAACAAAAAGCATTTGTGTTAAATTGCAGTAGTGTTTTTCAATAATTACCTTTAATCTCCAGTACTAACAATACTCTTTTTAAGGCCCATTACATTGCTGGTATTGTTTTGCCTATTAATATTTCTCCTAATGGTCACAGTGTGGCAACCTTGAATGAGACCTGTATAATATCAAAGTAAAAACCTCTTGAAGCAACTGTAATTATTTTCACCTTCCTTCTAATTACACAGATTAATATAAAACACTGGAGAGGCATGGAAACGTGCAAATAAATAAAATTAATGTAAAACCTTTGACTTCAACCGCTGATAAATAACTATAATTCTATAAATCACCCTTTGCTGGACTTTTTCTTTTTGTGTGTGTGTGTGTGTGTGTGTGTGTGTGTGTGTGTGTGTGTGTGTGTGTCAGACACCTGAAACATAAACGTGAGGGAGATGGCAAACTAGTTTCTTGGCTCTTTAGCAGATTAGCATTAGCGTGTATTGCCTCTCTGGCTTGGTGACATGCTGTCACCAAGGAAACGTCACTGTGGCCAGTTGCATGTGCTCACAGGATGCGCCTGCAGTTTATAACTCGGACTCTGAGCAAACAGAACATGTTTAATTTGCGCTCCAGCGTTTTTAAGGACGGCGAGTGATTTATATCTTTGAATAATAACGGTTGTGCAATTACAGGTCGCGGTCATCGCGTTAGGGGAAGGGGGTGGGGGTTGTGTAAAACACATTTGGATTTTAATCCTCGTAAATCAACGTCGCACAGGATGAGCCTTTGCGTTTCGGTCTGTCAGGATGCTTTTTATGAGGGGGCCGAGAGCTGAAATCATGGACCACCGGGAGAATGCAGAAACAAGCTCGATTCGGGCTGGTCGAGCTGCCCCTGGCCAAAAGCGAGTCCCAACTGGACCGTCTGTCAGCACTCATTTTCATCACATCCCAGCTGTAAAACACATACACACACACATACATATATACACAGGTGAATTCAGACACAGATATATGGAGCATATATGAGGGGATAAAAATAACAAGTACAGCTTGTTCAGTACTGACACATGGGAATAGATTCGGGGGCTCTCCGCGGGTTCAGAAGGTTAGAGTGAGAAGCATGCACACGTATAAGACATTAAGGCCGAATTGTCTTGTCAGTGGTAATAAAACTGACGCTCGCTCTTAATAATCTACAGGAAGATGGATACCCCATGCAAGTATGCTGAGAACTTCGGCTCTGGCGCATGTACTGTATCATGATCTAGTCCAATCATTCCGGAGTAGTTGTAGTTCAGGATAACATAGCATTCTGCTGATGTCACAGCCTCGGCACGAATATTAGACATATTAAATATGAATTTGTATGACATGATAGTATGTCATATGATGTGATATGGCATGTTTTTCACATTCTTTCTCTGGCCAGTTACTAATGTGCAGATGAGTATGTTATAGAAATGAGTGGAACTTGTGAATAAACATTCATTGTTGAGAGTGCTAGAAAATTTTTTACTGAACAATTAGGTTCATTAAATCAGGTTACATTCTGTGCTTCTGAATCGAGCATCACAGTAAATGGTTGTGGGAGGGCTGAACAAAAATCCAAAATAACACATTTTCCATACAGTAATTCAAACATATCCGAGTGCAATGTCCCAATAAATCACATGGTTGCAATGATATGGTAAGATGTGTTTACACAGGGAATAATGTCTTGGTTTTAATGGTGGTCGAGCTTTCCTTGAGCTACGCCTATGGGCCTGTTTAAGTTTATGGGGGCGTTTTTGTGGTGGCAATCACTTACTTCCCAGTCAAACATAACGAAAAGGAGACATAAACGCTGCTTACAGACACTGCCAGACTCTGTAAATTCAAACACTTCCTATTTACTCCATGTTGCCAGTTCACAGGAACCGGGGTTTTACACACATGAGACCCGCATGCAAGGGATCCAGTCAATTTCGATGCATCAACTGGGGCGCAGATACATATTAGAGCCTGACACCCAGAGTGTGGTAATTACATTTATAGCGTACTGTCAGTGTCAAAGATTCAGATCAGTGCTGCTGTTGGCAGTCAGTTGCTGATGCCTGAACAGATTATTTAATTCCTTTTTACAGAGACTGGGATGGGAAATTAACAAACTGATGTCTTTATGAACAGATCTCGGCCAGTCCTTGACCCCAAAGGGTCTCTGTCTTTTCGATGGACATCGTAAAAACTGCCTTTGTGGTTGGGTTTCACGGTGTTTGTGTTTCTTTGTGATAGGCCTGAAACGGCCTTCTCTGTGTTTGTTGGTCTTCCTGGACGTACACAAGGACTAAATCCCTTTTCACAACAGAAGCGTCAGAAACCCTTGAAACTTGAGCCCCCGGGGTAGGGGGGCTGATCAGACCACCTCGGACTGGGTCGACTCCCCTCCCAGAGAGACCCCCCAAACACCCTCCCACCCCCCGCCGCCACGTCTTTGTCCCGCGAGAAAACAGGCATTCGTTCAGCTTCATGTGCCGAGACAGGCTGACCTGCAGGCTGTCTCCCTTTCTCCACATCTCTCTCTCTCCCTCTGTCTTTCTTTCTCTCTCTCCCTCTGTCTATCTCTCTCTCTCTCTCTTCCTCTGTCTCTCTCTCTCTCTCCCCCATTTTCCCTCGTTGTAATTCACATCTGGCGCTTTGACCTCGGGAGTATTGCCGTTGTACCACAATATCTATCACAGCTTTTCTTGGCACCGTGCTCCTGTCTAAAAATTCACAGATTTTTCTTGCCTTCAAATGGTTGATAAATACATGATTTCAAGCTCTCTTGGAGCCTGCCAAGACCAAGGGGCATGGCGGTTCACCCTCCCTATGGACGATGTTGCAATGAAAGAAGTCTGTGATCACGGCCCCAGGCGTATTGCCTTACTATGCTATACAATCCTGCATGGGTATGCATTCAGTAACCCCAGTGGCATGGCTGGTGCTTGCCATAAGGGTCATGCAAACATCCACGTCACATCAAATAGATGTCAAATGTTGTTTGTCATTTATCCAGCTGATGTGACGGGCATTGGAGCTGAGGTCAAGGCGCAGTTACAGTCCTGTGATCTCTCCTCCAAGAAAACACGGATAGGGTTGATTTGCATTAACGTATTCTGAGAATGAAAGAGGCATACCCCTGGCCTTTGTTTCTGTAGACTGTAAACTGTAGGCCATGACGACGAGCCGTCAGTGGCGAGAGGGTTTACTCAAACGCATCATCTGTTTGGAAAGTATTACACTCTCCGGGCCACGCAGGCCTCGACTGCTCATGTGCGTTGACATTCATCAAGTAACCGAAGCTCAAGTTTGCTTTGGATAAATAGTTAGAAACAAGTGGCGTCATGATGTTCCTGTTTTCCACGTTTGGAACGAATGATAAAACAAAACGTGTTCCAGTTGACATCGCGGCCATAAACCAGAAGGACATAAAAATATTGTTTTGTCTGCATTTCAAATATTTCTGGACGCGGTCAAGTGATGTGTTTCTTGTGTACACGCAGCTGTTTATCTTGAAACAGCTGTTTGTAAATAAATAACACATCATAATTTGGATGCTTGGCTTTGTTTCTGTTACACTAGATGTTCATGAAGGTGTATGAATACATGCACATTCAGTACATTGACTGTTATTTTGATATTTAGCAAGTCAGATGATCAACACTGTTCGCTGTAGTGTTTTTCTGCAACATCTGCTGAAGGTCAGCTTTGATGCCTCACAGCTATAATCAATGTCAGTGAGCATGGTCAGTCCTCTTGAACCACGCTACTTTGGTCCAGCTGGTACATTCAAAGTTGGATGATTGCTTGTTGAGCACAATTGTTCTAAATCTCAGTGTTGACAATAATCCCATTATTGTCTTTGTGTAAATGCTTGTTATTTGGATGATTTTATTGAATTATAAATGGGTATAAAAATCAGAATGGTCTTAAAATTATTTATCCTATTCATCGCAACTACTTGCCTTTATGCTTATGATGTCATCATGCTGTTTTATGTCTCTTACCACCTTGTACTTGCAGCTGATTGGTTGATGTAATTTCAAAGCTATGGCCCTTGCTTATTCTCAGGATTTTATTTAACACTGTTTTTTCTCTGCACCGAAAAATAAATGAAGATTTCATGGGGCATTACAACACTTGTTCTCTTTGGTTTTAATATTACTGTCTAATCTTGAGGAGTTGGAAGGAGGGGAGTTGATTGCACCCTCATGTTTGATATGGAGGTGATTTCTCATGCTCATGTTGTCATCATAAACAGCTTTTCCATCAGGGAAAGGGGCAGAGGGCAGATCATTCTCAAAAACAGCAATGTGTTCTGCTGGAACTGCGCAGAACTGTAGGTTGTCCTTGTTTTTTTACGGGAGGCTCATGTGCATTCTGTTAGTTCCATCCATGATGAGACTGTCAAAGCAAATTAAACGGACGCTTTTTGATTCATGCAATGAGGCAACAAGAGCAGTCCCTGCACAGGCCGACTTTCCAGAAAACATGGGAGAGAGAGAGAGAGCAGGTGCTCTTAATTTATATCACAAAGACATGTCATTATTATGTTTCAGAGGAGTGACTGACAGACTGAAGGTCCACTTCTTCAGATGCCATTTTGGCTCCACTAACCAGCTGTTACAGCACTTCAATCTGGTCTTACTGCACAGTAATTTTGGTTATTATTGTACTTTGACTGATGTTGCTGAAACATTGATTACTTTAGCATTCAGTCTAAATTTGGGATGACACTGGTTATTGTAACTTTTGCAATGTATTGAATCATGTTCAGATGTGGGCTAATGGTTTCTGTATGTACTACTGTTCATTCGGCTTTAGTATATGCTCATATGTATCTTTGTCTTTGGACAAGGGAGTCTAAATGGCTAAATGTACATTTAATTTTCAAATTTTTGTGTTACATTATTTCTCACGAAGCAGAAAGTTCTAGGAGCCGGTGCTGCTGTTGTGAAACACAGCCATTGAGAGTGAGCGAAAGAAATTCTCCAGATATTGCTGAAGTGTTATGAAAAAATCCCCCATTTCTCTTTTATACTGTCTGGTATTTAAAAAAAGAGGAGGACAAGTGGCTCCATTAATGTAATGGAATGTCGATTGGTTCCAGATTGGAGCAGGCTCAGAAAAGCTTTGTCCCAAAGTGCCTTGACTTAATGACTTGACAGTTTTCCATTGTTGTGGCATAATCCGTATCTGAGTGACGGGGAATTCCCGAAAGATAAACTAAGCTTTTATTTTGGCACTAAATCTCACCTAGCTTTAGTCTAGAATCTTCCATACAATGACAAAGGAACTGTAGAGGGATCACACCCTTCCAAACATAGGGGCACAGTATGTTAATGGGTCTATTTAAAACCCATAAATGTTATAATTCTGTATTTTATAGTAAAGTGATTGCCTTATGTAATACATTTCACTTTCTTTCCAGCTCACTTTCTTACACAATAAAAAATCAGAAAGTTCTCACAGAGGAGTGGTACAATGGTGCAATACCCATGGATCAAATTAGACTTCAGTTGTACAATTAAGGGAGCGTACATTATTTACTGGGGGAGGGTGCTAGTTCAAATTAGGGGAGTGTTGTGCCATTTTTTGAGTTCATAAGAGGGTTTGTATTTCTATTTTGGGCTTACAGGAAGGTCTTGCACACCCCATTTGATTTACCTGAGGTTATGGTTTTGGAATGCGGATGCAGTTATATGTAAGAAATGTTCAATACATAAATATACCACTCAAAACAATTATTTTACCATCGAGTGCAAACAATAATATTTACTTAAGTTGACATCATTGTTAGATGGGTACATAGCTTGTGTACCCATCCTCCTTAAACTGTACATGCTTCAGAACCAAGTAAACCATCATCTTGGGAGCCTAGTCCCCAGCATGACGATATGAACTGCAATCCACCAGCACCACCGCTCTGTCCACACATTAAGCCAAAACTCCTGCGAATTCATCGTTGTTACGAATACCGCTTTGTAATACGGGCTCATATGTTATAAACTTGTAGATGTGTTCATGGTTTATGAACAAAGACTTGAATATTGAAAAACAACAACCTTACAGGAGAGGGATTTTGTTTAGAGGGAGAAGTGTAATTTCTAGAAACTGTAGGGTCACCATTTAATCCAACTGCGGTAGGATTTATTTTAGAGCAGTACAACTAAGCAAGTGTTGCACACACACACACACACACACACACACACACACACACACAGTCTTACATATGCAGTAAGGTAAGTACCAATAAATTGCAGTTAGATTAAATCTAGCTCATAGTGTTCCCTACAATTAAGTCCAAAAGTACAAAATACACAGAGAGCTACAGTGAAAACCTAAAAACTGGCGTGAACTAAACCGTTAAAAAATCATTCTGGTTCCTACTTCGGACTGTATCTAGTGGTCTGTTTTAGTGATGGAGTGTATTTAAAACTGAATGTTTTGTTATCTCTGTTTATGTATATCTGATGGATATACTGCTGTTATCATGCCTGCCCATCTGGTTCCTAAACAAACCCTCTGGGGATAAAGTCATCTAAAAAATGAAGCATTCACAGTGTTTCCTGAAACATAGTACAAGTCACTTACTCATGAGGAAATATGAGTTATGTGTAACATTTGGAAATGCAAGTGGTTAACCCATACTTACTTGATGGCAGAGTGCAGGAACATTTTGAATCTCCACATGCTTAAGAATGGGATCATTTTCTTTTCAGGTTCAGTGACCATGTAACACTTGCTTAATTGTGTCTATTTTTAATACGTAATAGTAGATGTAATATGGGCCCACAAATACATAGTGTAGGTTCAATAAAATGATCAACTCTGGCACTACAACTCTGTAAGATGCCAAACCGGAATATGATCACTAAACTTCAACTTTTTTTTCTGTTACAGCCCTAAGCTGTAAAGCTGTCATATTACTGTACCCAGTAAATTTGCACAAAAAACGTGTGACTGTTTAATTCACTTACCCCAGCGTGTTCTTCCCATAATTGTTACTCACGATTGCAACAGCACTCCCAAACACCGCTGATTTTCTTATCACTACATTTTTCCCTGACACCTAAATCAATCACTCTGCTTTTGAACGGGGTGCGGGGTAGGTGCTGTTTCGCATTACAGCCCTGTTTCCCAGTCCCTTCAAACGTCCAGAATACTATTACAGGAAGTGGTTTATAAATGGGACTTCTCAGGTCCTGCCTGGCATGGGTGAACGCCTCCCAGGCCAATAAAAAACGAGCCGCCAGTCTGTGGCGCATGCATGCATTCATGGCTGAGCATTACTTTACAGCCAGGGATAGAAGTGCAATGCTCCAGTCAATATGCGGTAACATTAGGATGTTAACTTTAAAGCGATTGCCTGAACTTGCCCCACTGTCTGTGACTTGTTATACAGAAACAAAGAGGAACAGCTACATACTGACTTTAAAGTGGAGCTGTAAAGTGAAGTGCTACCAGAAACACTTCCAGCTGTTACAAATGGATGGTGTTCCCCCGCTCGTTGGGGCTGTATGTTTCCTCTCTAACGTGATGCCTGGTCTAGGGTCATGTCGTGTTTTCTTCCCCTCCTCCCTGAGCGCCACTGATGCTCGTCAGGCACACTGGGGATTGCAGCCCAGATCCTGGGCACCGTGTAAACCATGTCTACAGCGTTCAGGAATTTCCCAGGAATTCAGTTGTTTTTGTTGTTGGTGATTTCTCAGATGGCAGCGCACAAATGCCATTCTCTGGCAGCCATTTGGAGGCTTCCTCTGGGATGCTCAGAGGGCTCTCCTTGGGGTAGTGCATCAGTCCCGTTTCCACATCCAGGGGACACAGTGCGTCTTTATTCTTTTCTGTTAAAATACACAAGTTTGGTTCCTGTTTCCCTGGGACTGGACTCTCAAACATTCGGGCTGGGTGCGTGACTCCTGTTTCCTCCCAGCGCAAAAGCCATTGTTTGTTAAGGGCACCCAAACACAACACCCGACGGATGGGTTTTTCTTGATTCACAACATTTATTACTCATCTGTTTTGTTCTGTAACCCTAACAGATATTTTGTCATTGTTCCACAAGCTCGGAAAAATTGTGAGTGAGGTTTGAATATATGCGTGCTTTCCAGTGGTGCGCATCTGAGTTAGATTACCCTCTCATGGAGGTTACTGTAAAAATGCCAAGCATACTGATCGCATTATCTTTACATTACATTATTCTTTACATTACACGTTATTCAAAACATCAGTGGCTTTATGGGAGGATGCACTTTAGAGTAAAAATACCAATACAATCCGTCCTTTGCTTTATGGTGTCCCAACAAAAGACAAAGTACCATAATGCATTTGGATTGAATTTGTACCCAGGAATGCAGTGACAGGACAATGAGGCTTTTTGAATGACCATATGCTGTCTATTGCTGGCTTATTTGGAACTTATTTGATTTATCTGAGTCTCTCAACAGACTAGTATGTGCTGAAATCAGTGTCCTCGGTCATGCCTGATGGCTCCACCCAGTTTAGCGGTCAAGAATCATAGAATCCTCTACTTAATTTCTCTGTCTTGAAGTTGCTGACATTCGGGATCATTGAAGTTTTAGAATGAATCAGTGCTGACAAACAAACCAAAACCCTCATTATAATTAATCTGACTTTATGACTAATTCCTGCAGATTTATCGCAATGCCTTCAGCTCTCACAAGGAGTATGAATGGTCCACGCATGTGTAGAGGAGTTCCATTACATTACTGGCATTTAACAAATGGTTTTTTCCAGGATGGCTGACATAGGTTACAGTTTTTACATGTTATCCATTTATACAGCTGGATATTTACCAAGGCAATTCTGGGTTAAGCGTCTTGCCTAAGTACAGCAGCAGTGCCCCAGTGGGGAATCAAACCAGCAACCTTTCAGTTACGAGCCCTGCTCCTTACCACTATGCTACACTGCTTCACATTCTACACTGCTGCCCTATTCCATGCTGAATATTCGTGCTAGATATGCAGGGATACTTCTTGCAATATTTTGCGTATGGTGAAGAATAAACTACATGCAGTTTTTTTAGACAACCTCTGTTGTTTCTAATGTCAATATGTTTTCATATGTAAGCTGAATCAGTGCAGCATCTATCTACTGCACTCGTGGAGAAAGCAGTACTAGATCTGTTATGTAACATTACAGCACAGGCCTCATAATGAAGGGATGGTAGATGTGTTACATGCATATATAGAAAAAGCATGAGATCCTCCGGGAGTGAACCGAGTGCGTCTGCCTGTTGTGAAGGGCGAGGGTTTGACTGAAGCCTCAGCAGTGCTGGAACAGATGGAATCTGTCACACATCCCCAATGCCAGATGAGTTAAGCAGCACAGAGAAGTCTGGGGGTTCAGACAGCATGCTGTACGTGATGATATTGAGTGTGACAGATCATAACTCCAGCCTCCGTTTAGGAGGTACTTGCCGATGAAAAATGGCTGGTGAATGTAATTTTGAAACGGGCCATTTGTTGTGTGGAAAACATGGTACAATTTTCCACGCATCAGTGGAACACAATCAACGAGATTATGTCAAGACTTTACACATATCAGAAGGTACTATGTGGATTCTTAGTATCTCCCTGCTATCTTTCTCTTTCTCTCCTCTCATCCATTCCTCTCTGTCTCACTCCATCTCTGTCCTCTCTTATTCCCTATTTCTTCCTCTAATGCCCTTTCTTTCCTTTTTTTCTATCCTTCTCTGTCACCCTCTATCCCCCTCCCTCTCTGTCTCTCTCGCTTTCTTTCTCAGACTCCTGCATTGAAATAAATAACAATTGAGCCTGCGTTTTACTTTAATGATCTTCTTTGAACGGACATCCTTGACTTCCTCTTCCCACAAGAACTAAATTAAGAGTCCGGCCCCTGACAGCTCCCTCTCTGTCTGTACTCCCTATTCTCCCTCTCAGTTAGCCACAGATTAAATCACATTTCAGAGCTGGCCTATTGTGACAGATGGCAGGGCCAGTGATGGGGACAGACCCATCGGTGACCCTCGGAAAAAGAGGAAAAAGCTACTTTTGTGTTTGTCATTTACATGTGGTACGCGCCAGGGATTCTTTTTTAGCTCCTATCCTATTTATTAGCATGTCAGGTTAATTTCACACATCGGGATTTTCAATGACCGTTGAGAGGTTAACCTTGCAGTAGACCGAAGACAATAGACCATAACCTTGCAGCAGACCAGACAGTGGGCTATGATTGTGCAGTAACCTGTAGACAGTGGACCTGTGACCAAGTAAAGCATTCCAAATTCAAAATCCGATGACTGAATACCTAAAAATTAGTCAAAGACAGAGAAAGATAAAATGGTGCGGAAACAGCAGTAAGGGGTCTATTTCTGGTATTCCCCTGTCTCGTCTGGAAGAGCATCCTGCATTCTGCATCCAGCAGCATATTCTGAAACATGTTCAGCACATAAATTGCTGAGCCACAGCGAGGAACAACCTTTATTTTTTCTGGGAAATCTCCTACAAGAATTTCTCAAGTCCCCAGAAGCATCTTCTGGACAGTGTCAAGAAAGAGGAACTTAAAAAACTTTGTTTTCTGTTGAATCTGGATTGTATCTGCCAGAAAGATGGGTGAAGGCCACGCTCAGCGCGTGTAGGATGTTGTATCTCATCCACATACTTGCTGATTGCGAGATAAAGCAAACAGGCAATGTGACACAGCAAAACAGCAACAGTCCCAACGTGTGGCATTGAACAGGAGATAAGCAGAAGATGACCGTTACATATTGTTACGTATGCCACACACAAGGTTGCCCGTAGTGCTGCTGTAGCTCTCTCACTGAAGGATCTCACTCCTTACAGCGGTAACCGGGGGGCAACACTCCCCAGCACCTCTCAGGTTTTCTTGTTCCTTGTTTAGTAGTTGTTGAAATGAACTTTGCCCTCTAAAAACTTTACCAGGTAATGTTTATAATACAAACGTATGTTTCATTAGTAAATTAATTAAATGTTGGCTAAATGATCGAATACGGATTTCACAGAATCAGAAAATGTACTCAAAAGTCAGGTCCACAGTACCACATTCAATAACAAGAATGGGTCTGTGTTTTAGGATTTAACATACAGTATTTCATTTGGGATTAAGTCCAAACCACCTTATTATGAACATATGAAAAAAGAAACTTAATTTAAAAGTATATTGTGATATAGGAAATTGGCAGACATCTGTAATTTTCATGGAGAGAAAAAAAAAACATTTCCTGCATTATTTTTTGTTGAACTCGATCCAAGGAAATGAAACCTTTGCACTCAGACTGAAATAATGTACTATAGTTAGATACTCAGTGCTCTCCTTAAATATGTTCATTTGTCACTGTCACCATTTTTGTGGACTCATCAGTATGACTCAGAAGGTACAGTATGTACATTGTAAATATGGCTTGTGTTAGCAGTGCAGCTAATGAGAGAACAGCAGTGCCGTGATCTTAATCGTGTTACTCAAAGCGATAGCCTCCTTGGATTTATTTTATGTAATATTCATTCAATCATGTGCATGGGGGGAAACACAGCAATGTAGTACCGTTGCATTTGGATGGATATCACTTTAGCCAATGAAAGTGCTCTTTTTTCCATTAAAGCTGTAGAACTTAACAGGGGACTGTATTTGATCAAACTGCAATGCACCCTGTTCCATTTAGGACAAAATTCATGCAAGTGTAAATTCTAAACATATCATTGTGTTTTTCATTTCAGCCATCGGACGCTGATTCACATGAAACAAACAAAAAAAAAACATGCGTAAATGTACGGAGCATTGTAGTGGGATAGAATAAACAAACAAAATAAAAAAAGCAAACACCCCGCTCATCACCTCCTTTAACAGGAAGCTGACATCAGTGGGAAAAAAACAGCATGATTTTTTTTCTTTTTTTTTTTTTAAGCCTGGAAAAGGTCACTAAAAATATCAGGATCCCATAATTAATTCAATCCCCTCAGTCAGCTCTTGGTCAAACGGATTTGAGGGCACGGATGAAAGCCAGAAGCAGCAGGGCCTCCAAATAGATAAGAATCCCTTACTCCTAATTTGCTCTGTGATTGATGGGGAGAGCGTAAACTATGAGCAACTGCCAGAGGTTAATAAGGTTCCGGAGGACACAATAAATCAGCCCCAACTTTACCGAGAAGAGGACGGCCGAAACCTTTTTAAATACGCCTTGGCACAAAATCAAATATCTATATTCAGCTCATGAGTGAGGAAAATTAATGCTTAATTTTAACACTCACTTCAAATACAAAAAAACAAACAAGCTTTGTATGTGGAATGTGTTAATTAGACAAAAACTAATGGTGTCCATGAAAGTTCGATGACATGAAATAAAGGCTAATAGTTTTTCATGATATTGGCTGTGGTTCATGATATTGCGGTAACTTGCAAATGCAGTTTGTATTAGCCAAGTACTCATATGTAAATGCATTGAGAGTGCCTGGCCTAGCACAGTATACATTACTGTGTACAGTGGTGAGGGTAAAATTCAATTCTTTCCACAAACTCCCAAACCCAAGGAAACATTTGTATGCAATAAGCAGCTCTAGACATGGCCTCCAGATCTCAACAGCCAACAGGAAGCACTAGGACAATCAAACACAAATTTGCTTTTCCACTTATTTCAATTTGCTAACATTTCAATTTGTTAACATCAAACACATGAAGGCATAAGGCTGCATGACAAACTATTCATACAGAGACCTGGTAGCATCTGTACTAACATCTGATTAAACTAAATTATTGGTCATGGTTTCACAACTGTACACATCTCACACACAAGCACACTGCCACTTACTGAACTTATTCACTGTCTTCCACTCCTGCGGAGTAGAGTCTGTAAATCTCATCATTGGCCTACAATAACCCATCTGTGAAGTTAAGTCAAGGTACTCAAATCAAAGGAGAACCACACACTCTGATTCAGTCCAGATGATTAATCTTTATTTCCTTTTCACACATTGATTCCTTTTTTTTAATCTCAGACATCCTAGGCATGCTAGGTCTGCAAAGGAGGCAAGCTGTACGAACATTCAGACCACACTCTGGGACACTTCTTTGTTATGAGCATTGGAAAAGAACAGTTTGTATTAACTAGTAAAACCAGCAGATGTTTTAAGCTGATGATACACACACCTGGTTGCCTACTGTCCACCACCTGCTAGTTTGCCTGCTATCTCTGCTAAACGGCTCTCACCAACGGCTGACACTGATTCTACATTTTGAATCAGGACAGCCATCAATGGCAGATGGACACAGACTATGTGTAGATGCACCGCGGTGACTGCAGGCAATAGTGGGCAACCAACAGTTTCTGACCAACTGTCGGGTCTTGTATCCCTGGCTTTCAGGCAAGCATCAGGTCATCTTGTTGATCACAAAAAAAAAAAATCCAAATACAAAAATGTCTCAGATACATGCATAAAGAATGAAATACGGTGAATGAAACTGCTCACATCACTTCATTTTCAAGGTGTGGTCTCAAAAGAATAGTCTTTATGTGAGGAGAAACAACATCAGAAATTGACAAGAGCCAGAAAAGTTGTCCATGAAGGATAAAGGAGAAAGATATGGTCATACATTGAGCATTGAATGAACAACATAACTGGCGGAGTGCTCAAGTATCATCACTCATCCATTAATAGCAAGAAACCCCTCTTGAAATCAGGGCCTAAAGTATGTGATGACATTCATAGAAAATTCATTCATAGAAAAGGCTAAAAGCCTCAAAGTATGCGGAAACAATGCTTTAAAACCCTTTTTCATCAGAAATAAAAATGCAAATATCTGGGACTTTTGCACAGCAGTGGACATTTCCTAGAAACAGAGTTACAAGCATTATAAATCAAACACAAAATGGCTTACACTCATTTCACTGTCTAATAGGCTGAAGTAGTCCTAAAAACACATTACACTTGGAGAATTAAATTTCACACTTTATTGAATGATGAAAAGTGGTAATAGATGCAACTTATGACCAGAAAAAAACACATTGTATCAATTTGAAAGTGGGCAGTGAAAATGTCCCTGTCCCTGCAACAGATGATCCACCGCCTTGGACACTGTGCTGGCCGCTATGAAAGGCTTCTCTAGAAGAGAAGAACAAAGGATACAGCCAGGGCATGCAGCCATGAAAGGGAGGAACCGCCAGAGGACCTGAGGCTACAGAACAGAATGATCTGGCCAGTGTGTAAGGACTGATGATCGACTGCAAATCGATTACAGGAGGAGTCATTCCCTTTGGTGCCTGGTAGGCTGAGACCAGCATATTGAAGCGGGTATGAGCTGTTAGGGGTAGACAGCGGTGGGAGCTCAGGAGGGCTAAGATGTTGGATGATTTGGGCAGATTGTGAACCGGCTGAGCAGTAGCCTCATGGTTGCAGGTGCAGGTGCCTTATTGCAAATGCAGGGAGGCCAAAAAGGAGGGAGTCTCAGCAGTCCAGGAGAGAGAGGGCCAAGGCTTGGACCAGGAGCTGGGCTGAGTAGGTGATAAGGAAGGGATGGATTCTTCTGATGTTGGACAGGAAGAATCAGCGCACCCTACTGACCACATTTTTATTGTCATGAACAATGGTCATATTGCACTTGTCCAAAGTTGTACAGATTTAGTTAAAATAATTTGGCAATCAAACTCTGTTGTGTTACTCAGTTATGTAACTGTTATGTTAATAAATGTTTTGCAGCATAGAGCATAGCTGTGTGTTCTTCATCATCACATTATTGGCATTTAGCAGATGCTCTTATCCAGAGCAACTTACAATGTTATCCATTTATACAGCTGGATATTTTACTGAGGCAGTTGTGGGTTAAGTACCTTGCCCAAGGGTACAGCAGCAGTGCCCTGGTGGGGAATTGAACCAGGAACCTTTTGGTCATGAGTTCTGCTCCTTAACCACTATGCTACACTGCTGCCCCCCATCATCATCATCATATTCTTCATCATAATCAACATCACATTCACATTTAAATGTTGCCTTTGCCCGATCTCAGACAAAGGACCTGTATTATATTTCACAGCTGCCATAGTACATGTACATCGTTTTGGAATTCGAAATTAACTTCATGACTTCCTGAAGGAGTCATTAAGCCTCCGAAAATGGAACTGCACATGCCAAAATAATGGTCCTAATCGGCTTGATTTATAGGTGTTTTATACACCCAATCAAACACTTTTCCTGAGTTTTACTCTCTAATAGAATGACCCGTGGGGCCCGTTAATATCGTAGTAAACGGTTTTATTTGCTGACTGGTTCAAATCTACCCCAAAGAATTTCCAGGTCATCATGCACAGAGAAGCAAGTAAGGTGGTCCTTAAATGAACGTTTTACAACCAGCTTGTGCTGTTCCATGGATCTGATCCAGCACGACCACATCGATTACAAACTCGGCTTCAGTGGAACAGTGGAATAGTTTATGTAAAAGCAGACTTTTCTCTCCAGTTTGTATGCACATCAACCAAAATGACCTAACAAAGTCTAGCAGCCTAACAGAAATCTCTTCTATTCACATCAAATAAAATGACTTAACAAAGTCTGGCAGTCTCACAGAAAACTCTTATGTTCACATTAAAAATAAATAAATAACATAATGAAGTCCAGCAGTCTTACAGAAATCTCTTCCGAACGATAATGTAATTGCTGAAATTATAATGAAATGGACCATATTTTGTATACATGTACTTATCATGTATTATCATGACCAAAACAAAATGCTGAACATTTCACCATTCATTAAAAAAGTTAAAATGCAAAAAAATACACCAAGCTAAACCTTGACATTCTTGACATTTTAAAATGATATGTGGAAATATCAACAGATAAAAGTAATGAGCAGGTCAGAGATGTTTGACACAGAAAAAGCTTTCCGCTTTGTACTTTATTCCAAATAACATTTAACTCGGATGATAAATTAGTCTTTGACATTTCTTCTATTTTTGTGTTGCTTATTAATTCGGATTTCCTGCATTCTGTTTACAGGCCACAAAAAACAACTGCTGGAAAATCTTGCACTACACTGCCATCTGTAGGTTACAGGGAGTATTTAATTGTGAAAGGAACATATACAGTATATTATTTGAAAATTACATAATTACACATCTGCTAAATGCCAATAATGTGATGATGAACATATATGTAAATACAACATCTCTATAAATAACAACTTTTGAAAACACTCCAATTGTCTAATGTCAGTTTTGATAATTATTTAGTTTTTCCAGGGAAAGATATTGATGGTGATGGTGATGGTGATGATGATGAAGATGATGCTTCCTTTGTCTTTGAATCAGGCATTTTTTGGTGAGAAGGGTGTAAATGCAAGCTGCAGGATTTTGGCCTGCATCTGTAACAGGATGAGTGAACTTTCTGTCTGGTTTTTCCCAGTGAATCCATCCAAACATTTACTGAAAACATGGTTGCGTTCACATTGTTGAAAGAATGACTTAATAAGTGTTATGATAACCTGGTAATTTTCAGAGAGTGAAATGGGGCAGGAAATAATTTGCAATCATTACAGTTTAGACGGAGATATACACGGGCCAGGGTGTTTGATGTAAAAAATAAAAACAAAATTTAAAAAAAAAAAACTGTTGAATTCAATCTGATCCTCGTTAGCTTGAGTCATGGCCTGCTATGACACACACTCTGAAGAATTCATCCTTCCATGCTTCACTGACAGTTGCATGATTCAAACAAATAAACTGTACGCGTGTAAGGGATTTCCAGGGAAAAACATTTGAAATGTGTTGGGGGCCTTTAATTTTATTTCTGGCAGCTCCGAAACAACTGGGGACCACAACATCTGCAAGCTCTTATAACGCAATGCTCGATCTGTAGGTGTGCCGGACCTTCAAAAGCCTGAGGCCAAATAAATGGACAAATCTGCCCTTTTTAGGTTGGATGTACTTAAAATAAACTACTGTATCAGTATTGTTGTGATCTGCCACATCATTACTACAGAGGTAAGTGTAATTATACCAGTGAAATGATCACTTTGTCAGAACTGAGAAGTACACTCTGCCAATGGGAATGCAGAGATGGTACACCCACTGTGACCTCACAAATGACATTGACTGTTTTTTTCCCCAACTACCCTGATGAAGGCATTGCTAGTGTTTTTTTTGTCTTTTTTTTGTACGGATTTAGGGTTAGGGTTAAGGGTATTGAAATGTGTCAGTTTTCTTAGCTTTTGTTTTCGACTCAAGTCATGAACCTATTGAGTGTGTATCCTCCCTCATTTTTTGTTTAATTAATTGGAATTACATGATAGAAATGTTTATTTTATCCAAAATGTATTACATTGCTAAAATATGTAGTAAAGAGCGAAATGTTCACTTTTGACCTATGAATAAAGCTAAGTGTAAATAAAGGTAGTTTTTTTTTCTACAGATGGAGATAAGAATGCTGTGTTAATGGGTCAGCCTACAGTTACTCAGATCACTTTATAGCCTCTTATGAGGGGCTTAACAGGACTGCAGTTAATATGATTAAAAGCTATTGCTTTTTCCATTTCCTCTTTTTTCCGGTTTTGGCAGTTCAGATGACCTTTTTTCTGCTGCGTGCATTCTGAAGTTTGTCCAAATTCTAAATGGATTTTTAAGATATAGGGAAGTGAAAGAATTATGAATAAGATAAACAATGCTTTCAATTAATCTGGCTTGAAATTTTCAAAAAGTCATTTTTCTATCACACACTCTAACTATGATAGTTGAGTAAGCAAATCATAAGCTAAATATTGACTGGATATTGTTATCAGTACTTCCTGTGTCAATATTGATTATCCCGGCACTTGTTTGAGGGACAAAACAATGGCCTTCCTTTTAGTCATTGCTTCCAATAGTGAGGAAAGGAGGAGAATCATGGATGGCTTTGATATTGTCAGGATAACCTGGGTTATACAAATTTATAGTGCTTTTGTCTATTAATCCAAAATAGTTTCCCTTTGATTAGTTTATTATATTGCCTAGCAGACACTATTATTCAGAGCAATTTACATAGTTTGCTTGTCATCTGTTTACATAGCTGGATATTTACCTAAGCACCTTTCTCAGGGTAAGGCAGCAGTGTTGTACAAAAGACTCTAACCAGCAACCTTTGCATGACAAGATCTGATCATTAACTGCCAGCTAACACTGCAAAATGTGAAGTTTTAACTCCAACATCTGCCACTGCATGGTGTAATGTCATCTATTTTTTATGTTTTTCTCCACTGTGTTTCTGCATGTAAGAATCACAGACTATATTTTTTTTTATTGCACTTGACTGGAAACTGACTGGATTGAATCTTTGCTGAGATTAGACCTCTTGAATTCTTTCATTAGAAATCTTATGGTTTAAAAAGATAACTTCACCGCCACCCACTGGATGGACACTGGATTGACACTAAAACACATCAGCTGCATCTAAAACATGCTAAATTACATCCTTTCTTCAATTTCTGCTTCTTCGGATCCTCCAATAACTGGTTGCCTCTTCAAGGATGGTTCCATTTCCATAGCAGACTTATGAAGGAAGCAAGACCTTTCCTCGTTCAGTGGAGGATGCATTGATGTATCCTCACGCAGAAGAGGATTTCAAGGATCCCTGCACACGTGTCACATTCCCTTCATGCTTATTGTTGCGATAACATAAACAGTCACTGCAGAAATGCAAAAAACATGTACACAACATATAAGCAGTCAGTACAATGACAACTCACAGTACAAATATATAATTTTTGGACAAGTGCATACATTTATGGATTTGTCACTATTTTTTCCACTTTAAAAATAGTGATGTAATATTTTAATTTTTCTTTAAACCTAGAGAAATTGATGTCTGGCTGTCTGGAAGTTAACCTGGAGCAACAGGTTAGCTAACCTCCAATCCAAATATTAATTAAGAGATGAGACTGACCCTGTGCCTCCTTGAAGGCTGGAATTGTCCATCTCTGCTTTAGAGAGCAAGGCAATCAGAAAATTAGGTATACATTGGTGTAGGCCATTTTGTAATTCTTATAAACTGAACACATTTATCTTGAACCATCTGTGCAATGCAACACATGTAAAAAGAAGTGTGAATTTTTTACCTCAGAGGAGGTGCCAGCCTTCAGGAATTGGGAGACAACAGTGACATTCATCAGATTTATTTAACTGCAGCCCCACTAAGGACTTTCTGCCATGGTGTATTCAATGGAATAAATGAATGTTAAATGTTAGTAAATGTTATTTTAAAACTCGTTTAATATCATCAAATGATTATCAGTTCTGTTGAAATACCATGACTGATACATTTACTGACCCATCCTTGCCATTTTGCCTCCAGCACTGGCATGGAGCCATTCAGCCATTTGGGGCGGCAGTGTGGCATAGTGGTTAAGGAGTGGGACTTGTAATAGAAAGGTTGCTGGTTTGATTCCCTGCTGGGGCACTGCTGTTGTACCCTTGGGAAGGTACTTTACCTACAATTGCCTCAGTAAATATCCAGTTGTATAAATGGATAACATTGTAAAAAAAAACTGTAACTGATGTAAGTTACTTTGGATAAGAGCGTCTGCTAAATGGCATAATGTAATGTAATTCTAAGTACTGAAGTTCCAGTGCAGCTGGTTTGTGAAGGCGCGCACATGCAGCTCGGGGAGCGGCCGCCATGTTTTAACATACGGACGAAGTGTGACAGAACGACCGAGCAGTGGAAGCAGCAATGAGCCCAGCACAAGAGCTGTGGTGCGCACCAGTGGTGATTCATTTTTCCCTAAGAAATGCAAGAAAAATAATGCCGGCAGAAATATTTACAAATGACAAAAAAGACTTTGGACAACATTCATGAACAATGACTTTGCTTTTCCCGATAACCACACAACTAACCCATGTCTTCAGCTGAGCCCCCAGCTGAATATTGGGACCAGCTTTATATGTTCCCCGTTGAGCTCCTCCCCCAGAACATACTAACTATGGGAAAATCAATTCCCGTCATCAATTACAATAATTTCATGAATTCTATCATTACTCAATCATCAATTGATGAAAATGAAAAATGAAAATCAATTAATAATTGCACTATAACATTTTACAGATCGATATAATATCATAGTTATCCTCCCCCCACATTAGCTCAACTTTTGTCAGGCTCCCGCAGATCAGTAAAGTTTCGCGTAAGAAACCGTCCAATCTTTTCCGTCACCTGACGCTGCAAACGCCACCCAAGGCCCGCCAAACAATGGGGTAAGTTCTATTACCTTTATGTAATATTTATAAAATACATTTATCTGTGCATATTTTCCCCAAATATTCTCATATGCATCCAACCAATGTTTCAGACACTTACTTAAATTCACGAAATCATATTAGGCCTATTTGTGATAATGCACGTGGTTAGCATAACTGCGGAACTTGTGGCGCCCTGGCTATGAACCGGCATCCTAACTTTGGTGCTGTTTCTGCCTTTTAACGGCCTGCCTCGCCTTATGGCAGAACTACAGGAGCATTCCACTAACAGTTTATCGTTTCCATTACAGCGAAGTCATAAACAAAACCATTTTCGTCGTCTACAAATTGTCGCGCATTTACCACAGCAAACACAGTAGGCTACGCGCTATTACAGTTCATGGTTTTGAAGAACGGAGGACTCACTACGTTACGCGCAGCAAAGAACAGAGCATGCGATTCGATTATTTAACTGCAATTTAGTAAAATCTCCACCCCTGAATGCCGCCCTGTTAGCTATTGCATAAAGCCGGTGTATTTTCGGGGCAAAGTGTTTCTTTATTGTATGGCTTGAAAGCAAGTTCCAAGATAAATGGTCCCGGAGCACAAGACTGGCCTGGTGTTTGTTTGTTTGTTTCATTTTAACATCTCTCATGCTCTATGCCTTAGAAGCTTACAAAGCCTGTTTGATCAAGAATCCCAAGTTTAGTAAGACTCACCTGCCAGTGGATGATTTGCCCGTATACATGTTGTCTTTTGTAAATGAGTAATATTTTTCAAAGTCATTGCCTTTCGCCCTCTTTTCAGCCTTCCTTTAGCCTCTTAAAAATAGTTGTTTTTGTTCAGTGATTGTCGGTTCTCCTCACAAATCGATTATGCTAATGGGGACTTATTTTCCCGTTGTGCCCTTTGGGACCCGCTTTGAATGATGTGAACAATTGGAAGAAAGCAGATGGGATACCCACACAAGATAAACAGAATTTCGCTTTCGGATATCATTTTGACCCACCGTGATGAAAGGTGAAATCGTTTTAAATAATGCATGATAGGGTTACCAGGCTGAGTGGAAAATACTTACGTGCTGATGAACAGGTCACTGTGTGGTCATTTTATCTTTCGTTATCATTTGGCATATTGGCGATACAATCCCATGATGAATAAAACCATGAAAAACTTCTTACTGCACACCCTCACAGTTCTCTATCCATCAGTATTCTTAAAATAGCTAAATTATTTTAGAGGTATTCAATCAGCAAAAGGACTGAAATGAAATCCATGCCATCACAGAAATGCTGCAGCACAGCTTGGAAAAGTATATATACCTTCATACTGAGATAAGTGCTCATGGGGCAATATGTTGGTTTGTAATAATGTATTCGCATTCATGTTTGAATTCAAAGTTCTCTCTGTAATTATTATTCATCTGCTTAAATTTGACCCAAACCTTGTGATTGCTTTTCAATAAGCAGCTAAAAGCCAGGAAATGGTTTTATAGTTTCTGTTATATTATGCTTTTATGAAAAGAGTATTAGCATCCTGCTGTGTATGAATTTGGGTACGTACTTATAAAAAGTCAAGAATTGACACTTTTTCCCCCCGCTATTCAGAAATTAATTTCAAAGAGTGGTTGCAAAATAGGAAGTGATTATGACATTTGAGCACGTGAGAAATGACTGAATATTACCTCTCATTCACTGCTTCCACACAGAAGACTGGCACTGGTTTTAATTGTATTTGGAAAATTTTAACTGTTTCACTGCCAGTGCCGACTGACACTTGTGTGCCTGTATGCATAAACTGTTTGCTCTTGCAGATGCCAGGTACACAGTTCTGTCATAACACAGCAAATGTAAGTGGTAGATGGAATGGATAAAGCCATTCAAACATTTGCCCTTTTGAATTTTACAAAAAATTCAGAAATTTATATTAAAAACAGCACAGAAGACCAACCAATAGGCAGTGTATGTGAAATCATTGATTTCACCTCTTTGAGCCAGTCATAGTGTTCTGATGTAGAAAGCAAAATCTTTGGTTCAAACTTTAGTTCATGTAAGTCAGTGATTGACAAGGCATGGTCGCCCCACCCATTATGTGGCTCATGATTTCTTCTGTTTCCCATCACTGTTGCTGCTAGTCATAACAAGAACGTACATAGAGTAAATGATTCTCTAAGCATGCTGGTCACCTCTGCCTTGTTATTGTATATGTTTCAACAATGGAATACCTGTGTTTTTAAGAGTACCCAGGGTTCTTTGTAAAAATTCAAACTACAGAAAGTGTTTCACTGGACCTGAATACCTTAAATACCTATAAACTGGCCTCCTTTTCCAGTTTACTGGAAAAATGTGATCTTTTTATCAACTAGGCTTCCCTATCATGAGCAGCTCCAATATCTAGCAACCAGCTGGCATAGTAAATTCGGGATGCTTTTTATGGCGTTAGTCAATTGACATGATTGGATCACTGATTATATTTTTCTGTCTTTTGGGGAATTTATTTTATGTTTCTGGATTAAGGAACAAATGGAAACTAGTCGAGGTGTGCACAAATGGGACCGCAGTGATTTTTTAAATTCTACAAAAATTACAATAAATTGTTGGCATTGAAGATTCCCTTGTTCATATTCTTTGCAATGCACTCACTCTAAAGAATTGCACTTAGTCAGCAGATCACTCAGTTCCTTACTGTGACACATTTAATTGCTACGTTGCAAAGCTTCTGAGTTATTTGAAGAAAGGCACTGAGAAAAATAGAAAAATTGAAACTTTGATAACAAGGGAATTCATTTCCTAAAGCTGGGGAGCGTTTCATAACATCAGGTGGCCAGCTTAGAGGCAAGAAACACTGTTGAAAATCTGGAGGGTTTTATCCAGAGCCTGGAATCTTTCTCATGCAGGATTGAGAGACAGAAACAAAGGAAATGTATAGCAACCATTCATTTTTGTAAAGGCTTTTTTTGTAAGCTATTGATGCGGAAGCTGTTGATGCAGAAGGAGATGATGATAATCATCATCATCATCATTTCTGAATAGATTGCTGGTGGTTTTTCCTTTTTCCATCCATTGTTTGTGAACATCTGTAAGATCAGGTGAGGTTCTGTTCCCCTTTCCCAGAATGGTGTTCCCCTCCCAGGGGGTGATTTCCCCCACTCCTTTTCTGCATCACTCTCTGCTGTCCGTAAGTCTTCATGGGGTCAATCAGGAGGGCAACAGAAACCCCCAGTCTGCTCTGTGGCATGGCCAATATACTCTTATATTTATGTATTTATTTGAGTACTTTTGTCATTGTTTTCTTTTCCTTGTCTGTTTAATTTTAAACCCTTCGTTTCCCCCAAAAACACTTCACGGTGATTGTTGTGTATCATATTAAATCATATTAGAGGAGGCAAAAGTGACAATCGCTAATGAGGTCTGCTAATTGTTTGCTTGGTGTAGCTGTTGACAGGTCATGAGATTGAACATCTTCAAATTACACAAATCTGTTCAAACGTTTCTCTCTGTTGAGTCATTCTCATTAAAACTATAATCTGTGAAACCCACTTTGGGACATTACCAAAATATCGGCCCTGAACATCTCAGGTCTCACACACACACACACACACAAAAAAAACTATTTAACAGTGTGAAATTGCTACAATTAGAAGGATGTGATGATGCATAATTACTGCATAAAGTGCTTTTTAATTATTGTGTGCACTCCATTCTTTTCATGGCTTGTTGAGCATTTGCCTGGAGCACTTGTTTCATGGAGTGCCTATATATACTGTATGTGTGTGAGACACACACAGCAGAGGACTGAGAAGAAGCAAAAAACTTGTTTTATTTTCAAAATTAACCAACCTGCCAGTTTAAATTAAGATCACCTATCAGCCTATGGAATCCCGAAGGGAAGATGGAGAGAAAAATGTGTATATCATAATGGAAAAAATTTAATATCAGCAACCTAATATCTTGTGGGCATATACATTAATATCTTGAGAGAACGACATCCTTATCGTCTGAGTTTGGCATAATATTTTGTAGGAGCAACTTCATGTCTCTGGAGAACAACTTGCGATAATGACCCTGTTCCTTCGATATATTAAGTTGTTCCTGTGAGACATATAATCTTTCCCTAGCTAACTCTTTCCCAAAGGGTATTATGGTGTTCCCCTGAGATATTAAGTAGGGCCTGTGAGATAAGGATGACCAGCCCTCAGGAAAAAAATTTTAATCCATATCCACTTAGGGAGCTTCATAGATTCCTCTTTACCTGATTGCATCACGTATGAGTGTCCCTCTGCTTTACATTTCATTAAACCATTTTAGTTGTAATGGGGGAAAAAAAAAGAAAAAAGTATTTTTAGTTAAACACAGTCTCTGCGCTCTGTTCTATTTAAAATTATTTACTGTCATGAACAAAAAGCTGTAGTCATGCGTGTGACGTTGGACATAGCTCTGAACAAAACTGTCATCTAATGGGTGAACCTCGCGTACATTGGCAGGGTTTGTAAATGACAGAGAACATTCTAAAACAGGTTCAGCATGATTATCATTTTAAGGGAAAATGATCAGCTTTCATTATATTTGTGTACAGAGGGCACCATTGCACGTAAACACAATTACTCCAGCACAAGTACCCAGTACCCAGCTGAACAAACAGGGTAATGTGAGATCTGCTGTATATGCAGTATAACGGTAGAAGTGCAGTATTGGTAATAAGGTATAAATGGGCTAAAATCTAGCAGGACTTGAATCTGTGTAGCCCAATCAGGCCTGCTATCACAGTGTCAGTACACACAGTAAAGGTAACTCAGCTACTGTGGAACCTAACTCTGGTAACGTCTCCTTGCGTGCAAAGTCAATAGTACAATCACCGTTATCACAAACAACACTCATACTCCCTTTCGGGCAGCCGGTCATGGTCAACGTAACTGAGCCTCGACGTTTTCTACTGAAACCGAATTACCTCAGTAAATATCCGGGCTGAACAAATGCACAACACAAAAATTCGCAAGCCATGTTAAGTTGCTCTGGATAAAACTGTCGGCTAAGTAAAACTAAATAAATTCTAAAATTCTCTGCTAGGAACGGAAGCCGTGATCTTTCCCCCACCAAACTCCGAGCGCTGTCTTCATCCTGCGAGTACTGCCTCACGCTGATAGTAATGGGAAATACTGAGCAATTAAATGAGCATAAGCAGCATGTTGGAGTGTAATCATTTGTACTCGGGAGCAGGGGAATTCGCACGTTGGTACAGACTCCTGCTGTGGATTTAGTGTAATGTGGCGGTCTCCCATGCACAGACCTGTTTCCACCCCTGCTGTGTACACACTCGCTCAACAGCGCTGTCTGAATGTAATGGGAATAATTACATTAAGTCATTTTGCTACACGAGAGGCTTTTTATATCAACATACAGTACATCAGAATAATAGAAACCTGATTACGAACAAATTTCTCGTTTATTAAGACAGGTTACTCTTAGTGACAGTAAAGGGGGGTTTAAAAAGCATTCAGCAGGATTTTACAACAGCGACCACTTCAGACAACCTCTTAGAAGACAACCACAAACACCAAATGTCCAAACGTTGATAGTGGTATAAAGTATTCCAATCATGCTGTGTAACTAAATGCCTGTCAGAAACATTTGAAATGCAATGCACTGAACTGACCTCCAGCACTGTGGTCTCTGGTCCTCATGGGGAGTGACTCTGAGAGAGAATCTGACTCCAGATCAGTCACCGCGCCTCCTCTGAGGTCCTGGCACTGCTCAGAGGCACTTCCTGTTCCTTGACTGTCCTGACATTGACCCCCCCCTACCTGATCTGCTCTGGTTAACCGATTAATGTATTACAATTATTGGTAACCCCTCTGTTCTCCAGAAACACTAGGTTTGCACATTCTGCACAGATTTGCTGTTCTGTGAATCAGCTGAGTACTGTAGATCACCACAGTTACTGAGTACTCTGTAAAGACATTTCCACATTCTGTTATATAAAGAGCTGCGAATCTGTGCAGAGTCTGCGCGTGCACACACACACACACACACACACACACACACACACACACACACACACACACACACACACAAACTTCAGCTGTAACCATTTAAACAAACTGAGCTCACTGGCAAAAGTGGGGAAGCCCTTATGTTGAAAATCTTTCTGTCACTGCCGTATTCTTTTTGCAGCCCAAAAATCTGCAAAATTCTGAAACGACATATTAAGTTTGTGGTGTATACATAAAGCACGTTGACTGCATCCTTATTGTCTGCTGTACCCTGTTGAACCAAACATGGTCGAACACAGCAGCAACTCTTCTTCTAGAAACACTCTCTTGAGTCCTCCGTCTGACTGACAGCGTGTCAGAGGCGTAAACTTCCGAAAAGTTTAGCGCTCGCGGCGTGCATTTAAGCGACGTGCGTTAAGTGCATGTCTAAACATTGTGCGCTCCGCGCGAGCGTTTTGTTATCCTGTTTATTTATTGGAGTGATTGATCCTCCCTGCTCCAGGAGTCATGTTCAGGCTTTGCTGATACGGTAGCCCAGGCTGGTCATGCTTGTCAGTTTGCGGCTTAGTGAGATCATCGAGGTTTTCACCGGCAGATGAAAGAGGGCTGAATATTCAGCGCGGACGGCAACAGCGTTATCTGAAATCCCCCCTGCGCCCCAGCCCCCCATCTCCCCCGTTGTCAGGAAATACCTCAGTGAACCTCTCGCGGCTGACAGGAACACTCGTTCTGCTGTATGAGCAGTCTCCTCCGTGTCGTGTCAGTCAAGCCGAAAAAATCTGCTTAAAACGGTCTTATCAGATCTACTTTACAAGTCTGAGAGCCCCTCGGAGGCTCCGCATCATAACGTCCGCGTCTCCCGCGGCCCGACGCCGCGCTAGCTCTGCTGTCAGAGCCGGCCGCGGCTCCGGCGTGCGGCGAATCCCCCACACGGCCATTAGGCAGAAACGCCGCGGAGAAATAATTTAATAAATCAAGCAACGGCGCCCCGGCTTTTTCTATTTGATAGCAGGTGATGGCGGGGGGATATGAGGAATCGATATCATGGAAAAATAAACAGCGCTGAGCCTTTTTGCATGGTTACAGCTGCTGGAGAGGATCGCTGCCATGTATACGGTATGTTCTAAAAAGGCGTTGAGACTACATGAAATTCCATCAGTAAGATCAAGGATGGCTGGGGGATCTTTGGAGAAGGTATTATGGGAGTGTTAAAATTTTATACTACCTCAAGGTAAGGAGAGGGGGAAAAAAAATCTTTGAAGTACACCTCAGTGAAATGCATGCTGTCAAAATGGTCAGGCCGTACTCTCAAACTACCCAGGGTGGAACGTAAAATTTCAAGGACATGAAATAGAAATTAAACGAAGTCCGTGCCGCACAATACCGAAGCAGATTCACGTTGTTTTTCTTACAGCCGCACTTTTGGTTTATTAAACAGATGAGGCCCAAATAGAGATTGGGCAGCACAAATGCAGAGAGAATGAGACAATCCAGTGCCCGAATTCGATCTAACTGCCATGTTTGCTTTTCAGAGGACAGATTCTGAATTCAGGGCAGCCCAGACTGGTCTCTCTCCTCATGTTGATGTTTTCATCACACATCCCTGTCCACCATTCACCACAAGTGTTCCCATCCCATCCAATGGTGACCCTTCTGATTACCATTGGGAGAGGGGGTTGGGGGGTAATATTTGACCGTATTGTGACAGGCAAGAAAGGGCTGGCAGTCAGTCCCTATCTTTGCTTTAAATGCATGCAATTTTCACTTTAATTCATTAAAATTAGTTTTAAATTCATTTAAAAAAAATTAGTTTGTGTGTGACTGAATTGGTTTTCAAAAACATTCCTTGCATTGTGCTCTGTTGATTACAAATGAGTCTTTTTGTTCTGCTGTGAAATGTGCAATATTGTTCTGCCAAATCATTTTCTGTTTTTGCCTGTGATGGGGGGGAAAAAAGCCATCAAAATTAAAAGGGAAAGTAATTAATCACTGGTGCTCAATCACCTTCAGCATGATGCATACAGTGTAAGCAGTTAGTATCACAGCAGATGTGTATTAAAATGATTTACTGAGGTAAACGTGCCTCCATTGTAATTTGGGCCAAAAAAGATGGAGTCAAACTGTGACAGATCTCAAAGAAAAAGGAAACATAACCAATATCACCCATTGCAGATTTAATCATTTAATCAGATGTTCTTATCCAGAGCACCTTACATAGGTTATAGTTTTTTTTTTTTTGTTCTTACCATGCTATCCGTTTAAACAGCTGGATAGTTAGTCAGGCAATTCTGGGTTTGCCCAAGGGTACAGCAGCAGTGCCCCAGCAGGGACTCGAACCAGCAACCTTTCAGGTAGGAGCCCTGCTGCTTACCACTATGCTACACTGCCTATCAGAGTTACAGTACGTTTTCTCCGAGAATCACATTATCAAAAGACAGGACAACAATTGTAATAAAATAAAAAAGTGAACAGAGTGAAGTCGTGAAGTGCCGTCGGGATAGGAACAGCTCTCTGTTGCCTCGGCTGTCTTTTCAATGAGACCTTCACCCTGGAAATCCTCCACGTGGCTCAAGTGCACCAGCAAGAATGGCAACAGTATGTGTAATGCATGCACGCATGTAATAAACAACATTCACAAGGGCATATTGTGTAAAATATGAAATGATTGCTCTTCAAATGTTTGGCGTGCCCGCCGCATACTTTACTGTGGTTTATGAGTGCTTGACTCGAGAGGTGATAAACTGAACATTGTCGTGAGTCCTGAGAATGCGATTCAGATTTACGGTGCCATATGCTTTTGTGAACAGACCCAAAGAGCTGTTTATGCAACTTCCGTTTTTATTGCAGATAGCCACGGGAGATGCGCGAGTATCTGAAGGTCACAGGTGTGAGACCCAGGTGGGCCGCGGCTGTCGCACCCTTGAGCAAGGCACTTAAAATTAATTGCTTTGGGTAAATATCCAGCTGTACGAATGGATAAGACTTACAAATTAAAGCTGTAAATTAAAACGGAGGTTTTCCTGGAAAATGGCATCTGCCAAGCAATTCAGTTCTGTAAAACAAGAAAGAAACGTACTTCACCTGCCCCCATGAGCCGTGTAGGAAGGACCAACCATCGAGAGGAATATATGAAGGAATTAATAAATGACCCCTGGATGAATCAAAATTAATCAGCCAACTTCACAACCAAGTGAATAAATGAATGCATGCAAGTAATTTGAAATGCAGTTAGTAAACGTTCAGCCTGAATAGTGGCTGAATGGTGTCCCGATCTCATTGGTTCTGCTAGCATGGAGCCACGCATCCTAGTCGAGGCCAGGTCTCCAGAATACTGGTCTTTTAATCCTGAACGCTATGGCAGCATAAAACACTCCACTTCAGTGCGTACAATCCATAAACCAAAAACAGTACTATTAGTGGATTCCACATTTTCCTACATTCAATATGTTACGTGAAGTTCGTTCAAGTGTAGAATTAGTGGCCCTTACAAAAAACGAAGATGTGTTCAAATGTATATTTGTAAATATAAAAATATATTTTAATGTATGTTAAAGAAACACTGCATGTATTGTTAGAAAAACAGTGTTTTAGAGGAGTAGATATTTTTAAAGAATTTTTAAAGGTTAAACACAATGTAATTTATACATAATTTAGTTGAGTTAAAGTAGCAATAAAAGTAGCAATAAAAATAATTTTTAATCTGTTCAGCATCTTTTCATATATTGTGTACACACAAACACACTCACAAACACATTGCCAAAAAGGTTATTTCACTAAACACAAATATTTATGTAACTGTCTAATACCGCTGCCATTTGAAAATCTATAATTTATGCAGACTTTATGCATATAGCTTGGGCACTGATGGAGTCGGGTTTTGTAACGCTTCACTTTATGAATGTCAACATCATAAAAACATTTCCTGCAGTACTTCATCCTGAAAGAGCGAGAGACGCATAATTCAAAATGTGCACCTTGTAAAGAGATTAGATATGAGTTCTGAAAGCTGAAGAATCCAAAACTAAAGCCAATTTCTTTTCCCTGGATGCCCATAGAAGTTAGTGATCACCTGCTGAGTCCGTAACCCATCGACCATATCCTCTCTGTCTCGTTATCCTGGTTCTAAATCTCCGGATGCTGGCACTCCTGGAGATCGGTATTCCCAGAAAGACTCCCTAACTATCTCCCCTACTGGTAAGCATCATCATTGCTTACACTCTCGGCTCTCCTGCAGCACAGCCGGCTATATTTGGAAGGACTAATTGGGTGTTCTGGTGTCATTGTTGGAAGAAATGACACCTTTGAAGTTAATAAAAATCTCTGGTGCATTGGTTCTTTATCAGAGGCAACAAAACAAGGCTTGAGTGAGCGCGTTCTCTGTCGAATTGACAGCTCATTTAAAAAAAAAAAAAGGAAACACCTTTGGAACAAACCGGCGGGTCCTGTTGTTACAAGGCCCTTGTGTGACTGGAGTTCCTCGAGCTGCCCAACAAAAGTTGCAGTATTCTGATGCTGTAAATAAGAGGCCTCACTGTGGAGACATGGCTTCCCCTCCAGCACTTTAAGTAAGTACATTCTGTGCGACAGCCTCAGGTACGTGCGCTCGGTGAGAAGTTAAAAGTACTAACGTTGAGGCAGAATTAACGCATCTACATTTTCAGTTATTCAAGACTTCTCTGATGTTCCCCAGGTACCATATAAACATTCAGTGTGGAGAATATATGCCCCCCCAACATCGTACATATACAGACTTCTTCAGCATTGAAATACACTTGTCATGTTTAGTAAATCAGCCAAAAAACACTACCGTCTAAATAAACATGAAACAAATTTACGTCTATGTTATTACCATTTTAACAGTTTTAACATTTATTTTATCTCCTCTATTTACGGTCAAAATGCAAATCACATGGAAACATTAATTTAAAATACAAAGCTGACATAACATTTGAAACTGTGAAAAGGTGATGTAAGAGGACTATACAATAAAATGCAAATGAAAATGAGGTTTTGTGTTGATGATGCAAAATGGATAAAACGTTGACCTGGAGAAGAAAAAGCTAAAGAATGAAGAGGGGACACAGGAAGCCACAGGATTAAAAAGGAGCTCTTACTAAGAAAAGCTCCGAAAAGGGAAAACGGCTCTGACCTAAATAGTAAAGGGAAGGAAATGAATTCAGTCCATTCACTCTGGGAAATGGCACCATGAAGGTAATGAATGATGGTTGCTGCAATAAAAGATACAGCCATTATTGATGCAAACACAGTAATAAAAAAAGGAACTGCCTTCAAAGTTAGATATACTTAGCAGGGTAGTGCAGGAGCTTTGAGTCAGCTATCTTTTTTTTTTTTCTTAAATTCAATTTAGGAGACCTCAATTGGTAAGTAAATGGTGAGAGGCATTTTAGAGATGTGCGGTTATTCTTGTACCCAATTTAGCGAACACAAAGCCAAGTATGGTGATTTGGAGGCCCCGGGGAAGATGCACAGATGTTTTAACACAGAGAGGGTGTAGGATCTTTCTTAGGCTCTGCATTGTGTCTCTTAATAAGCGCTGGAAAGTGCTGCTTTACAGATAAGTGACACAAGGGGAAAAAAAAACAACAAAAAAACCCTTGCTTTCCCTCAGGGAGGTTTCTCTTATGTTCTTATTTATTTTCATTTTTCCCATAGAATGACCTTTTCTTGAAACACATGTCAGCTCATGTTGGAAACGCCAGCATAAAAAAGAAACCAAGCTAATCTTGTATTGTTGTCTCCAGTTCCAGTAGGTGGCACAAGAGACATTTCAACAAAGCGGTCAGAAGGTTGCAGACCAGGAAAGCTATGATTAAGCATCAAGACTACAGTGCCACGCAGTTTGCAAATACTGTAACTGCCTTATAGTTGCCTGCGTGTTAAAGTAAGTTTTTGACTTTCATCTTTGCTCTTTGTTTCATGTGTTTGGGTATAATCATAGACTGAGTGTGCTTATTGTTGATGTCCAGTTTTGTACTCTAAAAAAGGGTTGTAATATGTGAGATTCATCATGACCAAACTATTTCTTTGGAAATGGGAGGATATTTAATATTTGCAAATTGTGTTGGTGCTGATTAAATGCTGTTGATTTACATAATGGTGACACTAGAACCAGGGAAATCAGCATTTGTTTCTAGGCAAGGTGCTGCATCCTTCAGGAAAGTACTATCCCCATTAAGAATCCTGAAGCTAAAATGCAGCATTTTCCAAGGAAATGCTGATATTGCTACCAGTAAAAACAGTAAAACCATATATTTATGACAAAAAGTAGAAAATTTTACAGTTCCACTTCATCAGTGTAAATTTGTTTTCTGTCATTTATTGGTTGCCCCACTTAATTTGCTGGGAAGCCGAGCCTATTCAAAATGACCAAATGAGAAATTCTCCATGAGAAACATATAATTGCACAATAATTTAGGCACAGTAATTCAGTTAGGAAAGCAAATTCACGTCCATGGAGGTGCTGGCTGTGTTGTGGAAACATTTTGTTCCTGTCCGATTTTGGTATTGCATTGCGTTTTTGGAACTGACACCATCTTGCAGCCTCAGACAGAACGTTCTGGCTTTTGAATGGCATGTGACTATTGAGTGGTTCATTCCATTTCAAGTTGTGAAAAATTCAGAGGAAACTCACATAATAGCTGAATTTGAAGAACAATAAAAAGGTTATACCATGACGAGCGCTCACAACTATAAGCCTACATTTTATCGGATTTTTAAATGATTTATTCTGGATGAAAGACTGCCATGTTCTGCTGTGTGCTGTGCCGTTGTATGTCAATGTGACCCTTTGGTCTGATTCAGGGCCCTTATGACTCATCCAGAAAATACGCAGTTTAGAATCATAAACGCGCCTTTATATTATCGGCTTGGTCTTTTCTAATGCCTGCATTGAGATTCACTGCTCCCTTCCACCGCCTGTGAAATCACAGAAGGATGTGTTTGTTAGCGAAAAGGCAGAGTTCACGGATGGAATACATTGTGTTAAAAAATAGGACAGCGGAATGCTAAAAAAGCTACTTCCTCTCGGTTCTGCCGCCAGTCAAGGGGAAGGCGCATCACAATGAACGCTCTCGCCTTGAGACGGCGGAGTCATAAAGACCATTCGCCGAGTAGTTAACAGAGGGTTTGTGCACCGGTGTAGTGAGAGGGTTGAAGTGAGTCATGCCCTAAAAAAAAAAAAAAAAATCACAAATCATGCCACCTAAGTAAAATCCCCCATCTCTGCATCGGCAAACAGTTCCGTTCCAGGCTGAGTTGGAGAGGGTTCTTTTTTAGCTCCCCTCGCACCAGTTAAAAGATGTAGTCATGCAGCGGCTTGCCTCTCAGGGCCCAGGGACCCAGCGCACCACATGCTGGGTTCTGAATATTTCACTCTGCTCCCTCGGCCTGTCGAAGCCCCCGAAGCCTAGGACAATATCACAGCCAGCGCAGCCGAGGAGATGGAGTCCGGAGGTTTTTCCTCTTCTCATTTCCAGGGGTGTAACGGCTACAAAAAACGACGGCGACGACAGACAAGCGGAATGGCAGGGCGCAGAAGAGCCCTAACATGGTTTCTGGCTCGCCAAGCGAGACGCGGCATTATTTCTCCTGTTTTATTATTCATATTGCAAATACGATTTGATGTGATATTTTATTCATAAGATCCCCTGTCCTTAAACATGGCATTTCCTCACAAGTTACTACAAAAATCATTTCAGATGGAGGAACGGAAAGTTATTAAAAATTATACCTCCAAGGGCAGCGAGTATGTGTGGAAAGTGTATATATTACTTTTTTTTCCTGTCTGTAATATTGATCTGCGTTAAAGATAATCAATGAAAAGGGTTTGCCATTTGAGAATGTAGCATCATCAATCAGACATGCCCTTTGTGAGACTATTGTAGAGTGCCCTCCAAAGATGTCTCTGAAGGTAAACTCCTTTGTCTCAGCTATTTTCAATTAGCCTCAAATGCTTCCTATAAAACATCTGTAAGGACAATTCTGTACCCTGTCCTCCAAGATAGAGTTCGTTTCACATCTCAGTTTCCATATGCATGTGTCGGACTGCTTATCTCTGTTTGCGATCTCATAATCAGATAATCGTTGTTCATTAATCCAGTGTCATCCTACTTTATTGAACTGCGTGTTCCCCTAAAGACTATTTAAGTCCTGGATAAGGTATACTTACCTGTGCAAGGGCAAACTGATTTGTTGCATTACCCTAAAAGGCAATGGAACACAGTTTCTACAGTCATCATTAAGGAAAAAAAACATGGATTTGTGCATCTGTTCATAGCAGTAGCAATACACATTGCTATTGGTTTAACTTTTCTGCAGGTGTGTTTCTCTTGAAAGTCATGTATGCATTCAGAACAGATCGGTGCGATACCCACATGTTATGAATCGGGTGACCGAGCCGCTCGGCTCCGTGTCTGTAAATGCTCAACAACAGAACCTCAGCAGCAATAATGACACAATGACGAGGGCCTGTTCTTACGATCAAATCGACAGCGATAGATTGTACCCTGGAACAGAGGTGGGTCGTGGGGACTGTCTCGCTTCGACACTCATTTTTATCAGTTAATGGGGGATCTCAGGACCTGGCATTTAAAACCAGCAACGCTAAATTACTGCATGTCACCGTCTGCCAAATATCTCCACAGGAGGCAGTGAACCCTGAACGCCCGCATCATTAAGAAAATTCAAGCTATCAATTTCATATTCTTGCTTGTGGGTGTGCACCTGTACAGGCATTGATTGAGACCGGGGGAAACGGAGACTTGCGGAAAACGTGATTGCGTGTGCACACGATTGAACAGGACAGAAATGTGTTGATTACTCAATTCATTAAGACCTGTAAAAAGGTGGAACTGTTTATGTGACAGATTATTGTAGACATGTCTTCCCGATGCAGCTGTCGACTGCCCCATTTATAAAGGAAACTGTTAAGGGTGCAGTGGCTAAGTACACCACAGCACTGCAAATTTTGAATTTCAAAGTCCAGGTGTTGTCCAGTGCTTCTGGAGTAGTTATTTTATAATGCCATACTGCTACTTCTCACTCCAGGTTATTGCAGGGGATAAGTCTGGGCAAGTCTATTGCATGTGACTTACTTCTGGTGGTAGATTTACCTGTGAGGCAACATTCATCATTAAAAAGCTCTGTCATCATTGATTTCACACACAGACAGCAAATCTAAAATAAAAACACCCTGAAAAGAACGTGTCTGTATTTATTATTGACCAGGGGCCTTCATCTGCTGGCCGAACATAGTATGACGAAATGGTTACAACATGTAGTACACAGTGTGGCTGATCTTAAGTCAATATGAAAGACAACAGCTATAGGGGAAGGATTTTGGAGAGAGTAAACTTACCCAGGAATGTAGAGTGGGGGGAAAAAACAAAACAAAAACATATGGCCACTGTTGTAATATAAACGTCCCAGGGATTTTTGCAGATCGGTCTGTTTCTCACTGCTTTGATTTTTCTCTCGTCCATCTGTTCAAGCTTTACAAATAACTCTGTTTAGCAACAGGCAAACAAGCGCACGTTGGTGTAGGCATGGAGAAAAAGGTAATTGTAAAATACACCCATGCAGATGCTGGCTGATAACAGTACAAATTAGTGCTGATCAAGGCTCTTATTTGAATGCTCATGTTTCCCATGAAGCTGTGTTATTGTGTCATCAAAACTAATGGGAAATTAAACGTACCATTTAACTTTTCCTCCTCCTCAACTGTATCATTCAAATTAAATTCTATTACCGCCTTAGTCTCACCAACCATACGTGTCTAACTATTATATGCTTATGTCTGTGACACTGTCATTTCACCAAAGGAGCGGACTCTCAGTTCAACAGAAGTAGCTGCCACTTCAAGCTCCAAGATGCCCTTTTTCACAATTATGGGTTGGAAAATAAACTGGCTGCTACGCTCTGTGCTTTGTTCTGACCTGAACTAACACTGCACTTAAGTACAGTAATAACTGGTGTGCCCTGCACCCCGGCATTCACAAGAACCCCTACCGTGTCCGCCGTTTGGCGACAGAGGCTTTGATTTGCCGGTGCCCGATTGCTATTTGTAACAAAACTCCTGTCTGATTCCTCTCTCTCTGATTCTTCCACTGGTGCTGTTCTGAGGCTAATTGTGAGGCTAAATTCTCTTTCATTCCTGTTCTCACAGGTAGCTGCACATGTAGAAGATTTATGCTGTTTGTTTCTTTCTTTCTTTATTTTTTTTAAATGGTTTGATGAGTGTAAATCAAAATGGAAAACGCCAAAGCAGCATGAGGTATACATGCGATAAGTCTCATTGCTTACTTGCAGTATGAGCAAAATGAAAAGTCCAGGTTTTGTATAAATTGAGTCTGGTTTTTGACTTTTTTTCCCCAAAGTACATGTGTTGAAGGTGGCTTATGGCTTATTGTTGTGTTTAATTTTTTTTTTGTCCGTCTAGCTCCTGTAATTAAAATTCCGCGCCTGAATTGAATTGCAAAGGGAGAGAGAGAGAGAGCAAGTCAAGGTTGGACTGTGTTGCGCGGCGCGGTTTAAGTTCTTTATTTGCTTGTCAACCGCCAGGGCTCCTTCAGGACAAATCCGAGACTAATGAGCTATCGGGTGGAGAAAAATGAAAGGCGCGGTGCCCCCCTCCACGCCCCCACCCCTGTCTCTTTCAGAGTGTCAAAGTGGGCACTGCAGGCGGCTGGCAGCGAAAGAAGAATCGCACTTAATAAACAGGGGAGGGGGCCTACCGGTTTGAGGGGCTGATGGGTAGGAAAAGGGAAAGCCAGGAGAGACTTCCATTTGAGTTTTGTTGCGAGGGAGACATGAGGAATGCTTTGCGATGGTTAAATGCTTCATAAGTGATTTTTCTAGCGGAGGTAAAAAAAAAAAACACTATTGTCTTCTTGAGGGTATTTTCAACCTCCTTGTTAAGTAGAGCTGTGGGCTTTCATGCCTTATTTAGGAGAAAAAAAAAATCCCTATGCCGATAAATTGTTCCACTGGAGGTAGAGCTCATTGCCAAGTCACTAATTGTTTTGTGATAAGCCAGACATTATTTGATGTTAAGCAGTCGTTGCTATTTCTCACGAGCTCTCCTCGTGTGGTTAATAAGGATAAGCCCCTTCGTTTGGAATAGCGTTTGCCATGGTGTGGACCGCGGACCAAAAATCCATCCCAATCGGTGTCTTGGTCTGCTGTCGGCTGCTTGCCCCTGCTCAGGTGACGCCTGTCATAGGCTAAGGACACTGGATGCACGTGGGGCAAATGCACAAAGTAAAGAAGTTGAGTGAAGATAACATAAAGGATAGTTATCAATGATTCTAAGTAAAATTCTAAGCATTTTATCTAAAAAGATGATGATGATGATAAGCATCATTATTATTGTAATAATTAATGTTGTTACAACTGCCACTATTAATAATAACGTTGACCGACTCATATTTTTATGCACAGTTGATTTAAAAAGGGCAAAAACAGGAAAATAAGTGCAAAACAATTAACTTTATCACTGTTTCATAATTTGGTTTTTGCTCCACAGTGTGTCAAAGACGCTAGTTTAAATTTTGAGTAGTACAATTCACTACCAGTATAATAATTGGTTTTTATTTTTGTTTTTTTATTATTGTTATAGAAATCATAATCCGAATACAGTTATTGAATAAGACTTAACCCACCATACATACAATTTTGCCATTAGTACAGATATTACTAACACTAATAACAGCTGGTTTAGTATTCGTGTTTAAGATTGGTTTATCAATACTATTAATAGTTGGTTGAATTGACAACAGTAAAACAAGGGGGCAATACAATTTCACCAAACATTGTCTGTTTCTTGACATTCACTGAAGAATGTAAGAGCTATTTATATAATGGGAACTACATATTTATTTATGTCTTCTTTAAATAAAAATATTGCTGTCTTATTTAATGCAGAATTTAAGAAAAATTCAGCACAAGTAAAACAAACACTGCCATCAATTAGTTTCAAATTTGAGGTCCCAGTTGACTTGTGGTCTGAGTAATCAGGAACTATTATAGCTGCGATTTCTCAGGTATTGGCAGCACAGTACACCTAAATGCTTTAAATCAGATTTAGTTTATTCAGTTATTTTGCATAAACTACATTTGAGTTAAATAAATTCAGATGGTTTGAATTATTTAGTTTGGAATGAAATGAATTTGAAAAGCAGCACAGATAGCCAGGGAGGTCATTAAGATCGATCAATGCATACCGTGTAAGGATACTCAAGGACTGACACTGCAGAAAGCTCTGGCATAACTTTGTAAAAGAAAAAAAAAAAATTTCAGCATATATTATGGTGTGAATGTCAATTCATAATTATTGCTGGGGTGTGATTTTCGTGTTTTTTTTTTCCACAGTACACAGTTTTCGTTAAACAGTAAAATGTACAAATAATCAATTTTGGTGGAGGTATTTTGCAAATAGACATTGCTTGCATTTTTTTAAATAACTGTTCTCTTTTCATTTTTAACTAGTATTCTTCACCAAATGAACTTCTTGTTAGTTCTTTTAGTGAATATTGTTCAGGTGAATCACACACACAGAAGAACGTCTAACAGCACCAAATAAAGTTTTTTTTTTTGCTTGTTCAGTGACTTTTTAAGGTCATTCATTGTTACACCTTATTAATGCTTTAGAATTATGAGTTCATCAAAAAATAAAAGCAGGAACTCGCAACACTTGTTTTAGCTTACTACAACTACAATCGATTCAGACTGGACTCTCATAACAGAAGTAGTAGTTTGCTCTCTTGGCCTGGCTTGCATTGCAAGATGTGCCCTATAAGAAAATGCTGAATTTTATGTTTTTGGTGTTTTTTTCTTTCAAGCCTATATTTCACACCCTGTACACTAATTCACCATATCCCGGGGCAAGCTTATGGCAAGGTTATTAGCTCATTAGAAGGAAGAAAAAGGCTAAAGGAAGCCTCAAGGTTTCTCCAAAGCATCTGTCTATCTTTAAAGGTCCACAGTTTTCTCTCCCTCTCTCTCTCTTTTACTGGTTATTACTTGTTGCATGGTGCTTGCTGCAGGCACAAATGACCAGCATTTGTACATAGATTTGTTTTGCCATTTAAGTTTTAATATTGCCTTTGTTTTCTTTTCCTTCTCTCATTTAAGCAAGAAATGCATTCAGTATTGTGGAGAAGAGGATATATGTTTTTAATAATATTATATGAAAGCTTTGTTTTTGTAATATATACTTGTGTGTGTGTGTTTTACACAGCCTCATATTTGTATTCATACCACATTTACTGCATAATTTTTGTAGAGAATGTGTATCACAGGGCTATCTACATCTGTCAAGAGAACCTGCAGCAACATAGTAGAGCAAAGGGTTGCCGGCCTGAATCCCAGGAAGTCTACGGTTGGTGAATTCTTCAGTGAGGAATTTCTCTGATAAACGAGCAGGTATTATTCTTATTTCAGCACATATCCCACCAAGTAAACAGGCGCATTAAATTATCTAGAGAGGCTCAGTGAGGGAGTCTTCTAAACAAATATGCAAAGTAATTAGGCAACATATCTCCCACGACTCACCTATTTTAAAAGGAAGTTGTTTTAGAGGCTGTTTCGTGAATCATGTGCGTTTACACTTATACAGTTTCATACAATGGTGTCTGCTGTTGTGCCAAGAGATTCACAGTCCTGAGGGTTTTAGAGCCAGCTTTCAACCAGCAGTAAACTGACACCAAAAACACAAAGTTAAAGTGTGCATCTAATCAGTGGGTGTGATTACATTATAAAGACCCAATTGGGAAGAGAAAGGTCTGCATCTGCAGTGAAAATCTAGGAGCATTTATTTTGATGTCCAAAAGTTACTGCGGCCAAAACAAGCCATTCCGGTTCACAAGGGTCAAGTCCTGGAGAGGAAATAAAAACTATGTGACCGATCAAACCTTTTAACGGCAGAGGAGACAAGGCTGCCTGAATGAAGAAGAGTGTTTATTCAGTCAAAGCCTTCACAGTTCTCTAATGTAGGCAATAATGCCCCCAAACCATTTCAGCGGCCAGATTTTTCACCTTCTGTGTTTGTGCCATTCCTTTACCAATGTTTTAGATGAAGACCAGTTTCCACACTTGTTTGATATTGCAGATTGGCTCAAAAAAGCAAAAACAAACAACAGAAAAAAAACCCCATAAAATTAAAACTTTGATGTAGTTTCTGTTAATGATGCTTCGAAGAGAGAGAAAAAAAAAACTTGGAGAGAGCAGATTCTGGAATAATTGAAATGCAATCTGCTGCCATCAACACAAAAAAGCTTCCCAAAGGGAAATGAAAATGGGAGACAAACTTCAATTTTCCCTCCAGAAATCATTATACCGCCTTCATCAACCATTTGCACCCCTTCTGTCAGGCATGCAAATTCATTTCTACGCTGAGTTATGGCTCGGCCCGCTCTCCCGTTTCCCTTCTTCACCTCAAATAACGCTCAGCAATAACTCCGCACCCAACAACACAATAAATAATAATAAAAGCATTGGAATGATAGGCACACGGAAAGTCATTACGGGCGTAACAAGGTAATTGTGGCACTGAGGGATGCCACGTGGCTGGCGATGGAGGGAGAGATGGCTTCTCTATTTATGAAAGTCATGATCGTGATCCATCACCATTACGCAACGGCGACGCCGCGTTTCCCGCGCTGACGTCCACCTGTTTCGCGCGTGTCCCGCGCTTCGGCGGCGGCGGCTTCTCCGTGACACGAACGCCGTGTATCTTCCTGGTGGAAGGCACCAACGGTTTTCCCCAACACCGGTGGCGCGTCCTCCCCGCGGTGAAATTCAATCACCGACGGCGACTTCCTCTCCTGCCGAAGGTCCCCTCTTAAGTCCCTGTGTTTCATGTTGTTAGGAGAGCAATAAAAATAGAGCACATCTGTTTTACTGCTTTGCCTGTGATGTTTTTCTCTATGATCATCCAGAACAGGAGTGTTGGTGCCGATGTTTTCTGGCCAGAGAGTGGTGTAGTGGCAGGTTTGATGAATCATGATGTTTGCTGTGTTGCATAGTGTGAAGAGCTATTCAGGAAGAGCTATGCACAGGTTATTTTGTTTGCCGTGTTGTTTCTCATCTTTGTTTCGAGTTTTGCTCATTACTGACCGCTCTCACCCCCAAATCAAAAAAGAAGAGTCCATGTCAAACCTCAATTTCAGCTCCCAACACTCTGGGGCTCATGGGAAATGCTTGCCCAGGAGTGCCTTCTGTCACAGACTGCTGTGAGGTCATTTTTTTCAGGCAAGTCTGTACTAATACCAGTTGGGAGTTTAACACAATGCAAAGCTCGTCCGTCAAAGCCGTCTGCCTTGCCTCAATGTACGGACATCAAAATGCAGTTAGACTCTGAAACTTAACTGCTGGCGCTTACTAAAAACATTACTTCATTTATTATTGGTGGGAGTTGAGGGAGAAAAAAAAATTCCCTGTCTGCCGCAGAATCAATCAGGATTTTTAATGAAGGTAATGGATCACAAAAGCCTGAAGGTCAAGACATAAACGCACGCAGTAAAAAATAAAACATAGCAAACTTGAGAAGATGTAAATAATGCAGTCAGCTGAGAAATCAACACTATTACAACCTGCTTCCTAGACTCTGCGAGCGGTTTAGTCTTCGAAGTTTCACAGACACAAATTTCTTGTCTTCATGGAAATCTCCCAGCCTTGAAGATTTACCTGGGCCCGTGCTTTCTTGCAATAATCCCTGAGGCAGAAACCTTATTAAAATGAGAGCCCAACGTTCCGACCTCGGCTTTTCTGACACAGTAGCGCTCTGTGACACCCCCCTCACTCCTTCCCACCGCCCGTTAATAAGAGGCTGTGAACTTTTGCACGGGTTATTATAATACATTTGTCTTGTTTACTGAAGGGTAGCATTATATATACAGTACGTCATTTTTAATAGTTGCCTAACCTGTAGGCATGTAGGATTTTTTTTTTTTTATTTCTTCTTTTTCTTCTTCGAATGCATCATTTTGCGGCGGAGTTCTCCGCGGCGCTGTTTACAAATTACAGGGCGGTGAAGAGTGGCGCGGGACCCTGACGGGCCGGGTACGGCGCTCGGCGGACGCCCCGGCGCCGCCCGCAGCTGCACCAGCTCAGCGTGTCACATATTGCGTCCGCTCCCGCTCGAGCAGATCCCCTCTCTCACCTCGCAGCCCCCTATAAACAAAGGGCTGCAGACATTTACAGGAGACTGCTCACTGACTGCAGAGTCTGCTCACAGAGCACAACATCATTTCAAACATTGTGTGTGTGTGTGTTTTTTCTTTCTTTCCCTGTTTACACATTTGGTACCACAATCTAGGATACGACGGGTTTGCGAATCGCAATCTCCACCAACACAGACTGCAAATTTGCAGAAGTCAAAGAAGGTGTTTTTCTAGATGTAATTACAATGTAATTACATAAGTTTAGTGTGAAGGCTTTTCAAGAGAGCAGCTGGTTAGATGCTGTGCAAGTATGAACTGTTTGCACAGTCTGTGTCCTGACAAGAGGATTAGGGCTGGATGTATGTGTTGGAGTTATGATCGGGATTAAAGAGAGGGCCAAGATTACTTGAGTAATCTGCATGAAATTGGCTAACGTGCAAAGTTGTGTCCCCTTTCAACAACTTCAGCAATATAATGATGAACACATAGTTGTTACACATTAAATAAGGTGTAAGTGCAAGTTCCAAATTTACTATTTATGACTGAAAATAGTTACATATTTATTTAATTGTGCAGGACAGTTACATCACATGGGGTTGTCTGTTATTAAGAAAAACATTTGAAGTGTACATACTGTAAAAATCACACATCTGGTCTTTTCTTAATACTGTACTACTGCAACCTGTATTACTGCAACCTGTAAATTAAACAAAACCTTACAAAAGAATATCGGGCGATATCAAAATCACCATAATTAAGCAAAGGGATGTTTGATCTTTCAGAATGCCATTTTCTGTTGAACATCACATCTGCACACATACAGGTCCCCGGGACTGAGGTGCGGTGGGCGGCTTCTCCTCTTTCTCGGTGACATTTAAAAAAGTATTGTGATAATTGCAGACATGAAAGTCTTAAATCAGACAGATTTAACCCTGTTGATGTGTAAAGGCTAGGGGTAAATGTCACTGTGTAATTACGGTCAGTACCAGACTGGTGTGAGTCTTCGGCTCAGCCATAAAAGACTGCAGTTCAATTCATTAAGCTCTGCTCATTAAGAATGAGGAACCCATGGTTTACAGTGAGCTAAGACTCTCTGCCCTCCCAACAGACAGGAGTTGCCTAAAATTAGCATTTGTTGTTCACCGGTTTGCTTTTAGTCACTGACTTAAAGGGCACCTACTGTGGTGCTGCTCTCTCAGATATAGATGATCAGTAGTTTATCTTACAATTATCATTTTACGCAGCTATCTCTAATTAGAGCTTGATATTAATCTTTTTTCTTTTTTTTTTTGAGAAGAGGTCAATACGTATTTTAAAATCGACCTGGACTAGAGTGTTTTTATTGTAGCAAGCGCACAACCATGAAAATGACCTTTTGCTGGGCAGGTTCCTAACTGCTGAAAGCATCCACTTTCCCCAGTTCCTCTTTTCCCACAGAACAAACGCTGGTGCTTTTTTTAATCAGAGTCGGTTTGTCCTCCTGGCAACCGTAAGTGCAAATTTCCCCCCTTGTAAATGTGAAGGTACCCATTTCTGTGATTCCTCCTGCCTCCCCTGTCCCTTCTCTCTCGCTTCTCCCCCTCCCTTCAGAGAATCCCGCCGACACTGGGCAGACATTAGGCGCTGTCCGACGACAGCGAGGCCCGTGCCGGCCAAACCGTCCCTCCTGCTTCACGTCTCTGAACTCATTCCCATTAAAACTATTCCTTTTCGAAAGTCTGCCGGGACAAACCCCAAACACTGTGTTATGAATCCCCTTCCAATTTCTCCCAAATTTCTTAGTTTTTTTTTATTATCATTATTACTCATTATTATTCTTGCTATTTTTATGTAATAATATTAAAAATACATTCATGTATTTATTTATTTATATGGTATATGTCCTTACACATGACAACGTACATATTATCCATTTACCCATTTGGATATTTATTCAAGCAATTCATGCTAAATGCCTCACTGAATGGTGAAATGGCAGTGCCCCAGCTGGGGATCAAACCTGCAACCCCTTGGTCACAAAGTGCCAGACTGCCGCCTGTTCGCCGGCACTTGGAGCTTTGATGAGCCACTGTGACCACAATGCAATAGCACACATGCAGGAGGGACAATTAGCCAAAATGGGTGGTGGGGGGGGGATAAATAAACAACAAAACAGAAATTATACCAATTTTCCTTTTCCAGTCACATTTCCTCCAGATAAAAATAACAGGCGTCTCCTAAACGCCTTGTCTCCCCGGGTCCCACAATGCCGAGCTGTGAGGTATTCACGGCTGAAAAGGAGGGCCCTTCATGCAGCATTCATAAATGAGACAGATGTGCTTTGGCAGTCCGCAGACGCGCCCGGCGTTTTCGGGCGGGGGAGGGTGGGGGGACCTGGATGGGCGCCGCGGGGCCGCCGCGGTTTGTTTAGCCATCTGCTCCTCGGAATCGCTTTTTAAACAGGTTAGTCACGGGCCGTGTCTGCGCGCTTTTTCGGGAGGGGACCCTCTCCGTTTTCCATCCGGCGTACTCATCAGAGAGACGGCGATGGTGGCGGCGCAGTGGACACAATCAGATGACACGCTGTTAATGGCAGGCTTAATCCTTATCTTCCGAAATGCGCCTGTCCGACTGCGTTCAGACACGCGGCCCGGGCCGGCATTCGGATTTCACTGATAATAATGAGCTGCTGCTAAATACATAATTACGTTTTATAATATTTTGATCATGTTGTGAATAGCAGTCCAATTACAAATTGAGTGTTGTTGTCTTTGTGTTGACACTTAACAACAATAATCCTTACTGGTGACCTCTCTTTGATTTACTGATGGTTGTGCTTGCTGTAATGTCTAAACTAAACATTGCTTTGTTTGCTCACTTGGAAAATTAAAAATGCTATAAACGTGCAATGTTAAAGTACATTTAGCCAAGTGAAAATACTCTGTGCGACCCATGATAGAAAATGATTATGCATTACAGAAAATAATTATAAAAGGGAAACCTAGCCCTTGAGTCATTTCAGTTGAACACAGCTCAGAACTTTGAGGAGTGATAAAAATGGAAGATACTTTTAGTAAAAATTTTCTTTGCATTACTCCTTTTTCCTGCAAAGCCTTAAGTCTTTCACAAGTCTCAGTCTTTAGCATTGTGATATAGGTTTATCTGTTAAAGACTGATGATGAGTGTGGTAAAAGCTACTTGAGTATCGGCAGCTGATACACTGTTGCTTTCCCAGTAACACTCAGAAAGCTGAGCAGCTTCCATCACAGAAGGAAAAGCAAAAATATGTCCAAATATACAGGGAGTACAAATAGTTTCCTGTATAAAACACTATAATTCTACCCTATGTGATAAGCTAGACTGCCAGAAACACATATACACATACACATACACACACACACACACACACACACACACACACACACACACACACACACACACCATTGCAGCTTGCTTCATCAGTGTGAAAGAGCTCCACCTGCAGCCTAGCTGGTACCTAGCTGTTTGTAATTGTGCTTCAAGGCCAGTTTTAAATCGTTGATTTTTGCAGCTTGAGTGGAATTGTTGAATTGCCTCCGTCCATATGATGCCAGCACTGAAACAACGTGTCATAAATGCCAGTGAGCTTTGCCAATCCCAGAGCAGAAGCCAGGCTCCTTTAGCTAATAATACTTTCCTGTTTGTCAGGGTGAAAACCAGAATACCAGTCTGCACATGCATGTGTTAAATGTTCTTCCTCTCATACGATCCTTCTCCCACTTCCCCTTCTCCGGTAACTGTAAATACTGTTGCTGCTTTAACATGTTCATTTATAATATACCGCATGCAAAACATAACGCTGGTTATCAATAAATCAAGCTTTAATATTTAAAATCTTGTTTTGGTTCAAAAAGGAATGGCCCTAAGTAGACGTTTGTTTGAAATTTGCATCTGTGTTTAAATAAGTGAGTTAATCCATTCATTTTGTTCCATCTGTGTGCACTGTGTAAAATCGTCTCTGAAGGGCACAGTTGGAAAAAGCTGATGTTAGCATAAAAGACAATCTGTCAGGAGAGCTGACTGAGAATTGTCGAACTGACTGTCTGAGATTTGTCGAACATAACAAATTGTTAACTATCTGTAGGGATCTGAAGAAAGTTGACTTCATTATTTGTGCAGAAAGTGTTTAGATTGTGCACGAGAGGGTTAAATGTGGCTTTGCAATGGAAACAACAGAAGTACAGCAATGAATTCTTGCCTTTTCTGGGGGTGACAGCTTTTGCTAGGAAGGGTGACCAAAGGTTTAAGTCTCTCCTCTCTCTCTCTCTCTCACACACACACACAGACTGATGTGCGCACACACATGCACACACAGTATGTATGTATAACATGTCCTGAGTTTACACTACCCTAAGGCACTAACAGAAATTCAAATTGGTAAACCCATAAACCCATGGAAACTGAAGTAAAGAATATCTCAGATAAATAAAAGGCCAGATAAATCACAAATTACATCGATGACTAGCAGTCTGCACAGGAAATAGGAATTGGAACTACCGGATCTCACTATTGAGACTGCATGAATTGGCTTGCTTTTGAATAAGCACTGCTCCCCCACACACAAACACACACGCATGCGCAAAAACACACACATACACAAAACAAAACCTTAAGGAATAAATGCACACCATGCACTTCAAACCAACACAGTGTTTTTTTTGTGACTTCTGTAATCCAGTACTGACAAACGTGGTACTGGGAGACCTTTGTGGGGCTGCGTTTTACCCGGGCAGAATATTTCAATGGAACATTCACCGTCTCAGTTGTACAACTGTCATAAAAGTTTCATGGTATTTTCCCATCTTTATTTTCCGAAAAACGCCAGAACAACAAACAAATTCCAAAGTTTTTGGCACAGGGTGCTGAGCTTAGTGTCAAACCTGAGACAAGGAAAACTTGTTAACTTTCCATTATGCTCAAAAAAAAATATTTCTGATTTATTCAAAGCGTGTGTATTTTCCTCCTGTTTCCCGCAACATGCACTGAGCACGCTCAGCAGGTGTGGAAACTCACCGCCAGTCTGAGCTTCCCCATCAGCTGTTACACTGCTCAGAAACATACAAAGATGTAAAGTATACCACGGGCTAGGAGATACACAACGTGGTAAAATACAAACAAATCAAGTACAAAACTTTGCATACAGATGACATGAATGAAATGTCAGCTGGGGGAATTTTTTTGTTCAGAAATGCAAACACAGACACACACCCTACCAATAAAATAAAGATGTATTGGGAATGCAGATACGCTGAGAAAATTTAAGGCTTCCAGAAAATGTCACAATAGTAAAATATATTCTCGTTTGCTTGTGGTTGTGTTTCTGCTTTCGCCAGAAAAAAATAAACAGACTGTTAGGTAATATCATAGCTCTGAGAATTTGAACAGCAGGCTCATGGGGATTCCACACAGATATTGATATTTTCCCAACATTCTATTTGCCTTAATTACTGCAGCTATCTGCTCTCTGAAGTGGAAAGCTTCCACATTAACCACAACACACTGTTTGAAAAGTAACACTCATGAGTTAAATGAAGAAGAATTCATTTAAAAAGATTGTTTTGACTCTTAAATGGAACAAGCAAATCAAATAGACCTCAATCTAACAAAACACCACCACCACCAACAACTGACATGACTTTTATACTTGAACCACTGAGAAGGAAAAAAATATATCTTCTTAATGATAGACTTGACTATATTAAAATAATAATGACAATAATGCTGCAGGTATGCCCTTATGGTCTGACAGAGAGTGAGGAAAAAATCTAAAAATGGATTATTTAATTATTGGTTAATAAGAACTGGAGTTATAGCAGAACTATGACTCACAATTCAACAAAGCATGAAATGTAATCACTGATGACACGTAGGCCACATTCACTTTTGTGTGGACTTTTTTTTGTTGTTGTCTTCCATCTTTTAATTTATTAGTTTAACAGTATGAAAAGGCATTTGCTTATTGGCTTTTTTCTCCTCATTAAAATGATGTACAAAATATAACTGACAGGACACCTGTCTCTAAAATCAATTTCAGATTGGTCTCATTGATTTCATTACATTGCTCACTTTATGGTTTGTTGATGAATCATGATCGTGTTTCTTAACTGCAATATAGGCTAAGACAAGAATCTCTCACAATGAAATGTGTTTTGTGACACAATTCTACTGCAAAAAGCGATACACAGAATCCAGTTTGATTAATTGATATGATCTTTGATCAAACGTCTTGAATATTTGTGACTTCTAACAACAATCATATTAATCCCTTATTCACGATGTTATTACTTCAATATGTTTATTACATTTTTGCATTGTTATATTTTTGTACTCAATTTGTCCTTTTTGTGTCAGCAAGACATGCCCCTTTACTCATGACCCTTTCATTTCTGGAATAGACATTATACATCACTAATCTTCCCTTACTAGGCGTTGTTTGATTGTGTACCTCTAAGTCTCAGCAGAGAGGCTATCCTTTGCTATGTGATCGGGATTTCTGTCAGACACGAAAATTCAGGGACGATGTTTACAGGAGGGCGGGCGATTGGGTAGTGCTGACTCAAAGAACAGTTTTCCAAATAATTAACCCATCAACTTCCACGAATAATGTAATGAATATATGTGTGTATCCGAAAGATGATAATGTAGGCCTTCAAAGCAAATGGTGGAAAAAATGTAAAAAAAAAAAAAAAATGTACAGAGGAGGGTAATCTCAAATCAGACATGTATTTACACAGCCCATGCAGAAGATCCAGGGAGTATTGTACACTTCCTGCCTCTGTGATTTCAGCTGTCTCCACAATGGCAACTGTGACGTGTGACACAGTGGGTTGAAGTGAGGACAGGTAGACCATCTCCCCCGGGGGACATGATCTGGCACTCAGACGGAAGTTAATAGGGGTCATTGCAGTGTGGTCAGCCAATTTGGTCCTTGATTTTTTCCCCCACCTCCTAGCAGCTCTAAACTGCACTGAAACGCAGTCCAGCACTATTTGCGGACAACGTGCGACTCAGAGGAATTTCAGCTATGATTCAACCACTTGTAATCCATGCTGTTGAAATGCTGTGTGGGGAAATCTACTGTACAATGATTACTAGATAAGAAAATAAAAGATATCCACATCTGTTCCTGTGCCCGTTCCAAAAAAAAGAAGAAAAAAAACTATTTATCCTCTTCAAATACAAATTTGAAAGAATATAGATAATCTTTGTGTTTGTTGTACTTCAAGCATGGTTTGTATTCATCTGTTCAATAGTATGATTTGAATAACTTAGGTGAGATGAGCTTTGATGAGTTTCAAAGGCTCAGGTGACATTGAGATCCTAGCTACAAGCTTCAATAGGCCAAAAAAACATGTATACTAACATTTCAAGGTTATTTTTGACATTCCGGAAGGTGATCTTGTGTTTATTATGTGTGAACGTATTACCAATTAGCTTGGTGGATCCTACCCAAATTGCTGTAGTTGCCATGAAAATAAAGGCTGGATTTGGAACAAAGAAGAAATCAGTGAATGTAAATAGAAAGCAGAGCCGTGGAATTGCAATGGACAGTCCTGATTAATGGATGGGAAAAGACAATCTGGAATCAGATGCTACCCTTGTTAATAAACACAGATCAGCATCCATTACTGTGTGTTTTAAGCCTTCGATATCACAAAACCCGCACCTTCCAAAAACTTTCAACCAGCCGTGGCAGTGCACCACAAACCGCAACTCTCCGGAGTGCACACCTCGGTTAGTGTCACCGCTAATTGCCGTTCCATTATGAATTTTCGGTTACCGGTGGCTGGTGTGTTGGGCATCCTGAGGTTTTCGCGACATTTCTGTTGCATTTCCTGCGGTGTTTTTCACTAGATAATGAAATTGTTTTCAACCCCCATCACCTGTCTCGGGTGCTCATTTGACTGCACCCGCGAAGGCGACATTATTTCACTGTATTTGTCAACGAAGCTGTTATGTCTCCCAGCCCTCTTCACGTTGAAGGGTTCAATGCGCTGACTGACAATTGGTAAACATTATTTGTGGGCCCCATTTTTTAAGCGCTTGGCAGCAATAATTGTCAGTGTGGGAATGATTGTGTGATTTAGAGTTGGGTTTTTTTTCGTTTCTTTTTTTTTATTGTCAGCGATAATTAATGATGAATAGTTACAGGCCCGCATGACATCCCATTTGTAAAATCGACTGAATTTTACAAACACAAATTAATAGAGCCTGTCCTGTCTGAAGTTTTAATCTGGATAGAAAGAAAAATATGTATATATATGACTGAATATTTTCAATATTTTCAGTGGGCCAATACACCATTAAAATGATGATGATATGACAGGTTATTATTATGGTTACTGTAAACCCACTCTTGCAAACCTTCTTGCCATGGTGAAGTTGCGTGCCATTCTGCAGCTCATCCATGTAGGATTGAATATCTGCTGAATAAAATATCTTGAACCTTAATTAAAGAAGATCACACACACGGGCAGGAAAGAAATGCATTTTTATATTTACCCGTGACACCATAAACAAACAGCCTGTCAGAGACACAACATAGCTTATTAATATTTCATTGAACACTCAGTGAGTTCCATAAATCACAATCATATATTTAATACTGACATATTAGAGAGGTAAATCAAAACAAAGCATGCGCAGACGCTCATTAACAGCGACGCTGTTTTTCGTGAAAACTCTCCTGATTTTAACTTCCTCTCCGTCGTCCCGACTACCCGATCGAAACTTCATTAAAGAAATCAAGCTCAATTCATGCCGGGGCGATGCAACGCGTCCTTCTAAAGCTCGATAGTTCAATTTAACAGGATGCCAATTTAACAACAATGAAAGCCATTACGGGGGGAAGTGTGGAGCGTTGTCGCTAATTATTTTCGGAATGTGAGGAAACAACAGACCCATTGATAACAGCTGTGACTGGTGGCTTCCATCTGGATTGGAAAAAGCACATGTTGAACAGAGCAAGTCTCGCGGCGCAGAAAGAACGGCTAGCGTTCTGAGCCTGACAGTTATTCGTTGTTTTTTTTTTTTCTTTCCCCATTGATGATGAACATTATTTCTTTCTTTTTTTCCCATTTTTTTCGGTGTGAATTTGATGTGGAGGATGCTTATTAGGTGCCATCTGTGCTTATGTGTGTTCTGTCTGTGGCTTTCTGCTTCTCCGCTTCCCCCCGTGGAAATAAATGATCTTCTCAACAAAACCTTTGATTGCATTACAATGTACTCATTAGCTCTATAGTGCTTTTGTACAGTTCCTCATGTGCTCTGTTCCCAGATCCATCCTCACCTGCTGCTTCACAACCAGGGCTAATTTGACAGATCTGGGCTAGCACTGGACCCATACCAGTATTAGACCAGTTGACATGGCAGCTAGGCTAAGATTGAGTGTGGTGGTACCCGCTGACCTGGGGGAAAAAAAAAAAAAACATGTTTATTGGTCTGCAATGTGCAGTGATTCCATCTCACAATATTGAATAGTTCAAATTATAGTTAATTATAAAAATATAATATGCTTCATTTCATTTCAGAAGACCCTTGGCTCCAGTTTCTTCACACTTTTTTTTTTTTTTTTTTTTTTTTGTTTTTTTTTTTTTTTCCAGAGAATTATTCCAACCCAGCAAATAAAATATACTCCACGACTTGGAAAAACAGGGAGGGGCCAGCCATTTTATTCATTATGCTGTGAAGACTGGCATGGAAGAGCCTATGTGAATTTGGGTCTGAGCTTTAAGCAACGTTTGGGACAGTTTCATGCAATTCCCTGCGTAATTACATGACACTTTTCCTGCTTCTCATGAGGCTGTTGCTGTCTCCCCGCACGTGGCTGTCACTTCTCCATGTCAGCTCGCGACGCGCGTCATCACGCGAAATGTGACTGACCTCCGGCGGCTTCTGCTAGCTATGCTAGGTCTGTGCCGTCTGGAAAAAGCCGGGGATATGTGCCACCTGCAGGCTAATTCATGGGGAAATAATGAACGTGTTTCACATACAGTATCAGTCAAAAGTTTGGACACACCTGCTTTTTCTTTATTTTTACTATTTTAGAGTAGCAGTAAAGACATCGAAACTATGAAATAACACAAGGGAATGGAATTATGGAACAATTATGGAACAATGGAATTATGCAGTGACTAAAAAAGTGTTAAACAAATCAAAACTGCCATATATTTTAGATTCTTCAAAGTAGGCAATAATTATTTTTTAAACATAAAAAAATTTTGGACGAAATTCATACGTAGGCATCGATTTCAGTATTTAAATTTGTCTGAGAAACAAATTTCAAGCATTTAAGCACAAGTCTTTAGATAAAAATGTCTTTGAATGCATGTTTCTCCATTATCTTTAACAGGTGTGTCCAAATCTTTGACACTGTACTGTACATCACATTGTTGGCATTCAGTAGACAGTCTTATCCCGAGCAGCTTACATAGTTTACTGTTTTTACATGTTACCCATTTATACAGCTGGATATTTACTCCGGCAATTTTGGGTTAAGTAGTTGGCCCAAGGGTACAGCGGCAGTGTCCCAGCGGGGAATCAAAATAGCAACCTTGTGGTTATAAGCCCTGGTCTTTACCACTGTGCTACATTGCCGCAGTGTTTGGTTACAGTTACACACAGCAGAAACAAAGAGGCTGAATTTTGAAATGGTGGCCAATGTCTTGGTCATGTTGGGCTTATCATTGCATTTTACATTTTGTCAGTTACTAGATGGACTTACAAATCAGGAGTGCAACAATACCAGGATCCAGGATCAGCCAAACTATCTCTAATCCTACCTCTATTTTATACAGCAATTTTATTAGCCATTTTATACAGTCTGCTACCACCCAGATCCCGATAACATGGAACATCCTGTGTTCTATTCCATTTTGGCATATAATGTGGACTCCAGGAACTCAAACGCAGACTGATGAGACATAGCTGAGGCAAGCATATCATCTTGCATATCAATGTGTCCTTAACTCAGTGTTTCTCAACCCTGCTCCTCGTGGCACCCTGTCCTGCCTATCGTCTATCTATCCTTGCTCTACCTACCTGACTGAACTCATCAGTGGCACATTTTATTAGCTGAGCACACCTGATTTAATCAAGCAGCAAGGATAGATAGAAGCTATGCAGGACAGGGTGCCGCGAGGAGCAGGGTTGAGAAACACTGCCTTAACTTTATCCATATCACACCCACTGAATTTCCGACCAACATTTTTAATCGCAGATCACACAATAGGAATCAGCTTTATATCAGTACAAAGAGGCGAGCATGTTTGGAGAAGCCAAGAAACGGCGAGGCAGAGCGTGGGGACTTACACAACAGCCCCCAAGGATGTGAAAACATATTTCCTTTATTTGCCATCAGAGAGAGAGTGACGCATTCCAAGCACACAATGTCCTCCAGGAGGTCAAGAAAACGGGAACACCTGACAAGGGCTTGTCAGCAGGCCAGGCTTTGTCGTGGGCACACAAAGGGCATGGCACACATGAGGTCCTCCATTCTGAGGAGCGTTTAAAAGAGGGCTGACTTTCAAAGGAGGCAGATACTGTAAGATTCCACGCCAGCCAAGTGTAGACGGAACAAATGTACGTGTAGCGGTTATCCGGGCAGAGGAAAGACATTGGTATTTACTTTTGCACCTGCGGTTTTAAAATGCGAAACTGAACTGGAGGGCCAGCAAATGCATCTTTTGAAGATGAGAACCCCTTCATGCAGGAGTAGTTTGAAGTATTGAGCCATCTTTACAAAGGGGGGAAAAAAAAAACTGAAAAAGAGGAATCTGAAAACAAAGTAACAAAGGATTTTGGAGAAGGCAGGCTTGTTTCCAGTTTTCAGGAGGGTACTCTTAATTGCTTTTGACACAATGGACTCACATAGCTTCTTCACAAATCACTCCACAGTTTACTTTGTCAGAGTTCTAAATGATTATTCAAGTTTACTTCACTGAAGTCTTAGCTGTGCTCATAGACCTTACAGAACTAATTAGGTATGCCCTCACAGTGATATCATACAAGCCGAACATTCAAATGTCAAGTAAGTTATAAAAAAAAAAAAGAAAAATTACCTGATCTTGACTGAAGTTGTGCTGTCCAGTTTTGGCAAACTCTATGTAGGGATAATTTGCTGTTTAATCTTTTTTTTTTTTGGGCTTGCATTCATGTGTTGGATACAGGTGGTCCAGCTTCCCAGCTCCAGATTGCCATTATCATGTGGCATTTCTTTTTTCTAAATACCAGACGTTTATTTCATCTTTACTTTTCTGGAAATGTTCAAGTACTTTCAATGGCCTACGTGGCACAAAGTACTCAACGTGTATTTTTGGCATTTCTGGACACTTTGTGGTGACATTTTCATATTTCAGTATTATGTACCTTTTGTTGTTGATGGCTGTTAACTGACAGAGTGGAAGGAACATGCATTGATTCCTTGGTTTTAAAATGGCACATGACATGAATATATCTTGTCATAAATAAATGACTGAACTACAATTCTCTTTACAGATTCCTTATCATTCATACCATGCAATTCCTTTCCCTAAATATCTAAGGCATCGAAAGTTTTTTTCAAACGGAAAAAGGGAATTTCAGCTTTAAATCCACAATATGACATGGTTTATATAGTCTACCATGTACTAACTTATGTGATTGTGACTTATTTGTGTTCTTAAATAGGTACTTCTGGTGAAAGGATAGCTCAAGAGTGGTCCCATTCTAAACCTTTCATGCTTGGTAATTTCTGTGACTATTTTACTGTATTCCATTGGCTGATATTAATATAAGCTATGTTATAAAACATAAAGGAATGTCCACACTGCTAATGCACTGTAGAGCCAGAACCAGGTTAGCATGAGCTGGAGGCAAAGCTAGCTTACATTATGTCAGGAGCTGTGGCATGTGACATCACAATGGACACTACCTTCTGCCTAGATCCTAAAGACTACCTGGAAAACAGTTGAGGTTTCTTTTCACCCCCCAAAAAATAAACTCTGTATTAATTCTAGCCATTTCTGGTTATGCCATCATCAGCAACAGCAGCAAGCTCCTTTCTCCCCCTGTCTTTGTATCTTCAGGTTTTAACATTAAAGAAAAATAGTAAACATTGGACCATGGGATCCCCTCAATTATACATGTTTGCATCACCTGTCAAGCTTGACATACCAATGGGAATCAAGCATGTGTTTATATTAATTCAAATGTAACCCAACGGTTATCAAAATAAACATTGCAGTTCAGGAGTGTGATTGAAATACAGAAAAGGGAAATAAAAAAAACAAAACACAAAGCCAATGTCAGAAAGTAATAATGTAATAGTTGGTGTGCACATTAAGTGGACCCACCTCTGTCATTGACGAACAGCACCAAAGAGCCATCGACCCTTTCCAAACTGTCTTGATTACTAAAAATGCCTCAGCATGGCTGACAATCGGGCTCAGTGAGGATTCAAACCTTCTCTCAACGTAGTTTATAGCCATGTTTCCCATGGAAAACTACCCAGAACTAGTATTAAGTGAGCCAGCCTGGTTCAGCTCTACAGTGGAATAAGTGGTCAGAATAAACGTAATCATCAGAGCTTCATAGGTTGACATTTACTGGGCACAGGCCTCCACTGTGATCAGACAGCATTACACCAAAGCAGTCAAGTAAAGTGCATCATTCATCATGTTTTATACTTTTAAAAAGCCCTTTAAAACTATACCAGAACAGCTATTTCACACATTAAGATGTGAAAATGTCCATTCTCTCCTCTTTCCCCTGCTTTTATCCATTGTGAAAAGATACTGGACTCAAGCAATCTAATTATAATCTACCCTTTTACATTTTTATGCTTTTTATTGGGCGAGGTGCCGGGCGCTCAGGAAATTATGTGCTTGAGCAACCTCTGTTTATTGGGTTTTTGTTGTTTTCGCTGTTGTTGTTGTTGTTGTTGTTTGGTCCTGTTTATACATAATAATTTTATCATATGCATCAATAAAGTTCACAGCGACTGCGTCAACACTTTCTCTGAATTAAAGAAATGCACAATGCCCTCCTTCAGTTAGAGAGGTCCTTTCTGCAAGCCGTCATCATTTGATTAAATGCCATGTTTCCTCAGCTGAACTGTAAATACTGCTAGAATTATGTTTGTAGCCAAGAAATAAATGTCTGCTGCTGTTTTTCTTCCAATTGCCTCATATTCATTTTTTTCATCCATCTGACAGCTACTTTCATTGAACAGCATTTAAGTAAACCCTAATACTATACATTGGTATGTTTAAAAGCGGGGAATAGGTAATGTATCTTTCCCTTATTATATAGGTGATCGTATACTTTATTGATCCTCATGGGGAAATTCGTCCTCTGCATTTAACCCATCCTACACACCGTGAGCAGTGAGCACACACACACCAGCAGTGAGCACACACACACACACACACACACACACACACACACACAAGAGCTAGGAGCAGTGGGCAGCCGCAGTGCAGTGTCCTGGGACCTGGACACTCCAGTGCTTTTGCCAGTGCCTTGGTCAAGGGCACTGACAGGAGTATTAACCCTAACATGCGCTTGTCTTTTGATAGTATTTAAAAACATATAAATCATTTATTTAATTAAGGTTGCCCCAACCTTAATTAAACTACGTCTGGAAAGTTTTGCTGATCCAGTGAAACGCAGCAGGAATGAAACGGCATTTGTCATTTGTTCAGATTTGCGTAACACGGCCTGCTGATTGTGACAGGTGTTCCTGCCTGTGCTTTACAAATGCTGTGGACAGCAATGCTGGGGGACTGGCTGAGGACACTAGCAGTGTAAAGGTATCTGTTTAAATTCCCAAGCGGGGCTCTCCCCTCGTACCCTTGAGCAAGGCGCTTAACCTGAACCGTGTCGGAACATGTCCAGCTGTATCAATAGATAATAAAATAAACATATCGTCTAAGTAAGTGGCCCCAGATAAGGCTGTCTGCTTAGCAGATGAATAATGAAATATCGACATTACGGCTGCGTGTCGCGCCTTTGTGTCTCGCCGTTTGTGAGCCGTATCTCTGCTGCGTAATGAATTATCGGGGCCCAAGGTGCTCAGAGGCCTGACAGCTCGACAGGTTGACGCAAACATGTCCAATCAAGGGGTCCTCTATTCAAAATACCTCCACTGCGAGGTATTTTTAAAAAAATTCCTTTCAAAATACAAACACCTGGAGAGAGCCGGAGTTTGGGTGATATGAACTCCAGCGGCCGAGCGCACTCTCCCGGAGATTATTACAGGAGCCGCAGGGACGGGGGGTATTGGTCTGCCCCGTGGGACCGCCGCCCGTACGCTACCAGCCGTTGCGCGGAACAAATTGGGAATAGTGACAGATGCTCTCCAGGGCCCGGGCAGGGACCGACCTGCGCGCGGCGAGGCAAGTGAAATATTAATGATCAATGACTTGAAGGGTCCGCGAGTATACCCAGGGGGCAGAGTGGACGCATGCCAGCCGCCCCCAAGTCATCGCTGACAAGTGCCATCCCATTAGCCAGCATTAACAAAGCGATCATATTCGCCGTGCTCGTGAAGCAAAAATCTCACGGGCTGGCTCGCGTGTTCAGGAATTACATTTTTCCCGAACGCTTGGAAACAAATATACGCATATGTGTTTTTTTGTTTATTTGTTTTGTTTTTTTATTTAACAGGGATTACTGGACAACTGAATGAAATGTGATTATATGTACAGTTAGAGGCATGTCAATTTAAATACGTGCCATCTTTTAAATAGCTCTTTTTCAGCCTTACAATGTTTTCTGTCCCCTCTTAAAAATTCAAGAGATTATACCTCATTTTTCACATGCCTTTAGCACTGCTCTGAATTAATGGTGAAAACATGCCTTTCAGTGTAAAAAGCTGCTGGGTTAGTATTGTAAAAAAATAAGCCAGGGATTTTTTCTTTTTATTTGGTTGGTCATACCAAATATTTTTAAAATGTTAAAGCCCTTTGGCTGAGTGTGTGTAAAAATGTTTTCAAAGGCAGCAATTTCTGACTTTGTCCAGAAAACCTAAAATGTGTTGTGATGGAATGATGTATGGAATTGCATGTTAAATGATAGCTTCAAGGTAAAACCCCCAGCTGTTTTGCTACTCAGTACTGATGCTTATAAGCTTGCACAAACCAAAAAAAATTAAATAAAATTTGTATGTTCTAAAAATTCTGCAGCAAACAATACTTTACTACCAGGTCTGTCAGTAAGGGTTGGTGAGGATTCGAACATTCTCTCGACCTACAGTACTTTATAGGTTTCCAAAGCGTTGATAGTCCGAAGTCCAGGGCCTATTATAATTATTGCCCATTATTCTGAAGTCTCTACATGATCATATGGCTTGCCATGATCAAAACATTTGCCTAATGTTGCCTACACATACTAGCTGAAACAAACAACAGAATTAAAATTTAAATGGTGGCAGTATATTGTGATTTTATCTTGATTTTTTTTTTTTAAGTATATATGTAATATATTCACACAAACACACACGCCGGGGGAGCCCTTCATTATGCTGCTTGTTAGTCTACACATTTTTAAATAAAATATAAAATCAAATTAGAGGAATGGACGTATGCATGGTCCAAGCTCCATGTGATGGCTCTTTGACGAGTGTCTGGAGCTGAGAACTAAACCTTGCGGGAATTCTCTCACTGTCAACACGTGGCGGAAATCCTGACAGCCAGCTATTTATGTACACTTATATAAAACCCAAGTGTATTGACTAATATACATTAAATGCATTCTTTTGTTGCACTTCATATGCATGCATTTGTCTGAAGTGTTAGTTTAAGAATAGTATGAAAAGCCGTGGTATATCAGATAAAACCAAAAGAACATTTACATTTGAGTGGGAAAATCTCCAGGACTTCACTTTTAAATCTTGTGGTACCTGTGTTGTTTCATGGCTTTATTTCACTTGGTAAACTAAAGCCACATCCAAAAGGATTAACACTTCAATAATTCCTCATTCTTCCTATTTGGGATTCTATTCCATCTTTTAAATTAATAGAAATGGTTTACAACTATCAAGTCGTATAATTATCACACATATATTATACAAAGTAAGTTACACCCCTTTTTCCATGTATCTAAAATGCACATTTTTCAACCCCACATAGAGGCTGCATGAGGAGCATTATTAGGTCATTATCAGCAAATTTTACTATAGGGAGTCATTCACCCAAGGGTCACTGAGAAAGCACAAATACATCAGACTACTAAGGTCAATGCAGCTGAGAAACCAAACATTTCCTGTGTAAGTATTATGCAAATCAAGTATTCCTAGTCCTAGTGACTAGTCTTAAAGTTGTAAATGGTACACCACTGCTTCACAAATTGCATTTATGTCCAGGGTACATTTAAGAGAATGTGGTGTTTATTGAATACTTTCGTAATACTTTGATAAGGAAAAAAAATATATCTACTTGCACTTCAACATGTAAGATGAAGTTCAAAAAAAGTTGATTTAATTTCAAATGTGCTCAAAGAATGGATAAATATGTATGGGATGTAATGTCCACAATATTCATTTGTTTTTTCCATAGATTTTGTCATAAAAATGTGCTGGTTGAAGTTTGCTTAAAGTTAATAGGGAGTAAATATTGGTATGCAGCCAAAAAAGTTTTTGGACTGCAGTTCTAAGTTAAAGCACCTTTCACATATGGACAGAGTTGGACAAAGGGTTTGAGCTTCAATTATTCCACTCACACATCATAAATGCTCTGTCGTTCGACTTCATAAATTATCTCTTATCATTTACTTATTCATGCGGGTCTACCTCATGAATATAATAAGGTCTGTTTCAAGCAAGTCCGATCCAACATGTGGGTAATTATAGAGAAAAATTTCACGTACAGCATTTTGGATTTGTTACAACAAACCGCCAAACCTCAACCTCGTTTCTCAAAATAACAAAAGCCGCAAATCTTTTAATAAGCACCACATTTTAGCCGAACGCAAAGGGGATAAAACTCAGTTTGTCAGCCAGAGGTTACGCAAAGATGCAAGACGCGTTGAAATTCGAATCGGGGGTCTCTCTGTCGTGCTTATAATAGGAGTGCTGCCCCTGCTCTGCCCTGTAAGTAAGCAGTGTTCCGGGGCTTGTTTGTGTAAAACAGGTACCCTGCGTCGCCCTGGATTATCTCAGCCCCTTTGTCTTCCTGCTTCCTCTTTGTACTTTTTCTGCGCGGTGACCTGTGTGCACACTTTGCCGCTTCAGTGCCAACGCACCCCCGCGACGCCCTGGACCCCGCGGCAGAACGCACTGCCAGCTGGGAGCGCGCTGCGGAGTGCGCCGGACTTAAACAAAATGAAGAACAAGGGGGGGGTAAACAGGAGGGAGGCCGCAGTCTTAGTCAGGGCTGTCATGGCCAGGAGTCAGTGCCAGTCATTTCCTGTGCAGGAGTGAGCTTTTTTTTTTTTTTTTTTTGGAAAACGACAGCAGAGCATTTCTGTTCCTCCGCGGTGAGAGCTGAGCATCAAGCCAAACTTTGGCAACTTCCTAAAATGTGCATTTTCAACAACTTTTTTTCCTTTCAGAAATTGTTGAATTGAGTTCTTAGGGCAGATGACAATGTGTGCAGTCAGTTCTATACGTCCACAGGACTTTTTCCACTCTATTTGATCTGACAGAAAATCCGCAAAGAAATATAAATACTATCTCATTTTCACAAATGCCATTCAATTTTAGCTTTGATTCATTTATTTTTCAATTTTTTTTTAATTATACAATTGTCTTTTACAGGGTCAGCACCTAGAAATAAGCAAATTGCAGAATGAACTCAATTCCACTCTCCTGGCTAAAATTCAATTAGCAGACTGTGAACCTGTCACCCCAAGAAACTGCGCACGCTCTAACAGAAGGCTGAGAAGTTGGTGCTGTATACCCCAAAAACTTTCATCCTTTTTTTTCTTTTTTAACATTCAGAGGAGGAGCACAGTAGGCTGTAAATTCTCTCTTGCACTGCGAATAAAAGCGTCTTGCTCATCTGAAGTTTCTCGGAATTTACTGTTTGAGAAACGCCGTCTGTACAGGAGGTGGAGATGTTCACAGAGGTAAATAACAATAGTTCGGCTGTATTTCTTACCCTCTGTGCCTATTAACACACAGTTTCCGCATGACAGACAATGGCAGTTTCGTGTTATTTGCAGGCGTACAGCAAGCCGTGCTACCTCTCTGTCACACATGGTGCATGCATTATGGCTGCCGCGGCTCACCATGTGGCAAAATATAGCTCTTCCATTGAGCTGTGAACTCTGTTTTCTTTTGGCGATTTGCTGAGTGATGTTTGTTTTTTTTCCTTTTTCAGAAGGATGCTTCATATCAGAGAAAACTGGCTTTTAAATATAACACATTTCAGGCACTTTCCCATCGCAGAGTACCTCAGTTTACCTTGTGAAATTACACCTTTTCTGTAGACGAGATATTTGGAAAGTGAGAGTGATCTGTAGACAAAACGTATACATCCCTTGAGTGTGTGAGCATGTGCGTGCGTGCGTGTGTGCTTGCATGTGGTTGACATACACGTGTGTTTGTTTTTTGTGAAAATGTATAAATGAATAAACATTAATCATTTCAATATGACCATAAAAGCAAAACCAAGGCCGATAGGGCAGTATAATTGTGTAATCGTATTTTCACAATATCCTAAGAAACAGATGGCTCATCAGAACTACTTCATTTGTCATGCTGTCAGCAAATGGCCCACTGAACTTTGTAATTACACTTTTACAAAGGAGATGGTTCTGAAAAAGAAATAATGATAGAGATATACACACAATCTTCACAATAAGGCATTAATAGATTCCTCTCAACATGGACATACAATTTAGGAAAACTTTCTGCTGAGAATGCCACTTGAAGTTGAATATGTGTTAAGCAATTGCAAGGAAGTCTTGAGTAGCTGATTTATGAATGCATATTGTTACATAGCAACATGATTACATGAAGGGTTAAGGTTGGGCGTTGCAGTTACGTGGAGGTAAAAGACTATTTACACTGTTAGGAAGAGTTAAGATTTGAGGTTGAGTTAAGGGAAGTAGTGAGCTAATTTCAGTCAAATGCTTCTGTTTATTGAAACTTTATTTGTTCTGCATTAGATTTACAACTATTTCTGACAAGATGTGGATAAGTAGTAACTCAGAAGTTACAGTGTAATTACATAGTTATTCACTTATTTATTTGCTTGGCAGAAACCCTTACCCAGGGTGAGTACTTATATATTACCCATTTATGCAGGCCAATATCTGCTCAAGGGCACAAAGGAAGTGACTCACAGGGGAATCAAACTCGCAAACCTCTTGATTGCCAGCCAAGTCCCTTTAAACGTTACTCAGCACTGTCGGCTAAGCTAGGCCCCTGAAAATTTAAAAAAAAAAAGTTTTCAGCGCTAACATCGCCTGAGAGTTGTTTGGGATTTGTTATTTGCCTGTCTTTGTCGCAGATGGGTGAGAGTGATTCCAGGGGATTTGGGCCAGGGTGCTGAGGAGCACGTGCATGCCCGTGCAAGCCATGAGGATGGACGGCGAGGGGGGGTGGGGGGGGGCGAGGGGGGGTGGGATCGATGACAGTCCCGGGGATTATACTGTACATAATAGCCAGGCTGTTGAAAGAGAGAGAGAATGCTCAGCGGAGCGCTGCTGAGTCTGTGCTTCCATCTGCTTCTTACGGGCTCTCTGCGCGCATCTCTCCACCGGGCACTCCGCACTGCGGCCGAGCTGCAAACGGATCTGTGTCTCTCTCTCTCTCACTCACACACACACACACATGCACACTGACATCCAAACACATAAGCACACACATGTATACACACACACACACACACATTCAAAATATTTATAAGCTGTTGCTTTGAAGCAAATCTGAAATCGAATAAATTCATGACCTTATCAGCATTATGCCTAATCGGTGCACAAGAGTTTGGTTTTCCAAGATGTCGGTGCTATAACCGGAATGCAATGCTGTTATTACTGTTGATCAAGTGCAGAAAGACCTAAAACCCTGCTATATGAGGAGAGCTGGAATTGCCGTCAAAGTGACTTTAGGCTTACATGCTTTGTTTCCCTGCTGTATATCTATATCATGAAATACCTTACGACGTGTCGAGCAGGAATGCGGCCAACGTGCAACACAACCTGTAATGTATGCATTAATTTTTTTTTTTTTGGGAGTCAAACTTGGGCTAAGCGGTGGGGAATGGAAAGACTTGAACACTCGCAGGAGGAAAATGTCACTCATTTGTGTGACAGTGACAACGGGGGTCATTATAATTGACACTCCGTGGCAGGAGGAGGACGAGCTCAGTCCATGGCTGCTGGAGGGGTTACTTAATTGGAAATTTCCAATTCGTTCACACTGGTTAAGGAGCGCGTCTATTAAAGGGTTTTGTAGGGATTCGCGTGCAGAGCCCGGCGCTACGGCAGTGCTGGTTGCCTCCTAGATCCAGCAATAATTGCTTAAGACGGCCATCAGAAATTGAGTAAGGAATCCATACCTTTGACATGCTAATGGTTTCTCTGCGGGTGTCATAGAGGAGTTATCTCTCCACTCTGTACCTACAGCGACCATCATTTTCTATGAAACCAGCAGGGAAGTGCGAGAGTACGAAGGAAAAAAAAATCAGCCTAAGTTTCTGGCAAAGTAAGTTTTAAATTGTCTTCATCCTGCACTTAAAGAAAGAGAGGTTTTTAATGTTGAACTGTAACATGCAGTTATTGAGGTTCAAGACACAATGAAATTACACAGTACAAAGACAGAGGCGGCAAAGAAGAATCTGACAGGAATGACATTTTAATGGTATTTTGCAGGCCTGCAGGTCTGGGATAAAAACTCAGTGAAGAGTCCTCTGTTCCTTGTTCAGTTCGGTTTGAACAGAGCAGATTCTGCGTGCTGACGGCTTGTGTCCCATCAGTTGTCTGGCAGTCTGCTAACGTTTAAAACTCAGTCGTGAGCACACCTGCAAGTTCTGACAAAAAATGTGACGACTGGTTCATGGGTCTGAATCAAGATCAAGAGCTGAGTTTTAAAGAGGCACTCTGTCAAACAGTCAGATTTTGGTTGTCAAGTGAAAATTTGTAAGTCATCCACACTGAGAGCTTTTGACATCTGTGCGTGGCCTTATTCAGTTTTGGTATAAAGGTCAGTCTGAAGGTGTGTTCAGATTTAAACCAAATATGACTGTTTTCAAATATTTTATTCATAATAGGATTAATTTTTAAAAATTTTGGTTAGAACATTGTGTGACCACAATCCAATCACGGATGAGCCGGGGGTCTGAATTTACCCAGTATGCCCTTGTATTAAAAATATGAATCTACACGACTTTTCTTTTTTACCTTAAAATACTTTTAAATGTTCTACAGTACATTTAATTCCTTAGTGATCTGAGCAGTAAAAAAGGTACATTTCTTGAAAATTGGCAATTGTAATAAATGATTGATTCGCATTTCATTTCAAACCCACTTAATTTGCATGTATAGTGAGGGGGCTGAATGATAGAAAATGGCATAAAACAGACCAGACACATCACCTTTAATCTGCTGCCTATAGTTTTTTTTTATTATTATTATTAAATTGTGGCCTAAAGAGCTGTAAATCTCACTGAAGCCTTTAGCAAAAGTGTTCTGAATTATTAAATATGTTCAGCAGGCTCTGTCAGGCGGTAACACAGTTCCTGGATTCAGACATTAGATATATATATATATATATATATATATATATATATATATATATATATATACCGCTGGCAAAAATGCTGGGGTGATCTGATTGAAAAACAAATGAGTCAGGAACGGAATAACTTAGGCATTGTACACACCCTCTTTGTGACCACTCTGCCCGCTTCCCCATGACTTCTCCCCAGATTTATGGGTAATAACTCTTCTTGCTGGCAGTCAACGGTGGACTACAGTGCAGCCGGCCGCGTTTTCACAGAGTGACTGTAGGGCTGCTGTTCATCGCTCGGCGCAGACAAGCGTTGCCGCACTGTAGCCAATGGATTAAGCCCCTTAATCCAATTGGACGTAAAGGTGGCGGTCTTTTGTGAGCTCCTTGAGTATTCAGATTGAGATGTGCCGGTGTGATCTGCGCTACTTATTTGTGGCATAGAGTCAGATATCCAGGCGTTCAGGATCCATTAATGACATGGGCTAAAAAGGGTTTAATACCTTAAGCGGATGTAATTGAAACAGATGGCATGACTAAATTATGCTTTGACTTTATTTTCAACCCTCATAAGCCCCCCCATTAAAAGATATTACTGAAGTGGTGAGTGGGGGAAATGATGAGATAAATGAAATACAAGGCTGAACCTCTGCACTCATTTATACCTGTGTGTGTGTGTGTGTGTGTCTCTGTGTGTCTGTGTGAGAGATTGAATGTCTGTCTGTGTGCACATGAGCACATGTACGTGTGTATATGTAAATATTTGTCTTCGTGTGCATGTGCACGTGTGTGTGTGTCTCTGCATATTACACCGCGAATCCAAGCCTCGCATATCCAGATGGCATAATCTGTAATCATTGTCTCTCATTCCTCACGCCCCTGAAACATGCGCCGGCCATTGAGAAATGCGAAGTCCAAGGCAATTAGCAAGGTCAGAGAACCTACCAGCAGGCACGGCCGAGTCCAGCATTCCCCCTGTTAGGACAAGCTGTGAGGCACATGGCTCTGGGAGAGAGGAGCGCTGGCCTGTGTCTGCAGCGCTCTGTGTCTGACAGACGGGTGACGGCGATAAGACATCGCCCATGTGTACTTGTTGACTGGGCTGGAACTGATGGAGCCGGAGCGGTGGTCACCAGCGAAATGAGGATGAAGTGACAGATCAGAATTTCCTCCAGTTAGAAAAAAAAGAAAAACTGTCTCATTAAAGTCATATAAAGCTGTGGGGGTGTGTGTATATATATATATATATATATATATATATATATATATATATATATATATATATATATATATATATATATATATATATATATATAATATCTGCAGGCATGCATTCATATCCATATACATACACTTGCAACTATGTGTGCACACAAAAACACAAATGCATACACACAGGCAGGCATGCAATTACATTTTTACCCAAATACACCTGTGAACACATGCACACATACATATACATGCTAAAATGCATACACATTTTTACCTAATTACACCAGTGTGCACAGACACACACACACTCTGTTTTTTCCACCGGATTCTAAAGCTGGTTCTGGTCCTTCCCACCTTTGGCATTACCTGTACTGCTGAGTTCAGCTCAGGTAAATTCAGCAGTCCATCCTTCTCTCTCTCTCTCTCTCTCTCTCTCTCTCTCTCTCTCTCTCTCTCTCAATTACCCGTTGGAAATGACTGAAGCAATTGGGGGGCACATATAATGTGGGTTCCTGGCTCTTCCTGGGAGGCTGCAGAGACTGACAGTTTCAGACAGTGAAATGTCTATAAAAATCGAAAAGAATGACATCCCCGAGTCCTGACAGCGATGGCAACTCAATCTCTGCAAAGGTGCAGTAGACACAGCCTGAAACTGAGGTGTCACAGCTGCTATATTGATGTGAAAATCTATACTTAACTTAAATTGAACGGTTTCTTGCTTAGATATTAATCTCCCATAATCATTATAGAGGTTTTTATTGTTACGCCGTGGCACGGATGCTCATCTTTCACAGTCTAATGTGTTTGTTGACATGAAGTCACTCCAAACTGGATGTCACTAATCATCTTTAATTTTACCTCATTTGCAATGGATAGGGCACATATTTTAAGCAACTGCAATATTTTGAAAGATTTTTTTTTTTTTTCCATGCAACCAGTTTTACAATTCACCTTAGCCAATTAAACGCTCTTCACAAGGTTAGAGAATGTAGATAAATGATAAATGCTCATTTGCAAGAGTATGGAAATGACCCCATGCAACACTGCTGTTATCACAGTTCCTCCTTGTGCTTCTTCATCATTCTATAAACAGACACGAATGAATACAGATGCAATATTCACATTACACTGCTTATGGTGACCCAGTAAAATGCAACAATTAAAATAAAGCACACTTCAGTACATAAATCCCCATATGCGAGGATGCACAAAATGAGGACACTACAATGTCATAAAGATGTCAAAAAACAACTGCTGTTGCGTATGCCTATAAGCCTGCAACCCTCTTGGTAGAAGCTGCCTTTCTTAATTGCTCACTGCCCCCATATATTCATGACTGAGTTGGATGAAGGAAGCAAAACAAGTGGACCAATTTAACCAGGGTCCAGTAGCACTCACAAGCCATGTATTTGGCCCTTTTTACTTCCACAATATATAATAACAGGTTGATATGGAGGGCCTTTGTTATGAGTCCCTTGGCAATCTGGTGATAAAAACAGACAGTAAAACAGACTGAGTGGAAATGTAAGGAAGGAAATGTTTTTTGATGGTTATAATGTATGGCACACTTGTGCCGATTTCTTGTGGAAATTAGGGGAAACAGGTTGTCATGTCTGTGTGTTTGTATGTGTTACTTGTGTTTACGTGCCTCTCAAATTTACACTCAAAGTCTATTGATTGTAACGGGAGGAGAATTTTTTTTTCTTTTTTTCCAGTAGTTTAATCCCATGGTTTCTTGTTATTCACTGTTGAAACATTTTCATTGTTATTAATATATGGCAATTTGCTTGTGCTGTACTCTGCCTCACTTGTAAGTTGCTCTGGATAAAAGTGTCTGTTGAATTTACATTACATTTGCATTTATTCATTTGGCAGACACTTTTACCCAAAGCGACTTATAAGGTAGGCAGAGTACAACACCTACCTGAATGAATATAAATGTAATAAACACCATTTGCCCATGATTATATTAATCAATTCATTAATTGCTGTTATTCAGTGTTGGTATATCATGCAAGAATAGGGTAGGTAATAACATTATCTCTGATTAAATTTTCTTTAAGAAGTTAAGCAGTGTTGTTGCCATTTTGTTAAACATCTGCACTGCGCCTGCTCTATACAGGAGCCATCAGTCCTCCATGTGTGCCTGATGAAGCCTTATTAACAGACATTGCACATTCATCAGGGAAGTGACTTGTATTTTAATGAGGAATTCCTTAAATAGTTTGTGTGGTTATGTGAAGAATTTATGCCTGATCGTATTTAGAAGCCTAATAAATTTAATCTGCAGAGCTAAAATGAACTTTTTTTTTTTTACAGGGCATGCATTTTGCAAGGTTTTCTAAATATAAGTATGGTTGATTTAGTCTAGACAGCGATGTCTCTCCTGCATCTTTGACTCTGAAATGATCCACATGTTCAAACAGGTCATGACAGCTGTTAATAATGACAATAGCACAGAAGTCAGACCTAAGGTCAATTACATCAGAGACTTGGTATTTCAGTACTTGTTGTGAAAGCCATGCCTAAGCTTATCCTAATTTCTTTCCACAGGAAAGTAGTATATAGTATATATTAATATACAGGCATAATCCTTAGGCAGGATGCTAGTCTTCCAAATCCATGCCTTGTACCAGGCAGAGAGGGAATGGGTGCCATTTTTTAAAGTCTGTGCTGTAAATAGGGATTAAACCTACAACCTTCTGGAGTCACGGCAAGCTCCTTCAGCAGACTAAACGCTTTTACAGTGGCAGTGGTTATCAAATGAGCGCGAGCTGGGTTGCGGCTCGCGTTAGCCAGGCTGTACAGAAACGCACGCTGGCTCCGGAGCAGAGCAGCGCGGGCTTCTTAATGGACTTTTCTCTGCAGCGCTCCCTCGGTCGTGTTTGCACTGGAACGGGGCCAACGTCACATCATATGAGCGCATTTATGTGTACAGTTCAGAACAGAGGCACGCTCAGTGGGGAAATTTGTCCTAATAAAACGTCAGGCCCTCGGCAGAATGAACTGTAATGACTTTCTGAGTTTACTAATGGGCAATAAATCTTAGGTCGGAGATCTCGTGCAAACCCTCTGAATTATGCCACACGTGCACGGCAACATTACAGTCATGGTGTTGGTTCAGTCACGATTACTACTATTATTATTATTGTTATTGTTATTATTATTATGTAATGGTTGCTATTTGAACCAGAGGATAGTAGAGAGAATAAACAGTCTTTGGGCAGATGCCAGGTAAATGCATTAGAACAGACAGCAATTTTCTGTAAGCATATTTCTCTATAAATTGCCCAGCTGACTCACTGTAGATACTAGGCATTACATAAACCTTATATGTTCAATAGTACAAGAATATTGACACATATTGCTGAGGAGGACATATTTGTACATTCTGTCTCATGCATGCCCCTAAAAGGAAATGTCTAGATGGTGCACTGGTAACAAAAAAAATCGGCAATTATCTTTTCTTGTCTCAATGTATACTACTAATTGTGTTGTATATACAGACAATTCTTGGGACTACAGCGGAACACTTTTTTCCTGAATGAAAGTGATTTGTCTCTGACCTCCAGAACGCAACAATTTCCTCTGACATTTATATGTCCAAGACAACAGAAGTTGTCCCCCGGAATAATTTGGTGGGCGTCAGGGCTTGTATGGATGACTGGGCAGATGAAATATTGGTGCTTTTAGATTCCTGTAATTCCAGTAACTAACAAATAAGCTGAATAAAACTGATGAATTACCCACTGAATGACATCTTAATGCTTCTGTGACCTCCACCCTCTTCCAGCACTGTATTCTAATAGCTTCACTTATCATCAGGGGCTAACGGCAAAATCTCTCGGAGGAGCTAAGTCTGGAGGGGAAACTGTCATTGCTGCTGAAATCAATCATATTAATCTGGATTAAAAAAAAAAACATACAGCCTTTTCCCCTTCTGAAAGATACAACAAGATACGGACTTGATTGCTTTAAATATATGCTCATGTTTTGTGTCTTTAATTGGATCTCGAATTAATCAGTTCCCTGCAAATATTACGTGACTTCCAGATTAAAATATAATACTGCAAAGCTTTGGGCACAATATAATTTAATATCTGCTGGCAGACCACACATTGGATAAAAATGACCCTTTTCTAAACAGCGATAGGAAGTGATATTATATACATTTTGGTTCTTCAAGCATATTGTACATTTTATAATGATTTATATAATCTGTGCAGAACAATTAACATGCTCATTTTGTCTTGTCAACAACTACATGGAAAAGCACCCTTCTGCTCTCAAAATCTAACATCGAGAGAGGGTTCACAATTGTGAAGCAGAGAGGAACAGTGAGAGAGGAAACCACTGTTCCCACATCATTTTTGGCTGCTGTGCCCTCGTTGTTTTAAAGCCTGCTGTTTCATGGTGTTCCCTTTTGTTTTGTGCTCTTGAGCCTGATCCCAATCTCAAAGCAGGGAAAAAAAGGCCAGGTTCACTCTCTGGTTGCTGTGGATTCATCCAATCACTGCCCAGCACGGTGGCCTCTCCCGCCACCCTGCCATGACAATCATTTCTCGTCAAGTACCTCTTACGATCTTATCAGTGCATTTTGACTTAAACTGCTTGTCTTTATGATGCAGCACTTTCAGTGACCAGTTTTATGCATTTCTGAGGCTTAAGAGAAATTCAGTGTTGATATGTGCATGTGTGCTACCTGCTTTAAGAACAGCTTCATTAAACTGCTGCTTTTTAAAGGTCAACACATATACTATTAGGATAACAGATGGCATTTATTTGACTGTTTATACATGCTAACAGCTGGCAAAAAAGCTGTGTTTGTTTGCATATACTGTATAGAGATTGTATCTAGTTTGAAATGATCCTGCTTTACATCTACAGGAATAAGACAACAAAATCTATCACAGCAAGTGTTACTCAAACACTAGTAAAGATTTATAACGAATCATTTTGACATGCAAGCACATTTGAAATGATATCTGAGGCTGTCAAGATTTACCATTGACAGTTTGCATGCAACAGTGGAAAAAACACAATATAAAAAGCAATGCATTCATCACATCCATATGTGTTGACACGGTTCAAAGTCAGCAAAGCATCTAAATCTATCCACCTTTATCCCCTGGAAACAGCACTTCACCCTCTTTGTAATTTGATAACACAGTGGGAAAGGGGTTATTTGTTGTCCTTGTGTATTTTTTATCCAGTGTCATCCTCATGTATCCTCATTCATTGTATTTTTCAGAGAGGCGCACATACAGTGCAAGGATACTTATTGGTCTGATGACTCACTGGGTCTTTGTGTGGAATCTTTGCCCAGCTTGACTGTGGAAAAGACCAACCATTACAAGTATCCTTTTCCTTTCTTTAATTTAGACAGTTTAGTTGATTTCTTTTACATGTCTGATTAAGCCATTCATTGGTTTTCTCAGTTTATTGGATTTCTCCATGTTATTTTTTACTTTCATTTATGATACTTTATTTTCATTCCCATCAATTTTGTGCAGTCCTCAGAAAGCACCCGTGCGTGTCCCAGGAATCAATAAGATACAGGGAGAGTGTTTGTTTGCACCGGAGAAGTGAATATAGCTCAGTCTCGTTAGACCACAGGGCAGTAAAACATACATAAACCCAGACTTCATTTAGAAATCCATGTACAATAAAGGATAATTCATGATACAGAGAGTTTCCCTGAGACTAGGCCTCTGTGTCCTGCACTCCTATACAGTATATCCAAAGCACCCCGACACTGGAGGGTGATGGAGATTCCATGATGTAAAGCGCTCCATTGGTAGTTTTGTGACTTCCCATCATTCATATTTTATTGGCAACACAGAGGAGGAGTACAGTAATGTTTAAACCATTTAACTCCACCGCCGAGGCAACTGACAGAAGATATGCATCAGTGAGTGGATTTAATTTAAAATCTCTCTGACTCGGAGTGCCAAAAGAAAATATCAGGTCAGATGGTTGTTCGCATTTCATACCTGTACACATTAATGCTCAGGGGCATTCATCCCTGGCTGACATGTTCACACTTTAAGCTTTCTAAAAGATGCTCAATGGCATGCATTCCAATTGTTGTTGTTTTTTTTTTTTTTTTGGTAACATCTATAGTCAAGGGTGAATGTTAGAATGTGTATGCAAGGACTTTTATTCTTCCCTTTTTTCCTTTTTATTTTCATAAGCTCCTTTGGAGTTTGGACAAACTGCACCTTTAAAAAATGTATCAAATTTTATTCGTTTATGTCAAAACTGTAGCTTATCAGCTTTTTCAGTGATGTTGGCTCAGTCTTATAAAACTATTTTCTATACTTTTTGGTAAGAGTTAATTCCAGGGTTCTGTTGCTACATGCACGTGCACACAAATATCAGTGTGAACAATCCAGCAATCTATGTCTGCCAGTCCCTCCTTTTCAAACCTCAGTTCAAAATGCTGAGGGCGTCTATATCGAGCGGATCCTTCAGGACTATATGGGAAAGTTCAGCACTTCTCACAGTTAATAGGCCCATGGTTGTTACTCTCAGCTCATTGCGAGATCAATGTGGTCTAGACACCAAAAAGCATTAAAATGAGCCAAAGAAAAATCTGTAAATGTAAACAGTTGTGTGTGTTTTTTTTCCCTTTTTGCAGAAAACATGCAGCCATCATTGATTGGCTCAGATGTGCATATCAGATTTTAGTTCTGTCAAGAGGCACAGCATTAATCGATTGAGAAATAACGCAAATAAAACATAATTTAGATGTTCTGAGTTGTTTTCATCTTGTATATATATTGACTTTTTCCAAAGGTGTTTTAGGAGGAGCTGCATCCTCAGAGAGTGTCACGAATCAGAGTGAGGAACAACTTTCCTGTGCTAAAATCAAAACTAACATTACTTAGCATGTATGAGTTGTATAAGTACACAACTTAACATAACTTATCCATCTGCATATTTTATTCCCAGTCTTATTCCTAATGCCACGCCCTTCCATTTATTATTCAAAATTTTCAACTTTTTGAAAACAACAAAATTTTTGAAAATTTTGAATAATAAATGGAAGGAATGGAAAACCCTCATACATCTATGACATAGATGTATGAGGGTTTAATTTAGGGATTCATCCTCCCAGTATGACAAAGGCTTGCTGGGAAGTGTCTGAGAGGGGGGAAAAAAAACAGCACAGTGACTCCAGTTGTATGGCACAGCAGTGAAATCCCATCAGGACAATGGGATGCAACAGAAGAGGTCATTTAGGGCCTAGAGCCTGCAACCTTCTGCTAGTAAGTCAAGTGTTATAAGCAGTACACTAAACTGCTGGCACGCTCCCATGTTGTACAAGTTAAGCGTATTAGCTCCACGCAGCTTTTATCTCTCAGTGCTCTAAGCTTATTGTCTTCTGTATGGAGGGGGTGAGGGATGTTAGGTTTGTTGGGGATATGGGGGGGTGTCGAGGGGCCTGTGTTGGAGGGGAATTCTATTTTTCATGCAACTCTAAAAGAAACATCTCTTTCATATCCTTTGTTTGAGTATGTCGCTTTGTTCGTTTGAAAGAATGTCCTGTGAAAAAAGGCCTCAGATTAATGCATTACCACCATTTAGCTGTCATAATGAATAGCCAGTGGTATAAAGTAATCGATATTAACAAACAGTAAGGAAAAAATGTTAAGTATGTCATCTCTATTTAGTCTTTGAAGGGGCAATTTTAGATAGCTGTCGTCTGCAGTCAAGAGTTTGTGAATTCCTGGCCGGTTACAAAGGTCACTTGTTTTGTGGCAAAACAGATTTGCTCCAGCCAGCTCGAGCTCAAATAATTGGTGTTGTGGGTATTCCTTGGCAGCCATACAAACAAGGAAGCCTCCGGAGAATTTTCGGTCTGTTATGATGGGGAGTTGGGGGGTGGGGAGGAAGGGATAAGATTTGCACCAGTTTGGACAACTGTGGCGACAGGTCTAGCCATTGTGTCACAGTGCAGACATAGGTGGAGTGGGCAGGGGATCATATCATTATGGCTCTGAATACAGTCGAATGAAGCATTCAGATTACACTGGTTTCTGTAGCTGTGCTTCTGTACATCCTGCAAGTGAATCATCTTTATTTGCACATTATACTGGAACATCACATTAAGGGTGCTGTGCTCCATCTGAACTACAGGAGGAGAATATGGAGTGTTTGTGAAGCACTGTATTTACATGGATGTGGAGGAAGTCCACCATACTGTTTAGTTGTGACGCGAGTTCAGGTCACAAAGGTGATGACACTGTTCTTCCTCAATAGGTAGCCAGCATACAATTTTTATTATTACTATCATTATTATTTCTAATTTCTGCCTGTAAAGATACATTATCTTGGGGTCATGTAGTAGTATGTTTCTTGTGACTTTTGTGGGGGCCGTAGCCAGAGGAAAGTTCCAGAAACAGTCTTTAAACATGTCATTACATCAGCTTGGCCTGGCTCGTTGTTCTGCTGCTTCAAACTGCCTGTCACAGCAAGGTGCACTTTGCTTTCATTTTCACGCGTCCCCTCCGGGAATAAGGGCCCGATGTTTAAGGAGGGAACTCAGGTCAGCCTAAAAAATGGCTTTTATGAAATTACAATGGAAGTAGAAATGAGGGCTTTCCTCCTTGTGTCCCCTCACGTAGAAAAGGGAAGGGATGGTGCTTACTGCTTCAACTGCTGAATTACCTTGTAGAACCTTTGTTGTGTTCAGATCAAGGCGAGTTCATATTTCCAAAGGGACTTTAAATATGATTATCTAGGTTATTATGCAGCATGAATTGGAAGGTGCTTTGTTTTTAATGCAAAGCCTGATTATTTATACAATATTTCCTGTTTTCATTTATCTCTCAATAATTATGCATGGTTACTCAGAGAGGCATGAGTCAGTGTTTTTGAGTGATTTACTTATGCTTTGAAAAATATGGGAAAAGTATAAACAGTATACTGTTTCTTGCGTGACAATTGGCTCATTTATTACACGTTGGAATGCAGCTGTTTATTCACATGACTGATTTGTTGTGTGTGTTCCATTTCTGATACACCATTGTTTTCCACGGAAGCTTTCCCTTCATGCTTTTGCATCTGTTTTCCTGTTTCTGTTTTTCTTTTGGTAGTGCTGTCCTTTTGTCTGGCTTCATAATTCATATGCCGAGGTGACGATGAGGAGGGAAAAATTCCATAAAGACCAATTTACTTCGCGCTCTTGTCTTGTCGAGCAGATTCTGCAAAGCCCTCCTGTTGTCAGACTGGGATTTCTCGACTCCAGCCTGTGTGTGTGTGTACGTCTCGTCTAAATATAGATTGAAGGCTTCCAGAGCCGCTTGTCATGGGTGTGCGTGGAACTTGTAAGACTGTAGGAGCAGGACACCGGGCCCTGCGTTCAGGCTCTCCCAGGCCGGGTTTTTTTAGCTTATGGGGTGTAGAGAGCAGAAAAAAGCCTGCAGCGGCGGTTTGGCTTTGTGGTAAACGTTCCATCGGAGCCGGTTCCCCTGAGCGTGCTTTGCTTCCATTGTTTTCCACCTTTGAGTTGGTTGAGCGTTGAAAGACCCCCACTTCATCTCATTCCCCACTCAGCCCCGCTCGCATGGCAACCCGGTGTCTCCCCCCGCCTCTCCGCTGCTCTTCATGGTCCAGATGGTCAGGAAAGCAAGCCTGTGGGGAGACCTTCCTCGCAAAGGAGAACGTCTCCAGATCCCTAACTGTTCTGCTGGAGGCAGGGCTTTCTTTTTTTTGCCTCGGCAATTAAAACAAACAAACAAATTAATGCCTTGAAATGATAGAGTATACATAAGTCTGCTGTTTCTCGTGTGAGAAACCTTTGCGTGCCAGTGGCTAGTCTGCTACTGTGGCTCATGTATTTTGTTATATGAATGGTATTCATACAATACAATTCACATAATTCATACACTGATTGTAATGGCAAGCAGCATTTTTATTTATAATGTTATGCATTCACTGTATTTATTAATATCAACATACATACCTCCTGTAGTCTCAAACCTAACAACGCCATTACTCCCATATTGCTGTGACGTATAAACCAGCTAAGTCAACCTCAAGCAATTAAGGGGGGGGGCACAGTGGGCTTTGTCACCTTGAGTGTAATAAAAAAACAAGCTTGTTACGGGAACGATTCCAGCATTTACTGTAAGGGGCCGTAATGATTGCGCAGCCTGCATTTTCCCTGCATGAGCAGGTTCGGTCAATGATGTTTAATGCCTTGTCACCTAATGAGAGGAATAAACTGTAAAATGTGGTGGAAAAAAAATAATAATAAAAAATAAAAAAAACTCTCACTAGAGGGCAGTGTCTTCAGTAGCGTTTGATAAAAACACAGCATTTTGTTACCGTTAGATTCTCCTCACCGAGGCAGGCTGCAGTGAAGGGGAGACGGAGCGCTTAGCATGCGCGCCGAAATTGCCTCCGTTGATCCACCGCAACAGCAGGCTTCTCTCCCCTTTCCGTGCCAGAGACAGTAGCGGATACTCTTACAGTCCAAACTTCAACTTACCACCCCTAATTCACTCTAGCAGGAGGCTATTCCTGTCTGTCGGTGCCAGAGATGGTAGCGGATACTCTCACAGTCCAGACTTTAGTTTAACACCCCTGATCTGTTGTTCTTCTGCAAAATCAATCGGAAGCCTAGTCTATGTAGAACTATTTAAAACATTTAGAAATAGAAAAAACTAGAAAAATGACATGTGATTGGGAATATTATTATAAGTAGTAGTAGTGGTAGCAGTAGTAGTTGTAGAATTCATAAACAAACTGATTCACATATTGTGATATCAGGTGTAAAATATTGTGTTGTGGTTTTTTTTTTGCATGCTGGATGAACCAAGCTTTAGACAGCCCAATATCTGCTCATTTCTAAATTAATGAACATCTTCAGATGAGGTAATTTATTCATTTATAATGATTATGTTTGTTTCTTTTATAGGCAAATTGCATTAGGGGAATAATCTGGATTCCAAATCCAATAGCTCTGAGAGCCATTTGTCTTTTCTATCATCACAGAAGCTGCCAAGCCAGCCTAAAATGAATTTTAAAAAAAGCAATTTCCCTCATGAATGTGGCTTAAAATACCATTTATTTCTGGCAAGAACATTAGTACAAGTTTTTTTTTTTTTTTTGCTTTGTTTTTTATTTATTTCTTCTCATTTTAATAAGATACATTTTGTCAGTTGAATTGTTCCAGTATATTCTGTGCCTCAATTGTTCAATGGAGTATAGCACATTTGTATTAGTATTTTGTTTTGTTTATTTTTCATGGACTGGGGAAATTTTAGTTTATGTCAAGCAAATCTTTCAAGTAAACTGTCTTTACATATTAGAATGAACATTTTCATTTGTATTAACATGCTGTCTGATATGTACATACAGACCAAACTATCATCCTAGTGTCTTGTTTGTGTGTGTGTGTGTGTGTGTGTGTGTGTCTGTTTCTATTGGAACTGGCAATAATAAAGTTGTATGCTTAATTTTTAGCTTTAATATAGCTTCTATTTCTTTTCATGCACTGTAACAGAGGTTGAATTACACAGCAGACCTAAGTAAAGGAATGATTTCCATTTTAAGCTAAATGTGGAAGAAGGGTTGCATTCCATCATGGGTCTGATTTTAAGGACAACTGATGTCCCTAAGGACATTTCTTAAGTCACAGCTCTCCTCGATGTTACCATTAGTGCCTAATAACACAGGGTTCATGGTTTGCGGGCAGGTGGAGGTTCATTTGACGTGGGAACAAAGATGCTTTCCACCTCTTGGTGGGGAAAAAAAGCAAAAGGGAGTTACTGCAAAGCTGGGCAGCTGTTGGCAGTCCTTTCAAAGGGCCTGGAGTATTTAGCACCTGATTGGTTGACAAGTCAATAAAAAAATTTATTGTTTTTTGACAATTCAAAAGGATGCACCTGCACAAAGCAATGCAAATCCTATTCCTCCCTTTTTCACTGAAGCTTAAAATATATTCAGCTCTGTTAGCTGGGGGTTTTAATTAGGTGCCGAGAGCAAGCATCTCGGCCAGGTCCTACTGTCAGGCTAAGCTCTTTTCTTTCCCATCAGCAAAGTGTGACATTCTCATGTCAGCTTATATATTTACAGTTTATTTATCTCATCTGAAACTCTGAGAAGTTAAAGGAAAAAAAAAAACAATCTTCGATGGTCTGACTCCCTTCTGTGTTTCAGTTAATTTTCACTTTGCACAAGAAACTGCTGGTCTGCAATTCCCGCTTTGTATCTCCATACAGAAGCTGGCTTTTGAGTTATGGAGACAGAGCAGAAATCAAATGTCAAGTTGTGGCTTTTTACTGGCAATGAATAAGCATGTGAAAGGCCATGTCTTAAAGGAGGGTCATTTCCAGGCACTGATTAGGCCAGACCCAAAACCAGATCACTCATTTGGACAGGCTGATTAGCCAGATATATCATTTAGTCCTTAATTTGAGCTAATCAGGCTCTGAGAAATGCCCCCCTAACTGTTTTAAATATCATCTGTCATATTCAGAAATAACTGCGGAGCTCATATGGCAAAATGAGGTTCAGGTGCCTTTATCGTTTCATCTTGCCAAACTTGTGTGTGTTTGCACAGATTAAACTGAGCTCAAGTGGTATAAACTCATTCATTTCTGAATCGCCTTTAAAAATACAGACTATTAATTCTCCTGATGGACAAGAATAATGTCCACTAAGTCCTTGACCTTTTTTTGCATCTTTCTGTAAAATGCAGTGATGTTCATTTAAAATGGACTTAAATTGGTGTGTCAAGGAGATCCAGATTTATGTGAATCTCAGTTTCAGTCCATAGATTTTTTCAGATGGCCATAGAATGGCCATATCACAGGGCACACACTTTCTTTTCATATAAACAACTGAGACTTACAAAATGGGTTCCCTTGCATGTGTTCACATTACTGCAACATGACATCTACAGCTTCTCTATTGAATTAAAATACCAATCTTTGAATTATAGTCTCCCTTTTTGGGCATGTACTTATTTTAAGCAGGAAGTAATGAACCCCTATTGAATATTTTTGTCATTTTAAGAGAATTTCAATCCTCTCAAGCGTGGGTGAACACCTCTAAGCCTTTCTGTTGGTCTGCTCTGACTTTTGTATCATTGCTAAAGATTCTTCCTGATAGAGTCGCCGTTTTTCTCAATTCCCCATTGGTATAAATGCAGTCACCTGGGATACCAAGGAAACTGATATTGGATACCTTATGATTTACATATAAACATGTGTTTGATGTTGATAGATGTTGTAGATGGACCACAGCCACACAGGGGATGTTTCAAGATCATATTCTCTAAGACCAAAGAAAGACATGCCCCAGACCCCCATTCTGTGGTCCTCCCATTAGTCCTGATTCCTTTTTGCTTTTAATCTCTTGGGCTCATTCCACTCTGATTTCTTTTCAAAGCTCTAATACAATGTAACTCCCAGGAGTTACGGTGGAATCTGGAATCTGGAATCAGATAACAGCATTAAAATGGATCTACCAACATGTGTTGTGGGACAGGCAATCTGAAATTATTTGTATCGATTTGGCTAAAATGTTATGGGATGAAACAGCTGTTTTGTAATGTAATGAATGATTAAAACCAATCAATAGGCTCCATGCTATACTCGTGGAGTGTACCCCAGGTGGGAGACGATCAATAGACAGAAATAAAAATGAAGTGTCTTCATTATGATGAATGTATGAACTAGCAAAGGCTAGTGGCAGGATCCTCTTCTGCTTAGCATTTTATCTCTCGGGCATGCTGCTTTGATCAGACCCAGTATAATAGAAGACAGTGAGAAGAAAATTCATTTACAGAACATTTCAGGTTCTGTGCATTTACAGAAGTGAAATGCCACTCATTGTTTTGAGGTGTTGTTTTGCTACTTCTATTTAAATTATTCAAATGCCTTAAATAGGAACAATAATGTGATATCCTGCTGATGCTGGCCAAAAAAATAACAATTCATGTATGCAAATTATATTTAAGACTGATTCAAGAAAAAAGACAAACATCTGTATGACCAATGGATTTGAGGGTATATACTACCTCTACAATTTTACAAATTAGTTTTCTCCACTTTATCTATATTCTCAATCCACCAGCAGTTCAAATGAATCAACATATTTAAATGTACAGGTTTTATAGTGTCTGGTTCTAATATTTAAAACCCTCCCCTTAAAAATATAATATTTTCTTTGTTTTTTTTTTTAACACTTGTAAGCACCAAGAACCTGGTTAAATTACCTTTCAGTTATGAGACACAAGATTAGCAAAACAAGTATTCCCTAATAATTTTCTGAAAATATGTTAAGAAGAAGGTAAATCTTCATTTTACCCTATTGGAAAAAAGGGTTGCAAAGGAATGCATTCAATACAAAGGCATGCAGAACACACCCATATTGGTCGAACAGGCCTTATATCAGACGTGTGGGTGCCGCCAGTAGTGAGGTTGTTTGGGGAGTGTGTTTCAGTAAAGAAGATATGTTTGGCTGTGCACAAGTTCGAGATTCCTACACAGGAAATGAACCAGGATCAGGAGGGAGAGGATGAGTGAAGCAGGCCCTTGGCCTTGAAGAAGGCAACCAAAGGAAAGGAAAGGAAAGGAGAAGTAGAGACAGTAAGAGTGGTCAGACAGAGGCGGGCAAGCTGACAGATGATTGAGCATTGTCCTGCTTGGAACTCTTGTTGAGGGCAGATAAGAGAGGGATGACGGTTCGAGTGAAAGGAGGGCGGAAAGGAGAGGAGAAGACTGGGAGGAAAATAAGAACAGAGGGAGAGATGTTTCGGGGAAGCCAGCCGACACGGTTGCTTTGTCCGTAGTTTCCGTGGCTACGACGTCCTCCAGATTGAAGATGTGGGATGGGGACGCCTTGATGTTTGTGTGTTTCTTCAACTGCAGTCAGAGCACTCGCCTATTTTAAGCCTTTTCGATATTTCCATGCCAGTTGGGGGAAAAAATAAACAATGCCTCTATGAATTGGCGTGTGTGCATGAATTTGAAATAACTTGAATCAAATGAACCAGTGCAAAATATCGTTTTTCCATTTTTTTCACAACTTGATTGTTTTTTTTTCCAATGAGTTAAATGATTACACATGTACAATGATTGTGCTCAGTTATTCAGCTACGTCAAACAAAAATACATAGATTTATATGATGCATATACCATTTAATATTCCCTCTTTTTCACATCCATCACAGCTCCAACAATTTGACCAAATTAATATCGTGGAGGAAATTTTCGTCCACATTTCCACATTAAAAAAAATATTTCAAATGCACTTCGCGTAATTACATTTCCTCCAACTTATGAGCGAATCTGAGTGAATCAAGCCTGCAGTAAGGAATCACTTGTAGCAACATTCCCAATGGCGTGAGAGAGGGAGAGAGAGATGATAGTTAGCGAAGAATTGTGAAAACTTTGGAAAGATGTCAGCCATAATTAAACCATACACACCGTGTATATTTGCCTCTGAGGGCACTTTCCCCTTATTCGGAGTCGGGTAGTTAGCTGGTGCGCCAAGGGGCGGTGTGGCCCTCAATGAATGCACGTCCCCCAATTTTCGAGCCGGCGCTCCGCAGCTGTCAGGATTCCACATCAGAACGTGCGGCAATGAAACGCCGAGAGAGTGACAGAGCCAGTCGAGAGGAAGGGGGACGGAGTGAAGGCGAGGGGGGAAAATGAGACCAGCAGGGGTGAGAGAGGAAGGATGGTGACAATAGCTGGAGGTCTCCCTGCATATCGTGCACCGGAGGTGACATCTATAGCTGGAGGACTTTGGTGCTCAGAGGATACAACGGCCACAGTTTGAGCTGTCAAGGCCGCGGCGGAAAGCCCACGGAGTCGGTCGGAGGAGCTATCCTGACAGTGTCAACCGCCAGAGTCTCCGCGGGTAGATTGACGACTATGGTTTGAGACTGCAGACAACTTCAGTGCAGGTGTCACAGCTGTGAGGATTCGGGAAAGGCGAGACTGCCAAAGTTGATCTTGAATGTGTCACAAATAAAAATCAACAAAGGCCACCGCAAGTCTACCCATAGAGTCTAAATGACCAGCATAATGTGACTCTCTGCGTATAGTAGCACAGTAGAAAGTTGCTGAGGACAACCCAAAGAGAGCACAATATAATCCTTATTATTAGGCCCCGGGCAAGAGGAGAAGCTGACTAGGTCCATTTGGAAAACTCGGAGCAGTCGTTCCCATGGAAATACTGATGGCCAATTATACGACTGGTGTGTAATTTCTGTTAATTCCAAAATACTAATGGCCAGGGAAATAGATGACTCTGTAGGCATTCAGGTAGGAGAATGCATAGTATTTTTACAAGAAAGTAAAAATAAAACCACAGATATTGAAAGATATTTTCACAGTATCGCCAACATTATTTTTTTTAAATGTAGTTGAGGGTGTATAAGAGTTATTAAGTTTTTAATTGTCAAATTAACAACATTGTAAAGAGGAAGGCCAACCAGATAATGGAGTTATGGCATTCCTTTGTGTCACAAAACTGGATGACAGAAATTTTTTGGCTGGTAATTTCAGACCGAAAAGAAATTCAGCATCTGGGTACTAGGTGTTCCTGTAATAAGGTAACAGTTTGCCCTACGTGTGGGTGGCTTTCCTTCAACTTGGGGGAAAAAGACATTATATTATAATAGCCAGTTTCGATTTCTTTGTCTAATTTTCCTCTCAAGTTCCAAATATATTCAGACTGGCTCCAGACAGAAAGTATTTTTTTAAGATTTCAAAGACACAGAGAAACTCATCTACTGTTATTTCCTCATGGCTGAATAATTCCAATACAATGCTGTCTGGCAGTCTAAACTATATTTTGTAAACGCTTCAATGGATCAGAATGCTACTGCATGGATTTTAACAATAATTTCATTAAAAAAAAAAAAAAATTACAGACCACTGTTTCCTGCATCTTCTCTTTAGGTACCCATTGAATTCCAAGCAGACCTCAAAGTTCCCTTTTGATAATTTCAGATTCCAGATTATGTAGTTGTACTTTTAAATAATTGAACAGAATGCACAGACTCCTGCAACCTGGTAGCTGTTGGATATTTGTCTGACATTTCCCTGATCTATAAATCCAGAATTCTCAGTATGAAATGGAGTGGCAAAAATTGTCAAATTTTGATTTTCTTTCTTTATTGATTGTTTTTTGTTATTATTGAATGATATTTGTATCCTGAACAGCATACTTGGCCTTCAGCTCTGGCCACAAAGATTTGAGATTTTGCCAGCACAGAAGTCTGCCTGTGTTGTAAATTATGTATAAGCGTATGACTTTTGCTGGAGAATAGTCCTTCTATGCTTCCATCTTGAGAAGGTTCAGATAACCCCCACCCCACACCCAACAAGGAAACAGAAAACATGATGTGGTCAAACAGCATAACATATGGCCCTGAGGAATTGCTGGAGGCAGCAGTGCACCTTTGCTCAGATATAGCCTCTGGTGTGATCAATAAAAACGCATTAATAATATCTGAATCAAACCTTTGTGGTTGCCTCCGATCGTCTCAGTGATATTGTTCCTGTGAGGCCCCAACAGCGCTCCGTCCACCGGCAAACCGGGAAGACAAAACAACGAGCTCGCCTTGAAATAACGTGAGTAACTGAACACCATTCAAGGTAATGACCCACGTAGCTTGCAGTCATCTGGCATTCCTCTGTATCGCATTACTGACCAATTAGCCACAGCCGCTCCGCTAAAAAGCTCCTATTGAAGTGCCGTGTTTTATTATTATTATAATTCATAAGAAGTAAGGCATTACACATAAAGGTACACAAGCTCACAGAACGGACTCAATACCTCCTTGATTGTAATTGATGTGGTGGCCAGTTGTATTTTGTGGTGGTGCCTTTGCTTTCTACTCTGAAATACATCGCAGCTAAGAAAAAAAGGCCAATCATTAGGGGACAGTTTATTCACCTTTCAGTGGCATGGTGATTAAAACACTCAAAATAGATTTTACATATATATAATCAGTGGATGAAATTTTCATTTTAAGGAAAAAAACATATGTTGGATGTGATGCAATTCAGTACAACTAAAAGTTATTCCAAATAAAATATTCTAGAAAACATAAAATTATTAATAGTTCAATGGTTAAGATGTGATTTATGCAAACATAGCAGAACAAGATCAAAGGCAGCCTATTTACTATTTTAATGTTACATATATTCCCATATTACCCATGCATTTTCTAATATGTGTGCAAGGTTACAGGAGCGATGGGTAAAAATCACTTGTCATATATGATTTAATGATTGTACATGATATGTAGGTCAACCTCCCATAGTCCTGTATCACTGGGGCAAAATTTGGGATGTCATTCTCGGAAAAAGTCTGGGACTACCTGGCTCATTGAGGTGCATGGGCCGCACATGAAATCTGAAGTTGGGCAACACTTGGGGGCTTTTGCTCTATTGGTAAAGGTAAATTGCTTTTACCAATAAAATTTGCTCTATCCAGACACTGTTGCTGAATGTTCTCACAAGCAAAATAATGCCATTTTTTCCACATTAGTGTTATAACATCCTATTATGGTGACTATAATGACAATTATAGCTTAAATAAAACTTGTTCAAAATTTAAGCAATATAATGTGTTTTTTTAATAACACGATGCTTGAGTATTCCTCCTGTAAATAATTTATTTTGCAAGGAGTTTAAAATGGTTAAGTATTTATTTAAGAGTTCTTCCTGGCAAGACCTGCCGTAACAGGAATTGAGTTTTTTTTTTTTTTAGACGTTGAGCAAGTGTTGCCTTCTAAGGCATCCATTGTTGCAGCCTCAGGCAAGCTTGTGTTTTACCGGGAGCAATATTCTTATGTTGATGTATTGCTTAAATTACAGTGAGTATTGCACCCTCTCATTAACAAAGGCTTGTGGATTCCAAGGCATGCACTCTATGACAAATTCACACGGTGGAATTATACCACTTCCCGCACCTCCACTGGAAGAGAGTTGGTCCCCATGGGCCCAGATACAAGGTGGAAAGGGGGCTATTATTTGTTAGCTTACAGCAAAACAGGCAGGTACCCATTATCTGGGGTGAATGGGATGACAGAAGTGTTTTGCATTTTGTTATAAAATATTCCACTCCCATTTCTTACTTTCAAAATTTCCTCTCTTAATTCCATTGCCCATTTACTCCAGTGACAGCTTTTTACATAGCCCGCATATTTTTTGCGTGGTAGGAGTGTGATTTAAAGAGCCTGGTTTGGCTTGATATGTGGTAGGACTGAATCTCTAATTTGGCCAACTGCCTCTTGTGATTTTGTTTGTTATCACCACTAATTTACCACATTGTTACTATAACGAGTACAATCTAAGCCCAACACTACCCAATTAAGGGCACCCATTTTCCTCCTCTGAACCCCTGCGTGGTTCATAATTGCACAAGGAGATGAGATACACTTTTAAAAAGAAGAGCGTTCAGTGAGGACATCACCACCTTTTTTTTTGTTGCAGACGCACCACCAAATCTTCATCCCAGAGGTGCTGAACGTCTCAAAAATCGCTTGCTCGTCAAAAATCCTCAGCGGGGCCATCTCCACTCTCTGGTTGCCAACTAATGAATACAAATGCCCCGCATTTGCATGAACCCACTGTCTTTACCTCCATTTCTCTCTCAGAATGCACACTTTGTCATCCCCTTATGTTCCTGTTGGACATTTAATCATGTGAATTACCATGTGCACAGCGGCTGGAAGCTCATCCTTGATCTCGTGGCTCTTACCAGCGGGTAGAGACGAGGCGCGGGCTGAGATTTCAACTCGAGTTGCCGCACAGAGTCACACTCCACGCGGCAATAATTGCTATTCGAGTCGCGCAGCGGCATGCGGGCTGCCTGTTTATACGGATAATCTGCATAATCTACCATCTCTGCCAAATTACCTTTCTCATCTGTGCATCCTGGTGCAGGAGAATCAGCAATTTAGCCAGGGATCAATGGGAGCCATATGCCAGAGCTTCCGAAAGGATTGCCTCTGACTTCACAGACCTGGTTTTTGGGCGCTAGCTCCAGGAGAAGGCTTCCACTCTTCTGAGGGTCGGCAGTTGTTCTTAATCTTATGTTTGTGTCACCTAATTTGGCCCAAATGCCTTTTTTTTAAAAAACCTTTTTAAACACTTTCTCTTCTCCTTTTATATTAATATGACGTTCTTTTGCAAACAATGTCACCCTTGTAGAAAATATGATGCTGTGACAGTCTTTAACAGCTGTAGTTTTCAGACACAAAAATAATCATTTGAAAGTCAAAAGAAAAAGTTCAGAAACTCTTTTGCTGACTTTTTACTTTTTCAAATGGTGGCTGCCACCACCACAGATCATATGATGTACTTCATAGTTTCAGTATTACAAGGCATGACTTAAGAGGAGTATCTGAATTATTGTTTTACATTGTGAACGAGCAAACAAGGTTAAGTCTGTCATCTAATTATAGATTTAACTTGGAAATTGTTAAAAACAAATCTTAACATGTGACCATCTGGACCAATGAAGGAATCAATTTTCCATTACTGATTGAGCATCTGATATTTTCTTAGATGTTATGCTTGTGTTAAGCTTGCAACCCAAAGTTTGCAGGTTCAGTCCCTGGGTGATATACCATTGAGTACAGTATATTCATAAACCAACATTAAACAAAGGACTGCAATAAATAATATATAATGTGTAACATTTAACATCTATGATTATTGTTAGAGCATAACTCTAGAGCATTATGTCCTCTTGGCCCAGAGCCATAAAAATATCATAAGATACAAATCCATTCATGACGAATAATAACCCAGTCTGGTTAAGTAAAATGGATTAAACTGTGTTGTTTAATGCTGTCATTCAGGTTACAGCTTGGAGGGCTAAAACTACATTGCCAAAAACAATAATAATAATAAATACAACTGCTATAATCCTGCACTGCACTCCCACGTGCTTTATCACATCTTAATACAAACACTAGAATAAGGATACAACAGACTAACTGAGCAAAATACGTCACAGGAGAACGAAGGCTACACCTAAACAATAAACAATATAAAATTCAACCCTCTTCTCCACTGTACATCCCTTTCCACCTGTTAGCTCTAATATGCTGTTCTGAGTCTGTTATGCTCCTACGGCATAACCCCTTAAAGAGGGCCTACCTGCTATTTATAAAATATAACAAAGAAAATCTGTCTAAAGTGTATGTATGAATAATTGAATTATGCATCCAGTGATGTTTAATAATGCATCTATAGTTGGAGTGTTAGCTCAGCGCTCGGGGTAACTGCGAAATTTTACCAAGACCAGCGCATGCAGCCACATGTTATTTTCTTCTCTGCTGTTATCTGTAAAACAGGGTTAATATCCATTCTGTGATGTATTTGTGTTACAGTGCCTTGGCCGTTGAAATTACCTTGCTTTGTTTCTCTTTGTTCTTATGACGTAACCTATCCACCCATCTTAGTAATAGCAGCGGCACTTTATGAAATCATAATATCTGTGAAAGATGGCCGACCAATTATGGCAACTGTAATAGCAGCAGTGAAGTACAGATAGTTTGGGGCTTGTGTGTATGTTTTCTGCTTGTTACAAAACACCATCAACGCGCTGAATGATAACCCATTAAACTCATTCACATTTGCTCTCACAAATACAATGCATGATTCTCTCCACTTCTCTCGAGGGTCAGTTTTGCTTATTGGAGAGCATTCAACCATAATGAGGCCTAAAATATCAAGCAAAATCATCTCAGTTCTTCTTTTGTCATTCATCTTCAAAATTGTTCTTTTTTCCCCCGCAGACCAGTAAAACTACCATTGAGTTCCTAATTACTTGAGGACTCATAATAGCAAAGTTGCTCTGTGTTACATACTGAGTTTGTCGTTTGGTTAAAGTTTGTTGACCAAGGTACTGTAAGGATAGTGTGACTATAGCACGTGGTACTGTATTGCTATTGGTAACCAGGACGACCTCACACACACAGGACTGTGCTCACTGGACTGTTCTGGGAACAGTGCATGGGGAGGATTTTGGTGGCTCGTATTACACTGTGAGCACAGAGCTCATTGGAGATAGTGCTCCACATCGACAAACACAAGTATAGATGGCAAGGCGAATTAAAAGGGGAGCAAACAAGACATTGATCGTAGTGTAGAAAAACACTATAATTTACATACTGTACATTTAAACACTATAAAACATCCTGTAAATTTAAATTATATGTAAAAATCAATGAAAATTCTATGTGGGAATATATTTTCAATGAATTTCAAAATTAACAGCTTATATCGTAAACCATTTTCATCACTTTATTATCTGTATATTCATTTCAGTGATTTCATCAATTATTGCCACATCTCCATATCATATGCAATATTGATTATGTTGTACATTGGAAATTATTCATCAACATTATCAATTGATGTTTCAAGGATTACAATGCTTTTGGGGAAAGTTGTGTAGTTTTAACGAGTACACAGCCAACTCATTGGCTCCTCATTCTAGTTAAAGCTCAGCTGGGAGGCCTTCAAGGAAAGCAGGTGGTTAAAGAGATTTTAGTGCATTTTTTTTTTTTTTTAATAAAAATGAACTCTCTTCACTAGTTTATTTATACTGAGATGCGCTCCTCTCAGTAATGCATTAGCACAATATTGTACAGCTTTGTGAAAACTGCAAACATTTAGGAACTGGGTAGAGGAGCGACTACAATTATATTGCTGGGATATTGCAAAATACAGATGGAATTAGACAAGTATTGTTCTTATCAATCTCAACCTTTGACAGATTCCAATAAAACCTGACCTTTCCATTTCATTCTGATATATTGCCCAGGTTTTGAATTATAACCTCTGATCTGGGTCACCGATATGCACTATGGTTTGATATTCATTTATCAAAACAGCATATAGTTACCATCAATCAGTTGAAATATCGTGCTGAATTATTGCATGCTAATATCTTCCAGGAGCAGATGTAGGTATTAATGCCTCCCTATCAGTTTGTTAAAGTTATTAACTATTGGCCTTTTTAGGAACCAGATCAAATTCATCTTCCAGTGTTTTACAGTAATTCTCTTGGCCGTTTTGGAAACTGTTTTGATGTTTACCATGTACCAGTTGTGCTCATGGTGTATTCACTTTTCTCTCATCATTCAGTCACATCCCTTCCTCCCAGGACAGCGGTTCAGCTGCAGTTCAAAGGGACTCAGTTTTGGGTGAGAATGACACGCCCATATTGGCCCTCTCAATGTTGTCACTGTAGTCTTCTCTGCTGCACTCCCAGCTTCACTCTCTCCTTGTTATGTCCGTCCCAACACACCTCAGTCGTCCTCTCTGTGGTAGACAGGAACGTTTGCGTATTATTTACTCTTCCTTCTAGCTCCTCCCAACCACATTCCTCTCCCCTTATCACTGTGTCCACCTGCCCCGCCCACTGCCCCCTCACCTGACTGGCCAGTTTGCTCATCCAAAGCACAATCCCATTGGTCCTTTAGGTGGAATGGCGCATTGGTTGTTACTAAGCTGTGACTCCATTTCATTCACCACATCAGAGTGTTTTCCTACTTTAAACAACAGCCACAGTTTAATTTCTGTTCAGAGAAAGGAGAACGCACGTGACAGAGCAAAATGTGTGTAGGCTGAGGTTTTGCAAATCATTTTCTTTTAGTAAGGTCTCATTCAGAGGACTTTCATCAGTTAATATTATACAGCAGAGATGAACAGTGCTTAAATTCTGAATTTATGTTTGCTATATCACAATAGAAATGATACAATTAGGGTCAGGTTCTTGTTTTGAAATATTTTAACACTTTTTTTCAGGTCATTAAAAATATTGTGCCTTAAATGTATTTTATGTGTTTATATAGCTTTACAATATCTGCTGACTTTTTCACTAAAAAGAAACTAAATATACTAACAAATTTGAATATGACACTGGAAAGTGACATGAGCCACTGTAACCGACAAAATGTAGGTATGGTGTTTAAAGGAAGGGTGCTGCTGATCTATACAGCGACAGGTGTTTGAGCCAATTGACATGCTCAATGAATTGCTCTTGAATTTGATTAGCAAATGACAGGAAGGAAAATCCATTAAGAAATGCGGGATGGAAAGTGTATAACAATAGCTGTAATGTTGGTCAGCAAAAGGAGATGTGCTTGAAACAGGTGGTGTGTGCTGTTCTTAAGAAAAGACACAGTTACAAGATAGACTGTGTAGTGAGGAAAAGAACATTTTAATATATTCAATCGTTATATTTGTGTAGTGCTCAGATTTTTTTTGTCACAGGCTCTGACACCTTCCATATTATTGAGGAGAATAATATAAAAGTGTATTTCATAAATATGCAACATATACATACAGCATTTAGAAGAAACATTTAGCATTGGTCATTTGACATTGATTGTTATGTTAGTTTTACACATGGTAAAAAAAAAACATTTTAACGGTATCTGCATTTTCTCTCAACCAAATCTCTCAGGTAATGTTCCTTGTTTGAGTAGACTCTGGCACGTGAAACAAACTACCTGGCCAAAGCGTTTCATCAATAACACAGCTGGCACAGAGCCACGACAGGTAATGGAGAATTCCAGAACAGATGGAGACGGTAAACTCTGAATTAAAGGGATTAATAAGTCTATGTGACTGAAGAGTATCACTGGCACAGTAGAGCAGCAAACTCGGTTTTACATTTTAAATAATGAGAGGCCACAAACAAGCGCGGTGCCAAATGCCTTACTTTGCAAAGGTGCCAGCGCTCGAGGTGACAATAGGGGGACCTGGAGCTGATTATCTGGAATTCAGTGTCTGATTTAATTTGAAGCATGTTAAACATAGAAATCCTGTTATTCACTTATTTATTATTTCTTTTCAATAACAGGGTCATCTGAAAATAAAAACATGAGTTTGCTTATTTTTATTATTGATTTCTTCATTTTGGATTAAATTTGGCTTTTTTTTTCTTTTATTGAATATTCTTCAGTCCACTGCCTTAAACTAGCTCACATGCAGACACACACACACACACACACACACACACACACACACGCACACACAGACCTAAATCAAGATAATAGGTAGGCAGGTAATAATAATAAAAATAATAATAGTAATAATAATAACCATGTACTATTGTTGAGTCACTGAGGATTCATTGATCTCAACTGAAAATTCCTGTATTTTATATTTGTAATTTGTGTCCTTTTTTTCTGAGAACACCTGTAGGTATTTAAGTTACAGTATCATTTACAACTCTTCTCTCCGAGTGCTCTTTTTTGAATTGACTGACTATCCACAGAAGATCTTTGATTTTTTGATTGGCTGTCAAGAACAATTATGTCTCTCCTCTAATGAATTAATGCAAGGCAAAGAATGATTCATAAAACTATTAATTAAACTTATAGCAGTTGTGACACTTGAGACAGCTGCCTTGAACTTAAAGAGCAGATATTACAATAACATGAATCCTTTTATCTTCCATCTTTTTTTTTTTTTTTTTTTTTTGCTTTATGAGCACAAGTACATTTCCATACATTTCTTAAGTACCTCAAGCAGCCAATTCTTCAGAGATTTAAATCCAGATCAGAACTCAATTAACGGCTCAATCAAATCTAATTAATTAAGAGCTCAGCTGGAACAGAAACCGGCATGCACAGCAGCGCACCAGCACTGGCGTTGAGATGTGCTGGTGTAGATCCATGCCTTTGGCTGCTTGGCATGTACGAAACTGATTCATTAGACCTGCCCGCTGCCTATTCACTATTCAGTCACATGTGTGCAGGACCTGGACAGGACATACAAAAAAAAAAAAAAAAAACAATCCTTTCCCCTTTTCCCGTTTCCAGCTGCAGTCCATTTCAGGGATTGGAGTGTCTCCAGTTGAAATGCATTGTTATAAATACTGTAACACCCATGGCTGTTGTCTGGGGGGGAAAAAAACAACTGGTAATTGTTTCCCAGTAATATTTTTTCAATATACAGTATGTGCTTCATAACTGGGGTTTTGAATTTATTCACAGTTTCTCTCGCGGAGGTTTGTATGAATTTTGATTTTTTAAAAAGTGGTTTACTTTAATTGGTTGTGTGGTCCAACCACTCAGAATGTCAAAGCCATTATTAAGATGATTCTTGCTCAAAATATCCTAAAAAACACATTCCTCAGGTTGTATATTTTTTACGTAGAACCACCACCACCGTTATGATTCAAGATTGAATTAAAGTCAGATTTGCATTAAATTGAAATAAACATCCTGCGTGTGTAAATGTTTTCTCAAGCTTGCTTGCTTAAGACACTGACGTCCCAATAACTACTTATGCTTAGGACCATATTTCAATAAAGTGACAAACAAATCAAACATTTCTCTCAAAGGTAGGCTTTAAAACAGAAACGGAAGGGGAAAAAATGTATAAATGAAGTATGTGAGTGTCTGTACAAAACAAGAGGGGATTTTTGTAAGCCGATGAAAACAGTGAGTCAAGCGTATGAATCCTGGATCGCTGCCCTTGCATTGTGCTCCGCTGTCTCTTCCTGGATGAAACCTTGTCAAAAATTATCCCTCATGTCATATAATTCATGGAAGATTGGGAGCACAGAGGAGGCATTGTTGCCTCATCACTTCATGTGGCATCAAGGACTGAGCTCTGCAAAAATGAATGTTTGTTTGTTTTACGGTTATCATTTAACATGTATCTGTAGGTTCAGCTTTAAAACCCTTTCAAGTTTTATGGACATGAGTTGAAAGGTACTCAGAAATAACCCCCCGGAGATGTGTGTTTGTGTGTTTGGATGTGTAGAGTGCAGACTGAGTTACCAGTCTGATTCATAAAAAAAAGCTCTTTGTTTGTCCAGATAAATATTTTCCCTGGGTTTTATTTATTAATAAGTACAGAATGTATCTGGTGACTATGACTTCAGCTCCTCAAGAAGAATTTCAATTAATGGTTGGGCTCAACTATGCTTAAGGACAATAGGCATTCAACTGTAGTTTCCATAATCACCGTGTGCCATCATTTTCAATTATTATACAATGACATGCCTGGGTTTTGTGATGATTTTCATCTTGCAAATAAATACATCACATGCAAGCTCTGTATCCCTGTGGCATATGACTTGGCATTTATTTAGTGTCATTAAAGGAGATACCAATGCATATTAGGTAAATATAGAAATAGTACTCTATAGACAATAGTATAGTAATGCATTTCCTAAACTTCTGTTCTGATAGATGAGTTCCTGATCAGTGATTCAGGTGGACAACAATCTTGTTTTTTTCATGTGATGTTATGTATATTTGTATAGTCCATAGATGTCAGTATAGAGATAATGTTATGCTATATAAATAAAAAGAAGATATCAAATCAGTAGCAGTCTTGTTTGTAAGATCCACAATGTATAAGACACAATGGGAAAGAAAAATAATTTTCACGGTGCTTTCAAACTTGAATTGTGTTGCGAGCACGGAATGCATTTATCATGTACAGGGAGTTAGTATTAGTATGAAAAGCGCATATTTTATGTGAGACAGAAACTGTCATGCACATCAGGGAAAGTGCATTGTCTGCTCTGTACAAGAAATATTTCAGAGTCAAGTTATTTAACAAGGTGTTTTCAGCCAGTTCTCAGAATTTTATTTGTTGTTTTGGCTTTGTTGAGCTGATACAGTTTATACTGTCCTTTTTAACTTCAGATTTGTTTTAATTTTGCTTTATTTTTGATTTGCATGGGACACCCTCTTCTATATCTCTGGCCTGTGTAAAGGTGACCCCTAAAAGTAACTTATGTAACCAAAGCTTTACTTATCTTGTGAATTCATGTGTCTCAGCCCATGGTGCAAAAATATGCAATTCACAGCAAGCAGACAGATTCATTGGTCTATTAATAAGTCCTCAAAAAAACAGCCACACACATCGGTCTCGCTCACCCAACCAGGATCCACGAAGAGACCATGGTTATTTAAACTTTTCAGAGGCATAGCTAATGCGCTGTCAGTCCTAACAAGGTTGTTTTTTGGCGGTGCGCTCTGAACCAATTTTCTTTTGACATCATTTGCATGTACTGTGTCTTCATCAGCATTGGAAAGTGAATCTCAGACCGACAGGTATGAATCAAAATGCCAGGCAGGTTGCAGGCCTGTAACTCAGGAAGAGAAAAAAAAATATCTCAACCCACCATTGACATTCAGGGTGTATTCCCATGGCCTTATTTCTCTCTTAAACCCTGGCTTGAGAGTAGATTTTAGGGTCTGGGAGACAATGAAAACAAGCTTAAACTGTGTAAGGTTACATCAGTTACATAAAAGCAGTCTACAGTGTATCAAAGAAATGTGTTGGTTTTGGGGTCATTCAAGAACACCAGGAAAATGCATGAATCATCTCTGACAGTATGACAGAAAGGTCATTGCTGTAGTTGTAGCTGTGATGCGAGTCATGCTGTAAATAGGTTTAAATCTGAAGGCACAGTGACTGGTTTGAAGGCAGACTTCGGTCCCCCACGCTGACGGTTGGACGATTGACATGATTGACAATGGTGCATAGAGTGCATGTCATACTCACATTATATGCACATTCACTAAGTAATACAATGTCACAATTTTCCACACAAAACTTACATCTTACAAAACTTACACACAATCAATGTCAATAGTCAATGTGTAAAAATTTATTTTTCATAGCTATGTATCAAAACATAAAATACATTTCAAAATACAATTTTGAAGTGTGTTTGAATATATGTTTGAAGTGTAATAAACCAACACTATTATCTGTTAACATCTCTAGTCAAGAATTCAAGTTAAGCCTGTCCAATTCACCTTGAAAAAATGTTTATTATCCTGTGCAACCTCTTTTGTCATAAAATTTTATCGCTAGTTGGTAGATTGAATGAATTGTCAATAACAAATTATTTAAATGGGGTCCTTTGCTGGATCTAAATATTCCAAATCAGGTCTAATATATCTGCACATATCTACTCCTTAACAGAAAATATCATCATGTGAAAATATCCTTACATTTTTTGTTTAGATAATTATGAATAACATTGCCGGAAAGTTATATGGCTTGCTGTTAACAAGTTTAGTCCTATAAAAATAAATTAATTAATTAAACAACTTGTGAAAAAAAATATCAATTTCACTTTTCTCCTCTCTCTTAGGAGTTGCTCAAACCCTAGATAATATTGGTGATTGCACAGTACTTTGCTAGTTTGGTGTATGCAATGAACCATGTTGCAGAGTGCAGAGTTTTCCCAGAGGCTATTTATTTGTTTTAGCTGTTGTTATCACACAGTATGCAGAAGTTTACACAGTTTATATTCTTCAGTGAAGTGAAAGTTATGATTGGTATTGAATGAGATATTTAATGAAATATTTAATGTTTTTTTTTTTTTTTTTTTTTTTGTCGGACCTCACACTAACGTGTGGTGGTGCATGGCAGAGTTTGGGAGGAATAATTGAATTGATTGTTAAATAAGCTATCACTGCATGACATTGAGAACTGAGAAAAATTAGGAGAGGCTGGAACATGCCGTGACTGCAGGACTGCAGATAGGACAGCAGGCCATTAATAAAGAAAGACTAGCATTTAGTGTGGAATTGTCCAGGGACACCAGACTTAGCACTGACACTGCATTATGTCTTCACAGTGTGCATTTTAAAAAATTACACATTGTGCTAAAAACATGTGTATATTGTATATTTAAGCCTTTTATTTTACCTGAAACAGCTGTCTGTATACACATACCATACAGATACTGCAGCACCTTTCCTATAACCAAAGATTTCATATTCCTTATTGATTATTTTGATACTCTGATCCACTTCCAGCTGCAACAGGGGAGACAATTAAAATCATAATCATTGCTGATTGTTATTGTGGGACATATTTTCTGCTATACATGTTTGATCAATAGGCACCATGTAAAATAGCTGCAGAATCTCATATAATCAATTAGATTTACCAACTAATTGTAGAAAGCCTATGCATGTGAAAAAATGCAACCTATTACATAAAAAAGTTTATTTACAGTATGTCTGCACATTTTGCAATACATGTTTTATGTTTTAGTGTGTCTGTACTGTATATGCTACCTACATACCACCTTAGCTGTAGATGAAGAATGTTCACTTCATTTTATGGACCTACTGGCTTGTACATCCCTTGGCCAACTAAACACTTTCCCTGGGATTCATTTCTAAATGTAAATTGATTTTTTCCCCCAAAAAAGTCTAATCTAATGATCTTTTTCATAGAACGGCCATGTGTCACCTTTGGTAGCAATATGGAATTTCCTTTTCTTCAATAAAAGTATACCACAGTGGAAGAAATCAGCTCCATGCCACTGGAAACATGTTGTATTTTGGACAGCTGTAATCACAGAGGATTTGTTCTAAGGAAAAGACCACACAAATTGTCCATTTCAAAAGTGACATTTTTAAGTTTTGCACTTCATGCTCATGTCGACACCAGTCCTATCTGGATATCACATGTATTTGGCCTTTGAATGTCTCAGAGCTGTTTATATTGGTATTTTATTCCAGATATCCAGGAATAGTAGTCAGGAAGTCATTAGGTTATTGATTTGAGTGATGACCGTTCTTTGTAGACATTTCCGTCCAGTGTTTACCCTATACATTAATAAATACCTGCCGGGACACCTTTTCAGAAAATGTTCAATTAAGAAAGTGTACAGAGAGTCAAAACATGATTGTTTCTCCTCCATTATTCTGTGGTAAATTTCTCTAAGCCCTGGTGACTTGTTATTTCAGCACACCGTAGAAGATAAATAGTTTCGGGGCCATTAATACTGCAGACAGACTAGTTTACTAAGCAGGTTTAAATTAAACCCCTTACTCTTTCTCAGTTACAGAAATGTCTACAGACATGTTGTTGAGGTGTTTTAAATTGCCCCCCCTGCCCTCTTCTAATATTAGATGGACTAGAGCTATTGCATGCAGTGCCATCAATCTCACGCTGGACTTTGTCGTGTCATGGTGGGATCAATGCGGCATGTTGACAGTCTTTACTCTAATGCTTTAAACAGTGCGCTTGGTGGCTCAAAGCTCACCTGATCCATCAATGCCAAGCCCGCTCTGAAAGCGATGCATCTTGAGACAATGATATGTCAGTTATAAATCTGCATCAGCTGCATGTCATAGGCTGTTCATACACACTGCTGCAGTCCAAATTATGTTTTAATGTTAAAGGTCTTGTAGTCTTTCATAAAGTAAAGCAGATACGCAGTATCTATGGCGTGCAAAACAAAAGACGTTGAGGACAAGCTACAGACTGCACCTGTGTACTTCTGTAAACTTCGGCAATACCCAAGAGAAAAAAAAAATCATTCAATTATCTGTAAATCGAACATATATAGACACTGTATAAACTACTCAAGTCAAATGGACCTGGACCAAAACTGTACAAAAATAAAGTTCAAGAATTTCACAGTGTGAAGTTTGAAGGTCACAACATCATTGAGAATTTTATGGATCAGAGTTTTGTTGATGTAAGCATTATGAGTTTACATATTTCTGTAAATTGTGGACATTTAAAATGTCAAAAAAAACATTTCTGAACAGAACAGATAGCTCAGTCCCTTGGTGCTTAATCCTTGGAGTTTTCTTCTGTTTACACTGAGTCCAGACTCACTCATTCCTGTGGATTTATGTGGCTTTTGCTCCAGTCGAGCGTCCAAGATGGTCAATGCATTTGGCCTTCGTTTCGGGCGGCTGGGTTCTCATTGTCCTCCACGACCATCCTCCCAAGTCTCACTGCAGCCTCTTGCATCATCAGGCAAATAGATGCTGTCGTCTGACCTTGCCGAGATAAACATCTCTGGCAACACCCCCAGGCTTGTGCACATCCTAATTGAACCACTTGGCCCGAAGAGATATCTGGCTCTGGCCATAACCAAAAGTGTTCAAAATGTTCTCGACCTCTGATCATATACTCACAGACTATTTGCTGACCACAGTGCACCCTGTTTTCTAGACATAGTTTAATAATTACTTCTGTCATTATATAATGCAAAGGAATGTTTCACTACACATTCGCTTTAAAAAATTTCAAGAAACTTACAAAATCTCACACCAGAATGGTGGGTTGCTGAATCTTTTATGGAATCAGCTTGGAAGTAGGTGGAAAAACTGGCTTTGTGGCACTGGGTTTTTTTAGTGATGAAATAAGGAAATCTGTTGACAACAATAAATCAAACTGAGCAAAACCTTTCTTGTTCCCCTAAGTATTATTCAAAAATACACATGTCAACTATGTGTTGTTAACCTCATCCTATCCTACTGTTGATTAATCTATATTCACTATGGTGTGTTCATAATATTTATGGAATATGGTTTCACCCGCAAGCATCAGGTTATTAGCAGTACATAGAGACCTCTATCCATTACCCATTACGGGACACGCAACAAAAATCCCTCATGTGACTTTGTTTTGAAAAAGAAGATAGGGGGGATCCACAGACAGGGGTTTCTTTTATTGGCCACTCCTGTGAAGGTTTTTTTTTTTTTTGCCAGTCTCCTTCAGGATGTGACGGGTTTTTGATGTGGTCCAGGGGTGTATACGGAGGGCCAATTTGACACGGTAAGGAGGGGTGAGTCTTCTTGCACCGGTTCACCTAATCACATGTCAAGGGTTCCCTGCGGTAATCCGCTCAGATGAAAAGCGCCAGGGTCGGGAGAGGTACTCTGTGGTTCAGAGCTGTGGGCCGACTCCCCCAGGTGGCCAGGACATGAGATGAGAGGGCTCTCTCGCTTCCAGACTGTCTCCTACTGCTGCAGACTTTACTTTTGAGGCTGCAGTTCCCCACCTGGGGCCTGATAAAATCTGAAGGGCAAGCAGAGGTTTAATACACAATGTTGCCTTTTTTAATAAATATATTTTCTTGTTAGTATTAAGAGCTGAAAAATATACAGAGATTTTAAAAAGGTACTGCAGTGATTGTACTACACTAGTGCATTTAGTGGTCTAGCCATCTAGTGGTGAAATTAGGTACTGCTGTTACTTTGGAGGAGCTGCTCATTCAGCCAGTCAGTTAGCAGCTAGGTGAAGGGCAAAACTTTTTCTCACTTCTGGCTATATTACAGAATATTACGTCACTCTGGCACAGGTTAACTCCATCTGTAATGTACTTTTTATCTACCCCAGTGATGGGTTTGAACATCAGGTTAGTTTCTTCAATGAAATTTTGAGTTTGAAAAAGCAAGGAGAAATGCTATGTAAGAACTACAAAGCCTGCAACAACACTTGCTTTGAAGAGTTCAAGAAACTTAAGGGCAAGGCACATTGCAGTTCAGTTCAATGTGAGCTAGTTTTTTTAGTTCTAATTATCTCTTGTTAAACATTTGTCATGTACACACATCTGAATATTCTCTCCAGACATTTCTCAAGGAGAGCAAACCTGACCCCCAGAGATGCACACATTTTTTAAATAAATGATTATCCCAGTGCAGTTTTAAACCCAACATGAATTTGCAGATGTTATGCAATCATGCAAAAAAAATACCCACTCATTGAACTGGCTGTCATCTGCTATGGGTTTGAACAAACCTGATCCAAAATGAAGCATAAACTTTTGAACTATACAAGAGAGCATTTCAGCTTGTGTTACAGTTAATGCATGTTTGTTTATCAAGGATAATTTTACCAATATCAGTTAAAAATCCAATTTATGCCTGACACACATGGATCAATAAAATCTACTTTTTTATTCGCTTAGCACAGGTGTTCAATAAATCATTTAGAAACAGGGAGTGAAGCTCAGCCTACTAATGTAACCCTCAGGCAAAAACATGTATAAACCCAAGTTTATACCTTCCTCTGTTATTTTGTGTAAGATAATGGTGGACATGGAAATTTCAGTGAGCTCTGACTGACCTGTCTATCACCTGACTGCAGGTGGTTAATTCCTCTAGCCTGAGTGGTGACATACAAAAAATAAACTTTCCTCTTGTTTTTGAAGTGAAACTTGGTTAAAGTGATTTTACACCTGGCAAGTTTGGGGTTCAAGCAAAAAATGAAACTTGTATAAAATTAAGACTCCCATCATTTTGTTTGCTAAATATCATCATATGTCATTTACTGGTGCTAGTTTAGCGAAGATGCAAAGATGTTATTGTGAAATATGCGGAAAAAACCAAAGATTAGACATTTCTCGACTTCCCTGACACTGGGAGACTTTTTTATTTTCACAGACAGAGCTGCCAAGAACAGTATCCTTTATAATTTAAATTAATAGAACTATATGGTACACATTATTTTAGTGGGCACTTTCATAACAAGACATATTCATATATCATGTGCTATCGCTAATAATATACATTTTATATAACACCATAGATAGAGTTTAAAAACCTGTTCACTGTATAGTATATGTGTGAATGTGTGTATTTACAGTCTTCTTGGCATCTTTGCCATAGTTTTCGGTTCCATATTCTAAGCTTGCTTATTTAGTAAAATATCAAAATAACAATAAACTTCCTGTCAGTAACCCTTGTTACAGAGAAGCTGTGGAAAATAGAAACTGTGAGGTTTAAGGGAACCCCACCATGCAGAACTAACAATGGGTCTTTGTAGACAAACGCTGTCTCCAGTAAATGAAAATAAATAAATAAAAAGCCCATTGCAGTGTGAGTCTTTGTAAGTGTGCGGGATAATAACTCTCACATGTCCACAGACAGCTGAAGTAGAAATGATGTTGATTTTCCTGTCGTAAGCGATGCTTATTTGGGCGGTAAGAATTGGGAATTTCAATAAAGCTAAAGAATACTTTATTTTCTCTGTTTGAAATACGCCAGGATGGGCCCCTTGATGGTGGTTTCAGAGCTGGACTCCAGTGTTCGGAGTTATTACTCCGCGCATCTTCTCCTTGTTACTGCAGTGTTTATGAAGCCATGTATTCCCAGAATGCAACATAAAAAGCAATGCCCCTGTAATAAACAATTAGATTTTTAATAAGCGCAGTAGGATACATGGTGGAGATAATACGGGGGGGGAAAGATAACAATGACATCACTTCACTATGGAGCAGTTAAAACAAAATAATTGCCAGTTGTATGTATCTGCAGCTCCCAGCCTTGTCCCAGTTTAATTTGAAACACTCAACTCTTCAGCTCATTAAAGCAATAAGAATTTCTGAGCAATGAGACCAAGCCATTCAGTGCACCCTGGCTCATCAGTCTGCCTATAAAAACACCAAAATAAATGTCTTTAAAATAATAAAAGGCAATGCACCAAAAATAAAGATAACAGTAAGAATAACTGTACAATTGAATTAAGAAGACAGTAAAAAAAAAACTGATTAAAAAAGAAGTTGACGGTAGGTGAATCCTGGGTAGCACAAAAAGAAATGTCTGCTGTTGTGAACTCAGAATGTTTGATTAGCTTTTTGTTCAATGTTTGATCCTCACCCTATGAAACAAAAATCTATGATCATCTTTAGAATTTTTAGTTATGGTTAGAATCACAATTACAATTGGACAGTGAACCTTTTTTAGAAATACGATTATCATACTGTCATGCTATAATCACTTTGAAGGAGAGCCTACACCAGTCACTGAAACAAATAGAATGTCTTAGTAATGTATGTTAATTGTTTTCCATTATTAAATGTGAATGTTATGAATGTTCAGTGGAGGATCCTTAATGATTTTCTAAATCACTACTTCAGTTATATATATATATATATATATATATATATATATATATATATATATATATATATATATATATAGTGGAATCTTATGATTCCATCAAATGCATTTCAACAGGTTAACTATTATTGTAATTGTCAAGGTGTGTCTAATTAGACCTGCAATTAGCTAGCGAGCCTCACCTGTCTAGTGTCCCTCACCTGTCTAATCAACAGAGATGTTAACCAATGGTGTGTGTCTACAGAGCAGGGTCACACATTTTTTCAGAAATTGTGTTCTATGGCAGAGTGTATGCCTGAGTTGTGGTTCTGTGTCCTTTGTTTTGGGTTTGTGCTTTTAAAATAAATTGGTTGATTTTTTTCCCCTCCTATTGTTCATTTTATGTGTGGTGCATTTGCCAACACCATTACAATTACACCTAGAAAGCTGTGGCTCTCTAAATATTTGATATTTCACTTGAATATTAGGATTCTTAAATGATATGAACTGGAGTGTGACATCAGTGCAGACAGGTAACACTGATGGCACAGTCCAATTATTGCCAATTAAGAATGGCCAATCACAAATTGTCATTTAACAGTATGACAGTCTTTTGGAGCTTTGGTTCAGATAAAACATTTCTTTACACCAACTGGCAATTTGAAACAACAACTTGGATTAAAGCAGGTGGTTTACACATGGTAGATTACAAAAACCATAACGATGGGAAGATTCTGCCTGTGGTCCAACCAGTATGTCACTTGAAGGGTGAAATAGCTGAATTTTGCTCAAAGAACGGTTCAGATTTAATTATTTTGACAACATTTCAGGAGGCATGTGAGTCCATGCAAATTATTCGAAGAGGTACAATGCTAAGCAAACAGTTTTTAAACAAATTACACCCATTTACAAAAGGGATGAAGACATAGTATACATGTGTTATGGTTTAGCTGAAAATGAACACAGTCATCAATATGATTATCACTCCAGTTGCTTAACGTTTGAATACATAGCTCATGAGACACAGGTAATGAAGAAGGAAACCATGTAAAAATAAACTGATGTAAATGTCAGCAATATGCATCCATACTGACACCAGGTCTGTCCGGAAGGTCACTGCAGAGGTTAAAATGTTAACAAACATGTGACCAGCTTTAAAATATTAATAAACTGTCAGTGTAGTGCTTCTCATCTTAATGTTCGATCAATGTGCAGAGAAGCATGTATTTTATGCTGAGAATCTTCCCACAGGTGGCACAGATGAATTATTTAACCAATTAATTAGTCAATGTGCTGAATAATGGAATAACTGATGCCAAAATCAATATGTATGCAATTTATGAATAAAACACAACATAAACCTGTAATATTAATATACTTTAGCCAGCTTTCAATATGACTGAATTGTTATGAAAACTGTAGCATAACTACCAGCTCTGAAATTGACTACAGAATGGCAAGTGCAAACATATATTACAAAATCTACTCATAAACAAAAACAACAACAACAATACTACAGTAACTCCACCTTCTCCTCCCTCCTCCGAATACTACTACTAATAATAATAATGATAATTCATTCTCATATACTTATAACAAATTTATCTAGATATTGGAATGGAAGACTTTAATGGTGAAAAGCTCATTGTACGATAGTACGGAATTTGGCGGGTTAATCTGTCACGAGACCCGTGTTTCTGATCTGCAGGGGTTAAATCTAAAATGCGCTAGAGAGAGAGAGCGAGAGAGAGAGACAGGGAGTGAGAGAGAGGGAGAGACAGAGAGAGAGTCGCTGCTTCCCTCCAGAACGCTTGAGCTGCGGCGTGCGGTTGCACTTTCCCCCCCCTCGATGCCGGACTTCAGACTGTATTTCAACCACATCCCCACTCTCCACGGCGGCAGCTGTCGCGCCGATCCAAATCTCCACGGCTGGGGAAGCCTCCTGTTCTACCATCACTTCTCCCAAGTTCCTCCGGTTCTCCCGGACGCCCATGAGTGAGCGTGGCAAGACACCCAGCGACGCCGTCACGCTCCGCATGGGGGATTAGAAGAGGCACACGCCGAAGTGTCATTCTGACTGCCATTAGACTGATTCCGTCCCAGAGGGAGAGAGGCAACCCACCCCCCAGACAATTTTAGTTCGCGGTACACTCTCTGTTTGTGCTTCCAGTTTAAACGTGTCGAATCGACCAAGGTTCCTCTGTACAACTTTACCTGAGAGTAATGCTACACGTACCTCCCGTGCCTGCGCGACAACATTCATCTGCGACACCGCAGGAGTGACCGGGCTTCGCACAGGTATGCATTTAACGTATTAATAATACAGATTGTCTCACAGTGATTAGTTTATGTTCTAAATACCTCCAAGTTCACGATTATTAGTCCTGTTTTACCCTTTGCAACTTCAACAAACTTTTTCCTGGATATTTCTTATGTGATGTCATACCTCATGGCATGTTATTTCTGAATGTCCGTATTCTTAATACGAATATGTGTTTAATAAGGACTGTTCGTATAATTATTCATATTTACTCTAGTGTATAAATATCGATAAAGAGTCCATGTGCAAATATTGCGAGTTTGTTTTTTTCCGTTGCGTCTTGAAGATTAGTAGCATAGTTGCCCAGTCATTATGCAGACACAAATTCGGATTTTTTAATCCTCTGTGTATGCGCTGTGTTGCTCGTTTGTTTCCAGGACTGCAGCAATTTTAGAAAATATCAGGAATTAACAATGCGGTCAATATTGTTAAAATGCTGTTGTTGATGTTCTGGATAATAGCCGGTGATGCTCAACCTGTTGATGTATCATTAACATCTTTAGGTTGCTAATTCGGTGTGTGATGTTTGAAGGTAGGGAATTACAAACACTGGAGGCTCCCTGTATAACACGTCTTCTCAGTAAATACGCTATTAGATAGAGAGTGGGTTTGCAGTGAAATACCAGTAGTGAAACCCACCTGAGCTGAATGAAGAATGAAGCTAATTACGGTACAGGCGCTAGAATTGCTTGGTTTTTGCAATGATCGCACAATGCACATGTAATTCTGTGAAATAGGTCAGAATTAGAGTGTATCTAGAGATATTGTGTATCTGAATTTCAGCATGTGTTATATGCGTTGACAATGGACATTTTCCGTGTTAATATCAGGAGTTTTCCGGGAAAGTGAACTACACACCGCTGATGTCTTGAGCGTCATTACGTTAAATGTGGGATCAAAACAAACAAAGCAAAAACTTTTTAGTTTTGTTGAGGGTAACATGTGTTAACAAATCGACGTCAATGTTTGCAGACCCCAGTCTAAGTAGATAGTAACAGAGATATTGTAAGTGCATCATTCTGAACATGTTAGAGTACCTTGAATGGTAATTCATACCAGTTATGTCATCTGGATTGATTCGAACTACAATTAGATGCAACGGATTTTTTCCCGCAAGGATCCTTACAAGTAGTGACACTCATGACTTCTCTCACGCTATACGTTGTTATACACAGTATAAACTCAATACTCACAAAATTATCCTAGCCTGGGAGATCATTTTATTTTGGGCATGTAACTTTTTTCTTAAATTCTTTTAATTGCTTCCCATGGAATGAATGACAGTGTGCATAAAAATCATGGGTGTGATACATTAAAACTGATATGGCATTAATGAGAATTCATAAAGGTATTGCTGGAATTCATATCATCTCTGCATTGCTCTCTAGCATTGAACCTGCGTGTCACAGGCATTGACACAACTTTGACATGTCTGTATTTTTTTATTCATGGTAGGTTGTCATGGGTGATCCCCAGGCCTGAATTATGGAGAAGTAGGGGAGGACATGGGGAAAAAAAGTTTGAGATGTCATAGGTTTGCTGAACCAATCCACAGTGTGATGTTTGGTGTGAAGAATGGGTTTATTTCACGGTGTTTATTTATTTATTTATTTATGCATTTATTTTGGGGGGGGTGTCTTTTAGTGTATTTTCTGTGAAAATAGCCCTTTGACTTTCGGAGGCAAACAGTCACATGCTGCTTGGCTCCACACTAGGCAGTCTGACTTCTTTCGGTCAATGTCACATGAATTATTTGTTTTTAAAGTTTTTTTTCTCTCTCTTAGTTAAATTCAGACTTTCTCAAATCACATATAGTCCTGTGTGGTAAATGTATTTGAGTTTGGAGTATTTTACCAATATTTATTTATTTTTGTATTACCAAAGCATGCACCTCTTCAGCAATGCAATTACACCACGACACTAACATTTTCATCTAACTTCAGCTGTAACTTGCAGTCGCTGCTTTATTGAACTTAATACAGACGTCACTTTTTTATATATTTATTTGTCTATTTATGGATAAATCAAGAGGCTGCGTGGACATCGCCATGTGGTTTTGAGGTGTCAGGAGGTTCATTACAGATAATAACCTTTATAGAAGTTGAAATATTCGTTATGAGGCTGAAACGTGGTGCCAAACAACACAATTAGGGGATCAATAAGAGGGCGAGACAGCTGAAAAGCCCGGTCCAGGCCAGGAGAGGGCTGTTGTAATTAAGGATAAATGAGGGTAGCAATTCACCAGAGAATGCTTCCCAGATGTAATTTGTTTTTTATTGAATATATTTATCAACATTAAATGACTTTTCCAAAGTGAAACTTAGTTCAGCCAAGCTGCGCTCCCAACGTAAATCCAATACGTCCGAATAACCTGGAGCAGATGTTGCGCTCGGAAAGAGTATTTGTTTCTTGCTGCCTCGATGTCATGCCCTCTAATTGATCACTGCCGTGCCCTTTCATGAATGTTATCAAAATTAATCATTTCTTTGCTTCATTACACCTTTTTCTGTACATATTTTTTAAAATGAGATAAGTTACGAGAGCAGTGAAAAGTTTAATCTTTTGCATCATCGCCAAGTGTCCTTGCAGTGTGTGAAGCCCTGCGATGAATCGTAGTTTATGGTAATGATGCTTAAGGGGTTGCAAGTTGCAAATCAGCACCTCATTGTTATTCTATGTGAAAGGCGCTGAAGAAGGATTTGTAATTATCGGCACAGGTTCTACAGTAGGAAAATGATATCTGCTTGATCCCTGCGTATTAACTCATAGTCACACTGTTCTCACAAGTCAAGCTAAGCAATTCATATATATTTACCATACATATGAAATGTGTTAACCCATGGATTTTACCACTTGGTAAAGCACAGAATTTTCATAATTGCTGAAACGCATACCTGCTTCTGATGATTTTTTTTTTTTTTTTTGAGAAGCAATGCTTGATGATGGCACATGCAGGTCTAATTATACAACTGGCAAAAATATAAAAATGTATATAAAAAATATCTAACATTACATATATAGTGAATATGTGAAGTTGGCTCCATGTCTACCAGCTTGGCAGACCATTCTTTTCTTCAGTTCTGATGTCTCTTTTCATTCTGTCCTCACATGAATGAGATGTCTCCTGTAGCACAGTAAATCTCAGCAAATCAGCATGTAAGAGGCCAGATTTTCCGTTCACAGGATGTCTGTCTTTAGAGCCGATTTGAGTCGCACTTGGACTTTTCACGTACGTACACACTGTAGCATGCACCGTACCCTGATTCAAAGGAGAACTCTCTGAGAAAATGTTACCCTTTACCCTTTGAGTGGCTATCAGTATGCAATGCAACATTACAGCCTCAGCTCGGTTCCTCTAGACATTTCAAAAAATATGGCATTTTGGGGAAACTGTAGCTTGGCTTCATCTAAAGAGAACCGTGGCCTCTTTCTCTCTCTTGGCCAGTTGAGTGACAACTGCCCTGGCGTTTTCTAATATTAGTGTGTGGTGTCTCACGAGCACAGACTGGGGTAACTGTGCGTCTCCATATCTTGGGAGGGTCTCCCTGAAGGGGTTATTAAATGTGAGTCCCTTTATTGTGAGTGGAACATTATGGACTGAATTGAAAGTGATATGTGATAAATAGTTAATACTATAAAACAAGTAGACTGTGAGAATACTGTGCATGCATGTGTGTATATATGTATGTATATGTATGTATATATATATATATATATATATATATATAATCTGAAAATGAACAAATAAATGTTTTAATTTTCATTTTTTTTGCCTTAGTTTGTGAAACTAGCCCATATTACTTTATTCTGGTCTGTGTAACAGTATGACCAAATACTCTAAGCTAGTATATTCAGCAGTATAATGTTGACATGGTAATAAACATATTCATTTTTAAAACATTTAAAAATAATGAAAATATCCATACTCAGTAAATGGCTAAGAGACTTACTCTGCTATGATTGCAAAACAAAACATAAAATAATAATAAAGTATAACTTCCAATACATGTGTGCAGCATTCTTTGTAAAATAATAAAAACACCATGTATTATTACAAAAAAAAATCTGCAGGTGGCAATAGAATTTTTTACAAGCTTTATTTTTGATACTGTGTAAGGCACTGAGTACTGCTTTAACTACCTGGAAAACTGGCAACCAATCCTTGCAGTCTAACGGTACAACCTGGCAACCTCACATACCATATCTAAGATGCTGTGGTGCACATTATGGGTGTAACAGGATTACGTAATGAGGGGGATTATGATTTCTATGAATGGACAAGAAAGTTATTTTGTAATATTCAGGATTTTTACATTAAAGATGATTAATTACTGTACTGTACTGTAAAGTCTTATTTAAACATAGGCTTATGCCCAATATTTAATACTGAAGTAGTTTTGATAATCTTACCCATGACAGGCATGAGTGTAATCTTATTATCCCTTTGTTCTATTGCTGTAGAACACACTTCAGATTCAAGAGTTCATTCGTGATACCGTCATTAATCCTCAAAAACAGTTACTTTATTGTGAAAGAATGGGTTGAATAGCTAACCTTTGTTGAAGGTAGATGAATGTAAATTTCTTGATTTGCAATGATTTTTAGATTTAAGTGGCTGACAGTGTAGAGACATTTCAGATGCTGGAATAAAGGCTAAATAGCACAAATTTTAAAACACAACCTTTATGGTGATGGAGAGAGAGATAGAATGAGTTCCCTGCTGAACTCCACAAGAATTTCATTTTTTATTGATTTATTTCTTTATTATTCCGCTTTCATGACATAGGAATGTAGAGATCAGCCTGAAAAAAAGCTAGGTTCTGGTAACATCCTAGAGGAGAGAAGGCCAATACTGTATTTCAGCCTTGCCTCCAGAATGTGGTCTAACTCTCATCTCACGGGTAAATGTGACACGGCTTTAATATCTTTAGAAAAGGGTGACTGATGTCTTTTGAGGTCCTGTTTGATTTCAAAGGGCACTTTACCTCTTCTCAGAAGAGGAAAGGCTCCGGGTTAAAAAACTGTGAGGCAGGAGCGGCAACAGACAGACGGAGTGTGTTTCTTTGTAGACTGAAAGTTTGGACTCTCTTTTCAATTCCGCTAATGAGGCCATAGATCACACCGATCAAAGGTTGGCTTGAAAGGTAAATTATCATATTTGATTTGAACCTGGCTCAATTGATTTCAGCTACAATTTTTTTCAATGAAGTGTGAGGTTCCTTGTTTGTTGAGGTTTTCCTCGACACGGTTATCCCTTTATACCTTTGAACAAGAATTGTTTCTTGGGTGAGATGATATGTGTTGTCATTTCAGACCCTTCTTATGAAAGAAGCAGCAGTTTAAACATAATAAGTGGCTCGTTTGCCAGAATGCTACAGAATATTGTTTGTCATATGATGTTTTGAGGCTGTGTTTTGTGAAATTACCACAAGTGATAACAACAAAACATAAAAAAAAACAAATTTGAATGTCGTATAGCAATTTTAACAAATGAACTGAAAATGATAATACGTGAAATATTCTGCAATAGGTGCGGCAGAAAGTTGAAAAATGAGTGGACACATTTGCAACGGTCTTGTAATACAGCAACGCAAAGCCTTCAGATAGTTAGTCACACCTTCACCGAGCCAAGGCCTTCAGAAGAAACATTGGATGTGTGTACACAATCAGAATGGCCTGAAAACATCTAGATTCTTGCGTGAGACAGACATGCCTACAGAAAAATCAATACTGTAGTGCACTGTGTATTTCATGCCATTCCCTGCATTTCTAATAGGATATGGTCAGAACAGAGCATTATTCTTGTAGGCGTATCAGGATGGGGGATATATATATATATATTTTTCATTTTCAGGTGCAGTTTGTGCCCCCTGTGGCTCATTTTTTGGCAGGTATTTGTGTATATGTCCAGTATATGAGCATGAACAGACTTAATGCGGAATTTATAGGCCGTTAAACAGTATCTATACTGTCAACACATGCCATGTAAATGAGTGAAATGGAAATTTAAAAAATTAATAGCAGCAGTTTTTTTTCATGCATGCTTCCTTCTCTTTTCTACCTCTTCCTTCAATTCTCTTATTGTTACACTTGACTTAAGTCTCCATTCCCTAAATTATCAGCATATGGGAAAGATGAAATGCCATGATCATCCTGAATAGTCGCATGGCTTTGGGATTGGCAGTGTTGTGTATTGGTTAGGGCATTGGTCATACAAAAGAAGGTTGCTTTGGGGTTGTCTCCTTGAGTGACATGCATAACCTGAGTAGCTTCAATAAATGCCTTTGGTTGTCACATTGCATCATGACATTGGTCAATATTTTTGGGAAAAATAATATAATACAATAAATAATATAATATACATAGAGCTATGTTCCCAAGAAACAGTATGGCTGCTTTTAATATGAGACAAGATACGAAAATACATAGGATAATGTGATTGTACTGAAAGATACTGTCTAATGTTACACTGACTGTAATTTCAAGTTCAGAAATCCAATAAGAGCAAAGGACATTCAGCATCTTAAGCAGAAAGCACATCCTTTACTATTGTTCCACCAGTAACAAAGATTTTTTTGGGGACAAGTGATAATGTTAAATGAAGTGGTTCAAATGAGAAAGCTATCCAGCTATGTGCCAAGGTGAATTTGTATACTCTGAGAGGGCTATCAGTTTGCATGTACTGTAGAGCACTACTCAAGAGTGCTGAGGGGGAAGCAGTTGAAGTTACTGGGGCAATCACATTCTAAATGACTTTTTAACACTTGAGGCTGAGAGAGAGAGAGAACAACTGACCGGTAAATACCGCGTGGCAGTTGGCACGTTTGGCAGTGGCAGTTTTTTCCTACATCTTTTTAGCCTCAAATGTAGCAAGAAAATCTCAGAATGACATGAAGAAAGTGTTTCAGTTTGTAGTTAGTCATTTAAAAACATGGATTCATGTCTGGCCTGTCAACATTAATAGGTGCATTTTAACAGGTATTTTTTTCCCTTGCTGTTGCCTTTTAAGGGTCTACTCAGTCTCTTCCAGGATACAATTTTCCCCAGCCTCGGCCTACACCCCTGTATATTTATGGTTCTTAGACCCACCAAAAAATACTTTGCCTTTATAACTCCTCACTACCTTTGTTGGTGAAAACTGATGACAAGATGGATTGATGTCTAAGTTTTTTACTACCCTGTGTCTAGACTGATCAATGTTCCAAACCAGAAAATAGCGAAAACTGGTAACACATTGTTTGAGGAATCTACAAGGGTACTAGTACACACTTCATCCAGACCAAGCCTGATCAGTTAGGTACTGTACAGTAAGTAAAATTTCATTTCACCCTAATTTTCTGAAAGGGTTTTACATTGGACTTGCGTTTGGATTGGTTATAAAGAGGGAAAGGACACTTGGAGCTCTGAAGATAAGATGGAACGGCGAAGTCTTGCAGGACTGCATTGGAGTTGAGTGCTGTAGATTGGGTAATTCAATATTGATGGCAACAGTTGGTTGATTTGATTTCAGTTCACAGCGTAACCTTGGATCAGCTTGAGAACACGCGGCACAGAAACGATAAGAATGTCATCAAAGCAACCGGCATAAACACACACACCACGAACAAGATGATTTCAACAGGTCTGGAGTCACCGGCGGTAATTATTTATGACAGTTGATTCAGTTGTATGTATACCAACCTGTCATGTTGCGGTAGGAGATCACAGTCCCTTTGGACTCCAGGTACAGACGAGTGACAGCGAGTCGTACGCCTTGTCTTGTTTGACTTTGTGATTAGCAGTATGGAAACCAGGCATTGATTTTGGCAGTCTCCGTAGCTCTGGTTCAGATTCATGGTCTCAACACTGTGTCTCAAGAGGCAGGTTTTCCTCCTCCTCAGATCGTGCACTCGCATTTTGACCAAGCTGTTTTTTTCTTCTTCTGGGCAATCACTAACTCCATCTCTGCCCCTTACTCCGCCCCTCCAACCTAGTTATTGAAGGAGATCGAGGAGTCACTGTCTGGCAGTTTTTTGCAGTGTTTGTTCAGGGTTACTGAATTAGAACTCTTGGTACTGACACAGGAATGATGGTAGAACATATACAAACAAATCTAGGTGTGGTTTTATTGTTGTTTTTACTGAAGAAATCCAGATGGTGTTTTATTGTTTTTAAGATATAACTAAGCATCCCCAGAACTGGTAGCGTCCCATTATTAGTTGCTAATTGGTTGACTAACTGAGTCGCTCTTATATTTGGTATACCTTTGTTTTACCATTCCATGGCAACAAGACAGAGCTAAGGACATTATCAAAAGTAGCCACAGCTCCTGAAAAGAGCCTGTTTTCACATCTTCTTGTTTTTTCTTCTGTTTCCTTGTCAAAATAGATACTTTTGATTGTATTTTGATTTTAATCAAATTATTTGGCTCTATATTAAATTACGGTAGTATATTTGGAAATTAACACAGTAATTATCTTAAAAATCTCTGGTAGGATAAAAATATTTTGCATGGTCCATACTCAAATCCTCACCTGGCATCAACAGATGGGGAAATCATAATGCTATTGTATAGATCCTGGAAAGTGGTGACTCGTCCAACATTGTGCTTATGAATAAAATTATTTGGAAGGTAATGCAGGGGGAACTTTGATTTTATGTGGCAGGCAGGAAATTGTGAAGTCAAGCGTCTGTGCCAGAACAGTATTGAGGTCAACAGACTGTTTTGAATTTTGAAAATATTGTAGATGCATATTGATCTTGATGGTATGAAAGTATATTAAAAGTACTCTGAAGGGCAGAAAGCATCGTGAAATATGAAAAGGTTTAGCTTTAAATTAAAACCTTGTGTCGGGCATTGTGATTGCAGGTAGGGAAGGGTTAGAGCAGGGGGATGCAGCTGGCACTTCCAAAGACTTGGAAACGATTAGGATTTTGGATCGATCTAGCCTCACGTATACAGTACCAGTCAAAAGTTTGGACACAACTTTTATTCTTTATTTTTTACTATTTTCTGCATACTAGAATAATAGCAAAGGCATCAAAACTATGAAATAACACAAATGGAATTATGCAGTGACCAAAAAAGTGTTGAACAAATCAAGTCTTATCTTATATTTTAGATTTTTCAAAGTAGCCAAAAATTTTTTTTTGGAAATAAATTCATACATAGGCATCACCTTCACTATTTATATATGTTTAAGAAACAAATTTCAAGCATTTAAGCATGAGCCTTTGCATCAGAATGTCTTTGAATGCATGCTTCCCATTATCTTAATCAGGTGTGTCCAAACTTTTGACTGGTACTGTAGGTACAGATACATTGAAAGATGAAGCTCATTGGTAATCAGGACCCTTATTCTGGCCAGTTATAGGGCCACAGCCTGTTTTGCCTTTGGTTTGAGAGACCTACGTGGACACCACTGCTGCATGGTTTTGGCAGTTTACAGATCCGCCATTCTGTCTCTACAACGGCCCGGAGCTTGTCCATCCAGCTTCTGTTCTGGGACACTTGCTTTTACTTTGTGCTGTTAATTTTTTGTTTTCTGTTTTGATTACCCTCGCTCTTTAACGGGAAATAAAATGGCAGCTGACCAGTTTAGAGTCCTTTTGTGTGTATCTCAGCCAGTCACCACTACATGGCACTATGGCTACACCCAGTTTTGTACAACAGAGATGCTTTCATCAAGTGGTTTAAAAGGGGACAATTAAATGCAATCCTTCAAGTGAACATTGCAAAACTATACAAAATACCTTCCACTGTGCTGCTGGGGCTACTGTTTCCACGCAACTGAATTGGAAGTGTAGCCAGTGCACTGCTTTCTCAGTAATGAATGTGGATTCAACTGTTGAGATGATCAGTGCTTCTTTCATAGTCGCCTGGAACATCTGTTAACATCACTGTGTAGTGACCTTAAAATTCCTCAAACACAATAACCTAACATTTCACCTCAAATAGAAAACATTCTATTAAATCCGTGAGCCAGGGTCATGGCGGTTCGTGCCTGCTCCATGCAGTCATCCATCTGAAATGAGCCTCGCTGTGAAAACGGTCATGGTTCGAAGTTCTGAATTTGCCAAAAAGTTCATTATTTTCTCCAAAAATTTCCTTAAATTTCACTGACTATTACTTTCAAGTCATTTTTTTGGGTCATGTAGCGTGGTTTTTGAGGTTACAGCCATCGGTTATAAAATATTTAACTTACGTTGATTCCCCCACGCTTCTGTAGCTAATAATCTTCACCAAAAAAATTAAACGATCCACCAATACTCAGTGTAATGTGAAGGCGAAATGGGGAATCTTACAGCACAGAGCCATTATACGATAACAGCTCGCGTGGCGCACAATGTTTGATTCAATTAGGCACAGCCACGGTATCGCGTTACACTTTGGTAACGTGACCGCTTGCTGGATCAGATACTATAAAGTGAAGTCGGTCATTAATTAGAGCAGTGAGCAAAGACCATCAGCAGCTTGTCAGTCTGCCCCGTTGCTAATTGTGTCGTCTCGTCTTTCCACCACTTCCCTCCTTCGAGCACCTTCCCAGCATGCAGTAATTCCTGTAGCCGTAGCACATCAGCCATTACACACTAAACTCCCATGAACAGCTGTTCCCAGGTGGCGCATCAACGCATTTTCATATAAAAAGTGATGGCACGGCCAAGTGCTAAAGAGAGGTTTATTTCCTAGTCACTTAGGATAAATCTGACATATTCATTACCTCCTGGTTTGTTGATTCATTTTTCTCGCTGAGTAGTAATTTTATATTTCGTCATATTAATGGAAAGAATGCATTTGGTGTGGATGACAACAAAAAGTGACACTGCCTTAAATTAGATTATCAAGGGTTGTCTGATTTCTGTTTAAACTGAGTAGGGTTCTTTGTGTGTTTACCATACCTTAAACACATAGTTTTCTCCATAGTTTTTGTACCAGTTTCGCCACTCTGGGCCTGAACAATAGCGCCTTCAGCAGAAGAGGATGGATCAATGTCTGTATGTAAGTCTTTGCTTTTCTAAACCTTTGGTCTGCTATTTAGTGATATATCAAAAAAAAGCTAATTATGGTCATTTTTTTACACGTAAACTGTATTTATGAGGTTTGCACAAATGGGAGATCCATTGTAGTAGCCAGGTTAAATATTGCTTGTCGGTATGGAAACATTTTAGTTGTCAACAGCAGCATGTGACTTAATAGCTTTAATATTCTGGGGAAAAATATCCATTAGTAGATTGTCAGAATTTGCACTGGCATCTCAGCTTAAATAGGCACAAATGACATCCTGCAGCAGCCCCCCAAAAATGTTATCAATTATTATTATGCATTTTCATTGCCTGCTGACTGCAAACTAAGTGGAAAACTGTCTCATCTATTTCAATGCTTCGCTTTTATGTGTGCAGAGCCATTCTCAGAATAGGTCAAATGGATTAGCTGTTAGTTCATTGTTACGTGCCCGCATGCATTGTTTATGCAAGGCTATTCTTTATAGTCTCAGGATTCAGTAGTGTTGAGCTTGCTTACATTAAAAAAAAGTCATATTGATGAGCTGATCAGCACACGACAGATATGGACATGCATGGTGGTCACATATAACAATGGTTGTAATTACTTCAAAAGCACCAAATCTTGCCTGATTTTAATCCTGATAAACGCATAGCTCCAAATTAAGCCTGAATAATTGCTGTTGGACTGTTCCCGCCAATAGTGACCTAAATATGCCTGGAAGTGTATGAATGTAGCCAGCATCAAGCAGAGGCTTCAATTATTCCTCCCTAAAATAGATTTTGACAAATATAAGCTTTCCAGTATTAACGATGCTTTCAATATCTCTGTCAGGTTTGCCCTTGAATAAATGCATCTATTTCTGCACGGTATACTGAAGGAAGCACTGTTATAATTCACAGAGACCCCTGTGCCATTCCAAAGTCTTTATTTTCCTTTTGCCTCCATGTTCTTTGAAGATAACAATATGCTGATCCCTGCAGGTTGTCCGCTGCCGTTGGCTCAAATAATGCATAGTTATTTGTCTTGCTTTTTAGAGCAACGTATTGTTTTTTCAATATACAAGCACATATCGACAGATCTGTAAAAGAATAGATAGTTCATATGCCAGGGTTAAAGTTTTAGTTCCACAATAGCTAAATACCAGTGCATACATGTGTTAATTAGAAATGTATTCCTTGTGTTGCTCCTCTAAGGTTTATCTTGATTGGAAATATCACTGGGCCATCAGAAAAAAAATGTCACTCTTTTCACAATAATTTTTTCCCTGATCTACAAAAAAAACAAGATCTGGCCTTAATGACTCATGTGGTAATAGACCAGAAATGTGAATATGATATTTATGCAAATGAGTCTGTTGATTGTTTCTGTTCTTGTAGAGACAAAATGTGATATTAGCTGTGAATATCAGTGCACTTTACACTGCAGTTTGCAGCTTCATCTGCATAGATATGTTTATACACACACATTTGCCCACACACACTTAATACATATGTACTCAATAAAACTTCATTATTGGATTATCACTTCAGTCACCTCCATGAATATCTAAATTTTAGCTGGTGAATGGTTTATCAGTCAGTTTCAAAGAATATTTTTTTGCTTGTCACTATGAGGAAAAAGAAATAGAAAAGAAAATAAAGGTACATTTTGTCATTAAGGATGAAGTGTTACATGTTTATATTACTTGTGTAAGTTTAGGTATTTATTCTTTAGCTGTGTGATTATCGTTACATTTTAAGATACTTATGAAACCTTTCATTCCTGTTTCTTGAGTCAGTAAGCATTGAATTGATACATTTTTATTAGTATGAATAACACAGGTCTTTCCTCTAAAACTGGTTATCTGGTTGTCTATTATTTCGAGAAACATTAATTTAAAAATTTGTCTTAACCAGCACAGGTGGTAAAATTATTAATGCTTTGGTAATTAGGTGAGTACATTCCCTGATTACCAAAGCATTCTTTTTTTTCTTACAAACTTGGTATCAGTTATGCTTCTAAACACACATTCTTGGTTCTGCAAATAATTCTAAACACACATGCATTCTGACACAAGCCCATCCTGTTGCTTTGTATTGATGTTTCAAAGTCCATCATAAAAGAAATGGCCATTTTCTGCTAGAAATATTGCTGCTTCTTTGAGGTATGCCTGAGTCAGATGTTTGATGTTTTTTGATTAAGTAAGTAGTTCATGTGAAGAATGTTAAAAGAATGCAGGAGACCATCATAACTTGTAGGGGTACATTTTTGAGATCCCCCAAAAAAGGCGAAATCTGCTTTATACTTCAGTACTTTTCTGCACCAATTATAAAGATTTATCTGCAAAGAGAAATTAACAACAGTATCTGTGTTTCTCCCACAAGCTTTATCTTTGTTATAAATATTGAGCGGTCTTGGTCACCATGCACCAACAACCCACTGGTCCATCATACAAAAATGTCACGCTCTTCGTAATAACATTTTCCCTGCTCCACAAGATGATGAGCTTCGGCCTTAATGACTCATGTTAAAGTGATACTCAGTGAGCAGATCTGTGAATACTTTGCCGATAATGGAGATTTGTGTGGAAAGGGGGTTTCGCTCTCAGCGCCGAAAAGGCACTTCAATGCAACAGTCATGACGCAATAAGGAAGATTTTCATATGTCTACTTATGCAATAATGCAATAAACACATGCCATTGTGAAATGTTCATGCGGTACTTTACAGTATCACGATAATGCAGTTGCAATGTCATCATGGGGTGCAGAAAGAGAGAGAGAGAGAGAGAAAAAGAGAGAGAGTGTAGGGAACAGAGAGTAAAGCCCCCAACAGGCAGTCCTGCCTACAGCGGATATTCGTCAAATGAAGAAGTCTGAACACGTCTCACAGGACCTGCACTGAAAGTCCATTTGGACTGGATGGGCCTCTCTTTAGCCTTCTGACCTGCGCCGTGTTCTGAATGCGTATGCACCTTTGGCGGATAACTACAGCCATTCTCGTATTTGTCCTTGTTTCAATGCCTGTGCAGTCCACTTGGTGCTATTAATAGGGTTGGTCTGATAGCCAGCAGTAATGCATTTGAACATGTCACCAGTATGATTTTTCATGAACGTGACGCTGAACTGAGTGCTTATTTGAGTATGTATTTATTTATCACAGTCAACAGCGATCTGCTGTCACTGCGTGCGCAAGGTACAAGACACAGCTGAACTAGTTGTGAAAATGAACATTGTTTTGATATCTGTATTTGCCAGCACTGCAGGCTGAATGCAGTTCATGTTTTCTGGCACTGTATTCAGGCTGAGGGAGTGAGCGAAGCACGTAGAATTACCGGTGTTTATCGCCACATGTGACGGGGAAGGGGGTTTGAATTACACCGTAATCGCTTGCTGCGCTGTCATAAGAGAGGGAGGGAGTGCGGAAAGTGTTGGGTGGTTGAACGTGACCTCGATTAGATAAAAGTGGTATAGATTGAATTGAGACTGTCCATTCTTTCACCCAATCTCCCACCAAAACCCCCAAAAACTGTGCCCATTTGACAATTTTTTGGGTGCCAACTTAATGGAAAAAAACAGAGCCGATCGAAAGCAATGTTACCTGTTGAAATTGTAGGAACCAGGTTTGATGATGGATGGGAATATGATAAACCTTTATTCACACTTGCGAGTTCACCATCTTACTCTCTTTGGGCGTACGGGTTCAGGTAAAACAATGACTGCAGCCACCTTGGCACCACAAATGAGCAGGCCAACTCAGTGCCTTACGTGTATTTATGTTATTTAAAAGTAAAACTTTAAAATTACCCACCAGCCAATGATATGATGTCAGATATCACAATCTTTCCCATGGATGTTATGATGATAGGAAAAATTCTGACATTACCCAACCCCAACTATTACGGTGAAGACTTAAGGGAGTAGGCCAATAAATAATAGAGGAGGTGCAGGAGGTGAAATACCTGATTTTTTTACACTTTGTGAATCTTTACTTTGGAGATATATTGACAAAAATGTCCATTTTGATGTTATGCATGGTCCTCAGTTAATTAGTGTTGTGTAAGTTATAACTTTAAGTACTGTGGAGGTCACTTGTGTCACGTGAAAAGGTGAAAGTGCATGAGAATAAAGTTTGTTCATTACATGGCATTACACAAACTGCTCAAAAAACAGGATTATGCACAAACCTTTTCTAACATTATTTTATTTCTAATATTTTTCCCCTGTATTTTTATCATGGTATGTGTACAGTTCCTTTAAATGGCAGTTAATCCATTAAAGCTACCACATTTAGCAAGCCAGCTGGGATGTAATTTGTTTATTATTAGACAGATGCTCAGTCAATGCTTCCATAAGAGAAAAAAAGAAAAAGATTAGACTTTAAAAAAAGATAAAACTTAAAAGTGGAAGTGTGTGGCTTTGTACATTAGAAGGATTAAGGCTTCTTCCCACCACCTCTGCAGTGGAGGGGAACGTCTAAAACAGCGTACGTGCCATTACACGTTATGAATATTGTGGAAGATAATACTTCAATTAGTGACATTACCGCCTGTGATAAATTGTTTTTAAATCTGTATATAATTCCATTTGCAAAATTTCCACAACCCTGAGAGCAGCCATTTATTCTTGGGTATCAACTTACATGACCCCCATCTATGTCTCTAACAGCGTTAGTTCCAAAAGTAAAGTGCTTATTAAGGTTGTTTTTTTCTTCGAGTAATGCGCCGTAAATGCTAATGCCCGCTGATGGTCCTTTCCCCCCTTTTTGTATAATTTTTCAGCCGGATAGCAATAAATCAAAACATATTGTATTTTGAGGCTCATTAAAGAGGCATTATGCAATAGAACTGCAAGAGCAGTCGCATTATCATGTGATGAATGTCCGTAACTGTTTCCATGTAAATGATGTCAGCTCAACACGGGGTTGGGGGGGCGGGGGTGTGTTACGGGCGGAGCATTTCGGTGTCGAGCCCGACGCCGTCGTCAAAAAGGGCGGGGCAGCAGGAAGCGGCGTGACTCGTGGGGGGCTATTCGCCACGTCACCGAATCATTAGCCTCCACTTTGGAAAATGGCGATGACCCCCTCGGATTACATGGCCCGTAAATGCCTACTTTTCCTGCAGCTATTTGTAAAAAAAAAAGGGGATGCAGAATGGTACACTGGAGACCCCTTTTATGAACATCCTGTCAGCCCTTGTGGTTCGGGGGTTCATCTCGGTAGTTATTGCATCTCAGCCTGAACCTGAAACCCGACACCGCAGGTGCTCAATGTTGGAAGACTGCAAATGAGGCATTATAGTCATTCTCTCCCTTGTTAATTGGAAATCGGATAAAACCAGTGTAATGCATTTGGTGTGATGGATAGACTTTACAATATGAAGTGGGTTCGCTGATCAAATTCACCTGAGCTCAAAGCCGGAGCTAGAGTTTCTTGTGCTGTTTTTAGCTAACCTTTTTTTTTTTTTTTTTTAGAGAATTGCCTAATAATACACATAAAAGCTATTTTTCACTTAAAGTGTTTTGCCATTATTTCAAGTTGTTTGCATGAAACTAAGAAATCAGGACACCTGTAAAGTTAAATTTAGAATTAAAAAGGAACATCCTCAACAAATATACCTGGGTTTGTGTGTGTGTGTGTGTGTGTGTGTGTGTGTGTGTGTGTGTGTGTGTGTGTGTGTGTGTGTGTGCGTGTGCGTATATATATATATACTATATACAATATACACGTCAAAGTTAAAGTATTTTAATTTTATTTTTTATTATTCTGTTAACTTCAATTATGCCATTTCTTATTAATGCAGTTGACAGAATACCATTATTATTTTCCTGTTGTTTGAAGCGCAAGGGCTGTGTGTTGTGTGTGGTGGAAGAAGCAGACATCACTCTTGCAATGTTAAATGGATTAAGGCATAATGTTGGATGGACTAGGACAAAAGCACAGTGCTGGGTGGACAAAGGTATAGTGCCCTGCGATCCTTAGAGATGTGAAGCAATGATTCTCCAACAGATTTAATATTTATGTAAGTCACAATAGTGGTCTGGAAGAGCGTTGAACCCTGTTCAGCATGCGGTCATGAGGCGTTCCTGACTGTTGACGGTTGTGCACTCAGAAAACAAGCCATGCATGCCTAGCTGCAAAACGTCAGGAAGAGATTTTTCTTGGTGAGACAGCAAGATCGCACCCTTTATTTTCAGATGGGGAAAATTCCCCTGGCACATTCTGCATTATCATTTTACTTACCTGCACTGTATTATTTTACATGATTAGCATAGAGTAGTAGTAATAAAAGTGAATTCATTTACTGATGATCTTAAGAAAAAGGGAGGCAGATATTGACAGTTCATTGTTTGCTGTGCTATGACCTTTCTACTTCAATAATTCCCCGTGCATTTTTCTCTGTTCCTTATATTTCGGTTGACACAAAGGATCTGCTTGAATACATCCTAAATCCTGATTTAAATAGCCTCAAAAGGTCACTGAAAAAAAAAGATTTAAGAATTAATTTAATTCTGGAATACTGAACTTGATAACCCATCAAGGAATCGTTTCATTGATGCAGTTTCCTCAGACCGTGAAGGCACTTCTGGGCTGGAGAATATTTTAGGGGAATTCAGTGTTTTGACATCTGTAGTAGCAAATGAATTAATTTTCATTAAAAATGTTTTTCTGTGACTGACTAAAGTCTATTTTGAGCTTGTAATTTGATCAATCATTTTAACTACCGCACAAACTATTAAAAAGGGAACAAAAAACTAGTCATTCAGAATTCACATACATGCTCATGAGAACCAGTGTATTATGTAGACTTTTGTGAGATGCATCTAGTCTGGCTGTGTAACACTTTTTACTACAATCCACAAGCACTCATGGGTCCACCCCCATGGACCCACCCCAAAATCTTTTCCTTTATGTCTCCTTTATAGATATATTTATTTATTAGCCAGATGCTTGTTTCCAGAGCTACTTGGAAGGTCATCATGGCAAGATACAAGCAAGGTACATTACACGCATATCATAGAAGCAGTGGGAGCAACAAAGGTACAATGCAGTAAATTGTTATAAATTCAAAAACAAATATACAGCAGTAATTTAGAAGTGTATATAATTCCTAACAATGATGGGTTAAAATAATGTTAAGAGCATAGTTAAGAAGATCATACTGTCGCACATACAAAGCCAAATAACGATCTAAAGTGTTACAGAAACACTAGCTATCATATATCGACGTGTCATTTGGTACATGATCCATCAGCACAGCATTAATTTGCATAACACAAACAGTGTCTTCTGGGTGTTACCATTCCCGACCATCAGGAACAAGTGCCGCATTATTCCTTGGTTTCTAGTTTACTCTGCTTTAGAGGCTTTATACACACAATACATGCACTTCACTCATGGTGGGTAACTGTAACTACAGTCATCAACTGAACCAGAAACAAACTCTTGTTATGAAGAGAGTAGAGATGTGGAAACTGAGATTTTTCATTTCATGATCATGCAAATCTATGCAACTGTATTGATCAGTGCAGTGATGCAATGATAAATGATTCAATAATGTATGTGCATATAGCAGCACATTTATTAGCACAATTAAAGTTTTACATTATATATATTATATATATATATATATATATGTATGTATGTATGTAAATTTGTGTGTGTGCGTGCATAACAAACTATGAAATATATAACTATAAACTATAAATACCTCCACTCTGTCGTGTTCATAAAACAATAAAATCAAACAGCACCCCTACCGGAACCCAAAGAAGGAAACGAACCACCGCTAAGAATTCTCCATGTGCCAGCCCTGGCCCTGAAATGTTGGAGATGCCTCTGCTTTCTCCCCTCCATCTGATGAATTAATTACGTAACTGGATCAACAGTGGGGCTGAACAAACACGGGTTACTGCGTTCTCAAGGTGTTCGGCGCTGCGCTATTTATAGAGAGCATGGAGAGAGATGCGCAGCATCGTTGCCGTGCCGAGTCGATATCAAGCAAACACATCCCTCTGATACAGCTCTCACTTATCGGCTCTATCGCCAACAACAAAGCCCCGTGCAACAATATGGGGAGCATAGCCAGATAGTATTGTTTGCTTAAAGAGTGTGTCTTTGCCAGAGTTTCCAACTGTGGTATTAAAAATGAGGCTGGTCGATATCAGTCTTGACGGTCTTGAATGAATAACTTTGAAAGACTTGTTAAAAGGGACTGTAATGGGACCTCTCGGCTCTGCTCGAGTGTCACCAGAGGTCCAATTTAATCACTTTTTTCTTTAGTCAAATGTTGTAATAGCACACCGTACATACAAGACAAAGCCGGCTCTGAGAAACTAACCTTGACAGGTGAAGGGATTTCTATAATTTATCACTGACCAGTTCATGAAGAATGATGTGCCTGGTACATAGAGAATGATTGTTCTCAACGTCAAGCGGAGGGGAAACGTAGGTTATATCAACTATACATGAAGATCTAGCCAACACAGAAACAGAAACTGCATGATGACAAAGCATTTAAAAAAAAGGGAATTAAGCATGTGGTAGCCTGACTTTCTAAACAGGCAGGGGTTTCGAACTAGGCCAGCTTCATCTGATGTTTTGAGAATTTTTTTAGAACAGTTTTTGGAATAATGTGGAAGCAGTCAAGCAGTAAATAGCTGTAGTTTGGTATATTTTCCTCATAATTTCCTCTCCTAATGCCATAGTTACAAACCCACCTCCCTGTATTTCACTTCTTATATACCAAACATGTGTTTCACACCTGTCATTGGGTTCCAAGAGTGAAGATTATATAGGTTTACTGATAAAATAAGATACTGTACTATTTACTGTTTATTAAATAAGATGATGTATTATAAGATGATGTAAAAATTAATAAATAAAGGATGAGGGTTTAATTTTATATACCAGGGGTGCACTCACTCACTCAATATACTAATGTATTGTGTAAAAAATACAAAATGTAATGTAGAATATATTATATTTCATTATATATTAAAATATTCTGCATATATGCAAAGCTATCAATGAATGCATCAATTATATGTCCATCCTATGTTATGAAATATGTTAGATTTATTTATTTAGATACTGTATGTTGCAATGTATATTCCTTGTTACATACTGTACCCTTATGTATGAATGTTACTGTACACATTGGTGGTGGTTTTTGTGAGTCATACCCCTCTCCTTCTCTGTGAAAGTAATCCTACATCCAACAAAACACTTTTACTGGGTTTTCTTCTCTTGTTGAACCAACCAAGCGCTTGTTAAAACATTGCAGTGTTCTTTTATTGATCACTGTTGAGCCTGAATTCCCACTTGGAAGGCTGTAGTGTTTTAACACTCAGCTAAATGCAGCATCATCACCCTGGTGCTTCTAACAATTGATTTCAGATTCCATTCATTTGAGCTTGATATTATCCACAGCAGTAAAAGTGACATGCCAGAGTAGTTAATGACAGTGTAAAAAAAAAACAAAAACAAAATGCAGTCAAATGAAGTGCTGCCAAACAAAATGCAATGATCATCGTCCCTCACCTTATTGAATACATTACTGAATATATGGAATGCAAAAGGTCAAAAGGAAGAAATTACAGTGTTATCTTTAAAAACTGAAAACGGCTCCAAGTGCGTGTAGTCCTCGGAGAGGTTGCTGTATACAGTATATTTGGGTACCAATTTGTGGAGATACTCCTGCATCAGCACATTGCTGCTATGTGTGCATTGGTGATTCGAGCGTGCCAGCCTCTTTCTTTGTGTTCCTGGCGTTCAGCTGCATTTCTACCTTAACTCTGTAACATTTCTGACCAGTCCCGCACGGAAATGGCAGTAATACTCTGGAAGCGGAGCTTGTTTGTGGAGTGAGAGTTTCGCGCAGAGCGCCCAGCTATCATGGGGCCTTGATGTCAGGAGGCTGCAGCTCCAGCAGTGCTCCCTCCTGCCACACAGAAAGCCTCGTGCCCGGCGAGCGCAGCAGAGCCAGTCGGAAATAATACACAGATAATGAAACTACGGACACAAATAGATAAAGTTGATTAATCTGGCACTTTCTGTGTTATTTTCATGGACTCCCTGCATGCTGCGTTCATGCACAATAAACTATACACTGGGTTATTTACAGTCTTTAAATGGCTTGTCTTGGTGATTACAGCAGAAACTCATAGTGATGCTGATTGGCATTGCAAGACAGGAAAAATGCAGAGTTGTTCTCTTTGTGTGTTTTTATATTATACTTTTGCAAACATGCCAGAATGGTCTCAGTATTTACACAAAAATACAACAGATAATTTTAGATGCAGTATGTCTTCATAAGGAGACATTAGTATATATTCACAGATTATTGCTAAAAACCATTCATTTTAACCAAATTTTCAAAACTTTGGTGTTTTGAATATTTGAAACACTTTTTGGATGTGCCCAGGTTTCTACATTTGTGACCGTGGGCGCTAAAATTTGGGCAAGACATGAGCTGGTTATGGTTGATTCATGACATGCATGACACCAAGATGATGCCACATTCAAATAAGGGGGGCAGGAAAATCAATGTCCACAGTTGCCAGAAACTCGACAATATCACATCTGCAGTCACCTGCTGTACGCATAGGTTCATCTCCCGCCCAGCACCGGCAGGTACAGCCACATGTCACCACCCCCCTAGATAAGATCTGCATGTGCCATTTAGGCGTATCTACAATCGACACTTTCTGTGTCCCAAAGCGATGTGGAGACACCTGGATATCTCTGTGGCCAAAGATGGCAGCTTCAGATTGAAGGCATCAGAGCCTACTGTGCATACCCAGGTTGGCTTGCTGCTTGAATACATTACATTCTATTACATTCATTTATCAGGCGCTCTTATCCAGAGCGACTTCCAGCACAAAAGAATAGAAGTGTAGCCATTCAAGTTGAATGAGCAACAGTGTCAAATCAGGCTAACAACACCCCCAGACCAGTGAGTGTGAGCATAACGCTATAGCCAGCAGAGGGCGACACAACATCCCTGGGCAAACAGCCATTGCAGTCTCTGGGCAAGTGAAGTTTTTATGCAATGTTGTGTTCGGTGACGAGTCATAGTTTCCTGTGATCGGACCTGACTCTAGGTGGAGACTACACCGCAGACACAGGGGGAGCTGCTGTCCGTGTTCCTTTTAACAGATAGATCAGTGAGATGGAGGCGTGATAGCAAGGGTAGCTGTGTAGTGTGGATGAAGATCATCTTTAGTGTTTTGATGGCTCCTTGTCCATACAGTGCTGTTGAGACAGTCTTCTCTCCCCTTACTTGGCGCAACACTGATGCAACATGCATGGCCACGTATTGTACGCATTTGTTGCAGTTCCTTCTCATTGAACAGTGTGTATGTGTGGGATGGGCGATGGACTGACCACCCTGTTCACCTGACATGAACTCAACAGGACACCTCTGGGATGTCCTCGCATGTCTGTTCATCTGGGGTACACAGCCATTTGCAAATGCACTGCTTCTTGCAAAGTGGAATGTGATCTCTACAACCCCCCAAAAAAAAAAAACTCCTAATGTGGCAGCTATAGTGTATAGAAACATTGCTAGCAGCAACTCATTCATTTAATAACATGCAAACCCTCCTTGGTTTCGACAGTGAGCAAACCTCCATTGGTTTGGCAGTGAGTTTGAAAATTAATGTAATAAGGAATAGAGTCCGTACTCTAATGCTCCCAGTTGGTTTTATTTGCATGCACAAATAACACAGACAACATTTCAATCCCTAGGGATCTTTGTCAGTTAATGTATCATACGTGCCTAATCATATGAATAAGTAAGTCAGTACTTATTTGTTAAAATTGTTAAAAGTCTCGTTCAAAATCATTGGCTGCCCATTTAATGCAGTATACTGTTACTTTATATATTTATGTTGTTTATTTTTAGGCTGAAGACAATGAAAAAGAAACAATACAGAAACAATCATTTAAAATACACAGCCTTAAACGTTTATTGATGTTATTTCTTTTTAGGTATTAGTGTGGCTTAAATCTTTGTGCTAGGTAGATTGAAATGCTCCTTAAAGCTCATTGAAATTTATCCCTGATGCATGTCTCCACTGTCAGGTCTCTCTTGTCCATTCTCTTTTATAGACAGAATGTGGAGCCTTGACTCTTGCAGTCACATTTAGCGGATTAACATCACTTACATTTTTAAGCCACTAATACTTTTCATTAAGGAGAGTAAGGGGATAGAGCTCCTGCCTTAAGAAATATGCAGGTTACTGCAATTTCTTAACCACAAGTCAGCCTGCTGCTTTGAGTTTCTCTGTCAGGCAGTTTTCGCAGAAGAGGAACACTCCATAATTATTCTTTTCTTGTACTGACCATCTGACAGCGCCGGGGCACGAGTCAGTCAGCTGACATAACTCCAGTCTCTTTAGCCTTGCGAGGCAATGTGTCTCCTCATTTCCATTGGCGTATCGCAAATGCTTAGTGTCGCTCTACGGTTTTAACTTCTCATTTTTGAAAACGGCATACAGTATATTGCTGCATGGCTCTCCGGATCCACGAGTGTAATTGTGCATAAAACAGTGTCATAACGGACCCAGTTTGGACCGATTTGAACAAACCGGCTCCCTGGAGAGGTGCTTACCTTTGTGTTTCCTCTTGTGCCGTAAACGCGATGCAAATCACCAGCACAGCTGGTGTGCCACTGTCCCAGCGGTTTGTTTTGCTCTTTCTCAGTGTCAGTCAGTTTGTGTGTTTCTGTTCCCATGAGTCAGTTTGCAGCTCCCAGCATGCCTTTGTTAGCGTTATTAAATCCCGGTTCCAAATGGCAGCTGATTCAGCTGACCAGATCAAAACAAAGAAAACACGACGACAATAAAAAAAGCTCAACAAGCACATGACAAACGAACAGAAAAGAAGACAAAAAATGATTTATTTGATGTATATGCATCAGCTAGATCAATCCAATAATGAAGAAGTTGCACATGTTTGCTTGATAACAACAACCATCTGGAATTATCTATTTGATGCATGTTGTGTGATATCATTGTATGACATCTATTTGAATTTTTTCATATGAATCTTACTACATTTTTACTTGAAAGTGATGACTGTGAATATTGTTGATCCTCAGGTCACAGTACTTAGGCACTTAGGCTGTGAAGGTATTTCTAGGTTGTCCTGGATACTAGTTTTATTGGTATGTACAATATATGCCCAGTATCTGATGCATAATTTGCAGAGCCTAGAGAGCATGAGCTTATTTGCAGTAAAAATGAATATGTGAAGATATTTTTTAGGAACATCCTCCAGCATTGCTACATTATCATAACATTCTACCACATTTTCTTTAATGTTAAAAGTAATTGCTGTGTTGGATTTTGTTATAAGTCACAGATCTGGGACACTGAAACTGCCTAACAAGCAGGTGCACTGTAAATTCAGCGAGGAGGTCTCCTCCCATGCTTAAGAATGGAGATCTCAGAACTGTATTTGAGAAAGCTATATAGAAAAAAGCAAACAAACAAAAAAGCTCAAGATTTTTGATTGAATTGCCCCTTAAGTCTGTGATTTAATATGATCCAAGCTCATATCGCAGGATCAACATTTTCGGACCCAATAACACTAATTTAGTAGTTCCTACTTGTTGTCTGTAGTGCGGCATGGGGGCTAATTCGTTTGGTCAAACAAATCCGAGGAATGTGTTTTACAGATTTCATATTTGGTGGATCCAATTTTCCCCAGCAGAGATGGGATATCATTCTATATGCAGTAGTTCGGTCAGCCAGTCCCATATTGTTCGGAAGATTATTCTCCATATGTACCAATAAGCCATTCCATTCTGTTCAGTGACACACAGCGTGATCCTGTTATTGACAAAGTTGTCCCCTAGCAGAGTTTGAATGTAGTGCCTTTACCTGCTGTCTCCCATTTCTTTTGTATAAAGTAGATGGTGGGGTGTATTAATCTGTCAAATGTTGACTGATCGAATCAATCAAACGATCAAATGCCATCACAGCTTTCATGACACCGAGATGAAATACAATATTAATCACTGCACAAGAGCAGATGATTATTCATTGAACGTGTTGCCAGTGGCAGTTGCATGCTGTAGTATTCAAAGAGCTGGACTCAACCTGATGGCGATGTTTCAAATATAGGTGTGATGCTTGTGGTGTGAAAAACAAAATAAAACAAACTCTAGGTTCAACTCCCGTAATTAGGTTACCCGTATGAAGTGCCAATATGAAGCTGTAGAACTGCCCTCCCCCTTTGACATTTTAATAGTTGTTTTAATGACAAAGCTTGCATTCATTTAGCAAAATAGCAAATACTTAAGGTTCACATGATTTTATAACCATTAGCCATGCCTTTTTTAAAAATTCATTTTATGTTGCTGTGAATTGCATTCTATTGTAATTTTTTTTTAAGTATTGTCCAGCTCTTGTTGACTTCCAGACACTACCTGGTTCTATGAGAATGGATAAACAGTAACTTGGACTTTTAGTTTATTTCCACTGGGTATTAGTTACTGAAATTATGAGACCCTAATCAAGTGTCTGATGCTGCTTATCTTTTATCATCCAAGCCTAGGTCTTTCCTGTTGTGTGCTGAGAAGGGTGTGTGACAAAATATGCTCATGCAACTTTTCTAAATTAATGGAGTGCAATTTAAAAAAATGTAAAAAAACACTTGTCATGTACCTTGGAGTGAGGGACTTTACCTCAGTTGCTCCAATAAAAAGGCAGTTGTAGAAATATGAAACCTGCATTTGTATGCTCTCCGGCTCGCCCTGGATTAGGGCATCTGTGAAGCAAATAAACATTATGATGCTGCATCATGTAGCTTTCTGAGATAGAAATCCAGACAATCATGTTCAGATCAAAAGATTTCATTATATCAACAGTAGGCTATTTTATAGTTTTTTGTGTACACTATTGGTATGGTATGTCCCTTGCTAGTTGACCAGTGACCCTCAGAACCAGAGAGCTACACAGGCATCATTCCCATCAAAACCAATTTGGTTTTTTTTTTCCTTTCTGTATTTGCAGGGTGCGTTGCTTGGTATGTTAATTAGAAATAAGGCAGATGACCCATGAAGCTACGGGAAGCATTGAGCTCTGGTATAAAACTGCACCCCATGTTGCTTTGTGATGGCTTATTCCAGTACCTCATTTCATTCCTCGCCGCAGTGTGTTGGAGTTTATTATCTAAATGCGGAGTCTCCTCCCCCTTAGTATAACTGAGTTGAAATGGTGACCTCAGGAGCCTCAGACGTGGAAAATAAGAAGCGTTTGCAGTCATGTCGTAAGCAATCCGGCCTGCATTGAAGTGCATTCCATTTCAGAATACCAGGCTGCCTTCTGTGACATCACACAAAGGAAGGGGGAAAGGAAGAAAGACTTCCATTTGATTCGTGATGGATAGAGACATAGCATTGTAGCTTGGGACTGTGTCACATTAAGGTGTGTATTGAAGGTGTAACTAAAGGTATTATGGCTGAAGAACATAAAAGGACCATGACTGTTCTCGGCTGTGAGCTTGCCTGAAATTCCGGGGAATGGATGCTGCATAATCTTTACACTTCCTGAGCCTGCAAGTCAAGCTCATCCTTACATTCCATGCAATGTCAGACCAGTTACCAGTTTGTCGCTAATCCAGTTAGCAACAGAGCCCCTTCCGGTCTGATCCGGTTGCCCTCAGACTGGATTTGCACAGCAGGGAGTTGAATCCCATGGCCACAGTGGCACACATGAGGGACAGGGTTGAGAACAATGTCACAAGACAGTGCCAAGATTTTGCTCAGCTTTTGCTTTGTTTTATATATTTCCCTGGCACTATTTTTTTATGTATGCCTCCTCTGTGTCTTAAACTGATGATGGTAGTGAAATCTTGTAGCGTTCCCTGAAATATGAAAGGAATATACAGCGAATGAACATTGGGCATTGTCTGCGCAGTTCTTCTAAACTTTTTGTTGATGTGCTTATGATCATTGAGACAGATGTGTTTGTTTTTCACAGTGCAGCTTAATGCAGTGTGGCTAGTCTTTGCTGACTTCCTAATGCTTTCTCTCCCAGCATAATATTGACATTTTTGTGTACAAACTGTATGAATATACTGTATACTGTAAATTTAATGCTGTAAACAAGTAGCAATGCTTATTTTGTAACTTATGCTTTATACTTTTATTTATTTCACATATATTTTGGATGTATTTTGTACTGTATGACTTACCAACAGTGAAATGCATGCTTTGATATTTATGATGAGAAGCATGCTTTTGAGAGTCATGCCTTTCTCCTCCTCCTGTTTTTCTGACCTTCTTTACGGTTGTCCAGTGTAATGATTGGTCAGCACAGTTCAAAACCTAGGTCAATACAAAGGACTAAATTAGGTCAAGCCAATATCTGGGTATTGATACTGGTGTGAGTATCCCTAAATGCAATGCAATCTGTAAAGTTTCATTTGAGCTTCCTGCATAAATGCATGACTTCTTTTACTTTTGCTGTATTTTCTGACATTCAATTCTGCAGAATATTACCTCAACATCTGGCAATACCGCAGTACCTCCAAATTCATATTAACTAAGGTAGGCTATGCATTTAAATTGCATCTAATGTTGTTCACATTCACAGTATGAAGAAGATTTTTATTTTTATTGTTATTTAATACATTGTCTTTGTAGCTGCATTCACTACTTTATGTTAATAATCTATATATGAAAATTTGACTGTTTCTGTATGTTCACTGAAATCATATTAATGAAAAAAGGTCTTTGTCATGGTTATAAGAGCCCTATCCAGATAGTGTGTCGACAAATTATTCCTGTCATCTCTTTCGACAGTGTTTTATCACAAACCCTAAAAAAATAAATAAATAAATAGACACTCAGAAATACCTGTCCCACAGCCCAGACCTACGTTAATGAACAAGAGTACATGCAGAATGAAGGGAGGGCCGCAATCCCTGTCATTTTAATTTAGACCACAGGCGGAGAACCATGCAATCTGATTCGGACACAACAGTGCAATTAGATGGATTTTCTGCGTCGGGCAATATCCGCCGCCTGGGATGCTGGCTGAAGCCATATCTTTATCCCATCATGACAAAATTGATTTGTTTGCATTATGTCCACCCCTTCTGCTTCGAGGGGGCTGCGGAGTGCGGGCAGACGGGGAAGCAGACTGTTTGATCAGCGTGCAGGCAGCTGAATACATAATCGCCACCTTTATCTGCAAAAGGTTCCCTTGAAATACAGTCCAGCGTCTCAATATCCATATAAAGGAAAGGGGTGCAGTTTTCCTAACTTTTAGGTCATAGATGTGTAAAAGAATGCCATTTAAAAAAAAAAAAAAAAATTTTTATTTTGTTTACAGAGAGGTATTGTGTGTTCAGAAAAAAATATATTAAAACTTGTGCTACAACAGACGTTCAGTGTGGTAAAAACTAATTTTTTTGAATGCACACCACCCACAGGTGTGCAAATGAAAGGATAACCCTAGCCAATGTAAAGAGGCTTCTCTGGCCATCTATTCAGTAAACAAAAGCATTATTCTGCCTCCCACACACACACGCACATGCACATGCACACAGAGTATGTATATTGGTGTTCGAGTGTGTGTTTAAAATAAACATCAGCATTCAGAAAATATGCTGAGCTGTCAGGCTCTTTGGAAGTGCAGAATGATAATTCAATCAGTTATTTTCCCCTGCAGAGTTAGCAGGGGCAGCATACATAATCTCTTCTTAAACAGACAGTTTCCTGACAGCTGTAATTAGATTAAAGAAATAAATGATGACAAGATCTAAATGTTAGAGTCATGCATACACGTGTTTATTGTTAGCACCTTAGATCAATATGCTTATGTGGGCATGCGAGTGTGTGTGTGTGCGCGTGTGTGCGTGCATACGTGCGTGTGTGTGCCTGTGTGTCTGTTTGTGTGTTTTTTTATTGAAAAAATACATTAAAGAAGTTAACATTCCATTCTTAAAACCGTAAGAATAACCCACCCACAACTACTACCTTCACACTAAACAATAACACTAATCTGTAATTACAGTGTTGTTTGATGTGGCATATGTTGCAGGCTGTGACCTTTGGGTGAATCCCCTGTGATTAATGAAGCTGTCTACCATGTTTGATATGAATCAATCCAGTCTTACTGTCCCTGGACTGATGTACTGCATACCTTATTGTTCATTGTTATGAATTATTTGTTTGTCTTGTCACACATATTGATTTAGATAGCATCATTTCATATTGGTAGACTGTGGGAAAGGTAAAGGTATGGAGTGGCACAGGAAGAAGTGTGGAGGAGAGGATTAACATGAGTATGGATGGGTACAGGATGGATGGTTTTAAGGGGGTTGGGTAGCATTGGAGGAGATCTGCCAGCAGGGGGCGGCAGTGATCCTGAGTTAGTGGGCATCGTTTTACATGGATGAGATGGTGAGACACAAGTGGATTCTTAAGATGTTGGGTAGAGCTGGCAGTCACTGTTCGGCTCAACAATGCTCTGAGAGATTTCAGGTGTTTTTTTTCAAGTGTGTTCTGGAGTGGCAAGGAGTATGAAATGTCTAACTTGGAGAACTTGAGCTACAGCTGGTCAGCAGTTTGTCAGTGAGTGGATAATGACTAGGCATGCACACGAAGAAAAATGAAGAATGCAGAAGGAGAAAGAAGGTAAAAGGTTTTTAGTATTATCGACAGAACAGTGAAATTTATCTCTGAGCAGCTACAGGGACCCTTGTGTGAAAGGAAAATGGTAGCTGGCTAAGGGCTGGCCCTTGTGGTACACCCACTGAGACCTGGGACCCGCTACATTTGTCTTTGGCGGGAGGAACAACAGTTCAGGGTGTTGCCCTCAGTTCAGAAAACTCCAATGGTGATCAGATAGTCCTTCATGCCTGTGGTCACAGATGGACCATAACCATGGCCTCCAGAAATGAGGGCTACCCATAGGCTGCCCGTTTCAAACACAGGGCGTTGAATTCACAAGGGCCATATCCATGGTGGGATCCGCTTAGAGGCTAGTCTGGTTGGGTTCCACAAGATTGCTCTGCAGCACTGAAGAAGACAATTTTTCTTGCAAAAGTGTGCACGTTGAGCTTGGACGGGGTTAGGAAGACAGGGCACAACAGTAATCTTGAGCAGATGTAGGATGGAAGAGTGTTTCTCTTTTGCTGGAGGAGCAATGGTGGAGGCCTGCATTGAAGGTTGAAGGGGTGCAGCCAGCGAGGGGAGAGAGCAGAAGAGAGGAGAGACAATGAGAAGAGGAGGATGTCGGGTTATAGCACGGAGGTTGGGAGGGAATACGAACCCTATTGACATTTGGTTGGTTTACGTAATTGGAAACGAGAACGGGTGTCAGCATCTGGGAGGGGAGCAAGTTCTGCAAATGGTGGGAGACCCCCATCCAGTGGATTTTAGGAATCTGAACAATTTAAGGTGAGGAAAACCAAATACGTGGTACAGAAAGTAGACAGGGAAAGAGGAGGAGGAGAATTTAACAGAGGCGAAAGAGTGGAGAAAACAGTTTTCAGGGGTTGCTTGTTGCAGCCTTGATGTTGGTATGATAGTGTCATTTTTTTATATATAAATTAGGACACAAGAGAATGAAGGAAAGAGATGTGGGAGAAATATAGGTTGAGATCAGCAGAGAGTATCTGAAAAGAATGGTATAAGAAAATAATGCATGCATTTCATCTTTGGAAAGAAAAGAACTTGCTGTGTCTGCACTAGAAGATTGTTGGAGATTGCATAATGCCTCATACTGTAGTTCTCCAGAATAAGGTTATGTCTGTTATGGAAAGAACAAAACAAATCAAAACACATCCATTCATTACCGAAAACAAAACACAGATATTTGTTCAGGTACTTCTTGGTTCTTTTGCACCAACATGCCTTTGTTTGTGTACTTTTGAAAATAACATTTTACCGGAAATAAATCAATCAGGTCAGCAGTCATTAACTACCAGGGTTTCTCCAGACAACAACGTAACAAAAAGGAAAGTGAGTATTAAACTGACTTATATAAAGTGGAACTAATATACATATATATATATATATATATATATATATATATATATATATATATATATATATATATATATATATATATATATATATATATAGAGAGAGAGAGAGAGATACTGACATATAATATGTCTAATATTACCAATCTATATATATAGTATATGTGTATTATTTTTCATCTATTTGTGAATCATTGTGAATCAGTCAGAGCCTGCACAGTTTTAGTGCGATATTTCTTATGAATGTGCAGTTGGAGAGTATGTGTACAAACACCACCTTGCTGGACGGCCCACCATCTCTCTGGCTAATGAGCTTGTGTCAGCAGTCGGAGGGATGTCTTCCGTGGCTCAGCCCCTGCATGCAGCAGGCCTGATCCACATCTGTCTGAGCCTCCTACACATTAAACCACGGAGTGACCGCAGTTTCACACTGCCTGCCACAGCTGAACAGCTTGCCGACTGCATCCCCCCCCCCCACACACCTTTTCCCTGTTCATAAAGCCGTAGTTCTCTACTCCTGGATTGCACAGCTCCTGGGTGCTCTGTGTGGGTAGGGGATGCATACTTATTGTTAATTCATGCTTGCCCAATTTTCTAATTTTCTCATTTCCAGTTTTTTTTGGGCTAGGAACTTTTTAGGACACATGATTAAACAGAACACTGCATTTACAGAAGAAAAACATAAAGTCGTCAGGGAAAACACTTTCTTTGCCACCTTACTGCTGATGATCAAATACTGGATACTAGTACATGTGTGTGTGTGTGTGTGTGTGTGTGTCTGTCTGTCTGTCTGTCTGTCTGCCTGCCTGCCTGCCTGCCTGCCTGCCTGTCTGCCTGCCTGCCTGCCTGCCTGCCTATCTCTCTTGACTGTATACCTTCCTTTATGAAAAAAATGATAAAAAGGGTCAGAAAGCAAGCAATTAAAAGTTTGATGTCCGGGGGTGTGTTGTTTATGTGGCCTGTATATGAAGCAGGTATCCATAAAATAGAGAGTTATTGATGATGGCAACAGGAAATGACTTTGCATATCATCGGCTCCACAGTCTTTGTGGACTGGTGATATTGCACAGTTTATCACACAATGAAACCAACTTTGCATGCACATGCACCCACTATCAGATCCCCTTAAAATCTAATGCACTTTTTGTGAGCTTCTTGTGCTGTTTCATCATATATTCCTTGGTGCATATCTTAGGAGCCACTCTGTTGATGAGCAGGAGATGGTGGAATTCTGTCTTTTTTGTTTATGTTTTATTTGAATGAAGTAGCAGTAGCCTATCTTGCTATAAAGTCTAAAATGAATAAAGATAAATAGAAAAATGGTAAAGAACATAACTAAATAAATCGATAACACTTGCATGTGGTGATGCATTCCACACATTCAATTACTGAAGGTAATTGCTTCTTTTCAAATACCATCTAATTGATACATTCTTGTACTTACTACTGATTTTTTCCAGATGAGTGAACTCTTAAAGTGATCTGATCTGTTAAAAATTTAACAGGCAAAACAACATTCATTCCAAGGATGTGATGCCCAGTCTAGTTTGCACAATATCAAATTATCTGATTATGTGTTATTGCATTAGATTTAACTGTTAGCAAACATGCTTACATGTTCATCATTGTATGCGACACAGTTGTGGTAGTGTACTACTTTCTTTTGGGAGATCTAAATATGTGTTTAGTTTCTGGCTGTTAGATTTTGAATGCAGTTAATATAATTACACTTCCAGTACCTTTGCCCATATGAAAAAATAATATATTGAGAATATATTTTAGAGAATATATTTTTCATCTCAGTAAATATATTAATATATGTAAATTATTGCCATTTTGATGTATTACAGTATATTTTTGTTTTACATTAATATATATTACATTAATATATATTTTAAATGTATTTGCAGCATATTCTTGGGCAGAACAATATATTTCTCAGTATATTACAGTATCAGTATTCAACTTTCATATGGGTGGTGTGCTCACAGGGCTCAAAATTGCACTAGTACTGCTACTTTTTGATTATTGTACACATTAACACCATCATTTCTCCTCATTCTTCCTTCTTCAAGTCACATTCATATGTGGCACCTGCTTAAAATGCTAGTGGTGCTGCCAGGTTGTTTTGTATGGCAGGCCAGATCTCAGCAATTCAATCTTTTTTTGGGGTCCATTGAAAGAGATGAAGTGATAAGAGAAGTGAATTACTGTACATTATTAGACTCTTTCTTTCTTCGAGACTCTATCCATTTGTAAAGATTAATTCACTAAGCCTGCATCCGTGTGAGTGTGTGCATGCATGGGTGTACTAGAGGGTTGCATATGTGTGTGTGTGTGCATGTGTGCATAAGTGCATGTGTAAGATGGGTGCACTTTATCGGCATTTTGCAATTCATGTTATGCTTGTTCGGCAAACAGGGTCTTGTAAAGCTCAACATTTTCATTACTTTTGTTTAAAATTAGAATTAAATTCAAAGAGATGTTGGTGGCTTTGGTGAGCTCTGAGTATGTATCACTTCTTAGGGGCTCTGGCTCCTTATAATGGGATGATACCCTCCCATTCTGCAGACACAGTGCATTACATGCCTTCCTTACCAAGAGACAACTTTGGCAGGATTTAAAAATGATCATTATAATAATAATACAGTCTGATTCCCCTGATTCCTCCTGATTTTTCTCCATGGTGTCTTCTATGCTGCCCCATCTGTCCTCATGTATCTTTTTTCCAAAGAAAGGCCAGACCCCTTTTTCTACAATTGTTGCTCTTTGATCACTACCTAACCTCTCAGTCCATAACCCTTGGATCTGCCCTAAAATATAGTGGGGTGTATGATTCTGATGTCAAGTAACAATCTGCCAATCATGCTTATCATAACTGAATTGACATAGGTGAGGTTGGGTTTGGGGTAAAGCCCTGGGACAAATTATCAAATGACATAATTATTAATTATATTTCATATCTGATAAGTTAATGTGTGCAGCGGTAGTTCCTATCTCCTGAATAATTTTTTGGCATCAGCCCTCACATTCCTTCTTACTCATCACAGTGTGTGCAGTTGAATTTCAGCTCTAGCTGATCTGTAGCTCTGCTACCTTGACCTTCTTATAGACCAAGCCTGAGTAAGAGTATCCTTAGCAGTATTCAAAAACATGCTGGCATCCTGGGAATGTAGTGGTTACTGCTTCGGTTGACATTGGGAGTTTGTGGAAAACTACCAAATCGAGGAGGCTTTTGAATTGCCATGCACCCCTTTTATAAGTGTTACTGATACAAGAATTGAGTGCATAGAGTGATAAAAGCCACAAGGATAGAATCAGTCCTACGCTAGCTCTGTTCAAAAATTCTGCTTTTAAGAAAGTGCTCCACTTGCAATGATGCACAGAAGTGCAGTGGTGCACAGAGGGCAAAAAAGGAGCACTTGGAATTACTGAATACAGTGAATCTTACACCTCACATTAATCACTGGAGCACCTAATGTAAAAGTTTTGAGGAAAGAAGTTGTGAAGTAGCTTAGTGCCAGGATGCCAGTTGAAATGGCTGCAACAAGAAATTTTCAATAAAAACACAGCCTTCTTGAGACTTACAACAGTATTTTTAAAACAATCCACAGAGATGCAGCTGAGAAACTGAGCATTTCACCTCAGAGGACTTTTCTAATGGGCTTTTCTTGCTAAAAACTGAAAATACATACATTGGCAAGCAGATATATTAGACATTTGAAAGTTTGCTGTTTGCTTATTGGTGTAATTGAGTATTAAGCTTGGTAAATTGTACCAGCACTGTTCTGGATCACTGTTAAAACCTAAACTTCATTTAACAAAGAATGGGGAGTGTATAGATAATTATTGTCACAATGTATATATTCAATGTCATTTGACACAACAGCCAGAAGAATAGCCAGAAGCTCGACCATGGCCACGTATGATCATTTTATCAATAACCTTTGATAATACACTGATAACACAGAAGGGCACGTTGTTCCAGCCTTAAAAGCCTGCCATTCTTCAGATTGTCCATGGTGCATTAGGCCAGGTATTCAGAGCGATTTGTCTGTGAGATCAGCCCTTGTAGCCCCCCTGCTGTGACTCAGATCACGGAGTCTCCTCTCCCCCAGGGATATGGGTTACAACTCTGGCTTCATAGCATCCAAACCAAACCTTGCCTGTGACCGTTCATTCGTGATAGCCCCAGATGTTCCACTGTGCTGATATAATACAACTTTATAATAACAACAAAAAAGCCTGCATGGATAAACAGCAAATACATAACAGATACTTACGTTTTTTAGCTAGCTAACTAGGCCAAACAAGCAACTGGTTTACTAGCGAATTGTAACAAGCTAAAGGCTACTGCTTGAGCAACATCTGTTTGCTTTGGTTTCTGTACAGCAGACCGTGACACTTATTCTGGTATCTGAATCAGCATCTTAACAACTTGATAGATACATTAATTAAATTAAAAAATGAATCTTTAATTTGAAAGTCACTCACTCATAAACACTCCTCTGACATTGTTTTTACTACAGACCTCCTGCGTGTCATTAAGTTTCAAGTTTCAGTTCATAAAGTACCGTTGATAAATGTATTCAGTATCCAAAATGTTTTTGTTTTAGTTTGTAGATGCAATAGACCTCTGTCCTCATTTATTTCAAAATATACTAATTTATTGCATTACATTGTGAATTCAATTCATTATTTTCACAATAGTAATGCCTGTTTCTACTCACTTAATAGTAACTGACAGCATGGCGTAAAAATTCATAGTGGATCTGAATGCTATTGCTCTGTGAAACATCTCTAAGGAACACGCCCTCTGGTGGCTCATTGCTGTAATCACAGATGTGGGTAGTCCTCCCGCTGTAGGTGTTAGTACCTGTACCACAGAACATATCAACATCTCACCTGTCACAGCTGTGTTCCAGCTCGCAGTTTACGGTGGGTCCGTCGCTTGGTCCATGAGGCTACTTAATGATGCCTTGGGAGGAAATTGGCAGGCGACAAAACAAAAATTCCACCATGCTGGGTGGATGCATAGGCTGCCACTTTTTTCTCACAGAAATTGTGGATTTATTTGGGACAGTTATTGGCTGCAAAATAATGATTCAGCAAGGTGCTATTAGCTAATATTTGACAAGCTGGACCTGTAACTAGGAGGTCTAAGGTTCAAGTCCCAGGTTGGTCCCTGGTGTAGACGTGATCTCAACTATGCCTATCTTATGTCCAGAGGTAGCCCCATGCAGGAGTTTCCCCATGAAGGACAGTGACGTTCTCCTGTGCTTGAAGCTGACTTCATGTTCATGCGTTGTTGATATGTAAAAGCTTACCATCAGGAGTGCCTTATAGGACTATTGTATTGCTATGCCTTTGCAGTGTGGCATAGTGGTTAATGGTGTTGTGCTTTGTGGTTGCACCCTTGATATGTGCATAAATGATACTGCTTCAGTAAATTTTTAGGTTTGTTAATTAAATGGAAACCATCCATGTTCTATACATCAACCTGGAAAAGGACATCTTCTAAAAAATGCAGATGGTCTCTGTTTCATTACAATCCGGTTCATGGCACAAAACCCTTACTTACAACATATCATTTAATGTAAATCTGAACACATCTGTGATTATTCAGGATAGCTTGAAATTGACCGTGCCTTCTTATAGGCTAGATTTCAGGTGAACTTATTTTCATTTTTTTTTTGTTTTTGTTTTTAACTGTTAAACTGGCAGAAATGAATGTAAGAAGAAGTAAGAGTCCACCAATTTGTATTGTCTTACTTTACTTAGATTTGTTTTTAGAGTAGTTCTTTTCATGCACTGAACCCATGGGGCCATTTTTGCCGAAGTATTTACCGAAGCATGCTGCTGACAACACAATTTGCACTGGATCACCACTTTCACCTGCATTTGACGTTTGGATGTGACCCATAAAGTTTTAGAGACCACACTCTCTGCAGATGGTAATAAGATGGCACAGGCTCTAGTTTCACAAATGCATTTAGGCAACGCTGAGTTGTGTTGCTTTGGAATGTTGCTGCTACAGTTAGTGTGAGGTAATGTGGTCAAGTTATTGTGTGTAACTTTGCTCAAGTTCTGACAACAGTAACTGTTGCAGCAGACACCTATAAGGTGCCTTACTGCCTTTTAGGGAATATTTGGTTTGTGCATCTGAATATCTTGCTGGTTTTGCTCTTTTGAAAGTGTTTTGGTAGTGAGAGACTTTACTGGAGCATGTACATGAATTTGCTCAAATTAAGCATAAGAAAGTTAGCTGCCAGTTACCATACTAGCCAAATGTCTGTACTTTGCACTCTGTTACGATTATCACTGTCCATGGATTTGATGCAAAGAGGAAAAACAGTGAGGTGTGTGGTGAATTGCATTCAAAATCATATTTTCGATCCTGTCACTGACAGAGAGACTAGCTGGTCAGTAGTGCTGCAGCTACAGATGCAGCTGTGGTGTGCCCTGATCCTGTTTGATAAAAAAAAACGAGCATGATCATGGAAGGAGACAAGTAGTGTCTCCTTTCCTCTAGTGGAAGAAAGTAGTGTAGTTTGCATTTGATCACTTATAAATACAAATTTATATGTGGTCCTTGTTCTTTTTGTCCTCACCATCTCCATTTCCTGGGTGAATTTCCCCTCTGGCCCTGTGTGTTCCTGCCCCGGGGACAAACTCAGCGTGAGGAATATATTGCCTGTAGGTCTGGTAGAATTTTATGTTCCTGACTCCGTGATCTGGACAAATGGAGGTAAAAGAGCAGGACAATAGAGGGCACTCATTCTATAGGAGTCCACCAAGTGTGACAGCAGAGAGATAATGAAAAGAGCAGGGACACTCAGTTCTTTGGACACATACACACACACACACACACACACACACACACACACATATTCGTGTGCACTCACATACCTTGGCCTTGTTTTATTCGTTTTACTTTGTTTTGGAAGACCTACACCTGGCATTTAAGTTCATATTTGCCCCTGAAGTCACTGGCAAGAGGTGGTGTTAGCTCAGATTCACCAGCTTGATTGACAAAAGGAGCCAAAGGTATCTGTAAGATAAAATGAGGCAAAACTGCAATGTAATTAAGTAAGATGGCTAAAAATGCAACATACAATTTTTCCTGCCTGCTGATCACACATAGGCTATTCATTAGACAGATGGGCAGAGATTATTATTTAGTGAGTAATCCACGATCATATGCGTTGAATTTGTCATCTCATATGTAATGCAGCACAGGTTTGCCTATTTAAAGCAGTGCAGGGGCACGGTGAGGTATTTAGCAGAGGAGGTGAAGTACTTTGCTCAGGGGGACAACAACAGTGTTCCACCTGAGCGTTCTGACTCCCTTGCACCGGGGCCAGTGGTGTCGGGTCTTTTTCAGTATGACTGCAGGGAACAAACAAGCTCTCAGTTCTCGCATTTTAACAACGGTATGAAAAATATGGCAGAGCTTTTTCTTTGCAGCTCTGGTACCACTTAATTTTTCAGTGCAGCTGTTACTTTTGGTGGCAGTGTGATGTAGTGGTAAGGAGCAGGGTTCGTAACCTTAAGGTTGCTGGTTTGATTTCCACATAGGCCACTGCTGTTATATCCCTGGGCAGGTTTCTTGTCCTTAATTAAACGTAAACTTAACCACAATTGCCTCAGTAAATATCCCACAGTATAAATGGATAACATGTAAATATTGTAAGCCGTGTAAATCGATGTGGATAAGAGTATCTGTGAAGCAAATGTAGTGCAATGTAATGTAATGATCTTTCTTTTGTATAATGAGCCACACACACTCTGAGGGGAAGTTCAACTTATTGCTTTAAAGTTAACTTTGCAGTGTTACCACATTATTACCTCCTTATCTTGAGCTGTAAAGTAACAAACAAGCAAACAAAACTGACCTTGTGTCCTAGGAAGGCCATTGGAAAATACCTGAAACTAATGTGTTCTCACCTTGAATGCCCACAGTTGGTTTTGAGTAATAACATTGTCTGTATTATAGGAGTGGATAACAGTGGGAGGCTTATTACTGTATGTTTATCAGTCTTGCACATTAAATAATTTTGTTGTCAGATATTAAATTGTTTCATCATTTATCTGGCAATATGTAGGCCTGAGGAGTTTTGAAGCAACTCTTTGCACTGAATGCACTGAATACATATTTGTCCTATATGTATTGCACGTATTTCAAAACATTTTACTTCTCATTTGCTGTAAATAGATCTGTCAGGTGCACATTACACCCGAGCTGTTCCTTCATATCTAGGTATGAAATGTGACACCTCTATGCAAACACCTGTGCATTCTATTTTGATATTTAATATTCAAAAACAAACCTTTGTGCAGTATGTGCACAGGGGGAGTGAAGTCAGGTTTTCTGTGGGAAAGCAAGGGGCTTGAGATGTGGTAAAAGGGAAGAAGCTACACTGCAGGCAGTGACACTGAAAATCCAGAAATAAAATGTAAAAAAAAAAACAGACAGACTCAAGGCCAGTCTATCCGGATAATGCACTCGGGAGCTTTGTCTGGTATCTGTTGTAGCACAGATGAACCCCCTGCTAACAGGAGCTTATTCCCTGAAAGGAAAAAGAGGAGAAAAAAGATAATTCCCTGAAAGACTAATAACTAGAATAATTCCAATTACATGAGCTTTTTTAGTATCCTCATCATTCAGTGTGTTTTGTAAGAGCCGTGGTAGCTACGTAAATAGAGTATTTGCTGAATCCTCATAATTCACCACTCGTGGGGAAACAATAAAGGCTTCCCTACAATTTTTTTGGGGGCCTTTTTTTTGCTGTTTGTTGTTTTCTTCTTCAAAAGGTTACCACAGATACACAGCAGACCAACCTGTTTTAAAAAAATCCATTCAACTGCTAAATGCTAAAATCTATTAATAAAATAAAACTCCAAAAAAAATAATAAACCAAACAAAAAACTGAATACACTGGTGCTTAGCTGCTGCAGGACAGACAAGAAAAAAAAAAACATAAAATGGGGAGGAAAACCTCTAAATCACTTTTGTGATGCATTGCCAGAAAAAAAGAAGGTGAAGATGTATTGATATTCCAGCACCATCCCTCTGGAGAAGCTGTTTCATTATTTCTCCATGAAGCTCCATCGCTGGCTGATGACACAGAGCTCTCTGAGCTTATTCTATTGAACGCGAAAGGCTGCCTTTGCATCTTAATGCTTCCAAAGAGGAGCAATTAATGATATCCTGCTGATGCCTCCCTCCAGCCAGCCAGACCCAAAAGCAGAACTGTTACCACTTTGGGATATCATTAAATGCCCCGACTTATTAAACATCGCAAACTTAAGTGTTTGAACTCAAAAGCTTTTCAAGACAGATCAGGCTTACATTTTGCATTTTGTGTGTGTGTGTGTGTTTGTGTGTGTGTGTGTGTTGTAGTGACATAGGGTTGAAGACCCCATGTTGCCCAAAAATTGAAAATTTACATTTTCCACATTAATTTGATAGGACAAGCACACATTCTGGCACTTTAATAAACATTTTATAATGGCTCTCACTGTTAAACAGTGGCATTAAACTCTGAGTCCTGAACATGCTGTTTGGAGAAAAAAAGTGATTTACAAAAAAAAGTTGCTTTAGATTGTAGGAGGATGATGTTATTCGGTGCAATGTTCACGTCAAATGTGCGAAGGTTGGTCCAGCATAAGCACCCGTCTATATTAGCAGACATATCAGGATGTTGGACATGCCCCCACGCCTACCAGCAGGATAATATAAGTAACCGGTGCTGTGAGCATGGCAGGTTCTTAGGGCAATGTGTCAAAATGATTTTTGTCTTCTGAAGTGATGGATACCTTTACAAATATGTGGCTCATGCAACAATATTCCTCCTACCAAAATCAGAGATGGTAATACAAGCAACAGAGGCGTGTGCACTGAATGAATTTATTTTAGGTAAGGTCTGCATCGTGAGTGACAGAAAACCCCCCCTTGAGTTTTTGCTGTTGGCTATGGGGCATGAGAGTAAGAACACTATTTATACTTGTGATACTGTAAGGGCAGAAGTTGCTTTTGGGAGCTGAACTTCTACAAAGATGATGCTCTGTTGGGGAGTCTGAATTAATGGGGTAAGACTAAAACCACACACAGCTGTACAAAACAAACTCTGAAATGAATTTTACTTCTGAAAATGTTGCTTCTCTCTTGAGTTTTTGTTTTTACTTTTTTTTCTTTATAAACACTGACTCACTGTCCCTAACACCTTTTCCCAAAACAGTTTTATTAAAACAAATGTGCCTTGCTTCCATCTTATCTTACCATAAAGCCTGCCTTCTGACTCTCTTAAGCTGTGTTTTTTTCATCTTGTTCTTTTCCATGGAAAGTCCTAAAGTTATCTTAGAAAGGTAGTCATTTCATTTTAAAAAATCTTGCTTTTATGATTTATGGTTGTTATGATTATTTAGTAGCACCTAGGTTAGGGGTACTAATAATGAATTAATGTTTTTTTATTTCTTGAAATAACACACCAGGCACATTTTGAGTTGGCAGTAAATGTACTGACAGACTACATCATAAAAAAGAGTGTTAATGAATAGATCCAGTAAGATCCCATACGGCTCAGCCAGTTAAGGTCCTTGCTCTGTGCAGGGTTCCGGGTTCGAGCCTGAGCTGTGTCATTCACTGCTAATGACTGTAGTGGCGATATAATTCTTTCTGTAGTAGGGTGGTTTTCATTGGCCAGCATCCGCTCACCTTGCCACTGTAGCACCCTCATCAGACACCTGCAAGTGACCTAGATGATGTCAATGGAGATGCGCTTATCCTCCAATTGGTATTTTGTTTCACTATGGTGCATTGTGGGACTTTTAGTGTGGAAAAACAGCCACTGACTGTGTGTGAGTGTATTGCAGGCATTTGTCTTGCTTCAGCACTCTTGTGTGAGCATTGAGGGGGACTAAGAAGTGGGCCTACAGCAGTGCAATTAGTGACTCCAAATTGGGTGAAAAATGGGAAGAAGCATTAAGAAAAAAGAATATACCTTCATATATATATATATATATATGAAGTAATTAATCAGTAATATGTTCTGATAATCTCTTTACATGTTATTTGTTAATGATGTTCCAGTGTCCACTGTCGGAGGCATTCCGCCTTCCGTTACTGTTGCACACTAACTCTAGAAGCCGTGCAGGGATTCATTAAGAAGTTCCGCAGAATGACAGCTAGCTTGTAAACCAGCACAGCCATATAATTCCACCCTTGTCTGGCCATCCTGGACAAATGAGTTCCCCAATGAAATTTAAGAATGATTTTCAGCAAGGCCCAAGATATATAAAAAAGCAACTCTTTATACTAGGTTCTGTGAAGAGGATTCACTTTAGTGCAGAGAGGTTGTACCAACAGCAACAGAGGAAGCCTTTCAAATTCAGCATTGCATTCAGGGTTAATGGGCCTGCTGCAGACCACAACAGATACTCAGAGTTCATATTTTACAAATGGTGATTTACATGGTGCTATGCTCTTATGCTTACAAAATATCAAATGTGAGATATCCGAAATGTCTGGACTGACCAGTCGAATGCTGTTATAAAATAATGCTCAACCAAGCACAAAATAGCTCAGATCTGCAATTTTGCAATTAATCTTGTGCTAGGACTCTGCATATGATCATGCCCATCTGTTTACACACTGCAGTATTGGCAGCCGTAGAGGATGTAGATAATAGCACAGACTCACAGGGAGGGTAAACTTGTTAGATGTTCTGTATGACCCTAAGGGTCACATGACTTGAAAACCCTGCTGCAAAAAGTATGTCTTTAAATAGGTGCTAGTCTCTTGTGGATGTCTTGCATACTATCTTGGAAGGAGGTGCACAGTGTAAGACTTTTTTTTTAGACAGATGTACATCTGTTTTCACTGTGCACTTGATCTACTTACACCTTAAAAACATTCTCAAAGATGTTTACTTATCATTGTCCACAGTTCTCTGACTACTCTGTTATTTTAGGCAGCAGTATTTGGGCAGTGATGTAGAGCAGCGCTGAAAGGATTCTTTTCTCGATGGTTAATTTGTAGTTTGAATCAATCGCGGCACAGAGTCTTCCAATAAAACTGCTAAAAATAAACCCAGCAGAAAGAGTCACTTAAAAAGGATGGTTTCTGCACTACTTAATAAGTAATAATCCTTTGGACCCAAACCTGTGCATCATGCCTGTTCACTGTGTAGTTGGGTGTTCAGTCAGTTCCGTCTCAGGTTGTGACACATTGTGAAAATGACTTGTGAAGTGTTTGCCTCTCTCACTTTATTTATTTCCTGCAATAGTCCCAGGCTTCTCTGCAATTTCTCTTAACCTGTCTGCATCTTAATAGTTACTTCCCCCCAAGGATTTCTCACATCATCAGCCCGTGTCAAACACATTCTCTGTCAGATTGTTTGGACAAGGTAGAGACCAGGACAAATACAGGCACAAATCTACCACTAACCTGCAGCCAATTCGCACAGGAGAGTTATGACAGACTAGTACGGCTTTAGTACTGTCATCCACGCCAATTTTTATGATTGAACTTGGTGAGATACCATTTACCGCTGCTGGCAGTGCATAGCACATTAGTTATCGAGCCATGCTTCCCGAATTTCTTCAGCATATTTTCAGCTGTGTATATCCATAGTTTAACAAAACCATGGATAGGACTCTCTGCCAAGCAAATCAAACCTTAAATAGAATAAATACATTTAAAAATAAGAAAGTGACAAACTTGTGTTTTAATATTGCATTGCATTCCCACTTACAAAAGATAAGCACAAAAAAAATGGAAACTATTAATCTCCATTTCTGTGTTACATTCTGTTAATGAACGCTGTAGCGGCCTCCGTGCATCTGTGATGAGTTCATTATAATGACAGAGCAATTGTAGCTTCTGTGGAATAAACTCTGCTGTCAGGCAAATGATGTGAGCCATCAAAAGCACCAGCGTTTCGCAGTTTAACATGCTCTGCAGCCTCCTGGCGTCCACGTTTATGCTTAATTAATAAATGCAGACCAATCTTTCATTCGAAAAGGGTAATTACATGTGCTCCGGTCGATTATCGTGCATTTGGCTACAAAAACAGACTCGCATCTCTCTGCTATGGAGCCCATTGGCTGTCATGTCAAAACAGATTTGAAATCAAACAAACCCTTTTCCCTACCTGTGCATCAAACGGTTTGCTTTTTGCTGGCGGTGCACATCTAATGTAGTAGGTATAATGTAATATAATGACGGGGAGTTCATGTAAGATATGAAATATCATACATGTCTGACATGGTGTGTGTGTGTGTGTGTGTGTGTGTGTGTGTGTGTGTGTGTATGGTATGATTATACTCGTCAGATGTATTACACTGGAAGACAGGACTTCAAGATAACCCCTCTATCAGACTAGTAGTAGTAGTAGCAGAAATATGTAATAAAATCTAATGACTTGAAGGATATCTTTAACAAATTTTAACAAAGTTTCTTGGCTTTTGTATCAAAGTAATTGTACACCATCAGGGCTTGACAATAAAAAAGAGATTTGCCCTGGCCCACTAGCTTGGTAAATTTGAAGCCCATTTCCAGCATCTCTATGAATTGTTCTTTTCTTAATGAAGTGCTGTTCACCATAATTGGTGTGCGATTGAATCAGGATGTATGGATTTTTCCATTCTTTGCCATAAAAGAGGTCCTCATTAAAATATGATAAAGAATCCCCAGGTAAGACATCATCAGCAGGGGGGGATGTAGACAAGTTTTACAATTTGAATGAAAGGATTCTGTTTTTATGAAAGACGAACACAGTGATCATCATGTGGTTACTCACAAGCACACATCAGCTTACATACAGAAATATAGTTCCAGTATGAAGCTGATCAAGCTAGCTAGCAATTGACCCACTTCAGATGCGTCAGAAGGTAGAGGAGAGAGCAAGACTTGCAGCACACAAAATAGGCTCTTGAAAGGTTCTTAGTAACCAATGCATATGTCTTGGACTGGCACAGCTAGCGCGCGCAGACCACTGGCACAGCTAGCGACAGACGAGACTTGCACCAGGATCAGCTGGATGGCTGCAGATGGAGGCAGTGTAGGAGGAATGGTTAGCTTTCAATGCTGTTTACCTATAAGGCAGGTATCACATAGCTAGAAATATCTATATTGCTATATGTAGCTAATCACTGTAATATTGCAAGAGGCATGCACATAACCAGACTGATTGCTGCTGGTGAGACACAGACAGCTCTCCTCCTCCAGTAATGAATATTCTCCATGATACTGTAAAAAGGCCTTGCTCGAGTTCAAACATCCACAAATGGGATTTATCTTGTAACATGCATTATGTAATTCATAGGTATTCTTTTTCTAACTCCCAGTGTGTTTGCATGCAAACTCCCAGTGTGTTTTCATGCTAACATTACTCTCGCCCAATAAATGGCTGTCAAATGCATGTTTGATCCATAAAATAGCTTGAATTGAATTACTGAATATTGAAATATGACACAATGCCTACACTACAGTGCAGTTAGTTCTCCTCCCTTTAGTGACCATTCTTTGATTCGAGTTCCTGCTGACATGCAGTGTCAGTGGCGTGTCTGTCTCAGCAATGTTGACATCTAATTATCAGCCCTTTGAATTCATGACAAGTAGTTGATTACTGTGGCTAGCTCCTGTAGCATGACTTGAAATTGTTTTACAGCATTGTTCAATTACAGAATACAATTACAAGCTGTCACAGAGCTGGTGTTAATATGCTACGTGAAACGCTCTCACATGCAAACGAACACTGGTTGATGGATTTTGCCCACTTGTCATTTGAATGTTATGCACTGATTCACATTAGGGTGCTCATTTTGCGAACATCAGAAAGCAGACAACCTTAAACCCAGTATTTACAGATGAAAGCTGGAATCCTTGCTCTGTGCTTGTCTGTCCTCCCCCTCAACTTTATGTGTAGTTCAGATGTCCTTTTAGGAATATAATTTCTGAGATTTGTTTGATCTATGCATCTCTGTTGATAGGCTTAAATAACACCACAATCCATTTCTATTAAAACAAAAGAAAAAAGCTGTAATCCTCTCAGACTTTACATTTCCTTGATAAATTCCTATTTACGCCAGCTTAGCTTAGGTTTTGAGGCACCACTGACAGCTGGAAAGTAGGATCACAATGAGTGATCACAGCCCCTCGGTCAATACTGCCCTGCGCTTTAGCTGTCTGCCCATCATCTAACTAAACTGTCAGTCCTTTCGTTTAACTTGAACTTTAATTTCCAGTTTATAGTAACTATAGTAATGAGCAAATTCAAAATGAATGGTCTTGGAAGCTAGTCATCCTGTTGGATGTGTGCTAGTGCCTGTGACAGACAGTGTTAAGGTTGTGTCAGTTTAAGAAAAATCAGGGTAGTGTGACTTGATGTCACATGTGCAACTACTGAAGACTCATTTTGCTTTTAACAAACATAACCAATGATGCCTTACTGTGAGAACTGGTCTCAGACCCTAACCTTGACCAAATTATTTTCGTATAGAAATTCTGTCAGATGGATACAACAGGGTTCCTGTAGACAAGGTTCCTCCCCTATTCCTGGGTAGATATGGATACTGTATGTTAACTTTCATTTTCAAGGTGCACAATATTTTGCAATCTTCATTATTGTGTAGTCTTATCTGTTTAACTGACAATGCAGTGTGATATAATAAGTGTCACAGCTTCATGTTTCCTAAATCACATTCACACATATTCTAACTAAATAAATCTCTTTCGCTTTGGATAATGAGCTCCTATTTATATGCAGTGATAATCCCCTTTGTATAGATCCTCACAGTTCTCACTTAATAGGTGTTACCACTGTTTTGACCCAAACTCCCTTGATAAGCTTAACTCTACTTTTTCCCAGACAGAGCAAGTCAGCAAAACCAATGGATGGATTTTTTGGTACCACCTTATTTTAGAGGTTGTTATATACAGTAAACATGCATAGTGTTCTACTAAGCACTATGTGTAACTGCATAATCTCATTCATAACCATTGAGCATCATTCCCAAGAGTACTTAACAGCAAGTGGTCATTAATGAACAGTCATACTCACTTAGAGTATTACTACTGACATCAAAGGTTAGATGTCAGTAGATGACAAATGTTATCTCTCATAACCCCATTCCATCCATTGAGATGGGTGATATAAATTGGGATAAGAGTGTTTATGAACATTTATGCATTCTTCTTATGAATTTGCATGTATGTCACTTAATTGCAATATGCATGTTGCCAGGTAGTTTCTCGTAATGCTACATTGTTATGTTATGTCATAAGACCATTTAAATGAAATGCTATCTGTTTTTCAGTTTTTTGTTTTGTTTGTATGAACAAACATTTTTATAGAATGGTATGTGCACTCTCTCCCTCTCTCTCTGTCTCTCTCTCTCCCTCCCTCCTTCCTTTCACTCCCTCTCACTCTCTCTCTCTCTCCTTTCCTCTCTCTGTGTGCATTTCTGTGCTTTGCTACTTCCCAAAAGTGCTTCTGAGTCAGGCAGTGTCCACTGTGATGCTGTAAATTTAAACTCTCCGCAGTGATCTATCAAACTATCCTCCCAAAGTGGTGCAATCATTAATCAAATAAAATGTTAATTGTGAGAATCGCAGGGGTCCTGGAGATTGGCCTTATGTCAAACCGTACGCGCTGCATGATAAGATACTTGAGGCGTAGCTCTCTGCAGGAAAGCCTGCTCGAAAAGATCCATTATGCAGCTTGTCCCTAGACTGATGGCCTGGATACGGGTTTCAACATTTGTTTGTTCCATTGTTAGCAATAAAGGTCAATTGAATGACTCTGCCTCTTTTTTTTATACATTTAGATTAATGCGATTTGCTTATTTTGGCTGGGATTTGCAATCCGAGATAAATGTCTGTCAGGCGAACAAGAGCAGGAGAAATTACTCAAACTCCCTGTTAACATCAGCAAACGGACTCGTGCTAGACTTTCCCTTGTTAAGGTTTGAGTAACACTCGGGCACAAGACAGGAGATAGCTGTGTGCATTCTTCCGCTCCTGAGTTGCTAGAAGCTCGCACCTACAGTATTTCACCTTTTGTATATCAGACAGGTCGTTCTTCACCAGTTGTGCATCCGTCAGGTCGTTCTCAGGTGTTCGTTGGCCTCTGAAGGAGTCCGGCTATCGCCCCTTCATTTGTGCCCACGGAGGCAGGTAGGATTAATGTTTCAGAGTCCTGTGTCAGAACCATTGCAGGCACGGTCTCTGTCTAGAGTTCATTTGCTTGCTGTGAGGCAGACAGACAAAAACTGAGAGAATGAGGAAGTAAGGAGACCCACTGAATTGAATAAACCAAACCTGTAAGACTGTATACTTAGCAGGACTGTGCTATACCTTCTCTGCTGTACTGTATATAGATGAGAAGTTATTACACAAATTCTGTAACAATAGTAGCAATACCTCCGTAACAACAGTCAGTTCTTTTTCAGCAGCACATGCTAAATATATTTTACTTCATATGTGAATCAGTATTCTCTCATATGCTACATGATCTCACTTGCAATACAAATATTTTTTGAATGAACAAGATTGAGTGCTACACAATGTGGGATATTTTGGGCTAAAATCATTTGCCTGTCCTCACCTCTTTGGATTTCAGTGGCTCATATACATTTTTTTTTCTTTTTTTAGATCCATCTGCCTTGCATATATTTAAATAATAAATCCCCCATGTTAATTAAAACTCTTAAATAAAATATATATATATTATGTAATATCAGATTCAATTAGTTCTATTTCTGCTCTTTCAAAAGAATAATTGTGTTTTTTTTCATTCATTCTATCTTTTTGGTATGTTGAAATCTGTTTTACAAAGAACCATTGTAGACTGAAGATCAGGAATACTGTTTGGTGTGGCTGGGGTTCATACCACTGTGCATAGCACTGTGAATAGACTCTCTCTTATTAATCAAGGGTTGGAAGAAGACTTGGTTGGTACCTCCACGGTAGGACTTACTGATAAAGGAACAGAGGGTGAAGAGAAGAAAAGAGGTGGATAATTGGCCACTGGACAGTGTATACTTTGTATCCATTTTAGTTTCATGCAATATAATGTCACAGTGTGTCAGCGTTTGTTGCATTTCTCTTCTTCATCCTCACCTTCTTCATAATGCACAGGAAAACCTTCCCCATTGGCTGATTTGTGATTCATGTCAGGTGGCACTTCCTGTTCCTGGCCTCGCTCTGTTCCTACAGCCACAGAGCACCCCACCAATCCATACCTGCTCAAAGTTATTTTCATATCGCATATGCATAGCGTTATTACATAAATATACATATTCATTACTTGTTTTGTGTTATTTTTATTTGTATTATTACACGGATTTAAACTAAAAATGTGGTTGCCTTATGTCAGGAACAGCAAACTTCATGTATTAGTCTTTCATGTTGCAACACGGTATTTGTGGATTGCCCAATTCATTGGTATCTGTGGAATATTTCCCCCTGTAATGATGAGGGTCTTCTGTATGTGGTTTCAGTCACAAAAGTTAAAAAAAAAAAAGCTACCTCTGCCAACAATTCTGCTCAACATTGCACAACACACTCAAGAACATGTGACACGAGATTAATTCATGCGCTCCCACCTTCAGCAGTTTACCTGTAATGCCTGTCTCATCAGTGGCGTAGGGCACAGAGGCCAAGCATGTTTTTGCGTGACATTTTTGAAAATAACCCGGTAATGGTGCGAACAGTTGGTAATCATTGATTAGAATAGGCCTCTGGGTGTCTTGGAGATGAAATGATTCTCTCCATCAGAGAGAGAGTGGTCCCACAAAAACGTGATCGATGCTCCTTTCGCAGCAGCAGGTTGTGGGAATCGTATCCATCTGTGCTCTAAGCCGGGCCTCGGCCTGCATGCTAATAGCGGTAATGAAAAATAAAACCGACAATATTTCCATAAACATGCAAACTGAACTCATGGAGGAAAACAAAGCCCTTTAATATTCTAGATGATGCCTTTCTGAAGAGATAAACGAAAGAATCGAAACAGATTGACTTCAAGATGTCAATGCCCATACCATGTTTTTTCTTTCCGTGTTAACGCTTGTAAAATGCACTAACTCATGACATTCTACATCACTTCTGTTGTTCCTTGCTATATTTGGTTATCTGTAATGTGAGAAATAATCTGCAAATACAATAATGACACTCTTCTCTCAACAGGAATTGTGGCATTATTCTATACCCTTCACTGTGACCAGAGCATGTCCAAAATGAATTCCTGAAGGGTCTGTTTTGTTGTCGCTGAAATATCTGGAAAATTTTTTTTTTTTAAAGGATGACATTGGAATGCTCCGCATATTCATAGTTACCTTTTCTCTCCCTTCTGCATAATGTTTTGGGGGACCCTTTCTGTTAGATTGCTACTGGATGTTTTCCCCTAAATAGATTATGAAAAGGCTTCTCAAGGCTGAGCAAGAGGAAATGATGCTGGAAAGCCAGTATCAATATCACTTCATCTGAAATGCATACTCAGTCAATGGGCTTTGAGCTTTGAATAACATTACCTGCCCATAATCACACACTGAATTCTACAGAGATGCAGCTGGCAGTGTGTCTGTGACTCTGCTTTTTGTGTTGGAGTCTGTGGTTTACAACAGTGATCTTAAGAAAAAAAGAAAGTGTGTAATCAGTTGGACATAGCTGTCACACCGCATAAGGTTTGGGTGTATGATCTGTCCTTAATGTTGAATACCAATTCTCAGCAAGGTCAGTGTTTTTTTATTATTAAATGCTCTTACACAACATGTACTGTGACCACAAAAAAAAAAAAAAAAACCTGACACTCAAGGATAAATCACAGTATGCCAGGGTGACTGCGAGCAGTTGTCAGTTACCCTCAAATACATTTTCGTCGCGAATATGGCTGTACACATGCTATTTGATTAACAGCACAGCAGATTCTTGCGGAGGTGTAATGATTTTACGCGCTTGTGTGTCGGAAACTGGCAGGCATTTCTCCGGCGAGCTCTGCAGCGGAGGGCGCCGGCTCTGGCCCTCGGAGCGGCTCTGTGAAAAGACGAGAATGTTTTGTGTCTCTGCTGTCATGTTTCATAATTTCACGCTCTCCTGAACAGAGGCCCTCATGGTTCAATTGGCTTGTGGAGAGAACTGACAGAAGCGTGTGGAAGTTCACGTTTTGCCCGCTGTCTGTCTTATTGGCTGCTACAAGAAAAAAAAAAAAAAAAAGAGTCCCCATGCTACCACGTTCTTCCCCCTAAATCTGGTGTCGTATTTCAGCGTGTAAGTGCTCAGTCATCCTATCACAGGAGGAGTCCTGACAGAGTGTTGAGTGGTCGTTATGACCTCACATCCAGTGATAAGGTACTCTGAGTCATTTTGGACTGAACTGAACGCAGAAGGCGGGAGCTGACAACCTGCTCAAATACTCTTCTGTCCAAGTTAGCACCCAGAGTGTTTCCATTTACTAATCTGTTTCTGAGGAAGTTCCAGCAGCTTCTACAGCCGTGTGCTCTCTTGTTCCTCTCAGTGTCACAGATGTAGTGCAGTGCAGTTAAGCATCATTTGGTCTAGCAGTTACAATTTACATTAAATTATTGTTATTTAGCAGATGCTCCTATCCAGAGTGACTTACATAGGTTTCAGTTTTATCCATTTATGCAGCTGGATATTTACTGAGGCAAATCTGGGTTAAGTACCATGCCCAAGGGTACAGCAGCAGTGCCCCAGTGGGGAATCAAACCAGTAACCTTCTGGTTATAAGCACTGCTCCTTACCTCTATGCTACACTGCCACCCACCGGTATTTCCACAAATTTCCGGAGATACTTTATAAGAACAACACAATACACAAAGAATTTAGATGTCTGAAATGTTCAGTGTGGAAGCATTCATCACCTCTTCTCCTGACTTGTTCTTCTTTGGACTGGTCTTCTTGTTTTTCCATGCAGCTGAGAGACTGTAAATAATGTAAGAGCAGATAAACTAGCAGATTGCCTGTACAACATTTAACAATGCCATATTTCATATTTCTCCTGTATTCCGATAGTTACAACTCCCATGGTCTTTTCCGCAAGTCCAGTGTAATATAAAAGCGCAACTCTCAGCACCAGTCAATAGAACCATAAAAATCACAACCCCGGCCTCCGTGGTGTGGCTTTCAGTGTTTTGCACAAAATATTGAGTCATGTTTAATTTCTCTCCTGACACTGAAAGCTTCAATAATGTTCCCACCCTGACCCAGTTTTAATTGGCCTATTATATCAAAGGTGTTGCCATCAAAAGTAATATTTCAGGGTACCTATTGTTCTGTACATTTTTTTCTGTGGAAACCATACAAATATGTCTGTATATGGTGATATGTCTTCATACTAGCATTGTGTATGCATAAGAAAAAAAAACCCACTGGGTATGAAGCATTGCTTTTCATAAAGACGTCCAGGTTCTATATAACTGTAGGTAGTTTATGAAAATCTTACATCATGCCCTTTCCTCTTTGAATGCTCCCCTTTGAATATTAAGCAGTCAGTCTCTATACAGTGCATCCCAGAACTCTGACCCTGTTGTTTGTACCATGGCGATGAAGTACGAACATTCTGCTGCTAATCGCATGCATTCTCCTGCCATGTGCCGTTTGCTTTTTTTTTTTATTATTCCCCCCTCCCCCTCCTTGGGATGCTGTAAGCTCTTGTGGGCACGCAGGCCATATGCAGCAGCAGGTGGAATATCCGACGCCGATGGCACAGCAAACATGGCGGGTGACCGGGGACCGAACCGACTGGCACATAAAATGGTGGCGGCGCGGGGAGGCGAGAGCCGTGGGGATTAATTCTGCCCGCTTCCGACACCGCTCTCGAAGTCTGGGTCACGGTGCGGTGGTTGGAGCTCCGACGCCGTTCAGGTCCAGGTTCAGGTTTAAGGGACAGTGGCTGTGCACACTCAGTCAGCACTTGACTGATAACAGTTCAGGATCTCCAAGATGAGCCAGAGACAGTGTTGGATATTACATTTGAAAGTTTTTTTTATTTTTTTGGTTGTCTTTTTTTTTTTTTTTTGTAAGTTCAGTGAATCTTGCCAAAAAGATGATTTATTGATGCAAAAACAAAACGGCAGGAGCCAATGAAAGTGACAAAAGTCAATTGGTGAGGATCAGCGCTCCGAGACGCTCTCAGACAATTAACCCGCATAACCAAACAGCGGATGGTAAACGCACCCAATGTGATAATTGTCACTTTGTGCCACTCCAGCTGGGACCCCTCTGGGCGAGCTAGAGTTGAACCTGTCTCGGCTGTCACCTTTGTGAAGCGCTTCCTGATCGTGACTCCTCTGCAATTATCCAGCTTTTCTCAGCTGTGTTTGTTGAGAGGGCTTCGGAAGGCTGTTTTGAATTAGCACCATGCTGATTGATCTCAGAAGGCCAAGCCGCGGTCAACTGGACAAAATCTCTACCCGACATAAAAAGTTATCTGACAAGCCAGTCTTTGATGCATCAAACAGACGGTATGTCAGACATTCCTAATGAGTGGATGGGATGTCCTGTTCAATTTATATTTGATTTTTTGTGCTGCAGTTTTATATTTCAACACCATGCCTAACATTGGGTATATAGTATATAGCGTACAGTGGTAGTGTATATTCCCATTTACAGCAAACCCTTCAAAGTTTCATCCCCACACCATATTCAAACCATTTTCGTGTTTCTGCCATTAATCTTTTATGTGGAGCAATATGGAGTATGGGCTCTTACTGTGCAGTCAATTTAATTCAATCCATGCTGCTATTGACAGCAATCACATCGGTGAGTGATGCTTCTTATATCGAGCGAAAGATTGATGTGACAGCGGGCCCTCATTCGGCAATGTTTATAATACCAAAAAACCCAAACGGCGTATCTTCGGCCAATAAAATCATGTTTGAAATATTGAGAATAATTATTTTAAAATGTCATCTTAGCTCTTTCTTCAAAGGCTTGAAAAACACTGCCTCAGTGAGCCGGTATCTTTTATGTTTGAAAGCATAAAGTGTGTCCGGAGTAACACGATTTGTGTCAGTCGGGGACGTAGCCTGCAGCCATGCTTAGCAGGTTATTGCTTTAATCTGGTTACTTTAGCCTTGAAGTGCAAGTTAGCAAGTGGAGGGTAAAAATGTCAAAAGCACAACTGAGACTGATCATTAAGGATTTCTCCTGACCGTAGATGAAGGAATCTCATCAAGTGTGCCGGATGGCACTGAGAGAGGGCCGATAATACTCCCTCTCCAGATTTTCAGTGTTTTTTTTTTTTTTTTTTTTGGCTGAATGTTGTTCAAAAACCAGGACCTGTGCTGGAGACATGGGTTAAATTTTTGTTTTATTTTTAATTACAGTATAATTACGTATAATTTAATTACGTAGACTTAAAATTGCACTACTGTAAAAATAACAATAACTTATAGATTGCATGGTTATCATTTTTGCATCAATTAACAACATTATGAAGAACTACAGTAATCTTACTTAAGGTGTTGTCAGAAGATACAATGTTGAACTGATTCTGAAACGCAAAGTTAAAATTGATTTAATATAAAATTTTCTTTAATATGCCCAAAAAAAATACCATATCCTCATAGCTGGCTGTCGCTGCATGCAGTCAGTTAATGGAGGTATATTTGTTTTGTGCAAACACTGAAACGGCATATTCTCCCTGTCAGTCCGGCACGACTCCGCTGATAAGATTCAGCCTTGCAGACACTGGTGGACCGTTCGGGTCAACAGCCCATAAGAGGATGTGGCAGCCCTTGCGCTCCCTGTCCACATAATCCCATACGCACTCGACTGGTTCTACAACGCTGGCGCAATCACCCTGCCACATCTCTTACTGGATTTTGTGTACAGTTCAGACCTGTCATCTTCGGGGTTCAGGGAATGCGGCATGCCAGTGCAGCAGAAATTGCAGAATATGTTTCTCATTAGGCACCAGTGTTAAATCTCCAGTGTCTGTTTTGTACCTGCATCTTTGAATTCACAGGCAACCCAAACTAAAAACAGAAACCAGTTGCGCTTTCAAATAGGCATACAGTAGTTTAATGTTATTTTGTGAGGGTTATGCATTATTGGACATCCCAATCAATTTATCAGTTTATCAGATAAACAGTCGGTCTTAATTTAGTGAAGTGCCAGTTACAAGCATATTGTCATACAGCACTTAACACAGGGAGCTTTCCGGAAAATAATACATACATAACCAATAGCCAATAACCGAATCCTTGACAATTCTAAAGGTTGCAGTCACAATGGCATGCTGTTACACTGAACATAAACAGAGACAGAAAAAGAAAGTAAGAGCTCTCGGGGCAGAGCCAGGTTTAGCACATTTAGGAATCAGTCTGATGCGTCATGTTGCAGCTGGTGAGGAGTCAAAGGGAAACAGGGTGTCAGAGAAAGCTTTGAATAGGACAAAACCACGAGGGCGTTATCCCGTTATGCTTGTTCAAAACATGTAGTTACCTGTGCAAACCGAGCCGAACAGCAAAGAATGTAAGCTTTGTCATTACGCCTCCCGTTTTCTCGTTTTACGTCAGTGTATTGCGGATTGAAGTGCTGTCAGATTGGTCAGATTGACACTCTGCGATGTTCTACATGGTTAGAGAGCACAAGTCACACTGTTTAAATATAATTTGTTGTCCCTCTGATGCAGTTTTTGCAAACTTCACTCTTTTAAGACTCACGACGGGCTATGTGCTGTTTTAGAAGTAAATATGAAATAAGGTTCATATTTAGTGGATAATGTAACTATACAATTACATTGCAGCTACTGTGTCCTCATGCATCTACCTATTGGTATATTGTAATAGAGGCATGACAGAAATGTAATTGAAGAAGATACCTCAAAGCCAGACCCCGCCCCCTAACCTCACCTCCAACCTCCTTCTTGGTAAATCTCAGCTTTATACTTACCACAGACCAACCTTGAACCCCTTTATGTAATCACACAATATTATATGGCAGTATGTACTTACACAGCATTTACTCAGTACACGTTACGGTGTAATCACGTTATTAAATCGGCCCACCTCAGATACGGTTTATACAACTGAGATGTAATTGCACAGGTGCATGTTTGGCATTGAGTGAGACCCTGAGTGGAGCTGGTGTGTTAAAGGCCGTTGGCATCGCATACGCCCATTTTCTGCGCTAATGATGAAAAATATCAACTTAAATAAATATCCTTGGGATTTGATTGTGGCATACTGTATGCTTGGCAAGGTTGTTGCACACAAGGGGTTTATTGAATTCCATTTATTGAGTCCTCTCTTTTTCATCAGTAGCTTCAAAGGTCCCTGCTTGGATGTCACTTTAGTATGCAAGCTGAAGCTGACATGGTATGAAGGCTTCAGGTAAAAACACATTCTCTTGTTCAGTGAGCTTTCTGTCTAGTAAGGCTGTGTACTTTGAACCTCCATCACGATGAAAAAGATCTGGTTGTGTTTTTCTATTCGATTGGTCAAACTGAAAACTTCAGAGGTGCATTTACCCTAACATCAAATAACCCAGGTGCATATTTCCTTTATTTAAACATTTTTACGTTTTAGTGTGAAGTGATGTAGAGACACCAACGCCCTTTTTTTGTTCTGGAATACACGAAGGCAAATCGCAGTCTGGTGCCTAACCTGTGGAGTCAGGGACTCTGTGGTCAGCTGTTTGATCTTTGACTACACTTTTCTCCTGCCTTGCTCATCCTCCACTCTCCTGATCCACTGCTTACTGCATAATCCTTGAAAGACCCTCTTTCTCAATTCTTGCCTCCTCTGCTCCCTGACTTGCACATGGCTATTTTCCTTTGAAGTCGACCACACACAGCAAGCCTCTTTTAAGGCGGTAATTGGCAAGGTGTTGGAATTGCCCTTTAGCTCACTTGAATCTAGTTATACTGTTTTTTTTTCTTCATAATTCCAAATGGGACTGATTGTCATTTATGCTGTGTTAGGGGAATAGGATATGTAATATAATATGCAGAAAATTCATACAAATTATATTTTAGAGTGAAATGTATGGAAAGAATGTATGTTTGTTCCCATAATGTGTGTGTGTGTGTGTGTGTGTGTGTGTGTGTGTGTGTGTGTGTGTGTGTGAGAGAGAGAGAATCCTCTTGACCATCCTTAGACTGCGGGGCTTTTTGTGCTGCTAGTATTAGGTGTTCCTCTGCTTCATTTTACAAATATGAAGATCCCTTTCTGAGTTTTCTGTGTCATTAAGTTAACAGAGTAGAATTAAAATGGTAAACCATTTTTCAAATAAAAGGACCTGGAAGGAAGGCTGTGTGCACAATGCCTTAACATGTATTGTAGAATAAGACATTTTTTTCAGTTCCATTCATGAACAGAATTTCTAGTGCTCCAGCGTATTTAGCCAGAAGCCTGGTCAATATGTAAAACTGAGCTGTTGAAATTTTAGAAAACCAGCTAATACTGGTAACAGGCAAGGTGTATGTCCATGACAGCTTACTGTGGCTTCTGCAACCTCCACCAGACGGGGATAACTTTAGAAAATCCTTTCAAAGAAAAGTCTTTTCAGGCCAGAAGCCTGGTCAATATGTAAAACAGCTGCCAGAACAGGCGGGGATAACTTTAGAAAATCCTTTCAAAGAAAAGTCTTTTCAAGTACAGAAACAAGGAAAAAAATAGATACAAGAAAAAGTAGTGTTTTCCATCACAATTCCACCACAATAGTTTGACTGTGCACTAGACATATCTGTAAGGTACATTCATCTAGCTAACTCCATTGGGTGGAGCAAGAAATACAAACTGAAATACCTAATTTTGATTGGCTTGTCTCAAGGTTGTTTCACATGCACAAAATGTAATTAGACAAAATATAATTTGATCTTTAATCTGCTTTATCTGCTTTTTTGTAGTACAGACCCCAGTAAATCATCAACATTATTTAATTCATATTAATACCTAACATGATTGACAAAAAAACAACAAAACAACAACAAAAACATACTGTTCTTGAAATCAGTCAGTGTATTATCTTACAGTTTCTATGAAATCAATATTCAGCCCATTGGAAGAGGACAATAAGCATTTGAAATTGAACCTTATGCAAAGTGTAGCTGGACAACCTAAGTCAGTGGCCCTAACCAGACATTTTTAATGTAAGCACTTGTTATATCCAAACAAGATCATAGAAAACGTCTTTCCTCTAAACTGTACTGCCCACAGCCATGGTCTTGGTAACTACAGCAAATCCTGTTTTAGTGAAAAGTCAACCCTTCTACCTCCAGACACTGTAGTCATGGCAAAAATATCTGCTCTGAAAAAATTGACATTCAATCTGTTAAAACTCCCCTTCTTTTTAGACCATTATCAGGATCCACTGTGTTCTCCAGCACCGACATACCCACATTTGGCTCAATACACACCTGCATTTCATTTAATTTTATAGCATATCCCTTCAGCGGATTAAATAATTTACAACAGTAACATAATACATCTGAACTTGCATTGGTGTGGGGGAAAAAAGTATTAAATTATTGATCCTGTTCATAGATTTCTTACTCTGTGTGCACATATATTGAGCAGGGATTTATTTGGTTTAAAAGGAAATGCTTATTGTATGATGTAACATTCAAAGGGAGATTTTTATTGAACATCACCAAGGGATATTCTTTTCCACTTCTAATTGAGGTGCCCATCCTCTTCTTATAACAAGGCTATCTATAATGCATTACTACAGACTGCCTGTCTCCAATGTTTTACAGTCTAATGGGCCTTTGCCTTTCTGCTTTTTTCACATGGAAAAAAATTAATTTAGAGAATTTTTCTAGTTTTATCATTCTAGATCTAAGATTTATGCTGGCGTGTGGACAGGGAAGTTTCCTAACAAATGGTAAGTGTCAGTTTTCATAAAATACCTACCTTAAATCAGCACCACATCGTAATTGATTAAAGATGAGCTGTTCTCAGATTTAGAATAATTGTGCAGCACGTCACGGGAATGAATAGATTTTGGCAATTCCATAATGGCCTATTTTATTGTTCCAACATGTAACTCTCTCATGCCATTAAAGACTGGAGTTCAGAATCTGAGCACTAGAGACAAAAAAGAAGACAGAACGGGCTTCTTCACAGCTTTTGATACAGACACTAAAGGGGTCCATTTAAACCACTTTGCTTTTAGCCTGAATCAGAAGATCGCATCAGGCTTACTTGCCCTTCTCTCCATGATGGGCCTCCCCACCAGGGTAATGATGCTCTAACACACATTTACAGCCATAACTGTACTGATGGCAATTATGGATCCTGAAAGGATTATTGAGTTGTATTTATATCACTGAGTGATCAAATAATAAGCAAAGCTGTCAGTCCAGTATCACTGCATTTATTACTGTGTTTATTACTCTGTTATGCAGTTGTGTTTATTAATGGTTGTGTTTTTGTTTGTTTTTTTTTTTATATATATTGTGTCTGCACTTGTGCGTGTGTGTGTGCATGTGTATGTCCGTGTGTGTGTGTGTGTGTGTGCACTTGTATGTCAGTGTGTGTGTGTGCATGTGCGTGTGCCTGCACATACAGCAGTTAGGACAGCACAAGCACATCTGAGAGGATCATCCATTCAGCTGAAAGGAGCATCTTTCCCGTCAGCTGTTATTGCCCGGGACTGTGTCTAGGCAGTAGGAATATAGTATTACAGTGTGTCATTTTCCCTCGCAGCCCCTAATGTTGTACATGAAATAAGACTTTTAAGAAGAGCGCCGTTTGGGCCGCAGAAGGATTTAAGCCTGCTATCAAATCCTCAAGAGAGGTGTATTCATCACTGAGTGACAAAAATGTCCTAGAGGCAGCAGGTACTGTGGCTTCTTGTATCATGGCCCTTATATGCTTACTGGACTGATAAATCTAAAATTCAATTCACCAATGTACAGTTGGTTTACTTGAGGTTCATGAAAATGGTAGCAGAAGTGTATCTTCTTTTTGTAGATTTGAGAAAAGAAGGGGACTCGTTTCAGCATAGCAAAACTAAAATATGAAATAATGACCAATCAAATATCCTCTATATGAATGGAGTACATTCAGGGTATACTTTGTATTAAAGGGCTGTTACTGCTAGGCTCAGGAAATACATCCATTATAACATACTAATCAGAAGTAATTAATGATTGTCTGAGAGAGCAAATGGACACATAGTCTATTAATTAAATGTTCCATAAGTATCTGCCAAATGTCTTTGGAAACAAATTTACAAAGTTCCAGTAACACTGCTGCCTCTGCCACAGGATGTGACTACTCTGTTTGCACTGCAGAATATCTCTGAAATAATCAATGCAGTTATTTTCATGTTTGATCTACAAAAAATGAATGAGATGAGTATCCCTCACCTGTAGTGTCAATGCATTACAAAGTAGTATTAAAGTGTTTAATGTATTTATTACCCCTGCAGTGTTCTACAGTGAGGCCAAGTGGTCCAGGACCTAACATGACCCGGTGCAACACAAAAGGTATCAGCTTTTTGTGCTGTCAGTTAAACATATTGAGAAAGCTTGAACTGCAGCTAAGGGATAAGGCTTCTATTTCATCTGACGCAGTGCTTGCAGTTTGTACTTGTGAATAACACTTAACTGATATCATGTATCCATCTGTCCAGTAAAGAAAGCCTCTGTTTGATACACAACACTGGCAAAACAACATGTGTGTGGACATCATGTAGGGGTTTCATAAAATATTATATTCATAACTATCTTTACTGACAGCACCAGCCTCCCTCAGCCCCAGTAGAGATGTGCACATGTGTATGAACCTGAGCTAAGCATGTGAAATTTCAGCTGATTCTTCATTTTACTCTGTGATCAGATTCATTGGGTGCCATAAGGTGTCAGCTTGTGATTTGTGTGTGTGTGATTTTTTTTTTTCCTTTCCTTCCTGTTGCTTTTAATTGAAGGTGGGTCTCAGGGCTTTTCATATTTACCTCAAGCATTTCAATCACATTCTGGTCAGGTGGACGCCATGGAAATTGCAAGAGATTAATGATGTCCCTCTTTCCCAGGGCTGCTGGTGATTTCATGGAGAGTTTGAAAGGATTTCTGTGCCTGTACGGAAACAAGCTCAGAATATGCTCTGCATACAGTAGCTTAATAAACTGACGGCACACAGTTTTTGTATGAATGTTTGTATGAATGCTTATTTCAAAGGCGTATTTTAAGTGTAAGTGTGAGCTTTTGAAGAGTTTTTAGGGGAGATTTAGGCCTGCTGTTATTGCACCGTACATGCTTAATTATTATTTTGTCATTCATTCCCATTGACGTTCATAGCCTAATTTATTAATTACAACCTCCATTAGCATTTTAATGAGAGTGATGGCAAAAATTAAATCAGCCCGTATAACGTTGTAATTTAATGACTCCTGGCACTGCTTTGATGGGTGATGAAAGCTGGGCTGCAGATTTGTGGAATGAGACATCAAAAAAAAAAAAAAAAAAAGCAGAAAATCAAATTTACAAAATGTCTACCTTTTTACACATGGCTCCATTTTAAAACTGTGAGCTGTTTACTTACTTATCAAAAAAGTTGCACTTGCTTAAGTTAAAGCACACTGGTTGGGAGGTGCTCTGGAATTTTTTTTTTTATGGACATAACACTGCATCCTGGTGGCAATGTCAAGCAGAAAGACCTTGGCCCAGCAGTGCTTTGACTCGATAGGAAAACGGCCCTGTTGTAGGACTGGGAGGGAATGCAGGCAACAGTCATGAAGGGCCAGCTCTGTTCGTTTCCTGGCAAGGCCGGCGTTTGTGTTTTTGCATGTGGTTATTAGGCGTTGCGCCGCCTCTTCTTTCGGCCCCGCTAATGTAGCCGGGTTTAACGGAGCGAGCTGATTCATCTTGCGAGGGCCCCGCCGCGTCTCTGGGGTCCTTTCCTACAGTGGACCCAGATGCTTCTTGGTGGGGAAACTTAAATTATTTCCCTATTTACCTCCATTGTATCGCTCTCGGATCGATCTTTTTTTTTTTTTTTTCCGCGGTGACCACCTCCGGAGCGGCGGAAAATTAGATGGGATGAGCACGGCCCCATCAGAGGTCTGGAGGGAGAAGAGGAGGGTAATGAGAAAAAGCAACCTCTCCCGCTAATGCAGTTTCTTAAACAAAAATGATTCTGACCCCCGCGACCTCCACCTGGTGCCGGACTGGGAGCTGTCACATGATAAGCTGTGAGGTGGGGGGGGGGGAGGTGGGGTGGTCAGGCGTACGAGCGGCGGCGGTATTAGCATTCCGCCCACGCGGCCGCTACGGGCTGTGATGTGCCTCTAATGATGACCCATTTATGGCGTTCAGACTTTTTGCCCCTCCTGATTGCATATTATCCTAACAAAGTGCCGAGAGCAGACCCCGGGAGCGCAGATGTAAACACTATTATGATGTCAGGGCCTGTGTGTGACAGGGCTTTGCTTTGCTTAGACTATCTACAGCGGGGGAGGTGAAAGTTCACGTTTAAAAAAAAAAAGGCAGGTGTGTTTGAGTGGGCTGCTGTTTAAGGCCGCAAGCGCCCGTGCATCCGGCTGAGCCGGTGGAAATAAATGGTTGTGCTGTCGTACGCCGCTGCTCGGGCTTGACAAACGGGTCAGTCTAATTGTGGTTTTGAAATAACGGTGCTCTGGAATTTAGGACAGGCTGCTGTGTACGTCCCCCCCCCAAAGTGAATTCACGCTGCCTTTTATTGATCTTTTGATCTCATTGAGCTCCTGAAGGTGCGGCTGAAGTCACATTTATTACCGTGGGGTTTATTACGTGCTGCTTGTAAATATCTATCCTTTAGTCGGGTGTAAAGCGGCATGAGTAGCGATGATTATCAGTAAGTATGCAGGCTGTACTCCATCAAAATGCAAACCGAGATTATATTTTTATGGTTGTCATTCCTACACGTAGTGTAAATAGCCTTGTACAGTCATTGATTTAAAGATACCTTGGGTTCTGCTGCTTGTTGGTTGGACGCACCAAGCATTTGTAAATTGGGCTCAAAAGGGCCATTTACTTGCTTGATTCTTTATGCATCTATTTATATATTTTTCCTGAGTTTCTTACAAAGATATTTATTTTCTTTTCTATTCAGAAAACTAAATTTCAAGCTCAGAGACAGTATGCACAAACATAAATTCATTCAAATTTAATTAAATGACTGATTGTTTGTTTTTTCCTTTCAGAAACACAACAAAACTTTTCCAGATTTGATCCTGGAGGAATATATTAGATAGCTGTATTACAATATTGTTATAACTTTTGAGGAATATACCGTTATTTTTGCATTCAGGGTTTTCCTGACCTTGGTTTATTGACCAATACATTTACCAGTTGAAATATTGATGGTGAACAATCCAGCTGGCATGCATAATAGATGGAAGCATCGTAGGCTTAAGAAGATCTATCAGCAAATTTTCAAACAACAATCATTTATTTATGGATGTTTTTCCTCCCCCAAATAGAGGCCGAATCATCCAAAGTTCATCCTCTAATTTCTGAGTTCCACCTGGCTGGCAGCAGACAGTGTGAGGTATACCGATGGCTCCCTGGGATCTCGACGTACCTGTAGGAGCAACATTTCATTTTCCGCGTGAATGAATAATTCTCACTCCCTCTCCGATATGTTGATTAGGCCTGATTTAGAATATGACTGTGATTCTTTTCCCCTTACTATTTTCATTCTACACACTTTGCAGATATCATGGCTTCTTTTCCTCCTTTTTTCTGTTTTTACAGAGAGATCTGTGTGGCGCTACAATGAATAATATATTTTTTGCATGAAAAAAGTTTCCCCCGTAGCAGAAAGGACATTATGCCACATAACAATAATTCCATTCCAAGACGTATCCCTTAGATGTGTTTTTGATGCTGTCATTAAGGGTGGCCTATGTGGTATTACTTTTGCATTTCTATGGAAATTGCAGCATGATTATGGCAGCCCCTACAGAGTTTGTGCATTCCATCTGTGATGAGTTTGTAGTGTGAATATCAGGGCACGAGGCCTGCGGTTTCCTGAATGCAGATAGCTGTGTATTGCAGGGCATTACACTGGGACGCTGGGCCAGGACATCTCAGTGTCCGGAAACTGTGGCGCATTGGTCCCTGCTCTTACAAAATATTTATATACTGTTTGAAAGGTCTGCTGTATGCTTAGGGCAAGTGTTTATACCGCAGTGCTCTCTGCTTTCCTGGAAAGCATTTCTCAGGTTGCCATTCCCAGTGAGCTGTGTTATCCACCTTTTAGCAGCTTTACGCCATAAACGGCCAATGCTGGACTTACTGTTCAGGACCACAATTTTATCACCAGAAACCGCTTTAACCCCGTGTAAACAGGAAGTGGTTAAAGTGAAGTTCAGGGAAAATGTTGAGTGTTTTAGCAACAACTGCATGTTGCTTCGACAGACTCATGTCATCTCATGTCATAATGTCCATAGGTTTTTTTTAAATGTTTCTGGAGCCATCTGACCTGCACAGGAAACATTTTCATTTCAAATTTCAAAACAAATTTCACAATATGTTATTTTTGCTTTAAGCCATCATACTGTTTTTCTTGGTCAAAATTAATGTGCGATTATTATTATACTTTAGTTTTATACTTAAATAGCATGCCATTATTTAAAACCAGTCGCATTAAATCAAGTTTAACTATAAATACGCTCTAACAACAACAACAGACCTTTTCTTTAATCTCAGTCAAATGCCACTGGAACCACAGTTGAGGAATTAACCTTTAGATTTAGGATAATTTCCCAAGAGTGTGTATTTTCCCGCACAGCAAAGACGAGAGGAAGACGATGTGGGGGTAATTAAAACAATCACGCTGGCGTGAGGACAGGCGAGGAAAAGCCACAAAGCGAGGCCGCTTTCTGACATCTGTGTTTCCTGCCGAAAAACTCGGCGGGGACACAATGCCGTCCCGTGTCGCGCATTGTTATGGCTGGCAGAGAGGGACCAAGTCGAAAACAAAAGGAGACATCTCAGCTGCCTCTTTTAAAATGCAAAATGTGCTTACGCGTCCCCCTTCATTTTGGAGATGATTGCAATCTGTGATGTCTCGCCGTGATAATGTTTGACTCCTGGGTATCGACCTCTGAGAGTCTTTTTCAGTGCCTGTGGGGTGAAAAAAAAGAAAAAAAAACGCTGATCTCTCATCAGTGTAAATGGCAAAAGACAGGGAAATTAAATGTGCCAAATACACTTGTAGATTTTATTCTGATCTGCATATTAAGTGGCCTTCCTTTATTTTACCAATTTTACCATTTTGCATTTTGTTTATTATGGTCACAACAATACATAGTTCACCTGCAATCAAATTTCAAGATACATCCGCAATAATCGAGGGGCAGGTGTCACAAATGCACTTTAATGTAAATTTTAACATCACATATTTCTAGACAGCTTTCACTCAGCTTCTGGTTTAAGGTTATTTCCTGGTGAGGGAATTTATGTTTTAGGTGTACTTTGCTGCCTTGCGTGTCCAGATTGAACAATAAGGCCTTTCAAAACTCCCTGTAGTCTTATGTGGTGCACTTTATCCAATCTCCCCAATTACTGTAAATAATGCAGCAGCTCCAATGAGCCAAAGGAATTAAGGAGAAAGGATGGTTTATCGTAGGAGACATCTAATTAGCAGCCTTCCCACACCAACACACATGAACGTATGTTTGTTTCCAAGGTTCTTAAAATGGCTTTAGGCAGAAACATCTAACCCATGAAGCCTTTCAATATAAGAAAGCTGCCCACTTGAAAGTATGTATGGTATAATATGAATGTTGCAATCATTTAACTAGAAAAGCCCTCTTTTTAAGCCTAAGGGTAAAGTGTTTTGAGTCACAAATTTTTGTGGTGGATACTTTTTTATTTTCTAATATTGTATGAGCTGGCAGTCACTGAAATGAACAACAGCAGCAAGGAGACATTAGACAAAAAAGCCTAAATCTTTCTTAAGTCTGTTCTTCAATGTTGAGGACAAAGCAAATTGAGGTTAGATTGAAATCAAGGCAAAGACAGTGAATAAAACATCTTCATGAGTGTCAACAGCAACTGTGGAGTAACTTCCTGCTTTTGATGTGACTAAGCTATGCTACTGTATAACCTGATACAATGCAACTGTACATAACACGAGGTGTGTGTGTGTGTGTGTGTGTGTGTGTGTGTGTGTGTGTGTGTGTGTGTGTGCGTGCATGCGTGTGTGTGTGTGTCTTTCCCAAAGCCTAACATGTACAGTTTTCGATTTTGCATTGAACTTTTATCATGTGCTGGAAAAAGCTGAATGAATACAAACGAAGGGGAATTGCTCATGCAGCGGAAATTGATTTTAAAATCGATACGGTACAAGGGGCTTTCAACCGGCCCGTAATGAGCTGTGCTGTTATTCCACCTCAGATCAGTGACCATCCCCAAACAGTGAGACACCTTCATGCTCACCCCGCTTGTCACTTCAGACAGCTCCTGTAGTTCATCTAGAAGAGCCAGCGGTGGCGGACCTCTCCTTTTCCAGCCTCTCAGTTTAAATGATTGCGTCCATAGCTGTCCCGGGGCCTGTTTTGGAGCGATGGGGAGGCTTGGGGACTGAGCATTATTGTAAGGATACTGCAGTGCCGTCGGCTTGATTGCATCATGTCCATTCCCCCTCAGCTGACATGAAACAAGGGCTGGATCGGCAATCACCGAGCTGTACTGCCCGGTGATTTCCCGCCTTAGACAGGAGGGTTATATAACAAGCGCAGTGCAACAAAACTGCTGCTTGGTTCTTCCTTGGGCTCAAGCTTATAGCCTCAGGACACATCATTATCTGTTCTCTCACACCGCTCAGGTGCTGGGAACGAAGTTCCAGTGACCACCGGCTCGAGTTAAGCCTCCGTACGGCTGAACTGTAAACTGGTGATTGAAGAGTGAGGTTTTGTGAACCCCCAAACTGGGTGGAGCTGTTGGGTGCCATGACTCAGTGATTTGAACAAATCATCGCCTTTTGCCACGAAGAACGCTGATTGGTTCATTTGAAATTGCAGCAAATTGCGGCACGTAGTAGCTCTACCCATGATTGGTATCGTGAAGCCAGACTCTGCCATCCCTACTGTGAACTCCTTCACTGTCCTCTCACTTTGCGGTTTTGTCCTTCACGTTAAGTAACACATTTAATCAAGAGCTGCTTTTCTAGTACACATAAAAGCTGCATCCTGTGTTTCAGAAAGATGATGAAATATTTTGTGTGGTTAAAGAAAAGGAGGCTGAAATTTGGCCTAAAATTTCTAGAAGGGTCGCTTTTAGTGACACTGACAGAAGATATTCATTCTGAGTAGTGATAAAAAATAAAAAAACAAATAATCACTTGCTTTGGAATGTTTTGTGTAACATTAATGCCAAATATCTGCATACTAGATTGAGTCCCCCCCCTGAGCTTTTTACAGGCTGTTATATATCCACAATATTAATTAGCATTTAGCTTCCTGCGGTTGGGCCTGTTATTTTGTATTGGATTTTAGATAACAATTACATCTGCTTTCTGCTTTCAGCCAGTCAAATAGTTTAAATTATTAAAGGTGTTAATGAGAACAAGCTACAAGCTGTTTCAAAGCCCTGTGTGCAGATGGTGCCAGAAATTGACCCGGAAACCATAATGACAGCCGCAATATCAAAGTTCAAAATATAAAAATTAAGTGATTTTCATACAGCTTTAAGTGTCCCCACTTGAATCTTTATAAGAAAATGTACAGTAATATAAAAGGTATCCTTGTTTACCCTATAAAACAATGATGCATCTCTTAAAAGAGAATGTGAAGTGGATGTTTTTTTTTTCCTCAGTAATGGCCACCTTGATTGTATTCATCAGTCAGCATTGATATTAATATACTTTAGTGAATGTTGTCAAGAGAGTTCTCTGTTAATAGAGCTTTTAAGCGCCTGTCAGTTTTCCATGAAAGATTCTCTACACATTGAATTTTATAATAATAACGTTCTCATCTGTACCTTGACATTTGACTGGTGTGGGGGAACGTCATAGAAAAAGCAACAAAGCATCCTGATGCTATCTCATAGAATTTTCTTTTTAGCAGTGAAATACCTTCTAAAAGAATTCATATGTTTTTGTCCCGAAACACTGTGCGGTTTGGTTCTTATTATTCTTTCTTTTTCAAATCTAAAAATAAGGCTATACAGTATTATATAACTCAATGAACAGCAGTTAATTATCACAGTGTGAGTTCCAGTGTGGATTGTACTGACTAACCAAGGTTCCGAATGATTTGTGAAAAACATCCTTAATTTGAACAGTGATTTTGGGGATACAGAGACCTGAGCAGACACGTGGTTTGAATAAATCATCTTTCTTCTAGAGCATGATACTAGGTGTGCAGTTAGTACTTCCTTTTCATGTTTTGTTTGGCCCTCTAACAACTTCTTATTTTTTTCCTGCTTTAAATAGTCTGATTGATCTATTTAGCAGAATAGAATAATTTATCTGGCAGATGGTGTTACCGAGGCCAAAAGCTGGCTTTCAAGGCCAGTATGGCTTGATGCTCTGATTACATATTAAAGCAAAAGGGTAACAGGTACATAACAACGAGAATCTCAGTAAAGAGGCATCAAGCTGAAAAAACTGTAAAATAAAAAAATGTGAAACAGAAACCTATGACCTAAAAATGATCCTTTAGAGCAACAAACTTCTTTCATATTAAAGTGAATGAAATGCCTAACAGTAATTTAGTTCATATGTTGCCAAGCAGTGATCAATGAGCTCAAGCTTAACGCAGTTGTTTAATTAACTCGTTTAATTACTGTACTCATAGTGACGTGCTGTGCTCTGAAAGTACTGCACTACACTGAGCTGCCTTAAACGCAGAGTGATCAGATTCTTGGTGGTAGGGCCATAGGACATATCTAAAATGTAGGGACACCAAGGGAAAGTTTGAAAGGGTGTGTTTTTGGTCTGTGTTGAAAGATGCCGGGTAACACTATAGCTCTGACCCTTAAGAGGTAGTTCCTCCCAGCGCTGGGGAACTGTCCAAAAACCACTCTGAGTGCATGCTAAAATCGGGGAGAGGATGAAGGATGTTGTCCCTGGAGCAGCTCCCGCAAAGCTGTGTATCAGTCCAGTTGCTCATATTTCTTACCAGGTCCTAATGAACAGCTCAGTATTCCGCGCTGCGTAGTCCTGACGGGCTCCTGAGCCGCTGTGTCAGTGAGGGCGCCGGGCCTGGGTGCCGGCTGCGCCACACAGCCCAGACGCCGCTCTCTGAATCCAGGCCGTGCCGTTAGCTGACTGCGACCGGGGGTCCACAGCGGCAGGGCACAGCTGGCTTCATCCTGCCAGGGTAGGGGTCGGCCAAGGGTTGCTGGCCTCAAAGCTGTGTCAGCGCCCCCTGCTGGCATGACCGGCACTGATCCATTGCATTGGTCTGTATGCCGTTCCTCCAGCTTGCTATAGCCCTCCTGTAGCACACTGTGTGAGTTGTGTGTAAGTTAGCCGTAGGAGTGGTGGTGGGAAGGGGCACGGAGTACACATGTCTGGCCCAGGGGAGGTAGGAGGCTTTGTGGTGAGTCGAGTGGGGCATGGCTAACTGCTGATTCTAAAGTCAGGGTGAAAAAGCGGGAAAAACTGCCCCCCATTATTCTTGAAATAATGGTTTTGGTGTGGTCCACTCCTGCTGAGTGCTTGAACCTGTATTGTTGTTACCCTGCCTCTGAACATACTTCATATATATTTGGGTATTAGGAGGGTAAAGGTTATATATCCAGTTTCAGGGCAGTGATATAAAGCCTTGACATATTTACAGTGACTGACAATAACCTGACAAACCCGGGCCTCACTGCTAAACATCATCATGTCAATATGATCAAATTAGAAGGTCTGAGGAATCCATTCTGCGGCAATGAATTGATTTAATTTGGGTTAAAATGTTACCGGGGCGCGGTGAGCTCCACTTGTGAGCCTCTTGGCTGCATTGATTGCGATCGTGCAAAAGTTTCACTTTGATCACAGGTTCAGCGGAATGCGTAACATGGGCAGCGTGATGATCAGTGGATGTTTCCAGCATTAGAGCTGGCCCTGTAATTAATCAATATGACCCCGGCGCTATTGCACCGACGGTCCTCATAACACATTCAAGCCCATTCGGACAGTTAATTCATAATGTGTATTTCTTGTCGGCCCTCGAACAGCCGCGTTTAATTACTTTAATTAATTTGCTTGCGCTCAGGCACTTACTGTACTGCGTGTTGATGACTGTGTGAGAACCTAATATTCATTCAAAGGAAGTGAGAGATTTGTTTCTTACTCGTTTAGGCTAATCATTACTGCTCGCCTTGATCCGACAGAACGGCGATGAGTAGCTAATTCGGAAATATGCTTGGGCAGCTGCAGCCAATTAGTGAGGAGGGTTCATGGGGGACAGCCTGTGCTGGAGTCAGGGCCTCCCTGCCATGAGAAAGAAAAAAAAAAAAAAAAGGATTAGGTTTTCGTCCACTGACAATTACAGGAAAAATCAGAAATAGCACTCATCCCAAGGAAAGTAATGCAATTAATGATGTCTGCATTGAAATGTTTCCAACAGGCTTACTGCACAATATCGAAGAGCACCGGGTTAAAAAGGAGGACTTCTGTGGTCAACTTAAATGTAATTACTGTGTCTTTGGTTTTACTGGATCTGAAACTGTTTGCCGTTCACTCTCATAATTTATATTCATTTTATAACTGCAAGCAGTGGATAAATAAAGATATGTAGAGTACATAAGCTACATAAGTTACAGTTAATGCTACATACTTTAATTGTATTATGTAACAGGTTGCTCTAGTGTCCTTATTCACTTGCGTACTTTAACTCAATATTGTTCACGTGTGCTTGTATTATCAGGTGGCAAGTTTATTTATTTGTATTGCCATAATAATTTCATGAACTGGAACTGGTCTGCAGTACGTGAGGCTGTGGTCATATAGGAACAGGAAATGCCACCCAGCCTTTGTGCTGTGGTGAATTGTTGTGTTTTAAAAGAAACAAAAGGATGTTGGGGAAGCTTTTTGGAAAAGGAAGTAAAATGCTTCTGTCAGAGTTTGTCAGGATTCATTGTGTCAAGGGAGAGCAGGCTTTTTTTACATTATTACATTACATTATATTATTGTCATTTAGGAGATGCTCTTATCCAGATCAACTTACATAGGTTACAGTGTAGACATGTTATCCATTTATACAGTTGGATATTTACTGAGGCAACTCGAGGTCAGGTACCTTGCCCAAGGGTACAACAGCAATGCCCCAGCAGGAATCGAACCAGCAAACCTTCAGTTACAAGCCCTGCTCCTTACCACTATGTTACACTGCCACCCCGGCCTCTTCATTTTGAAATGAATTCCAAATTAATATCTTCTTGTTTTCCATAAATGACCCGCTTTAAAAAAGGTCAAGGAGATAATGAACTCGATATTAACAGGAGCTGACTCTTTACAGAGCCTAATGATTACTGCATGCTAGCAACATGTTGCTAGCATGTGCTGTACCCTGCTGGCCTTGCTATATTGTTATAGCCGAGGGGGTGCAGGAGTACATCTTCATGAAGACGCTTGTACTTACTCCCACCAGATCATGTAATTGGTTAGATATCATGCACAATGCTGCAAAAATATGTTTAAATTCATTGTTAGGATAGCCAATTTAAAATTCCTGGCAGCTTGTTTCACATATTGAGAGTACTAATATACCAGTTTTATGAGACCCTAAAGTCTTTTTCACTGCATTATTTCTCTTTGATTTGTAAGCAAAGAATAACACTCTTTATACCAGAAATAAGCTCAGCTAATTCTTACAAATTTTTTGTTGTTGTTTGCTGTAAGGGGACTTTTGGGCACCTACAAATGAATCGATGAAGATAGCTGCAAGCAGTACTGTGATGTGTGAGCCAAGTAACACAAGTGCTGTGAAAACTTCCGTTGAGTCTAAATGAAACGAACTCACCTCCATGCGGTTGCCAGGAACTTCAAGTTACTCTCGAGTCTCATGAAGTTAAGGCTGACTTCATTCCCAACCCCCTGTCTTTTGGGTTTACGTTCTTGCTTAAAGATAAATGCCCCGGCTTTGCTTCAGAGGGAGTTTAAGCTCAGCGGGAGACATACTGACACCAGAAGGAATCTTATGAAAGTAAGAGAAAGCCACAAAGTTTTTGCCAAAATCATCAAATATGTTGGACGAGACCTTGGAATAGACTTATGTTGCATATTATCATTGGCTTGTACGGTATGTATATGCCTTTGTGGTCATATGCACTAATGTGAGTGTAATAGTGATATAGTTGTATAATGTTTTTTTAAGAATGATGAGCCCATCCCTTTTACACTGTAAACCGTGGTTGTTTCAAGTTGTTTCCGTGGTTTTGCAGTATAGAAATTTTCAGAGCAGACAGAAGTTGAGAAAATACATTTATTGCTGTTCAGTACCAGTCAAAAGTTTGGACACACTTTTCTTTTGTTTTTTTTTACTAGTTTCTACATTTTATAATAACAGTAAAGCCGTCAAAACTATGAAATAACACAAATGGACTTATGCAGACACCCAAAAAGTGTTATAAACAAATCAAATCTTATATTTTAGATTCTTCAAAATAGACAAAAAAGTATTTTTTTTAATTAATGATTTTTTTTGGAAAAAAAATCTTTTGATCAAAATGTCTTTGAATGCATGTTTCCCAATCAGGATAATCTTAATCAGATGTGTCCAAGCTTTGAACTGGTACTGTAGATTTGCTGAAGGCAAGCATGCTACAGTCTTAATGTAGAATGGCCCATCAGTAGATAATACACCACTGCTGGCGCGGGGGGGTTGCAAGGTCTTCTAGTGCGTTCCATAACTGTGTAACTGAAGTCATTGGAATGACAGAGACTCGCTTCATCTGGTGTTCCAGGTGTACATAAATCACCTGTTGAAAGGTAACTCTGTGGGACAGGAACTTCCCACCCCAGACCAACTTTTACAGATTCTTACCCATGGGCATTTCTGTTCAGCAGATGATAAGTCCCAGTTATGCTCTCACAGAGAGATTGAGCGCTACCCCTCAATCATTGCAATGTTCTTTGTTCAAGGGTTGTTCTCATTGTTCCTGGTTCATGTCATTGTAGTGGCATGAATTGAAGGAGTGAATAAATTCCATCAGTGAAATAATATAAAAGTGTATGGAATCAGAAATTATCCTTGCTATCCACCGCATTAGATAAACTTGGCAGTGCACCTAAACTGTTTATCTAGATAGCATCTGGCACTTGCCCCAAAATGCATTTTATACGGATAATTAATTACTCATCTCTAATTGGGGGTTAATAACATAGGAAATATCTGTGAAGCTTTTGAATTTGGTGCAGTTAATCACTGCATCAGTCGTTCCATCAAGCTGCATTTGCATAATCATGTTATCAGTATTTAATTTAAAATTCCCTTTTTTCCTTCAGTAATATTTTCAGAGGTGTCAGGCAACCACAAGTCTTTCAAGCCAAGTAGCAGCTGACTTTGAACTTTGTCAATAGGGAGTATATTGAAAAAAAGTTTGAGAAATGTGATAAGTGTCTGTGAATGCTAACCAATGTCCATAAGAATGTTCTCTAGAATATTACATTATGAACACCAAGATATAACAGTAGTATGTACCACATTGGGTGTCGCTGGGTGTGGCCCCACTCACTATGAATAATAATCAAGTAAAATTTGAATCCTATGAGATAAGGCAGTGAAAAGTTGCACAACAGGGTTCTGTGGGTTTGGGCATTACCAAAAGACTGAAAGCTACAATGAGCGCTAATCTTCCTGATGTGTGCCAAATATGAGATGAGTGTCGTGGAATGCTTTTGACACGCATGACTGAAGGTGTAGACATTATCAACACGATCTGACAAATTTGCCATGAACAGTACAAACATATATGCTTGGGCATGGCCATGAACCAAAAGCCATCAGAAGTAGCTCACACTTTTTTTAACAGTGCATGCGCGTACAGGGATAAAATGCATTCGTGAGTAGTATGCATGGATTAGCATGGCTGGTAGCAATTATGCTGGGTGTGGCCTTTGAACACCAGTTGCCACAAGTTGATCAACACATCCACCAATCACCCTCATCCCCAGCATACGCCAAAGTCCATCTTCATAAAGTTTGGGCATAAAACAGAAACCCCCCAGCAAGAACAACAGGTGTCTCCTGTCTTGGTAGTAAAGGCCTAACACTACACATCAAACCAGTAACAATAGGCTCTGAAGACTTGAACAGAAGAGGAAAAACACAGCCAGACTGAAATAATGTGCTTTTAGTCATTCTGGCCTAAGAGACTATATCAGTATCAGGTGCAGAAATGTAGTAATCAAACTTTCTGTCATATGCCTACTCATAATGAAGTTCTGAAGTTCTGGCACATGAGGCAGGTTCCAATTTCCTTTTACTCTTGTTGAATGTAATATATAAAAAAGTGAGGGCCTATATATATGCATATCTCTGTATGACCTTCATACCCTCAGATTAGATTAGCAAAGTGTATTAGCAACTGACATTTCTTTGGAAAATTGGCTTGGACAGGGCAGGAATCGCAAATGAAATTAAGTGCCTGTAATATTTGTTGGTGAGCAGGTAATGTATTATTAAGACTACACACAACAACAGGTGACCATACAGTAGTTTACTCACCACCCTGCTGGTAAGGCAATCACACTGAGCAAAAGAGACAGCCAGACACCAAAAACACTAAAAAACGATTTCAGACCAAACCCTAGAGGAATCCTCATGATCCCTGCAATATTTTGTGATTACCTGTGGAGGGCAGCAGCAGGGAGGGGGGGCAGGGGAGAGCATTATTAGCGCGGGGGTGACAAACACACCAGCCTGTGTGTGAGCGCAGCTCTTCACAGACAGCAACCCCCTCTACTGGAGGGAAGCGGAATCACACCCCACTTGCTGCATGGTGAAGAACGTCGATGGCGCTCCGGCTGCACCGGGGTGATCCGGAATCGCAGTGCAAGGCTCACTTATTTGTTTTATGTTCATTATAAGTAAGACAGCCCTGAGCCTCCTGGTGCAGAGGAGGTGCCGGCGAAGGCCTTTAAGAAGGTTTAAATCCTCTGCAGCCCTTTCCTGTGGGAGGGATCCGATTGGCTGCCTCGTGCCGGACTGACACTCGACTGCTGAGTCTGAGGACCGCCAGCTCTATCAGGTGGGGGAAGGGGGGGCTGGGTTGTAGGGGCAAGAGGTTAATCCTGATTTTTTTTTTTTTTTTACTGGTCAGAGTAATATTGACATGGGGGATTGAGATGGACCACCATTATTACAGCAGATAACATTAGTTTTCCTCCAACAGATAATGATTTTAGTGCTATTGGATTTCAAGGGCACCTAGAGTCATTTTCTAAAAAGAAAAAAAATCAATATTTTACCCTGTGATTGCCATTTAGCAAGTATATCTCAATAGTGCTTGAATTAAATTTTCTGTTAACAAATTCTCAGTATTTGAGGAAATGAAACACCAGAGAAAGTGTTTGAGTGGACACCAAGTAGAACACAGAACATATTATTATTATGATACTAATATAATAATGATTATTATTGTTAATATAGTGGGATCCATATCTGTGCATTTTGTTTTTGATTTCAGTGTACATGTGAGGTTGTGACTGTGGTCGGTTCAGTAACGACATTCAGCCAGTGAAAGTTGCTGATGTGGTAAAGAATTCTGGACAGAGGGCACAGCCAGCTGACAGGGTGTTGTACACACCCAGCTATGTGTTAATGCCTCTACGTATGTGTCCTACTGGGAGTCCTTCTTAACACTGGGCGTTGCATGCTAGCGATTAATTATCACATCATCACCATAGAGGGATGGAAGGAAAAAGTGATGCAATGTCAGCTTCCAATGTAGTTTCTATGCTCCTGAAGTTAGAATTTCATTGTGTGTGTGTGTGTGTGTGTGTGTGTGTGTGTGTGTGCATTTAAAATGTGTTTATATGAAAAATATAATCAATAAAATTATCATATGAAAGGAAATACCAATCGTGCACATTTGTTTCTAGTATCAGAGATGTTACGAAGTTCCAGTTAACAACATGAGAACTAATTAACATAAGTGAGAAAAGACCAAATTTATAAGATGAAAATAGGAGCCTCTCCTTCTGTTCCATTTTCCACATATCACTTTAGACATATGATGAAAGAGTGATGCAGCGAGTCCCTAACCGCTGTACTCTGCTAACTGTTTGGAGAGCTTTTCAAAAACACTGGACACACTGGACCCCGGTTCATAGAATCGGCCGTTAGGAGGACCGACATGCGTTTGATCCTGTACAATGAAAGGGAGGGCTTCTGTCTTTGTGAGCAGAGAGGACGCCGGACATCTGACGGTGTGGAGATGTTGCTTTGCACGTGGGAATTGCAGTAACATTGTCATAACAGAGTGACCGGTCAAAAATAAATAAATAGATAAATATGAAGGATCGTAAGCAACTCCTGCAACACCTGACAGTGTTTGACTCAGTTCCCTTGCTGGAAGTGACCAGCGTCTCCTCTGAGCCGTCTGAGGCCAAGAGGAAAGTCAAAAACTCATAAAGTTTGGGAACTTTCCCAGCTAGTCACGGGGAACTTGCTCGGCATGGGTTATGTGCCCATAGATCCTGCGTCGTCTTGACAGCATGGGCAAAAAGGGGGTCCTCATGGGAAGGTCCATAAACCAGGCGTCCAGTCAGGAGGTGACACTCCGGTACCATTCTCTGTGAAACATTGCTTGGAGGGGTGGATATAAGTTGTACTTAAAGCATTCATTCAGAGTTGCTCCATTACCCCTGGCTGCCGTGGCCGCTGGATCTGACAGCCACATGGCTTGCCTGGGAACACTGTCAAATACTCTTGGGCAGGAGCTGGTCCCTCAGCGGTGTGTTACCGTAGGCTGAAAGGAAAGAAAAAAAAAAGCGCTCTACTCTCTCTACTCTGATGTTGACAGTTATTTACTCAGCTTTGGGCTGGATAACTTCACACAGAGAAATAGGAAATTAGCCTCCAGCCTGACTTGTCTTATTTTAGTTTGTGTACCGGCTTATAATGGGGGGATTTCATCTGTGTGAGAGCGTTTGCTTGCATATATATGAAATGGCAAATGCGCTGTTTTCTGAGGTAAGATCATTTCGCCGGAAATAAAGACGATAAAGACAGAACCACAGACGTGAAAGCTGGTTAAGTCTCTCGGTCTGATGCTATTACAGAGCAGTGAACAGCTCTCTTCTGAGTAACTTAGTACGAGTGGTTTGTGGTGCATAAGGCAACTGCGAACCCATGGGTCGGGTTGGGCCAGTTTGGGTAAAAAATAATACACATACGTTATATCGAGCGGGCGGGTTAGCGTTTTGAAGGCTGGATGGATCTGGCTGCAGGAAATCCAGGCTCACAAAGCCAAACAGGCTCAGACAGGTTCATACGCGCCACGGTGCTCCCTCACATGAAAGGAAAGGATGCATCTTTCTGTGTCCTACAGCACCGATGTAGCTGGCTGGTTTACAGTGCTACCAGCTTATCTGCAGTCCCAGTTACACCGGCCGAGAATCCGCTCTCCCTCCCCAAATCATAATCTCGTCCGTAATGAGCTAAAAAGACAACTGATTCTGGACCGGTGCTTAGGGGCATCGGCTATCTTCAGAGCACATATGCCTGCCACAGAAGGAGAGACTGTGATGAAAACCATAAATTCCCATGGATCATTTTCCTCTTAAAAAAAAAAACACTGTAATCTGTTGAGAACCAGGGAACACAGAATATTCCTTTATAGAACGCTCATCTTCTATTATTTCTGTGGATATAATTTCTTCTGATTATAAATAGAGCACGCGTGTATTTGAATTAATCACATTTTCATTTATTTTATTATTGTAAAGCTAAGATATAGTCTTATTTTGGGTTTTTGGAACTACCATACATGATTTGATCACATGGTTTGTTCTTGGTAAAAGTATGTTTTTGTATTTGTACTTTTGAATGTGTATTTTGTAATTTTGGGTTTGGGTGATATTTTGAGATGTGTTTAAATAGGTTTGTTTCAGTTTTTCCAGGTATGGGTCAAATTATTCAGATTTGAGTTGAGGTCAGGTCAAAATATGACTCACCAATCTCATCACTACAGGTAGCTGTAAAAAAAAAAAGTAATTTTGGTTACTGCAGCCAGTATAATTGTATAAAAGTGAATCATCCATTTTATATTCGTTTTAGCATTTGAGATTTTTTTTTTCAAATGCAACCACGGTTATATTCACCATCGTTATTGTCATCAGCATCACTCTAGCTTATTGCAATTATTTCAGTATCGCAGGGCCCACCATGTCACCAGAACTGTTATCTTGGGCCAGTGTCACCAAATGAGGACAGGCAAGCAATATCTGAGCTGACTGCTCTCCCCTTGCTCTCCTCCCTCTTTGTTAATCCCCCTCCGTGCAGCATTTGACCTTCTGGCTGCTCCTCGAATTCCTCAGCACTTGAAAGCAGGCCGTGTTCTGGTTTCCTAGATTTGACTGGTTAATTTCCCTCCCTGTCATCCGAGGTTAGGGCGAGCATGCGTCTTCCCGGGCCTGCCCGACTGCTCTCTGCTTTGTCCTTCGCAGTCAGTTGGCCGATCGCTCGTGTACTGCAGGTCAGCGGCGGTAGCACGCATATGTCTGATGCGTTTCCTTTCAGACCGAAGGGCCACTTTGTGGCAGTGTGAGCCAGGTTTAGGGACGGTTATTTATTGTGTATTACATGGAAATTAAATTTGTATAGGCCCCGGAGAGGCCCGGATACTCTTTCTTTGCTTTTGCCTTGATAAAAGCAGTGAAGATGGGGAATGTGACTAATTCAGTTGTACAGTAAACTGAATGCATTGGTGCTTTGTCAAATGTGCACAGGCAAATGCATGCATATACACACACACACGTTTGATATACGTTTGATATCACAATCTGTAATAGCCTCTAGCCTAGCGTGAATGTACTTTTGTAACATAACAGAAGCATTTTTGGGGGATTTTTGTGGGGTAGATATGGTGAAGTGCGGTTAACCTGAATGGTGGAATGTTGTGGCTTCAGGTGGGATGGGATTCTGACATGAGGCACCTTTGTTCAGGTTTTTTGTTGGTGGGAGGAAAGGAATGTACCACATTGTGTTGTCATAAAGACCCAGGGATCTCTCTGTGAACCAAGAAACATGATGGAGTTCTGGCACACACATGTAGCATCTCTTTAAAAGTGGTGAGAGTTTATTATATTATAATTATTATAATATTTTTTAAAAATAATAAATAATATATTATATATATATATATTAACTATGTGTATATATATATATATATATCTTTTTTTCACCTTTAATCAGATGTGATTATCACAGAGTAAAAATATTTTTTAGCTGCAGACAAGTCTGGACTTATTAACAATGAATCATTAAGTGAACAAGAAGAGATAAATAAGTCATCTGCCCTGCAATTACACAGGAACAACTTGTAAATGACGAAAATGTAAGCTGTATTTTTACTGATTTGTTTTTTAGAGAGCTTCTAAAAGTGTTGATAATGCACCACCACCTGCTAATTAGCTGGCTAATTCATTGGAACAGTTTTTGTATCACAGTTTCTCTAGAAAGGCAGGATATCAAAAGCACAAGACACTACATTAGTGTATACAGATAAATCATAACAATGAGGTATGGCAGTGCCTAGATTTGTCCAGTTCTGATGTCATTCCTGATGACAGCCTGTATCATAGAAGATGATAACCAGCATTCACTAATGTATTTTGTTTCACAGCCAAATGAAGGATAATTTGGCTGTGGACTGCAGGTACTATTTCTAAAAATACTGAATACACAGGAGAGCAAACTCTTCTGGGATCAATCATCTTGATCTCTCCTTTCTCCTATTATGATGACGCAGCTGCGAGTACCTCTGCCCCACACAAGAGGGGCGGTTTCTGTGCACCGTGACGATTTTCCTGGCTATCGATCAGTAACAGTGACGATTTTCCTGGCTATCGATCAGTAACAGCACAGGTGTGCAGATGAACTTGACTGGTGTTTCTGCAGCAAACGTGGAGCAAGACAATCTAACAGACCGATTACTCCTTCCATCACACCTGACACAGAGCCATGCCTTTCCAGCATCTTTATTCCATAGATATCCACAAGAAGCACCTGCCATCACGCCACGAGCAGATGGAAATGATGGTTTTGCACCGCTGCTCTGTCGTTAGGTGAGGCCCTCGGAACTCTGTCATACCTAATACGAGGCACTGCGCTTTGGTCAGGCGGTTCACGCTTCATTAGGTGCCCACGGTGCGGCCTCCACCCGCCCGCATCTGTCAGGCCCGCGCCGGAGTGACGGGACGGCCCACCATTTCGGACATCGCTGCGATCAACGCCGTTCTCAGCCATCTCACACCCCAGGTAGGAAGACATTCCTAAATGGAAAGGTCTCCACAATGGATTTCCATTTGGCTCCCCAGATTGACACTGGAAATGGGTTATTTACCTCACGCGGCAGGGAGAGCTCATCCGTACCTGCGGCAGATGACCCTGCAAATGCGTTTCCTCCTGCACTCCAAGGACTCCGGCGGTACCGGAGTGGAACATTATTCTTTTAGACCTTTATTGTTCGGTCGGCGCGCTGTCAGCGCACCGCAAACCTCGTTTTGACTTCTCACCTGGGCATCTTCCTTCCGCCCCTGGCTTTTTTTTTTTTTTTTTTTTTTTTTTTTTTTTGATTGATTGGTTTGCGGTCTCAGAAGTCCTGATGCAAGGATGTGTCACACTGGAGTGTGGTCAGATAAAGGTCAGCTCTGCCGTGCGAGTGTGCGCAGTGCAAAAGCCGTTCACACTCCAAGAGCACGTCTGATCGGCGAAGGGTGAAAAACGAGATCTCTCTGCTCAGACCTAAACCTTTACGGTCTTCAGAATGGGTGGCGACATGAGCATTTCTTTTTAAGAAATACCTTTAAATGATATTTTAAAGTCAGCAGGGACTCCATGAAGGAATGGCTTTCGAAAGCACACTGAATGAAGAGATCCAAATTCCAGGAATCTGGAATTCTCTACCATTCTGGAATCTGGAAGATATTTTCCTTTGTCTACCTTATCATAATCATCCTGTCAACTCACAAACACACACACACACACACACACACACACACACACACACACACACACACACAAATGTTGACAATCTATCACTGATGCTTATCAGTAAACACCTAGGGTGCCCATATTGAGGCACGATAACCTTTAACATGACAAGATGCCAGACAAAGTGATACCGTCAGCGGCAGACCTTAATCGTGGGATCTGTCTACACTGAGCGCGGTGAGAACATGAGGGCACTCTGCGTATTAAAACGGTGATCATTTGTCCGTGAATTACTTTGTTTCCAGGGACTCCTGAATTACATATCTTATTTTTTGTGACTGGATCATTAAAAAGGAGAAATGTAAAACCACAGAATGCACACCCATTGTGTTCAGCAGACGATGCACTCAATAACCGACACACCAACCGTGACAGATACTTGATGTCGTTTTCTACTCATTCCCACACTGTTTCAGCATTTGATTTTTAACTTGTTCTGACATAAGTGAGGCATCCAGCGTAGTACAAAGGCTGCATTTGACTGATAGCTCTGCATTTGTGGTGTAGTGCTGTGTTTGTAGTGTAGATCTGTGTTTATGGTATGGCACTGCATCTGAGGCAAAAGGCTGCATTCGGTGTATGGTGCTGTACTTGTGGTATAGCGCTGTTTTGTGGTATAAAGCTCCATATGTAGTATAGCCATTCATTTTTCATAAATGGCTGCATTTGATGTGTAGCTCTGCACTTGTGGTATTACCCTGCGTTTGTGGTATAGAGCTGTGTTTGCATCATAGTGCTTCGTCTGAGGTGTAGCACTAAATCTGTGACTCGAGTATATGAATCAGCACTGAGCCGTGACACTGAGGAACCCCCGCCCGACACGCCCGGCGTGTCCCCTTCCCAGGGGCTGCTCCTGTCCTCCTGGGCCCCGCCAGCCTCTGCCGAGCCGGGCGCCGGCCGGGTACACCGGGGTGAAGCGCACCTCCGCGTCGGGCCCTTGAAGGTGACTTTAGCGCACGCTCAGCTGCCCATTCGGTGCCTCTCTCACACTCGCGGCTCTGACTCCAGAGGTGCACGCACTGATCATCCCCTAAACCGCCCCGGATGTCTGCATAGATAAATAAAGCAGTTAAAAAAAACTGAACAGACTGATTTACTGTAAGAATGTGGGGAAAATAACTTTGTATTCAGATTGCTGTGAGTGTCCTTCATGGTCGGCATACCATCTATCAAGTGCGTTGTCTGCTGAACAAAATTTTTATGCATGCATGTTTCATATTTCATATTCTTTTGTTGTGTTTTTTGATCAAGTCACAAATGAATATATTCCGCCTCCAGTCTCTGGAAACAGCATATTTCAAAAAAGAATTAATCGATTATAATTGTCATCTTTCGAAAAAATGTCTGATTAGCAAACCTATTCATACATGAAAAGGTTGTGATGAACTGAGAGAAAATGCATGTAGGTGTGTGGAAGTATGAACAACAGGACATTACATTAGTAACGCTCCGAATCCACCATGATAACAAGTATATAACATTAGATACAGCAATCATGTATTACAACAGTTTGTGCATTTCAGGTCTAGGTAGTAAATCATAGTCTCCATAGACAAATGAAATATTAATCTCACAGTTTAACAGAGACACCGATGCTCTTAATTCCATCATCTGGTGGGCTAAATTGTTCGTGCACGGCTCTTCGTTTATTAATAATTTATAGAGCATTTACAATAAATCCAAAATGCCCACAGTATATTAGAACTACATAAGTGCTGGGGGATTATGCTGTGTGTGCCTTTGGAGTATGTGAACATTGTAAACAAGAATCTTAAGTGAGTTTGGAGAGCAGACCCATTTGCTGCGCAAGTGAAGACATCATTAGCGCAGCATCCTATTGGCTGGAGATGAGTAGCTCTAACTACTTTAGCGTGCAATACATTTGTTTAGCAGGCATCCTAATTACAGTGCTTAGCGATGGTACTCATTCTGTAATGTCTTTTATTATTGTTATTATTATTTGTGTTATCATTACAGATGTTACTGATCTTACGCCTGAGTAATCGAAAGGCACTTTTGTTTGGATTACAACGGTGTCCCACTGATGATTCAGAGGATTCAGATTGCCGATATCCAGAGTCCAGTGTTGTGCTTTGTGCTGTTGCCCATATCTTTTACAGATTCAAGTGCCAGTTACTAGTTTTCTTTTTACTGTGACCTGTATTGTGTGGTGGCATCACAAAAAAAAATCAGTCACAGAAGTCGCTGTGCACTTACACTGTCCTAATCATGCAATGAAAACAATACATGTAACATATTCCTGTTAACTACAGCTATGAACTGAACATACTGAACACCTGTGTTGAATTACTGTATTGGTCTTCATCTTAAACGTTAGAATTGTCCAACTCTGGTGCCAGCTGCTATGTACCCTGATCTTACAGTACTGGTTGATCACAAATAAAGCAGTGTCTCATCTTCATATATCTTACAATAATTATGGATGTCTCAAAGTTGGAAAAAAGTAGAAGTTAACAAATAAGCTTTACTGCATTGATTATCAAAACCTTTCTTTGTGAGTCAAGTTGTTTAACTGTGCATAATTCTGTAGTGGGTCTACCTGTACTTTTGCTGCACAGTTTAATGAACTCTTCAAAATGACTGATGTTCAAGAAGCACCGAGGCAGTCAGCAGAGAGGGAGCAGACAAACATGTAATGCAATTTAAATGGGAGGTGGTTCATAATCCATATACCAAGTCACCATGCTTGTCATAATCACATTCAAAACATGATGGGGAGGGAGAAGTGACACCTCATTATGACCACATTGTGTGTTCCTTGCAGGAGGCAAAGTGAAGTCAACTGGGAGAGCATCTTTTGATGCGGCTCTCAAACTGTTTCAAAGACATCAGTTAATAACTCGGGTAAAGCTCAACCATGTGATTAAGCAGTTCATAACCAGACGCTGTCAGTCACCATGGTGGAATTTATTTGCATTGTCTACTCAGGTCATAAGGATTGAAAGGGAAGTGTTGAACACACAGTGTGCAATTACAGGCCAGGGTAAGTGTTAATAAGGCAACAGAGCGTCCTCTCCTAACCGACATGGAAGTAATTGTCTGCGGGTTTTATTGGATTCAATTTCAAAGTGACAAGAAACAAGTCAACAGTTTGTCTTCATCACTAAAATAATGAAACAGCAGGCAGCCAAACTCAAATTGCTTGAGTAATTAATAGGCAAATAAAGTATTTCAGTGGAGACAGAGCTCTAACAGGTGTGTAATAAATTGAAATATGCAGGAGAGACCATGCTGGAATTTGAATTTTTCTTTGGCTTGCTGCTCGTCATCCAAGCTCGTGGCCAGATAGGCATACCTTTAAAAAAAAATCTCTGCATTGGCTTGAGCTCTGAGAAAGTTCATACTCGCACGTGAACACACTTGACATTCCGTGGACAATATTATGTGTATTAAAGGTATTACAGTCATCTCACATCAAGCTCCACTGTCCATTGTGCTCTTTCTCTGCTTCTCTGTGGTGCCCTTTACATTCTGATTGTGACGTCATAGGCCAGGTGACAGTTTCAATAAAAGGGCAAAGGTCAGCTATCCCTTGAGAATGCCAGTAATAAGAAAAAAAGTGCCTCAGATTGGACATGAATTTATAACTTTTCAATTTGAAATATATACCAATATTGTGTACGATCACATAAGGCAGTCATATATAATTAATCCAACATGTGTATATATATGAAATATTCAAAGCATAAGGAGTACATTCTCAATAATTGTCAATACTGCATGGTATATATTACTATAAATTTCATGTATAAATTGATTAGTATATTGCAGATAACTAAAAATATGTTTATATATACTTAAAATATATTCTGCAACCGAAATCAATGTAATAGGAGTTGAACAGAAACCCTAAGAATAACAGCTGGATTGCCATCCCCTTTGTTCTCCCACAGAGTGTCTTCGTCTCCCCTAGATTCTGTGCCCTGAGCACTCTCCACTAGGCCCAGGTTAGCCCATGAAATTGGCCATTTAAGTCTCCCTAAAATAAAAGGTTAGAAACTTTGGGTGTTTGTGCAGACAGTCATTTTTTTTCTTCCAGAGACATCCCCTCACCCTCCTCTCCATGCCAGAGAGTGGCAGCTGACCCAGAATACCCCTCACGCCCATAAATCCGTGTCACTCAACAGATAAACTGGACCGGCTCCAGATGTAGGCCTTAAGCCTCACAGTATCAGGCCCTGATGTCTTTAGGGCTGTGCAAACCCAATTCTGCCGTGCGTTTTTGTCATTGGAGTAGGAAGGGGGAAAAAAAAATGCAACTCACGCAGCTGGTCTCCTATAACTGCGTATGCTATAATCACACATTTTATTGCATACCATACAACTGGTTTCATTTTAATCCCTCTGTCTGCTTGCTGCTGCTGTGTGCATGCACAGTTTAAGAGCACAATGTGACAGCATGGTGCGTGGTCCCGGGTGCATGCAATTGTCAGGGGTCCACCGCATTTATGAAGTGCGCGTGTTTGGTTTATTTTGTGGTTGTTGCTGTTTGCTGCTGCTGCTGTTGTTGTTGTTTGTTGTTGCACTTAATTAAACAATACATATTGTGTCTGGCTGATTTCATTCGGTTTAGCCCACCACAATTTAATGATGAATACTTCTCAAGAGGCCTCTCAAATCTAATTAAAAAGGCATTCCAAATTTAATATGGTAGCAAACAGCAGCCCCTTTACCAGAAAGGAGATGATGAAGTTTTTTGAATTGGGATGTACGTGGTGCTGCTGTGGCAGCTTTGCCAGCTGTGTCTCGGATGAGACTTTAAAACGCGGCAAGGTCACAGTAATCACCCCTGCCCATCTGCAGTTTGTGCTGCTGATGGACTTTTCCATATTTTTAATTTTACCTCATTGCTCCCCTCTGAAGCCGTCCTCTCCAACAGTCCTAGTTATTTAACAGCGGGCAGCAGAGTTCAGGAATGCTTCACGTTTTGTTTTTTTACCTGCTTTTTGCAGCACAGTTACAGGGTTGTCCTGGGTTTTGTGACACACCCACACACCGTGGTCCTAAAAAGCAATAATAAGGTACTAATTCCTCCATTCTGGATCAGTGTGAGAGGAAGCGCAGGGTTTGCAGGGGGAGGGGTGTGTGTGGAGGGGGTGCAGTCGTCATCGTTAGCCCGGGTGGGAGCATGGGATGCTGGGAAGTTCGTCTCCCTCCGGCCTGCCTACTCCACGGGTCACCTGACAGCAAGGTTTTTTCCGGAGTCTCCAGAGGAGGGATGTCTGAGTTTGGGGCCGTGTCTGACTGCTCCCATCTCCACGGCTCGTAACCTGCGGGGCCATCTCCGCGCCTCAGAACCCTGCCAGCCCTGCTGCCAGGGGGATCCCACGGGGGGAGTCCTCGTCCCGTCGGCTCCTCAACCCTCACCTGGCACGCCGTTCACACCCGGGTGAATCCCGGACTCCGCTTTGCATAGTGTTTTTCAAACTACTGCTGCCCAAGAGGGACATTATTCTCTCATCTTTCTTTTGTTTTTTCTTAGGCTAGAGACAGAGATGAGTTTCCATCAGTCCAAAGGTAAAGGAGCCCCTTGGCATATCACGCTCCCCTCGGGACGAGTCTGCCCCCGGCACTCACAGTTTGGAGCAAGGGAACCTGGGCCGATTTCAGCGGACGAAACTATTTGCCTTAGCATTAAAAATGTGAACTCAGCCCTTTTGAGCAGTTTTCTGCATAATGCTTTGGCCAGGCGGCAAGAGGAAACCATAGAGGACGAGTAGCTGTGTTTACCTCTCCCTTGCAGTTTTTAAAGTAGTTTCAATGCATATGTATTTTCTGACATTGTGAGACTCTGCAGGGTAGATCATGCTTCCAAGAACTGATCTAGGATCAGCTAAAGCAAGCCTAATCCCTATCCTCATCCATTTTGCACAGAAGCTGAAACGCTGTGTGAGTGTCTTGGCATTACTTTAAATATCGTGCTCAGTGAATTTAGAAAAAGCCATCAACTCCCTCCCTGTGCTCTGTGTGTGTGTGTGTGTGTGTGTGTGTGTGTGTGTGTGTGTGTGTGTGTGTGTGTGTGTGTGTGTGTGTGTGTGTGTGTGTGTGTGTATGTGTGTGTGTGTGTGTGTGTGTGTTTTGTATGTGTGTGTGTGTGTGTGTGTGTGTGTGTGTGTGTGTGTGTGTGTGTGTGTGTGTGTTTGTGTGTGTGTGTGTGTGTGTGTGTGTGTGTGTGTGTGTGTGTGTGTGTGTGTGCGCGTGTGTGTGTGTGTGTGTGTGTCTGTGTGTGTGTGTGTGTGTGTATGCGTGTGCTCATGTAAGCGTGTGTATGCGCATGTGAGTGCGTGCGTGTGTCTGTGTCTGTCAGTGTATGTAACAGCTGCATCTTCATGGCTCATGCAGTATAGGTGGGTTTGACTGAGTGAAAATTCATGCTGTGTTGTTCTAGTTTATTGAGAAATGTCCTCTTTGAAGAGAGAGGGTTTATGAAAGTCATCTCCCGGGACATTAACCCAAACAACGTGGTGCTCTCTACAGCAGATTTATGTACTGGCATGGAGCCTGATGGTTATAAACTCGGTGTGGGCTTTGTTCCACCAAACATTATTTCATCATAATGGGTGGCAGTGTGGCTGAGCCTTGAAGGAGCAGGGCTTGGAACCAGAAGGTTGCAGGTTCAAAGCAGGGCACTGCTCTAGTTCCCTTGAGCAGTGTTCTTAACCTTAGTGATATCCAGTTGTACGAATGGATGGTTTGTAAAATTGCATGGTGTTTAAATCACTGTTAAGGCTGTGCGCCTATCAAATATATAATGCAAAAAATAAATAAATAAATGGAGATTGTGGGGAGTAGTTTTAGTGGAATGGCAATACTGTTACAGGACAATGTTTTTTAAAGGGTTTATTTTTTCTGTGAAACCTCTTATGTTATTATTCTCCCATTATTTCTCCTTGCGTGTACTTACGTCCACTAAGGAAAAATAGCCTTCCAACATGTTATTTGAGGGTGTTCCTCTTCATATCCAGTAGATGGGGCTCAAGAGCCACTTCTTTTGTGAAACAAGTGGGCCATTGAAAAGCCATTTGACTTAAAGCAGAGTTGATTGTGTGCAATTAGACTGCTAATGATAAGCAGTACTTTGGCTGACATTTTGCATATGAATTAGACATTTGTGTGGAATAGCTTCCCATATTTTTAATTGATGAAATATGAATTGCATCACGTCCTTCAGATGGTGGAGAGGTTGGAGTCTCCATATGCATGAATCAATTTTTTTTTCTGATGAATTTAATCTAGTGAGATTTATCAAATGGTTTTTCCCTAATTTTCAAAAACAATTTATTTTTAGTTACTTATTTCTTGTCTGAAATATTGATTCACATATTTCAGGAAAATTGACATGCGAAATCATACACACATCTTCTGATGTAACATAGATAAAAAATGTGAACTGAGACCTTCTGAAAGCCTTTCATTTTCACGCAGTGACATCACTACACAGCTTTAAATTGACTGTTCTGTTTTATTTATAGATTCCTGTGTCTTCAGGACAACCATGAAAAATCCATAAATGTGAGTCACTGTATCATTTACCTTAAGTGTACATTCTCAGCTATTCAGAATTCAGCTGCTCAGAAGAAGGTATGTTGTTATGTATGTCATGCTTACAATATGTTGTTGTTATGTTTGTCTTATTGTGTATTTGCTGAATGTTAGCTCTGATCTCAATCAGTGACATGGAACTTTGTCTGAAAATGACCACCATCTTTGTTATTACAAATCATATTTCATTATTTTTTCATCTTTATCAATTAACTGAATGAATGATTGAGTGATTGATTGATCAGTCAAGGATTCATACATTCATTCAACACTATGAGTTTAAGAGTTTATATCATTGTAATGATGATCAGAGTCTTTGAAATCATCCAGATTTGGTGCTTATGCCATTCCATCCTTTATGGAAATTATTGAAGATTGGTATGTGAGACTTACTGTGTCTTTAAAACTTGTCTTTTCAATAGTAAATACAGGAGTTGTGTAGATCCTGAATCCAGTTTCCTTTCCACAGTCAGGCAGAAAGAAGACCTGTTAGGCTTCTGTGTGAAAATCTACAAAATATTTATATTTCACATCTCGCAAGCAACAACAAAAAAGACCACAAGGGTCCGCAAAAAAGAGAAGTGCATAGTGTTCAAAAGGCACTGACAGACATTTTCATCTCCAGGCCTTCATCAGCGCTGTGAAAACACAATGGGACAAACAGGCTTAGGCATCACAAGGAACACTTATGAGCAGCGTTACACTCTCAACCAATCAGCACGCTCAGATTCAGGAAAACCTGCACCCTGACACACCTGTCACTCACGCGGTTCTGTGCTCCAAAGTGGGCCAGGAGTTGTGCTTAAAAAAAAAACTTACGTTGTTGTTTGATTGAACAACTGATTGATTGGATCCAATCAGTAATTCAGTAGTCCAGTAGTCCATTCCCTGTGTTGTATTTTTTTCATGCATTCACGTATTAATTCACACGTAAATACACGTTACAGCGTGTGTCATCGTGACAAGTATCTAAAAAATAAATCCCCCAAATTAGGCGGATTCGCTGTTAATGTCACGTCATTATTAACACAAAGCCGTACCCCGAGGCGTCTGTATGTCTAGCGCGTTAGAGTGGCTCCCCCCACCCCGCGCGGTGCTGCGGTTGCACTTGCTTACGTATTTATCAAATTACAGACCCTCAAACTAATCCATTTGGAGCGCCCCCGTGCTAATTGCGTTGATGTGGCATTCCCCTCACGTAGCGGTCCCCTTCCAGCTCCCAGTGCCGTGCGCGTCTTTGCAGCGTCTCGGCTTTGTTGCACCACGCTGCTTTCTCACAGGTCCCCCCGTGGCAGAACGCCGTTCCGGTACCACCACCCCCCCGCCGCCCCTAAAGACGGACAGTGTACAGTAATTCATGTTGTCATTCACCTGGTGAAAGGCGTGACAAGGGGGCCAGGCGGTCACCCAGGGTGTGGGGATTAAGCGCCGGCCAACATGGCGGGGGTGAGGAGGGGATCAAAAGACCGAGTGTGTACGGCAGAGGTTAAGGGTTTGACAGTGAACCGGCTAATGATCTTACGGGAGACACAGAGATCGCGCACAGCATCAGATTAAATAACTGTGATAGCCCTTACAGCCGGCCTGCGTAACCCCACCAGTTGAAGGTTGGATTTAGAAAGGTCCGGTTTGGTTCAGCCCGGTAGCTTCCTTCATGTACATGTCAAACCCTCTGGGATCTACGTAATGCTTGCTGGCCATGATTCTCGTAGTGTTTCCTTCTCACAAAATGGCGGACGTGAGGGGGGAACCATTTTTTGGTCAAAAAATGGAGACTGAACACTGAAGGTACGTACTTCATGGTTCAATGATGATATAAAAGAATATTGGAGGTTGCAGTGTTGTTAGCCTTTTTTCTGATGTTGTGGTTTTTCACAAATTAAAAAAAATATACATATTATCATTTTATTTTGTACACACGTAGTTCTTTCAACTCTTTCCGCATGTAGCAAGTCCAACAATGTTGAAAGGGCTCTTCCAAAATACTCTTCAAAATCAGTTTACGGAGGGACCGGCCATCTTTACACTTCACAAAACATGAAACCAATTTGTGGGAATTACAATAGTAATGTTTTTACAAAAGTACCGTAGAGGTGCTAATTATTAATATCTCTTTAATCAGTGCTTCATATATGCAGTATTTTATAGCATTATCATACTAGTAACATTGTAATGGTGAAAACTCAGACCATGTCAACTGTTAAATTTCACTCAGTGTATTGGAAATAATTCCAGTCAATAATGCGCTATCAAGTGATGCAGCCAAAGAAAATTTTAGTTAGATGTGCCTCTTGCAAAAGAGACTTCCCCTCAGAAAGTAAAAACCATAGTTTACAATATATTTCAGTATACTGTACAAAAAATGAACCATCAAAATAAGTACTGTACATGATTTTTCAATTTTATGTCAAATATTTAGCATGTATTGTATGACACATATAAATCATCACATTAATATATCCAGATTTACAGATGATATAGAATATATTACACTTTATGCAGTATTACTGCATAGTCCCCAATATATCCAAACCAGTACCATATAAGAAAGTGATAGCGATTGATATGTTTTGTAATGTATGTTGTATATTATAACATATTCGAAATATAATCCTTGAATTTCAGTACATGGTGGTGCACAGTAATATAGATTATGAAAAGTTACATATACAGATATATTTATGTGCATTCATTATATACTAAATATATACTGTATATATTCAAATATTCATTATACACTCATATTGTTATACAGGCAAGAAGCAACATCACATAGATAATCTGTGTTTTTGTGAGCCAGCTGAATTTATTGCAGCTTGTGTTGATTGCTCTCTAAAGGCAAATGAGTGGACAAATAGAAACATTTGAAATGAGCGATTGGAAAATTCCAGAATATCATTAAATTGCTTGTATATGCTTGGTGCCCTGGTCTCTGTTGGACACCCTGTGGCGTTAGGGCATAGAATATGTTGATGGGTTCTCTCCTTCAATATCTTGCCAGATAGCTGGAATAGAAGATGTGTTTAATTTTATGTTTGCATCCGGAAAAGCAATGCATGTCAATGGGTGTGTTTGAGAGGCTCTGAAAAAAACAAAAAAACAAAAAACAAATCACACTTCTGGTAGCTCAATTGCTGTTAAAATGGCGGGCTCAGTCCTCCTGGAAGGAAAAGTAATCCAGAGAGAGAGGGCGCATTTTAGTGTGTCCTTTTGATCTGAGAATCGGGGCATTTCTAGAATATGACACAGTGCCGACCAGCTGTGGTGCCTCTCAGGAAGGAACACTCAGAGCTTGAGCTCCTAAAATATCTTACTCTTCCACTTCCTCTCCCACTGGTGGATGGAAATTGAAAACTGGCCACCTTAAGCAGTAATGATAACCAATTTGTTCTTTTTTTTTCTCTCAACCTTAAAATATACAGCTAATATTCTGCTGCTAAATGTACATCCTTGACTATGTTGTAAAAGATACTTGAAAGCAAAGGGCCAATTTATAGTGCATTATTAAATTGTTTCTTAATTACCACCCACATTACTTTTGTTATAAAAGTAATTTATAGTAATACGCTGCCCCCTAATTAAAAAACTGCACAAAGAAAAAGCAATTACTGTAACACTTTCCCAATGTCCTCATTAACGACTTTTGTTATCAATTAGGGGATGCAGCATTTTGGAAACTGCAAAGAGGTCAACTTTAGAAGAAAATATTGTTAAGTCATATTAATCACTGACTTAATTATTTCAAATCATAAGTAGAAGTAAAGGTTGAGTAGTTTACCATGAAAATTTTTAATTAAAATGGATTTGCAGTGATTGAAATTAAGTACAAATACCTTGCTAAATGCCTTATCAAATGAAGCAGACTTCGGTTAAATAATAAATTAAGACTAATATGAGATCCTGGGTTGTTAAAAATGTAGACCTAGTGTATGTCTGCAGGAAAAATGGCCCAACCTGGCCTGTGCTGTTGCCATCACCCAAGTCTTTGCCAGATAATATTCTTGCCAAAGTGTTCCATTTTACCTCAGAAATACAAAATTGCATCATGAATATATAGGTGCAAATCATTATAGCGAGTGTACATTTTGCAAATTGCACATTTTGCATAGCTGAACATAAACCATGACAGTAAGTTGTACTGCAGAATTAACTGAGAGTGAAGGGGAATCACAGTGTTCTGCTTAAATGTATTGTTCCTTTCCAGAAGAACTGCATTGGATTAAAACATATTGGCTGTGTAAATTGGTTTTGAGTTCTGACTGGCATACCATATATGCCTTAGGTAGTTGTGCCTGGCACTGGTGGGCAAAATAAATAAATAATTATCACCATCAACGTCATCTGTGATCTTATAAGACCACAGTTATAAACGAGCCTGCAAAGTCTCTACTGTATGCTCGTGTTTTTTCCAGAAACATTTAAGGGAACCCGTATTTGGCAGCGCGCATTCAAGAAGGAAAAGCACTCCGTAAATATCAGCGTGTTCAAAGCCGGTACTTCACACACCTGACTCAAGGTTTGCCTTTCTATCTCGCGCACAAGAGAGTGCATGGAGAAGCCTTTGTACAGCCTGCAGACTGGAGTCTTGCCCCTCCCCGACTCCTCCAACGTGCTGTCTGGGCTCTGTAGATAAGAAAAGGGTGCCTGTGAAGTAAGGTAATATACCTGTAATCGCAATGGAAGGCCTTTGATTGTATCACGGAGGGAATATTTACTGTTCATGCTAATGTAATTGTAAGCCAGCGCTCTGTGTGGAGAATCCGCCCATCCTGGGAGTGAATGGACCGGCACGTTATACACCTGTGCGAGGCTGCCTTTCCGCCCCGATGTTAAATACGTCTGCAGAGATTGCAGAGCTCCCTGCTTAATGATTCCGCCTATGCCGTAACCGTGAACTGGCGTGAACTCGGGTGTTACCCAACAAGATGAGCGAATGCGTGTGTGTGTGTGCGTGCAGTTGAAGTGCGCTCACACATCCCCCACCACCCACCACCACCAATCCAGCCCAGTCTTTTCCACGGTCTCTAGAACTCAACTATTCCCCTTCCCAGCCGCCGTGAGACTAGATATGAATGTATCTGTATCAACCAATTACCCCTGCGAATGATGTTTGACAGTGTGCGGTGAGTGCTTGTGTACACCCTGCACCTATAGTGTCTCCGTTGGCTAAGTAATGAAACGCGGTCTTTCAGAACGTCAGCCACGCGGCTTCTCTGATCAGCCGTGTGACAGATAGCGGGGATCTTACCCCGTCTCGCTCCTGCACCGGCTTCCTGTTTGGGGTTGCGATGAATGCGCGTCACATATGAACTGCAATGGAGTATGCCGTCGTGTTTGAGAGGAAGTACCCCTCCTTCCTCGTTGATTAGGTTTGTTCTTTTATTTCTCACAACCCGGAAGGTAATTTCACACCAGCTGAAACCAGTGAGGCAGGAAGCTGCTCTCTATTTGGGCGCACCGGAAGCCGTGTATCAATGAGAGCATGAGCGCACAGACAGCCAAAATCTGACTCCTAAACAGCAGCTTGCCCAGGACTGGATTGGTCAGATATTTTTGAGTGATGCCTCCTTAATCCATCAGCTATTGAGCATCACAGCCAGGCTTTGAGAGTTAACTGCACACATTCACTCTCTGCACTGCAGAATGACATCATATGTGTCATCATCTTATGCCATAGAGATGCCATAGGTTCTGCTCAGAGGGTGAGGTTTAGGAATGGAGTTTGGATTAGCTGATTCTGGATCAGCTGCTGGACGCAGAATTTAGCCAACAGGGTCAGCCATGACAGCTAATGAAAGCTGAGTTTGTCCCAGCTGTAAGGAAATTATAGTGAGCAAATGGAACACAATGGTCAAGGAACATACAGTAACGGGAAGGAGTTATAACAGTATGGAGCAGGAATTTATCAATAAAGAGTTAGAACATAATGGCATGCGGTTGGAACATAACAATTATGGAGCTGGAATGTATTAGTAAGGGGCTGGAACATTACAGTAAGGCGTTAGAACATAACCTTCAGATTTTAGAACCTACTTAGAACATTTAGAACACAACATCTGAAAGTCTTCCATAATGTAACAGTGAGAAGTCAGAAGGCATCACATAAAAGTTTGTCCAAATTGTTGCCTGACAGCAAAACAGATATAAAAATCAGAACTTACTTTGATAAGCAACAGTTTCCTCAAAAAATGCAATTATGTATTCTCATCTTTTAAATCTTTTAATTATGATTTCCAGTGGTAATTTCCCCATCCCTTATAAGCAGTAACATTTTAAATAGTTTGGGTTAATTATCAGGCCCAACTTTCCTCAAAGCATTACAATTTTAGGTATTATGATACCTATCTACTTTGAAGCCAACTTGAAAGCAGGCACACCTTCTAACTTATTAAATAGAAAGCTAAACTTTTTTACATTATCTGGTACGTTTTAATTGGATTGTTCATATTAAGTGATTATACACACTCACCCAGGAAGCGTTAGTAGGTACATCTGTTTCACTGTTCTCTGAGTTGATAAAGGATTACCAAAGTGCAAAAACCATGTCATCCATTACTCAATAATCAATAATCCAATAACTCGGTAACCAACTTATCAATAACCACTAACAATTACCCAAGATACTAAAGTGATTTAGCTGGATACCTCCTCTTTTTCAATATCAGTCAGCAGTGTAGAGTAGTGAGTGGGCCATGATATATACATGTTGGCTCGCTACATAATGTAAACCAAGATGAAAGACCAAACCATGATGCGATGTTACATAAAATATGTGTATGTTTCATATATGACACATCTTTGTTCATTTAGGCTGCTTTCACAGTTTCCCAGTTAGTTTGCATATCAGTAAATGCGTAGCATGAGTGTGTACAATATACTTGACGTCAGTTACCTCCCATAAACACTATGCTAATTGGTAGCCCAAGTAGTATGTGGCCTTACACATCTATCGAATGTGATAAGTTGCAGGGTATCAGCTAAGACAAAAAGTTGACCGCTCTCAGTGCTGTTTGAGTGATGGGCACTCCGAAAGTGGAATTCTGCACACTGCTGGTATTTTTAAGGTTGCTGATGTAGTCTCTTCCTGAAGGGGGGTCCGCGCTGATCGGCACTCAGCTATTCGCCGGCAACTGCCACGCTTCCACCTGCTCCTGCTGCAATTTGTCATTGCTCTGACAGGCTTCAGTTATATAAAACATGGAACGATGCTCTGTGTCTGCCAATCCATCATTGTCCCCCATGAACATGTATCGTGTAAAAGAGAAACTTTTGCCCAAAGATGAAGAATAAGCAATAATGTCCAAAAAGGCAGTCCTGATTACCATTTAATGGTGACAGCTTTTGTGTTCCTCTCCAGGCTTAACACGGCGATAAGTGACACCCAAAACAATTATGGCTGGCAGTCGTAAAAAATCACTCCTGACTGAAGTGAACAACGACTGGATCTTTGCGTTTTGTCCTGTTGTGCGAAATTCAGCTGTTGCAGCAGCCGGTAACAATGGAAGCAAATGACACCTGCACGCCTTCAAGTGCTATACCGTCAAGTCATATCTATCAAGCCTAATAATTAGGTCTCCCAATACCAGACACCATTGTAACCTTATAAAACTCAGTAGAGCGGTATATGAGCCGTCTCCGATTAGCAGACATAGGCGTTACTGCGGGATCGGTTGGGGTTTATGCTCCTCTCTGACATTTGAGAAATGACAGAAACCTTATAAAACAAATGGAAACAGGTGTGACAATCTGGGAGTGAGATGGCTTTGTTTTACTGCCTCAGTCAGCCTTTGTTACCTTTTATTATAAATCACTTATCTGTTCCGGGCTGAGTGTGGTCAAGCTAACCCTCATTTCATTACATTTAGGGTGTGTTTCACAGAACCCGCACAGCTGTGATCAAGGAGTAGGTCGCCTCTATTGGCCGCTTATAGGCAATGCCATTGGCGGATCAAGTATTTCATGTAGACCTTAATGACCACAAAAGAAATGCCCCATTCTTTTCCTAATGTAGAAAGTGCATATATATGGTATAGAAAAAATAAGTCCTTCTGTAGCAGGTAAACAAGATATTAATGACTGTTCATTAGGGTAATAGTAAGCATGTGTATGTAAAGATGCTCCAGGCTAAGACATTCACCTTGTGATAATCCATTCCCTTGAGTTTTTAATTCCATAAAGAGATTTTAAGGTTCGCTGCTGTTGATTATTAAACTGAATTATAAAATTATATATTGTTTGATTTCACCATTAGCAGTGGGCCATGGACACCAATAATACCTGACATCACTTTTTTTTCTGGCAGGTTCTTATATTCCCTAAGAGACTAATGAAGTGGAGCCTTGCCATATTAACTGATGTACAGATGTGTCTGATCTTATTTTGGTGGAGTTTGACACACCCCTAAGTGGATTATTACTTGGCAGGATCTCGGAGTTTGATGTGCCCCCAGTGTTTGTCAGCACAATGATTGAGAGGACACAGAGGAGCTGAACAAGTTATATTTGAAATGTGTTTGTGATGAAACAAGATGCGATCGCTATCACACTTTGTGCCGAGCTTCTAAGTAATCTAATAAAAGGACATTTATTCTTTCACATAATGCTTAAAAATGTCCTTATGTAGTAAGGAATACTAAATTATTTGCCAAGTGTGTCTCGTGAGGCCTCAACAGCCAATGATTTGTTAAAAGAAGATGACCACATTTACACAATATTTAACCGTAATAGTGACCATATTTTCTCGGCTCATTGTCAGGCCTACATTTATCTTGGAATTGTGCTACTTTGAGAAAGGAAAGTGCAGCCTGTACGGTGACTAACCCAAATAATGCTCTGGTTTATATATAATTATATATAATTTATCAGTATTTTTTGCATGTAAAAGGACAGAGGCATAGGATTTTTTTTTTCCTTTTTTTTTTTTTACCTATTTTATCTTTTGTTAACACCTAACCCATCATTTGATTGGTTGGAAGGCAGACTGAGAATGAAAGCTGTATGCTGTGTGAATCGCAGCACCCAGTGTGAAATAGAGTGTGGGTTATATCGGGGTTAAACGGCATAAAATGTGACACCCAGAAACCACTGCTGACAGGAGTCAGCCCAATGAAGGAGCAAAAGGGGACACACAGCACAGCAAAAAAAAATCCACAATCTGAAATCAATACCCGACTGAAAACATCAAGTAAGCCGGGAAGGAGAGGTCAAACGGCACTGCGCTGCTTGGAGCGAATTAAATCTCCCCCCGAGTGACCCCAAGGTGATGTCATTAGGTGCAATCCTGAAGGAGAACAGCCAAGCCTGGCACCAAATGCAGTTAGTTTCGAGCTTGATATTTCTAGCTTAAACCCCTAGTCACATATTGTGTTATTGTTGACGATTCCGTACGTACATGACTATTAGGATTTTTTTCATCTTTACCTTTTGTGCTTTTGCACAAAGTGGCTAAGGGGTATCACTTAGGTGGGTGCTACACATTGGTATTTGTTGAGGAGAGCAACCCCTTCCCCCCTTCACTGTAAAGGGCTTTGAAAGGCACTATGAAATGCGAATCGTCTACTTCGTTATCATCGTCGGCATTTTTGCTAGCGCATGCATGTGACGTACTTCAATCATGATCACTATAAAAGTTCAGAATGTCAAGCTTCCCAGTAGACACAACAAACACTCGCAAAAGTCTTCCCGAGAACAAAAAGAGCTTATCATTGCCCTTTTAATACTTCAAAATCTATGGCATGATAATGTGAAATGTCACTAGGTAGCACGAGCAGATATATAGCAACATGTCTGTGTTATTTCCATCTGAAATATCAAACTGATAATTTCAGCTAATTTCAACATCACCAATTGATGGGAAGTGATAAAATTGTCTGTTCTATGATTGGTCAGAATCAGTGAATCATTAAAAAAATGAAAACACTCTCTGATGGCTAATTTCACCCCCACTAGCTTGACACTGAATGAGTTTTTTTTTTTAGTTTGGACTGTCAGATACACCTCCAAGGGGATCTTTCACTTAGTCAATCAGCGAGAGAAATTTTAATTTCTTCTTCCCTACCTCAAATGTTTACCACAAGGGAAATGCAAAGCTTTAAAAGAGTATCCAGTACATTAATGTGAAAACTTAATTAAAAGAACAGTAGAAACCCATTATAGGTACGTTGGAATTAGGCAGTCAATCTCCAAATCTAAATTGAATTTTTAGCGAGCAATAGTTCCCAGTGAGTCCCGTCAAGAGAACCAACTCTGACCTCCTGGGTTCAATTTGTGATGTGGTGAACACATAAAGTTGTACACTTATATTGGAAAAGATAGAAAAGTCAATTAAGAAACGGCTTCTTGAATCCAATTAAAAGTCTTAAGACAATTTCTCCCATGGTAATAAAGGGGGAGAAAACATGGGGCTTTTAAATGGGTTTTCAAAAAGGATTGTTTTCTTTTGTTAAGAGTCGGAAACAAGTGTTATTGACTTCAGTTTAAATTAGCGTCCTCTTAAAAGTTGTCATGAAATTGGTTTAAAAGGCTGAAAGTCACTATTAAGCCTAATAATGAACAAGGTGCATATTAGCAAATTGTTAAATCACATTTGTCTGTGTTACTGAGGTCACCAGAGACAAATATACTTTGGCAGTATTGAAAATACTACCGAATTTAATTTCCAACGGTCTAGTGTGTTTCTCCATGTTGTTAGTCTAACTGTATTATTATTACTGGTAGTCATAATATCATTATTTCAGGGGGAAAAATCAAACTTTGCCAAACAATGTTTTACACAGCTAATTTCACAAAAGTACAATAGTTCACAACATTCTTAATTAGTTGAACATTTGCATTGTCTTGTTATGAGTTTAATTCGAAGAACAGATAATTCACTTCAACAACTAAGTATTTGGATATTGAACATGGATGTGCTTATAAGCACAATGACACATGCTGTCTGCTATTATTCCCTGAAGAGGTTGGTACATTTGTTAAGTATGCATATTAAATACATTTTCAATATGTTTTTAATCTTTTGTATATGCAGCATGCATGCTGTGGGAACTATTTTTTCAGTACAGTAGAATGAAAATGTAATGCAAAAACGAAACAAAAAAAAATGGATAATATTCAAAAATATAATTTAGAGCTTGTAGTAGTTCTAACTGATGTTCACCTCGTTAAGGGTTATGTAGATATTTAAATAGTACAGTGCATATTAACAGTATTTTTCACCACTCGGGGTTTGGTGAACATGGATTGAATCATTATGTCGTCACACTTGTGGGCTAGAATGAGAATGGATCCCTTAGTAGCAGCAGTGCGGCATAGTGAATAAGGAAATGGACTTGTAATCTGTAGGTTGCAGGTTTGATTCCCTGGTGGGAGTGCTGCCATTGTACCCATGAACAAGGTATTGAGCCCATAGAGTGCTGCCTGAAATACCCAGCGGTATAAACAAATGAATATGTAAAGTTGTAAGTGGTGTAGGTTGCCCTGGATAAGGACTTCTGCTAAGCAAATGCTGAAGTGGAATTTTTTTTTTCCCCCCCTTGACGATATGAACCTGAATCGCCGGGGAGAAGGCAAATAATTACAAAATACACAATTCACAGCGCTGGATAGGATCACTCCTAATAGGATGTGTGGTTCGGATTTGATTAAAAAAAAAAAACCTAGATTATGAATGTTAATAAAAGGTTATCGTTGATGGTTTTCAACATTAAAAATACTCTCAGGTGCATATTTCCACTGTGAAACAGGATCTTCTGGCTTAATGGTCAAACCTGATACCATTGGGACCATTCAGACCTAAAGCAGACACTTATTGAATTCAAATCGAATGATGCATTTATATGAACTGTATGATTACACGGATGGAAAGCACTTTTAATTTTTTTTATTGTACTTAAAAAAAAAAATGTATATATATATATATATATATATATATATATATATATATATATATATATATATATATATATATATATATATATATATATGGTCAAGTATTTTTTTAGCCACACCATATATTGTAGCTAGTAACTGTTGTCTGCTCTATTTCAGTAGAAATGTATCTGTCATGGAGAAACAAACATTGCAAGCAGCTATTTTTAACAATTGATTAAAACCAAAACAACATTGTATTTGTTGCAGCCACATTGCTAGCAATAATGTTGTTCTGAATTCAAATGCAGGAAACACTATTAAAATCGATTTCGCTTGCAGTGTTGTTTTCATTTTAGTCAAAAGGGCAAACTAGGTGAAAATATGGTAGAAACTACTTTCACTTTGCTTTCAGCTGATTTGAAAATTGGCCTTACAGTCACAAGCTAGGTTTGTGGAAAACATGGAGCTTGTAGTAGTTGTAATGTGTTGCGACAGTGATGTGTCAATTGTTTTAAAAACAAATAATCGAAAAAACGCTTCGGGTAAAACATTTTCAGCCCCGTTCCTCTGAGGGCTGAAATCCTCAGTGGGGCATATTTTAAAAAAAGGAGGTGTTTTAATATTTACTCAATTTTTAACAAAATGGAATTTTAAGACTTGAAATTACACAGACAGAAATAGCCAAGTGCCTATGAATTCATTGAAAGGAAACACAGGGAGTAAAATGGCACCTCAGCATCAATATTTACAGCATTTCCAACCATTGTGGCCCTGATGCGATTTTGTTATGTGTTTCCCTTTTCAATCATTGGCCAATCACATAAGATATAGTGAACTGAAGGGTTCCAGACAGTGCACCCGCCCTTCATATTTATTTTAGCCGAAAGTAAAGGGTGATATTATTCCCCAGTCAGTGATTGCCGTTGCACCCTGGTCACCGGGCAGCCTTGGAAGATATTGCTTATGGATGATGGAGGTAATTTATGTACATTTAGATTTTAAAAAGGTAAAACACAACATGGCAGTGATGAAAGTCAAGCACAGACATACAGCATTACACTGTTAATCCACAAAGTATCTTTTTTTTTTTTTACTGGTAACATGGCAGCAGAGAATCAAAGATGCACCTGCTCAACCACAGTTGCAAAGCAGTTGTAAAAGCATGCACCCTGCATTCAATGTGCTGTATTTATTTATTTTTTTTTTCAGTGGAAAGTGTAAAGATACGCTCAGGTTGAATGCTGAATTCCCCATTTCAGCAGTTGTGTAGTACCCACATCAAAATATTCTGACGAAAGATGATGCACAGTATAGATACACCCCTATGTTAATCCTCCAGTCTCAGGTTTCAGATTCAGATTTTTTTTTCATTAAATGTTCCATAATAATTTCAGTCAGATTCTATTAGAGAATAAAGATGCTATATACTTTCTTTTTCCTCTCTTCCTCTCTCTCTTTCTCTCTCTCTCTCTCTCTGTCTCCCTCTCTCTTTTAATCATGGAGGCTCTCAAAAACAAGGACGAATCTTCCCACCACAAGGAGAGACAGAGGAGATGGGGAGATGAATTTAATTCTGCAAGTTCAGAGAGATTTCTTAGTTTGACATGCATAGCAGGGGGTCTTTGAGAGCTTGGCAGTGTCTCCAGGACTCGCAGCTTTGAAAATCTCTCCCCACAGCAGAGCTGGTATCAAAAGCCGGGGATAAAATTCCCTGCGAGGTAAAGCATCCGAATGAACAGTTCTAGAGCCCTTTTATTTATTCATCACGTTTATATCAGAATACATCAGACATCCTGGTGATAATGCATGAAAGGGGAGAGCGAGAGGTTTCTGGGAGTTACAGGATCCTCACTCTCTTATTTTATGCCTGTATTAAACAATGTTTGTCTCATTAATTGAGACAACACCTGAATGTTGCTGTACCATTTTGCATGCCTTACATTTCAATCCATTTACAGATTTTCTGATTTTCTATATGTGTGTGTGTGTGTGTGTGTGTGTGTGTGTGTGTGTGTGTGTCTGTGTCTGTGTGTCTGTGTGTGTGAGAGAGAGAGAGAGAGAGAGAGAGAATATATGTACAGCACAATTTGTTTCACCCATACAACTACCCTGCTGTCAATGCACAAAAAAATGTTGCTTTCATGTGATGTTCTCCTGATGACTCAATTCATCTTGCACAAAGCTGTGATGTAACTAATGTGTAATATACAAGTGCCAGGGATTTCAAGTTTCATGCACATGGAAGCACAAACGCACACACACATGCACGCACACACATTCGCGCGCTCATACACACGCAGAACAATGGTTTGGGTGGCTGCTGATTTGCTCTTGTGCAGCAACGATGTTTGGGAGCCCCATGAATGCAAGTGATCAGTGAGCAGGTACTTCAGAAGGCACATTTTGCTGGTATAGTACAGTACCACCGCCGTAGTCTGAGGAAAAGCATCCGGTCCCTGAACAGCAGATGTGCTGGTGTGAGAGAAAAATTTAAAAACTGAACAGACGGTAGCGCACTCACGTGTCCGGCTCCTGCACGGGCTCTTGCATTTGCGCTCTGTTGAAATGGGTTGTTTTTAGTGAGCTTCAGTCAGCAGTGTGTGAGGTTTCTCTGAGTGTCCCCAATGAGATACCACCAGAGAACCAAAACTGGAATGAATATCCAAGCTTTTGGACAAGAAAGTTTGACAAGATACCAGCAGGCAGTTGTTATGATTGCCAGGTGAGAGACCATTTTCAACATAGATAATGAAGCCGAATGGCATGCGTGTACCGCCGATGTTAGATATGTTCACTTTTACATCTTTTTTTCTGTTTAGGTTTACCCAAGATGCTTTTCCTCATCCCTCTGTCTCAGCCTGATCCACTAACAGGCTAACATTGAATCCGTGTAAACACTGCTGCCACTTATCTGGGCTAATCTGAGTTACACAACGGTTCATGCCTCAGTGTTTCCTTTCCTCTTTTTCTTTTTTTTTTTTTTCCTGTGAACTATGACGTCTGATTGATGTTCCGCTGACATGCGTTTTAAACAATCCGGATAATTGCGAGCAACGAGCCACAAATGGGGCTCCCAAATCGTGAGCAGTCTGTCTCCAGAAACACTTGACTCGTGGCCAGCAGCAGCAGCCTTTAATGTTGCGTGTGCTGGATTCATCACATCGCCTGCAGCACATTTGAGGGGTGCGGTGATTACTGATTCTCTAATTGAATAATCATGAAGTATAACTCCTGCGTCCATTATGGAAAAGATTATATTCTGCATGGATTATGTTCGCCCCTGGATTTGTTTTTAGTAATGTTGCACACTCACTGCCAGTCTCTTCACATGTAATTTTCCATACATCTCTCTTTCCTCATAAACCACCTCTCACAGATATCGCCATGCAGTTCACATCTTTATGTGGCTGTGAGGTGAGGGACTAAATTATACCACAATGTTAGAAGTACCATAGGTTGCAGTAGTTCAGTGTTAACCTCCCAAAACATATTTTTATGAGTTTAAGTAAAATATTAGGCCAGTAAATGTGTTTGTGTTGTTGTTTATTGCGTGCTATACATTATTTTCCTTCTTATTTGCCATGTTTTACTTTACAATGATAGTGTGATTCACATGATTAGTAATTATTAGTGTGGTACTAATTCAGGTAGGTATATCCTCACTTCCACGTGCACTAATTAATGAGATAAAAATGACAGAGATCATGATGTTCCCCTTAACTTTAATTGTTGAGTGTTATCCTTTCCAGGTGTCCTGCTTGATAAAATATCAGTGTTTTTTAATGACAGAACCAAATCAATCATTTGCATCAAATTTGTAACATGACTCACAGGTTAATTTTGATATAGGGATATTTTCTAAAGATATGACCTTACGGATGCAACGTGAGAAATGCCTCAAACTGGAGAATAAGATTCAGTTCAGTTTATCAGCTAAATGTGACCAAATGTTGAAAATGAAATCCTTGCTCATGTAGTCATAGGAAGTAGGTGGCTCTTACAATGCTGGTGCTGTGAACGGTCATCAGGGCTTGCATTCTTTAGATCATGTGATTTACTCTCTCAGTGGAACTGTTGCTGGTTTATACTTGGAGACAGGTAGGGATAATCGTATTGGGAAGTATTAGAAAACACAACTGGTCACTCATTCAAATTGTCAAGAAACTGACCGTAATTCATTTGACTTTATAAAAACTTCACAAAACACACAAATGACCTCATTACCATCTCAGTTTGCCTCCTCCTAAATTGGGATGAAGCACCTGCTGAATTGTTTTCCCTTTTTTCTTTATTTCCCAGATACAATTTAGCCTGAGGCCAAGAAAATAAGACGCATTAAATGACAGGTTCCGGCCATCACTGAAAAAAGGCCGTTATCTGTACAAACTGCTAATCTTAGAGGAGTCTTAACAAGCTCATCTCTCAGCAGGGCTTTTCGATTCTCTATTCGTCTGACACTGCCTAAGAAGCCTTGCATCTACCACAGATGTCCTGCACTTTATTCTCATTTACAAAAAAAGGAACGGAATCTGAACTCGCACGCACTTCAGACAGCTCAGGGTTGATCAAGTGGTTGTCAATTCCATTACACAGATATGGAAGTCGGTCGTCAGTTTTGCTGTCAAAAACAGTCCTTGACCCAAATCAAATCCTTGTCAGGTCCTGAACTGAAAACTGCAGTCTTAACAGCATAACACAATTCTGGGGTTTAAAAATCAAAGTCAGAGGCAACTTCCTAAAAACTCCTGAAAGGATTTGACAGCCTTGATATACAATAAAGTCTCACTCAATAAGTCGTGTCTGATTTCTCTCATTTGTCAGTCTTAAGCCACAAGGTTGTGTTGCTCACTCAAGAAGCACTCACTACATAAGCACTGTTTAAGGGGTGCAGAGATGGGGGATGGACAGCTGAGATCCAGGGGGAATTAGGAAGGAGAGGTCCGTTGGGTATGGAGTGTAAAGGAACATTTGTCCCTTTGCAGTTCTGCAATTGTATTGGCATGGCTTGCTGTGTCACATGCAAATATGTACTTCACATCATGGGTAGTTAGTCAATAAGTCCAAAGCTGGTCCCTCTGCTCTAAGGCAGCTCAACAAAACTACTGTGAGAAGCAAGAGCTTCAGTTTCGGTTTTAGCTTTATCCCATCATCATCCAGCACCTAAACAAATACTGATAATGCAAGTCCTGTCCTTGTGCATGTCCACATGCAGGGCTCCGAGTTTCCTGTGTGATGTACACAATGGCTTTTTCCTATCTTTCTCTGTATGTGTTGGTATTTGTTTCACCCCCACACACCCCCAGCCCTCACAGGAAAAAATGTTACAGACTAAATTTATTTCAATTGCCATTGTCGTGGAAAACAATGACATATAACGGACGAAGATTCTCTAAAGCAACACCTGTACTGCCAGCGAATGATTTGTTACCAGCAGATAGATTGTTTTAAACTCGCCCTTCGTTGTTCGTGTCTTCGAGCAACAGATCGCCTGTAATGCCACCGATGGCTGTTCCCGGGGACATTTTTTACCGGTTTAATTTACAATTAGCATTTAACATGTAAATCTAATTAGAACTCCAATGAATGTCCATAAATATTTCACAATGAACCCCCAGGGGGAAAGATTGTTTTTGGCGGAGTCGAGTCAGTGTCGTTAGCAAGCCTCATTCAAAGAAGCGCGGGACACATTCTGCCCCGAACGCCTCCAATGAGTTCTCAGAGCCGTATCCTATTTCAAAGAGCATCACGAAGTTCTCGCAGAGGTGTGTTTTGTCAGGAAGTGCCCAGCAAAGATGGTCCAGCAGTCAGCCGGGCGTCTGGTTTCCCACCAGACCTTGAACGTGGAGGCAACACCGAGGCGCGAGACAGTAATTAAGACTCCCCTAACAAGGACGGGGGCCCGTGTTAGAGAGGGAGCCCATCGTCAGGAGGAGCGGGAGACATGTTCTGAAAGCGGATAATTCACCCGCAGCTGAAGCGGGCGACCTTGTTACCTGCTGCAAGGCATATCAGACGTAATGAGACCCACTGCCAGCTTGATCCAGTGCACAGAGGTGATGTGTAAAAATGGGTACAACAGGAAAGTTATACGTGCGGTACTCACCTGGGAAGGGATTTTGCAGTTAATAACATGAAGGACCATTTTACTTTTTAATGATTACCCCCATCTCTTTTTTCTATTTTGTTATGGGTGGACTCTATTTTGAAAGTTGATGCAGGCTCAGATTATTCCAAGGCCTACATTCTGCATCATTATCAACTTTCAATTAAGAACTGTGTTCAAACCATTGTTAATTATCTTTTCAAAGCACTAATGATCAACTTTATGCTGTATATGTAAAAGGTGTGTTTGTACATTTTCTGAAATCTTTAGATTTCTTTTTTTAGTACAGACAGATGTTTATGTATGTTATTATGGATTTTATGGATGTTGCTTTCACTCTCTGCTGTTTGTGGATTACAGCAAGAACACTGCCTGGTGAGTGGTGATCTCTGCCTGTGCACTGAGCTTCAATAGCTGTCTTTGTTTACTTGGAATAAAACGCGAAGCATCCTCTGAGTCTTTACAAAACCACTCACTTGCTCCAGAATGAATTCAATCTGGGGCCATGTCTTTTTGTACTTCTACATAAACCTGATTCTTCCTCTCAGGTCTGCACCATTGCGGAATGTTCCAGTTGTTCCAGAATGAACTGGACCAAATCAAGAATACCAGATCACGCTCACAGCATTATCAGAACGCTGAGGAAACATTGCTATAATCTCGTGTTCTGTGGGGAGGCACTGTGTGAGTATGTATCTTGGAACGCGTCGTAGGGCCATAATCCCAGTCCACCTCTGTAGCCCCGCAGGCCAGCCCGCTCTGTTTCTAAGTGCCTCAGATTTGGTCTAGACGTCGACAACCTGCAGTTCTCCAGAGAGCGGCAATAGCCGATCATCTTTTGAATCGACGTAGGTTGAGACCGCATCCAGGGCACCAACTGTCATTTCAAAGAGCCAGATTCATTGTCCTGGGAAGAAGCACATTCATGTCTACAGTCAGACGCCCATTTGGACATCCAGACTTTGCACCTCTGCAAAGTATTTTATGGGGTTGAAATAATATTTTAAAGTGTTTCCTATAAAGACCAACAGAGAGCCAATTAATCTGTTCTAGCTCGGGGCCAATTTCCTGCAGTGATTTAGCACTGGCGAACAATTGGGAGTAACAATTTACAACGGGCTGTAAAGGTGATATACAAGCCTTTGTTATGGCTGTCAGAGGAGAGCAGTTTATCCTTATTGGGCAAACACCAATACAGAGCAAAAGACCAACCATAGTCACACATGCCACCTCTTGGGTATTTCTCAGTGAAACAACAAGTATCATTACCAAAGGGCCAAAATAAATAAACAGATAGGCCTAGGAAATGGGGCACACTCACATTTATGGTTGACACAACATCAAGTGGACACATGTCAAAATTATTTAAATGGATGCCACTGTGCCAGAGAAGTTGTTTTGTGCCACGGCATAGCAACCTCACTGCCTGGTAGAGCACTTCTCCTTAGTTCCACAGTGGGAGAAGATTTATTATGCTCCAGAAGAGTCTTCATTTGGGTTTCCCTTTCTCTTTCTGTCCGAGGGGCTTATTGAAAAGCAGAAAAACCTGAATCTGAAGCCCTCCCCACTCTCTAATCAAACACCTCAGATCTTTGGTCAGGGGTGTTTTATCGATCCCAAACACTCAATAAGATGAGAATCGAAATATATGTCCAGACTTGTTTTCGGGCTCCTGTTTTACTGTGTTTCGCTGCTTCCCCAACAAGGGCTGCCACAGGGAGTTTAGCCGGCAGCAGCAACAGCAGCACAACAACAAAGCATAAAAAATAAATAAATAAAACAGGACAAATTGGGCTCGTTTTTGATGGAAGGAATATAATGGCACACTCATAATGTGCAGGCTTGATAAGTGAAAGGCCAGCATCACAAGAACCATTACGCCATGCACAGGGAATCAGTTTCCCTCCATCCCGGTGAAAAACGAACATGTATCTGCGGAGGTGATGAGTGGTACGTGTTCCTCGCCCATTGTGTTGATTACACCGAAATGTCAATCAGTACAGTTCATTAACCCGCTACATTAACTCTGGAGGGTCGTGTTAACACAAGTGGGAGTGGGTTATAGTTTATTCCTTCTGACGGACGGACTGGTAGTCATCACTCCTGGTGATGGTTGCGACCTAGCCTTGCACCGCTCTTGGCTTTGTTTCCCATCAATCTCAAACACAAGCAACCGCAGCCAATTGAAATATGAATGGTTGTAATCGTTCAGAAGTTTGCTGTCTAAAATGCAAGAATCGACCATGTTTGAGGCAAACTCTCGCAACGGTTATGTTACTTTTGTAAAATAAGATTTGACACACTTTTCTTGTGGATAGACACATTTCACATTTGCAAGGGGGAAAAAAAGCACAGACTTCAGGCAAATTCTAAGAATATGGTATAATGTCTGTTTTCTGACATAATTTGAAAGATGGATTAATCACAGGTCCCCATTAATCAAAGCTAAAGCTTTCGAAAATGCAAACACTGTTCAGAGAGACTGATCCATGTTCTTTTCCACAATCTTCTTTTCCTTGTCATCTTGATCAAATTAACATTTCTGAATGCCGCTGGGCTCCAAGAAAGCTCTTTTTTTTTCTTCAGGATCTTTGCTGTACATCTCCCTGGAAACATGAAGGGGCTTGTAATTGCTTTCATTTCAGAAAAGTGAACTCCACCATTCTTTTGAAAATTGAATAGAAGTAGAGGAGCAAATAGGTTACGAGGTCTCCATATATCAAGTATTTTTGGCAAATTACTGAAGCTACTTTCTTGGGAAAATCTAGGCAATGCAGTTTTGTCCTGGTGTGTCCTTCAGCCGACAATGTATCGAGTTGCACATTTAGAATGATTTGTTAATAATTTACTTGTCTCTCTGGCACATAGAAAATCCTGTTTTATGTAACTGTGGCTTACGTAAGTGCTTCAAAGCCCAAAACAAAAAAAAACCCCAAAACATAATATACCATCCTGCTGCAGTTAAGAGGTTCTGAGCCTGTAACTTCAGTTTAGTCTTTAATTGTATTTTTAAAATGTTCATCAAAACCATATAAATATGGTATTACTGTACTTAGCAGCAATAATGAATTCTATAAGCCTTGTTCTCTCCATCCTTAACATCACCACCACCACTTCTTTTCAATGCAAAATTAAACCTGTTTGTTGCCAAGTTGGTGAATGAAGATGGCATAGTGTTTCATACTGATCGCAGTGTTTTAAATATTTATTAATTTATGAGAGAAGTGTAAGCAGCTGGTATGTTTTAATTTTAGGAGCAGCATCAGGACTCACAGTATGGTGCTTTAGTGGCTCTATATTTAATAAACCTCATGTATTATACAGAATACATTTTCCTCCTAGCAGCTTTGTGGTTGAAAGATCACTCTTCCTTTGGTCAAAGGGTGGCCCAGCTGTGGCGGGTTTGAGAGAGAGAGAGAGAGAGAGAGAGAGAGAGAGAGAGAGAGAGAGAGAGAGAGAGAGAGAGAGAGAGAGAGAGAGAGAGAGAGAGAGAGAGAGAGAGAGAGAGAGAGAGAGAGAGAGAGAGAGAGAGAGAGAGAGAGAGAGAGAGAGAGAGAGAGAGAGAGAACTTGTTAAATCATCGGCACTGAAAATTACAACAGCAATAGTCTGCTGACAGCAGCGTTGCACCCAGGTCTGGAGGAGGTCCGTCAGGAGGACCCAGTTAGCTGCTGTAATTCAGAGCACCATTTCAGCGCAGCGCTAGCACTGAAAGAGTGTAGTAACACTACTGTTGTTTGGTATTTGTTGTTGTTGTCACTTTTTTGACGTTGTATGCAGGCTCTACAAGAGGCACTGGAACCAGATTCAAATTCCTTGTATGTGAAGAAGCATGCTTGGCCAATAAATTCTGATTCTGATTTTGATATTGTAGCCATCCTGTACAGTGAGTGGTCACACCTTTTGTTTGGCCTCTTGGCAAACTGCTACATTAGTGTGTTAAAGCCTAGTGATGTTGAGGTAGATGTTCAGCATCTGCACAACCCCGCGTGCTTGAGGTAGATTTCATCTTAAAAGGTCTGAGATGAAAATCAATGTTGCTGCTAATCCACTTTTCCCCCCTTTTGTCCCCCTTTCTGCGATGGGTTCGCTGTGGTGTAGACAAAGACACTGTCACCCACAACAATGAGGTGCGGGCGGAGGCAAACGTTGGATAAACGTTTTAACCATGGCTGTCAAACCGATACAGGCCTGCGAAAAGTGCTCGGAGACAAGCACGACAATGCAGACCCTGGCCTTTTCACTGAGCACGGACACCAAATCATTTTATATTATTGTCTTCATTTCTCATGGAAGGCAGCGTGTATTGAGAGTGTTAATCTTGAATGCTTTACCCTGAGTTACTTGTTTGTTTCAGAAGAACATCAGCTTGACAATGTTTGTGTATACAGTATAATACTGTTTCCATTTAACAATGAAAGCTGCACGCAGTCATAACAGATTGTCACAACAGCGGATTCAAGCTGATGGGTGTGCGATTTTGTTAGGTTAGCATTACTTTTATAGAAGAACAATTTCGTTTTTAGGGTGGAACTTTAGAGGACATGTTTTCTTTTGTTCACCTGCTTGGGAGCAAGGTCATTTCAAGTCATTATATTCGAACGTACAACATGATCCTGGTCTTTAATCCCCCTTGTTGTTTGTTCAGAAAATTAACCCTTTTTTAGATTCGCCTGCAGCTGTGACCCCTTTCTAGCATTAACATTTTGGTATGGTTGATGTTAAATATGTGGATATTTTCTGCTCTGAAATATGGGAATTTGTATACATTCATATGTTTTGTTGTTTTGCCATTGAGGTGTGCTGTTAAAATTATTATCTCTGTGGTATTGGGTGTTATGTGGTAATAATTCAGAGTTTGATGCAGATAAAATGTCTTATTCTATAGGAAGGTATTATGAAGGAGACAGCATTGATATCTCTGTTTTCACAGGACTGTCATCTGAAGACTTTTAAAGGTTAGAGGGTTACCGTAAATCCTGGGTCTCGATTGGAATATAGCTTTTACTTGGAATCGAAATGCAACTGGAAATCTCTCCCATCCTTTTTTGAAGCTGACGGAAGAGTCAATAAAACTGAAATAATCTCAACCTAAGTGAATACTTCATAACTAAATAACTAAATTTAGCAGAGCTCAAAGCACATGTGAGTCAGCTATGGATGGTGACTTCTTCTCTGCTTGAAGACAATTCAGTTAGTGTGAGCAAATATCAATGTATGAATAACAGATATTTTTGCAGTGAGATTATAATGTTTTCTTTTCTGGAGCTGTGCAGTGGAATTGGGACATTTTGGGGTTTGAGTCCTGTGCAGATCTGTCCTGAAAAGTCCTGCATCTGTCTTGAATACCATCTCTGTAGATGGCAGAAACTATACACTGTACTGAAGTAAGCACTAAGCACTGTAATATGGTTACTTTTTCCATCACATATTCTTCCTCTTCTTTGAAATCTACATCAACGTCAAAGTTTGGACGCCCTATTACAGAAAAGTAAGGCCAGCTTGATTTGTGGGCAGACTGAATCCCATCCTTAGATTCTGTTCTGAGCTATTAAAAAAATATTTGAGGTCTTCCTGCCGATTGACCAGTTGCAGGACGTGGCATATCAGAACAGCAGGCGATTTTCAGTGATAACCATGGCGATGCGTGTGATGAAGATGATAAAGGCAGAACAATTGTGTGGCGCTGCGACTGTTTACAGCTCTGTTGTATCTTCTGATCACGAGACGCCTTCTGAGGGTCTGCTAAATACATCTAATATGCTTCACTTCAATCAAAAGAAAAGTATGGCAGCAAAGATAAGGAACACGGTCTATTTGATTTGGTACGGTCCAAGCCATTACTTTCAACCAGCTGCTGACAGAAGTCTCACCTCAGGCACTGTTCGAAATAGCGATTTATTGTTGACCTTTACGTTTTAAATGTCTGGATCCTTTTGATAATGTTGAAATGCTTTGTGACTAACATTACCAATAACAAATTTTTGTGCGTGTGTATGCGTGTGTGTATGTGTGTTTGTGCGTGCGCATGTGTGTGCATGTGTTTGTGTGTTTGTGTGTGTGTGCACACATGTGCGTGTGTGTGTGTTTGTGCGTGCGCATGTGTGTGCATGTGTTTGTGTGTTTGTGTGTGTGTGCACACATGTGCGTGTGCGTGTGTGTGTGTGTGTTTGATCTTTCACTATTGCTTACTGCCATCAGGCTGTGATAAATTACACCTGAGATGAAAATGAAATCCGTATTTTTTTATAGTCGGTTTCAGACGGTTATTTTCCACCAGCGGTGTATTTCATTTTTTATAGTTATTAATGAAATAGGTGTATACCTATAGGACATATATCATTTGCTTTTTTCTCTCTTTAAATAATTAAAATTCAGTGCCATCTTTACACTACCCTGGAGCTAGCTGTGAGAACACCTGGCAGACTACAGCAACGGGGGTGTTTAAAACATTTTAAAAAATGTCTTTTAAAAAGGTCCCTAATCACCTAAACCCTAAATTCAATTATTCTAAGCTGTAGTAATTCTACAATCCTCCAACAGTTCAAGTGACTTTCGGGTTTGCAGTTTTCTGAGTGGACAATGCCGTGCTGTGGCATAAGACCAGAGGCTCATAAGAGCTGTATACACTGAGAAAAACATGCCCTCTCCTAACGTCAAGTCTAACGCAATTCCTCTAAATAATGTCCCTCATGCAGTATGTGCAGTCTGAACACATTTTTCTAAGTGTCCTCAGGGGAAAATAAAGAAAAAACTCCATGAAGAAATGAAAAATATAAACATGCAATGGTTTATGTGCAAAAAAAATATATATAATTTTTCTTCTTTTGCTCGTGATGATCTATCTGGTCAGCACCTTTCAAGCTTTCAGGTTTATATCTAGATTCTGAAAGTGTGATCTAACACTTTGTGCGAAATGTTGTTAAAACCCACTGACATTTACATACAGGTTTATAGGGATAGCTTAATTTACAAAATTGTTTCTTTTTTGTGTTTGTGTCAGCCTCGACTAGACTATAGAGAGTGTGTTTGCTGCAATGGTCTTCCTGTATGCATATGGCGTATGTGCAGCTATAGAGTTATGCTTGTTGGGAATTTTATAGGTGGCTGGAGTTCTCACCTATATATCCTCTCTGGTGCAGTTAGCATTTAGCACAAAACATGAGGAATGTAATTTGTTGTGCCTTTCGATAAGTCACATGATATTTCATTGCTGCATAAACATACACCATTTGGTATTCACCCTACCATACTGTATGTATCTCACACACTACCCATCTCTATCCCATGGACAGGACACCAATCTGACACATGGAAAAATGTGAAAATATGTGAGCACTGATCTTGCCTCAGTCACTACACCAAAGCAGAACACACAAAGGCTTTGGGTCTTCAGGAGTACACACTGTGCTGAGAGGAGCTCATCAGCTGGCACTGAAGATCACACTGACAACTTAACACAGTGCAGGTTGCTGGGAAAAAAAAATGCATCTCTCCATAGAAAGTTATCGTTCTTGAGGGTAGCTTCCCATACCCCAGAACTGGGGGAAATTGAGTAGTGCTTTATGTTCAGCAAGGGGTGTGAAATGTTGGCACAACAGTCTTAAAGTAAAGGTAAGTTTCACAGAACTATCACAGATGTATTTTTTTCCCCACACAGAGATGCATAGAACAACTACAGTTGTGTTTTGTAAATACATAGAGACTGTGGATGAAAAAGTAAAGATAGATTCTGTCCCCTGCATTGCCTACATTTTCTCAGAATAGTTAAATCTTAAATGTATTCAAATCAATTTTCCACAATCCGTTAAGCATATCCTTTAACTGTTGTCCTTAACTTTGTCAAATAAGTAGGAGTGCTCTTATTTTCCTAATGTGAACTTGATGTGCCTTTTCCTTCTTAACGTGTAGTCTTAATGTGTACAGTATGTGTATAAATGATTAGTAGTACTCAGTGGGGCAGGATACTGCTGAACTAAGTAGAAAGGAAAAAGAAATTAAACAACTCAAAAGTGCTCTTAGCGCAGAAAACGTTGCCATTACATTCTTTTTTGTGCAAGATAAAAACAGCACAAAAATGGATCTGAATCTGTATGAGTCAAATTTATATCGGATTTGAACAAATCATAAGTTAAACAGATACAGATAAGTCTGTGGTAGTGATGAATTGTCATACCTCTAGTTTAAAAAATAATGATAATTGAAAACTTGCATTAGGAAGAATGTTAGTTTTGAACTGCTAATCTTACCTGCACATACTCCCAGCTATGTCCTGTCAGTGTGTAAAAATAAATGCAGTGTGGAAGATATTCAAGGATTTTAAGTACAGCCACCGTGCATCCCCCCGATGTGCAGAGTGTCAGATCAGATTAGAAGATCCATATCACTTTAAGCCAAAATGTTTGCCATTCACCAGTGACCGAAGCTGTCATTTTATCACTGTGTGTGTGCGCATCAATCTCAGGAAGTGAGATAACATATTGACCACTGTTGGGGGGGGGGGGATGTTTTCCCTTCCCGCATTGACCGTTCAGCTTTCCCTAACAGTCCTGTGTTCTTTCTTGGCTGTCACAGGGTGAAGACCTATCTTAGTGGATCCTTAAAAAGTGAGTATTCAGTTTTTTTTTTGATGTCTCACAGCCATACATACACACACACATGCACACACACACACATATGCATGCACACACACACAAATGGGGGCTGTAACTCCTTTTCCATACCTTTTGTCAATGTCATTTTACAAACCTTTTTATTTTTTTTAAATGGGCGTTCCTGTTGTATCTGTGGAGGGTGGAGGGGGCAGACCCTTTGAGTTGTCGAAGTTCAAACTTCGCTATGGTAATGAAACTACACCCACAGCCAGACGAGTTCAGCAGCTGCTTGGGAAGCCATCTTGGGTGAGTGTGACAGGCCCGTGACAGCGGTGTCACATACGCTCGTCTACATAACATCAGCTCAGGGATTCGTTTCATTGACAAAGAGGTAACGGCTTGTCATCTTCTGTCACTGAAGATGAAGAAGCCCTGCTTGTATAAATAGTGTGGGTTTCTCTGTGTCCGTATTTGTGTCACAAGTGAAAAAGAACACTGAGCTGGGACCTGCCACCATCCACTGGGTTACGGTCACACGCTGAATCCTCCTTCCGGAGTTCCGAAAAATGTTCAACGTCGCTACGGTGACAGGGATGTTTTTGTACAGTGTTAAAATGGGAATACAACAAAAGCATTTTTGAGTAAGGACTTTGAGTAATGTTTCACTAAAGAGTCTCGAAAGTCCGTTCTAGTCCATCTCTGTTTCCAAGGAAAAAAAGCATTTTCTGGTTGCTCTTTATTTTTAATAGTTGCCAGGTATTAGCCATAAAGTGTCTTGTACAACTTTAAAATAGGCATGCAAGATAAGGAGTTCCTAAGATGCATTACTTTAATGTTCACTAATCAGCATTATCAAATATACATTACTATATAGTTTAATGGTAGTTACCTGCAATTAACTATTACTAAGCACAGAACCAATTGTCACCAGGTACTTCCCTAGCAAATAAAAGCTAATTACAGTGCTGCAGATGAAAGCATTTCCATTTTGTATTCAGGATAAGTTTGTTGAAGTTCCACTTGTTCATGGGTTCACGCACAAGCTTTCCAGCAAGGCCAGAATGTTCCCCCAAGAGTGTCCACATAAAAAAGATGATGGACCTCATTAATAAAATTGTTAATCAATCCCTCTAGACCTTCCAGCATATAAACCCTCTTATTTGAGTATTCATGTCACGAGCTCCTTATAAGTCCAGCAAAATGCATAAGGGTATTTATTCATTATCAGGTGCAGGACGCAGGGAATTACTGAAGCGTAAATGAAATTATGCTCACACATTGATGGAGGTCCCCACAGGTACCTTTGAGGGGGGGAAAAAACATGATGATTCAATCCAAATGGTGATGTGATTAGACAAATTACATGCATAAAGTAGGCCAGGCCAGTATCAAGAGTTACTGAACAGCTGTATGATACCAAAGGTGTTGCCATACTACACGTCATACTAAGTCACATATACATAGAAAGTACTTATTGTCTGGTATTTTTCAAATCTGTACCACTCCAATATTTCATCAGTAAACTGTATAGCTACACAGAATGGAAAAGAACAAATGTTCTCTGATGTATCCCATCTGTATGTCCAGCGACATTGCCTTTGCATGAACCGTGTATCAATCTAGCCCCATTGCCTGATACTATGTAATGTCATGTTTGCAAATCTGGTGTATTCAAGGGATGCCATATTTTATGCAGGAAGATCAAGACACTGACAAGATTTGTCTTTTATACATTCAATCAGAGAAGTCCTTGATGAGCTGTAAAAATACATATTTGTTGAGTTTTCAAACTAACAATCCACTAGCTGTCAAATTGACCATACAAGCTACATTCAAATATACATAAGCTTTTGTTTTTCTTTATTTTTCTTCTAGTCAACATTAAAGTGTTTAGTGTTTAAGTTCAGTAGCAATTCCCATTAGCAGGTGCCAAATATAGTTTGTCTTGGTGTAGTCCACGATTGGCTTAGTAATCCATTAAAATATTACTCCCCTCTCCTATGCCATGTGGATGTGAAGCATACAGATAACCTCAAATGATGTGTTCTGCGTGATTCTTTCTAGTTTAGGCCCATCTGTGGGAAGCGTGTCACAGACACAAGAGGAAAACGTGTATGAAAGAGTTTTTCAGCCCCGTAGGTTCTATGCCCAGTTTGCTTTTTGTGGGCCTGGTTACCTTTGAAAGACCCAGAACTGAATGAAAGCTTGTAGTGTCTTGTCACATGTTATGCGCCAAGACTTCTAGCTCTTCACTCTTCCTCTTAAGAAAAAAAAAACACTCTTTTTGCCTAGCTATCATTGTTTCCAATTATGTGGGTAATGCTTTCATAGCTTTCCATTAAAATTACTTGATAGAGGGCAGAGATTACAATAGGTATCTGTTTGTGCGAATATCGTAAAACTGAAAATCATTAAGCATCCCGCTGTGTTGTCCTGTTTAGGAAGAGTGCCGTTTTGCAAATAATGCCATTAATTGAAAGCAATTTATGCCTTGATTTGCATTTTTTTCATGATTGGATCCAACCACAGCATTTACTTTTCGGTTAAAGTGATTTAACTGATCATGCATCCAACCTGTAAAATGTTGTGAGGAAATGACTTTGAAATCATTGGACTGAGTACTGTGCTTGCACACAGTGAAACACATGTAGGTGTAAAAAGCTGAGTAGCACCTTAGACGGTGACCTCTGAATGATGGGGAGAGTATGCCACAGTATAGGCATGCAGGGATCAAAGCATATATTGTCACAACACTACTTTGTTTCCAGTGCAACCTAACTGAGCAGTTAATTGCTGAAGAATGAACGCATTTGTTAGACAAATAGTGCAGAGGAAAAAATGTGAATGAATGGTCACCTACCTTCAGTGTTCTCTCAGTGTTGCAAAGTGTCAGTGAATATGAAATATGAATTGTTTGAGATTAACCCAGCTGCAGTGTCCTGGAGGGCTTCTACTCTGAGCTTCAGGCACTGCTGGAACAGGCTCTGTGACATCTACATCTTTGATCACCGCATATAGCGTTTTCATTTCATCCGCAAACCAAGGAGGTTTGGGAGAAGTCTTAATGCACGCATTCTGTTTCTCTTTACTGATGTCCTCCTACAAGTGGCAGCGTTTGGGAGGGGCAGAAATCCCAATCAGTGAGGATCTGAGAAGAAAGAATGGGCAAATCGCTGCCTTCTAACCCAGCGATCAAAGGCACACCACTGGTCTGGGAAAACAATGAGATACTGTGTGCATTAACAGAAGAATGCAAGAACATACAGAGGTTTGATCTCATGTAAGTCACATCACATGATGGCCTCTGGATTTTTTTTTTTTTAATTGCCAGCTATTTACATTTAAGGGGTGAAATTGCATTGCTCACATTGACTGCATTTTTTTGTGCTGAGCAGTCAGTGGGCCAGATCTGAATTAACAGTGTTTACAACACAAGGCTTTTTTAAGAAAAAATGTTGAGGTAACCTGTAGGGGGTTTTTGTTTGCTTTGTCTTTTTGTGATCAGAATCGACCGCGCGCGAATGTTTTTGAATTGTTTTTTTTTTTGACGCTCATTGCATCATGGTGCATTCCTGAAAGTAGGGCTCTAACTGAGAAATGATGTCACCTTCTTTACAGAGGAGCACCACTTGACAGTACCTGCATTTCCCAAAACATCATGTTTGACTGCTGTCTATACTTAAAGGCTTCAACAGTGTGTGGGCATATATTTTCCTTTCATGTAAACTGTTCAGATCTTAACCATTGCTCTTGATTTAGTGTAGCAGTGCACAATGGACTGACTTACAAGCAAATAACCTGTTTTTCAACCTGAGCCATAAAGTTTCTGACACCACCCCTTAGATTCATTTAATCTTTGTCCTTTATTGAGTTCATTGAACTGCGTTGCCATGTACCCTGTAATTGTGAGTGAAAGTGAGTGTGAGTGAACCCAGAGGCAATTATTAGTCATTTTTGTCACTCTGATCATCAACAATGTTTGAACCAGAGCTAAGAACAAGACAATGGCCATATAATTAGCTCATGAAGCCCATATAAAGCAGAACATATGTATTTATCGATATGATATACAGTCAGTAACCATGCAATTCAAGGAAGATAATCTGTCCTCTTCATTGAAACAGGGTATTGAAAGACAAGCTGAACTGGGTCTTATTTCAACAGAATAATTGTGGGGCCAAGTGATGGCGTTCTGATGCCAATGGTGCCAGTGACTGCATAGGAACCTAATTGGAAATATTGGAAAAAAAACTGGAATTTCGCCAAACCAAGCACAATGCACACAAAAATTAAAGGTCCATATGAAAATGAATAAATCCATATGTAATACATATATAATGTACAATTAAGAGCGATCTCTGTGCTTTAAGTTTTTATAAATTATTTTTAGAATTGATGCTTGAATAGAAATTTGAAAGTGGTACTTTTGTTGGGAAATCGTCTGGAAATCCGAACGTACTGTTAAAGAGGATGGCTTCTCCGTACCTATGGAGGTAATCCCATAAATTCCACTGGATCCAAATCTAGGCTGTAAGCAATCCATGCTAATTATGGAATTCTTTGATCCTCATCCCGCGCTTTAGCTCCTCTGCATGTGGTGGAGAGAATATGTATATCTTTTATTTTTATTTATTTATTTATTTATTTATTTTGTATTATTTCATACCCTCAATGTGAACAATGGTGATAACCCCTTGGCTTGTACTTTGATGTACCTTTTTTGGCATTTAGATTAATTATATGGAAATGAACTCTGAAGTGCCAAAACGTTCCCTGTTGACATTACACTTGACATTTACAGTTCCCTGCAGAAGTTTAAGATTTCATGCTTTCTGATTTTCTCTCTCTCTTCCTCCCTGTCTCTGTCTCTCTTTCTCTCTCTCCCTCCCTCTCTCTCTCTTTCTCTCTCTCCCTCCCTGTCTCTCTTTCTCTTTCTCACTCTGTCTTGCTCCCCCTCTGTCACTCATTCTGTTTTGACATCCAGTATTCTTGTACCTGGAAAGGTTCATCCCTCTCTTGTGCCAGTGTGTGAGCTGCTTCAATTCACAGGACCTTCATATCTGCCCTGCAATATCACAGCTTTACTGTGGAATCAATATGTCCCTTCTATTCAGACTACATCTGGACTCTGACCTGAACTTTGACCCTTCCTCCTTCTAACGCTTATAAAAGCTAGTAGCTGTGAAATGATTGGCAATTTAAGCATAGAGGACAGAGGCCTGGTGTAGAATAAATGTTGCGGGTGTGGAGACATTTTTACAATGGTGTAGGTGGGAGTGGGCAGTCAGAAATCATATGCCATGATGTAGCCTAATTCAAGCAGAAACTGCTATTTAATCGTTATTGTGGGCTCAAGCAACTGATGCTGAGAAAGCAATGCAAGAGGTAAATCACACGTTTGGGACGAGTTCTCCATTATAGTTGGTGTCGTTTTAAAGGAACTGAACTTTCTGAGTTGCCGCAAAAGTGTTACGGTATAACTGGCATAAGCTGAAAAAAAGCTGATGTGAGAGAGACTCACTTTTTGAGATGAACAATTGTAACATTAACGATAGTGACGTTTGCCTTTTAAAAGTAGCCTAAAGTAATGGGTTGTGAGTACTCAGTTTTAATTAACCCTAGCCTAACTGTGTGGCTCCGAATCTTTGCTGGAGAGGACGGGTGTGGTCAGAAATGTTTTGGGAGCGGGCGGGAGCAGGACAGGGTCTTTACAGGAGCAGGAGGGCACGGAGATTAATGCTGTGGGTGCAGGTAGGAGCAGAATTGGAAAAAGAAAAAAAACAACAGTCCCAGGCAGGTTCTAGCCTAGTGGCTCATTACAAGTGGCAAAAGCTCAGTGGTAAAGGGGTTCTGGTGATCAAAAGCCTGGCTGAAAATCTACAGTGACCGTTTAAGGCTGTGCGCACTATGACAATACTTACTCCCCTTGTAGCATTGCTTCTCATAATGACACTATATTTCCGGGATGGCACTAATGATTCAGTAGCTGTTCTGTTAATCGCCTAAACCCATTGAATGCTCTTCTTGTAAGTCGCTCTGGATAAGAGCATCTGCCAAATTAATAAATGTAAATGCAATCCTTCCGAGTCTGCGTTGCCACAGTGTCATTCTGTGACAGAACCAGCACGTGCAACACTCACTTCTTAAATCTTCATTGCGTTTGTTAAGACAGTTTGCTGAGATGTGATGCCAGTGTCTACCCAGCTCATCTTTTTTGGTTAGTTCTAGCAGTCTGTCTGGTCCTCATGTATAACATTGTTTATAATCTCCATGCATTTTTAGGAAACATTGAAGGGGAGGGTAGTGATGAGTAAAAGTCCATTATTTGGTGTGAAATGAAATACATTATAAAAATACATTATTTTGGTGTGAAATGAAAAAGACAGAACAATTAAATGACAAAGTATATGATTATGTACAGGATAGCAATTGGAGTTAATTATTATTATTTAATTAATTAAATATTACTAGATAAAAATGATGGAACATTACATTGATATGCCAGTCCAGGGTCAATATACTCTTTCTGTATCCAGCTTAATAGAAAGCACACATATTTATCCAGAATACATTTGTTAAGCAAGCTCTGAAAATTAAAAATATAATAAAGAAAAAAGACTATTACAAACTGTGTAGGTGAGCTGAAAAACCTAATTTAATTATATCAGGACACATAAATGAAAGAGCTGAAATTTCAACACTAGTTTCCTTGCTAAACTCCTGCTGCTAAATGATTCAGAGAAATCTTCTTGCAAACAAGTTAATTATATCGCACAATTTGTTCATTAAGGGCAAAATACATGAGAGTCGTATGTTATCCCTACACAAATTAATCACTGAAATTAACAGAGAGATTGCCTGCAACTGTAATAAAACAAAAGCTGCATGCTGTTTTGAAGTGTTGTTCAGAGACGACATGGTTCCAGCTTTAGAGTGGAAATTAATATTAGGTATGGTGTTAAGCAGTTGGCCCTCTGACAAATTCTTTTAGAGGTAAATGTCTCAACTCACGGCAGCACTAGTTTTTGTTTTTACGACGCGACAGCACAATTTTTTTTACAGGTCTCACAATGTGCAAATGTAAGCTGCTTAGAAAATCATCACGATTCACCGGGTTTCTCAGATTTCACTTTATTTTGTCTTTTTTGGTTTGTTTGTTTTGAGTGTGAGTATGCAGCCCTAACAACCATAGTGTCCCTCACTTGCTCGTCTTCATTGGTTATGCGTGACTCTCATGGCTGTCTTCAGCAGTAAGTGACAAGTGCAGACACAGCTGATGCAGGTATGGACAGTGCTGGCGTCGTGCACCTGTCAGTTTCTGCAGGTGCACTCACCAATGGTTGATTGGATTCGGTGCCATTCAACGTACAGAGCCCTTAGATGTTTGCCATATCTATCCCTGCTGTGTCTTGAGCAGCAGCTTCCCAAGAGTTGACACCGAGGTTGGACGTGTTCAGATTTGGCTTTGTCTTTGTACCATTCGTAGCAAGCCACTCATGCAACATTTCCCATGGCACACAGTTGTTCTCTCTTGAGCAGATGCTTGAGCCTTATGCCGTTATGTGTATGCACCACTGTGTGGAGCAGAGCAGAGGCTTGATGACCGTGCTTGAGTAGCCAGGCCATCCAGGACATCCGTGTAGGAGATGTGATCGTGTGCACTGATGTTCAGAATCCACATCCTCTGCAGGATCTCTCTTTCGGGGCAGTCAGATGACCACAGTAAATGACCTCACTGCCACAGAGAGGAGATGGCCGCACAGCGGCGGAATGCCCAGCTCCTTTGTTCTGAGCTGTGATGTCACAGTCAGCAGAGTTCCATGTCCTCAGGGGACAAAAAACACTTGCACTGGCATTCTGACTGTGGTGTGCAACCTTTACGTTACTGGTCACATCAGAGGAGACACCAAGATGTAAGATGTAGCTGATAGCGATGCTGGCATAGATATGTGGAAGACATGGGGGTGGGTGGTGGAGGACCTCAGTGTTAGTAAGGCTGTCAGTGAAATCGAAGTAGACAGTCACACCAGTGAAGCATCTGACAATTCTCTGCCTCTCTGCTCACTGCCTGACAGCCTGCCTGAGTGATCAGCTCCCCCAAAGCAAGGACAGTACCTTTGTTTTACCACTAGATGGTAAAAATGTTTTAACAAGACGATCCGTCGAAGAAGTCACAGCCCTTCAATAGTGCTGTTCTTGCTCATTTTTTTCCCCCTTCCTTTACAGTTTTGTCCTAGTAAAAGTTTCAGAGTTGGAATGATGCAAGCCTCATGCTGGGCGTGCCAGCGGGAGTTAGCCTCTAAGCCGACAGCTAGAAATAACTGATAAAGACTTTTCAAACGCTGCCTTCCTCTTTGCAAAAAGGAAAAAAAAAATCCAAATAAGAAATATTAATGGAGGGGTTGAGCACAAGCTCCGTCGCATCCCTGGCCCTTAAAGACGGAGTGTGAAAATGTGGGTAATGAATTCTGCCGCACTGAAAACCGGCATTTTGTGCTGCTTGAGGGTGACTGGGAAAAAATGGTCACGCACACCCAAGTCTGCCTGTCACCGACTCCAGCAAGCGGCGAAGGAACATTTGGTTTTTACCTGAGTCAGATAATCATTGCTAAATCAATTTGCCCTTCGCAAAGGGAAGTAAATTGTTGCGATGAATACCCCCCTCACTTACAGTGTTTAATGAAACGGTGGCTAATGGTTATTGATTATGCATGGGTGATGGTCCCAGGTGTAGCATCTTCTTCTTACTTAAACAGTGACTCGATGTACATTTAAATTCGGTTGGCATAATTTGATATTTGTTGACGTGGACTCATGAAAGTGTGAGTTTTGCCAGTTGTTAACAGCATTTACATGAAATGTTTGACATGTGGGCATGTTTTAAGTACTGCATGTGCTGAAAGAGACGTATGCTACATGTATTCATGCATGCACTCCCTGCAATAACGACATCAGGCCACAGCTGTCTTCACACAAACTACTGAATGACGTCTTGATACTTACTGATTTGATTTGATTATATTTGTGCTTCTTTGCTAGGCCTGTATTCAGCATGTAATGCTACACAGAGATGTGCTAGTTTGGCATATGCCCTTACTCATGGTTTTTTAGCAAGGGGAGGGGTACAACCAAGCGATCCAAAGAAGCTGAGCGGAGCGGCCTGGTGTGTAGGGTCTAATGAAAGATTGAAGATAAGGAGGATCCATTCCCTGCACTGACCTGTAGGCTAACACCGGTGTTTTGAAATGGATGTGAGCTATCACCAGTAGCCAGTGGTGGGGGAGATCGGGATGGTTTCATGTCGACGGGTGACGGACGATCAAAGGGGACCGTCACTGGCCGTCTCTCAGTCCGCAAAAATGGAGAGATGAGGCAAGTGCGCGCAGTTCCAGTCAGTCTGAGGGAGAGGTTTTTACACCCACTGTCCACTGCTCTGACATGACGATGGCCCCATTCGGCTGGAGCATTCTGGGAAACCTCTAAAAAAGACGGAGCTGACTCTCCTCTCTCAGTGCTCAAACCGCAGCCTCCTCGACCCCCTACCCCCCGCCCTCCCCGAAAGCTCTGCCGGTGGCACGTCCACGCCGTTCTCTCTTTTTTTTTATACCGTCAAAGCTTCGGGGGAAGCGTTCCTTTCCTCGCACTCCCCTTCGTGCTGCACATCATTGGCTTTTGGTCCTCACGCCCCGCTTTCTTCTCTCTTACTTCACTCATTGTTCACATCACAATGGGGTTCCAAAGGCTGTCTGGACATGCAAGCGCGGCTTGAAACGCACTGAGGTTTTTCAATTCCCCCTCCAGCACCGGTGTGGCAGTGGCCACTGCTTAAAGGCACCCCCACAACCCCCTCTAGGTCGCAAAGGGCCCCTGCCTTTTTTTCCTCTCCCCCCAGTGACATGATGTTCGTAGGGGTCAACACTTTGATACACACTGTCATGCTGCTGAGTGCACTCAGAGCCTCAAGGACAACCATTTGCCTTCAGAACTGAGTGCGTCTTTGGAGAGGACTGAAGACCCCCCCAACGCAGCTTCGCTCGTTGTGCGTGCTGTGTATACTCACTCATGTGGCCATGAAGTTTGTTAGCTGTAGGGAGGCTGTTTGCTTAAAAAAAGGATCAGTCAACACAGAGGAAAGTTTTTTTTTTTTTTTCTCACCAGGCCAAGCCAAGTGATGACTGTGCTGTTACAGTACGTGGCACATTTTTAAGCAATCCGGCAAATAATATTCTACTTTAGGGTGTTTTAATCATGTTATTACAGGTTTGGTGACATTACCACATGCATTTAGGTGTGGTTGTGCTGAGAAGTGCTTATATTTGTACAATTTAAAAGTGATTGGGGGGAGAGTAAGCAATGTCTCTCAGTCCCTAATTTAATATGACCAGATTTTCATCCACACAGGCTCGAAATCGTAATTAGGGACAACAACAAAAGTACAGCTGTGGGGGTTGAGGCATAATACTGTCTAAATTCTTTATCCAGTGCCAAAACCAATTTGCAGGAGGATACAGTCACCCCCTTAGTACAACAAAAGTTCTGACAAGATTGAAGATTCTCAGTATCTTTTACTTCCTCAATCAACCTCTTCTGATGGGGGTTCCTTGACCTCTGACCTTGGTCTCTCAACCCCTGGGATGCCCAAGATTAGTGTACAGAGGCCATGCAGAGCCTGGTGTCCTAAGAAATTTACACTGTGATGTCTACAAAAATGTTCACACAATGTCAGCATGGTCTTATTCAAAGCAACTCGTAGTGTGCAGTTAATACCTTAATACAATTGATTATTTACTGAATCAATTTAAGATGAGCACACAGATAGTACCCCATCAACAGTACACATACCAGAGTTCCAGGGTAGTATTTATCAGTTTAGTACTGTAAATCTTCAAATATGTTCAATTGAACCAACCATTTTTCTCAAACCAAACAAGCAATCCCATCACTGCCAATCGGGCTAAATATCAGAAATCCAGAAATATAAATAATGTCCAAAAGTATTCATTTTACTGATTACATACTTATTTGGTTGTGCAATAGCTTGGAGTATGAATGTGTTTGCTGTCTTTCTTGACCCATAAATTGTGTAACATGTACAGTACAGCTCTGGCATAATTACCCTCAGTGGTTTGTTTAATGCAAAGCTCAATCAATGCTATTGATCTAAAGCCTTTCTTCATCATATACAGTGTTTACACATTTACAGTTAGACTGCAGCTTGTCATAAATTTACAACATGATGATCACTGCTTCACATTTTTAAGGGTGCATTGATTAAAACATTACTGCCTTTAATTGACCAGCGGATCGATCCTTCGCTGCCTCTCTGTCCGCCACAGGTGGTGAAACATTGGCGATCCAGAACACGGACGGGTCTTATTGTGTCATGAGAATATTCCGGAAGAATAGAAGAATATTCTATTCCGGAATGTCAGAGCAGGCCTAGGTCATGGGGAAGTGAGACGGAGGAAGACTGGTAGAGAGTTCACAAAGAAAGAAAAAAAGGAACCACAGAAACATTATCGAATGGTGGCCAACAAACTTGAATGTCTGTAAGCGGCAGAATGAGCTCTGTGGTGTTAGCGGGCTGCAGTAAAGGCGCCGAGGTCAGGGGCGGGGCCTGCACGCCACGTCCCAGCAGTGAATCGATTTAACGGGGGGGAAGGGGGCGCTGCTGTGTCTGTCGCTGCAACACTCCCGCTCTCCGGTGGGTTTGGCTGCTTGCAGGGCCTTCCCCGGTGTGGGGACTGCCAAGGTGATGTCACTCCTCTGACGAATAACTTTAGCAGCTGTGCTTTCCCGTAACGCCGTTGGCAGCCAATTATAGACATGGCGGGATGGACACCTGCGGTTTTTATAGCTACCTTTCAGTAAGTAGCTGATTTAGGTCTACAATAACCGGCGGATTTGACTGGATTTGACTTCCCATACTCACATAATGACAGCAATTAAACAGTTAGTATAAAGGGTGAAAGGGAAACCAGGTCTCCTGTAGTCCTCCGGGGCTGCACATGCACACTTCTGCAGTGTCTCTGCGCATTAAAGGCCCGGGACTGACTATTGACTGTCAAACTCCCGCCGTATTAGAGATCGTGCAAAGTTTAAACATGGGCAAGGAGAATGACATCCTACTGTTTGTGCACTGTCTCTCAGTCAGTCAGGGCTGTGTCCTTAGCCTTGTAGGTTATTTTTCAGTTGAGCGTTTGCGTTTCCTAGATATACCTGATACTGTTTCCTGTCCACACTCATCACTCCATCCCCCACCTCTTCCTTGTCTTAGATTTCCCCAACCTCTTCTCTCTGAAATGACCACTCCACCCAAAGGGGTGCCATTTTGTGGGATGCACCTTTTTAAAATATGCGGCGTGCATTCATCCATACCTCTGCTTGAAACCTGAGCCCCAGACAAAACCAGGCCATGCCAAAGGGGTATATATGTATCGCCTCAGTGATAAGAAAATCAGGAACAGGGTGTTTTTATCTGTTACCATCTTTGCCAAAGTGTCTGGTGAAAAAAACTTCCTGTCAGGATTTAGCACCAAGATAAAGACTCATGCTTTCACCCCAGAGTGTCTATGATGCAGTGTAATACTAGGAGATTGTGTTTCTTGCTAGATGAGAGTAAATGAGAGGACACAAACAACTTTCAAGTATTTGAACAGGAAACAGTGAGGGAAATTAGCCTACGCTGAAAATACTAGAATGCATGCATCTGGAAACTGTGTTTCACAGTGTGCCACTGTTAATAATATGTGTCCCTATCAAATAAAAGGATAATCGAAACTTGGCAAACTCACCTCTTACTCTTACTGAAACTCAATTCAGTGTTAAACTGTCAGGTAAAGTATGAGCTATATTGTTCATAATGTAAGGGATGTGGTCTTTTGAAACGCACCATAGCTTTTACTCTGTTCATGAGGTTATTACAGAATTATGTTGCTGTGACTTTATTGCTTTTCTGTGCCTGGCCAGGATATTCTTAACATCCTGGTATGAAACTCATCTGACTTGCCTCAATTTCATAGCTGCATCATGGTTTATTTGCTTTGAAAGATTCAGCACGGGTTTCCATTTTCTTTCCTACTTATCTTCAGTCCTCAAGCTTTGCGTCTTTCATGCTCTTTTGAGCTAATAGCTCGCAGTTTTGTTTTTGATTCCGCAACAAGACTAGTGTATTAAACATCTGTCTAATATTGTTTGAATGTCTTCTTCCCACTGTTATTATCTCTGCGTCTACTATATTGAAATGACAAGCTTTCCTGTTAATCCCCTTTCCAATCAATGTCTGTATTCATTGGGATGCAGATTAAATCTGTGCGCAGGTCTTTATCTGATGCTTTTGTCATAATCTGTGAAACTTTGTTGTGTTTAATAAAACATAGTTTTAAATGCTCCTGTATCTCCTTCTTTTTTTTGGTCTTGTCATAAGAGATACTTTTCCCGTCCCCTTTTCCTGCCATGCGCGCATGCTGTGCCGAGACTTGCGTCCCAGTTCTACACCATCCGTGATTATCCTTTGTATTATTTTTGTCACTTGGCTCATTGGACTGATTCTTCAATGTCGAATTCACTCCGCTGCCCTTCCACACCCTGACAAAGGCTGTTACAGCTGAAATGCGTTGGTGATGTGCCTTTTTTAAATTTCCCATATGGAGGTGCCAGATGAATCACAGGGTTTTTTTTGCAAACCACACTGAGGAGCGCCTTTCTGTTAGAACCTTCTACTGGCCTGTTTCTTTTTTTTTTCCTGAACGTTTTGAGCTTTTGCTTGCATGTTTTCCCTGGTATTCACCCTGTGTTGTACATCTTGCTCAATTGCTACGTGATGTTCTCGGTCCCAAATATATCCATCAGTTCTATCAGTATGATGTCATTTCCTGTACTTTTCCCCTTCCTGCCTGTTCTTTGGTTAGCATCTCAGATCCCTTGATTGTTTGAAGACTTTCAGGCTTGTATCATTGAATGGTCTCAAAACCTCACCGTGTCCTTAAAAGCAGCTATGAATGCAGCGGCTACGACTCAAGTGTGAGTGAATCATGAAGTATCTAAAATATTACAGTTCAAGATCAGGTAAGGATTAGCACACTTCTAGTCACCTGGCTAAGAGTGATTGAGAGTGCTACCCGTAAGCATTGTGATGTGAGGGATTTCAAATAACAGTTCACCTAATTCAGATAATGAAATGAAGGCTGTGGGATGGTTGTATGAAGATGTAGGAATTGACAAATTGACTCAGCCTGCTTACCAAGACCAGATGTTGAAATTCTGGTTGTGGACATCAAGTTCAGTAAATACTCAAGCTTAATGGAGCCACGATCAAATATTATACATTCTTTTTAATATTTAAAAATGTTCCATTTCATTTGGATGTCTTCATTTAAATAATGAAATTAGCATAATCATACTGAGAACATGGAGAACATGGTTATGGAATAATTACACCAACAAAAACCACAAGTGCCTAAATTAATTTTCATCCCAGTGGTGTATTATAAGGTATTTACATTAAGAAAAAAATAGAAATATATATATGTATTAGTTTGGAACAAAGAAGAGAATAAAGACATGACATTTTGAGAGACAGTAGAAGTGTTTGGTACTGATTATGTTTCAATCATGTTATATCTTTAAGAGCAAGCGGCACAGTTATGAATTTTGCTAACAGTGCTTTACAGTCTCCTTCAAAATATTACACACAAATGATTTTTTCCATAGTTTATCCAGGGAGGTGGATGGCAGACTCCATCATTGTGAAAATAATCTCCATGGGTGTTGCATGATTTCCCTCTTGCATGATACTCCCAGAGCTGAACTCTAATTAAGCCCCTTTCTCTCAGACCGTATCAGACACTTACCCTCCAATTTTCAATTTAACCCATTCCTATATGTTGCCATCCTCTAGAGCAACCTTTCTCCTTTTTTGCTGCATAAACATATTTTTGTAACCCAAGATATCTTTAATTATTGACTTGTACCCTAAAGAGAGGGGTGCTTTTTTTGATGTAGCCTCTGTGGAAGAAAAGAATGGATCGGGCTGGAGTGTCCTGGTGAGATGAAAGTCTAATTATCTTCGCAAATGAAAGAAGGGGGCTTTAATTAGGCGGGACCCAAATCTGCGCAAGGAGAATGCACCGCGTGGCGACGGGCGGACCGCGCATCTCCTTAGCGACCGCTGAGGGAGCGATGGGGCGGGAGAGAGAGAGAGGGGCGAGCGCGCACCGCCGTGATTCGCTGAAGTACGGGCTCGGCGAAAAAACACAGCAGCCCTGGACCGGCTGCCAAAGGCCCCGGTTAGCTGTGTCGAACGCATCCCTTCTTCTATCGCAACCCCCTCCGCCGCTTTGATCTCGTCTCAGTCAGCAGGGGGTCCTAACAAACCCAAGCTTTTAATGTTCCCCCGGCTACAGCCTGTATCTCTGCACTCCAGCTTAAAGGATGTGGTACAATGTAACAATGCATAATAACTAGCCCGAATAGTCTCTGCTTCTGGTTTCTCTCTTTTTTTTTTTTTTTTTTTTAATTTTGCGGAAGAGGGGGAGGGGTTCTGACAGTACGGTGAAGGTGCAGGTGACTTTCAGAACGTGCAGCGGGAATGAAGCCACCGTCAGTAGACCGTGCAAACAGGCTTATATTCCGGGTCAGGCATGGGCCCGTAAATGCATACGATTGCATGGCCGTCACAAATCTGTGGGGAGGCCTCCTTTCATCTCAGATTCTCACACTGAGCAATGCCATTTGTTTGCTTCCTCTGGGAGGTGGTCTTGCGGGAGGTATGAGATATCAATTAGATTTAACCCCTTCTCCTCCTAACCCCTTCTTCTTCTTCTTCTTCTTCTTCTTCTTCTTCTTCTTCTCTTCTTCCTCCTCTTCCTTCTTACTCTTCTTATTCTTCCTCTTCCTCCTCTTCTTCAGACAACACAGTGGCAACAGCGACAACAACATCAACAGCTGTGATTGCGGCACTGTGCGACCCGCAGGGCCTTAATCATGCTGTGTTTTAAGGAGCATCGGAGGATACTGAATGATGGAATTAGACAGGATAATCATATTGTCCAGCACATCCTGGGCACACATGGCTTTCGTATGCGGGTAGCGTCTCTGAATGAACAGTAGCGGAGTAGGCTTTCCATCACAAGCAGGGGATTAGGCGAAACCCCTACAGCTTACCTGTGGCTTTTCCATGCAGCTTTAATATGAAAAGAGAATAGTCCCTCTGTTTTGGATGATGGCTTCACCCTTAGCTCAAATATGGCATTGTTTTTTGCACGTCTGCCAACTGTGAAACCACAAAACATAAGGAACACATTGTATCACTGAACTTATAAACTGTAGAAGTAATGATTTGGAGTGAACATTTACCAAAAAAAGCACAGAATAGTTTAGCACATGCCTTTACCAATATCAGATATAATGTCATTCACATTTCTCCTATATTAATTGTTGCCTGTGTTGCTATACTGTAATCCACATTTTCTGATACTCCTCTCATTTATTTTCCATTTGGGCAGAGTATCTCTGTAGATATGGCAGTAAAAAATGATGTATCGCATGAGAATTCATTTAACTGGTGAAACTAACAGCAGACTTTTTCCAAGGCAGTTTGAAACCAACAACTGCATAGCACCTACTGCTGTGACAATGCATTTTAAAGAGAATGCACATCAATAAATGATGAAGCATGTATTTGAAGATACTGAATAATCAGTCTCCATGTGCTGCCATTATATCAAAAACACAGTACATATGTTTTTCGCATTTTTCTCATTTATTGATATTTTCAACAGTGAAAAAACACAACAGCGAAACAAGTGGCACACTCATGAATTAAATGCGTGCAGAGAGAACGACAGCATCAAATCAGTGTTGCCTCGGTATTTCTCTGAGAAGTTGGCTTCTTTCTTTCGTTTGTGTAAATTTTGGAGTGATCGGTTTAGCGTTCAAAGATGCCAGATTTAAAAACTGGGTCATTGTGAAATGCTGAACTATATGCCTGAGCTTCACCAGCATGAAAGGCTTTGAATCATTATGTATTGAGCTGTTTGGAAAAACAGGTGGCCATTCAGCCATAATTTGATAACACTGTGTAAAGAGCCTGCAACACTCATAATTTATTACATATCCCATTTTTGAGTGTCTATACCTGATTATGCCAGCAATCATAAAATTCAGAAAAGAGATTCTTCTGAAAAGGAGATTAGGTAGTCCACCTGTCTAACCTTAGGTCAGACAAACCTCTTACCATGGCGATAGCTCGATAACACTGATAGCACCAAGCGATTTTAGCACTTTCCTTTCTTTCAGTCTGGGCCATTCTTCATTGAGTCTTAGATGGAATCTGGCCTCATCCGCTAAAAGTTAATGTTTTGATTCCACTCAGGCAGGTGTTGGCTGCTCCCGGATAAATGGGTCTGTCTCTGGGCAGATATTACAGGGGGCTGTGAATCTCCTGGATGTCTGGCGTTTGTGCCGAGGCCCTCCCTGGAGACCATCTGGCTACACTTTGTCTGGAGACGGATCTTCCTCTAGTTGGTGGATATAGTCCCCGGCGAGTTGTCGTGTGGTAATGGGTCCTTGGCATCTGGTATTTAGACACAGATAATGGTCGTCTTAAGGCTCTGCGGTACTAAAATGCCCTGAGATACGTCTCTTGGGGCGAGGTCTACATTGCCCTACTTCTGATATCATCTCCAGAGCCTTGATCCCCGACTCTTGATACATTTACCATTCTTGTTATTACGCCAGTTCCCTATTATGCATTTCCCACATAATGTGCGTGGAATCGGCGCTATATAATGTCAAAATTTGCATAGACATTTAGATAATAATGGTAATTCAGGTATTGTCTGTGAGCTTACCAATAATTACAGGCCTTTTTCCCTTTGTGTTCAGGATGAGTCCAGGTTTAATTGGACTTGATGGTCACGTGACGTGGACACCGGAGAGTTATTATAGATCAAATAAATACAATTTGACCTCCATTTATTGGTTAGCTCTTGAGTAGCACCCTGCCCTTCTCTCCTTAATCCCTCTTCACCCTTGGCCATTACTGAAAATTACTTGTGTTGGTTTAGACTGTGAAATCATGCGTGGTCAGTAGGTCCATAGTTTTAAATGGGCTGGACAGCTGGTAAAGTTGATGCTTTTTACCATACACATTTCATATTACTGTCCTGTTTACTCAATGTATTTGTATGTACAGGATACCTCAAATGCCTGTTATATACAGCATCCCTATACTGGTTTTATTAAACTGGTGATTGTTGTATTTCAGGAGAAATGTGTATGTATAATGTAGGCTCTCCGTGATCCAGGAGGCTGACTTTTCACAGTATGTCTATTCTATTAATACCAATCAGAAAAGAGGTATTCATCAGAGGAAAAACAATAAACAGCAACAACACATCTACAAAGTGACACAGATGCACTCACGCATTCCTTGTAATGCAGTCGTTCGAGCCCCGGCTTTTAATGAGATGGCAACCAAAAAAACACAAGACGAGTCAATGTATTCCCCGGTGAATCAGCCTTGTCTGTCTGTGATCTCATTTGTGCAACTGCAGCCAATTCTACTTATCATTAATTGTACCACTGCCGTAATAGCAAAGTAATACAAGCAATTATGGAGCTTTATTTGTCTCTTTGTTCAGATTCTACCCAAGCATTTGTAGTCCCTGACATGGCTGCGGTCAATTACATTTTACAGTTCGTGATGAGACAGCTGTGATTTCAAGTGTATACCAAATATAAATTAAAATAATCCCTTCTCGATGGGGCCTGAAGATAGGGCTCTTTCATTTAAAGGGCAACGTAGTCTTACTTATATGCAGTTCCACACAGTGACTTATTCTTATATTATTTTCTTATTATACTGTTTTTGCAATAACAATTATTAAGGATCATACCAGGCTTGTCCTTAGGGAGGAGAAAGTGCTTAATTTTAACCTGCTGTGCTATAGTTTGGCACCAGAGATCCAGCATTGTAATTGTTATTTTTTTCAGTGATTGGATATCACAAATAGTTAACTTTAGTGAAGCAAATGTCGTTTTTCTCAGTCATTGCTACTCATTTTTTTTTCCCATGTGAAATTGAACTACTTTGGAAGGGCGGTACAATGCGGACTTAATGTACGTCTAGTAATTGTGATCTAATAATTATAATAGGCATATCATTTCCAGATTGCATTAAGCACAAATTCCTCTGCAGTGAAATAATGACATAATTTTCTGGTTACTCACCCCAGGTTTCCCGGGTTCATGACTTTTGAAGCTCTCTGACAGAATGGGCTTGATTGCCTTGGCTCAGTAACCCTTGGTTCATTTATGCACCCAAAAACTCAACATAAAGGCGCTCCATGAGTCAGGCTAGTCGGTGCAATTCCATTCAGGGATGTAACCAACAATGCGAATCATTATTTTTTCCTTTTTTTTTTTTTTTTTTTTGAAAAATTTCCTTTTATAGTTTGTCCATTGAATCGAATCTGAGCTGAAATGCAGTGATTCAAGGGGGAGGAGCGTTTCGTTTTTGTACCCTACCCAGAATTCCGCTCGCTTTTGTGAGAACTGTTAGAATGAGAAGCACAGCTGTGGAGTGCTCCTCTTTGTTTTCAGCCTCTGTGTGACTCTCCATGACAGTGTCTTCCTGACTGTGTGCTAGCCGAGCTTCCTGCCCCGTTATGAATCGATTAAGTTTATTTTAAAAGGCAGAGCAAATATTTGCCTTGATGAACTTCCACGCAGCATTTCTCCCAGTTTCCCATAACTAAGGTGTAGCATTTTAGTAAGTTTATGTTACAGTGTCACTGCATTACATTTGTAGCAAAGGCCCAAGGGGACTTGCACATAGTAGCATACATCCTCCGCATACTGTGCAATCAAGGAAGCATACCACTTTATGCACGTTGGGCTTGAGAAAAATGAAGTGTGCAGATATTGCGGGTATCGATTAAATGTTTTTCCATCAATTTGATCATTAGGTCACTCGTGAGTGACTACTATAAGCTTTGGTGACGTGGACTGTGGCATAAGCAACTGCATCACCTCATCAGTCAGAGGGGTCATTGGGCAGATGTAATGAGGTGATTTGACTTGCTGAACGAATGTCAATATGCCCCACCTATTGAGAACAACGCCTTCGTGCCGTCAGAACACTGGAGGCTTGTCTAGATCAGCATGCGGTTGGCCATTTCACATGTTCAGCTGGAGCTCAGGTTATTCAGGTTAAATATCTGGCTCAAGGGTATAAATGCATTGACTTCGATATTTGAACCAGCAAACCCCTGGACCCCTGGCCACAGCCACAGAATTCAGGGTACTCGCTGTGGGAAGGTAACAGTCTATTACTTAAGTTTATTTACTTGCACAAGTGCAGCAATCATTTGTGTTGAAGAATTTACTGCAAAAAACATGTCCTAGCATGATTAATGTGGACTAGCATTCAGTTAATTGACTCAATCAATCAAGGTGATTACAGGCGCAGTTGGAACTAGCATACCCTGTGGGTCTGCAGGACATGGATGTAAAAAAAAAAAAAAAAGAAATGGCTTCTGTTCAGCATATCGGACCTGTTGGTCTCAAGTCTCCTGACTAATACCAGAGCACACAGTGGGGAAGCCTGTCCAGGGCTAGGAAGCTGTGCTCTATGGGCCTCCTTCCCTGTGCAAAAGCACAAACAACAGGCTGTTTCATGCAGATGCTTCAGATGCATCATGGGGAGTTAAACCAGGCACAGGGAAGCAGGGGATCCACCTCCAGCGCCCGTCTGTCCCCGGAACGCGGTCGTTCGAGCAACCGGGGCACCCACGCTGCACCTTCACAAGCAAATCTGAATTGCAGTCTCCACTGACTCTGTGGAAGTGAACTAGATATTTGAACTGGTCCTCACAACCCCCATCCACCCGCTCTCTCTCTGTCTCTCTCTCTCACACACACACACACACACACACACACATACACACATATCCCTCACACACACACACCTCTCTCACACACACACACAGTCACACGCACACACACATGCACACACACACGCACACACACACTCTCTAACATTCGCACGCGTTTCGAAAAGGCATGACAAGGAGTGTCACACCGTGGGAGCGAGGGGAAAAAAAAAAAAAAAAAACCCAGCAACTTTCAATGAAAAATGGTGCGAGTCCGGCGCCTCACTCAGCACTGTCACTTCCCCTCATAATTTATCATGAGGAATGTCAACCCCCCCACCCGCCCGCCCACCGGATCCCGCTCCGCTGCGCTGCTCTTCCGAGGATCCGAGGCGGCGGCAGAACTCGCGACGCCGGGGCCTTCATCTCGCGGGACACTCCCGAACCGCAGGCCTTCTGCGCCACCGAAGAAAAGATGTTAAAAAAATAATAAAAAAGAAACACTCAGCCTTCTCATTCCTCATTTATAGCAGCTCCTCTCTCCCCCACCCGGTTTTTCATGGTACATTCTTAGGAGGGGCCGGTGGGGTAAGGCTCAAGTAATTATGCTATTTCTTTTATGCCGGCTGTATTTGGTTTAGAAGTAATAATTGCCAAGCTGCACGGGTCAGCACAGCCTGCTGAGCCCCTAGCAGCTCTTCATGGCTGATATCTACCCCTTTATGGGCAGAAGGGAAGAAGAAACCACTCTGAAATGGCCTGCTTTTGCAGTACAGCTTCCTCTCCTACCCTCAGTGAGTGGGCTTGTTAAAAGCCTGCCTTTGGTTCAGTATCATTAGATCGTGGACTTTAATGCCTGCAAAGAGGACAGAGAATTTTCTTGTATCAAATCAATCATGGGGAGCAGTTTCTTTTAAAAAAGCTTTACCCTAAAATCCCAGCGCGGAATGCAACCCGCCGTGTTGAAATCCAAAGCTTGCGAATTTGTACAGCCTGCAAGGATTGGAGCATCTCTCATAGATTTAAAGTAAAAAAAACTGCTCCTTGGTAATGAAAGATTTAACATTTCGTCTGTAAGGCTTTCCTGCATTTTTTTTACCATTTATCCCAAATGACATTATTTCTGTGTAAATAATCCAAAATGTCCACATAATTGCTTTGCAGACTTAGATATTTTACAGTATTAATAGAGCTGGATGTTATATTATTGCACAACCATGTATGTTTTTAAAATCTCAGACTCTTCCTATCTCAATGTGATGCCGCTCGCTGGTTCCCTGTCACCTCTCTGAATCAGTCATGACAGCGTAAGTTTCAGGACAGGGACCGAGGGCGCTTTGCGCCTCTGCTCAGAGACACCAGCCTTCAGGATCGCAGAGACCCCCTCATTGTAATGGGCGCGAATGAAACCAAGGCCCAGGAGTGGGGAAGCATCCAGAATCCCTCTGCTCGGTGTTGAAGCACTGTGGCTGTGGGTGTTCAGTCAACCAAGGCAACAATCGAGGTTTGTGACCACGAAAGGCTAAGCCCGAGAGATGAAACACGGTGCCTTTTTCCATGATAATCCTGTTAGCCCCATGGCTGTCTGCTTTGGTTAGTGTGTTCAGGGTTTCAGAGTCGGGGCCCGGGGGGGGGGGGGCGGGGACTCATCAACCTGCTGATGCACTTCCAACCTTCTGCAATTCACCACAGCTCTTCTTTGCAGCCAGGGGGTGTAATTCTGGAACAAACAGACAGGTGGCGCATTCACAAATTGGCAGAAAAATGTGTGCCGCGTACAAGCTGTCTGAGCAGGACGTGTGTGTGTGTGTGTGTGTGTGTGTGTGTGTGTGTGTGTGTGTGTGGGTGTGTGTGTGTGGGGGGGGACATTGGTCCATGACTCCTGCAAAGCTTTCTGAAGCACTTTCCCAAAGCTGGAGGAGCCAGAGGCCTCAGGGCACAGAAGTGCAATATGGACTTATGGTCTACTTCTCCCTGTCCATCATACAGCAATAAGAGGTTAAAGTAGCTGCCCACTTTCAACCATGTTCCAATTTCTAAATCAGGACCAAACTGGTCCCCCAACTCTCCACACCAACCGCTACGAATTCTGAGATTGTCTTCTGCCAAAAAGTGGGCCACTTCTAAACTCCTCCACTCAAATTTTCCTCCAATGAGCCAAATCAAGGCCCCTGGCTGTCTGTCACCAATGAGGTGTGTTTGTCTTCTACCCAAAATACATCACTGCGTCTCTCAACAGCAGGTTGCCTCCACAGCTGGACTCCACAGCTGTGAAGGCAACAAAATCCTTGTAGATACATTCCAATAATGTCGCATATTTGAAGAGGCGTGTGTGTGACTACTTTGAATATAACTCAAGGACAGAGTGACTTCTCGCCTAACTGCGCACAGAGACACATATCTGAGATGTGCATTTGATTATTTTGTGGTACTGTCAATGTTGATCACTGATCAGGAGAGGAGGAGTCAATTTTCACACTTTAATGCAGTCATTGTAAATTTGAGTATAGTGCCACAGGGCAGCCCTGGGTTGGCCTGACCCCAAATTAACCCCAAAAAATCACTACAGGGTAAGCCCTTCCCCCCAGGATTCAGCTCTCAAATCTGGCTTCAAGCAAGGTTAGATTTAGCAAAGGTTGGCAGTTTTTTCCCGATTGTAAATGTAGAATGAATGTTCTTCTGTCTTTGGTTTGCCTCGGGGCAAAAAAAAAAAAACTGAGATGCCACTGAACACTGATTTCATGGTATTTCTGAATTACAATTAATTTAAATAGTTTTAGATGTATTTAAGTGAGGACTTTGTGTGATTTATTGTTTTTATTTGTTTTATTTTTTTCAGTTGATGCCAATATTACATGTTGATACAGATGTTGATCTAAAAGGAGAACCATGTCCTCTCAGAAACCACTGTTTGTAACTTCTTTTTTCCAAGACAGAATGAAAATTGACCTCAATTTGGTGTGTTACTGTAGCAACCATGCGCGTGTGAAGAATGTGCCAGCTCTGATTCGTTTTTTTTTCCCATTTGCCATATAAACCGACCTAATCACATGTTAGGGGTAATTGTTTTTAAGTGGCCAGAGGAACCACAGGGAGCATGGAAATCTCAACGCTTTCATCAGGATTGGAGCCAGGGGGGATTGGCAGCTCCGAACCAGGGTGACAATCAGAGTTAACCAGCAGGTTTAAGTCCTCAGACTCCTTTACAGTGGGACTCCTTTGCTGTATCTTCATTTGCCTGCAGGGGAAGCATAGCAAACTCCTGCCATTCAGAGTAAGGGACACTTGTCGGGTGCTGGCAAACTAGAGATCTTTGCTCCCTGTCATTCTCCTTCCTGTTCCATGTCCAGCCGAGTCAGTAGCACTGCTCACAAGCTTGTAATTAGGTTTTGTTAAGACTCTTTGTTAAGACTTTTTTGTGTTCAGTCATGTATAATTATACATGGAGGAACCTGAGCAATGGAAGAATGAAGAGCAATGAATAAAAGAAGTGCAGTTTCTAGCAGAATCTTGCCTTATATATGTTACCTGTGTTTTATGGAGCTTGTAAAAAATGGGATGAGGATGAGGTTTCTCTCCACCTTAATATAGATGGTACATTTTGCCAATTTTATATGATTTGATTAAGAATTTCTGAACCTACGTCACTTTGAGACATGTGGCTTTTCTTTAGCCAAATTAAAAAAAGGATCCAGAGCAACTCTTTCCTGGAGATGCCAAAAGGCATGAGCCGCTGTTCAGAATGGGAAAATTATCCCAACGCGTCTTAAAAAACCCACCTCTGGATCCCTGGTGATGCTCACCACAGGCCACCTCTTTCTGTGAGTGCGATCAGCTAAACATGCTGGAGCCGTTCGCTTAAAAGCTCGACTGTGAATGTATGGCCTCCTCTCTCCCTGAGCCAAGAACAAGCCCACACATTCTGCAAACACGGCTCTGAAAAGGAGATATTCCCCGCAAAACAACAAGGCAATCATTAGGCTATTCAAAGCTCTTTTGTATATGCTTTTTGCTGCATAATTGGACCATGGCGTTCATTGTTTTTTTTGATTGACTTTCTCATTCTTCAGCTTTTAAAGGGTGCACAGGACTGTTCAATAGTCTCCCTTACAGTATGTCCTTTAACATGCCTTTATAATTGTAGCTTGAAATGACTTTTTCATTTCATTTCCTGGAACAATGAAAGTCAGTATTAGAAAACGAAACCCACGGATACTGTTTGGTTGGCTACACCGAGCACATATCAGTCTAATCACCCATTTAAAGTGCTGGGTTTGTCCAGCTTAGCACTTTCATTGAGTTATATTTTCTCATAGAACAGTCTGAAGTGACTTTCAGTTTCTGTGCTTCATTCATGCATATATGTGTGTATTTGGATCGTATACATATATGATTTCCAGCGATGGTTTTGCCATACTAATTCCAATATTAAAAACCATTCTGCAACACCTTTAGGGACAGATTGTGCCTGTTTATGTGTTTGGAAAAGTACTGTGTCATTCAGTTCTGTCCTCAGCTACCAATTCTATCATATGTGAATACGAATGACATCAAATTAGCATTTAAAAACTCAGGCATCGCTTACTCTGTTGGTTGTTTTTTGTCCCATTTGATGTGTTCAGATATTTTAACAGGGCATCTTTCAATCAGAATAGTAGGGAGGATTGGTGCCAAGTGAGCTTTTTGAATCGTTGGCTTATAACCCTGCAGCGCATCCCTGCAAACTCAGTGTCCTGGAGCAAAACCGTGGCCTTAGTTAATGCCGCAAATTGGTCTGTTGGAATGCTGGAAGCGAAATATAATGGCCTCTTAATTTGAAAGTTTAACAGTTTGTCAGGGATGCCATGGGGATAATCAGCCATGGCTTTTTTTGTATGGGCCTGGCTGAGATCTCTCCCAGTGCCACATCAAACAAAGACATTTGCCTGTAAACCAGGTAGGCTCACGCTGAAAACGATTCTGAGCATTTGAAACACAAAGGTGGCCACGGCCCAACGTGTGTTTCACCTTTGAAGTCGTTATCTCGTTAGCATTTTAAGGGCCCCGGAGGCAAGAGGAGGCAGAGCAGTGGCTTCGGGCTCCTGAAACTCCAGTGATCACAGCTGGCCTAATAACACAACAGCAGCACTACCAAGATTACAGAGTCACAAAAGAGGTACCCACGGCTCCAATCAAATGTTCCAGGGCTTCTGTGCTGGCACCTGTTGACTGTGATCTATTCATTTTTTTTCACGTTATATAAAAAGCTATATTTATCAGATATTATTTGTAAATGTCACATTGACGTGTGCTCTGTGTGTGTGTGTCTGTATGCGTGAGAGAGAGAGAGAGAGAGAGAGAGAGATGTACAGCACTTTATGAATTGAAAGGAAATCATAGTTACCAGAAATTATCCTCTCCTAAATGTGCCTCTGCCAGTAGTAAGAACAGTTGTGACATTAACAATTTTAATAAATGCATCTGTAGGGAAAAAAGTGAGCCACTGGGAGATGAATTCAGGACGGCAAATAAGAAAAGCTATTGTCCCAAGAATGCTCTGCTTCTGCAAAAGAGAGATTGTTCTAATGTTAGACGTAACACCCTACTGAGGACAAATCCTTCTGGGAAGTCTAAAGGCCCTCTTTAGACTATACAAACATTTATTTCCTACAACATTTGTAGTGTAGCAGTTTGAAAACACATTTGTCTTTACACCACCCCCCCAAGCTGTGTGCAGCATTTTTCTAAGCATTTTTGGAAAGCTTCCTGCGTGTTTTTTTTAAATATTAGGCAGTTTGAAAACTGAAGACCAAAGCTCTTAACTAGTGTGTTATTCAGGGTTACTGCACTTGTGACCTCTGACCCAGTGACCTGTGATGCACTGGAGTCAGATTCTCATTTCATTGCTTCAAAATTCGAGATAAAAGTGAAGAGCAAGGTCATCCTCCACAGGACAGATGTCTGAGCACCATCTTTAGATTTCTTTTGTTTCTGTTTTAGTTATAAATAATTACATTTAGCTCCCATCTACATCCATGTACATTCATTAACTCACAGAAGATGTATCTACATGTGGTGTTTTTCACATGACAAGAGAGCTGTGGGAATACAGCATCTTTTTGGACAGGGTGATGTATTTCCCTGCTTGCTCTTGTGAAAGTTTCAGCCTGGTAGTAAATTGGCGTGCATAATCAAATGGAGGCGGTGTGTTTCCATCCAGTTTCACAGATTGTTTTTCGCAATTTTCAATTTTACTCTTAAATATCTTATAAACATGTCAAATTATTATTTTCTGAACAAAGGTTTCATTCAAAATTGAAATGAACGTCTATTCAACCTAATGGCAGTGTGGGGGGTCTCTCAAAATGTATGCCTCCAATGTACTGTATTTGCTTTGGATAAAAGCGTCTGCTAAATGAATAACTGTAACTGTAACTGAGTACGTAAGTGCTGTTTCTTAAGCAACATTTGTCATTCATTTCAGTCCCATCAACATGATTTTTTTTGGCCAATATTTAACATGCTGTAATGTACAAATGAACATGGCACTACAGCATACTACAGTAGTAGTAGTAATAATAACAATAAATACAGTGTCCATAACACCATAAACATGTCTCTTAGTCTCTTCGAAGAGGCCTCAGACTGTCTTTGTCTTTTGTTCTATTTTTTCCACATTAATATCTCTAAAATAATATGACTCACACAAATTATAATTTATTTTTACAGGGACTTCAGCAGGATTACTAGAAATGTCAGAACACAATTTTTGGTTAAAATACTCTCCTTTTGAAATAAAGGGACGTGCTAAAGCCAGCCTTTTGAATTTTCTTTTCAGTTCATTTTTTTTTCTTTATCGTTGTGGTTCTGATTGGAACCCTGGTGTGCGGCAGGGACGTTTCTGCAACATGGGCAGATGAGATATTAATTAATGAGGAATGCATGAAAAATCAATTATGTTAATGAGATTCTAGTCATTTTAAAAACTCATAAAATTAGGTCAAATGAATGCATATGTTGGAAAACGGTTGTGTACAAATGATCTGAGTCTATTGTTGATGGCACAATACAAAGTCAACATTTCACAACAGTACAAACAATGCTCATTATTTCTGTCCTGTTGGTGATTTCCAGTGTTATATTTATATTAACGAATTTTAGGGTAATTTCAAAGCTTAACACTCTATTGTCCAGTTTATGAAAATGGTTATCCATAGGATGTTTTTCATTGCTGTTATTGATCAGTTCATGTGTTCTTTGTGAGTGGGGACATGACAGGGAATCCACAGTAAATTCAGACTGCAGATCCAAGGGGGTTTTGCGTTTTTCTTTCTTTTAATCACTGCAAGAAACCCCACCCACACTTAGCAACAGCCAACCGGCAGCTCTCATTCCACACAGCCCCAACATACCTCTCTGCCGATTCCTTCCAGCCCCTAGCAACAGACCTCTGTCCAATCCTGTGGGCTTCCCACTGAATACACCTGCACAAAATGCCAACAGGACAGCTGTTGGGAATAGCGCTGAGCTTGAAAAGAAAGGAAAAAGTCACAAAAGTCAGAGGCTAAAAAAAAGGTACCACACAACATGTAACGCTGGCGTGCCATTCAGACGAAGGTCACTGTACCCGCCCAGGTAAATTCAGAAAGGGTTTAGTGCCAATGGAAAGCTTGTGGGATGTCTGTAAGCTGAATACTGTCTTATTTCAGAAGGTACTGCATATGAAACCACACTGTAAGAATAAACCACTTTTGAAAGAGCACATGCAGACTGCAAACTGGAAAGTGCAATACCAGCAGTTAAGGTATAAAAACTGGATTTACCTAATTTAGTCAACTGTAGGGGAGTCATTTCTGAACTGGTAATTAAGTTGAGTAATTGGCTGAACTGCAGAGGTTTATGTTGTTACTGCTTTATAGGTGTTTGAACTGTATGTAGCTACATGTATGCAGGCTTTTAGCTTTCGTGACCAACACAAACAGCCTGAGATGCCATTTCAACCTGGAGTGCTTCTGAGGCCCTGAATGCTGGATGTTCTCATCTTTTTACACATAAGATGATGGCATTTCTGTTTAATCTCTGCAGTTGTTTAAAATGCGGTTACTCTTGAGCGCGACAAATGTCCAAGGCATACAGAGATTAAAATAAATAGAAGACCCGGCCGAGGGACACCTTCACAAGTAACAGCAATTGCTTCATCGCCGAGGACACTCTTTCAAAGCCGCTCTGATGTCTCTCTCCCTTGCGCAGCAGTGCGTTCAACCCATGGCTGATAATCAGGCCTTAATGGTGAGAGACCAAAGGCACCAGCCTCTCCTCACTACAAAAAAAAGTACATTAAATACAGTTCAAATCATGGTGAACTCAAGTAATCATAATTTTCGGGCTGCATTGCCATGGGAATCCAATTTTCACACAATTATCTCCGCTCCCTGCTGCTGGTGCCCTCCGTTGTGTTGGAGAGTACGAACACGCGTTAACGTCTGCGCGCTTGTTGGTTTGTTTGTTTGATGGCGCTCCCCATTTGAAAGCCGTGTTGATGTCAAACCGGTATTACCTCCGTCCTCTTAAAGGTCAAATGCTTTTTTAGAGTGAGTAAGAGAGGGGTGTGTGTGTGTGTGTGTGTGTGTGTGTATAAACATACTTTGGTTAAACTTTTAGCTTTAGCGAGGAAATGCAGCACTTTTGCCTCTTTCATGATCAGCTTCTCCTGTACGATTTCGGATTTGGAGTTATTGATTGGTGCCATGTGTGAGTCAGCCAGCTGTGGTCACTGAAAGGTCAGGGACAGATATGCCGCTGGTGCCAAGGTGCACTGGATGAAAAGAGCGAAAGAAAGAAGGATTAAAAAAAAACACACAGGAAATGAAAGTTCAGAAGGGTTGCCCACCCCCAGTATTTCAACTTGAATTAAAACAAATATAAAAGTTGTAAAAAGTTATGACAAGAGGGAATACCTCTTTTAAAGTTGGATATCTCTGTACTCCAGATATGACAGGTGGTGGATTGTAGTTAGATCAAATAGAATTTATTTTTGTTGAATATTTTTTATTCAGATGTTAATGTTAATTTTGTACTGCCATTTGTTTTGAGGTTTTAATAATAAGACCAAATACATACATACATACATACACATGTACACAGGTACGTACATACATGCATACATACATATGTTCTCTGAAACAGCTGTTTTATTCCATCCCAGCAGAATGGAACATTTCTTAGAAACAATGCTGTTCAGTTATGTAATGTGATATCTTTGCCTACAGCAGTCATGATTAGGTATCAGATGCAATATGGCACGCACCATGACAGAAAAGAATCAGTTGTAAGAAAAAGGGTGCACTCCTAACTTAACATATCTCTGATGCTTGCTCAGAGTCAAGGCCTCAGACAGTTTTGTGTGCCAGTTAGGAAAATAAAAATCCCATTTTATGACCCCATTTCTTTGTTATTGTGGGTTTTTTTGTGCCAACATAATGTGCTTTTGTGTCTTAATAATCCAGGGCTAAGTGGTAATTGCTCTATTGACAGCTTTACAGTACAGATTTGATGCAGCATTATTCATTTTAACCACTTGACCTGGGAGAAATGTCAAAGCAATTACTGCTAAGAGCTTTTCTGCTGGAAAATTGCACCAAAACTTTAGTTTTAATCAAAATGCAAAGCTGGCCACAGTAGCAATGTGAAGAAGCAGATCTCTCCTTTTTTGCCAAGTCACACCCAGCTGCAGTCAGGTGGTTTGTGCTGCTCTATAAGGTATAAAGTGGATTCAAGCTAATGAAAATAACTGATAAGCATTTATCAAATTGAGGCATAAGCCATTTGGTCATATTCTGTGAAATAAAGATTTATTTGCTGCATGTTTTTTGAAATTTGACAAATGATAATGAAGCATTAAATATTATATACATATGTGTATATATATATATATATATATGAACTTTTAGATAAGGTTTCAATGAATGATCAAAGGTGTGAAGGATTATAAGAAATTACCAATTATTAATTTACATTACATTTTGGCATTTAGCAGATGCTTTTATCCAGAGCGACTTACATTGGTTACAATTTTGTACATGTTACCCATTTGTACAGCTGGATATTTACTGGCACAATTCTAGGTTAAGTATCTTGCCCAAGGGTACAACAGCAGTGCCCCAGCGGGGAGTCGAACCGGCACTCTTACGGTTACGAGTTCAGCTCCTTACTGCTATGCTACTTTGCTGTTTGGAATTGCTAGTTTGGAAATGAATGAATGATTTTGCACTAGTTATAAATGTACATTACATTTCGTCACTTAGCAGATGCTCTTATCCAGAGCAACATACCAGATGTGAGTACATTTAACATAGCATTTACATTTTTGACATCCAGCAGACGCTCTTATCCAGAGTGATGTACCAGATGTGAGTATATTTAACATTACATTTGCATTGTTGATTTCCATGGGATGCTCTTATCCAAAGTGACTCCAGAAGTCAAGGACAAAGGGCATTCAACAAAATGACACGAAACTTTACACAAAACAAGAACACCATCATCCACTATGAACAATGTACACCTGGCCCAACGCAAGAGTACAACACAACATACCTGACAGGAGTGTACCATTCCAACACAATTACTAATAACTGTTTTTTTTTTCTTTTTTAGATATGTAGTACATTTTATAAAGATTCTGTACTGTCATTTTCAAAGGTGACTGCATCATATTTGCAGGAGGCACATTAATCTAGCTGCACAGAGACCGTGGGATGATTCAGAACCTTGCCATCTGTTTAATATTTAAATATTGCATAATGAGCAGATGTAAGCTTTTTCAGATTGGTTATTGAATGATCAGGGCAAAGGTTCTTGTCAGCAGCCCCTGATCATGCACATCTACACTGTGTCTGCCACACCTTTATTTATCTTGTTTGAGAGTGTTACGGGGGTTAAATTTGACCTGAATATCGTCTGAAAGTAATTGGAATGATTACTCAATTGTCAAGTAATAATGTTGCATTGAGGTCTGGAAATATTTGCATATTGCATTTTCATCGGCATACATCTCCATTAATTTACCTAATTGTGGTCGACACTATGTACTCCGAGAGAAATACTGATAAGCTCTCACACGCTCGTTTACAGTGTTTCATAACGACAGGCTAGTAGAGCAGAACCACAGCGCTGAGTCTGTGCTCTACCGTCAGAGGTGACTGTCTGAAGGTTAAAGTGTATGATTCAGGTAGAGGGTGTTAGTTCCTGACTCAGATCTGTGTGTTGTAAGGGTGGTGGGTTACATCGCTGTCCTCATCCCACCCCACCCACTGCCACGATATGCGATACATACAGGCGGCAAGATTACTGCTCTGCGTGCGGTCTTTCCCCTTCCTAACAGATCTCATCGAAAGTCGTTTTTCTCTGTCAGCTTCAGGTTTCAGCTCCTTTCGCTGAAGATGTTTCCTGAGATGGGACATTAGCGCTGGCAGGCTGTAACACTCAAGCTCAACAAAGCACAGGCCCGATAGAGAGGACCAGGGTGGAACCCTCCCCGTTGCTACAGTCGCGGCTTCCTTTGTGGCATCGCGGGCCTGGGTGCGGAGACTCTAGCACCTAACACAATATCCCCCTTTTCAGGGACATTATTGCCGCAGCATTCAAATAAATGCGGGATCAAAAGCCCAGCCGCACAGCGGTGCTTTTTCTGAGAATTTGTGGGGGGAACATCAATAGCAGAATGAAGAGCACACTGAAAGCCGTCCCCAGGACATTGTTGACATTGCGGCGCCGTATCAATACAAGGTCAAACATTTCCGCCGGTTTGTTTCTGCATCGGACTCCGTCACTGCGGCTGCATTGAAGGAGGGCCTCGTTTCTCACCGTTTTAATGAGCCTTTGGAAAGTCCCGGGTTTTGACGTCTGGAATTAGAATGGTCTGCTGTCCAGCTCTGCTTTTTGACCTTCATTCATATAATATGTTTAAATAAGTGCTCAGTATTTGCTACTTTCCTTTTAAATTAAAATACATGGTACTAAAGGTAAGTAAAGGCAAAAACAACATCTATTAGCTGTAGTAATGATTTTTCCAATTAATCAATTATAAAAAATTAATTTAATGTAGCAGTTTTTTTTCTTATTTCCACAGAGAAGAGAGGTTCACAGTATGAAAAGGGATTCAGCTGCATAACAATAGAGTTCTTGATTCCCATCCAGCTATTCCCCCCTGTATAATGAACCCAGATTGATAGATATTTATAAATTGATTCATTCCTGAATAATCTTAAAAACTCCATTAGGATTGGAGAGGATATTAAATTTTCTATGGGGAAAAAAGGATTGATCAGAAAAACCTCACACACAAATTATTGATATTAGTGGTTTAAAGGATGGACCGCAAAGACTTTGGGCAATAAAATAAAAAAAACAAGTCTTTGAAAATGAAAAATGACCAAGGCAATCTGCAATACAGCCAAAGTTTGTCATTATTATTTCAAAAAATTTGTTTGTCAATTTTAAATTTTTTATTACTTATGCAAATGATATGTTGATGAATTTGTGATTTACGAACTGAGGAAGTCCAGCATATCATATCCCATAGTGGACAGTGAGGTCACCGTGCAGTGAGGCAGTGAAGTTGTCTGTTCTTGACTGTCACGTTCTACTCCTTGACATAATGCACCAGAAATCCAATATTCACTTTTATATTCTCCCTTAAAATCCAACAAAACACTTCCTGTTTCAGCCCTGAAACAGTATAAAAAAATAATAATAATACCTGAAACAAAGTTGTGTCAAAGGCAAGTGCCGGAGACAATATTGTGTACATTATTGCAGGAAGGGCAGAGAATTTAAATGAGGCGTTTATACCTCCACGGCCCCTGGGCTCACTCACCGACGTATTAATAATGCAGGCTTCCTTTTGAAATATATTGTTTTAACATACATTTATAACCACAAACGGAATAATTCAGTGCCGCGGCCCAGCTCCGGCGCGCTACCTGAGACCTGTCTCTGTCTTACGGCATCACACCTGAGCTCCCAGGACAGGCGGAATCTGTTTATTCGTTCGCTTACAGCACAGGTATGACACAGTGAGGAATGCTGTGGGGACGGCGGAGGGGCAGGTAACAGCTTGACAGTGCCAGGCGTTGTGGGGCTCGATCAGCGAGGGCTTGCTTGTCGCTGCTTGTGAAAGGCTGTGCTGAATACATATGGCCTCTCCCATGTCTGAGTCATAAGAGTCAGGCAGGGATGTGATGGGTGACTTTGATTATAGATTTCTTCTCAGGTTAAAAATGGCCAAATGCGAGGAAAAGGTGTGTGTG